>CANSZD010000962.1:0-1352854 GCA_947648045.1 Beta corolliflora
TTTTTTAATTTACGTTGTTGTGGTTTTTTATTTTGGTACTAAATGTGATTAACTTTGTCTATATAAGATGTTGCGTACATTTCTCCCACTGTTTCCTCCTTAGGAGGTTTGTCAACCATATGCTACACCTCTTCTCATCACTATCACATTAATACTAATTAAATATTAAAGCTTGTAATTGCTTCAGTTTTCATCACCATTTAGGCATTTGTACCTGTTATCTTAGAATTTTCAATTAGACCTACATTTGTCACCCAATCGATTACTCATATATTCCAAATATTGTTCCAAATATTGAAGTGAGTTAGTAGATGCTATATATCTCCAATTATGTTTGCCAGCTTTCAAGGTGGGTTCTGTATATAGGTAATGTTAACATAAAACTAGTGGTAACTTGAAAAACTAACGATGTATCAAAGAAATTAATAGTCAAAGTCTTCTACTAGAGAGGGGAAGTGATAGATGTACATTTACACTATTTATTAGTGATAAGTTTTCTTTAAATTAGGAAGGAAGTTTGAGAGACAAATTAATTGCGAACTTAACTAAAATTAAAGCATCGGGAGTTTCCAACATAAAAGTGGTGTACATGTACACTAAGTGTATATCTAACCTTTCCCATCTATACAAATATATTAAAAGGCGTTCCATCGAAGGAATAGTCTTACGTGACACTCTTCCCAAGCTTCTAATACACATGTTTATAATCTCATTTAAAAATATTAACAATATGTAGTTACCAAGCTTTGAACACATGACCTTTAAAATGAAATGTGAGAGTTTAACCACTAATCCACTACAATTTTAATGTTTCAAAGTAAAACATAATAAAGTCTTATAATTATATGTAATTATAAAAACATAGACAAGATTTTTGAGCTCTAACACTTTTATTAAGTAATAACATTCTCTTACCCTAATTCCATTGAAATTGTTATTTTTATCCACAATTCCTTATAATTTTTTTAAAAAACAATTTATCATGCCATAACATCCATTTTCTAATTTCGCACTAGACAAAATATTATTTAAAGCTAATAAAATCAGCATGAGATTTATGAATAATAATAATATATGTGATAATCGTGATCCAGGGAATTGCGGCCAATATACTAGTTTGAGATGAAAGAGCATCCTTACTAATCACTTGAATGTGAAAAGTTTAAGCTTTAATGTTAATATATTTTTCTCATAATGAAAAGTTTGTGGAATACAAGATCAGTTCGGGGATTTTGTTGCTTGCGTCGGACCAAAAATAATAATATCATGTGTCCCCAAACCCACTCCCATTGTTTGACTATTTGGCTTGATATATATGATCTGCTTTCTTTTGACTAAGTTTTGACTTTATTTGTACATCATCATATATAATATTAAAGTAAGAAAACTTACGTCCTATGTGGAAAGCCCCTTATGATTTCGGCCCTCTCATTGCATGCAAGGTTAACGAGCAAGTATATACATGCCACGTGTCAACTACTACTAAAGTACAATGTTTGAAAACCGGTCATCTAAAGCATGAAAATCGGAGAGAATAAGCATTTGAGTGTATGAATCATTCAAGCACATACAATTTCAAAAACGGTGGCTTTAAGGAAACAGATCATTCACTTCCAAAAATAAATCCATAATTTAAGCTTTAGCAATATTATTGCAAAAGGAAACAAAATCACTCCTAATCATTTCCATTTTATATATTTCATAAATTGAAGATCTCGTCTCGTGATTTTGGTTGTCAATATTGATTCTTACTAACGTCGAATAACACTTTAGAAAAACTACTACTACCTCCGTTTTTCTATTATTTGCAACGATTAGATATTTTCCTCTCTACTTTATGTCAAATCGTTGCAAATAATAAAAAACGGAGGTAGTATATATGATAAACCCAACTGCCGCATCGAAACAAGCCGAAATCGAACCACGGTGGCGCATCACTTGCGATACCAACCACAATAAAAAAGAAGCTCATTACCATCATTTCTTTCAGCAAAAGGACAAAGGAATTGAGGAGCTAACAAACACAATATATACACACACACACGAGACGGAAGCAACAGATTAACGACAACAACAATCACAATTCACAACGATCCAATGGAGCTTCGACACAGCAACAACAACTCCAATGACATATACAAGAGGAGGATAGGGAACCGAAAGCAACAAATACAAAGGAGGAGATAGAAAAGAACATGCAACACCTCAACAATCAACCATTGTCGGATCAATGACGGTAGAACTCCTGCGAAGTACCGGTAATTTGGCAACAAAAGTAGAGGAAAGATAGATGTGGAAAAAAAGAAGAGTTGGACTTAGAGTCCCAATTGAGAAAATCGGATTTTGTTTGGTGAATAATCTGAAGAACTGGGATGGTGGGATTGATTGAAATTAAGTGCGAAATTTTGTTTGGTGAATAGAGAAAATGGGTTTGCATTCTAAAGAATAGAGAGAGAAGAGAAAATGGTTTACATTCTAAATAATAGAGAGATAAAGTGTTTTATTGTAGATTTGTTATATTATGATGAGATAACTACTACAGCAGTATCTCATTCACACAATGCCACATCATCTATTGCATCAACATGGATCCTAGGCTGCGTTGCACTTGATGAATTCCCACTAACTAACTCTAATTCAGTTAGTTATTATTTCGTAATAAGCTTAGTATAAATATTGTCCTTCTCTCTAGATTAGTTTAGTTGGTTCATTTTTCTCCTCATTACAATTGTAAGAATTCTCTCTGTATTTTTTCTTATAATGAATAAAAGTAGTTCTAAGAATCTGAGCTCAATAACGAGAGCGATGATGATATAAATTCTTGTGTTCTTTGTTTGAATCTTCATATGATTTTGTTCAGTAAAAATTACATGGTATCAGAGCTTCCAGCTTCAATCCTGGAACTTTTTCGCTTCAATTGAATCTCATTTTCTCAGATTTTCTCAGTTGATTTTTCCTGAAATTTCTCAGTTTGATTTTCTCAGAATTATCAGTTCTTGCTCAGTTCTTGATCAATATTTCTTAGATTGTTACTTCTTTCTGCTGTTTGTTCGTTTTTCAATTGATTCAACCAGTTTCAATTGAGATTTTTTTCTCATAATCTTGATTCGTTTTTTCAATCAGTTCGGTTTTCTCCATCCTTGATTTTGCTCAGTTTTCAATCATCAATGGAATAAATTAGTGAGAATACTCCACGAAATGAACAAACAATTGATCCTTCACAAGCTACTTCACCATTCTACCTTCATCCTTCTGACAATCCAGGAATTAAGCTCGTTTCTGAGAAATTCAGTGGTGAAGCTTATACAGACTGGAAAAGATCAATGATGATCAGTATTTCTGCTAAAAATAAATTAGGATTCATTGATGGATCTGTTCACAAGCCTACACCAGGTACAAGAGAGTTAAGAGCTTGGGAGAGGTGTAATTCCATGCTGATTTCATGGATTCTTGGAGTCTTGGATTCAAATTTGGCTCGAAGTGTGTTGTATTTCCACACATCACGAGAAATATGGTTGAATCTTGAAGAGCGTTTTGGTGCAACATCTGGAGCTGTTTTGTATGCTTTACAACAATCTCTTGATGAGATGAAGCAAGGTACATATAGTATTTCACTATTTTTCACTAATATCAAGAGAGTTTGGGATAATATTGATGAAGTTGATCCTCTTCCAACTTGTGATTGTGGTAATTGTAGATGCACAATTACACAAAAAGCTTAAATCACAACAAGACAAGGCGTCTAATTCGGTTTCTTATGAAGTTAAATGATGGTTATGAGATTGTTAGAGGTAGTTTACTTGTTAATGCAACCTCTACCATCGGTCACACATGCTTATAGATTGCTAGTTCGGGAAGAGAAACACAAACAGTTATATACTAGTGTTTCTAGACCTACTGAAGAATCTAATATGGCTTTTATGGTGAATAGACGGAGGTTTTATGAGCAACCTTATGGCAGAATATCTAAACCAAGTCCTTATCCTGTTACTCAGCATCATAAGTCCTTCTCTGGAACTGAAAGAAAGTTCAAAAAGAAAAATGTGAACTATTATTGTGATCACTGTAAGGTTCCTGGTCATAGTGTGCAAAGATGCTTTAAACTTGGTTATGTGCCTCCTAATGGCTATGACAAGGGTAAACGTGTGGCTGCTGTTGTGCACAATGAAGAAGACTTCAGTTCTAATAGTCTGGACCAACCTGATGTTACTCTTTCTCGTGAAGAATATCACAAGCTTATGAGCATGTTAGACAAACACTCTTTGGCACCTCCACCGAAGCATCTACTTCCAATTCATCCAAGAAGGCATGTGTAGCGGTAAAGTTTGTTTTTCTAGTTCGGAATTCAACATGCCTGGATTTTAGATAGTGGTGCCACAGATCATATTTGCTATGATCTATCTTTCTTTGCTGATTACAAATCAATTGGTGCATCTGAAAATAATATAACCATTCCTGATGGCTCTAAAGTGGCTGTGAATTACATAGGCACAATTCATCTCACAAATACAATTACATTACATGATGTTTTGCATGTGCCGGGATTCCAATTTAATTTGGTTTCCATTCCTAAGATTTGCCATGATTTGAAATGTTCTCTCGATATTTGATGGTGATGATTGTGCGTTCAGAGTTCTTCAATGAACACTCGGCTTACGGGTAGGCTTAACCAAGGTCTTTACTATGTTACTCTTCCATCTCGGACACTCGATTGCTCAACCTACCGAGGTTAATTCTCTTGTTCTTTTCGCAATTGGTGATGATGATCATATTACTTCAAATAAAGTCGGCCATGCTCGTCGGTGAAGCCAAGCTATGACATCTTATGGGTCACCTTCCCTTCTCTCAATTACATCATATTCATCCTAGCCTAAACAATCAATGTTGCTTGTCGACATATGTCAAATCGTCCATCCGCTAGACAAACTAGGTTGTCTTTTCCACTTAGTTCTATTAAAACTACTTCTTGTTTTCATTTGCTTCATTTGGACGTTTGGGGTCCTTACAAAGTAGCCACACATACCGGTTGTACATTTTTTCTTACTATGGTAGATGATTTCTCCCGGAATGACATGGGTTCATATGTTAGTTCACAAATTCGATGTTGTACCTATCTTCAAATCTTTTTATGCTTACATTCAAACACAATTTAATACGTGGTGAAGTGTGTTAGAACCGACAATGCTCAAGAATTATGTGAAGGTCATTTGAAGGTGTTTTTTCTAGACAAAGGCATTGAACATCATAGGAGTTGTGTAGATACTTCACAACAGAATGGAGTAGTGGAGCGCAAACATAGACACCTTCTAGAGACAGCTAGAGCCCTATTTTTTCAAGCTAAATTACCTGTGTCTTTTTGGGGAGAGTGTGTGCTTTGTGCAACTCATTTAATCAATAGAATGCCATTATCTGTCCTTAATAACATCAACCCTTATCAGAAACTTTTTAATACTCCTCCTTCTCTTTCCCATTTAAGAGTCTTTGGATGCCTTTGCTTTGTGTCTACTCCAAAACAACATAGAAATAAGCTTGAGTCCAGGGCAGATTCTCATGTTTTTATTGGTTATTCACCAGGCCAAAAGGGTTATAAAGTTTTACATCCCCCTACACTGAAAATTATTGTTTCTAGGGATGTTGTCTTTCATGAGCAACGTTTTCCCTATCATTTTCAATCTACTACTTCTACTTTCCAATTCTTTCTTCCCACCACTACAAATTTCACACCTTATATTGATCTCCCTGACATCTTTCAAATTTCATCTACTTCACATTCTTCACCTACAACATCAAATCCTCCTCTTAATCATCCTTCTCCTGATTCCATCTCCTCTATGCCTTCATCTTCTTCCTCTTCCATATCTCAACCTGCTCCTGTTAACCAACCTCCTGTTGACTTAAGAAGAAGCACCAGACAAAGAATATTACCCTCTCATTTACAGAATTAAGTTTGTAATACTGTCATTCATACATCACACTGGTGTAACTTAGCTAGTTTCACTCCTTCTTTTTGCTCTCACTCTTTGTTGTTGAGTCTCTTAAGGAACCCAATGACATATAAACAAGCCGCTAAGGATTCTAGATGGGTTGAGGCCATGAACAAGGAACTTACTTCTCTTGCTCATAATCAAACCTGGGTTTTGGTTCCTTTACCTGCTAGTAATAAGCCCATTGGCTGCAAATGGGTCTTCAAAATTAAGCTTAAAGTTGATGGCTCTGTGGGGGAGGTTTAATGCCAGATTAGTTGCAAAGGGTTACAATCAGAAACATGGCATATATTTTGAGGAAACCTTCAATCCAGTTGTGAAAATGGCAACAGTAAGGTGCATTATTGCTTTGGCAGCATCTAAACATTGGACTATCTTCCAATTAGATGTTAACAATGCTTTCCTACATGGGGATTTGAGTGAAGAAGTGTACATGACACAGTCCCCCGAAGGTGTTACTAATGATTCACAACAAGTTTGCAGATTACTTAAGTCTTTATATGGACTTAAACAAGCCTCAAGACAAAGTGGTTTCAAAAGCTTCTTAGTGAACTTCTTAAACAAGGTTTTCACCCAATCAAAGAATGATTATTCTTTGTTCACCAGACACTCCAATGGTCTCATTCTTGTTTTAGCAGTATACGTGGATGACATTTTGCTTCTTGGTAATGACTTACTTGGTATTCAAGCCTTAAAGCAACATCTTGATCTTGTCTTCAGCATCAAAGACTTGGGAGTTCTTGGTTTTTTCTTAGGCATTGAGGTCACTTATTCTTCTTCTGGGACTGCTCTTACTCAAAGTAAATTCACTAAAGAGTTGCTCTCAGGCTGTGGCCTTACTACTTTTAAACCTGCTGTCACACCCCTACCTTTCTCTCTCAAACTACAAGCTACAGATACAACTCTCTTACATGATCCTACAGAATATAGATGTATTGTGGGTAAACTCAATTTTTTGACTCATACAAGGCCTGATTTGGCTTATATTGTTCAGCACTTGAGTCAATATATGCATTCACCTAGAGAGGTACATTTACAAGCTGTTCAACATGTATTAAGATACATAGCTTCTACTGCAACTCAAGGTATTATTTTATAAGGGAGTGACTCTCTTACTTTGCAAGCATTCACCGATTCGGATTGGGGGGCTTGTTTGGATACCAGAAGATCAATTTCAGGTTATATTTTGTTGTTTGGTAATTCTCCTGTAAGTTGGAAATCTAAGAAACAACATATAGTTTCTAAAACTCCTCAGAGGCAGAATATAGAGCCATGTCTGCAGCAGCCTCTGAGGTCACTTGGTTGGTCAGGCTACTGGAGGAATTAGGTGTCTCAAGCTTGAAACCTGTTACTTTGCACTGTGATAACCAAAGTGCAATCTACATAGCTAAAAATCATGTTCATCATGAACGTACCAAACACATTGAAATTGATGTTCACTTCACCAGGGACAAGGTATTGGAAGGTCTTTTACATCTTGCTTATGTTCCAACATCAGACCAACTTGCTGATGTTTTCACAAAGATCTTACCCTCTGCTCAGATGAATAAGCTCTTATCCAAACTTGGCATGTTTGCACCCATGCCTAGTTTGAGGGGGGGTGATGAGATAACTACTACAACAGTATCTCATTCACACAATGCCACATCATCTACTGCATCAACACTAGATCCTAGCTGCGTTGCACCTGATGAATTCCTAGCTAACTAACTCTAATTCAGTTAGTTATTATTTCTGTAATAAGCTTAGTATAAATACTGCCCTTCTCTCTAGATTAGTTTAGTTAGTTCATTTTTCTCCTCATTACAATTGTAAGAATTCTCTCTGTATTTTTTTCTTACAATGAATAAAAGTAGTTCTAAGAATCTGAGCTCAATAACGAGAGCGATGATGATATAAATTCTTGTGTTCTTTGTTTGAATCTTCATATATATGATTTTGTTCAGTAAAAATTACATATTAATACTGAGTATAATACAAATTAAAGCTCAGATAACTGAATGTATCTTATTACATTTATGTTATTCAGGTAGATGAGTCGTGCACATCAACAGTTACGAAGTTAAATATACAATAGAAGTTACATTATGTTATTCATCTTCATGGGTATTAGACTAGAAACTGTCATCGGAAAACAGCAAAATAACTGTCACCACAATAAAAATAATGCTGGAAAATATTACCCAAATGTAAAAAGTAGCATGTAAATTTATCTTCATCAAATTCTTTTTTTTCTATAAATAAGCTTTATTTTATCTTTCTTCTTGACGACTTTTTTAAGTCCACCAAGAATACAACAAAAAACAGAATAGGGAGAAGAGTAAATCAAGATATATACACACGGTTTACTTCTAACTAATAAAAGTATTGTTGTAGACATATTAGAATAATTCTGTTATGTCTACAACAATATTCACCCCGTTGAATTCCTTGCTACGAAGTTATGACAATGAACTTATTGGTTTGATCTCAAAAATTATCGCTCTCAAATTATGATTTTCTTCTTCACTATAGTTAATTTAGTTATCACTCATATGCATGCCAAATTAAGAAGGATTCTTAATGGGAGAAAAATCATAGTTTTGGAAAACATTAACGGACATTATCGACACATTAACGACCCATTTGGTTAGTGGTCATCAATGGTTGTAATGACAATGCATTGTATTGTGAATTTGTGAAGGACGTCTCAAGTAATGCTATTGAATCCAGAATATCTTTTTTTTCTTTCTAAATTTTCTTTACCATCTATTACCATTTGGAAAGGTGGTATTAGGCGGCAATGAAATTTATAAAGAAAAATTCATGTTTTGAAATGAAGTATTGACATTAGAATTAAATGTACACTAAATTACAATTTTATCATTTTATGACCACTAAATAAACATGTTGTTATTAATAAAATTTGGGTGTTTTTGTTTATTAAGAGATAATTAAATGCTAGATTAGGAGCATTATCATAAATAATATTTCACTGATATTAAGTCGTAGGGGGTGAATACGATGTAATGATTAATTTGTTATTAGAAAGGAGTTAAATGTTTATCTTATAATTTTCTACAAAGTAATAATATGATTTGTATACATCGCATACGTATTAGACTTGAAATAGGGATTCTATTCGAGATAGCAGATGAATAAACAAAATAAGATAATCTTCTAGCGTTATATGTCAAAAGAGGGATTGTAAGTATTCAATATTAGTTGGTTTTACTCCCAATAAATGAACATTAAGTTTGGTTGTTTCTTCACTTTCTGGCCGGTTTTAAAGAGAGAAAGATGTTTTTGAAAGGATGAACCAGTTTTTGGGGATGTAGAGAGACAAAGATAGTGAAACTGTTTTGAAAGGATTGGATAAAATTATTGAATTGGAAAAGTTGCTATTTTGTCTATGTACTTTTGTTTTCACTTTTTCTTATATAAAAGGATAACCATGCATGAATCATATTGGAAACCTACAAAACACACATATATAATACTTTATTACGTATTTATATGTTCTAAATTAGTTTAATGAAGATTAAAACTTGTGTTGACTTGATATATTTTTGAAAATTCTACCTCCACATTTTTATGTTCTTCCGAATTGGTTTTTGGAAGAAATCAAGGATTAAGGGTTAACGGTGGGTCATTGGAGTCAGTTGGGGTAGTTTTTGGGAGGCATAAAGTAAAGTAGGAAGTACGAAAATGTTACACCCACAAAAGACATTTGGAGGAACAAAAACCAAGAAGTGAAAAATTATATTTATCAATTTTTTAATCACTTTGATTCATTATGCAGTTCAAAAGTATACAATATCAAACTTTTACAACAAATGAAGATACAAATGGGAGCATAGATTTAAAAACTAAACAAAGATTGAAATTCATACACAATATAGCAACATTTTAAGGCTTTACAATATAACATGAAAATAAAAACGGTGTATTGACTAATTTTGTTTTGTAAATAGTATCGTAAGCAAATAAGGATTTGAAATTTTGTATTGCAACGAGTTGATCAATATTCGATTTGAAATTTTGATCATTATCCTTATCATAATTAAACTTTGGATGATAGGTAAGTAATTTAACTTTAGACAAAAGACTAATTATCATGGCATGGCTACTATATACTCATTGTCAATTTTATAGATGGCGGAAATAATGATCTTATATCAGCTATAGTGGAAAACATATATTCGGCCACCTAAAGGATCATTTAGAGGAACCTAAGTATTTCCAAACGAGGGCTATTTTTGCTTTGACTCATGAGATAGTGGAGACGATGAATGATCATGGGTTGTCCGAATTACCCGGGGAATTAATAGAGTATATTTAACTATAAATACAATTTTCAAGGAAAAGTGCAACTTAGAAGTGCATGAAAATCTACTGCCTTTGAATTCCTAAATACCATTAGATGTTAGGTCTCTTGAATCACTATATAAGACTGAAGGAGTCAAGTTTGATACACCAATGATGCTACTGAGGAATATTGACCCAGCATCTGGTTTGCGTAACAGTATATGTTAGGCTAATAATCAAGCATGTAGGAAACCGAATCATCCAAGTCATGGTCATTTAAGGTAGCAACGGGGAATAAGGTATTTATATCCCTGTATGATACTCATTTCATCAGATGGAAACATATTTCCTATGAGGTTTCAAAAAAGGCAGTTTCCTTTGACAGTGTTAAAAGTCAAGGATAATCCCTATCGCATGGCGGGTTTGTATCTCCCGAGACCAGTTCTCGCCATGGCCAATTTATGTAGCTATTTCCAGTGTCACGAGTAAAAAGTGTCTAATAGTACTAATTTGTAAGAAAGAACATGGGATGTAATGCTACTATTAATGCAGCATATAAAGAGTCTTCCAAAACATATGCTTATTATGTATTTGCTAATCAACTTTATAATTAATATAAAGGTGCATTTTTATTATACAAAAAAGGTTTTGATTGAGTAGTCGTAAAAAGTCGTTTATATGTTTTCAATATAGCTGATATATAAACATTCTCATTAAACTAAAAAGTTCCCGTGCATTATGCACGGTTCCAAGACCTAGTATCATAAGAAAAAAATATCAAACGAGACGTCGAGAGTATTAAACTATACTTTCCAAATATGAAAATTTCATAAATTTTACTCTAATTTGATCATTTCTGAAAATATAAAATATTTAATTACTTAAATAAGTTTTAGTACTTTTTTTCTCATGCCGAATAAGTTTTACTTTAAATAGCTTAATTAAGTAGTATGGATGGGAACAAGGTACCTTTAATTTAGATCTATCTTCTAATATCACTTATCATCGCAAAATGGAGAAAATGGGTTATATAAGGAAAATTTGTAGAAAACCATCTATTAAAAAACACTTTTTGGGATAAACTATCTTATAAAATAAATGATACAAAAATTTCTTTTATGACGAATTTTCTACGAGAAGGTACCTATCACCGTAATCTAATAAGTTGATCAAATTTATGTTGTTGACCGACCATGTGACTTGCATGTGATATTTTTTCTCAGTTTTTCACCATATACTCCTGATAATATTTTTTTTGCACCATATACCATTGCAAGTTTCAGAATTCACCATATACTCCCCAACTTTTAAAAAATCCACAAGACGCCCTTAATGAATAACGGACGTTAACTCCGTTAGTCATTTACAATCTTCGCTCCCTGTTAACCTGATAAACAAGTTAAAGACGCTCACATGTTATGTTTTAATTGGCTGTTTATTTTTATTTTACTTTCCTAATTATTTTATTTAGTTCCTCCTTCCCTAATTTCCCTCCCTCGTTGCATCTGTCGACCATAGCCACCGATACCTCTCCCGACAACCCACCACCGCTCACCCACATCAACACCAATCCTCCTCTTCATTTTTTCTCTCCCTCTTTGTTCTTTCTCCTCCACCACCCATCACCATTATCACTATCTCTCAGGTGCAAACAAGAGGAAAGAGAAACAGAGGGTAGCAATGCCACCAACCATTAGCATCAGACAACAACATAAGCAACAACGAGTACCAAAGGGGAAAGAAAATCAGGCAGCAGTGAAGTTAGAGTTTAATTTGAGATCGGAATTGGGCAACCAGCAGCACCAAAGGTGAAAATTGGGTGAAATTTGCTCCGGTGAGAAGAAGATGACCGAAGTAACAGGGACCACGAGCGATGTACCAGCGGCAGCGTCAAAGAAGGGGGAGGAGATGCGTGAGGGAAGAGAGAGAGATAGAGTGTTAGAGTATTATTAGCCAATATTCTCGGTATATATTTAGGCATGCTTACTTTGATTGTTTCCTAGTTAGTACGGGTTTCCTTATTCTCTTGTATATATATATTCTTTGCTGATTAATGAAATACACAAGCTTAACCTAATTCTAGCATGGTATCAAGAGCCACCCAACTTTACAAACCATCACTCTAACTCAAATTTTTAGCCACCTACGACTAACATGGCCGGTGACGATCCACCAAAGCCACCGCCCTCTCAACCCAAAATTGAACCCAATTCACCATTTTTTTAGGACCTCAAGATCGTCCTGGTGATTTTATTACTCCGGCTCGTCTAAAAGCCGATAATTTCGACACTTGGGCTCGTGCCATTCGAGTTGCTCTTTGCTCTCGCCGAAAATATGGATTCCTCGACGGATCCATCGTCGCTCCCACGCCACCATGTACGGAGGATGACTGGAACACCATTCACTACATGTTGGTTTCCTGGATTACCAATACTATTGATCCCGAGGTTAGTTCTACACTTTCTTACTATGACAATGCTAAAACTTTGTGGGATGACCTCCACGAACGTTACTCGGTTGTTAATGGCACTCGTATACATCAACTCAAATCTGAAATTATTCGATGTGAACAAACCAAAACAATGCCCGTAGCCACGTATTTTGGTAAATTAAAAGTTTTGTGGGATGAATTGGCTCTCCACGAGCCCCCTCTTATTTGTAAATGTGGTGATCTTGGTCCTCTTTTACAACAACGTCGCGATAATGACCATCTTCACCAATTTCTCTTTGGCCTTTATTCTGATTATTATGGAACTCTTCGTTCCTCTTTGCTTGCTCAAGATCCGCTGCCTACCCTCAATAAGGCATTCCAGCAGGTTTCTCAAGAGGAACGTGTGCGAGGTTTCACTCGCACTAAGGACGAAAAGCCAGAAGTCGTTGGTTTTGCTCTTCGCACAGAAGGTCGGGGTCGCGGTCCAGTTATGTCGCGTCCTTCCCGAGGTAATCTCGTCTGCTCTCACTGCCATAAATCTGGCCATGATGATACTACTTGTTTCTTCCTCCATGGTACCCCTGATTGGTGGTACGAAAAATTTGGTCACAAAGCCGACGCCGCGCGCTCCTCTACGCGTGCCCGCTCCGGGTCTGCTGCGTCTACTGCTGGGCGTGGCCTGGCTCCAGCTCGCGCTAACGTCACCACTGATCCTGTGGTTGGCGGCAAAGACTTGCGTTGGCAACGGCACCCGCCATTACACCCGAACATGTGCGAGGCCTTCTTTCTTTGCGTTTGGTAATGCCTCATCTACTCCCTCGAACCGGTTGAATGGTAAGTTCGAGCTTTCTTCGTGGATTATTGATACTGGATGCTCTCATCATGTCACGGGTGATCTCTCTAAATTGTGTGATATTGTTTCTATTGATGAATGTCCTGTTGGTCTTCCTAATGGGACCTCCGTTCTTCTTTACCCAATGCCTTTGTTCACTTGAGTGCCACTCTTACTTTGCATAATGTATTATATGTTCCTACCCTGCAGTGTAATTTGATTTCTGTCACTCAACTCAGTGATGCTTTGTCTTGCTTTGTCACTTTTTCTACTAATATACGTGCTATTCGGGACCTTCATTCGAGGGCGCTGATTGGAACGGGTGAGAGACGGGATGGACTTTACTATCTTCTGCAGCAACCTACAGCTCTTACGGTCTCTGTTGATAGTTCGGCTTCTTCGGATTTGGCTCTCTGGCACATGCGATTGGGGCATCCTTCTGAAGCTGTGGTGAAGTTACTTCCTTTTGTTTCTACTGCACCTCATTTAGATAAAGGTTGTGTTGTGTGTCATAAAGCTAAGCAGCCTCGGTGTAGTTTTTCTTTAAGTGAAAATAAAGCCTCTCGGATTTATGAGATGGTTCATTGTGATTTATGGGGTCCTTACTCGACACCCTCCTCTTGTGGATCTCGTTATTTCTTGACATTAGTTGATGATTATTCTCGAGCTGTCTGGGTTTATTTAATGGTTGACAAAACTGAAGTGTTTCGTTTATTCATGTCTTTTATTGCTATGATTAAACGACAATTCTCTCAAGACATTAAAATTGTTCGTAGTGACAATGGGACGGAATTTGCTTGCCTTGAGTCCTATTTTACTGCTGTGGGGATTATTTTCCAAAAATCATGTGTGGGTACTCCTCAACAAAACGGCAGGGTAGAACGCAAGCATCAACATATTCTAAATGTTGCTCGAGCTCTACGTTTCCAAGCCCATCTTCCCCTTGCCTTTTGGGGTGAGTGTACCTTAGCCGCTGCTCATATTATTAATCGTACTCCATCTATGTTGCTTCACAAAAAAACCCCATACGAATTACTTTTTGGTGTGCCTCCTCATTTTGATGAATTGAAAGTTTTTGGTTGTCTTTGCTTTGCTCACAATCAACGTTCTAAGGGGGATAAGTTTGCGAGTCGTAGTCGCACCTGTGTGTTTGTGGGTTACCCATTTGCTAAAAAAGGGTGGTTACTTTATGATCTTGAGCTTCATCAATATTTTGTGTCCCGGGATGTGAAATTTATTGAAAATGTCTTCCCTTATCTAGCTCCCGACACTCGTCATGGTATTTCTTCTACTCCTATCATGGACTCTGCTCCCTGCCTTGATTGGGATGCATATCTGGAGCCCGAGCCCCCATTGGCCCAGCAGCCCGTTTCTTCTGCTCCTCCTGTTGGGCCGCAGGTCCATGATCCGCCCCTCCCAGCGCTGTCCGTGCGGGACGAGCCCGTGGTTGAGCAGCAGGCCCATGATCCGCCCCTCACTGACCTGAGCCAGCGAGATCCACTCGCTGTTGCGCAGCAGACCCAGGTCCAGCCCACGGATGGGCCGCCGGTATCTATTGATGAGGGTGTATCGAATTTGGGCCGTGGAATGCGGGCCAAGTTGCCCTCCACCCGTCTAAAGGACTTTGTTACTTGTACAACTATGGGTATTCGCTCTACATCAGGTTGTCCTAAAAGTCCATCTCTCTCTTCTCCTACTCCGTCAGCATCCTCAGGTACGCCTTTTCCTATAGCACATTATATTAGTTGTGACAATTTTTCTATGAAACATCGCCACTTCTTGGCGGCTATCACCTTTGCACCTTGAACCACTTTGTCCTTTAAAGAGGCCATGAACCATCCAGAATGGCAACAAGCTATGAAGAATGAAATTGTTGCTCTTGAAAACAATGGCACCTGGTCGATGGAAACTCTTCCTGCCGGTAAAAAGGCTCTTGGGAGCAAGTGGGTGTATAAAATAAAATATAACTCTGATGGAAGCATTGAACGCTTCAAAGCTCGTTTAGTGGTCTTTGGCAATCATCAAACTGAAGGTCTGGATTATACTGAGACCTTTGCTCCCGTGGCCTAGATGGTTACTGTTCGTGCTTTCTTAGCTATTGCTGCCTCTAAAAATTGGGACTTGCATCAAATGGATGTTCATAACGCTTTCCTTCATGGCGATCTTAGTGAGGAGGTTTACATGAAACTTCCTCCTGGCTTCGAGTCGGGCTCTTCTAATATGGTTTGCCGTTTACGCAAATCTCTTTATGGCTTGAAACAAGCCCCTCGCTGTTGGTTTGCAAAGTTAGTTTCCGCACTTAAGGCTTATGGCTTCTGTCAATCATACTCTGATTATTCTTTGTTCACATACACTAAAAACGATGTGCAGATTAATGTTTTGGTGTATGTCGATGATCTCATTCTCTCTGGTAATGACTCCGCTGCTCTACATGCCTTTAAGGTCTATCTGGGCCATTGCTTTCATATGAAGGATCTTGGTGTTCTCAAGTATTTTTTGGGCATTGAAGTCGCCCGCAGCTCATCCGGTCTTTTCTTGTGCCAACGGAAGTATGCTCTTGACATTGTTTCCGAAACCGGTTTACTTGGCTCAAAGCCCGCGGTCACTCCCATTGAACAAAACCATCACTTTGGCCGTAATGATGGCCCTCTTCTTGCTCATCCGGAGCCCTACCGTCGCCTCATGGGTCGGTTGATTTATCTTACTGTCACCCGTCCTGATCTGACTTATGCGGTTCATGTTCTTTCTCAATTTATGCATGCTCCTACGCAGACTCACTTGGAAGGGGCGCATCGTGTTGTGCGTTATCTAAAGGGTTGTCCGGTCAAGGTATTCTTCTTCGTTCGATTGTGATTTATCTCTTCAAGGGTGGTGTGACTCTGATTGGGCCGCTTGTCCTGTTACTCGTCGGTCTCTCACAGGCTGGTTAGTGTTTCTTGGTTCTTCCCCTATCTCTTGGAGGACTAAGAAGCAGCATACTGTTTCTCGATCTTCTGCTGAAGCTGAATACCGTTCTATGGCCTCCGTTACCTGTGAGCTAAAATGGCTCAAAGGTCTCTTGTTGAGTCTCAGGGTGCATCATCCTAAGGCTATCCCTCTCTACTGTGACAGTCAGTCTGCTTTACATATTGCCAACAATCCGGTCTTTCATGAGCGCACTAAGCATATCGAGGTTGACTGTCACTTTGTTCGTGATGCTATTCAAGAGGGTCTCATTGCTCCCTCTTATGTTCCTACCACGGATCAACTCGCTGATGTATTCACCAAGGCCCTTGGACGACAGCAATTCGAGTTTCTCATGTCCAAGTTGGGCATTTGTGACCTGCACGCTCCAACTTGAGGGGGGGTGTTAGAGTATTATTAGGCAATATTCTCGGTATATATTTAGGCATGCTTACTTTGATTGTTTCCTAGTTAGTACGGGTTTCCTTATTCTCTTGTATATATATATTCTTTGCTGATTAATGAAATACACAAGCTTAACCTAATTCTAGCATAGAGAGAGAGGTGGGGTTTGAGGCAAAGTAACAGGGAGAAAAACCATGGGAAAGAGAATAGTTTTTGGGGATTTTGGGGTTTATTGACCGACAAAAAGAATGAGGGGGTTTGGTTTTAAGAATTTTCTCTCGTTGGAGGAGAAAATCAGTGTACCCGATGGTAGTTGTGGGAAGGGGAGAGTGTTGGGTTGGTGGCTTCTTTGGTGGTGTTAATGGCGGAGGAGAGAGAGGGGAAATGAGTTAAGTAGGTTAGGGGAAAGAGGAAGAAAGGAGAGAGATTAGGATAGGGTTAATTAAGGATTAGAAGGTTAATGAGGTTAATTAGGGCTTCATGACTAACGGAGTTAAAACTCCATTAGTCATTAAGATCATTCTGTAGATTTTTTGGAAAGTGAGGGGTATATAGTGAATACTGAAACTTACAAGGGTATATGGTGCTAAAAAAAAAATTGTCAGATGTATATGGTGAAAAACCAGTATTTTTTCCTTTCTTCTTCATCTTTTCCCTCCTTTTCTTTCTTCTCCTTCTTTTCCCTTTGTTGCTTTGCTCCTTCACTAACTCCCCCTTTTCTCCATTATTGTTGAAAAATTGCATAACTATGAAATTGATTGCTCCGCTTACCAGTTACCAATTACATACAAACTTAATGGGTCATGGTCAACACCAGAATATTTCATCAACTTGTCAAATTTTGTTAATAGAATCGTCTCACGAAAAAAATGTCATTAAAGGTAGTTTTGCACCAAATATTTTATAAGGAATTTTCTCCCAAAAAGTATATTTTATTAGGTAGTTTTTCACAATTTTTCCTTAAAATTAATATTTTTAGTGTTGCCGAAAAGAATAATTTCTTAGTGAGAAGTTTAAGCGTTCTAACTTACACTAAAACATCAAGAGATCAAAGCAATTCATCTTGCCATATGCGAAATGTCACTACCCTTTATAAGGCTGACAAGACCACATATGTACAATTATATGTCAGAAAAGTTGGATTACTTAATAAACTGTTAGGAATATGACTAAAAACTTTGATCTTTCATTAGCAATTTGACATTATTACAACCACTAAGCTTTAGACTGAAAACAAAGCTTATCATATAACTAGGGCTGTGAAAAACTGACCCAACCCGTTTATCGAACCCGAACCCAACCTGAAATAAGCGGGTTTGGGTAGAGATTTTTGACCCATTTAAGTAAATGGGTTGACACGACTTACCCAATTAATTAAATGGGTTAGGTTAAGGTTGACATTTTCAACCCGAAATTAACCTGCTTTGCCCTGTTTAACTCATTAAAATATAAATTTCCTAAAAAGTTGTGTTAAAGTTGGTGAAAATTTTAAAAATACTAATTTTAGAACACAAATACTGAAAAGAAAATCTAATCATGCACACTTTATGTGAATTTATTGTTGAAAACTAATAAGTTTTAATAAAAATTTAATAGTATAATTATGTAAATGGGTTAAACGGGTTATATGGGTAACCCGTTTAATAAACAGGTCGGGTCAAGGTTGAGTTTTTCAACCCGTTTAATAAACGGATTAGGTTTGGGTTGGGACATGTTGAACCCGTTTATTATTAACCCGAACCCGGACACGACCCGACCCGATCTGTTAATCAGCCCTACATATAACACAATGATAACTGAGCTACAAAGGAAACCATTTTTTAACATCCTTTGAAACAAACAATGCACTTGAAGCATTCAATTCTTAATACTTAATACATAGCCCACTATCATCAGTAAGTAGTGTGTATATATATATATATATATATAATCATCTCAATCTAGGACATAGGACTCAATAATTTCAAGTAATCATGATTTAACATGATTTAACTAATAATAACTATTGGCAGTCCTACAATTAGTGCGGATGACTCCATTGCTTCCTGTCAATGGTAAAAGGATACTAATCTTCGACATGGCTGCAGCAAAATCTTCAAAGAACGCAGTCTCGTTCTTGGCATAGACTTGAACGAATTGTTTTGTTGGTTCTTTAAATAGTTGTTCATCTGAATGCAGTAGACCTTTCATGTTAGTAAGCATAACAAAGTAATTGTTATCAAAGACCATAGAAGTCTTCAAATCAAGGGGGTAGCTAGCATTGCCACCATTAGCCACACAAAAGTCCTCGATCTAAGGAATTTCTGAATGTCGGATCAATATTTCGATCGTTTGAGAATCGAAGCTTAAAAGAAAAGGCACTTGGCTAGCCCAATCGTATGAGCACCTACTCCAATCACCGCTTTATTTGTTAGAAAATATATATACTTCTTCTGTTTTTTAATAAGTTAAACGAAGTCATCTCGATGAATGAAATAAGTTGGACGAACAAAATAACATTGAATATTTTACTCTATAGTTAAACTGGTAGAAGAGGTTGTAACCTGATAAAGCAACCTGTTTGGGCCCATTTCTTGGACCAGTCCATCTATGGTGAAATGACTAAAATACCCCTGCATCAAGGGAAGCATATCCTCCACCAGCTGGAGCTGACTAAAATGCCCTCATTTATTGGAGGTCTCATCCTCTATAAATAGGGGTTGTCTCATCAGACAAAGGTATTCAATTCTAACCTACAAAAACCAGAGCATCTCTCTCTACATTTACACCACTTTATCTCTCTACCTCAATCTCAACCGACTTGAGCGTCGGAGGGGCTTTCCGGGGAACACCCCTAGGGCTAGTTTTTCATTGTATTTTGCGGGATTGTGGGAGACCTCTTCCTCGGCTCTTCGGACCTTCTCGGGATTTCAAGACTCTCAACACTACAATCATCTTTGACAGGTTTCTAGGCGTAAACAGGTTTGGCGCCGTCTGTGGGGATGCTACATCTCAAAGTCACATACCGAGAGCAACATGGCACCCGACTAAAGAAAGACAAGAGCTTATCACCTAGGCCGAAGAGCTCCCATCCTGTCGTCATACCACACCTAGTGTGGAACCAACTCATTAGGAAGATGAGGGATCTACCTCTCGGGATGAGTAGAGGCCCTCAACCTCCGGAACTATTTTCCTCTAAATCCACCTCTCGGGATGAGGATAGTCAATCCGGTTCAACTAGACATTCAACGAAGTATTCAAGAGCTTCCATCCGACATGCCGCAGCTCAACCAAGGGCCTCATCTCCAAGCCCAATTAACTCCCCTCAGAGTAGAATGAAGGAAGCTCGGGAAGAAAAGGACCGAGAAGACATTCCACAGCAGTCGGCATAAGATGGAGCAGGACACATGCCAAGTTGTCAACAATCTTAAGCAAGTCAGGGAGAAGGATCTCGCAGATAGTACTTGCACATCATAAGCCCTCGAAGAAAGTGTGAAGGGATCACTCTCGGATCCAACAAGCACAAAGAAGGAACATGCAACTCAGGCCCTCAACAGGTTCTCGGGACTCTTTCATGGTATCATCACGAACCGCCTAACATTTAATATTGGGCGCGGCACGGGAAGAGATTTGTAGACCTCTGGCGAGAAATCATGGAAACGAAAGGAGAGGCTCCCTCCCGGGAGTCCACCGACAACAATCATAATCAGAACAATCACCCTTGGTATAGGGCCTCCGGCCTCGGGTCATGGAAATAACGCTCAGCTTAGCAAGATCCAAAGAGAAATCTGCCTCAAAGGCACACTATCAAAAGCCTTGCACTATCAAAAGTGGATACATGAAGACTCGGATCAACATGTGCGAGCAAAAGGAAACCCGAGGGAATGATAACCCCCTCGGGAAAAACGGGGGCTCATTAGCCTCCCGAGTCAAGAACTACTCCAACGGTACCTCCTCGGTCATGGAGGAGTGGCCCGACCGACTTAAAATGGCTAAGTATTGCTTATTGGTACCTACTCGACATTCGAGTGGCATCATTCGGACATAAGAGGCCTCCTCGGGAAGCACCGGGCTCATTAGTCTGCCCGAGTCGAGACATCTCCAGAAAACAGTGACCCTCTCGGTCTCGCTAGAGGGATCAACACTTAGCAAATATAGCTAAGTACCTCAACACCCAACTCAAGATTATCATGGAGAGGCTCATTAGCCCCCGAGTTGGTGCATCACCCCTCTCGGCCTTGCCAGGGGGCTCAACACTTAAGCCAAAATTTGGCTAAGTACCTCAACACCCAACTCGGGATTATCATGGAGGGCTCATTAGCACCCGAGTTGGTGCATCACCCTTCTCGGCCTTGCCAAGGGGCTCAACACTTGAGCCAAAATTCGGCTAAGGACCTCAACACCCAACTCGGGATTATCATGGAGGGCTCATTAGCACCCGAGTTGGCGCATCACCCCTCTCGGCCTTGCCAGGGGGCATTTGGCTAAGTATCTTAACACCCAACTCGGGATTGTAGGTGGCTCATTAACCCCCCGAGTTTGTGCATGATTCTCTCGGCCTTGCCAGGAAGCTCGTTAGTTAGCGAAATTCGGCCAAGTACTCTCCATACACCCAACTCAGGAATATAGGTGGCTCATTACCCCTCCAAGCTCCCACATTCGTAACTCTTGGGCTCTTGGGGACTCACTCCTTCCAGCTCGAGAAAGCAAGAATACCAACTTGGGAAAAACAACTCGGTCCCCCTCCTAGCGAACTCGTTGCCTAGTTGGGCTCGGTAGCCACGCATGTATACCCCTCGGGTAATATGAGGCTCCCTCTCCCCCAACTTGGGAAACTTGAGGGCCAACTCGGAGAATCGAGTCGGTCTACTTCACGATCACCTAGTAAGATCAAACGGACAACATTGCATCCACCATTCGGGGTAGTTGGGGCTTCCCCCAAATCGGGGATTGAGTATCTTCCCAACTCGGGAATTTCATCTCGGTTCCCCTATGCGGCGCATCTAGGTCGGCCACGGAAAACATAACGTTTGGGGCTCCCGCACATTAGGGCACCTAGAAGCAAGGCGCAATCTTGAACCTTCCCTACCTCCCGAGACGGGCATAGTACTCCAGACCAGGAACCTTTATCAAGTTCCGCTGGACGACCGCTTCGGGAAGGAAAGAGGCTGCCCGATCCGTTCATCCAGCGTGGGGCTAATTACTTGAACCCATCAGCTGGTCCAATAAACACACTTGACGAAGGTATGATGGAGTTCGTTAGGCCTCCGAGTCAAAAACTTCTCCAATGACATCCCCTCGGTCATGGAGGAGCGCCCCGACCGACTTACCGAAAAAAAATGGCTAAGTATCATTTGCGGCCAAATGGCATAGCCGAGTGGCGTTGTCTCAACAAATGAAGCCTCCTCGGAAAGAATAAGGCTCATTAGCCTCCTGAGTCGAGCACATCTCTCGTGGTACCTTCTCGGCCATGCCAGGAGTACCCTATCACTTAGCGAAAACAGCTAAGTGCAAACAAATGAACCTCCTCGGGAAGCATGGGGCTCATCATCCCCCCGAGTCGAGAAACTCGTTCATTGGCACCTCCTCGGTCATAAGAGGAGCGTCCTAGTAACTTAGCCGAAAAACGGCTAAGTATCAACAATTGGACCTACTTGGGATCCGAGTAGCGTCGTAGTACCTCCTCGGGAAACATGGGGCTCATCAGCCCCCCCGAGTCGAGAAACTCGTTCATTGGCACCTCCTCGGTCATAAGAGGAGCGTCCAACTAACTTAGCCGAAAAACGGCTAAGTATCAACAATTGGACCTACTTGGGATCCGAGTAGCGTCGTGGTACCTCCTCGGGAAACATGGGGCTCATCAGCCCCTCCGAGTCGAGAAACTCGTTCATTGGCACCTCCTCGGTCATAAGAGGAGCGTCCTAGTAACTTAGCCGAAAAACGGCTAAGTATCAACAATTGGACCTACTCGGGATCCGAGTAGCGTCGTGGTACCTCCTCGGGAAACATGGGGCTCATCAGCCCCCCCGAGCACGCGACTCGAGAGCCTCTCGGTCATTGCACAGGGATCCCCCCATCGGTTCTCTTCGACTCGGGCACCACCCACTCGGGAATTCATGACTCGGGATTGTAACGGAGCGCGCTGCTCCTCCCTTGTTCCCGAGTCGTCCATGGCACGCTGCTCCCCCTGGGTTACGACGTCCCTCGAGTCGGGACTCGGGAGAGTTTCCAGAGAATCTCCAATCTGCGTCCGACGCACCCGAGTGCGTGCCTCACCATAATGACGCGTTCCAGGCTCGGGATTGCGCGGAGCGCGGGGCTGTGTGCACGGCGCCCTGTCAATCACCCTCGGGAATTCCCAAGAGACCCCCGTGCTTGGTTAATCCTAGCGCCAGATAGCTAACTCAAAGCATCATTCAACCTCGGCAAAAGCATTATTATTCCGCCAATCAACCGCACTAAAAATGGCGGATTTTCACTCCGATTACCTGGCGTGGGGCTAATTGTTTGTTCCCATTTCTTGGACCAGTCCATCTATGGTGAAATGACTAAAATACCCCTGCATCAAGGGAAGCATATCCTCCACCAGCCGGAGCTGACTAAAATGCCCTCATTTATTGGAGGTCTCATCCTCTATAAATAGGGGTTGTCTCATCAGACAAAGGTATTCAATTCTAACCTACAAAAACCAGAGCATCTCTCTCTACATTTACACCACTTTATCTCTCTACCTCAATCTCAACTGATTTGAGCGTCGGAGGGGCTTTCCTGGGAACACCCCCGGGCTAGTTTTTCATTGTATTTTGCAGGATTGTGGGAGACCTCTTCCTCGGCTCTTCAGACCTTCTCGGGATTTCAAGACTCTCAACACTACAATCATCTTTGACAGTTTCTAGGCAGAAACACAACCAAATCTCGGGGACTAAACCCTTGGTTTGCATACATTTAAATCAGGATATTGGGATCTGAATCTGGGCTTGCTAAATTGTTATTCGATGTACTTATATTTGCCGTCGTTGAATCCTTTCTGCCAAGTAGAACGCTCTAGCTTGGTCCACCAAGCTAAGAAGAAAAAAAAAACCAACTTTAACTACCAATTAAATGTATTTGCCGCAAAATTAAGAGAGAAAATAAAGACATAACAAAGTCTTTGGCATACAATATATGCCTCACAAAGTGTCCTAAAGTCAGCCATATTACCATTTACCAATGTGACTACTTGCAACTAAATAGTACAATACCACAACACAAAAAGTATCGATGCTATGAAGAAAATTTGAAATCATAAGAACTTAGATGAAATTTGAAAAAACCATTATCATGAATCTAGATCCCAAAAGTATGTTAGAAATGTGATCAAACAAGGGAACCGGATACACCACTCCAAGGCACGAAAACTACGCTTTCCTATTAGTTTAATTTCGCCCCTCTAGGATCACCGGGTTAACACGAAATAACTAATGAGATACAATGGAGAGTAGCAATTCACAATATGATCTTCTATGTGAACTAACAAGAACTTTGAGTTTGTAGTTTGTGAAGAACACTAGAGAGAAAGTAGCAAGTTTTCTCTCAAGCAAAGCAAGAAGTTTAGAATATGAAAACTGATTTTCTCACTTTCCTCTCATATGAATGACAAGGGTCATATATCATATTCCCTCATAGATTAGAGCTGTTACAGCATTGATCTCCCTTTAATCCCCTGATTAAGAATACTTAATCATCATTAAACGGATAACGTATGCAATACAACGGTTATAAACCGTCCACGCAAAATTTCACGCCCCAAAACAGAATACACGTCGCGACCCGCGATACAGATCGCGAGTCACGAAAATGCACTGGTCGCGACCCGCGACTGGTGTCGCGACCCGCGACGGCCCCCTGGTCGCGACCCGCGACCAACCTTCTGTTTTGCTTGATTGCTCCACGTGATTTTGTGCATTCTAATCTTAGCATACTAGACATCCTCCTCTTCTAGTATAGAACCATATGAGCTTACAAAACCCATTACCCTATAAATGTTCCAACAATCCTCCTCCCATTTATAGGGTAATGTTGAAAAGTTTTCCAACTTGCTATAAATCACAAACAAAAGATGCTCATGCATCATGGAAATATCTTACGATTGAATCTCCACTTAGTAAAAGTAACATTACAACAATTTCGATCATAATGATAGACAAAGTTTTGAATCATATAACCACCACAAATCATTGAAGATACGAATACACATAAGCATAAACTTAGTTCTTAACCTCCGACACCTATGAAGCCTTGGTGTCCATATCCTTTCATAAGCGTTCCAAGTCAAACCTTAGACTTGGTGAAGCGTCCAAACCACTAGCTTATATAGGTAAATCTTTACGCACATGCTCCTACAATTGAGCACTTATCAAAGACTTGTTAAGAAACTTAATTCAACCTCTTATCATTGTAGTAACAAGCACTAACCTCGGGATGTAACTAACACAAGTGCTTCCAACCTTTAAGAAAAGTATTATCCTCATTGAATTTGAGATCTAACGTTGTATTAGACATCAAATTGAGTTTTCCTTAACTAAAGGTTGATCAATAGGCTTAAGACCCATCCCTTTGTTCATTTTGTTCACTAGTTCCCTTGACAACAGTTTAGTAAACGTATCATCCAAGTTCAAACTAGACCGAACAAAATTAATAGTTATACAACTATTCCTTATCATTTCACGCCCATAGCTATGTCTAACTCCAATGTGCCTTGACTTGCCATTGTAGACTTCACTATAAGCTTTAGCTATGGTTGATGCACTATCACAATGAATAGCAAGAGGTGACATAGGTTTGACCCACAAGTCAACCTCACTCAACACATTCCTTAGCCATTCCGCTTCTTGGCAACAAGATGCCAATGCAATGAATTCCGATGCCATAGTGGAATCCGTTATAAATGTTTGCTTCTTGGATGCCCATGAAATAGCACCTCCTCCAAGAAGAAACACCCATCCACTTGTGGATGAATAATCTTCCTTGTTGGAAATCCAACTAGCATCCGAGTAACCTTCTAGAATAGAAGGTTCTCCTTTGTAAGTTATGACATAATCCAAGGTTTTATTCAAATACCTTAGCACTCTTCTCAATGCTTGCCAATGCAACATACTAGGATTACTAGTATACCTACTGAGTTTACCAATAGCAAAGGCTATATCCGGCCGAGTGCTAGTCATAGCATACATCAAGCTTCCAATTAAGCTTGCATACTCCAATTGTGAAATAGGAGTACCACTATTCGGAGCCAAGTGAACACTAGGATCCATCGGAGTAGCAAAATGAGTCGAGTTCGATTCATTAAACCTCTTAATCACTTTCTCAATGTAATGAGATTGTGATAAAGAAATTGACCCTTTACCTCTCATTATTCTAATACCTAGAATAACATCCGCTTCACCCAAATCTTTCATGGAGAAGCTAGAAGAGAGAAAGACTTTGGTTTTTTCCACTTGTTCCAAATCAGTCCCATAGATAAGCATATCATCAACATATAAGCAAATTATAACTCCATTACCGTTATTATCAAATTTACTATATACACACTTATCGGATTGATTTATTTTGAACCCACTAGACAAAATGACCTCATCAAATTTTTGATGCCATTGCTTAGGTGCTTGTTTAAGACCATACAAAGATCGAACTAATTTGCAAACCTTAGTCTCTTGACCTTTGACCACAAAACCTTCAGGTTGATTCATGTACAATTCCTCCTCCAATTCACCATTAAGGAAGGCAGTTTTGACATCCATTTGGTGAATTACTAAACCATGAATCGCAGCCAATGCTATCAAAAGTCTAATGGTAGCTATTCTAGCAACCGGAGCATAAGTGTCAAAATAATCGATACCATATCTTTGCCTAAAACCTTGGACCACTAACCGGGCCTTATGTTTTAGTATGGTTCCATCGATCTTCCTTTTCCTTACGAAAATCCACTTACAACCTAAAGGTTTGCATCCGGGAGGTAAATTAGCTAAAATCCAAGTATAATTTCCCATTATTGAATCCATTTCATCATTCACTGCCTCTTTCCAGAAAGAAGAATCATGAGACTTCATAGCCTCATCAAAGGTCCTAGGATCCTCCTCCATATTGTAACAATATGAAATTTGAGTCACAATAGACTCCCTTGACTCTTCAACTAAATATAGTTGAAAATCCGGTCCAAAAGATTTCTCTTTTCTAATTCTTTTACTTTTCCTAATTTCCGGTGTTGTAGTATCATGATCATTGTTAATGTCATCCACAATATTGGAACTAGTATTAGGTATCATTTCCTTTGGTCTTGGAATCGATGAGAATCGAGTCTCATCAAATATTGCATCCCTTGACTCTATCACAGTATGGATAGAGACAAAATCATTTGGCTCAATGACATAAAACCTATAGGCTTTGCTATGTACCGCATAGCCTATAAAAAGCAATCAATTCCTTTTTCACTTAAAGTTTTCCTTTTAGGTTCCGTCAATTTGACAATTGCCCTACAACCCCATACCTTAAGGTAATTGAGATTAGGCTTTTTGTTACACCAAAGTTCATAAGGGGTAGTCTTATTCCTCTTATTAGGAACTCGATTTAATATATAACATGCAGTTAAAATTGCATCACCCCAAAAACCGTCATTGACCCGAATTAGAAAGCATGGTGCTAACCATTTCTTTTAGAACCCTATTTTTCCTTTCCGCTATACCATTACTTTGAGGTGAGTATGGGGCGGTTGTTTCATGAATTACACCAATGGAACTAAAATAGCTAGGATTATAGTATTCACCACCCCTATCCGTCCGAAGTCTTTTAACTTTTCCATTAAGTTGAAGTTCCAGTTCGGTCTTAAAAATCTTAAACTTTTCTAGTGCTTCATCTTTAGTAAATAATAAATATATGTAACAAAACCTTGAATAATCATCAATAAAAGTCACAATATATTTTTTATTTCCTAAAGAAGGTGAACTATGAAAGTCACACAAGTCACTATGCACCAATTCAACCAATACCGTTTGTCTAGTCACACTAGGATAAGGATTCTTTGTAATCTTATTTAGCATGCATGTTTTACACTTCTCTAACTTTAAATCGAAAGAAGGTATTAAACCTAGCTTAGACATGTCATATAATCTACGATAGTTTACATGACATAAACGATTGTGCCATAGAGAAGAAACATCAAGCATGTAAATAGGACTAGTATCAATTGCATTATTAATACTAAATTTAAACATCCCATTACAATAAAATCGTTGTCCAACAAAAATACCACCCTTGGAAACAATAAACTTATCCGATTCAAATACAACTTTAAAACCAAATTTATTCAAAAGACTCCCCGACACAAGATTCTTCCTAACTTCCGGTACATAAACAACATCCCGGAGAGTTAAAGTCTTTCCCGAGGTTAACAACAATTCTACTTGGCCTATACCCTTGGCCTTTACCGTAGAATCATTCCCCATATACAAGATTGGACCATCATCCAATTCTTCCAAAGACTTGAAGAAGTGCTTATTATTGCACACATGTCTAGAGGCCCCCGAATCTATCCACCAAGAATCATCAACCTGCACAAACATAATTTCAGAAATCATAGCCACAAAATTCATTTCTTCAATTTCATTTTCATGTGCAACTATACCTTGGTTTTGAACAACACTAGGTTGTCCATTCTTTGTCTTCTTCTTCTTAGAAGGACAATCCCTCTTGAGATGAGGTCCATTACATACCCCAACAAGTGAGGGTCTTCCTCTTCTTGTTTGCAAAGTTGATTTTACAGTTGTTATTGTTGGATTTCTTGGTCCCACTAGACCCACCAACCTCTACCATATTCACGGTAGACTTAGGAATACTAGGAGTAGTATCCTTAACCCCATCTTGAGCCCGAATACCCTCTTCAATACGAAGATGAGTTCCTAATTGCTCCATGGACATATCCTCCTTCCTATGTTTCAAGGAATGCTTAGTTTCTTTCCAAGAATGTGGTAATTTATCAATGGTTGAGGCTACGACGATAGCCTCATCCATCACCATACCATGTGATCTAATTTGGTTCAAAATATGATGAACTTCATGAAATTGCTCTATAATAGGCCGATCATTAGTCATTTTAAATGAATTAAAATTACTAACAAGAAATTTCTTATTTGAAGCATCTTCCGAAATATACTTGGCCTCAAGAGCATCCCAAAGATCCTTTGCACTCTCCACATTTTGGTAAAGGTCGAACAAAGGGTCGGTAAGAGAGTTGAGGATGTGACCCCGGCAAATGTTGTCATCATTCTCCCACTTTGTTCTCTTCCTTGTAGTCTCCACGGACTCTTCCTCTCCATCTTTCGGGAATGGTGGCATGGGTGTTGAAAGAACATACACCACATTCAAAGTTGTCAACAAGAATTGCATCTTCTTTTGCCATCTTCGATAACCCACCCCCTCAAACTTGTCCAACTTTTGGAAGTTCATAGTCATGTCCTTGAGTGATTGAGCCATATCCGAAAAGAAGAAAATTAAACTAATAGATTGTTAGAAATGTGATCAAACAAGGGAACCGGATACACCACTCCAAGGCACGGAAACTACGCTTTCCTATTAGTTTAATTTCGCCCCTCTAGGATCACCGGGTTAACACGAAATAACTAATGAGATACAATGGAGAGTAACAATTCACAAGATGATCTTCTATGTGAATCAACAAGAACTTTGAGTTTGTAGTTTGTGAAGAACACTAGAGAGAAAGTAGCAAGTTTTCTCTCAAGCAAAGCAAGAAGTTTAGAATATGAAAACTGATTTTCTCACTTTCCTCTCATATGAATGACAAGGGTCATATATCATATTCCCTCATAGATTAGAGCTGTTACAGCATTGATCTCCCTTTAATCCCCTGATTAAGAATACTTAATCATCATTAAACGGATAACGTATGCAATACAACGGTTATAAACCGTCCACGCAAAATTTCACGCCCCAAAACAGAATACACGTCGCGACCCGCGATACAGATCGCGAGTCGCGAAAATGCACTGGTCGCGACCCGCGACGGCCCCCTGGTCATATGAGAATGCATACTTACATGAGAATTTTGATACTTATAGATGAAGGTTGAAGAAGAAGGTGGGGAAAATATTAAGATGTAAAGTTACTCTAATATTAGTCAAAGTTACTGTTATAATACTCAAAGTTACCATAAAAGTGGTAAAAGTTACTCTTATAATATATAAAGTTGCCCTTGGAATATATAAAGTCATCCTTAATATAATATAGTTACCCCAAAACTAGTAAAAGTTACCCTTAAAATATATAAAGTTGCCCTTGAAATATATAAAGTTATCCTTAATATAATCTAGTTGCCCTAAAACTGGTAAAAGTTACTCTTAAAATATATTAAGTTGCCCTAAAAGTGGTAAAAGTTACTCTGTTTTCAGTTTTCAGATTAAGAGTTGTTTTCAGCGGATCTCACCCCTATATATATATATATATATATATATATATATATATATATATATATATATATCACATGAGAATGCTCCTTACATGAGAAATGAGAATGAATCTCAACCACACGATTGGATTAGAGTTACAACACTTGTTCATTAGAGTTATACCTCATTATTCCTTAGTGGAAGATGTGGAGAAGTGCTGTGTTGCTTGGTGGTTTATTTGGTTTTCTCGTAATAAAATTATTTTCCAGGATGGTCCTTCCTCTCCTGCTTGTGCGGTGAAAGCCATTTATGTTTTCTTTAAGGATTGGGTTAGTGCTCAATCTTCTGAAGAGTTGTTTGGGTCCAAGGTTGCGCGGAGGTCGTATGCGGAAGGGGTTGTCAAGGAGGTGGCGTAGACCGCCCCTCCGGAGGGGTGGTTTAAGCTTAATTTTGATGGGTCAAAATTGTATGATGGGAAGGCTTCTTTTGGGTTTGTTATTTGTAACCATGAGGGTGTTGTGCAGCTTTCGGGTTCAATGTCTCTCTCGGTTGGGTGCTCTATTCTCACAGCAGAAGCTTGGGGGCTTCGGGAAGGTCTCCGGGCAGCTAAGTATCTTGGTATTTCTTCTTTAGCCATTGAAGGTGATAACTTGGTTGTTATTAATTCTATCCGGCAATGTTGGAAGATTCCTTGGGAAATTTCTTCTTTGATTAAAGATTCGGCTGCGGAAATTCAGAAGTTTCATGCCGTCTCTATTGATCATTGTTTTAGGGAAGCTAATCAAGCGGCTGATTTTATGGCCCATCATGGGCATGAGGTTTCTTCGCTTGTGTATTGTTTTTCCTCTTCTAATATTGTCTTTTCTTCCATCATCCGTAAGGATGATGTAGGCTGGTCCTATCCAAGGTGCCAGACCTAGGTTTTCTTCTCTTATCTAAAAAAAATAAAAATAAAAAATTAGAGTTATACCCCCGAAAAAAATTTTGAGCCCAAAAAAAAAATTTTTTTTTTGAATTTTTTTTTTCCTAATATTCTTTTTTTTGGAGTTACATCACTTTTTCATTAGAGTTACATCACTTGTTCATTAGAGTTATAGCGCGTAAAATCCATTCTCATTTCTCATGTAAGTATATATATATATATATATATATATATATATATATATATATATATATATATATATATAGTTGAGCTAATTGGGAGCTTAAATGATCACTGTCCCATAGGCCATAGTGTCTTTGTGAATTGAACTAATAGTCACCAAAGAGCGTTAGTTTACCGTGACTACCGAGTCCCTGGCAGCCAATGCCAAAATATCAGCGCAAGACACCACCCTTGGACAAACCTTCTCCACTTTAGCTTTAATGTTGTCGATGACCTCAAATCCTCTTAGCGAGTTGTTATTTGGTAATGAGGTCTTCTCCCCGGTGAAATTCGCGGTGTCGTCTAGAAGAATTGAAGCAGCACAGCCCTGGAACAACAAGTAACAGCCAAGTTATAGTACAATTGGTAAGTAACAAACAAGTAAGATGAGGTAAAACAAAATACTACAAATTACAATGTAAGAGACACATATGTTATATGTATGAAAACTCTTATAAAAAAAATATATGGACTTGTGTTAATAGAACAGGACACTAGAGCATCATAAACTCATCTGCTTATCTAAGGCTACTTACCGAGGCAAAGCAATCGTGGAAATGGAGTCGGAGGAGTGACGCACCCATTCGAGCCTCTGTCTTCAAAGTTATTTCTATCTCTCCTTTGACGATAGAAACAACATCGTCAGGACATGAACTCTTGTAGAAATGTTCTGAGAGTTCAGTTGATGAAGCTCCCACCATTACCAATAAGGCCAATAGGAAGCAATGTGGAGAAGCGTACACATGTTGATGGAAGGAACTATCAAAAAAGAAGTAAAAAGTAAAAAGTAAAAACTCTAAAAGATTACACATTGTCATATTATATATGCGTGGTTGTTTTTAATCCAAATCACAAAATATATACTCCCCTAGAGGCATAGACCATACTCCTCCATTCCTATTGTTAAGTTTGATGCCTTGAATCTCGTCAAATTTGGGTCTTCGCAGGCCTGCCCGGTTAGATCGGGCAACTTCACCCGACGGGGCGGGGTCGCTCGTCTCAGCTGTTCATGGACGCAAGACGCCCGATCGGGTGACCTTTGCGAATTACGACCGGGCGAATGTCTCCCGATCGGGCCCGAGACGTTTGCTGTTTGAAGAAATTGACCGTCCGATCGGGCGGCTGGGTTTTGACGCGGCTTGGCGATTTTCGAATTGGATTCTCTTTTAGGGTTTTGTGCGGGGTTCCTTATGTTATAAAAGGCCCCCTTTGGTGTTCATTATTAGACACAACTTATGAAACACTTTTAGCCTCTAGAATTTAGGACTCCTTGTAATTATTCTCTCTGTTTTTCTCCATCATAGTGAAGAAGCTCGAATCCCCCACCTGTGGACGTAGGTCTATTTTGACCGAACCACGTAAATCCTTGTGTTCTTTCTGTTTATTTTCTTTATTGTTTTTCTCATCCTTATTATTTCATTGACTTATTCCGCATTAATCAAACTACAACACCCCGTTTCCTAACACCTATATTACTCAATTAATAATTTTTTTTTCTTTTGATAATTAAGTTAATTCTCATTGATGATATAAAACCACTATTACAAGAGTTGCCATTGCTATATACAGCCATAGGGGTTGTCCATATAAGCAAAGAAAACAACTCACCCAGCAAAGCTTTCCATAACTTGCTGAAGCTAAATGCTACGCTATTTAAAGCCAAGCTACAAATTCATCCACACGCCGCAGACCTTGTTTAGCTTGAGTATCAACTACTACATTAGACTCCCCTTTTTTTTTGTGAGTGATGGTGAAGCTGGGATTAAATTTTGACGCATTCTTGATGAAGTTCAAGATGAAGTTGAGATTCCAAGGGCCCATTATCATCCAAACACCACCTTACAGCATTAATGGAATCGAATTCCAAAATTAAGTGGAAGGAATTGAACTGATTACAACTCAATGTGATTTTTATGGCACGACGAATGACAAGTACTTCCGCTGAGTTAATTTCCATGGGAGGTATGGGGAGGAGAAGACACACACAAAATTATCCCGATAATCTCTTAATACACCACCTGTTGCAGCTTCATGGAAAGATGGGTGAAATGATGCATCCACGTTCCATTTCATGATATTGATCGGAGGGGGCTCCATGCTATCATGGGTTTTAGCATCGAACTTAGCGGTTTTAGAGTGAGTTTTCCAGCCCATGAAAGACAAGTGGGGTTGCTCAAAATTAGAGATGACAATGGATCAGAGATGGGCAGTGGCGTATCCAGGAATTACGGGATGGGGGTACGGATGAGATAAAAATCAAATAAAACAAAATACAATACTTGAGTTAATTTATCACTAAAAATCCAAATCAAAATACAATGCCAATATCAATTAATTCCAAACAAAATACCTTCTAAACTTTTGCTTTTCATCTTCCAAATCTAGTATAAAGTAAACATATTATTAGATATTAATTCAAAAGTCCCTTGTTTCAAATTACATTTTACAACATCTAATTCCAAATTCAATTAATTACATTTCACAACATCTAATTCCAAATTCAATTAGTTTCAATTCACAACCTCTATTTCAATTTCACAATTTCTAATCTCTAATTTCAATTCAAGTAATCTCAATTTCCATATTTCACAATTGCACAACATTTAAATTTCATTTTCATAATTTCTTAATTCAATTCAAAATATCAATTCACATCAAAATTCCATTCATCAGTTCACATCTAACATAGTTCTAATCATATCTCCAAATTCCATCCAAAAAAAATTAAGAAGTCTATAAATTAACAGAAATAAAAAAAAAAAAAAAAAAATACCTCAACCAAGTAGGGTTCCGGGGCTTCGCGACCGTGGCAATCGCCGTCGGGGCTAGTGGGCTTCAAGGCAAAAAATAAAATTTTTAAAACTTTGAAAAAGAATTACGGGGTACTAAGGTTTCCTCAAGCAAAAGTGCAAAACCCTTGCCATCTTAACATCATTTCACACCTTCTCACAAGAATGCCCAAAACGTCAACCCTCCACCGCCCAAAACAAACGAGGCCACCATCACCAAACAACCACCTACAACCACCCCATAAACAGTAAAATTCAGCCAAAAATCAACCCCAATAACAGCAAAATTTAGCACCTAAATCGACAAACTTTTCAACCAAAACCCAGCTAAAATCAAAGCGAGAATAGCGGCGAAATACCCATCGATTCAGCGGTGAAAAGCACCGAATTTAGCAGCCAAAAGCAGCGAAATTGAACTTAACCCAGCAATGAACTGCAGCAGCTTTGGATGTTATGGGTGTTGAAATCCAGCGAAATTCAGTCACCTGCAAAAATTAACAATTAACAATTAACAAAATCCAGCGAAATTCAGCAATTTTACTTTTTGAGAATAAAGAAAGAAAGAGAGGAAAAAGTATGAATGATATTGACAGAGAGCCCAGAGGAGAGAGAAAGAGAGGAACGCGTGAGTTACTGTTGGACTGTGTAACTTTTTTTTTTTGGGGAATGGGGGTACAGTTGTACCCACTGTACCCCCTGTAAATCCGCCCCTGGAGATGGGTCGGGTGGAGCTCTATCCACCCATCACCCACGACCCAAAACTCCATCCATCGCCCGCCAAAAATTTCATCCATATCCGCTCCACCCATCATCCGCGGGTGGGGCGGGTGGAGCGGGTGGGAAACGGGTGATACTAGGAACAAAAACTATTTTAAACGACTTTAAAGAAATTAATATATGAAAAATTAATCATAGTATCATAGATTAACAATAAAGCGACAAAATATCAATCTTATTACACACCAAAAAGTAATTATAAGTATTTTTTTATCCCTTATTAAAAAATATTTTTTCAATTACTTAAATGACACGTGGCAATAAAAAAAAACAAATTTCTTTATATATATTAATGGATGGATGGATGGATGAAGCGGGTGATGGGTCCAAAAAATATCATCCATATCCGACCCGCCCCGCTACCCGATCCACCCATCACCCGCCCGTCACCCACTTCACCGCGGGTGATCACCCATTTCACCGCGGGTGATCACCCATTTATTCGGGGCGGGTGGGTGGATAATCCACTCACCCATGGATAATTGTCATCTCTACTCAAAATGTCTTGTGTAGAGTAGGGGAAAGGATTAACCCAACCTTTGATCCACCCGCTCATTCTAAGAAGAACCAAGTCTTGCAATTGAGTCAATGAAGAGTAGGTGTTGCAAAAAATTCAGGAATTTCGCTCTTTTCAAATAGTCCACGCTATAATGAAGAAACTCGCAGCCCATACTGTTTTGAAGAATGCTCCATGAGATGGAGGGAACCATTGAAACATAAGTCTCTCGCAAGGTGGCAGGAATAGCCCAAATTACCCCCCATGTGTTGAGCCACCAACACCATAACTTCCATGAGAAACTACACTGTAGTAGAAGATGATCACAATTTTCAGGAAATAAATTGCAAAGTATGCATAAATGATCCGAGCTTAGTAGGCATACGTGACCACTAAATAACCATCCCACGATATAAACTAGAAATATTGAAAGTTGGAGCAACATTACTTTCTCTCCCATAATTTTGCGTTATTATGTGAGGTGGAAATGAGTTGTCCGAGGTTGGATGAGCGAATCAAGATTTTATACACAAGAATATTTACTTTTCCATTGTTTTAAATGCTTATGCGCGAATTAAATTTACGTTGCCGTGGTTGTTATTTATTTTGGTACTAATTAAATATGATTTACATTGTCTATGTAAGATGTTACGTACGTTTCTCCCCACCTTTTCCTCCTTAGGAAGATTGTCAACTCTATGTTACACCTCTTCTCATCATTATCACATTAATAGTTAATACTAATTAAATATTAGAGTTCGTAATTGCTTTTCAGTTTTCATCACCATTTAGGCATTTGTACTTGTTTAACCTGTTAGAATTTTCACCAAAATTTACTTAGTAGACCCACATTTGTCACCCAATAGACTACTGAAATATTCCAATTATTGAAGTGAGTTAGTAGATGCTAAATATCTCCATTTATGTTTGCCAGCTTTCAAGGTGGGTTCAGTATATAGGTAATGTTAACATTTTTTTTTGAAAGAGAAATTTCATTAAATGAAGGCCAAACGGCATCTACAATAAGTATTAAAGAAAAACAAAATATAATCACACAAGATCAAATCAAATTCGCCCTCGAAAAAACTACAATGAACCAGGATCGAAGAATACAAATAAGCTTCCCTTGTATTTGCTGAATCACGCAGCTATTGATGGGGAAGTCTATCATTCTGACATAGTTTGGGGAAGAAAATTTTTGATTTAGCCAGGTTGACCGCATCCGAATTTTCAATACTTCAATGTTGATGGTCTTGAACTTCAACCAATAGGAACAATCTCTCATACCAATTTTTAAACTTCCACGTGGGAAGAGACTAAAACTAAACTCCAAACTCCCATAAAAGGAGAGAAAGAACCCAAAAATTGGGTAGAAAACTCTCAAAAAGAGAGAGAATGAAATATTATTAATAACAAAAACAATTAAACCTAGAAGAAAAAAGAAGAATTGGGGGCTTACCACCATCGAAAGGATGATGGTAGCCCCAAACTAGAAGAAAAAATTAGGGTTTTTTTTGGAGGAAGAGGAGAGAGGGGAGAGGAGGAGGCTAGGTATGCTAATTAGGTAATGTTAACATAAAAGTATAAAACTAGTGGTAACTTGGATGTACTCTTACAAGAAATTAATAGTCAGTCTTATATTTGAGATGAAGGGATGTAGAGCATCCTTACTCGCTTGAATGTGAAACGTTTAAGCTTTAATCTTAATATATTTTTCCCTTAGGCTCCATTTGGTAGGGCGTAAAATATTTTCCTGAAAAACTGTTTTCCTCTATTTTTAATTTTACATTGTTTGGTTTGCAAAGGAGTGTAAAACCATTTTCCCTAGGAGTAAAATTGCTCTCATAATGATGGAAAACCATTTTCCCTTCAAAATGAAGGGAAAGCTGTTTTCCTTCATTTTTCTTATCTCTCTTGTACACTCCTCTCACTACCTCCTTACTTTCCTTTTCAATTTCCTTTCTTTTCATCATTTTTCTTACATTGAACCAAACAACGGAAAACTAATTTTGAAATTGTGTTTTCCATTGTAAATTGTTTTCCATGAAAACCATTTTACACTGAAAATATTTTACACCCAACCAAACGGAACCTAATGAAAAGTTTGTGGAATACAAAATCAAAGGCACAACAAATTGAAGTCTAGTTACTTAAGATCATTCTCCTTACCATTTTAAAAAGAAGTTATACTTTATACATGAATGAAATAGTTAAGTCTTAGCTACCCAATTAACTTTAAAAGCTTAAAATTACTATTTATTCCCAATATTGAATCACTAACGATTCATCATAATATCATAGAAAACCCAATAGGTTACACTAAAGTAGTATACTGCATGAATGAAGTAACCTTGGCAAGCTAAAATAGGATTTACGGTAACCCCATCTAAGAGATGGACAAAAATAGCCAATAAGAGAATTTCATCCAACAATACGATACCATTTAGTCAGGAAAACCCGAAAACACCCCTATACATTTCGGAACTTCTAAAATTGTTCGTGTGATCCGAATGTCTTTTACTCATCTCTGGGATAGAGTTATCATCCCTCCTAAATGCAAGACTAGAGTGGGAAAGATAACAGGAAACATACCATTTCTATTACAATATGATGCAATTTCTATTCATCAGTAAGGGCTGAGACATTAACCAGCTACTTAGCTGCCTCCCTCTCTCTTTTAACCTTTTGTTTTCCTTCTTTTTCGGTATGCCATATCACCATGACAACATCTATAGTTCTATAACAATTAATCATCTTAAGACCAAAGAAGAAATGAAGTAAGCAAATGTGGGAAGGATCTATAGATGCGCAAAAGTATTACATGCTCATATCTGTACTGTACACCTGGCAAAAACATTGCTCTGACGTCCCTGGATGAAGACATGTATATCAAATCAAGGAACACGTTCAAGAACCCGCTGTAATGCTAATTTGATACCTTCCTGATCAAGTGATGTTGTCATCTGTATTTCCTGAACCTAAACCAGAAAAGAAGGAAAAAGCTTCAACACACAGTTGTTGTAACTTGTAACTATGAGGTGCTTTACTTTTGGGGGGGGGGGGAGGGGGAGAGAGTGGACATTGGAGAGTGATATCCCTATCTCAGAGATGAACAAAAGAATCCAATCTCAGGGGCATTTCTTCCAAACAGACACCACACCCAAATTAGTCAGGAAAAGTCCACAACACCCGTGTATGTCAGAAACATAAAAGTTGCCCATGAGTTGGATGCCTATTTGCCCATCTCTATGAAAGGGGTATCACTCCTCTGTGAGGGTGAAGTTGCCAATTCACACACCTGCCTTCCGGCACGAGCAAGTAAAGTGTATTGGTTGTCAGTTGCTGGTGCCTGTCAATGACATTGAGAACTTCAAGGCTTAGAAAATGATATGAAAGAAAATGGGTGAGTATATTGTAGATGGTATGAATGAGAGACACCAACATTAGAAAGCCAGAGTTGTAGATCTTGTGACACAACCCGTTTCTCAAAGCCTTGCCGTCTGATTCTGACTTCACTTATACTGCATAAATAATGTCAGAAAAGTAAACCTCGAGGAATTGTCAAAAGTCGAGAATTCAGCAGCAGGAATGAATCTGTGCAAAGAATCAGGACAGACAAGAAACGAAAACCATTTGTGGAATAGTAGGTCATGGTGAAGCCTTAGACTAGTTGTTAATGGTCTAATGCTGAGGGTCGGAGTATATTGCATGTTTATGTTTAGACTGACCTTTGTGCCTCATATGAGCTAGAAAAAGCTAGCTTATCAAACTCAACTTCATGAGTTTTTGATTAACTTAACTAACCAATTATTATCGAGCATCAACTATCAAGCAAGCAAGAAATTGTCACTGTCTAAAACCAGAAGAAAACCATTCACTGTAAAAATGTAAAATGCTTGCACATTTTAGAAATTTCTGACAAGTTTCAGATGTTGGATTCACACATTTTAGAATATATAGAATCAGGATATGGAAGCAATACCCCTCTTCCATTAATAACTCTTTAAATATTTCCTCAAGCCCTGGAAGTGGTTGAATATCAAAGCTTTCACTTGTGCTTGTAGAACCAGGACTTGTTGCACCATCCTATTTAAAAAATCAAATAGAACTCCTTTCTTAGATTGGTCGGAGGCATTTTTAACCCCTGAGTGAAGGGAAAAGTGGCTTGAAGTTGGACATACCTGAGGAATCACTTTGTCCAGGGTCTCGAGCAATGGGTCTTCCTCCAGTTGCCTGATTGACAATGTAATTCTCGATTTTTCCCTGCATTTATCTTCTATAAGATTGGAGCAGTATAGTGGAGTTAACAGATCTAGCATGCATGCACACGGGGTAAAAAAAGGTACAGCAACTTCAACAACCACCCAATGCGGATTCAAGCAGTCATCAGACTAGGTCCAACTTAGGCTCTGTGCTCCTCACCTTCTTTGCACCAAATTCAGGAAAAATGAGTTCAAGTATGTTTAGACAAGTTAAGTTCATATCTCCCTCTCCAAATAAAAAAAGTTAAGTTCGTAGCCAATAAGTTCAATCAAGTTAAGTTCAAGGCCAATAAGTTCCAGTCAATTTGGATCAGGGCCAATAAGAGCTATCCAAGTTCAAATTACAATGTATATTAGTTCTAATAGGTTGAGTTGAGGGCCAACAAGTTCAGACAAGCGATGATCAGGTAAAGAGAATGCATGCACCCTTTGGCAATGTAACTGATGAGTGATGACAAGTCTGGATTAGTAGAAACAACATATTTCAAAGATCAGCAAAGACAGTTTATGGATAACACAACAGAAAAAGGTTTATAAATGAAGTTCACAGACAAGATTGTTTTCTTCCTATTCCTTATCCAATATTGAACATAAAAAATTCTTCTCCTCCTATATCTTATGGTTACTCTTCTCCATTCTCACTTCATAACATGAAAGATCAACAAGCAAAAAGATGAACGGTTTGATCGATGACCACAAAACAAGGAGATGCAAGATATTGAGGACTGCGATTTTCAAATTTTAGTGAGCCACCGACCAAGCACACACTTTAAGCAGATTGTTGTAATTAGTGGTTTTTACCTGTTGATGTTGACAACCTTAGCCCTCACCATATCACCCTCCCTTAAAACATCTCTAACATCTTGAACATAGTCCCATGAAACCTCCGAGACATGTACTAAACCAGTAAGATGGTATATTCCTGCATTTATAATTTATATAGATCAGGAAACCTAAGTATTCCATGAGAAAACTATCACAGTAACAAAAGATTCAAGCCATTTATACCATCAGGAAAGCGCAGATGAAGAAAGGCACCATAATCCTCAACCATACCAACCATTGCCTCAAAGATGTCCCCCTCATTAATTTTCTCAGAATACTTTGACCAAGCGGCCTCTTTCTCAGAAAAAATCAACTTCTTGCTGTCCTCGTCCACCTCAATCACCTGTTCCAAAAATGACAGGGAAATGTATGATAAAAGTAAAACCTCAAAGAGTTTTGGTATCCAAAGCTATTCTCATTCTGCAAAATAAGCCAAATCAAATTATAATGATGCAATATTAAAGAAATTCAGAGTCACCGAGAAGGCTCTACACGGACTTCTACTAACTTAAGTTTTGAGGACCATATATTCTTTTCTACTGCTGCCAGCAGAGCATAAAAACTTACTCATTGTTGTATTTTGTAAAAGAAGATTATATCCAAAAACACAAAAATTTCCAATTGAAATGCTTATATAAGTTACCTTCATGTGGATGACAGACCCAATAAGTCCTCTTGCAATTTGTTGTATCGTCTTCTTTGGCTCTGCATCAAGAGCCAGCAGAACAATTAGCAAATTTATCATTTCTGTGACTATATCACAGTAATATGCAAGCAATTACCCCAACAAAGATGAAAACTTAATGTGATAATCTACCAGATTTGTTTATGGGAAAGTTATGCATTCAGAGTTTTATATTAGTAAGTCTAGTAGAAAATTCATACAGCTGTCATTAGCACCACAGGCCCCCTTCTTTCACGAAATGTCTTCTACATGTCATATAGAAGAAAGGAAGTGAAGTACCTTTACAAGAATATGATGGGCTCAATAGTGGAAAAGGAAGAAAACCGACAAGTGAATAGAAACGCACTAACAAGCCTCCATTGTTGAAGCCTTCAACTCTTCCCTCGTAGATGGATCCTGTTTCTTTATACTTCTTAGCTGCCTCCCAGTCAGCAGGCCTCTATTTCTTCATGGCAATAGATGCATTAGGATATAGAAATAATACAGGCATCCAACTCCAATGGGTAAAATGAAGCTTCAACATTAACAACATAAATATTACCCCAATGCCTCTAACCAGGACCAGGGAGAGTCTCTCATCCCAAATACAAAGAGATTTTTTCAATTGACCCTTAATCTAATGCACACCGACATATGCTATTTTTACAATATAGCGCAGAGAATAGAATGAGCCACTTTATTTTACTTTATTACTCCCTCCGTCCCAATTTTGTAGCAACATTTGCCTTTTCATGGTCTTCAAGAAAAGACACCTTTGACCCACTAAAACCTTCATTTACGTGTTAGTAAAAAATTATAAAAGTTGATATTAGGGTAAATACACATTGAGACAAATTTAGCAAGATCACACACGACAATCCTTTTTCTTTTATATTAATGAAAAACTATGACAGACCATAAAAAAGCAAATGTTGCAACTAATTCGAGATGGAAGGAGTATCATCCAAAAGCCTAAAAACAGTAGAGTTTTGACCCCAATGCTAAGTAACAGCCAACACCAAGCTTCAACTAAAACTAATTTCCATAAAGTGCCCTGTAAAAGTCATCCATTAACACAAAACTCTAGTAATTCAGGATTTCAGACAATGTTCCAAATTCAGACAGTTGCCTTTTCCAATTCTCAAAATACTAAACAATACCATCCTATTTTCTGATAGTTGGTATATCCAATTAGACGAAGGGCGTGTTCTCTTCACCTTACAAACTCAAGTTCACATAAGTTCAGTTAAATTCCGATAAGTTCATTTAAGTTCATATAAGTTTAAACACCTTACAAAATGAACTCCAATATGTTCAAATAAGTACAGATACGTTGAGAGAAGTTCGGATAAGTTCAGAAGAATTCAGGTGAAGAAAACTGATAGAGCTATAGCAGCGGAAATGTGACTACTACTAGATAATATGAAATCGATACCTCACAATGAACAATATATTGGGGATAAACAAATTAAATAATACTATGAAGGAATAATAAATATAACGTAAGAAAAATAAACTTTTCTTATACTAAACTTATATATGATGTGAATGATGATATTAAACTATACATTACAACCTAAGCATTTTATACTAACATAAGTGCTAAATTAGGAATGTGCACTAAAGAAACAATGACGCACATTAGTTATTCTCCTACAATTCCTCTTACTATATGATTAATGCTTCCCCACAAATTAGGGAGAATTAATCTCACAACCAATAACACTTATTTCTACAATTCTCCACCTCGTTCATAATTTGAAAACATTCAAATTTTGGACGAATAGATTGCGTAATTCGTATCCGGTTGCACCATTTTTACAATGACTGCCTACGTACCCTCGACCAGGATCAAACCAATCGTAGTTCCATTCTCCATGTAATGTCTAACATGGGACAATATTTAGCAATTCCAAACAATGTTGGAACTTTCTTCCTGAGACAACTTTAGTTAACATGTCTGCAGGCTTCTCATTTGTATGCACCTTCATAAGAGAAATACTACCTTCCTCTATGACATCTCGTACAAAACGATACCTTACATCTATATGTTTGGTACGAGCATGATGAACCCGGGTTCTTGGCCAAGTGAATAGCACTTTGGCCGTCACAATTCAGATTCACACTAACTCCGCTTCAACCCCAAATCATCTAGAAGTCCCCACAACCATAAAGCTTCCTTAACTCCTTCGCCATAGCCATATACTCGGCTTCTGTTGTAGATAGTGCCACTGTCGCCTGTAACAATGATCGCCAACTAACTGGAGCACCATGTATTTTAAACACATAACCAGTAGTTGATCGTCGTCTATCTAAATCACCAGCATAATCCGAGTCAACAAAACCGCTTATTTGACATGTTTCTCCACCAAAGCATAAACCTGTGTCAATAGTACCTTTTAAGTACCGTAAAATCCATTTCACTGCTTCCCAATGTGCTTTACCTGGGTTTGCCATGAACCTACTGACAACACTAACCGCTTGTGAAATGTCTGGACGTGTACATACCATTGCGTACATTAAACTTCCAACTGCACTAGCATAAGGTACATTATCCATATATGTCTTATCTTCAGCCGTAGTGGGAGATTGTTAACCAGAGAGCCTGTAATGTGGAGCCAATGGAGTAACCACTGACTTAGCACCTTTCATCCCAAACCTTTCAATAACCCGCTCAATGTAGCCTTTTTGGCTCAAGAACAATTTTCGATTTGATCTCTCTCTTCTAATCTCCATACCCAGTATCTTCTTTGCAGCTCCCAAGTCTTTTGTCTCAAACTCTTCACCAAGTTGAGTTTTTAATCTATCTATCTCCACCTTGCTCTTTGAAGCAATGAGCATGTCGTCCACATACAATAATAGATAGATATAATCACCTCCATGAAGTTTACGAATGTATACACAACAATCATAATTACTTCTGAAAAACCCTTGTTTTAGCATAAAGGAATCAAATCGCTTGTACCACTGTCGAGGAGATTGCTTTAATCCATAAAGTGATTTCCTCAAGCGACATACTTGATTCTCTTTACCCTCAACCTTGAATCCCTCAGGTTGATACATATAGATTTCCTCATCTAAGTCACCATGTAAGAAGGCCGTCTTTACATCAAGTCATTTCCACCAAGATCTCCATGACCTACAATACTTAACAACACCCGAATAGAAATATGTTTTACCACTGGAGAAAATATCTCATTGTAATCTACACCTTCTTTCTGTGCAAATCCCTTGGCCACTAGCCTAGCCTTGTACCTTATTTTATCTGACTTGGAAGGGTCCTCTTTTCTTTTATACACCCACTTACAACCAATAGCAGTCTTTCCCACTGCAATGGGACTACCTCCCATGTCTTGTTTTTATGAAGAGATTGCATCTCTTCCTCCATAGCAACCAACCAACTCTCGCTATCCTTGTCTTTGATAGCTTGTTTGAAGGTGACCGGCTCATCATCCTCCATCGAGAGTGCATATTCTACCAAGTTTACCTGCCCGTAATGCCTCAGAGGTTTGTCTGACCCAAACTTCTGAACTGGTTTATAATTCCTCTTTGGCCTAGTGGATGCCAAAGAATCCTCGTCTGTCGCTCTTGTAATAAATGTGCATTTTCCCGTCGAATCTCCTCATGATCAAGCTCATCCTCCTCCTCATTTTGAGTAACACTAGGATGCTCCACTCGAACATGACTAGAATCTTGTTGGTCTCTAGATTCTATCTCCACCACTTGAGTATTTGTAGTCATTCCAACATCACCATCATTAGGCACCATAACTTTTGATAAAGCTACCATAGATCTTTCATCAAAGGTCACATCCCTGCGATTACAAATTTAGAATCCTCTACACTCCAAAGACGATAGCCTTGAACCCCTTTTGGATACCCCAAAAAGATTGCTTTCTTGGCTCTTTCATCAAGCTTGTTATCCTTAACATGATAATAAGCCGTGCACCCGAAGACTCTAAGTCTCTCGTAATCCGCATGTTCCCCCCCGACCACACCCTATAAGGCGTGTCTCCATCTAAATAAGAATGTGGTGATCTATTTACTATATAACAAGATGTAGAACCGACTACGCCCACCATTCTTTGCCTAAACCGAGAATTAGAGCGCATACACCTTGCCTTCTCAAGTAGTGTACGATTCGGTCTTTCGCAACTCCATTCTCGTTGTGGTGTGTCTCGACCGTCCAAGTGTCTCACAATGCCTTCCCGATCACAAAACTCCTTGAAAGCTCCTCTCGTGTATTTCGTACCATTATCGGACCGTATGTTTTCGGCTTTCTCACTGCTCGTTCTCAACCATTGCTCTCCACCGCTTGAAAATGTCGAATACCTCATTCTTATGCTTAAGAAAATAAATCCAAGCATACCTAGAATAATCATCAACAAATGTAACAAAGTACCTGGAACCTCCCTTAGAAGCAACTTTAGCCGGACCCCAAACATCCGTATGCACATAGTCTAACAACCCCCTGCTCTTGTGCTTGCTTGCAGAGAACTTCACCCTGTGTGCTTTTCCATACACACAATGTTCACAAAATTCCATTTGCGGCTTCTTCATGTTCTTCAACAAACCTTGTCCACTAAGCAATGATAGACCCTTTTCTGACATATGCCCAAGGCGCATGTGCCATATCCTCGTGCATTCTGTTTGGTCTTTACTTCCACCGATTCCAATCTGCTAAATCACATGTAACAGCTTGTCCCCAAAAGAGGATAAAGATTACCGTGACGAATCCCCTTCATCACTACCAAGGAACCACAAACAACTTTTAAAACTCCATTCTCCAAGACTATTTTGCAACCATTTTTCTCTAATAACCCAAGAGAAATAAGGTTCTTCCGCAAATCTGGGATGTGTCTCACATCCTTCAAGGTTATTATTGTTCCATCATGCATCTTGACTCGGATAGTACCTAACCCGACAGTCTTACAGGCATGATCATTTCCCATCAAAACAGTGCCCCCATCCAAACTTTGGTAAGTTGTAAACCATGCTCTGTTTGGACACATATGGTGAGATGCTCCTGAATCAAGCATCCATTTACCGGATATTTCATTGCATTGTTCAGAAACTGAGTAACAATAATCATCCTCGCCATTCGAGACATAACTCGCCTCTTGTTTTTCTTGTTGTTTTCCTCTGGAATTGTCGTTGTTGTTCTTCTTAAATATTATCCTCTTATTTGGGCAATTAGCTTTAAAATGACCAAGCTCACCACATTTGAAACATGGCCTTTCTTCGCAAGAGGTCTAGATTTTGATCTAGACTTTCCTCCCTCGACTCTTCCTCTTTCATTGGTCCTACCTCTATTTGCAAACAATCCTTGAGCTTGTTCATTGTATTCTCTTCCATTTTGGACATCATCCCACTTGTAGCAACCTTTCGAAGGTCATCCGCTAAAAGTGATGTTCTAGTCTCATCCATGGTTAGAGTATCACCCACAAGCATCAATGTTTGAACCAGATTTTCGTAGGACTTAGGTAATGAGAGCAATAACATGAGTGCTTGGTCTTCCTCATCTACCTTCACATCTATATCCTTTAAGTCTGATATAATCCTATCAAACTTATTGATATACTCCCGGATTGAGGTGCCTTCTTCCATCTTGCATGTATACAATTTGGATTTTAGATAGATTCGTTTTGTTAGAGTTTTCGTCATGAAATTTGTCTCTAACTTTGACCACACTCCACAGCCCGTTGCTTCTTCATTTACCAAGAATGCAACATCCCTCTCAAGGCATAAGATTATAGCCGCTCGTGCTTCAAGATCTAACTCTTCCCAATCCTCATCCTTCATGTCCTCGGGTTTTTGTTCTCTTCCCGCCAATGCCTTGTGCAACTTTTTGTGATATAAGCAAATTTTTCATTTGCATCCTCCAATAGGAAAAATCATTTTTCCCATTGAATTTTTCAATTTCATATTTCCCAACTTTAACCGTTCCACTAGTAGATGCCATTATAATTATTTTCAAAATCAAAAATTTTACCACTTAAGATTTTGATGTTGGCTCTGATACCAATTGATAGAGCTATAGCAGCGGAAATGTGACTACTACTAGATAATATGAAATCGATACCTCACAATGAACAATATATTGGGGATAAACAAATTAAATAATACTATGAAGGAATAATAAATATAACGTAAGAAAAATAAACTTTTCTTATACTAAACTTATATATGATGTGAATGATGATATTAAACTATACATTACAACCTAAGCATTTTATACTAACATAAGTGCTAAATTAGGAATGCTAAATAAGGAATGTGCACTAAAGAAACAATGACGCACATTAGTTATTCTCCTACAATTCCTCTTACTATATGATTAATGCTTCCCCACAAATTAGGGAGAATTAATCTCACAACCAATAACACTTATTTCTACAAAAACACACCATAAAAATTCTCAACTAAGAAACTACGCAGCCAATTCAAACTTCATAATGCATTATTACAAACTTTTTGGAAGTGGGTATAATAAAAATTCTTACTTTAATTAGCAATTTCACTGTAAAATCAAAATCCCACCTCCCACAAACACAAAAATGCATTCTTTTCCATCAATTATCACCCAACAAAAGCTAAAAAATCAAAAACTTAAAAAATGAAGTTGAAATAAAACTCACCCGAATTGGACGAGTGGGTTCAGATTCAGGAGAGAGAGAAGAAGCATCCATATCTTCATCAACTTTAGCATCTGAAGAAGCATTAATTTGAGCAGCATGAACTGGGTATCTGTTAATTCCAAATTTTCGGTTGAAATTCAAGAGATTATTATTATTAATAATACATGGGATGTAATTGTATGAAGCATAAGAGAAAGAACATGAACTAGAAGGTAATTCATTAGCTGAAATTTGTGAGTGAAAACAAAGGTTTGTAAATGAACCTACTCCTAAAGATGACACATTAAAAATTGGCATTTCTTTTTTTTTTTTTTTGCCTTTTTTCTGGGTTGAAAATTAGTGGGATAATGCCATTAGAGAAGTGAGCTTGAATATGGTGTGGCTTTGTTTTTCAGAGATTTTTTTCTTTTTTTGGTGATGAACAAAAGATGATGTATTTTTTTGTTTATTTTTCCCAAATATTAATTTTTCTTGAGGTATGTGTCTCTTTTGTGCCCACAAAAATTGGGTAATATTGAGTTATGCCCAAATATTTTGCGTCAGTCATTTTATGTTGAGTGGATATCCTTGAGTCTTGACTTGGGTTGATCCAGTTATGAAGTTTTATGGATTATCCATTGTTCATGGATGTAAATCCAAGCCTTTTTTCATTGCTAAACACTTTTTTTTTTCGGTGAACAACCAAGGTATCCACCGTCGATAAGTAGTGACTAATCCCTGGTCTGCTCCCACTTAAGGGTAAGCTACTGGCCAAGAATCTCTTTTTGTTCCCAAAGGTTGAGGATCGAACCCCCAACCAATTGGTTAAGGAACAAAGTGAACAACCACTATGCCAATACCACTTGGTTATTGCTAAACACTTTTATGTATCATTTTTAGTTGCAAATTTGTTGGATTGATATCGATGTTCATTTTCAATATTTTTAATTAATAAATTTCATTTTTTTACTGATACATAATTGAATATTATTAATGGTTAAAGTTGTGTGTTAGAGAGTGTGAGAAAATAAATCCTACTTTTCACTTGAAGCTTTGGTAGAGACGTAAAACATTTTCGTGGAAAAATGTTTTCCTCTATTTTCAATTTTACATCGTTTGGTTTGCAAAGCGAAGTGTAAACCATTTTCCTTTGGAAAGAAAATCGCTTCTTCACCGATGATGGAAAACCATTTTCCCTTCAAAATGAAGGGAAACTGTTTTCCTTCCTTTTTCTTATCTCTCTTGTACACTCCTCTCACTACCTCCTTACTTTCCCTTTCATTTCATCATTTTTCTTACATGGAACCAAACAACGGAAAACTAATTTTGGAATTGTGTTTTCCATTGTAAATTGTTTTCCATGAAAATTATTTTACACTAAAAATGTTTTACGCCCAACCAAGCGGAGCCTTAATCATGCATTTTAGCTGATCTCAACCAGTATATGTACTAATTATAACAATTTAAATTATCATTATAAGATTTTACCATAATGAACAATGTAAAGAAACATGATGGCGTATTTGATAGTTGTATGTCATGGGTTGATAATTCTCCTGATGCAAGTACAAAGCTAATCCCATAGGAGACAATTCTCATGTTGGTTAGCTTGAACTTATTATATGTTTTGGTACATGTTAGTGTTAGTTCCACAAAACAACAGATATATGTATACCAATTTTACAAACTAGCTTTTAAATCCGTGTGATGTTGTGAGTCTGTAATGCACAAGTTAGTGTATTACGGATAATTATAGTTTTTCCTCAAAAAAGATAACTATACTTTTTTTTTAACTATACTTTTACTATTGTAATCCTAAACAATACGAATTACTACCAAATACTTATATGAGTGACCAATTATGGCCCATCACAATGTCTCTAATGTCGTGGCGGACTGGCGGGCTAGCCCGCTCATTGCTAGCACTAGTTCTACCTCTAACTCGAACCATGCATAGAATAACACATTATTACCACCATAAGGGCTTTGGGTCCAATGATTAAATAATTAAGAATTTACCCAAACATGATACCAACGAGACTTATGTGCAGGTCATCAACTGTCAAGTGACGAGAGATGGGTCAAACATTAAAGGCTTGTATGGTAGTCGTTAATAAAATGGTGGTAATGAGAATGAATTTTGAGTGTAATGTTATAAGGAAAGCACTCTTAAAAACTCCATGGAGAGGCAATTTCAATCCCCAAGTTTATGTTTTTTTCTCCATGGGGAAGCAATATCACCCATAAGCTTGTGCTTTTTCCTCAAGGGGAAGCAATTTTCATTATTACTCATTACCACCTACAAGGTGATATTGGATGGGAATGAAAGTTTAAGAAGAAAAATAGACAATTTAGGGTAAATTAGCATTACAATGTGAATGAACAATGATTTTCTTCATAACTTTACATACAAATTCAGTCTCATAACTACCATTTATAACCAACTACCAAACGGGCCGTAAAAGACCCCTTTTTTTTCATTTTTGTAAACCAACAGTCCTGTATATTTTAGTCTGCTATTTTAGTGGTATCTGGTAGTCTGGTAGACAAATCTATACTAATATATTAAAAGGCGTGCGTGACAACGTATACACGCCACGTGACACCTCTGTTAATCTACTAGAATTGTCGAATGTGTTCATATGTCATGTCAATTAACAAAAGTAAAATTGGCTTGCAACAAGATTTGAACACGTGACCTCTTGCTATTATACATAGCACAATTACCATCTCAATCAACTTTTAATCATGCTTTAAATGTCCATAGTATTATATTTGTACCTTTTAATGTTGAGTTTTCTTTAATGTATTTTAATGCGAATGGAAAAAAATGCATATCAAGTTCGGAAAACAATACCACCCGGGGTAAAGCCCGGGCCCAAATACTAGTAATTTATAAAAAAAAATGATATAAGAAAAGAGAAAAAAAGAGAGATATAGGAGTAATGTAGCAGAAGAATAGAAGGGTAAAGAGAGATTCAGTATGACACCATTTATTATTTGCATACCCTCCTTGCTCCTACTCCAGTCATTTTTCAATTATTCACGCACCTCTAACTATCAATTTTTTCCATCATAAATTCAATTTCATAATTTTATAACTATTATGGACGATTAGATCTTTTATAGTCATATTCAGAGTGTGTTTTTTACATTAATTTTTTTTGAGAGTTTATCAGATGTAAACATAGAATGAATTAGAACTAATTAGACCCAATTATGTCAAATAAGTTTAGTTCTGATAAGTTTGAGTGTAAAAAGCGCGTCCTTAATATGTTCATTTAGATTTTTTTAGTCATTCACGCCTATAATAAAATACGAATGTTTTTTTTTTTGAATGGATAAAATAAGAACGTTTAATAAACACATATACTTAAATTTTAACAAATCTACTTAGGTTTCTAATAATTATGGACTAAATTATTAAAGAGTCGAAGATGAAAAATAAAAGAGTAAATTTTAATGACGTTTTCTTTTAACTCATGTGGAATATATAAATTTGATGCTCCCCCCCAATAAATGTGTTCTATTAAGCTTTTTATATTGGTTGAAACTTGAAAAGCCTATTAGCAACTTCAAACCTTGAAGTTTTTTTTGACAAACATCTATCACCAAACAAGATCTATAATCATGATAGAATATGTATCTAATCATGTAAAATTTTCACATATTTACAAGATACACCAAGATTTTACATGATATTGTATACCATAATATGACACTAAATTACCTACAAAATTACATACTTCTTTAATTCTTTCCCTTTATACATCCTAGATCCAAAATTATTTTTCACCTTTCTCATAACTTTATAAATAATGTTATTATTTGCTCAATGTCGAAACAATTTACTTCATTTCACGGGAAAGTAGTCAAAGGCCCCGTTCTTTTGAACTTATTTTGGCCGAACCGAACCGAACTTATTTTATTTTGCCGAACCGATCTTATTTTTTGCCGAACCGAACTTATTTTTACTTATTTCTCGTCGAACCGGACTTATTTTTACTTATTTTTGCCGAACCGAACTTATTTTGGCCGAACCGAACTTATTTTTTCTTGAACCGAACTTATTTTTTCGAACTAAATCGTATTAACATAATATTATCAATACTTATTATTATAATAATTAATAAATATTAACATAATATTATCAATACTTATTATTATTATTTTATTATTTTATAATAATAAATAATAATAAAAATAATAAATAATAATTAATAATAAATAATAAATAACAAATAAAAAATAAAAAATAATAAAAAATAATATTAATAATAATAAATAATAAATAATAAATAATAATAATAATAAATAATAATAATAAATAAATAAAAAATAATAATAATAATAAATAATAATAAATAATAAAAAATAATATTAATAATAAATAAAAAATAATAAATCATAAAAAATAATATTAATAATAATAAATAATAAATAATAAAAAATAAATAATAAATAATAAATAATAAAAAATAATAAAAATAAAAAATAATAATAATAAATAATAAATAATAATAAATAATAATAATAAATAATAAATAATAAATAATAATAAATAATAAATAATAAATAATAAATAATAAATAATAGATAATAAATAATAAATAATAAATAATAAATAATAAATAATAAATAATAAATAATTGATAATAGATAATAAATAATAAATAATAAATAATAAATAATAAATAATAAATAATAAATAATAAATAATAAATAATAAACAATAAATAATAAATAATAAATAATAAATAATAAATAATAAATAATAAATAATAAATAATAAATAATAAATAATAAATAAATAATAAATAATAATAATAAATAATAATAATAAATAATAATAATAAATAATAAATAATAAATAATAAATAATAAATAATAAATAATAAATAATAAATAATAAATAATAAATAATAATAATAATAATAATAATAATAATAAATAAATAATAGATAATAAATAATAATAATAAATAATAATAATAATAATAATAATAACAAATAATAATAAATAATAATAATAATAAATGATAAATAATAAAATAATAAAATAATAAAATAATAATAATAATTATTATAATAATAATAATAAATAATAATAAATAATAAATAATAATAATACTAAATAATTAGAATAATAATAATAATAAATGATAAATAATAAAATAATAAAATAATAATAATTATTATTATAATAATAATAATAAATAATAATAAATAATAAATAATAATAATACTAAATAATTAGAATAATAATAATAATAATAATAATAATAATAATAATAATAATAAATAAATGAGAAATAATAATAATAAATAATTAGAATAATAATAATAATAATAATAATAATAAGAATAATAATAATAAATAATAAATAATAAATCATAAATAATAAATAATAAATAATAAATAATAAATAATAAATAATAAATAATAAATAAGAAATAATAAATAATAAATAATAATAATTAATAAATACTAAATAAAAAATAAAAAATAAAAAATACAAATTCATCGTTATTATAATTATAATATTAATAATAATAATAACAATAGTAATAGTAATATTGAAAATAAAAATAATAATTGCAACATTAGGCAAGACTAAACTTATTTTCTTTGAACCGAACTTATATTGGCCGAACCGAACTTATTTTTCTTCGAACCGAACTTATTTTGGCCGAACCGAACTTATTTTTTTGAACCGAACTTATTTTTACTTATTTTTCCGAACCGAACTTATTTTTACTTATTTTGGTCGAACTGAACTTATTTTCTTTGAATCGAACTTATTTTTACTTATTTTCTTTGAAAATAAGTCCAAAAGAATGCGCAAAAGACTATGCTTTAATTGATTTTTTTCACTTGCAAGTTGCAAAAAGTTGCCTAATTGAGTTTTTGTTTCCTTTATAGGAGTAGTAGTAGTAATAATTTTCAGGCAACCCAAATTTACGCTTGTGATGTACACACCATCAATGTCAATCCCCTCAAAATCAAATCAAAAAGTACTTATGTAGCAACCCCAACTAAAAAGGTCCACTCCTCTGTTTCTCTTCTGACACCCTCTCCACCCCCCTCTTTCCTCTTTCATTTCTCCATCTTTTCAAAATCTAATAGAAGCCCACTTCCCCAAATTCTCTACTTTCCAAAACCCAAATCCCAAAATTCTTATTATTTTCCCCTAAAAAGGTGAAAAAAGAGAAAGAAATCCTCTGTTTTTCTCTGTTTTTTTCCAAAAAAAGGGAGAAAAATGTCATCTGATGATGAAGCAGAGGAGTACCTCTTCAAGATAGTGATAATAGGAGATTCAGCTGTTGGGAAATCCAATTTATTATCTAGATATGCAAGAAATGAATTTAACTTGCATTCAAAAGCTACAATTGGTGTGGAATTTCAAACTCAAAGCATGGAAATTGAAGGAAAAGAAGTAAAAGCTCAGATTTGGGATACTGCTGGACAAGAAAGATTCAGAGCTGTTACTTCTGCTTATTATAGGGGAGCTGTTGGTGCTCTTGTTGTTTATGATATTACTAGAAGAACCACCTTTGATAGTGTTGGTCGTTGGCTTGATGAACTTAACAGTAAGTTGTAGAATTTTTGTTTCTTTTTTTTTGGAATTCTGTTTTATGGGTTTGCTTTTTTAGTTGATTGACTGATCTGGGTTGTTGATGAAATTGTGTTTTTTTGAGGATTTGATTGAATTATTTTGAATTATATGTGGGTTTTTTTTTTATCAGATTTGAGCTAAGTTTGTATATGGTTGAAGATTTTGGGTTAGCATATGCTTCTGACTTGATGAATTTGGTAGAAAGTTGACATCTTTTTGTTGATGGATTGATTCTTTGATTGGTCTGGTTATATGATTAGTTTTTTAGCTAATTGATCTGGGATATTGAGAAAGTGTTGTTTTTTAGGACTTGTTTGAGGAAGTTGACTCAAATTCTCAGCAGGGAGTTATTTATTTGGTTTATTGTTCTAAATTTTTAATGGAGTAATGTTCTTTTGGGGGATTTGATTGAAGCTTTTGAATTTCAGATATTTTGTTTCTCGGAATTTAATTGGCAGCATGCAAGTGGTTGTGGTAGGTGTCTTTTTGCTGGTCTTGTTTCATGTATTGCTTTGTTTCTTAGTGCTGGACTTTTTGGTAATGGTTGTTGTATCTGCATTAACTGAGTGTAGATTGGAAATTGATGAATAAATGTGGTTGTTACTTAATGTGATGACTGATGATGAGCAGTGGTGATCCAATTTGTGTCTCAGTCTGTGCTACTCTTAATTTGGGCACTTGTGTTAAACATGACTACATGAGTATATCAGTATATGTCCATGTATTTGGTGAAAAAATTGTTGTTTTTGGTCCAAATAAAGTGTCAATTATGAATAAGCATGTTGGAGCGTTTAGGATCTTACACGAGTATTTGAGATGAAATGAAGAGTTAAAGTAGTGAAACGAGTGGAATAGCATAAAAGTCCGTCAAATCTTTTTGATCATCGACAACATCACCTTTATGACTAACATAGTAACATTTGCTTAGTGTGGTGGTTCTCTTTGGAAGTTTACTTTGAGAAACTTTAATGAGATGTTTTGGAATCTCTTGTTTGTGGAGATTTGGAACTTTTAAATGGGTGATAGTAGAAGCTGCTTTTACATTCCTAATTCTTCAAGGAGAGGACCTTGATTGTTTTGGTTTTGATTTTTATGACATTTTAACATCATATATAGACTGGGTAAATCTTTAAAGATACTATTTACCAATTTAGTCTTGTATTTTGCTTTTATTGGTGTTATGTTATTTCATCATTTATTTCATGTGACCTTTACCTAGTATTGAGGACTTTCAAGTTGTAAAGGTCTATCTGATCACTCTTACTTTAGGCTGATTAAAGCAATGTGTGTTTCTAATGTTCTGCTATAAGCGCACCTCTTTACGTCTTCATCATTGATTGTCTACTCCTACTGATGGACCATCGTGTCAACAGTGTGGAAGATGCTTACATCTCTACCCCAACCAACTTAAAAGAAAAAGAAGAGAGCTAAGAGAGGATTGCTTATACGTTATCCGGACTCTTCATTTCACCTGAAATACTTGTGTCAAACCCTAAGTACTCTTTAATAATAAAATAAAATTGGTGAGATAAATTTCATTACTGCCTTCTCTCAGTTCCCTAATACAACAAATCCCCCACCCCTTTAACATGGTTAGATCTTATGACCTAGGCCATGGGAGATACCCCTCGATCTAGTCAATCCCTAGATACTTGAACATGGTCTTGGACACTTCATGTTGAACCGAAAACATGGAAATTTTCATAAAACAGCCGAGTCCAACACTTAGGACTTGTGAACATGTCCAACATAATCACCAAGAGTCTAAGTAACATAGGAGATATGTCATCAACGAGTCTCATTCCGACTCTTAGGTTTCAGACTCTATGAATAGTAGTATACTTCTAACTGGTCTCGTCTCCTGCTCTGCCTCAAAAGCTAATTGACATTGATGTCAATAATGCCATGGCTGTGAAATAAAGGATACTGCAAAATCATCTTCTTACTTTTCTATCAATGTGTATTGACATTAGTTTAGAAGTTTATGCAACATATATGATCTCTCCAAGACCTGTGTTTTCTTTAGCTTAGCTACTTCTTCTTGTTTACAGAACAATCATAATCCTTTTTCTCAACCCTTGTGGGATTCTTCTGCAGCTCATTCTGATACAACTGTTGCAAGAATGCTTGTGGGAAATAAATTTGACTTGGACGACATAAGGGCAGTGAGTGTTGATGAAGGCAAGAGCCTTGCTGAAGAGCATGGGCTTTTCTTCATGGAGACATCCGCAAAAGACTCCACCAACGTAAAGACAGCTTTTGAGCTGGTGATCAAGGAGATATACAGCAGTGTAAGCAGGAAAGTTCTCAACTCGGACTCTTACAAAGCTCAGTTGTCTCTTAATAGGGTAAGCCTTGTTAATGATGATAAGAAGCAAAACCAAGGCTATACTTCTTGTTGTTCTAGGTAAATTTTTGCGCGCACTAAAGTTCCGCACCCAGAAGTTTACAATTAATCACTGAATTGTGTTTTTCCTACAGTCAGTGTTTTTTTCCCCCATTTTATCTTTGATTTTTTCTCCTATATCAATATCAATATCAAAATTTTGTACTTGAACAATTATAATTTCTGAATCATATTTGAGTGGTATAGTAAAAGATCATGGCATCCCTCAGCTTAAATTTAAGGGGGTGATTCTCAACCTTGTTCTTGCTCCATCATGAGGGATCACATTATTGTATTAGTATATGATCAATTTTAATCATTTATTTCGAGTTAATGTTCTTTTACATACAGCTAATGAGTGTAAGGGAACCACGTTTTTGTTGGCAATTATTGTGTCAGACTGGTCTCTTTCGTTATTCTGACTTCGATGTTGAATGTTTGTGTTGCTTTTCCATTCTTCTCTTTTTGTTTATTCTTTTCGGCGTTGGCTGGCTCCTCCTTAGTTTTATAGTTTATACTACAATAATGCTTCTAGACAGTTCTAAATGTTTATTATTAGTAAATGTTCTTTGGTAGTACTACAAAGTATTCAAATGGGAGTGCATTTATTGAACACCCGGTACAACTAAGGCTAAATTTTTGCTCATCTGAAGCTCTTTTTATTGTGTAACTTTGCATACTTGAAGGTTTGAATTGAACAAATAAACAACAAAATAGCCTTGGTTGTACTATACTCATATATACCTGGGTATATGATAAAAGTTATATTCAAATGGTGTTGTATTAAAAATATTTGTACGGATACTAGAAAGTGTTTAATTAGTATTAATACAAAATTTTTCTAATACGAACAAAACACTTATTGCATGTTAGTGTCCAACATACATCATAATCGTTAGTAGTTGAACACTCCTCACGTCTTCTAGCATTATTGAAATATACAGGCACACAAGTCAAAATTTTCTTCGTTGATTTGTTGTATGTTTCCTCGATGAAGTAAAGCAATCTCAGCAATGGACAGATAGTGCAAACCTTGGCCCTAAAAGTCTTGAAAGAAAAACTCTAGTTGGCTTCATTTTCATCAAGTAAATAAGGGATACATGGCTTGTTGGCTGTTGGCTGTTGCCTGATAGGCTCCATACCAAAGTTACAAAAGTGTTAATGTTATAGACTCGTGTGACAAAAGTTTAGCTAGCGAAATTTAGTCATATAGCCTTACTCATCCAGAAAATATTTTAAAGTGCATTTTCATTCCATAAATCTCACAAACACCTTTATTTACGTTGAGGTTTCTTTAAAACAAAACGCCATCAAGATATGCAAATATTGAGGTTTTACTCATTACCATTCTTTAAAGTGTTCATATCGAGCACGCATAGGTATTGTCGTTGACCTCTAAAATATAGCATGTATTCACATTACATGCTTTAAAAAAAAAAAACTAACTAGCATCTTTGTTTACATTTGAACGCATGCGTTGCTCTCATTATGCTAATTATACAAGGTGTAACTTTCATTATACTTTTCCCACTAATCACTATGCTTAAATATATCAACATCCAAGAAATCAGGCATTCAATAGATAGAGACAGCATAAATATATTCCCTAATTATCAATCATTTCACTTTTTTTATTGCGCAATTTTCTTTGTTCTTTCCCCTAGCTTGCAATCACATTTTTCCATGGAGTTGTCAAAAACAAAACCTCGTAAAATTCAACCTCCAGATTCAAATCACGGATTAAATAAACAATAAGCAATTAATCCAGCGCCCAAAGTTCAAAAGGCTAAAACATGTGGATCAATATCAGCAACCCAAATTTGTGGTAACGCAAACCATCTGTAAAGCTAAGCAAAGGTAAACCAAACATGTATAGGTTCTGATTTCTGAGCCATAAGCAACCAAAAAAGATTAACAAAGTATAACAAAAAAGATTACAAGCAAACAAACAACCTCGTCCCATTAAGAAAACAAAATTTGTACTTGTGTTAGTTGTGTACCGATCTAGAAGGGCAAAACCGCGTTCATGTGAATTACAAGAGCTTATGATGTCTCATTTGTGACTTGGGGGTGGGATTCCTTTATCTTTTCTGGTGCTTGGTCCACTGGAGTGTACCGATAATATGTGAGGGCTATAGTCTAGCTAAGTCACCTTACCAACAAAAAAGAGTAATATCTCAAAAATCCCGAAAACTCATTTTGGGATCAACATCTTTCTTCCCACCTCGTCCTCTTCCCATCGATCCCCTCCCTCTTCCCCTTCCTCTTCCTCTCCCACCAAAGCGCCTAAAAGAAGATTTCCCATGCTTCATCTCGATCAGTGAATGAAGGAGCTCATCGCAAAGAATGCATCCTGCATGCAAGGTAGCTCCATCGGCCAATGGTGTGTTATTCTTATTGAAGTCAACTTCAATGATAGTAGAGTCACAGTCAGAGCACCGTTCTTTAGTTGTTGATATCCGATGAGCGCCTTGAGGTAGAAAGACGAGGCAGTTACACATGTTACAATAAAGCCGCCACTTTGGAGCACTAACAGGATCTAGAACAAGTGTACCCGTGCACTCTGGGCAAGCACAAACACCTTGAGCTATCAGTGAATGCCGACATGTAGGATGAGGGCAGAGGAAGCAAGGCATCCCAGCACCCTTACCCAGCTTGCCTGGACCAGTCTTGGCTGCACCGAAGAGTTTGTCTACACCTTCAAATGGAGGATTGTTGTAGCAGTAAGGGCATAGAGGGAATGACTTCCCTTCTGGACCAGGCATTGAGAAAAGCAAGAGCTCAAAGTTGTCCAAAGGACAAATCAGCTCTTTGTACAGCTACAAGAAAAGCAAGCATGGAAACAGATATAAGATAACAATGTAGAGGACAAATCACAGGTTTAAACGAGTAATTAAAATGACTATCAGGACACGGACGAAAAGTTAATCAATTAGATCGCCCACCCAAGCCTGAAGGAAGAACGCAAGGAGCATGCTACGCTTCAACTTTGTTTGACCAATTGCTTTTATGAGAGAAACAGGTGCAGGAATACTATGGTAGAGATCTCATACATCCAACTATGAGTCCATGACTCAGGTAGTGCAAGTTCCATGTATCATAACTTCATAGTTCGAGAAATTTTATGTAAGTTGGCCGGAAACAAAAAAAAACCACATGTTGACACCATCCCTTGCCCGAGCCCAACTTCACATGAATTAAAGGTCTAATTACCTAGCACAAAGAGAGAGATCTGCAACAGACTAAGTACACTGCTGACTGCACAAGGGAAAAATAGAAAAAAACCTTAATTGAGCCTTTTGCGGAAGGTAGTAGACGTCTTCGCATGTACCGCAATAGAGACGAGGTGGTTGTGAAGAAATATGCTTCATATACCTTGCACACTTGCCACATTTACTCAGCGCACGCCCTGTCTCTGATGGAGGAGAGAATTGGGCTTCAAATAGTGCATCCATATGTTCAATCTGCACCAAGGTACAACAACCAAAGATACTTTTTGATAGTCAACAAGCTTCTACCAAAGAGTTTGAATTAGACAGTTTTCCATAACAAAAAAAACCCATGTCGTTATACCTTGAAACTGACCTGTCCTAAATACTTGACCTATTCCGAAACTAAATAACCCACATCAAGATTGACAACAACAATGTGAAAGCCTTAATTCCAATAGGCTGGCGTTGACTGCATGAGCCAAGAAACCCAAATATGAGTACATGACACAACTCAGATATAAAGTTGACTAGTATTGATGGAATTTTAAGATAAAATAATTGAAAACAAACCCGAATATGACCAGACCCAAATAGAACGGAAATTCAAACCAAAGTACTCATTGAATCCAACCTGATCTCAACAGCCTGTTAGCCACTCTACACATGTAGCAACAAAAATACAGGAAATTGCGTGGATCATACATCTGACAAGAAAGATGACGGTTCCGATCTCACACAATCCCTATAGTAGGATTCATATTTGTTAAAAATTAACTTCAATTCCCTCCCCATACAACAAGCAAAATGGGATAATTATTCCTCCTTTTTTTCTTATGCTTGGCAAAGGCACAAAAAGGTGCTTTCCACAGATTACTCTTTGGTGTATATGATTAAAATGTAATAAGAGAATGTTCAGAAATGACCTCTTCCAAAAAGGCTAACTTGGAACGAGATTGTCAACTTGCTTGGTGGAGCCTTTTGCCCTCCTTCCCCAAGGACCCCAACCCTAGGATAACTTGGGACCCCATCATTAGTCACCCTAAAGTTGTTAACTTTTTCATTTCCTTTTCCCCCTTCAACTTACTCAATGGTCTATAAGTGGATATTCCCAGTTGGATAAAAATTTGCCATGGGTCCTCCCTTCAAATGCAAGGATGCTATGATTGGGAAGAAAAGAGCACACACCTGCTTAACAAAATACACATACTTCTGCTTAAATTGTTCCAGAACATGCTTCACAACCAGTGAATGATCCGCTTGACCCTTCGCAATTAGAGTAATCTGATGCTCTATAAAACTCCGAATGTCTGGCAGACAGAGATCTGGATCAGTGCATTGGTAACCTCTAACAAGGGTGATACCTAAAGCAGTAGGAACCAACCTCCGCCCACTTTGTACCTGGAAGTGGAAGCCACATAGTGGAACAGAAATAATTCATCAGTTTTTGGGTGCATAATGATACCAAAGAGAGCGCTAGAGAACAAAATTGACCTGCACATAATTGCGCTCGCATATGTTGTTGATGTGTACAGGAATTGATGCATCTGTGCCTATTCCATGCTTTTCCATGAGGGAAATGACCTCACTTTCGGTGAGAAAATCAGGGGGTGAAGTCTTCCCCTACAATTCCAGAAAGCCATAAATTAACGTGACTCCTCATACGACATATAGATAATCAAGCTTACCCTGGCACAAAGTCCAGATCAACCTAATTGTATAGGCAAATTCTTCAAAGACCTTCATATCAGAAATTAAAGTAGAAAGAAGGTTCTCTGTGCAATTTACGCTCCATGGGGCAATGTCACATGTTAAGCATTCAACATATTTGTAAAGATTTCCTGTCTCCTATTCAACTTTCATTATCACTCATTAAAAAACGCATTAGGTAGCATCATTTGCTAAGCTTTGCCATCACTTCTTTCCAGGCAATTTTTAGATATTAGCATCAGATATAGATTTTTTGCGTCCTTCACTAGTATTTGGTACTCCATCATCATCTATAAAAGGATTTACATCCATTATTTGAATTTGGTACGATATATCAAAGTATCATAACTATTTTTTTTACATCATTTATCAATATTTAGTTCTTTGTACCACCTAGGCACCTACTAATATTTTGGTATTGTGTATGGGTTGTGTTATTTATTAAAATTTTGATACTCACATATGAAGAACTAGATTGCTGGTATCTTTATTAGACACATATTTTTGTCCGTAAAATTTGGATACAAACTCCAATTTTGCGGATTAGAAATGGATTCCATTTGTAATAAGTGATAAATCTAGCAAAGGCTTTTAGCTTTGCTGCTAAATACCAGGGGTGCACACTTATCATCACATGCTAAGCTGTTGCACCCAGCACTTCACATCAAGGGAAAAAAAATTACTACATAACCAACATCCATACACAAGGCAAGATACAATTCGTAATGCATATACCATGATGGTTAAGGAAATAGAGCATCTGCTTATGAGTTATGACACTTAAAAATTAAACTTTTACAAGCATATAATTACCAGCCTACACTTACTATCACTAGTTAATTGTGGCTCTCTTTCCACAGTGATGGCTTAAGAGTTAGATCTTCAACTTGCCCTAAAATGGAAATGGTGCATATCATAAAGCTTAAGATGTTTGAAAATTACCTCATATAGTTCAACTTTTGATATTTTAATTTTTTCACCCTTTGCAAAGTCAGGAAGCTTTTTCTCACTTACAGCCAACCAAGGTGTAATGGAGGTGAATCCTTCAGTGATGACATACTGTCCTGTACAATGAAACGACTCCCCACCACTTGAAAATTCAACTTTTGTCCTGAAATGAAAATAACTCATTACGTGGAAGGCAACCAGAGATTATAACAGCGACATGCTACGAACTTTGCAACATGACAGATGTCTATATGTTGCTAGCAGATTTGTCAACATGTTGTACCATGCTAATAGCAATATCATGCATGATTGTAAAAGCACTTAGGACTGTTCCAAAAGTGTTTCCGTACCTCATATATTTGCAGTCCGGAGACACAGAGGCAATAAAATGCTGACAAACATACTGATACAACTTCCAAGCATCGTAACCTAGCATTTCTTCAGAAGCAGAACGCATTGGGGTGATGGGAGGATGATCGCCTGCATCAGTTCCTGATCGAGGCTTATGGTAACCATCAACCAACAGGGTCTGTATGAAACCACCCCATAGAGGATTATTCTTTTGTGCTTCAAGTGCACCTCGGAAGTCGAACGAAGAAGGGTAAGAAGTACTTTCTGTGCGAGGGTAACTGAAAAAGAAGCATAAAAGAATAGTCAAGACACAGACAATCCATTCCAGAACTAAAGAGTCTGCCACATAGGAGTACGAGCATACTGCAGAAGATGTCCCCTTCACTCAACAACTTTAATGGACAAGACACGCTAGCTCCGGGATAAAGGGTCAGCACAAAAGTTCTGACCCGAAATACTTATTGAAAATAGTATCGTAAGGTGGTGAGGCTTATGAGAGCACAAGACAGGACTCCCAAAATATGAAAAGTAAACCATGAAAACGACATACAATCCTATTGGTTGATGGTACAACTGATCTCAACAAGAGGTAAAACTGCATGTGTTTGGACTTTGGACCCCAAATTCACCAACACTCAATTATTCATTGTATAAATGCTCTAACACCTCTCAGTTTTCTATCTTTTACATGAGGTTCCAACCACTATCGTAAACTATCAGTATGCGCTCTTGAACACGATACATTTCATTATTCTATTTCGTTGGGTCCATAATACTTTCAATTTTATTTTATATCTCAAACTGTTCTCAATTCATATTGACATCGAATTTACAAACAATGGCAGTTCATGTAGTTATGCTCCAAATAAACGCCAATAAATGCATCAGTGAATGAGCAAGTATAGTTCGTGTACCAGCATAAGTATACACTGAAGCAAGTCGAAGATCAAGACAACTATTGACAACTCACATAATTATCTTCTCTGTTTTGCACAATACAAGCACAAAGCCGCAACAAATTGGAATCTAGCTTATATTATGTACTACGTATCAAAGATGAAAAATCTCTGAGGAAAGAAACCATAATAGCCACTGTCAATAAAAAGACAAATATATATACCTATTCCCCGAGCTTCATAGTCCTTACTGTATTTTGTATTAATCTACAATTGAAAACTACTTATAATATACAATTATATAGGAAAAAGAAAAGGCGAAAAATGAGCATGTAGCACAGGCTTGCTAGTAAATCCACAACAACATCAAAGTTTACAACCACAAAAACACACTGCCAGAGAATGGAGAGAATGGATGGTTGACAACCTGATAAAACCTTGAGTATACAGCCTTTCTGCTATCTGCATAGACATTTGTGGCCCAAATCCCAATGCACTTGAAGCAATCTGAAAAGGTTATAACAATGTGGTAAGATAATGCTCCACAAAACGTACTATGTAGTCTTTACATGAAATACAGGAAAAACTATACCTACGGAATTCTCACTATCTCTCAGGTTCATGGACCCAATTCACTTCAGTGAGATCTTCATTACATTTTTTTCCCACCATGAACATTTTTCTAAAACTATTTGACCTCCAAATTAAGTTTGAATTCCAGTTTAGCATAATAAAGCATGGAAACCCTTTTCTAGGAGTAGGCAGAGAAAGGTGGAACACACTTAATAAGGACCACAAAACTCTTTCATACAGTATATTAGCTAAACATCCTCAGTCCTAACCACACTAATCTCAATTCTAGAGATAGAGTGATAGACAACTTGCAATTTCAAAACAAAATTAAATCACAGAAGTCAAAATGTAGTTGAAATCACATGTATCAAGATACATATGAGAAGGAAACAATGCAGTCGATGAGGCCTCCTCTCCAAAGTGTACAACATTTCACTATAGAAAAATTATATAGTACTAAATTCAGATGGTAATTTCTGTCTGCAAAAGAATGTTCTCTAAAAAATGCATAGATTAATAGACCCAACCAGTTGTCAGGTCAACTAGAAATCCCTCCTTACTCTAGATAAAGTAATTTGCCATCAAGAGAAGGACGAGCCTCTAAAGAACATTATAGCCCTTCCATAAGAAAACAACATATCTGAAAGACATGAGCAATATCATGTAATTCTCTACTTGAAATGCAAGGACTATCGGCAGAAACCTTAAGAAGATTGACTGTGTTCAAACCCGCCGGCCGACTCTTGTGCTCCTGCTTCTTAGATACATTGATTATTTCAACAGTACCAGCATCCATCACTAATTTTTGAAACATCAAGGAGACCTGGATTAAAGAAAAATTCCCTGTTATTGTCTGTTGTGCCTTACTTGCCAATTAAAAAGATAATGAGAACGTCAATTTCACAACTTGCCAGTTCAGCGTAAACATAGCAGGGAAGTTGCTTACATCTAAGTCAAACAACTTTTCACGATCCCACTCCAACTTGAGTTCATAACCCTTATGAACCATGTAGGGATGCACGATCCAAAACTTCTGGGGCTTGAAAGTGTTGATATTCAAATATCGTTGTACACAAAATCCAAGAGTTGGAGTTTGACATGGCCCATAACTGTAAGCAGCAACGTTTCACATAATGATCAAGCTCAAAAGAAAGCTGTGGGAGCATAAACTAAACAAACAAAGAAATCATAACAATATAAAGTTCTGACCCCAATCAACATACCCTATTGCGATATCAAAATTCTCCAATAGAAAACTATTTGCAAATTAAGTTATCAACCAGTCAACTCATGATCTCACGGCTTCTCAAGATCACCAAAATCACCATTTAAGGGGGAGAAGCAGATCAAACATTTCCAACCATTTCACGACATAATATGTAGCATGTCAAGTTCTAGAACACAATGAGAACATATTGCTTCCATGTTTACAGTCTATTACTCTAGTTGCTGGACAAAAGGCAGACTCCTAAAACCACAAAAACCCAAGAAGCACATAATTTTTATTTTTCTCTTGTTGTCCCAAAATAAAGTTCAACAGCTCAATTTTAAAATCCCGAAAAATAACGTAGCCATACATATAGAGTCTCTACATGTCCCCTTAAAAGAATTTGATTAATGAAGATAATACATGTTTATGTAAGGGCAATGTGAAGGGAGCATTCTTTTGAACAGAGGGGTTGCATATTTCTACATTAATAAAATATATGGGGGAAAACAAGAGAGCAAGAGAGTAGAAATAACTTGCTGGACAAAAGAAGCAGAGATTAAAACGAAGAAAAATTCAAAACTCCTCCCCCAAATAGAAAAAAATAGTTTTCTAGTAAAAATAAATAAATGAATAAAAGAATCCCAAACCCAAACAATAATAAAGTTCCCTAATCAGGGAGAGATACTGAGTCTAGAACTTTACAAACTACACACAAAGCAGAAACTCAAATAAAGCAACATAGAGAGCAACATACAAGCACAACTCTCTGACAACAAACAGCATCCAAGACAGTAAGAGATCTACATAATTTTGGAGCAGTTAAACAGCACAACAAAGTCAGAACAATTTGCTCACAGGAGTGAACTCCGCATATCTGGGGATTTGATTAAGAAAATAGCCTAGAAAAAGATGATGATTGATTATCTTGGGATCTAGGTAAAGAACAACAAAGCGAAGACAGTAGCATTTGATGAGAATCCCCATAAAGTCAAATTAACTGATTTGCATCTCCAACAAGCAATATCAGGCATATACACATGAATGGTTGCTTTTTAAACAATACAGTTTCAACAATCTTGTACTAAGGAAGACTTTTAGCTACAATATTTATTTAATCTCTGTTAGATATTAACACTTCAATACAGCTGTTGTTTGAACAACAGCATTTAGAAATTCAATATGAGAACGGCCAAATGTGATATTGTTTCTAGCATATCCTTACAAGTTCAAAGTGAGACAGACTCCTTTCCAAAGATACCTAATTTTGAGGCCAGTTGATGCAAAGACCTAAATAAGCGCATGAAAAAAAGAAGTCATGCCACACAGCACATTTGCAAATCATTGAAGTCATGAATAGATTCTTAAATAGAAGCCAATTATGGACAGCGTTTCATAAAAAGTGAAAGACGGATCAGAACAAAAACAAAGTGGGCAATGCAAATCTATTGGTAGCTAGAATAGCATACGGAATATAATATGTTGTATCGACAATAATCTCCTACTTGGGTGGCCAAAGAAAAGGCCACATTGCATACACCTTTAGGATAATTACGGAAAAGAAGAGCCTCCAGCAGTCACCAGTTGCAACAGGGATGATTACTTGATCACCATCCCCTCCCTCCCCTCCCCCTCCTCCTCCCAATCTCCAACCAAAATAATAGAACTAAACACAGGCTAGAAACATTAAGATGACATAATGAATGACATACAAAGAGAAAAAGTTGGAAGTGCTTATGAACAAACTATGCATAAACTCATGACAATATGGGGAAAGATAATACCAACAAATGAACTACATCAAAGAGAAGAGAACCAACGAGATAACTCGAGAGTCCAAATTTCCATATTTGCCCTGAAAGTAACTTGTCTGGAAACGAGTAAATGCAACTCCAACTTTCAAGTCTATCTCTTGCCGAGCATCCACAGCCAAAGCCTCATTTCTGTTTGGCTCAACGAGTGATTCCATTGCCTTTGAAATGTCTTTCTCGGTCACAGAGGAAAATCGAGCACGATAAACTCTTGCTTCCCCCTCTTTAAAATGAAAGCCAGTGCACTCGATAACTGCAAGGCCACAAACTTACATCACTGTCTGACTAAAAGAAGTTTCAAGTTCAAGTAGCTAATAGACACAAACCAAGTCAAAAGCTCAGCTACTATTGTTAAAAAAAAAAAAAAAAAACATCCTATTTAACAATGAAAGAACTTTATAGCAAAGAGGGCCAAAGTTTCTCCAATAAAATCAAAGGCAAAGAAAAGAGTGCTAGATTCAGACACTCAGAGTAGGTCAATATACTGAATCAAGGAGCCTTTCAAAGATTTCAACGGGTATAGCAGATAGCTTCCCGTCGTCAAGGTTTCAACTTCCTTTTTTTGAGGATTTCATATCGGTGGAGTCAAGTATAAGGTTGTGAACGATACTTGATATTTCTTGATGTTGTAGATTAAGAGCCTGAGTTACTTTATCCTTAGCCCTCCTTTTGTAAATAAACTATACCCCATTTACGTCTTTCTGATACATATATCAATACTTATCAGAATAAATAGAGGCTCCGGAAGCAAAGAAGGCAATCCTAATTCATGACATGCAGTAAAGCACTCGATAGTGAAACATAGCCAGAGAACCTTATGATGCATTCCAACCACAAAACTGCCCAATTTCCCACACTTGAAAAACATAATTTGAAGTGTGAGACTCTTTCACACAAAACTAGAAGCTCCGTGAGGAAATCGGAGGTAGTCAGGTCCTCCATTGATTGACTGGGCCTTCATCCCCAACAGCAATAGATCTAAGATGGATTCCATAACAAAGGACATAAGTCACAAAAAAAGAACACACAAATTCCAATGGAAGTCCCAAAGATAAAAAAAAAATGCAGTACTATAAAAAAACAAAATCAGCGTTTTAAGGAGTCGATATTGGTTTTTTGCCCATATACGTCACAGTGTCACTAAAATCACATGGGCCATCGAAAAAGTTAACAAGATCTAGAGGTATGTATCCTCTAATCATCTAATGCCAACATTTTTTTTGGTGAGCATATCTAATGGCAACATTATAGTTGCAATAGCTGACATCAAACCAAACTTTGATTGGCCCATTAAAAGCAATAAATTATGCTCAAATATATTGGAAACATGTCTTTCTGACTTTTAAACAGCATTTTAGAGACTCCTCGATTCAATACTGATCATTAACCCAAAACAATACCAGATGCATATCAAAATAATTATTAAAGGCTATAGGTCTCATCTGTGAGACTCTAGAATCCTAGGTAGCCGATGAAAAATCTCCAATTTTAAGCTAAAGTTGCATGTAAGCATCCCCAGAGTGTGAAGGTCACCAGTATCAAACAGGAAACTGAGCCTTTGATTAATTCCCAGAATGTATAAAGTCATGGCATGGAGAGTAGAGAACATTATACATGCGATGGAAAACTTGAGAAGACAGACGGTACCCTCTTGGGTCCCATGCAATAGTCTAGGATGTCCATGATGGCTGTTTTAAAACATATCTGATATCAGATCTGAATAGCTGATAGAAAAGCCCTTTTTGACTATTGTAATACTCCCAAGGAGACCTCACTATATACAAAGAAAAACTTTTAAAATATACTACCTCTGTTTTTCAATAGAGGTACCATATTGATTTTTGACAATATTCACATTCTCTACTTTGACCCTCTTGTATTATGTATAGTTGTATACATAAGAAAAAAAAACATAGTTATATGAGATCTTGTTACGTTCGTCTCAATAAATATTTTCATAGAAACAAATTTTACAATTTATACTTGTGCATAATTAACAAAATTGCTTAAAGTTGTGCGTTGACAAATGTATATATATATATATATATATAGGAAGAGGATCACGTGAAAACCACTCCTTATGCTGAAAATTGAAAACTGTAACATAAAATGAGCAAAACGTTTCTTAAAATGAGTAAAAAGTTCTTAAAATGAGCAAAAACATAAAATAAACAATTAGTAAAATGAGCAAAAAACATAAAATGAACAAAAGTTCGTAAAATGAGCAAAAACTTCCGAAAATGAGCAAAAGCTTCCTAAAATGAGCAAAAAACATAAAATGAGCAAAAATTTGTAAAATGAGCAAAAAAGCCGGTTTTTAGTTTTCAGCTTAAGGTTAGTTTTCAGTGGCTAGTCCAATGGAATATGCAATCCTAGGCGTAAACATACCCAAGGTATGATTGCCCTCAGCAAAAGCTGCAATCTGCATGCTAGACCTCTTCCAGAGGTCGTTAGAAAATCTTGATAAAATACAACGGAGAGTTCCTCTATAATAATTTAAGTCTTGATTCAGCAAATATAGGAATCTCAATATCCGCTGCATGCTAGACTGAAATCATTATCATGGATTCAGCTTAAGAAAAAGCAATTTCCAACTAGACATCCGATATCAACTATGAAATCAGAACTAGCACACATAAGAATTCGGAAACAGTTAGAATACAGCAATTTTTCCGATAAAAAAATGTATTGGTCGGTGTACCCTACTTTAGTAATATACAAACAAATAGGACCTGTTGACCCCCATTCACAGACAGGCAAATGTTTTATCAGGAAATGCATCTTTGGATCTTCTTGTGACCCTAAACTATGACTGGAGTCTGGAGATGTGTACCTTCAAAACATATATTTTCACCTTCTCGGTCACAATCCAGCCACAATACAAGATGGGTACAACCGCGAGCTTCTTGACTTAAATGCCTCCGAATATGTGCCTGAGCGTAAAAACGGAATTTCTCAGTAACAGCCTATGCTACAGAAACAGAAAGAAGATAGTAAAATATCAAAGTAACAAGTCTGACAACCAAGATGCACTTAATGCCCTCTACACTTTTCCAGGCTACCCCTTCATGAACAAGAAAAGCCAAACAGATATTCTACAATTAAACTTATAGGCAAAGAGTACCTTCAAGTATTTACTACTTTTTTGTTTTTAAGTTGCAACAGTTTCTTATATTGGATGTTTATAAAATTTGCAACATACCTTTCTTCGTATATTGATTCTCTCTCCTCATCAAATGAATACCTTTTCCATCTCTATCTCTCTCCTATCACATTATTCTCCTCAAATATCGTGCATCCCCCCTATGTTGCATCTTAAAAGAAAACAAAGGAAACATCTAATACTCCCTCTGTTTTTGTATAAGTGCTAGGGATGGCAATCCAGTCCGGATCCGACCCTAGTCCGCTCCGATCCGAAGGAAAAAATCCGAGCCGACTCCGACAAAAAAATAATCCGACTCCGTTTTAAAAGTCCGACTACCAGTCGGAGGAGGGTCGGAGTCGGATCCCAAAAAATAGTCCCAAATTCGAATCCGACTCCGACTTTAAGCCAATTAAGCCCTTTTTTTATTTACATTAATGTATTATGTAAGTATAATTTGACTCTGACTTTGAGGCAATTGTAATATCGATTGAAGAAATGATTGTTAAAAATAATAATAAAGTTTAGATTATTTTTACTATATAAGATTTCCATATGATTATTAAGATAAAAAATGTAATGATTAGATTATTTGTATTATAGAAGATTTTTCTATTAAAAAAAAGGGCGGAAAAAAAGTCGGGTCGGATCGGAGTCGGATGTTCGAATTTTAAGTCGGGTCATACGCGGATTTTCGGGGTCGGGCTCGGATATAAAATCTGACTTCTTGTACGGTCAAAGTCGTATTATGCATAATCCGGTCCAAGTCCGATCCGTTGCCATCCCTAATAAGTGCAACACTTCTCTTATACTGGTCAAATTTCCCAAACTTTGACTGCATTTATTTGCTAGTATTTTGAACATAGTATCATGTAAGATCTTTCAAAGATTTAACTCAACGTGTATTTACAATATATCACTTTTCATAAATTTCACTAATACAATTACAGACATACATGGCCAAAAATGTGCGGAGAACATGGAAAGACAAGTGTTGCAATTATAAGAGACGGAAGGAGAATTCAATAGTATGCAAACATTTGTCAACGGATGCAACCATAAAATAAGTTCATTGTTTCATCTTTAGAAAACATTATGCTAAATAGGTTTCTACTAAAGACAATCACACGTCTAACTGAGTATATCACAATCATTCCATACTCCATGGCCCGACAAACAACACAATGTGGAAAACTGGGAAAGGTGACTGGCAACTTCCGTATTCCTTGAAGAACGCTTTACACTTGCCCAGTAAGTCAGTAACATTTAAATGAAAAGAAAAATTAAGTTATACGAGTTTGTTTTGTCTCAATTAAACACTGTCGTGTCTGTCAAAAAACCAAGTTAGAAGAATCTCTGGTGCATGACACCCGTAGTTGTCCTCTCCTTCATAACAACTAGAATGTTTTTCCATATATTTGAGTTCATCACTGAATCCACAAAGACATACTCCATACCTATATCTTACACCACGCTACCAGGTACTGCTTCCATATAATACTACGATTGAATAATAGAAAAAAGAAGAGACAAAATATGCTGAAGTTTCTTTTTGCATTCCCTCAACTACCCCACCCCTAGAGCAAACTAAATTAAAAAAAATGAAAACATTATAATACTGTACAGCATGATATGTAGTTAAACCTGATATTTCATAGTATTATATAGCATGAAATGTACAGCAATTACCATCTGTCCATTTCTTACAGCCCCTGTTGGGAAATTTCAAGCTTTCTTCATCATATAGAGGCAAAGAGGGAGTCGATCAACGTAAGCATCATTATTTATTAAGATGTATAGTTTAAAGAAAACAACTTTATACCCCCATACTCTGTAAAGGACGTCAGGACGTGTGGTTATAATTTTTAAATCAATTGCATTAAATTAGTATATACTGGGACATGGATGAATGATCATGCTTACGAAAATGATCATGACATATAATTTTTTTAAAATCTAGATAGTAATACAAGCTTAATGATACCTAAACAAACCTATGTATTATGGAAAAAGATATAGGAATTGTAGATACTCCCTCCATCCCACGATCTTTTTCACTCTTCCCTTACATGAATTCCCCAAATTGTGTTTCAATTTCCTCTTTTGAGTCAAAACTCTTATCGAATATTCACATGCAAATTGATAAAACCCGGGGGGCGGATTTTCCATCTCCAAGGAAAAATGCCCTGATCTCCTATCAAAAATATTCCTAATTCCCCCTTTGGGGCTTCAGCTCTTACATAGAGTTCTGATCTCCCTCCCTCCCTCCCTCCCTCTCTCTCTCTCTCTCTCTCTCTCTAGTCTCTACGGTCATAAAAAGTCGATATAGAGTATAATTAGCACTATCGTGGGTTCTGCATGGTTCAGTGGTCCATATCCAGCATTTTGGAAATGTGGAACTTTTTTAAGTATATACTGTATAGGAATGATTTAGAATTTGATCTTCAAAAGATTCGAAGTCTTTCTCCATTCAAAATCATGAAAATTCCTTCAGACGCAGTGTGCTAAAAAAAATAAAAGATGAAGTGGCAAGCAAAACATTCTGCACCTTTGGATTAGACTCCGATTTAAGAGTGGGAGCTTGAAAAAGATCCAGAGGATCTGTTGCATTCCAGTCCTGGAATGTTGCAGGAAAATCTACACTAGAACCACAGAAATGATCATCAGTGTTAAGATATGCATTGCAAAAAGCTCGAGTAGCTGAGAGTTAAGCATTTCAGGCAAGTCAAACATTTTAACAGACCAACTTATGACAGTGAAATTACTTCTAACTTGCATATCATAAAATATTTTAAAAGTTCCATTAGAACTACACATGTATAAAAAAAATTGGAATAAGATAAACTAAGAAGCCAAAATGATGGAAAGGAGCATACAGATTATAGCATAAACAAAGAACAGAAAAGCCATAACTCAGAAGAAAAAAACAGAGAGACTGACCTGAAAACATGTCCAATCACTGAAGTTACTTTAATATGACTGTGAAGACCCAAAAACTTCCCATCAAATTCATGCACCTCAGTACTTCCTCTCCTTGTCGACATCTGAAAAATTAAGAAAGGATTTTCAGGGCAAATAATGCATACCCAGTGGTCAGACACAAATATTTAAAAAAAAAACAATAGAAGAAAATGACAATCAGCAGTGAATCATGGACCTCTAAGGCTCCAACCCCTTGTTTAGAACAGCAGCAGATAACCACTATGCCACAACAGTATTCTCTTTGTAGTACTCTTTAACATTGATTTATAATTTCCTCATTGGGCATAATGTAAGAGCACGTTGGTATGATATTTTTGAGTGTTGGAAAAGGGAAAAAAAAAAAAAAAAACAGTTCCATCACATGTTGTTTAGTACGAGGGATCGGGTAATAGTTTCCTTTCTTGAGGGCAAGTATTTTCACCCTCATAAATTGGTAACACATTATATTACCCTAAGTGCATGTTTGGATAAACTCATGGAATGGAAGGAAATGGAATCAAATAGAGTGGAAGAATGGAAACAATTATTGCCACCTCTATTTGGTGTTTGGTTTTACCATGAAAAGGTACCTCATAAGTAATTCCTTTTTTTCTTGTTTGGTACGACAACAATGGAATCAACGGCAATACATAATTACTAAGCAAAACCTTATGTAGTAAATAGCATCATTATCACATATTATAACAAATTTTAAGCTAGTAGTGCTTACAAATACCGTAAAATTTTCTACTCCAACAAGGGGGAAAAACACACACTTGAAATACATAACTAATTAGCAAACCACAATATGTCACAATTAGATAATGTAAATTCTATGTAGGTACACAACAAAGATTCCACAAGGGGGAAAATAGAAAAAAAAAAGAAAAAAAAAAAAAAGGAACCAAGTATGTCATAATTTATTTTACAAACATTTTTCTTCTTTGCTACCCATCTCTCTCTCCCTGCTTACCTTTCTATTATCTTGTCCTGAATTGTATGATATGGCAGTGGGGGGTCACGTGCGCTAGTGACGTGCCAATTGGACAGTGGTGGCAACAGGATAACGGTGAGGTCTGGTGCTAGCTACGGTGATAACCCAAACCATAAGTCTATTTCCATCAAGAAACAGTTCATAATACTGGTGGCAAAGGGAGAGTTTCAATTGGGGGGAATTGGCATTGAGGACAGACGAATTGGGAAACCAAACAACTCATAACAGAATTGCAGTTCCCATTCCCTCACCGCACGACTAGATATAATTAAACAAACACTTTTCACTCCATAGTGGAACCAAACACCCAATAAACGTAACGATTATCGTAACCATCCCTTCACTCTATTTGATTTCATTCCCTTTCTATTTCACTAGTCGAACCAAACACGCACTATACTATAATATTCATATGTTCATCCCCTAACTTCATAAAACAAAATGTTCTAAAGAACCACAATTATCAACACAAAAATGGAGCTCAAAATGGCAGAAAATAGACAAAAAATATATATATATATATATATATATAACTCACTTGACCACGAGAAAGAACTGTTGCAATTGAAATTGCAATACTAGGCTTCTCCGCAACCTGTAAAATCAATCATCACAACATAATAAATCTCCTAAATCACGCAAATTAATTTCATTCAACCAAAAAATTACAGAGAAAGAAGCTTCTGAAATACACTCACCATGAGAACTTTCGGAGCCATGGCGGGAGCAAAATTAGGAGAGAGAAAATGCAAAATTGGATTTCGGATTGAGTAGAAAGTGAATTCTAATTTGCGAATTTCTTCAGTTTTTGTTTCAATTGAAATGAAAAAAAGAGGGATTTTCCAGAAATTGCGATGAAGAACAAATTTTTAGGGCTTCATTTTTTTAATTTGGCGGGGGATTGGATTTGGGGAAGAGGTTTAAGGGGAAGTATAATTGGGCCGACTTAGATTAAGGATATAACTATGGGGCTGTATAGTATATAGTTTTATTGTTGAAACAAGGTCCACTAAATGCTATAGATGGGACTTGGTTACAATGTTTCATCAACCTCATTTTCAAAGACAAACATTCTTTTAATTGGTTTTGGTCTTTTAGGCCCTTTTACAAAATTAGGTTTCGATATTTGAATTTAAGGTTTCAAGAGATATAATGATATATTAATAGAGGGAGATATGGTAGCTCAGTGGAGTACTACCCTGAATTTCAGAGCATTGTCGAGGGTTTGAATCTTCATCCCAACAATATGTTGAGGATTAATCTTGTGGTGACAATGGGCTTTCAGACATGTTGTCTTTTGAGTTGTTTAATTGCATCTCAGCGCTTTAAGTTATTTTGGCCAAACGGGGCTAAGTAGTCTTAGAGATGTTGGTTTTCGGGTCAATTATCTTTCCTAATTGAAAAAAAATGATATATTAATCATATAGGTTGTATAATACTTCTACGAGAAAGTGGGAAATTTGTAATAAAGGTAGAGAGTGAAAGTAGGAGACCCACCACATTTTAAAAAAAGACATTGTTAAGGAAAAAGTATGGTATTTTAAAGAAAAATAAAGGGGGAGATGACTAACTTTTGAAGGGTCTTTTAGAAAGTTAAGGAGTAAAAATAATTCCATTAATGGTATGTATGTAGCGAGTATTGTGATATTTCTATTTTGAGAAGCGTACTCAAAGTATTTTTGAAACAGATAAAGTACGAAAATTCTTAAAATGAGAAATAATGCAATCAACCTGAGACGGAGAAAGCACTAATTGCTAAAAAACATATATATACAGCATGTCTATTATCTTGCTCCAAAAACAATGTGTCTATTATCTTTATGGTAGTATTTCTTTATGTCCATAAATCATTTATTAATTGAATTGCAAAAGATATTAAGCATATTAATTTAGAGTAAAGCAAATTAAACTGGTACGAGCTATTCTTGTAGGATCTGCTCTACACTAATATTATTGTGGACCAAAGTCACCTATATGATATAGTGATCTTTTTTTTCATATAGTGACCTTTTAAAATCCTAAGTTACACTAATATATTATTATCTAATACAGTGACAATATTTTTTATATAGTTACCACTTTTTTCATTAGTTTATAACAATGAAATTTTCATTTTATTACATAGTAACCTTTTTTCTCACATAGCAACCCTTTACAATCTACACCTACTTATTTATATTTATTTTTGACACAGTGGCTTTTTTTCATAGATCCCATGTACTAGCATTAGGTCCACACTGATTTTGTGTGGACCAGGTTCATATAAGTTTTTTTACAATCAGGTGCAGTATATACAATAATTTTGTTAGATAAAACACACTAATCATTCCTAATTAAACTTTTTAGAAGAAAGAAAAATCTTCTGAACACACGGGGTTCAAATAATTTGTATTGAGTACAAGATTTTGAAATTGTTAGATCAGTTTAGAGGAGCTAATCTAATGTACTCCACTCAATGTAATGCTTGTTAAACATGCATAACCCCTCAACTAACTTAACTTGTCCCTAAAGTTTTTGACCCTTTCCTTAAAATTGACTTTGCCGACAGTTAAAATAATTTCAGACAACAAAATTCCCCTACTTGGCCCAAAAGCAAAATAAATAAATAAAAAAGAAAACAAAAAATAAAAAGAAAATACCCCAATATACAACTATCATAAGATTTAAATAAAAAACTGACAAACATTTCTGACATACTGATTTTAAAAATAGACAAAGCAATTAAGATATAATTAATAATTTATCAAAATAATGAGGCTTAGTCTAATCATTAATCTCCCTAACATCTTATGATTCCAGTTAAACTTTCTTTTGTTTGTTTTATTAGTAGCTGTAGTTGTAGTAAGAAACTAAACAACAGTAATCAAATGATTAAACTGCAATGGTCCGTTAAAATCAGTCCATTATAAGCAATGATTCTTTAACCTCGGGTGTTGTACCCTCTAGCCAACTAAATATGACCACGTAGCCAAATAGAAGATTAATTATTAGAATAAAATCCATATTAGTCAATTTGCTTTAAGATGTGTGCTCTCAATGATTGATGATCACGTTAGATCAAAGATTCAAGTAAAGACTTTTGATTTTGTAATTCAATTGTTTTTTGTTTTGGTTTTGGTTTTGGTTGTAGAGGCATGTATTTGTATACAATTTGACACAACCAAATAGATGCAGTGCGAATGTTGGCTAGCTTACTTGTTAACGTATTAGTAAAATTAGTGTCCAAAATCTAAGATTAAATTTATAATTTTTAGAAATTCTATTTTTTTTCTCTCTTTTTGATACAAAATATTGAAAACTTCATACGTTGGATTCTTCGCTTCCGATCACTAGGTTTACCATAGTTGTTGAGATTGAGATTTTTTTTTGCATTGGATCAATCAGACTAATTTGAATCACTGCGATCAATTTGTAAAAAATCAACCATTTTCTTAAAATCAAAAGTAAAAGCATTATTTGACTTTATATAGTCAAGTTATCAAAAATGTTGATAACAGTATTAGCTTATATGCAAGATTATTGTTAAAGTTGAAATTTAAATTAGGCAAATGTCAAATTTAACATCAAGGTTATATGGACTATTTAATTAGTGTAGATATACAATTGGTTAGACCCCTTCTTGTTGTAAAGCAAAGGAATATATATTATCATCATTAATTAGAATGGTAATAATCTACCCTATATGCATCATATTTAGAATGTCACTGAAAACTCTTAATTATTTATCTACTAATGGCTCCACTTCTGTTCGGCTCCCATTACCACAATACAATGTTGACTATGATCTATCTTTGATGACAATGCATTATGTTACGTAGATCCCTCCCCCCCCATATATAATTGATACAGTTAATTGCAGGATAAATAATTAAATTTATATTCCAGATCTTCAATTAATCATGGAAACATACAAAACTCTCAAGTAAGAAAATTATAAACTCAATAGTCCATTAATTGATGTGATAAGGAACCCTCGCTCACATATGAGAGAGTATTATTAGTAAATTAATACTACTAAACAAACTACTAGATTTATGATGAGAAAAACAATGAAAATTGGAACAAAAAACGATTGCGGCCAATGGAGCCAAAGAGGCTTATAAAGGCTACGAATTGATGGAGAAGGAGAGGGTAAGGATTAGATTGTTGGATATTTGTTGATCACATCGACATAATAATGCAAGTAATAATTGTATATAACGTTCTAACTTACTCAATATCGCACAATTCGTCATTATAGGATCATATTGTTAGATATTAAGATCCTAGAGCAAATCATATTAAAATCTAACATTTTCAAATTTCATCTAAGCAGGATTATAATAAGATCCTAATAAGGATTGTGATCAATAGCATTATTAATTTTGTAGCATTGTTAATTTAGAATCAGATCGCAATGTTAACCACCTTATACATTTTTAGAAAAACTACAATTATTAGATAGTAAGTATATTGGTATCTCTCTAACTATTACATTATTTGTCCTTTTTTTCTTCTAAAACTATATACAAATAGCTAATTTAAAATGGCATGTAAAAGAGACAAAAAAAGCTAAGGTTCCATTAAGTTTGAGCTTGACTTTCCAACCTACATAGACCTAAATGACAGTAATGATTTTGTGTAAGTAAATCTTTGAAAATATTACGAGTTACAACACTTTTTAATTTAAAGAAGTGATGCACTTTTCAATATTATACCTTTGATTTATATTTAATTAAGAGCCGTTTTTATCAACTAGCCTATATACCGACACGGTCAAGCATATTGAAGTAGTAGGATTACATTAAATTTATAAAGAGAAGAGAAGTTGGGCGGTGGTGTGTAGCAAGTAGCAAGTAGCAAGTAGCAACTAGCTAGCAAGTCAAGCAAAGGAGGTGCTAATAATGCTATGGCCTATGGTACGTAAGTATGAGGGGTGGTTGGATCTTGACAAATTTAATAATCTGATTTTGCATGAAAATGCATTGCATTTTAACTGTTACCTCGTTGGTTTGTTCGCTAAGAATCGTTTGTGTAACTAGAGCAAGTAGTTCCTAAAATATATATATATTTTGGGGGGGTTAAGGATTTGGTCAAATTTGAACACAATATATACACTCCCTCTAAGATGCATGTTAAAATATAGGATTATATGTGTATGGGAGCAGTCCAAGTCCCATACTGGTTCAACTGGACCACCAACGACCGTCATGGTCAAACCATCCAGGTATCTCCGAATAACCAGGGTAAGAATTTACATGATATTGATATTCCTAATATACCGGTCCTTATCGGACACCTTACCGGTGTTAGCCGCCTGGGCTATTCTTAATGAGCCTGGGCCTAATCCAGTTCTATTTTAACTAGGTCTATGGCCTAAAGATAAGTATCAAAAGAAGATAGAATTGTATTCAGCCAATACGAGCAGTGTCCTACCTAGCTTGGGACACTACCGGCTCCTATAATACCCCATGATCTAAGTCATAAGGTACGTTCACAATCATAAGTATACAACACTTGAGAGCTATCGGTTTTACCTTTACTGACTTAGGCATCGGAGGGGCGTTCATCGGATCAACCCCCGAGGTTAGTTTACGTGTTCTATATTGCAGGTCATCAAACCGGCTCACGTGATAAGGAGATACTGGTTCACTCCCACAACATTTATTCCATACCGGGACAATATGATTTATATCTAATCTATAATATTATTTCGGTAAATACTACTATCTCCATTTCTAACTATAGGATTATGTTTTTCAGGCTAAACTCTTATTCTCAAATTTAATAGTAAAATTTACAAATTTATTATTCAAGATATATAGATATAAATACAAAACAAATGAATAAATTTTTTTTATCTAATTTTTGCCATAATCTATTGAGCTACAAAAATGAGATTTATTTAGGAACAAATAATAATATGATGAGAATAATAAGCTAACCAGCAAGTTAAGTAAGGAAAGTTTGAGTTAAGTATGTTTCATTTTAGGCCTGGCAATAATCTTTTTTTTAATAGTGTATTTTCTTATTAGGATTATATTCAATCTTTTTACCCTAGCCTAATTCTTTTTTTTTTTTTTGATAAGGAGAAAAAACTTAGGAGCACCTCCCTAATTAGGAGACCAGCCTAAAACCTAGCCTAATTCTTTGTATAATAAAATTGCTTCATCTAGACCCATCATGTTTATAAATAACAAGGCATATACTCATATCCTTACCAGTGTAGCGTCATACTTGCGTCATTCTATGCTGAGCTATAAATCCCTAAAAGCTAAATTCACTACTTTTCCTCTTTCGGTTATATTCTTTTCAAAATTTCTTTCAACAAGTAGTTACTAGTCTTCTATGCACGTGATGCGTGCGTGGAATATTTTGGCGATTATTCTTAAATTTCATATAAATGTAATTTTGAATGATGTAATTTATAATCATTATTAGTACTAATTAATGAATTATGATGTTGTATAAATACAAAATATAAAAATTACTTGATAAAGAAATTGTTGCAATAGGAAAGCAAAGAAAGAAGGATGTATTTAGTGTTTAGAAATTGTGATGCGCATTTAGATGTAAAGTTCTATTGTCAAATTAAATTTGTGAAATATTTTTCTTTTGTTTGATCTATTATTTTGCTCTTTATGTAAAAATTTCTTTAAAGGCTTTTTATGTCAAGTTGTTTTTATCATTGCTTAATTTGTGAGAAACTTTCCGTAACTTTTTGTTTTGATTGCATATTACTATGTGATGGATTAAAAAAATCACACATGATAGGATGCAATGGCATTGAATTGGCATAATTAACCTTGTCATTTATTATTAATGAATATGTAGGGAGGTTATAATACTGTAATTTTAAGTAAACACCACATACACCTATTTTGGCTTATATAATAGAGATGAGCTTTTTTTTTAAATAATCATTATATATTTCTCCTAAAAAGTAAAATGATAAAATTATCTTAACTAACACAAATGAGAACTATGATTCCCAAAAAAATAAAAAGGACAAATTATACTAACTGGTACACATGAAAATTATTAACCCTTGAAAATTAAAAGGATAAGATTATCCTCTCTGTTTTCTCGGTATTTTTATGGCTTGTTAATGGATGTTGGCATTGTTCTTGCATTTAAAAGTATAGGTAGAATTAAAATTTATGTCTTTGGTTTTGTAATTGATTTTATAGTTGCTTTAGTTATGCTAATTTATTCTTCAATCATAAACTTTTCCTTTCACTACACATATTTTTATGACAGTTTATTTTAGCAACTTTGAACTTCCTTTGATATGCATATTTTAATTTAGGAAGGCTATGATTAAGGAAAATCTTAATAGGTAATAATTTTTGTGGAATTAAGGGTTAAAAAGTCTTTTCATACGGGGACACCATAGCTTCCCCTTGGCTTATATAATAGAGATAAGATTTTCTAATTCTATATTTTAAAATAAAAAGGTAAACAGTAGTAACTCCAAATTTTATTTTATTTTTTGAAGGAAAGTCCTAAAAGCACTTAAATCTCATTCATAGAAGCATCTCCAACAAAGGTTCAATATAAGATAGAAAAAGTAAGCAAACCAAAATAAAAAGTTTCGTGTGTATTAAGGAAAGCAAGAACCCCCCCTCTCTTTTTCTCTCTCTCAAACCCTAGCCTTCCCTACCCCTTCTTCATCAATTAGGGGCTGCCATGGATGATTTCATCCATGGTAAGCCCCTTTTCCCCTTTTATTTTCAGTTTTTAGTTCATTTTCTTGTTTTGTTTAATAAATTAGTCTCTCTTTATGAGATTTTCTCAAACCCTGTTATGGGATTTTTAGTTTCTGTTTTGGAAATCTCCTTCTCCCCTATGGGAGTTGTGAGTATGGTTCTTTTGTTTTTAGGTATGAGAAATTATTCTCATTGGTTGAAGTTCGAGACTCAACATGAAGGTATTGGAATCTCGGATGCGGTCAACCTGACTCGATCAATAATGTTTTTCCCAAACTATATCAGAATGATATACTTCCTCATCAATAGTTGCTTGATTCGGCCAAATCTGAGGGGGTTATTTGTATTGCTCGATCCGGTTCATTGTAGTTTCTTCGAAGACGAATTTGATTTAGTCTTGTTTAATTGTATCTTGTTTTTCTTTAATACCTATTATAGATGCCGTTTGGCCTTCAATTAATGAAATTTCTCTTTCAAAAAAAAAAAAAGTAAGCAAACCAAACCTGACTACGAACTACCCAAGACAAGCAATGAGCTAATTCGTAGGCAATCTTCTACCATCTCTCAAAAATTTTACACCATCTAAAGCGATCGACTAGTTAAATTATACCATGTCAAAGCATAAGATGAAGTTTATTTAAGGAAAAAGGAAGCATTAACCTAAAAGCAACTATAATATAGCATGTCCCCATTAGCAAATTCCCAATCTCCTAAAAGAAAAGTAAATTCCTAATCATTGCCCACCAAACACTCGAAGATCTTCGCAATTGATGAACCTTGGATTTACAAGCCTAAAAGAATGAACACCCTGTGATCAATTTACCGAAAGTAAAGACATATATTAGAGATTTTGTAGTACGCTAATAATACTCTTACATTTTTATTTCAAGCTGATCTTATAATTAGAAAGGGGCCACTATGATTTAATTGTTTTCAGCATAATTGTTTGGCATTTTCCACTAATATTCCTCCTAGTTTAGTTGTAACATAGGAGACGCATTTATTAAAGTAAATAAAGAGATAGAATTATATATGACATAAAAGAGTCATTTTTAAAATCAAAACTAGTATTTAGGCCCGGGCGTTGCCCCGGGTGGTATTGTCTTCCAAACTTGATATGCATTTTTTTCCATTCGCATTAAAATATATTAAAGAAAACTCAACATTTAAAAGGTACAAATGTAATACTATGTACATTTAAAGTGATGATAAGAGTTGGTTGGGATAGATAATTGTGGAGTAGTCACGTGTTCAAATCTTTGCATTTTACTTTTGTTAATGATGACGTATGTACGCATTAGGAGTAGAGTAACGGGGCGTGTAAGACGTTTAACAAGCGCTTTTAATATATTAGTATAGATGGGTCACATTGTAAGTTAATGGGGTCACTTTTAGAAAATAGATAACCTTAAATTTTTTTTTTACGGGAGATAACCTTAAAGTTTAAAAGAGTCACATTTATTATAGCGATCCCTTTAGGATAAAAACTTACGTCCGTCTTACCATAAATTATTATAAGACGGTTTAATATGAAATTTTGTAAAGATAGAAAGGGGATATGTGTCATGAGGAGAAAGATAAAGAAATGCAACTTTGACTTTTTCCAGATTTCACAGTTTTACTTTTTGGCAAAAAGTAAGATTTAACATACACTAACTTGGGTAGATTTATAAATAATAAGTGTCTCAAACACATAAACAGATGTTGATTTAAAGATAACAAGTGTCTTTAATACACAAACAATGAGTTATAAATTACAAGAGTATCCCTTATAGTGATCTGATAGTGTTTTATCACTCCTTCATCACATTTCAATTCATTCAGTTGTAGAGTTAATGGCGATTCTCCTCTCCCCCTTAGTACTTTTAAATATATCTTTTTATTATTCAATCTACGGGCACCTATAGTCTTTAAGGGCAATGGTTATCCCCAAAATTTATCTTTCTCAATCATATTTTCAGTTATTGATTTTTGGGGCTAGCCCCTTAATTCTTTCACTCCAAAAAAAAGGTTTCTGATCACCCAATAAATGTCCTTTTTTTTCTCCACAAGAACCTTTATGTATCCATATATCAGATTTTATCTCTCTCCTTGTGATAGTTTGAAGTTTATGTATTTTTTTATACTACTAATATTTATATTACAAACTAGTTTATTGACCCGGGTGATTCCCCGGATATTTTTTTGGGGCTACATTTTAAGTAATTCAAGCCAGCTAACGTTATTCAATATTAATTTCATTAATTGGTAGGAAATGAAAGGATGTAAAATAAGGAGTGAAATACCCAAAGTATCAATTACACTTAAATTTTAATTTCAATATCTACCGGTAATTAGAGTGTACTTTAGGGGGTGAAGTGCCTGTATTTTCAATCAAGAATTTTGGATTACATAATTCAAGTTTTTCAGGAAATATGTAAAATCTTTCGCATCATCTAATGGCAAAACATAACCTTCGTCCTCATCATTAGCGAGGTCTATCAAGGATGTTCAAGATATGAAAACAAGGATTTCATTGAAGGAAAAGGTTTGGATGAAGAAGTGGTCATGGATGCTATTATGCACGAGGTCTGGAAGTAGAAAGAAAACGCCGGGAAGGAAAATGTTTTAAGTGACTTTGTTGGTGTCGAATCAGACGTGTTCCGTATCTCTAACTATCATAAGTTATAACGGGGTGATTTAGGAAACCCAAAGCGAAAGTAGGGGATTTTTGAGAATATTGTAGAAAATATAAGGCTTTTATGTGTTTTCTAACTTATAAGTATTAGAACTTTTAAAGTTTGTTGTAAATTAAGGATGGTGTTGTTGTACTTTTATTTTATTTTTTACAATGTATAATAAGGCAAAATCATTTACTATTTGGATTTGGACTTTGTTTTCAAAGAAGGTGATATAGCTCGGTGGTAAAAAAATTCTAATTAGATGGTCAGAGGATCGAAAATTGGTTCTTTGATTAGGGCCAAAACAACTTCACAATATCACTTCTTTCTCTACAATCAATTTAATCGACTAAAAATCAACTTCAATTTTTCTGTTGATTGGTTCAAAACAATACGTATAAAGAACCTTATTCATTAACTATAGAAGTATTTAAGTAATTTTTTTTTACTACTTCATCATTTTCGCTACGAATAATTCGATAAATAGGCTTTTATTTATTGTTTTTTGGAAAGTGAAACAAATAGAGTGGAAAAAAATTCACCAATGCAAAAAAGTTAGATTTGATTCATACATACATTAATAGTGCATGGTTGGATATCATATCATACCTAAAATTTGACTTTAAGGAAATAAATAAGGAAAATTCAAAAACAATGGACGAAAGAAGAAAACATAGATTAAATTTGATTTAGAGAAAGAAGAAAAAACAGTGGAGAAGAAAAAAGGCTGGCAATGTCATAACTCATCAGAGTTAGTAACCACCAAAACCAGATTTGGAGTTGTACGATAATTTCATCAAAGGACAAAGCAGCACACGGTTTGACAGCCTTTTGCATTTATCCTTTTTTCTTTCTATGCTTTTCCCAGTTTATTACTCCCTCTGCTTTTTTTTATTTGCTACATTTATTGTGCACGGTTTTCAAAACATTATTTAACTCTTAATATCTCTTATTTCGCTTAAGTAAAAATTATAAAATTTGATATTATGAATCTACACGTCGAGACGAATCTAACAAGATCACACATGACTATATTTGTACTTATAAAATAATCAAAATAATCGGTCAAAGTAGTGGCTTTATTCCCAAGGAAACAAATGTAGCAAATAAAAAAAAAACGGAGGGAGTACTTTATTATGTGCTCAAGTAGAGTTAGTAATTGTACCTTTTAAATTTGTGTATTTGCCTTTGGCAGTTTCAATACCATCATAATATCATTATTCTCAAATCTCAACTAAAAATAATTAAATCTCAAATTTGTTCTCTTCTTCTCCTTATTTTTTCTTCTTTAATACATTTTGTCAAGCTTTCTGTTTATATAGTCTAAAACATTAGATATTAGAGCAATACAAATGTTAGGACGCGACAAATCATTAGTTGTTTGTGTGACTCGGGTTGGTGATTAACATAAACTAGGTTACTAATGATACATATATGAGGTTACGAGACTATTGATGAAGTATGCTAAGTTTGTTATTTGTACGTGCTTATTGTTAATGCATGTTGAATCATGAGATTATTGACAAACAAGAACGATAATGTCTATACATGGTTATTACTCATATAATAATATTGCACCATCATTTTAATATGCTACGTCACAGTTCACACCGAATTAAGGATTTAGAGTCAATATTAAATATTTTAGCCACTAAAATTTTGTAAAGTTGTTCAAGAATTTAGTGAAAGAGACACATCCCTTTCTATATTTGTAAATTTTGTGGCTTGTTTGGCAAGTCCCGCTTCCTCTAGAGTAAGCATCGATCTAGCCTGATAAAAGGGAGGAAGAGGGCTTGTTTGACGGATGAACGTACCTACAGTTTTGTAGGATGGTGTGAGACCCGAGACGAGTTGCAATACAAGGCAGTCATTGGAAACCGTAGTGCCGACTTGTTTGAGTCGTTGGCAATAGGCCGATGCATTAGGGAAATCGGCCATATCAAGATGAGAAAATTCCTGTTCAAGAACAACGGCCCGGGAATTCTTGTTGTCTTGAAAGATGTCACACAACCTATTCCACGCAGCCATGACAGTCATATCTGGTTCTATAATGGTGTGCAACAGGTCAGTGGAGATTGTGGAATATAGCCACTGCAGAACTGTTGCATCTAGCGTGGCCCATAAGTCTTTCTCATCATCAGTGGTCGGCTTGTTAACCGACGCATCGGCAGGAGGGATAATGTGGTGTAGAACACGATGAGAGCGCGCATAAACTTTAAATAGTTCAGCCCACGTCCCGTATTGAACATGCTCCAGGTCAAGAGTAATGGGGATATTGTTCTTGATATTGGAGACGGCGAGGGCGGGATGAAAAGTGGAGCCCTTGGTGTCAACCATGGTGACTGCCGTGAAGAGGGACGAGGCACAGAGAAGAAGAAGCGGAAGAGAGAAGAAGAAGAATCTAGGTTAGGATGATACCATGAAAGAGAATAATCCCTTGATTATTTTCATTAACCAAGATAGTTTATATACCATACAAACTAACCACTATTCTAGGCTACAAATCAGGAGACTAATATATACTTGACTAATAAAGAGATATGCTAATATATACAATATATTACATATTCTAACATTTAGTAATACAAATTGGTATATGATCATGGTGTACCTTGTGAGTTGTGTGTTAGGGTGATGACATTAAAATACTATGCATTATATAGTGATGAATATTAGAATGAAGGCCATAGATTAAGTCACCAAGATTATCGTATCAAACTTATAACAAAGTTGGTTGACTTGAATAGGATTTTCAAGTTAGGGTCACACAAATTTTGCAATTCTATAACTGTGATTAGCAAATAATACAATATCATAACAATATTTGAATAACTTTTAGAATCACAATATTTTATGAACTTCTCTAAATTCCTCCAATTATTTCGAAAATCCCCAAAATATTTGTGACTTTGCCAAGAGCTACAAAATTCCTCATTTTGTCATTATTTGATCTCAATTTTCCATTTAATTAATCTCCCTACAAGAATCAACCACAAGTATATTGAAATTCAACCATATTTCTGCAGAAGTGCAAATTGTAGAAGATCATCAATTGATCACATGTCACTTACTATTACTAGATTCCATGAAGACTAATTGTGTAAGATTAATTCTAAAGAGACTACATAAACATGGTTGTTAAGATATATATCCAATTTTCAGATGTAAATGGGTACAGCTTCCGTACGAATACTATTAATATTAATTCAAAGCACATTGTTTGCATTCCCGTGTGAATATCGGGTGTATCTACAATACGTTTTACATGTTTGGTGAAGTAAGACCAGTTTGATTAGTGCTTACTGGCTAATGTCTAATCAACCAAGTAATTTGGAAACCTAACATTACAAAGATTAGTGACAAAATCCAAGTAATAAATATTAGAGTAAGAATCGAGATTGGTCTAATTGGTTGGAAACCATCTTTCTACCTTTGAGACAGGGTTTCAATTATCGTCTCTTATAAAGTGGGATTCTCAAATTCTCCCCTACTTGGAAGGAATTTTATCTTACCTATAACAAAAAAAACTACAGATAAAATATTAGAGATAAATCAGACAATTGTGCATCTCACTTGTATATTTCACTATGAAGAGCACAATTGAAAGCGCCCTAATACAAACTATCCCGAATTCTCCCTTAATAAGGTTAATTCCATTATCTAGGTCATGGAAGAACATCTTCCAACTGAATTTCCCCTTAATCTATTTTGATTCGCAAAAATATATAGTGTACATGATATTATGCATCATTTTAGTGTTGCTACAAGTATTTAGATAATAACCTTATAGTTTTGAACTGTAATAGTTTTCTAGGAATATAGCAACTTTTATTTATGATTTTTCATAAATGAACTTTTGTTCTTACTACGTGCAATAAATATTTAATTTGGTAATTACCATTTTTAATTGCTACTAATAACTATAATAATCTAATTAAAACCTCATAATCCTTAAAATTAATTAACACCTCATAAGAATAAAACTAAAAATCTAAAGTGAACAACTTGATAACACGACTTTAGAGTATTTTATAAAGGTTTGTAATTTTCTCGTAAGAATAAAAAAAAAATTTAACACCTCATAAGAATAAAAAAAAATCTTAGCCTTGGCGGATTTGGATGTTGCTTAATAAAATTTGTTTCTCTTTTCCCCTCAAAAAAAAAATTACAAAACCGTCACCTTCACAAAAATGAAGAAGTAACCAAACCTTGCAAAGTGTTAGGATGTCTTGCATCAAGTTTTCAATTTGGGAAAATCTTTGTCTACCCACCGGGTAGACTACACACCATTAATAAAGACTTGTTGAGAGTTGTGGTAATGGAATCCAACTCAACATAATAATTATTTTTTTTATACTCTATTAGTAGTGGGTTGCCTACCCGGTGGATAGGCGTAGCAATGTCCTTCAATTTGGCACTGCGAACAACATTCAAGACATTGGGATCTCTGTACTTTTGAGTAGGAAGTTTTGCCTATATTTGGAAAAATATACTCTCATATCAAAAATCCAACAAGATTTGATCTCCCCCTTGCTTGTGGATTAGGAGACTAGCAAGTGATTGCTGGTGAACCATATACACAAATATGTGTGTCTATTTATGATTATTCGATATTTCGATTTCTTTGAAGGATTCACATTCAAATATCAATTAGTCTATCACTCTTTTTTCAAAAACAAACAAAGCATATTGTACTGCGAAATTTGGTACTCCTAAACTCAGAATTGTTTAATAAGGTATTCACAATAATCCAAAACACTGAGCCCCTGTAAATGGAGGATCCAAAATTTCTAAATCATTCAAATCGAAAAGCAAATTCCATTATTTCTCTCTCATCTCACAAGGTCTGCATATTAATTTGAATCTTTTAACCAAGAAAAATGATATTGATTATATTAGGGAAATTCTCAATGGTAATCATGAGTTCGGCCTTTTTCTCTTTGGTAGCCAAACTTAATTTCAATTTTCAATGGTAACCCCGTGTTTATGGTTATAATTGAAAAAGTGGTATTATTAACAATCTTTCGTTATATACAATTGCTGAAAGGGTTATTTTCAAACTAAGTAAGTGTTTTAAAGTGTAGATAGATATAACTTTCCTTTAAAAAACACATTCTCATTCATCTCTTTCTACATACGGGAATTAAATAGGTTTTCAGTGAGAGAAAAAGAAAAATCAGTTTTTTCTAAGGGAACTTATGTCATTCTAGTCTAAAGAACCTTAATTAGTTTATAAACAACCCTTTCACCAACTCTTTATAACAACAAATGAGTATTAATACCACTTTCTCAAGTATAACCATAAACACGGGGTTACCATCGAGAATTAAAATTAAGTTTGGTTACCAAAGAGAAAAACCCATAGTTTAGTGTTACCATTGAGAATTTCCCATTATATTATTATATAATGTATATATTCTAGTATTGTATTTTTTTTTCATAATTTGGGTCCAGTTATTAGCATTAGCATACTACCACAAAAGTTATTGAGAAGAAGGATGATTTTGATTCTTGGTCCATATCTCATATCTACAGAGAGAAAACAAGGCAGCCAGACTTGGATAGCGAATGTTGCGCCATTTAGTTTCTTCTTCTTTTAGCATAGATATTTGTAATAATTCCGCTCTTCACGACATCATTGTAAACGATGCGTTAGGGATACCCCTCGTGCGGAGGGTCCCCTAACTTTCTTTTTCCTTACCTTTAAAAAAAAAACAGTACAAACATACATCTATATTAGCATTATGTTATTAGTTATGTAGGTAGGTGCGTGTATGATTACAAATTGAATATGCTATACTCTTAACCCTAAATAATTTTAGATAGGTTATTGTAAAGGACATCTAGTGGCACTTTTTTTTTAATATCAATAATATATACGTCTTCCATGATTGTTCACATCCTATGATTCACAACTTGTTTAGCATCTTGATTTCCTACTAGTTTACATTACACAATGTAATAATATTATAATAGCAAAGTAAATGATGGTCAAAACAAGGATATATTATCAATAAGACATAATACTATAAGCTAGATGACTAATCAAACAAGAAAAGGGAGAAAAGAAAGATGGTAAATATTTTAAGAAAATTTAATTGAAACCACGCTATCTATGACCCTCTTTTTCTGCTCTTATGTCCCTTATATCCCATGTAAATTAATTAAACAAAGCAAATAGTCAAATATACATAACTTAAATTACAAATAAAATGAACATTAAATGATACTTATTATTATAAGTTTATAACTTACAAATAAAATGAAGTTTCGTACGCCATGACAAAGCTAAGGCAGCCAGTACCCTGCCAGTTAAGGCCAAGCTCACCCCTGCCTCAACTTTAGCTTCCTACCTCTTTCCCTCAAACATTCCTCATCTTCCTTGTATATTTTTTTTTTCTTGTGGACCGATAATAATGTGTTTCAGCATGTAGACTGAGCTATTATGCAAGTACTACTAAAGCCAAGAAATTTCTCCTCTTGTTTTGGAGCGACTATCTCTTTTAGAGCTATCAAATAGATTGTGTCGTGTAAAGTTCATAATCGTATCGGTAAATAAATGTCGAAATCCCGTAATACTAGCCCGACCGGTTTAGTTAAATGTGAAGCCCTTGACACTAACGTGATCCGTTTATTTAAATGGTTAGACTTGGTGGCTACTATTTAAGTTAAATTTGAAGATTATTTTAACAATAATCTAATTGTTATGCCCCATTTGTTACACCATTGTATTAATTAATATATGGCTTACCCTCAAACTTGCTAGTACATTAAAAATTTGAGCAATCAATTGCTATAGTGTTAACTCGGACCTTTATAATGTACTAGAATGTTGACTTTTTTTTTATAAATTTAAGTTGAACAAATAAAGGTATACGAGGTTCGTGAATCTCAACACCCGACCTATTTATTACTCACTCCGCTTTTTTTTTATTTACGGTAAACTCCCGTTAACCCACATATATATATATATATATATATATATATATATATATATATATATATATATATATATATATATATATATATATATATATATATATAAATGGATCGAGAAGGCTCAACACTAACCTGCTTATTTTGTGTTAGATTCGTGTCATGTTGTCGAGTCGGGTCAACTTCTGCTAGCTCTAATCTTTAGATTCAAAGATCTGTATTTTATAATAATATATAAGTACTTAATTAGCTCTTCAAAACTAATTAGATTAGTCTCTTAGTCCCATCAACTTGAAAACTGCAAAAAAATAATTGATAGACTCCCTTGTGAAAATATTGTATAATGAAGCAGTGATATAATAGAGGATATATAGAAGGATTAGATTTCATATACAACAAACGTAGTCTTACAAAAAGGGGGTTGATTTGATATGTATTTGTTAAACGTTGAATTTTATTATAGATGTCGTATGGTCTTCCATTGATAAATATAATTCTAGTGTCCAAAAAGGCCATATTCCGTGTACATGAAAAAAAAATTAGACTACATAAATTACTTACTTAAGGTGAATGCAACAGATTAGTGGGCTTTGCATGATGATAACTCAAGAAATTTCCAAAAGAACATTACAAATATATTCTAGAGTACATGAAAAGAAATCTCTAATGAATGATGATACTGACTACGGTTGCTTCATTCTTTTGGCAAGTCCCTTTTCTTGTTTTCACCCTCTCAAAATTACCCCATGCATTACTTAAGTTAAAAGGGACGCCCAAAAAAGATGATCATATGGTATAATGACAAAATAGAAAATTAAAAAAATTAGCATTATGAGTTTATGACATTGACTTTGTAAAATTTACTGCTTAATAAGGCTGTAAAAGAGTAAAAGAGTAAAAGAAAAAAGAAAATCTAAGAAGATATGAGCTGGTTTGACGTTGAAGGCCCGGCATTTGCCCCACCGTCTATTACGGCGTTTTAGCCCAACGTAATGAAGATATTTGCATCTATTTATTTTAACCTTCCAACACAAATTTAGAAAGGGGGAAAAACCCAACATAATTCCTTTTATTTATATGTGGGAGTTTGGTTTTCTTGAAGTATGTGGTCCTAGATCTGCTAGAAAACTGGTTTCTTTTGTGTTCAATGTTTTAGAAGTCGTATGGAGAATTAGAGAAGTACTTCTACTATGTAGTACCACTTGGCAATATAAATTTTATTTTATTTTATTTTTTGAGTAGGTCATAAGCGTGTATCTTATAAGATCGATTTTCAATTTGTATGAAAAAGGCACATAAGCGTCTATATACACAAAATCACGTCCATGACAATTAGGGGGTCTAATCGAGGCGAGTCGATCACGAAGCATAGTTGTTCAACTCGTGCTCGCTAAGTTTCGAGTTGAGTCGAGTTTCTCACGAGCAACTCGTTTAAAGTTTCGGTTAACCTTGAATTCTCGGCCTTTGATTCTCTTATCTTATTTTCTTAATAATTTTTTTTTCGTTTTATACTATATCAATTTATTTTTAATGAGTGTTAATGTATTTCTTTATTTCAAAGAGAAATTTATTGAAAACAATTGAGTTGTGTGCAAGGTTATCGAGTTTCGAGCTCAATCAAGCGAGCTTGAGCTAACTCGAGTCGAGCTTTGACCGAGTCGAGCTCGAGCCGCTCGGGAGTCGCTCAACTCGATTAGCACCCATAATGACAACCAAATAGGTTTAACTACTAATGATTCATTGACATACTTGTTTTGAATAGTTTAGAATGTGTGATTATGTGCAGAAAGTTCTGAATGTCAAATATAAGAAACACAGGGAGATATGTTTAACCCACTTTATAGTCTCTTCTCCTTGCCTCGGTATTCATTGCTACGATCTATTGGAAGATCTTTAGTGAATGCGGGGAATATATAAAAAAGATTACTTCGATTTATCACTTGAACTAAGATTTTTACACTAGTTACTAAAATTGTTAAAGTTATGTTTATTCCAAGTCTAAATACTTAATAGAAGTACATCAACAATTAATTCATAGGTGGAGGAAATGACTAGAGTAATTACTAATTACATTGCCTTCATATGATAAGCACATTCTTTATATATACACTAAGGTTACAGTGAGCAATGGATAATATCAACATATCATACATACGAGTCAATAGCAAGGATTCGATCTAATCAGAGTTATATGGAAGTGTTGTTATACCTTATAAAACACAATGTTATATGATTTTTCAAGGGAACTACAATTTTCCACGTTCAATCAAACAACCATTGACTCATTTAAGGTCACACGCTCGATCCCTACGAGTTTTCGGTACATTTTTAATCTAGCACTACTAGTCATAACCCTTTTTTTATGGGAATTGCTCATAACCCTTGCCATAAAAAGAACATGTAGATTCCACATCACCATAAGAAAAAGGAAAAGAACACCTATGGAACAAAAAAAAAAGAAAAACAATACTTCTATATATTAATGTTTATACTTCCACTGTTCCACACAACATTTTTAAAAAAATAAACATTTAATTCATTTTTATAATGAAAATGAAAAAAAAAGGAAAAAAAGGTCATAACCAGCAGAAAATGCAGAGTATTTCTTTCTTCCAACTCTCTTTGCTTCCATTCCACTTTCCTCATTTCCACCTCTCTCTCTCTTACTCTCTCTCCTCTTTTGCTTCCATCGCTTTCTATCTAACCCATCTCTTTATCAATTGAGTGAACTACAAAGCACACTCTCATCTCTCCCATTTTTCCTCCAATCACCTCAAAAATCTCAAATCTTCTTAAATTCTCCCCCTTTTTTTTCCTCTCTTCTTCATCACTTCATTCTCAATCAAATAACCCATCTTTTTTTAAGCTCAAATTTCCTCATTTAACCCTCAAAATTCACAAAAAGAAAGAAAAAAAAAAGAACCCAACTTTTTTTAAGCTCAAATTTCCTCATTTAACCCTCAAAATTCACAAAAAAGAAAGAAAAAAAAAGAACCCAACTTTTTTTTTTCCTTCATTTTACAAAATGGAAAAAGAGCTAAAATATGGGTTGATGGAAATTTCATCAGAACAACTTTCAAATTGTTATTTTCACCCAAATTGGGACAACTCAATTGACCAAAATGACCCTTTTGAGTCTGCACTTAGCTCCATTGTATCATCTCCAACAACTACAGCTGCAGCAGTTGCATCCAACGGTGGAGGAGATGGTATGATGATCAGGGAATTGATCGGACGGCTAGGAAGTATCTGTGATTCAGATGAAGTTTCACCTCAATCTTGCATTAATAGTACTAATAATTCTTGTTACAATACACCCTTAAATTCTCCACCTTCAAAATTCAATCTTTCTTCTTTAATGATGTTGGGAAATAATTCTGGGAATTACCCAATTCAACAAAATTTGGGATCTTTCAATGCTGACCCTGGATTTGTTGAAAGAGCTGCAAAATTCTCATCTTTTGGGAATAATAATGGGAGTAATTTTTCTGAATTTGGGGGTGTTAATTGTAATATTAATACTAATAATAATAATAATATTAGATCAATTTCAAATTTGGAATCTGGGAAATTATCAAGGGTTAATTCTGATAAGAAATTGGGAGAAATTGGTGAATTGGGTGATTCAAGAGAAGGTTCTTCAGTTTCTGAGCAAAACCCAGGTGTTGAAATTGGAGTTAAAGCTCAAAATGATGCAAATTCAAGGAAAAGGAAGTCAGTTTCTAAGCCCAAAGTCAAGGAAACTCCCTCTTCTTTCCTACCTAAAGATGAGAAGGTAAAAAAATAATTAACCCAACTTTTTTAAGAGTGTGTATACCATGATTTGGTAGAATTAATTTACTGCTTACAGTAAATTACAGTATCTTACATTTAATATTTACTGTCTATTAACATGTGTACATGTTATTGACATGTTGTTGTCTCATAATTGGTCCATACTATATGGATAATGTGGTGGAGATAGATCACAAAGTTTTTATTTAATTATGTAATATTATGTTCTTTTTAAAAAAAAATTATGCAGTAAATGTAGATATCTCAAATCTACCCTCCTCTTTGTTAAATTAGGAGTAACAAGAGTATTTTAGTTAATTGACTTTAACCTTAATCACCCTATGTTATGGTCTTAAATAAAATATAAAATAAAATTACGGCATACTTCCTCTATATTAGTTACAATAATTTGACTTTTACATTTGAGAGCGCACTATTTTGATCATTAATATTTTTAATTATTTGCTAATTAAAATTTGTGAATTTGTAAATATACATTAAAATAAATCTAATAAATCTTTCATATTAAAAATAATTTTATATATTAGTAAAACTTGAGGGTTAGTTATGAATTGCGCAAAAGTCAAAGCGTTGCAACTAATGCAAAAAAGTGTAGTATAATCTTATAATTTTGGGTGTAAATAAAAAGTAGGGTAAAAAAAAACCCAATTGGGGGAAATGAGATAAAAATATGATGTTTACTTATTTATGTCTAAAGAACATCTTTTTTCCAGGTTGAGGTAGAAAATGAGGAATTAGATGCCAAAAGAAGCAAGCTAGATGAAAAAGAAGCTAGTAAAAAAGAAAATGCAGGGGAGTCTAATAATAACAAAGAGAAACAGAGCAACAGCAATAATACTACTACTAAGGAAGCTTCAAAAGCAGAGCCACCAAAGGACTACATTCATGTCAGAGCTAGAAGAGGCCAAGCTACTGATAGTCATAGTCTTGCTGAAAGAGTAAGAATTTTTTTACCCCTCTCATATAATATATGTTTATACTTCTAGTATAAGTTTTCTTTTACTAATTGATTTTGTTTTTAAGAATTTTAATTAGCCCATGTTGAGATCTTAATGAAAAAAATTAGGAAAATTCATATGAATAATCCAATATATGTAGAATTATTCCGACTACGGGTGTCACCTTGTCACGACGATCTAGTTGGGATTATTATGGGAAGACCTGCGGCTGTAGTTGATTGTTTTAGTGCATTTTTCCAATAACATTATTGTTAGTGTTATTTTTGATATGGTTGTCTTATTGTTTGTTTTGTTTGTGGATGGTATAGGTCAGAAGAGAGAAAATAAGTGAGAGGATGAAGTTCCTTCAAGATCTTGTTCCTGGTTGCAACAAGGTACTTTTTTAAAAAAATCTAGATTTTTTCCCCCTATTGATAGGCCAAAATTATGTAATTGAACAAAGTTTGGTAGATCTTTAGGTATGATTTTGAAATTAAATGCAAATTTTCTGCTTTTGGGTCTTAGGTTACAGGAAAAGCAACTGTACTTGATGAAATCATTAACTATGTGCAATCATTGCAACGCCAAGTTGAGGTATGTTACAAGTTTAGTTTTCTAATACCAATTTCAATAATTTTCTTTTTTGAAGGAAAAAATGCTCAATTAATTAGGTAGAGTAGTAGTTAATAATAGATGTACTTAATTAATTGTAGCTCAATAATTATGGCTTTAATGTGAAATTAATTTAATTAATGATTGATTTTGCAGTTCCTTTCCATGAAACTAGCTACTGTGAATCCTAGAATGGAGTTTAACATGGAAGCTCTTCTCTCCAAGGAAGTAAGTTTGTACCGCTAATTCGATACTTGATCACTTAAATCTTCAAAATTTCTCCCTTTTCTTTTGTTGCAAAATTTTCTGATCTTTTTTCAATCTTGATCATTGTAGATGTTCCAGTCTAGAGGGTCATCATTACCACAAACAATGTACCCAATAGATCAGAATTCAGCACAAGCATTGCCCTATGGTTACCAATCTACCCAACAAATGTCACTAACTTTGCCAAATGGTGTACCAAATGGGATTGAGAATCCCTTCTCAGCAAACCCTATGAATGGCGCTGGAATCCGGAGAAACCCGAGCATCTCATTGCCTTCGATCGATGGATTTGTCGACTCCATGACTCAGGTACATTGCAAATTTTAGCATGATGTTATCACTCTTAGGCTATTGTTTTTATTTTAGTGGATGCGTAGCTAGCTTAGTTATTAAAGTCTTCTGAAAGTAGTACCCAAATTTAGAATCAAATCCTGTCCACATCACCACCGTTGACTCTATACAAAAAGAAAAGAAAAGAAAGTTGTTAGGTTAACGATGTTATTATCTCTACATTATTTCTGATCTAGGCGTATTTGGTTTGTTTATCGCTGTCCAGCTACCAACTCTTTGGGAAGATGATCTCCAAAGTATTGTCCAAATGGGAATCGCGCAGAATCAACCACTAAATGTACCTGGAGGTGAGATTATACTTGAAAGAAGTATTGATCACTAAAATAAGATTTCTGTTTGATGCAAGATTTGTTGTTGGTTTGTTTCTAATTCAGCTAAATTGTGGTATTTGATTAATAGGTACAATCCCAAATGGCCAAATGAAAGTTGAGCTATGACCCCCTATAAATTTCAGCTAGAATTTGTTATAATTCTACCATTTTGGCCTTCCATTTCAACAAGGCCAAACATGTACATACTGAAAATTGTTCATTTGGACAGACGATTCACGATTCTACCATGAAGATTGAGCTCCATCCTCGATGACTCATATTTTTCTCCATATTCCGGAGATTGCTTCTAAGCCGATCGATTCAATTTTTTTCTTTTCGAGAATTATTAGATGAAAAATCTCGAAAATTTGTATAATTTAGAAACTAATTGCTATCCTTGAGATGGGAAATTCTGTATTATCACTTGTAAGAGATGTAGCAGTAGAGAAGAAGGTAGTGGAGACTGGAGAACAAGAAGGTTGCAACCTTTTTGACACTAAAAACATTTATTCCCAACATTATCTTGTAATATGAACTTATACATTGCTTATCCGATATTTTTGTGGCTGTAATCCTCATTAATGAAGGTATTGCCATTTTCATGTAGTTTGATGATTGTTAAAGGCATTATGTAGTTTGCCACAACCACAACTATATCAAAATTTCATCATTATTCAACCATTAGACTCGAACTATTTAATCACTTAAGATCACATAAATCAGTGTTTGATTAAAAGATTATACTAATTTTTTCTAAAAATGATGCTAACATAATTATCCTAATTGAAATTCAATGTCAAATCTATCAGTTGATGATGTTGCATTAGTAGTCAGATTCTGGTTGGATTTGTGAGATCTTACATAAACTCCATCTCTTGTAGGATTTGAATGAGCATTTCAATTATTTAGATTCAATTTGGATTCGTCTTTCTTCAGACCGAATAGAACTTGAATCACATTCGAATTAAATTGAAAATCAAATTGTCACTTTTGATTTCAACGTTCCAAAATTCAACGTCTTATCCTTACGATATTATATCAAACAACCATTCATAACTCATAATTATATACTGTACATGAAAAGAGCTTTAACTAAATACTACTATTTTTGTGTACATTTCAACTCATACTATCAAATATATATAGACTTTCACATACATGAACCATACATGTGATTATAACATGGAGTGAGTTAGTTCAATTTCACTTGAGTCTTGACCCTTTTCACATCAACAAAAACCAAAATAGTTGCATTGATAATGATATTTCTTATTAATGCAATGTCATAATCAGATTGATAAGCAATTTCAAAACTCTTCATTTATTGGCTAGGGCTAATATTGAGTGATGGTAGTAGATTACAAGAAATGACCTTAAAAAATTAATATTCACGTAAACTTTAGGGAACAATATTCTTTACTGGTAACCAGCTGTTAAGTGGGGACAAAAAATCACCGTAAGTCCAAATTTGATGCATATATATGGATTTTCTGAGGTGGAATCCAAAGAAACAACTCTCATTATTTTTTTAATTTTTTTTGCATATTTCATTTTTTACTTTTGAGTATCAAGAAGACAGCAATGTTTAAACTTTTTCTTTAACCTTTTTTCCCTGGTTTCCTTAGTCATTTCACATAGAGTTTTTTATTATTTTTTTTACTTTTTTAAAAAAAAGATATTGAGTACTAAAAGCCAGGTTGGCAGTTGTGATTTCTGACTTGGCTAAAGGAATCAAAGGCACAACTTTTATTCTTTTTTCCTCCTCTTTTCTCTTTATTTAGAATTAACTTTGTAATAATGAATAATATAAGCAAAGTTTTAATGATTAAGAAAATCTATGGAATTTGTAACTCAACGTATTGAGAAGGGTTATTGAAACATAAAACAAATTGACAAGAATATACTCCCTCCCATTTCTTTTTAATTTACTCACTTCACTTTGTAGGAAAACCAAGGAGAAAATGCAAAAGTATAAGAGAGAGAATTGAAAAGTGTGAGAGAGAAACTAAAAAGTGGGTTAAAATATTAAAAAGTAGATGACATGGGTGGAAAAAGAGGAGAAAGTAGATGTGATATGTTACAAAAAATAGAAAAAGCAACAGTGTGTAGATTAAAAAGAAACAGACCAAAAAGGAAAGTGTGTAGATTAAAAAGAAAAGGAGGGAGTAACAATGATACTACTATATTACCTCCGTTTGACAATACATGCACCGTATGCTTTTTGACTTACTCCAACACATTTCTTTCAACATTAATATCTCTAATTGTGTATATGCAAAAAATAAAAAGTTAATATTTGAAATCCGCACATTCAGACGAATTTAACAAGATCCTTATCCCACTTGACTATGTTTTTTCTTACATAATGGTGATAGAAAGATTGTCAAAGTTGATTGATAAATAGTGCCCAAATGACAAATGGTGCATATATTGAAAAGAGGTAGGATTTGGTAGCCGATAATATATTACAATAATTTTATAGGTATTTAATTTTGTGAAAAAAGCCATTAGTCAATGCAAAAGGTAATATAACTTAGTTTAATCCCTGGATGGCTGGATATGCATGTAAGGATCTATTTGTTCTCAACCCAAGTTTTTGTTATTAGAGATCGTTGTGGTGCGTGCACTTAAGTGATCCATCGAAGTGAGGAATATATGGATAAACTTGGTTGAAACAGTGGATAGTTTGTCCACTATTATAGGGTTTTCTTCGGCGTAAAAACAACCGAATTGACCGAATCGAATTGAATTGAAGCGCAAGCCGGATTGAATCAAGCCGGAATTAAATTATAACTAATTAATAGTAATGATTATCATTTAGGAACCGAACCGACGAATCGAACCGAATCGATCGAACGACGACCGAAAATAAGTTTGGGAAGAAGCCCCTAATAATATAATTTAATGTAAGGTGGAATTAATCCAACATTAACAATTATCTCTTAATGATTTATTAGAAGTGGGTAATCCATCCAATGGGTAGATGTAATTATGTTCGAGATATATTAGGTCATTGGGATTTGGGAGCAAATTGGGGTATTATCCTTTCGGTAATGATGCTTCGTGAAGGCTTTGAATGAGCCTTTTCCTTGGTATGAAACGCTTGATAGTGGAAGCTAATAAGGTGATAATCTCTAATGGCATCAACTCCATCAAACATTAATCAAAGGTGCCTTGGGGCGTGTTCAGCAATAATAGCTGTGGTAGTAGCTTTTAGCTGTTAGTTGTGGTAGTAGCTTTTAGTTTGTTATAGTAGTGTTAGTAGCGTTAGTGGTTGGTGTGTATTTGTTAAGCATTAGTTGTCCAAGTAGCGGTATAAGATTTGATGTTCGTAAAAGAAAGTCATCAAAGTAGCCGTTTACAAATAATTAATTAAAAACTCAAACAAAACTTTAATATATAATTTATGCACCACTAAACGCTACCCCAAAAGCTACAAATTTTAGTTTTTTACAAACACTACTAAAACACTACTTATACCACTAAAAGCTACTTACACCACTAACTTACCAAACACTTCTATTTTTTTTAATTAGTGTTTTGACCTAGTCAAGACACTAAAAGCTACTTAGAAAGCTTGTGCCGAACACACCCTTGGACTATCCAAACATAATTGATGATGTTGGAAGAGATTTTCGGCATATAGTTTCAAGAGGCAAATTAGACGACAAATTGAGATTTTATATATTGGAAGTTTGGCACAAATTCAAAATCTTCTCTATTAATATTTATATTTATATATTTTCCAAAATAAGTGAAACACTTGTTTCCAAAAAACCCTCACAAAAAAGGGAAGGTGTTTCATTTATTTTTGGAACCGAAAAGATTATATTAAAAAGATATACTCGAAGTGAGATATGTTGATAGTTTAAAGTCAAACTAATTAATAAAACGGAGGAAATATATATAGATATAATTAGGATAAATTTCATGGAACTACCTTTTATAACAAAAAAATTTCAAAAAACTACCTTATAATTTTTTTTCTTTCAAAAAACTACCTTATAAAACAAAATCCGTTTCAAACAACCACCAATTGACAACATCCGTTAATTTTGACCGTTAATCGCTCCTTTGACCATCACATGTTGGTCACGTGAGTTCATTAAAATTCACGTGAGTCATGATCTTAGATTTGTATTGGATTATTTTAGCGTTGAAATTTAGTTTTTGTTAGTTTTAATGAACTCACGTTACCATCATGTGATGGTCAAAGGAGGGTTAACTGGTCAAAATTAACGGATGTCGTCGGTGGTGGTCGTTTGAAACGGGTTTTGTTTTATAAGGTAGTTTTTTGAAAAAAAAAAATTATAAGGTAGATTTTTGAAATTTTTTTGTTATAAAAGGTAGTTCCATGAAATTTATCCAACATATATACTCCTAGTCCATAATTATAGACCATTTTGCTTATAGAAAATTAGGAGAAAGAAGGAAACGTAGTGGGAGTTGGAGAAGAAGATGTGAGAAAGATACCCATACTCTGTCAAAAGATAAATAGTATTGCAATTAAAGCCTGTGGCTGTCAGAGAAATCCAATTCCCAGACACCAACAAAAGAAAAATTCTGCATCTTTCACTTCTGTTCTTTCTGAAATTAATACTCCTTAGTTATATTTTTTTTTTATATAAGGTAAGATGAAATCCCTTGCAAGTAGGGGGGAAATTGGGGATCCTTCCTTGTAAGGGATGAGACTCGATCCCAGAATCTCTGAAATCGGAGGTGATGCCAATACCACTAGACTATCACCTGCTGCTCATACTTCTTAGTTATATATGAATGATGAAGGTATCACTGGCTGAATTTGGTCGTCTATATACGGAATAATATAGCACTCTAACACCTTTGTTTTTGTTGTTGTAATACTTTATTTTTTGCACTATTTATATGCTAACGTTGATTGAAATAAATTATTTATAAATAATTAAATTCTGCACTAATTCCCCAATCATGTTTTAGAAACAATTGAAATATGTGCGATCTTTATAGTTTAACAATCTACAACCTTCACAATGAACTTAGGGTTCATTTCTACAAAAGGTAGTTAGTGGATTGGTCTCCGAGGTTTGGATTAAGTTAGAGTACAACCGGGTTGTGAGATCAGACTTGAATGTTAAGTAGGCAAGCAATTGTTTACGCCAATTTATAGGTGAATCTAGTTGAAATTAGGGTTCATATGTGAAATTTTTCTTCTTCTTTAATATATTTCCTCCGTTCCATAATAAGTGAAACACTTACTATTTTAGAACGTTTCAAAATAAGTGAAACATACCTTAAATGGAAAAAAGAAAGTGACAAAATGACAAGAGCACTCCATCACAAACTCTTTGTGTGGTTTCTTCTCTCTCCTCCTTTTGATAATGAAAAGGGTATTTTATGACTTTTTGGCTTTTTGAAAGTGATGTTTATTAAATCTTGTCGCAATCCCTCATGTTTCACTTATTATGGAACGGAGGAAGTATCACTTTTATAAAGGTTGTATAAGTATTTGACATTAAATATAACTCAAGCTGGTTTGACTTAAAATCGATTTTTTAACAAATTTAATACGTTAAACAGGTTTGATCTAGATTGGAGAAATTTTCACTAGGTTACTATTTCGAACACATATACAACTAGATGGGCCGTTTGGATAATTCTATTCATGTTGAGTTGAAGTCAATTTGATTCAAATCATAACTAAAGACGAGTCTTTTTGGTTCGATTCAAGTTCATATTACGGTCTTTTATGATTTGAGTTTAAATTAATTTTTTATAATTTTTAAATATAACAATTTATTGATATAATTTGGATTTTGATTGAATTACTTCAAAATTCGGGTCCGATGAATATTTCCAAGTCGAAACCCGATTCGATAAAGGATGATATGACATATTTCTCAGCTCTATTGCTCTATCTACAAGTCCAAAAATAAATATACCACTAGATTATGTAATGTGACATTTTGATTTTGATTCCTTTGGATGATACTAGCTAGTTCGGATTGGACTTAAACCAACAAGTTGTATAGAGAGATTATTATGAGGTGTTTGAGTGGAGAAGTACTGTTAATAAGTCATTTTCTAGTAGCTGGTTTGTATATGTTAGTTATGATAATTAGTAAAGCACAAGACAGATGTAAAAGATGTCAAAGGGAAAGCAAAAAGATCTCAAAAAGTCATACACTTCACTGTATATATGCAACTAAAACTTTAAAGGAGACCACCCACTAAAGATTGAGGTGGCACATCACCTTAGATTCTTAGCGGTTGATATGCCCAACAAACAAATAGGAGACCCTAGTTGTGCTTTTATGGGGCATAAACACTTAGTGCTCGTTTGGTTGACATAAATTTATACAGGCAATGAAAATTCCCATCATTTTCTCATTTGGGAAGTTGTTTGGTTGACAGGAAATTGAGAAAATGGGTGCAATGGAAATTCCTTGGGAAATTGAAATTCCCACAAAATGTGGGAATTTAATTACCCACTCCCTTGGTCAATCGAATTCCCACATGAATTCGCAAATTCGCGATGTCAACCAAACAAATTTAGGCCATTTCCTAGGAATTACATAAGGGAAGTAATTTCCTAAGAAATGAAACTTTCTACAGGAATTAAATTCCCATATATACCAAACGAGCACTTAATGACCTTTTTAAAGACCTTTTAAAAAAAAAACTATGCATTGTACAACTATGTTACTACAATAATCTTAGGTCACATAGATCTAAAATAACTAATTCACTTCCTCCTACAAAATCAAGACGGAATTGCCTATTGGTGAGAAAAATCATCCTTGGTGTAGAAAAGGTTTCTCGTGGCGTATTGTTTTTTTAAAAAATATGGGCATTTTGACAAAATGGTATAATAAAATAGCTCCGAAATTATATATAACAATTTTTTTTTTGACGGATAAAATAACTATTTTTAACCAGAGTGAACCTAAATACAAACTATAATTTTAATACATTTTACATTATTCTGAAATGTTTTTAAAAATTCACATATTTTTTAAAGAGAGAAGCTGGTTATCTATGGTACACGTAATAAGATTTCAACGGCTCTAGAAAACAATAATACCAGCTAACGTGCAAAACTGAGATCAAGTAGGTCAAACTTTTACGTTATTATCTAATTTAATAAGGATCATACATTAAAACAAAACGATAACAGATGGAAAACACAAGGAAGTCAAACAAAAAAACTGTTTATGCATGGGATGATATGCTTCTGTTAAGGGGGGATATATTATGATTAGATTAGTGTAATCCCAAGATTTGGTGACTTAAGCGACGACCGTTAGTAAGAGATTGAGTAAATAGATCCTTTTTAACTTTTTCTATATAGTTCTTACAACTAATTTTGAGTATCTCTATTCTCTATCAATTTGATGGTGACATCTAAACTAATATTGGTTGTTAACTGTGGTACTATAAAGATACATCGAAGAAGTTCGTATAAGTATTATATATATACATAAATATAATTTTTGTAGTTTATATGAAATAAGCAAATAGATAGCTTTGGATCTTGTCTGTTTGCTTTCACACATAAATTAATGCGCATCTTTGACTATTAGTATCTTTAATTAGAAATTATTTAAAATTATAAAAGTTAATATTCTAAAACTATACATTGAGATGAAACCATCAAGAACTATACGATTACATATATTCAAATATAATAATCACTAAATATGGTCATAATTTTCTAAGTTTGACTATAATATTTGAAATGAGCTAGATAAAAAAATATCAAAAAAAATTATATATTTGCCTATATGTAAATTTAAAGTAATTTGACTGGTATAGTTATTGATATATATTAAAATCGAATTTGATTCTAATCCACAATAGAGCCCTTTTTCCCTATTGACCAAAAATAAAGCTAGTTTGGGGGAACTCAATTCAAGCTAGCTAGAGAATTGTAAATAGAAAATATCATAATTAAGGTTCATACCAAATTATCACATATAAATAGTGCGTGCACATTTTATTTTAGGTTAACATTATAAATTCGTTTTGCCTATGGAGGAGGCATCAAATATGATCGTAGTATAATATATAGGCCTCTTTGCTCTATTTTCAACTTTTTATAATTTTTACTAAAAGGTAATTAAATATATTGATGGTTAAATTGTGCATTGGCAATTGAAAATACAAATGTTGCAAATAATAAAGAATGAAGAAAGTATTTATTTGTACGAAAAATTAGATGCACTTTGGCTAAAACAGACAATTCCTCGCCCGGGGAAAAGCTGCTAGCCCGTGTAAATGGACTGTCCGTCTGGTCCCTAAATCTGCTCGCTCGGGTACATGTTCCTCTGAAACTTCAGCCAGCTCTCTGTCTTCGTCAATAGGGGTGGAAAACTGGAAATGATAAGAGTCGAGTTTGAGTTTAGGTTAGCTCGATCGATTTGACTCGTTAATTTCTCGAGTTGAGTATTGATCGAGTAATAAGCGAGCTTTGACCGAGAGTTTCCTTGAGTCGAGCTTTAATCGACTCGATCTCAAGTAGCTTGCAAGTTGTCTGATTAGCTTTCCTAGGATAGAAATTATGTTGTATTTAAGTATTTTACTTTTGGTAGAAATTGATAATTGTGTTTTTGAGTTTCTCACGAGTTCTCGAATCAAGTACAGGTTGACTCAACTCAACTTGCCAAAATCTCGAGTCGAGAACGAGTTCGATTCGAGCTCACTCAAACGAGTTTTGACCGCGTTGGTCTCAAGTAACTCGCGAGATGTCTCGTCTCATTGCCACTCTATTCGTCACTCGTCCGACCATGAGAAGTGCTCGTTCGGAAGTGCTCGTTCAGGCACTTCTCTGATCCTAATATGGATTTGAGGTATAACTAACAGTAATTTTAATGTGTATGACGAATTGACGAGATTTATACCATTTCATTTCCAGTATGCTTATTTCAACCAAACAATCCTAAAGCTTTTTATGGTGGATTTTCCAGTTTTCATTTTTGCATCTAGAACTTGATCCTCTAACGGACACGTAACAAATAATGGAGAGTGATCCATGAAAGGACGACATATACATTTAGCCAATGTAGAGGAATTTTTTCCTTGAATAATGCAAAATGGGGTTTTAATTCCCGAAATATGTTGAAAGGGAAATTAATTCCCTGCGTACCGTCCACGTAGGACGGCACGCGAGAAAATGTTTTTTTTTTTTTTTATCCCAGGTAAACCGCTACTTGAAGTAGCGGTTTATTTAAATTAAACCGCTACTTGAAGTAGCGGTTTATGTATGTAAACCGCTACTTGAAGTAGCGGTTTATGCATGTAAACCGCTACTTGAAGTAGCGGTTTATGTGGTCAACAACTTCTCCACACTCACACTGTATAATATGTAAACCGCTACTTGAGATAGCGGTTTATGAGAGAAAAAAGGACCTCTCATTGTTGCTTCCCCATAACTGGCCCAAATGCCAGAAACATAAAAAAAAAAAGCTTTCCAACCTACAATTTCAACACCAAATTCCATCCAAGTCCATACAAAGTCTATGCACACATCAATCACCAAACACCAAGTTCATCCACATTCACATTTATCCAATAAGTAAGATTAAGAAAATATGTCAATCACAAACGAAGTTTAATATTTAACATAGTTTTAACGAACTATACAAACAACAATGAAAGTGCTAAGACCCCCTCTTCTTAGGTCTGATTTGGGGATTATAGTAAACCGCTACTTCAAGTAGCGGTTTCTATTAATGAACCGCTACTTGAAGTAGCGGTTTACTTCAGTCAACGCCATTCCTCCAGGTACAACAAAACCGCTACTTGAAGTAGCGGTTAACCTTTATTAACCGCTACTCGGGTAGCGGTTTATTTTTAATAACCGCTACTTGAAGTAGCGGTTTATAAGCGTTAACCGCTACTTCAAGTAGCGGTTTTACTTAAGTAAAGAAAAAAAAAAAATTTCTCGCGTGCCGTCCTACGTGGACGGTACGCAGGGAATTAATTTCCCTTTCAACATATTTTGGGAATTAAAACCCCATTTTACATTATTCAAGGAAAAAATTCCAATGTAGAGTAGCACACTAGAAAATTTAAGGGATCATAATAATACAATGGTACTAGCAAAAAAAAAGTGCTACCAATTGATCACACAAGAAGTACCTTGTATGATGGAACATATCAATGTCATTCCTAGTTAAGTTCACACAAATTAGGCAAAAATGGGTCCATGGTAGTTCAGAAGAAATGATAGGAAATATAGAATTGATGTTTTGAGGTTTAATCTTTGATGATAAACCGATTGTAGTACATAAGGTCTATTTACCAGGCTGTCAATCTTCCTTGCCTATCACCTTCTCTTATGTCTCTTTCTTTCATATCAAGGAGCTTCCTTTTACATATTTTTTTTTTGTTTTTAATTATCTTCTTTTGTTTCATAAAATAATTCGATTAATTTTAATTTTGGTTGGTCTTTTTGAAATAATTCTAATTTCTAGTTTGCAGTAGCTAGAAATATTTACAAATTTTGATTGTCTCCTTAAAATAATATAGAGCTAAAGAGATTCATGGACTTATCTAAATAATTCTTGGATTAATTTGGACTTTTTTTTTAAAGGAAAGACACTTTTGTAGTAACCAACAAAAGAATATTGGCCTGATATTGTGGTGTATTTCCCTAAAGTACAATTTTTTATATTTCCTTCGTTTTGAAATAAATGATACGCTTATCTCAAATAGGAGCGAGAAAAACGGCCAAAAGTTATTTGTATGAGGGTTAAGAAAATTCCAGCTCGGCTCCAATAACCATGTGTGAGACACGTGACGATGTGCCGTACGCAACCGCCTTGCGCTTGACGCATGTCTTTCGCGCAAGACGCATCTGAATACCGACTTCCTTCACGTTATTTTGGATGTATTCCAACATTACCTCTTTTTTTTTTTGATAATCCAACATTACCTCTTTATCTCAAATGATCCCAGAGATCAAAACTTTTTTCTCTTAGAGGCTCAACCTTTATTATTGCTTGATATAAGGTTTTTTTTTTATATAGTATCCATATGTTTTAGTGTTTTTTACGCTGTAATTTTAATGGTTTTTTTTCTTCCAAGTTGTACCCTTGAACTTTTTATTTGTTCAATTTTGTACCCTCTCGTTAAGTCAACGTTAAGTTTTCCATCAGTTTTTTATTTTCAATTCTTTAGACTTACATTTTAAAAGTGAAAGATTCTTTGCCTTGAACAAGGTTGGACAATGGAGCAGCAGGGTTTTCTAGATTTTTTCTTCTTCTTAATGTAAGTCTAAATAACTGAAGTCTAAATAACTGAAAATAAGAAAGTAGATGATGGAAAGCTTAAAAGATGATTCAATGGATGCATAATGGCATACCACATAGAACAAATATAAAGTTTAGGTACAACTTATAAGGAAAAAACCCATAAAATAAATGCTAATAGGGTGTACAAGTGATCATATCAAATTGCATTTAATGCTAATAGTGAGCATTGAGCACTTGGAATGTTATATTTGTGGTATGATGTATCTTGTTGATGCAAGGAAGTAAAGAACTTAACGCTTAGCTTATAAAATTTATAATTTTCTATCACCACACTGGGCCAACCAAAACCATTATGGCACTTTCAACATTAATTATTGTCCCTCCATTTTCAGGGAACTTCATTTTGAACAACCACCTTCAATCTAAAAACAAGAGGTTGGTGATTTAAAAGGATGTGACACTCTTCTCATCAATTGCATTGGCTTCAATTTCTCTTATTGTAATAGACCCGTCAGAAAGTATTAACTAAGGGTTTAATTTATGTGTTAAATGAAAGAGGTTATATTTTAACCATTGGAAGCTAAGTAACATATTTGGTAGGTAAAATATATGACTAATCTAGTTTCTAACCCCTTACTGGTTCCTCAATCTAGTTTTTCGCGGGTTAGATCGTTGGATCCTTTTATAGTAGGAAGGAGAATGATAAAGGAATTTCTATTCCCTACCTTCAAAGCTAGGTAATATATAGTACACTTTTACAAATTAAAGTGGTGTATGTGTATCCCCATAAGCCATATCCAATGAGAATCATGTGAGAGCCCAATGGTTGGAGCTCCCACCTCCCAATCTCATGGTCGGGAGTTCGACTCTCATTAACCCCAAATTTGGGGTGTTTGAGTGGATATTTGCTTCTGGGTATAAATCCTCACTTTACATTACAGTCTCTGGAAGTTTCCTTATGGGTTGGGATCCCCTTCTTACCCCCTAACTCATGAGGGCTGAGCCTACTTGTCTAGTTAATTACCGAATCAAAAATAAAATAAAATAAGCCATATCCAATACACTGACAAATCTTGGATATATAGAGACTCATTGAATGCCTACATTTGTTCAAATTGTTTTTTCTTTATTGTCTATATGTACTTTTTTTTTAACACAAGTCTATATGTACTTAAACATGTGTATGTATCCATCTCAAATCCCCACAACATTGGTAGTCTAGCACAGTCCCTTAATCTAAATTACTCCTTATTTTTTTTACTTATTCCATTTGGACTTGTTGTCAATATACAATTTCAATCACTAAAGTAAAAAAAAGTTAATATTTTGAAAATATATACATCGAAAAAATACCTTAAAATTTTACATAATAACGTTTGTTCAAATATATTAGTTAAATAATATAGTCAACGGGAATATTTAAATAGAGCATAAAGTTAAATAGAACAAGAAAAAAAAAAGTAGAGAGTGAATATTTTTGTCAAAAGAGGGAGTAACTGATAGGTGTACTGAAGTATTTTATGTGCTGTTACTTTCTTCTGTCAATATTAATTTATCTTCAATCATGTAAACCATCTTTGGTAAATATTACATTTATCTTCAATCATGTAAACCATCTTTGGTAAATATGTCCATCATGATGACTTTGACAGTGGTATACATAGTGGTCTGATAAGTTGATAACATTTTTTTGGGCCCCACCGGTAACCCCCAGTAAGAAGAAGCGACTCTACTGGGGACGCATCTCTCGCAGGGCCAACTCGACACTGCGTCAACGCTTGAGAGTAAGGGGTGATATAAGAGAATCCCGACTCCTAAACACAAGTACGTAGTGGGGTTCGAACTTATGACCTTAAAGTCATAAGGTGAGTTCCCTCACCACCTCCATCAAGCAAGCTTGGTTACGAAACAATCATATATATCCAATAAAGATAGTATATTTATGCATCAAATTGTCATCTCTAAATTAAAGGAATTAGTTTCATCCTACACCTTACTACCTTAGCTATCTAAATTGTCACACACATTCATGTTGTTTTCACATGAATTTATCTTTTTTCATATAGGTTATTACTCCCTCTAGGTATTTTTTTCCTTCCTACTTTAATTATCGGGTTTGCCAATGTACTTCTTTGACCTTAAATATATCACTACATATTAGTAATAATTATAACGATTGAATATTAATAAAATACTAATTGAGACCAATCAAACAAGATACCCCACATGACTATATTTTTTTCTTATATATTGAGAAGAATTTAGAAGATTCTCTCTAATTATAAATAGTGCCAAGATTCTAAGTAGGAAGAACAAAAGAATACATAAGGAGTACTGTGTATTTGGCCATCGTATTATCGGCAATAGGTAATTAGCTAACCCAGTCCATAACCTACACAATCGTTAAGATCACACAATTGTTAAGAGTTAAGAACACCATGGTAGCTCAATTCACCTAGTTTGCATTATGAAATGCTTTAAGGATTCAAGTACAAGTTGTTAGGGCACGCTAATAGGCTTGCAACATGCAATTTTTTTTGGGCCCCCCCCACTGAGAACTCCTTGGTAAGAAGAATGACCCTACTGAAAGATTTAATTGCTGGAGTTTAGTACGACGTAGTGCTACTGGGACGGGTTCAATTAGAAGTATAAGAGGATTCAATTGCCCAAATAATCAATATTAGGGTTCCAATGCTATAAATAACCTCCTTGCTCACCTAATGATTCCCAACCTACAAGGCTACAACATGCTATTAATACAAAAAACACACTAGACATTGGCTCATATTACAGTTTAGGTCAATTTTGTGTTATTAATATAGAAACACATAATTAGATTTTTGACTTTTTAGCAATCTCAGCGTTAAAAAAAACCTTACTAGATACTCTTTTTGTATTCGCTCATATCACAGTTAAGGTCAATTTTGTGTTACTAATATATAAACATATAGTTAGAATTTTGACTTTTTAGTAATCTGAGCGTTAAAAAATACTTTTGTCCACTTCTACATTACAAGAAAAGTTGCGGACTTCTTTATGGAATTTTGGTATCAAAGAGAGGCCAACCACCGGATTTCAGCCAGTAGTCCAAATTTATGGGCTTTGACTTCCTTTGTCTTTATTATCCATCCATTTTACCTCCGTTTTTTTTATTTCACTTTTTCAAATTGAAATGTAAAAGAAGTGCATGACTTTTATGCCCATGGTATAGTCTCATTGTCGAGCATTGCTATAGTATGGTTGCACTTGCAACGGCTTCTATAGTCACAATACCCAACCCCAAAGAAGCCTAGACTTTCCCATCGATTGATCTGATGATCTATGTAGTACATTGCATTGAAACATGTCACACTTACACTATTCCGAAAAAAGTGAAATAATAAGGTCAGACTTACAACAAACATGCAAAACTAGTAACAACAAAATCAGTAGGAAATGCTTCTTGATCCCAACATAATTTAATTTGGTAGGATAACTGTTAGGACTCTATTTATGTTATCTTGTAGGATTAGATTTATTATCCTAATTTGAGATGAAGTAGGACTCTACTTAGGATGTATATAAATACACTTGTTTGATGAATGAGAAGGGGGGACTGAAATTGACCCAATTTAACATGGTATCAAGAGCCTAAGATTGAAAAAATTCTCTCTACCCAAAACTGAAAAAACCGAACCAAAATCTGCACCAACTCGATTTTTTTCGAGCCTAGAACTCGATCCCTTGCTTCGTTTCTTCCCAAATTCGATCAAACTGCAAAACCGAACCAAAATCAGCATCAAAATTTGATTTTTTTCGCGAGCCTCGCACTTCATCCCTTGATTCGTTTCTTCCCAGATTCGATTTTTTTAATTGCTCATCATTGCTTCACCTGTTCGTACCTATTCTCGTGGTGCTAGGCGAGTCATAATGACGGAAACTCCCGAAACCAACACCTCTAAACCAGACCCAGCCTATTTTCTCGGATCTAATGATAATCCGGGCAACTTAATCACTTCGATTCAGTTAAAAGATGACAACTTTGATGAATGGGCACGTGCGATTCGCATGTCTTTGAATGCAAAACGAAAACTTGGCTTCTTGGATGGTACTATCCCCAAGCCTACTACACCGGAAAAATTGGCAGACTGGAGCACGGTCCATTCCATGCTTGTCTCGTGGCTCTTAAACACTATCTCTCCGACCATTCGAAATTCCGTTTCGTTCTATGAAACTGCTCATGAATTGTGGTCTCATCTGAAGGAACGATATTGCGTTTCTAATGGCACTAGAATTTGCCAACTCAAATCTCAGATTAGTGATTGCAAGCAGCAAAAGACGGAACCTTTGGCCGACTATTTCGGCCGTCTGACTCATCTATGGGACGAGTTATCATCCCAGGAGGTGGCGCCTACTTGTTCTAAGGGTGACGCGCACTGTGAAGTTGTTCGCTTTCTCGAACAACAACGTTCTGACGATTGTTTGCATCGTTTCTTGATTGGCCTTGATGATTGTTATGGCCCTCTAAGATCTCATCTTCTCGCACAAGCCCCTTTGCCCACGGTGGCTCGTGCCTATCACATCATCGCTCAAGAAGAGCGCCTAAGGGGCCCCCAAGCCTCTTCCTTGCCTTCGCCGGGTGAAAACTTGGCTTTTAAGGTAGAAACTCGACCAAAAACTCGTTCTTCTACTGATTCTGTGATTTGTCCTCACTGTCATCTTGAAGGACATGATATTTCGGGCTGCTTTGAATTAATTGGGTACCCCGAGTGGTGGGGGGACCGTCTTCGTGGCTGGCGTGGAGCTACGGCACATCGGGGCGGCAGAACTGGCCACGGACGTGGCGGCAGGGGTGCACCACCACCACGCGCCAACAAAGCCGTGGCTGGTGGTGGTGGTCCGACAGACAGAACGAGTGGAGGGGGGGCTTCGACTTCCCAACCACGTGACCCAGTCAGCGCGGGTCTTGCCGGCATCACAACTGAACAGTGGCAGACTCTCTTGGATTTGCTGAACTTGCCTAAACCAAAGGATCGTGTGACTGGTGAGTGTTTATGGATTATTGATACGGGTGCTACACATCATGTGACAGGAAAGTTTTCGCAGTTGTGTTCAGCACGGAAAATTAATGGATGTCCGGTGGGTTTGCCGGATGGTAGTTCTGCAGAAGCTACTCATGAGGGAGATGTCATTCTTCCTGGAAATCTTAAACTCCATAATGTTTTATTTGTTCCTAATCTTGATTGTAATTTGATTTCCATTCCGCAGTTATTAGATTCTGCGAATTGTATCGTTCAGTTCACTAAAACATTATGTGTCTTACAGGACCGCAGGACGAGGACACTGATTGGAGCGGGTGAGCGGGAATATGGACTTTTCTTTTTCCGGGGCGTTCCAAAGGTGAAAATCAATGTTGTGGATGGCATGGCATCTATTGATATCTGGCATAAGTGTTTGGGTCACCCTTCGGAGAAAGTTTTGCGGCATTTACCGTGTGTGAGTCCATCTAGTGTTAGTAGTTGCAATAAAGATGGGTGTGATGTTTGCTTTCGTGCTCACCAACCTAGAACTAGTTTTCCTAAGAGCAATAGTAGAGCTAGTAGGATTTTTGAATTAATTCATTGTGATTTATGGGGGCCCTATAGAACTAAGTCTACATGTGGTGCTTCATATTTTTTGACATTAGTTAATGATTTTTCCCGTTCTGTTTGGACATATTTATTATATAATAAATTGGAAGTTGAAACTATGTTTTTGCACTTTGTGGCTTTGATTGATCGCCAATTTGAATAGAAAATTAAATGTGTGCGCAGTGATAATGGCACTGAATTTAATTGCCTCAAGCCTTACTTTATGCAACAAGGGATTATTTTTGAGACTTCTTGTGTTAAAACACCCCAACAGAATGACAGAGTTGAGAGAAAACATGGCCATATTTTAAATGTTGCACGTGCTTTGAGGTTCCAGGCTAATCTACCTTTGAAATTTTAGGGGGATTGTGTGCAGGCAGCTTGCCATTTGATAAATAGAACCCCCTCTGTTGTCCTTGATTATAAGACCCCATATGAGTGTTTGTTTGGTAAGCCACCTACGATGACAGATATAAAGATTTTCGGTTGTTTGTGTTATGCCTATAATATTTCTCATGGGGGTGATAAATTTGCTAGTAGGAGCCGACGCTGTGTTTTTCTTGGTTATTCTTATACTCAAAAGGGATGGAAACTATATGATTTAGAGACCAAGAAATAGTTTGTTTCCCGGGATGTGAAGTTTATTGAACATAAATACCCCTTTGGTGCGTCTGAACCATTGCCAGTGTCCAATGATGTACATCATAGTGTGGAATACTGTGAAGAGGAGATGCCCATGCCCCTTGTTGTAGTTCCCGTGCAGGTTGAAGGGGGACTTGGTGAAACGGGGGGTGGGGCGCAGGATGTGGATGTTCCGGTGGGTCTTGATGATGGTCCACAGCGTGTGCCAGACGGGGAGGCCGAGCCTAGGCTACCTCGTGTGACGCCAGGCGTGACCCCGGGTCATGGGGCGCTAATGCAGGGAGGGTGTAGAGAGGAGGATGTTGAGGTGTTGGGAAGGGGGAAACGAACCAAAATCCCAAATAAAAAGTTGCAAGATTTCGTGACTCATACTGTAGTGAAAAAGAAAAGTTCATCAACTCAGGCACCTGTTTCAACATCGTCTTCAGGTACTCCTTATCCTATTACACATTATGTTAGTTGTGAAAAGTTTTCTGATAAACATCGCAGATTTCTAGCAGCTATAACTGCAGGGCACCCTCCCAAGTCATTTAAGGAAGCTATGAAACATGAAGGGTGGCGTGAAGCCATGGGAGCTGAGATACAAGCTCTGGAGGATCAAGGCACATGGGAATTGCAACCCCTTCCTCCAGGCAAGAAGGCCTTGGGGAGCAAATGGGTGTATACGGAGAAATATGATGAAAAAGGAAACCTACAGAGGTTGAAGGCGAGATTGGTTATATTTGGGCATCATCAGGTAGAAGGAATTGATTATAATGAAACATTTACCCCTGTCGCAAAAATGACCACAGTACGTACTTTCTAGGCAATTGCAGCAGTGAAGAAATGGGATATTCATCAGATGGATGTCCACAATGCATTTTTGCATGGTGATTTAGAGGAAGAAGTGTACATGAAAATTCCACCTGGGTTTCAGGGGAACAATACTAATCTAGTATGCAAGATGAAAAAATCATTGTATGGTTTGAAGCAGGCACCTAGGTGTTGGTTTGCCAAATTGGCCACTGCTTTGAAAGCCTATGGGTTTAAGCAGTCTTATTCTGATTATTCCCTGTTTACTTTGAACAGGAAAAATATTCAGCTCAACGTTCTTATCTATGTGGATGATATGATTATTGCAGGAAACGATCAGGAAGCTTTACTGAACTTCAAAGCTTACCTTGGAAAATGTTTCAAAATGAAGGATTTAGGTGCTCTGAAATATTTCCTAGGCCTTGAGATTGCCAGGGGGCCGCAGGGAATTTTTATGAGCTAAAGAAAGTATGCCTTGGATATTATTTCTGAGGCTGGATTGCTCGGTGCCAAACCTGCCGAGTTTCCTATGGAGCAGCACCATCAGCTTGCTTTGGCTGATGGTCCTTTGTTTGATGATCCAGAAAAGTATCGCCGATTGATGGGCAGGTTAATTTACCTTGCTGTTACGAGGCCTGATCTAGCATATTCTGTTCACATTTTGTCACAGTTTATGCAGGCTCCTAAGATGGTTCATTGGGAGGCCGCTTTGAGAGTAGTTCGATACTTGAAGAAAAATCCAGGACAGGGAATATTATTTCGTTCTGATAGTGATCTCCGCCTTGAAGGGTGGTGTGATTCTGATTGGGCTAGTTGTCCTATTACTCGAAAATCCCTGAGTGGGTGGTTTGTTTTATTGGGATATTCCCCTGTTTCCTGGAAGACTAAGAAGCAGCCTACAGTGTCTCGGTCATCTGCAGAGGCAGAATATCGTTCTATGGCTGCTATCGTTTGTGAATTAAAATGGCTTAAGCAGCTACTAGGTGATCTTGGAGTTCAGCATCCCGGTGCAATGCGATTATATTGTGATAGTCAGTCTGCGTTATATATTGCCAAGAATCCGGTGTTCCATGAACGTACTAACACACATTGAGGCTGATTGTCATTTTGTTCGTGATGCCGTGACTGAAGGTCTTGTGAGTCCGTCCTATGTTCATACTAAGTTTCAGTTGGCAGACATTTTTACAAAAGTACTTGGTAGGACTCAATTTGAATTTTTGTTGTCCAAGTTGGGCGTTCGTGATTTGCACGCTCCAACTTGAGGGAGGGTGTTAGGACTCTATTTATGTTATCTTGTAGGATTAGATTTATTATCCTAGTTTGAGATGAAGTAGGACTCTACTTAGGATGTATATAAATACACTTGTTTGATGAATGAGAAGGGGGGACTGAAATTGACCCAATTTAACAATAACTAAGCATGGAGAGAACCAAAAAACCTATACCTTCCAAGGGAATAGGGTAACAGAAAAAGGAAGTAGAAAAAAAAGAAAGAAGGCAAATGCTTTCATTTTCTAGCAATTCTGGTGAAAACATTGAACATTATCTAGATGTTACTTTCATACCCATCTCTCTTATTAAATTCACATTGTATGTTGTTTGTTGCTTGTCTCAAGATGTCTCGTATGTTTTTGTTATTATTTTTATTTACACTTCATATATTAAAAAAAGGGAAAAAAGATTAGTAAATTGAGTGGCTAGGGTGGAGAAGTGTTCCTGAACTTCTTCTATAAATCCTTCTTTAGTCCCTTACATCAGTTGTTGGGGATGATAAAATGGTCCACTTGTAGGGCAGATGTAATATCACTTTGATAGACAGGGCCATAAGCCACCAGTTATATGGTCTCCTAACGAAAACAAATTTCTTGTACAATTTGGATAGACCATGAACCAAGTTCATCATGTCACCATTCACCAATATAAGAATAAGAACAAGACACATAGGACTTTGGATCAGTTGAGATATTATGATAAAAATAATTATGTTATTATTTTTATTATTGGGTTATATAATAAAACCAAGTTATTCGCATCACTTATTTATTACACATTGTCATTAAAGTGATATGAATTATAATGTTAAAAAACTTGCTACTAATCGATTTCATTTTTAACTATTGCCCTTGATGTAAAGGTTGTTCATATTGAATTTGAGTTATATTTAGGTTACGAGTCATATGATTGATTTGAAGTCCAAATTTAGTTTATTGTCACTTCTTTAGGGATCAATTTTTTTTCGAGGTAAATTTCAAAACTTGTAACATTCAGCACAATTAGGATTTAGATTTGGTAACCAGAGACTCATATATATTGCTACCCTACCATAAATATCGACTTAATTTTGTTACTCCATACTCCAATAATGCCTTTATACATATAAATTATTTGTTGATCCACAAGGGTAGGTAGATCTATAACCATATTAGAATCAAAGAAAATCAATAGATCTTATCATGCCACATCATGTAGTAAAAAGCCACCAAATTCTATAAGAAGACATAAGTTGAGGATGAGTAATCCATAATGGTTTATGGGGTCCATAACACATTTTCTGTCATTTAATAAGGGGCCGCTAGTAATTTCGACCATCATGCAAAAAACATTTCAGAGAACAACCAGAGAACAACCTATTAAAGGAATTACTCTTTGTGATTCAGAATAATCTTCTAGTTTATTTTTTGTACAGTTCTTAATACATATTTAGAGTATCAACAACCTTAATTACGTACAAGTAAAATTATTCAAGATTGATTTCTTAAAAATATGTATTGAGAGTTGAGACTAATACAATAAGATTTTACATAAAAAAATTAATAATACACTTTATTGATGAAAATTAAGGTCAAAATTTTAGCTAACAATTAAAATATCTCAAACAAGAAAAACAAAAAGAAAGGAAAGAAAGGCTATGAAAAAGATCCTCTGAACCTAATAATTTTCTTCTACAGTCTTAGGCCTTACCACAAAACCAAAAATAGGCAAATGGACATGATCCATCCATCCACTTGCAGATTGCCTGCCATCCTATTGACACTGAAACCAACAGAATTAAATTATTCAAAGTTGTAAATAAACATCAGAATTTGGTTCATAAGATCTTATCCAAACCATTCAAATGGATGGGTGGACCATCCCAATCCTAAATGAACCATTTATTTACTCCTCTTGCCCATACATGGTATCTGACTATCTGGTCACAATTTCAAAATCCAAAAATAAAATAGATTTTAAAAAATATAACCAGATTTTAATTTATAATGCAAATAGCTGAACAATGATTGAACTCCAGAAAAATTGAATTATATAGCCGAGGTAATAATTCAATTTTTAATACAATTGACTACAAAATAAGTAGAAACATTGAGCCTCACAAATGGTGAGGGATTCTAACCTATATTCATTGGTGAACAAACACATGGTACACTATATTGAAATATTTAACAAATGAAGTGTTAGTAATTTTACATACAGAAAGACTAATTAATTTTGTTACCTATATGTTGCATCTATCATACCCAGAAAACCATGAGGAAGGTTCTGCGAATTTAGATGATAGATCATCGTCTATTTCGTTATTGTAGAACGCCTTAAACTCTTCTTTCCACCGTTCGTCACCAGCACTGTGTCCCTCCTCAGCATCAAATTTAGCCGTACTGGATATAGGATAAGGATCTTGCTGTAATGCCTCTTTTGGTAATGGTGACTCAGCAATGATTTGATTTAATGTACTTCTATCAATTTCATGCTTTTTCTTTAGCTCATCAATCTGATTCCGAGCATTCTCAGTTTCTGCTTCAGCCGCAGCAGCACGTTTCTGAAAATTTTGGAATGTAAAATGTTAGCATATCCCCCAAAATCTGAAACAAGCATTAGCAGAACCAACTATAACAAGCAGTGAGATCAATTAAATGAACCCTAAACATATCATTGATGATGACTCTTAAACATCATAAGAATGCCAGAAATCTTTTTTGCACCTCAATTGACTGCATATCAACTCTCATTGCTTACCATGCTGACTCATAGATGAAAATACACACTAAATTGCCTATGTTACTCGAATTCAGGTCCGACTAGAATATTTATGAAAATGTTCCATGATTTTGGAACAAAATGAAGAGTCAAAGTGTCTATATCCATATGTTAGAGTGTCGAGGATTCGACACGAAACAGGAGGTAAAGAGAAGAGTCTCAGTCACATAACTTGCTGTAAAATTCCCATGCATAGAAAAAGCCTTGAAACAGAAAAAAAAAACTCAACATGAGAAGTGCAAATTTACAAGTGCACATGACACCAACCAGAACAAGTCCACTCATGGGAGGAAAAGATTAGGCACTCAGTATACAGGAAGGCACCGGATTCCATGAGACAGACAAGACTAAAAACTGCGTTCAAGGAGTCATGTGAAGTGCTAAGGATGACGAAGGTAGTTGCTCCAAGACCTAGTACAAGACTACAAGTTGATTACAGTTGAACTAGACTCTGAATAATCAAGGCTGATAAATATTAAGCAAACAATTGAAGTTACTCCTTGAATTTTAGCTTCATTTTTAACCTATAAATAATATATTTGATAAACTCAATGTTTCTCTGGGACTTAAAGGGGTGTGGGGTCTAACAATTTGCCAATTCGTCTACTGCCACGGAATGAAATCCAGCTGAAAGTGATGGCCTAACAACACACAACATACTAAGACAATCAGAATTCACTAACCTCGGCAGCTGCTACAGCTTCTTCAGCCTCTTTCAGACGTACAAGTAATTCTCCTGCAGCCTGCACAGCTTCTGCTGTGTCTCTTAGCTGAGAATGAAGCATTTTATTTTCATCCCTGAAATAGCGCCTCTCCTTTTCTCTTTCCACTTTCAGAGCTGAAACCTCTGCAGCAAGGGCATTGATAAACTTTGATTCTGCCCCTCTGACCCCCGCTTTAGCAGCTGCTTTCTTAACATCCTCAATTCCTTCTCGCATCTGTCTATTCCTTGCAAGCATTTGCATATGTTTCTCCTCAAGGTCTGCATACTGTTCAAGCATACGTGCATGACCCTCCATTGCTAACTGCATGGCTTCTTGTAATTCCTCTGAGATCTTCTTTTCTGCCTCGAGTTCTTGCTCAAGGTGTTCAGCATGAGAGCGACTAGATTCAAGCTCCATTTTTAGTTCCTCTGCTAGAGATATCCATTGGCTTTCCACCTCAGTCCACCGAGTCCTTTCTTGCTCAAGTTTTTCAACAGCATTGTCCTCAGTTGATTCTGGTATTGGGTTCAGTGGTTGAGGTGAACTCTGTTCACAGGGGTAAGTCAACTGCAAAAGAGACTTCCGCTGCCTAGCGGCCTTGGGAGAACTATCTGTATAATATTGAAGTTGGCTCCTTAAATCATGGATTTCCTCCAGTAAGACGTCCTTCTCACCCATATCAAAGAAATTTCGCAGCCTCTCCCACTCATCTTGAACTCTCTTTAACTCAATTTTGGTCTCCAAGACCTCAGGATGGTTTTCATATTTCTCCTTGAGTAGCTGTACAATCCAGACAAGGTTGTTTTCAAAGAAAAAGGTCAACTTTAGAGCATTTCACAACCAACATTGCTCATATTGAAAATATACCAAAAGAAGAATAGCATACCTCATGCTCTTTACGAACAGATATTAGTTCTTCTTCCATGAAGTCCTCAGTGGGTAAGACCCCATCCATGAGGTTCTCAAGTCGAAGTATTTTATCCTCCCGCATCTGACCTATAATTGCATTGCATTCTCTCTCATGCTTGTATTGCTGAACCTGTACATAGAGTATCATGTCAGAAAGATATTGGAACTTTTAAAACTATAAAAGTAATCCAAGCCAGAACTGGCCACGAGAGAATTTTGCTTCAACTTGCCAGGCGATTTAGTTGTGCGATCTCATAAGTTTGCTTGGCACAGAAGTCTTCAAGCGCCATTTCTCTCCGAATTGCTCCAGCCAGAACCTTCTCTACCGCCTATTACAGTTGTCAATATGCTAGTGTTTAATATATCTCATAAAATGAAAGACAAGACACAGATATATGCACACAGCATACCTTTGGAACTTGTTTCTTAGGCTTTTCAGCTGACTCTGATCTATCCACAGGAACCAACTGTAGGTTTGAGGGGTCATTGGCTTCTTTCACATCTCCATCAAAATTCTTGTTCTTGCAATTACTACAATAAATTTTGGCATCTACTTCTGGCATTTCTGTACTTTCTGGTAGAGTTTGAATACCTACATCAACTTTCTCGATAGGTAAAATTGGCTTCAAATCTGCAGGCTTGTATGAAAACCGGAATGAGCTCCTCCTGAAAGCAGAGCTCTTCCTCTGACCATCAATGATCTCAAGACCACGATGAAGGCTAGCTGCTAGATGTTCAGTAGTGCTACGAGCATTATTGCCAGATAAAGTAGTCAGGGCAAGCAGGGAATTCCTTTGGCAAGACTTTGTCAATAATGTCTGTGTGTCCTTTATATCTTTCTGGGATGCAGTTAGCATTGATGAAGTCCTTAGACTCTTTTTGCTACTACTAACAATTCTTGGGGAAACACTCTGAGGGGGAGATGGCAGAATAGGAGAAACATCACACGAAATTACACTTAGTTTAGGAGCTAGAGCCTCCAACGAGCCATTTGGTGACTCGTTCACAATTCCTTCTTCTACCTTTACTGTATCCTTGATCCGGGCAGTCGACATAGCCCCTCCATCTACTATGATTTCATCATCATCTATTTCTGAAACTCCCTCTTCCATAGTCACGTCTGACACTTCAGAACTTTGCTTCTTTATACATCCATCTCTAGATGAACTTGGAACGGGATTTTGAGTGTTTCTATCTTCTACACTTCCATCCTTGCATTGGCTAAGTTCAAGGAGAATTGACTGTTGACCAACTTCCTTGCACAGTTTCTCAACAGCCTCTTCATCAATTTCCATCTCCTCATCACCATCATCATCTACATGACGCAACACTGACGGATGATTAATGCTGAACTTCAGAAGATTTAAACTTCTACGGGCACTCCAACTGTTTGCATATGCTGCCTTTGAGTCAGTATGGTTTCCATTTGCTTTCATTCGAAGTAATTCATCCTGTTTCATACAACCAAGCTCTAGTTATTATCTAATAACCAATGACCTGACAATATGTTTATCTTGTGTAGTTCATAGAAATTTACCTTAAGTTGCTTTATCACTTCTCTTAAGAAGTTGACATCATCTTGCATTACCTCGTTGACGACAGCCTTGTTTTTTATGGCCTTTGCACGCTGTGCGAATCTCAATGTGCTAAATGTCTCACTCTTACAGCTGCAACATCAGTAAGCAGACAATATTTAACATCAACATAGAGAGGGGCAAAGAGTGAAAATTTCAAGAGTTACAGAGTACAGACACTGCAACAAGCACCTTTGCGCTGGAGAAATTGCACAGATCATTGCCATTTTTGCATTACCACCAAGAGATTCCTGAAGCAAAAAAGTCAATCTGGAGTCTCTATATGGGATGTGCCTTTGCTTTCCAGTTTGGGAGATTTCAGCAAGAATGTTTATCAAATTCCTGCAAAGCAATTCGCATATGAGGAAATGTACTAGGGTTATTTTATACCTAGCGTTAACCATGCAACAACTATGAAAACCATATTGAAATGGATCCTACCCCGCAACCCTTACCCCAATCCAACCTAGACAGGTAGGAGGCTTACCGCTAACCCCGCCTAATCTCAAAATCATAAGAATTCCATAGTGTACAAATATGATCTGAATGATTGTTGGCTTTAATGTTTGAATAAACACCATATTTCTCCATGGACATGTTAGAAAATAATAGGGGCAGCCAAGTAACTGGTAAGCACAGGTTGAGAACAAAAGTAAATAGCAGAAACCAAAATTTCAGAGCAGAGCAGACCAGGGGCTCACAGCTTTTCTGTAGACTGTTGTTCCCCATGAACAATTTCATCATCTTTTTAAGCAAGACAGTCCACAGAAAAGATTATGCACTTCCAGAACTAAAAATAAGGGATCACTGCTTATGTCTTTTTTAGTTACACAGCAAAGTCAGTGCTCAAAAGAACACGAAAATAGCAATCTAGTCACGATATTATTAAATATCAGATTCACATAGAGAAAGTGTGAAAAATGGAACTATCTATAAAAGACAAAAAATTACAACAGTCTAGTATACATCAAATTGAGGAGCTGAGAACTAAGTGAAACTGAATAACATACCCCAGCTGTGAAAGGGATCGATTGATATTGCCTGCTTCCTTCAGCCGCTCTCCAGCTGCACCAGTTAACTTTTGCCTTTCTGACCCGGCAAGATCAACTAAGTTTATTTTACTCATCTTACAGCTGCTCAGACCATCAGACATGCTCTACAACAGTAACAACTCTAAATTAATCTCAGTCTGCCTAAGAAAAATACTTGAAATACCCTTGCATTATAATTTAGACATCACCAACTTTTCTATTTTCTTCCCTTGTCTTAATAATATTTGTTTTCCTGCATAACTACTGCCTACTTTTCTGCAAATCAGGACCTTGTATTTAGAATTTCATCAAAATGGTCCCAGAGGCAAAGCTAGCTTAAAGCAAGCTGCCTCCTTGTAAGGGATGTTTCCTATTTTTTCCGTTTAACATTCACAATACCGTGTGAAGCAGGCATACTACTCACTGTTTCAATTAACAGATTAGCCAATATATATATACCCAAAAGATCCCCACACGTCAAATACTAGCAGGTATGACAATGAGCCTACTACAAATGGGAGGAAGTACCTTGCATTGTGATTCAACAACACAAGTAAAAACACTATGTGAACGTGAACTCTCTGCATTAATACTTGTGGAACCTGTTCTGCGGTGTGACAGTCCCTGCACAATTGAGATGAACTGGTTTTACACACATATATTGGAAATTGCAGAGAGCTTAAATCATGAAAAATCAATGATACATATGGTCACAAAAACAGAAGTATAAAAGTGATACACTTGGAAGGTCAAACGGCAGCCAGATAATCGCAACCACTATATATCATTAAACTGCACATCTTTTAATGACATGATGGGATAGAACTCAGAGGCAAGATCACAAGAACCGGATACAAAAGACATTACCCCAGGCAAGGATCAACCACGTGTTTCTCTCACTCACAAACTAATTGTGCTGGACTTTTCCAAGGTTTCTTCACATAATATCCTTGGAAGTTGGAACATCTAATGCAGATCTAGCATGATCTTCACATGTTATCCAAGTTTTTGTTCAATGCTAAGACTGAGAAAGTCCACTCTTCATCTAATGAAAGCAGAAAATAATACAGGCTATATAACAAATTTAACTTTGGCAAGTAACAAATTTACTGCAAAGGTTGATCAGTTGAGAGTATGTTAAGCTGACTAGGCTAAATGAGTTAAGTAGTTTGATGCTCATTTATTTCTTATTTCAATGTTCTAATCATCGTGGTACAAATGTATGTTCTGTCATGAATATCATAATGCAGTATATTTTAAGATGGATTCTCTACAGGCGACTTCAGGAATAAGATTGAAAGAACTCAATTTAGTAAAGTAATTGTTGGAGCATGTGTAGTTAGTTTCTTTAGCCATGAAAAATAAAATAAAATTTAGAAACAGAAGCTATATAAACCTTCAATAAAAGCCGAATCACATCCTTGGCAGTTAATACACACTCCTCTGTCAGATTTTCCACATAAACACCAGATTTGACATCTTCCCTTATCTGTAATTGAAATTAACAAGCAAGTCTATGAGGACCACACTAATTCATCAACGTGGCAGCAGAAAATCAGAGAAGCCATGCCTCAAACCTGAAGATTCTTCTGAGTTGGATCCAATAAATCTGTAATTTGTTCATTGTAAATCTGCAATACCGAAATGTAAGTACTTGTATATAATTGCCTAATCAGAGAAATGGAAGACAGCAGGCTCATCACTCTACCTCAAGAAAAGAGCAACGACACTGATACTTAAGCTGTTTGTCTGCGTGCTTGATTTGTTCCTGGAACACCACAAAACAGAGAGCAGAACAAAAACTTTTATGACTACAGTCTCTTTTTTATACACCTTAGTACAAGAAAAGGGATATGAAGTTGACCTCATTGATTCGAGCAAAAAGCAGTTCAAAAACACGAGGTGTTAAACCCTGTTGCTCATTTGCTAGGTTGTCTTCCAGCAAAGCATTAGCAGGTCCCCACATTGTATATGTTTTTCCGCTTCCCGTCTAATCAGAGAAATTCAGTACCATATGATTAATACATACAAAGCTCCATTGCAAATGTACATCTTAAAGAGCAAGGTTATCAAAAAGTTGGAAATTTGAAGTTACCTGTCCATAAGCAAACACAGAACTGTTGAACCCAGCAAGACAGTTCTCAACAAGAGGAGCTCCTACAAGCTGGAAAATGTCTAACTGAAAGAGACAAAACTTGAAGAATTGAGATTTTCTTTCACACACGTATCCTATTTATCTCAAATATAGAAAAAAAAAAATCTCAAAACTTGCCTGGGTTGCCTCCATATCAGCCACAGAGTCAAAAGTAAAGTTATGCCCATTAATTGTCAATGAATCATTTGAGACCTTATTAACAATCAATTCCGCGTCTTGTTCGTCCTTGTTTAATGGCCGCATCCGCACTACCACCTTGTATTAATACAACAAAGCACCGGTTCAACAGCCAGCAAGACTAATTTAATGATTCTACTCCTTATCTTCACACAAACATATTGGAACTCTATACAAAGCAAGATTGCAAATTTGGTTTTTCGAATTCAAAGCATAGGCAGCTACATTTTCTTATAATTTCTTCTCCATAAACTATTAATATAATCCAAGTTTCAACTTAACAAGAAACAAAACAATGACACTTTCTCTTTTAAATCCAATCCAATCAAAAATCAAGTTATAGCTCAAATTCAGCACAAACAACATCTTTCTTGAATAAAGAATGGAAACTTAAAAATCAAACTTTAAAAGATCACTCAGACAAGATCACACATTGTCTTATTTCCCCCAACAAACTACACAAAATAGCTCAACAACAAAGAAGACTCATCAACGACTAATTCAAATCCCTAAAAAGCAACAAAAACATAAAAAACCAAAATCATCCAAAAAAACAAAAAAAAGGAGCTCAAACAATAACAAAGGACAACAAATTTTACCCTAACACCAGAATCCAACGACGACGAAGAAGAAGAACCACCAACTACAATATCGGAAACGACATCGTTGCTAAGCTTGCGCTTAAGAGGATTAGAATTAGCCATTGATGGCGGCGGTCTCGGAGGAAGAGGACTCTTCATTTTTCCCGCCGGAGAAGGTTTTCCGGCGATAATGTCGGAAGGATCGGAGTTTTCCTTGTCTTTAGGAGGACATTTTTGCTTGCGATGATGATTAGATGATTTTGATTTCTGCGAATTAGGGTTAGGGTTAGGGTTAGGGTTTGGAGGAGTAGAAAGCTCCGATAATGGAGAAGTTATTCTTGGGAGCATGAAATGCTTCATAATTGATTGTGATTTTTTCTGAGGAGAGAGAAAATGAAGATGAAGAAGATGATGATGAAGAAGATGATGATGAAGAAGATGATGAAGTGAAGAGTTGGAGAAGAAAGAGAGAGAAAGAGAGAAAAGGGGGAAAAGTAGCCGTTGAAGGAAGGATTTGAAATTGTTGGGGAACAAATACAATACAAAATTTTATTATTACTTATTTTGGTTTTGTTTCTATTTGACTTTTTGAAATGTGTTGGGATCTAATAAGGAGCGTTTGTGGTCAGATGGAGGAGTTACACAGTTAATATTGGCCCGTTTGGGTAGCTTAGACCCGTTGGTCCGAGAAATTAGTTATATATGCACGAGATGTCGAGATGTATGCGGAAGTAAATACTTCCTCCGTTTCTTTTTACTTGCAACGGTTTGACTTTTGCACTATTCACAAACTCTACTTAGTTTATATTTTGTGATTTTTTGTTAAGGAAAAACATATTCAAGTGAGATCTTGTTAGATTAGGTCTCAATGTATATTTTCCGAAAATCTACTTTTTATAATTTTTAATTATCGGTACTCAAAGATATTAAAGGTTGAAGTTATGCATTGGCAAGCGTGGAAGTCAAACGGTTGCAAGTAAAAAGAAACAGAGGAAGTATGCAATGCAATTGCATGATAATAAGTATTATGTATGCAAAATTTAAGGGTTCGGGTCAGGGTCAGGGTCAGGATCTTAATATTCTAACTCGAACCCTGCTTAGACCCTACCCTTGGACCCTAAATTTTTTTAATACTTTTTTTTGTCTTTTTGCGTTATAGAGAAAAAAATTCGTATTTATCCTAAAATTTCAAGTTTTGTCGTTTGAACCCTAAACCGGACCCTTAGCACTATTGAAAGTAAAAAAAACATGAATGGTCTTTGAAAATAAGGCTTAGACCCTAGACCCGAACCCTTGACCTTACAGACCCTAAGGGTTAGGTTTTGGGTCCCGGCTTTCCCTAGACCCTCGGGGTTCGGGTCCAACAAAAATTTGGGGTCCGATTCTAGGGTTTGGCTGAACTTAACCCTTGCCCATCCCTACTTCTATTAACTCCCTTTTTCTACAAAGGGGAGATGGGATATGATATAGTAGTACTTTGCCATTAGAGAGTGTGTCTCTTCGACGATATTCAATGAAGTTGGAATGATGTAGAAATGACCCTAAATTTTTTTAATAGAGAAAGACATTTGTATTTATCCTAAACTTTCAAGTTTGTTGTTTGGACCCTAGACTAAGTCAAAAAGCATAAATAGTGTTGAAAATTTGGCAAAAATAAAGGAAATATGCCTAGACCCTACAAGCCCTAAGGGTCAGGTTCCAGGTCCAACAAAAATTTTAGGTGTCCGGGTCTAGGGTTTAGCTGAACCCAACCCTTGCCATCTTTACTTCTATTACTAACTCCCTTTTTCTACAAGAAGAAGATAGGATATGACATAGAAGTACTTTACTATTATTAGAGAGTGTGTCTCTTCAACGACATTCGATGAAGTTGAAATGATATATAGAAAATATTATCATCAATATGGAGTAAGAATGACACATATAACATATAATGAATAGATAGTAGAGTGTAGACTGTACTCTTATTTTATAAGTGTAACTAGTTTTTAACCCGTGTAATAATGCACGAGTTTATAACTTTTTTAGATTATATAGTTGTGCATTTTGGTTTCTCATATTTTGTTGGACTACTAACCTAAAAAAATTTCATTATACTCTTAATAAATTAGTTTATGATTTCCTAATATAAAAGTTTCTGATCGATCTTCCTCTCACAAAAATATTTTTTTTAAAAGAAGAAAGTAGTTAATCACATTTAGAACTTTAAACAAGTTCTTATCAACAATTTGATTATTAAAAAAAGCTAGATATACATTGAACCTCAATATTAACTAATCCGTCTCCTCTTTGGTTAAATATTTCACTAGACTTGAATTGCAAGTTACAAGTCCTATAAATATACTAGAGTTTATAATACAACAGAAACAAAAAAAAAAAAAAGTTGTCTGCATAACTCCTATATATATTAGGCATTAGCAGTGTCATAAAATTACTCAAAACACACCAAAACATCATTCAATTTCACCATGTTTTATCCTAATAATCAAACTTTACCCAACCCACAAACGACCATTATTCCTACACATAATTTACCTTCACAACCATTATGATCATCATCTAGTTTATTATATCATATGATGCCTTTAGACATGCTAGGATATATCTTTAAACCAACCATGATATCAGACATATACACCACCATTTTTCCTCAAATATTTTTTCGCGGTAAAAGAAGCACAAGAAGCACAAAGAACGAGTAAAGCGAGTTGTTGAAGCTAAGGAAAAGGAACTTGATTTAAGCAACAAACGGATGTTATTGAGATAGTACCATCTTTATCATACACACCTGGGTGTATCATGCAAGGCTATTTTTTGCTCATTTGCTTACTTGAAGCTCTCACTAACTCATTTGGAGGTCCCAAATAAGCAAATGAGTAAAAATAGCCTTGGGTGTACCATGCACATGGTACACCCGGGTGTATAATGAATGCACTCATTGAGATAGAGATACAAGGGAATATTTATGAAGCTGGTAAAAAAGGTGCATTTAAATTTAAGTACTCAGAAGTAGGGCTGCTTATCGGTCGAGTCGAGCCCGAACTGTGGTCTGCTCGGCTTGTGTTCGTTTAAGTTTATTCAAGCTCGAGCCGAGCTTGAAGCTTAACAAACCGAACTTTGTTCGAGCCGAGCTTTGCCAAATGTTAAACGAGCCGAGCTCGAACTGTTCACGAACAGATTTGACTCTTTATCACCCTTTGTTTTTTACATGTTAAATTTGTTTTTCCTTTTTATTATTTGATTTTTATAGGTTTTCTTTTATACAAAGGAACTATTAACTTATTATTGTGTGATATCTAGGTTAATATATTTATGTATATATATAAATATATTATTTTTCTATATAAATGTATAAGCGAGCCCGGCCGTTCAAGTCGAGCTTTCCCTAGCTCAACTCGGCTCGTTAAAGTCTCGAGTCGAGTTCGAATCCGAGCCGAGCCACCACGAGCTGAGCTTTGACCGAGCCGAGCCCGAACTGTTCGCGAACAAGACAGGCTCATTATCACCCCCTACTCGGAAGAGAAGAAAGATGAGGATAATGGTGTTTCTTGGATTATGTATGAATACTCATTAAACAAAGATTACTTGGATTATTTAGTGAAGCAGCAAAATCTTCTTATTACTGATTCTTTTAGGATCCAAGTATAGACAAGAGGTCCAGCCTAGCATCACAAACTATACAAATATGCATTATATATATGTTCGCATATATTGACTCTTCAAACTACTCATTAATTCAATATTATTACATTGATGATTGATGTAGTCCCAATCAAGATATTATAAACCTATGTTCTAACCCAAATAAATGCTATAACTGCAAATTAAAAGCATGATGATCATCCAAATTTCTCTCTCTAAACTTCTTTTCTCTGAGTTTCATGCTCATCTAAACTGTTAAAATTACTGCAGTTTTCTCATGGTATCAGAGCTTTGTGCTTGATTCCTGGAAAATTCTTACGTTCTTCCACAAATTTGATCTAATTACTGATCATTTCTTCTTCTTTGATATAAATTCTGATCATTTCTTCTGCAAATTTGATCCAATTTCTGATCATTTTCTTCTCAATTTTCTGTTTGATTTCACAAAATGTCTTCAAATTCTGAAGCAAATAATGTAAATTCTTCAAACAATGATGTTAACTACAACGATCCATATTTTATCTCCAATGGAGATAGTAGCACACAAAATTTAGAAATTCAGCCTTTTAATGGTGACAATTACGTCAACTGGAGTCGTGCTGTTACTTTAGCTCTTGGAGCTAAGAATAAGATGGGTTTCATTGATGGAACACTGAAGAAACCTGATTCAAAATCTACAGATTTTCAGAAATGGATCAGAAATGATTACTTAGTAACTTCCTGGATTCTGAAGTCCATGGAACCTACTTTCGATGAGAGTTTTGCATTTGCTAGCCTCGCACAAGCTCTTTGGGAAGAGATTAAGGAGAGGTATGGAAATTCCAATGCTCCTCTATTGTTTGATCTTCATAAAAGTCTTACATCTATTGAACAAGGATCACTTTCTGTCGCTGAAGCTAAACCCCATATAAAACAAATAGACAATTACATCTGCATGCGAGGGGGATAATGTATCTTAATAGCTGTTCAAGTGTCTTGGTTGAGACGCCTCTTAAATAATTTATGATTGTTGTTTATTAGCTTAATTATGAAGATTATTTATCAGTTTATGAACGTCTTTCATCAATTTATGAACATTATTGTTAACTCTATATGAACATCTTTTATTAATTATGGGGTGAATCTGTCATGGCTTAACAAAATGAGTTGATGGTTGTGTTAAGGGGATTGATGGTAGCTTGGGATGTAGGCCATAGAAGAGTTCATGTAAGGTGGATTCAGAGGTTGTGGTTCGTATGTTGGGGGAGGGAATGTTCCCTCTAACTCTCCATATATTCACATTGTTCGAAAATGTGTGGCTCTAATTAACAGGGAAGGTTGGGAAATCTCCGTTGATCATTGTTATAGATCAGAGAGGCTAATACGACTGCAGATTGGTTAGCCAATTATGGGGTGAATCTTTCATGGCTGAACAAAATGAAGTGATAACATTGGAAGGTGCTGGTGAGGAGAGTGAGGAGGCGGCGCCTCAAATACCCACTTCACATGGGGTAACTCCAAATACAACCAGTGAGCAAAATTTAACTCCAAGTGCAACCAATGAGCAAGAAATAGGACGTATTTTTTTTGTGAATAACAACTAATTAGGAGAATTGGTCCCTTTGCATAATCTTTCACAAAGGTTCGTGTTGATTGAGGCGATCCGAATGATCTTCAAGCCGTTTTATTGGAGAACTTGGATGGAGTTGCTTGGCCCCGTATGGTGCCAAGTATCAGTGCTGGTTAATATAGATGTTGATTTTCATAGTTTAATTAGCTTGTTGTTAGTTGTTTCATTGCTTTGTTTTATTTCTAGTGCTGTTTTTTAGCTTTTGTTTCTCGGCTTCTAAGTTGTGTTTGGGTGTTTCGCCCTCTATTTGCACCAAAAAAATATATCAAATTTTATAATATTTTTTCTTAAATTAAAAAAGAGATATTCGTAGTTAGAAAAAGTTTTGAAAACTATGCAAAAATAAATATAGCAAGTAAATAAAAATAGAGGGCGTAAGAACTAAAAGAAAAATAAAAGTAAAAAAAGTAGCAAAAGTAGGATTCGAACACTCGACCATTATCAGTTGTAAAGTAGAGAAGTTCAACGGACATTAATACCAACAGACTCAGATACGCGTCTTCATGGTATTGAGGTAATACATAATTAGTATAGAAGATTTATGTTGGAAGCATTCTATAGTATCTAATACTCTTTATTAGAGTCCGCCTATAATTATTATTATTTTTGTAATATATATATATATAAATTCTCGACATTTCATACATTTCATCTAAAAATTCATCTAAAAACTCCCTTTTTCTACAAGTTAAAGATAGGATATGAAATAGAAGTACTTTACTATTAGTAGAGAAGGTGTCTCTTCAACGACATTCGATGAAGTTGGAATGATATATAGAAAATATTATCATCGATATGGAGTAAGAATGACACATATAATGAATAGATAATAGAGTGTAGACTGTACTCATATCTCATATTTTATAAGTGTAACTATAGTTTTTAACCCGTGTAATAATGCACGAGTTTATAACTTTTTTAGATTATATAGTTGTGCATTTTGGTTTCTCATATTTTGTTGAACTACTAACCTAAAAAAAATTCATTATACTCTTAATAAATTAGTTTATGATTCCCTAATATAAAAGTTTATGATCGATCTTCCTCTCACCAAAATATTTTTTTAAAAGAATAAGAAAGTAGTTTATCACCTTTAGAACTTTAAACAAGTTCTTATTAACAATTTGATTATTAAAATAATATATACTTTGAACCTCAATCTTAACTAATCCATCTCCTCTTCGGTTAAACATTTCACTAGACTTGAATTGCAAGTTACAAGTCCTATAAATATACTAGGGTTTATAATACAACAGAAACGAAAAAAAAGATATCTACATAACTACTATATATATTAGGCATTAGCAACAGTGTCATAAAATTACTCATCTCATCTCAAAAAAAATTACTCAAAAGCTCACCCAAAACATCATTTAATTTCACCATGTTTAATCCTAACAATCAAACTTTACCCAACCCACAAACGACCATTTTTCCTACACATAATTTACCTTCACAACCATCTTCATCATCATCATCATCTAGTTTATATCATATGATGCCTTCAAACATGCTAGGATATATCTTTAAACCAACCATATCAGACATATACACCACAATTTTTCCTCAAATATTTTTTCACGGTCCACACTATCAAGATTATGAGAATGTGATAAAGACTGTTGATCTTTACGGGCGTAAACCACCGGGAGAGATCTTCCAAAGGTGCCGCGACGACGACGGCGACAAGGTGGCCGAGTTTTACGTGTTAACCTGCTTAAAAAAGCACAAAGAACGAGTAAAGCGAGTTGTTGAAGGAAAAGGAACTTGGTCTAAACAACATACGGATGTTATTCAGATTGAGATACAAGGGAATATTTATGAAGCTGGTAAAAAAGGACTGTTTAAATTTAAGTACTCAGAAGAGAATAAAGATGAAGATGATGGTGTTTCTTGGATTATGTATGAATACTCGTTAAACAAAGATTACTTGGATTATTTGGTGAAGCAGCAAAATCTTGATATTACTGATTCTTTTAGAGTCCAAGTAAGTTTCTAACACTTCCTCTTTAATCTTGATTTATATTTTTTACGTACGTATATCCATATATATATATGATTATATGATTATTATTTTTGCTTAGTTAAACTGAACGTTGTTGATATGAACATCTCGATAAATTATTCTGTTGTTGTTAATATGTTGGTCTGATCGAGTTTTTTTTTTTTCTTGTTTTTAATTTTTTTGGATTGATTCGGTTTAATTAGTTTTAATTGGGTTATGTATATTATTTATGTTGAGAGTTTTAATTAATTAATTAGTTATAGTTATAAACATAAGATATGGTTTGGTTTGATTGATTTAGACATGTGTTTATAAATGTGGGTTGTGATTGGATTGTTTTATGATTGATGATGATAATCAGTATAATCTGCAGGAATTTATTTGACATGTCAGCATAAGTTTGTTACAAGTTAGTTTTTTTTAGTTTTAGTTTTGTTAGAATGCTTCTTCTTCAGACTTCAAGTTTAATTTCCTATTTTTCTTGTATAGAAATAGATTTGTAGCTCCTTTTTAATAGGTTGATGAGTTCATAATCGAATCATTTAATTTCTCTCTACAAGGTCTTTGATTTTTCCATATTATGTATTGATGGCCTGGTTTAATTAGCTTCATTTAGAGACTTAACAAGCCTCGCCGCCTTTATTTGTGTACATTAATTTTAATATCCTTCCAATATTTTGAATATAATTGGCTCATATACGAACTAGAGGTGGGTAGCTATTTGAAAAACAATATAATATGAATAACTGAACAAAAAATACTCCACTTGATATGTCTTTCTTAATAAAAATATTTGCCATACCCTCTCTATATTTCTTTTTATCTTGTCCACTTGGAATATTTTGGCAAAGTTACAAATTTAGAACACTTTGACCATGTTTAGTTATTATTATATATGAAAAAATATAGTCATGTGTAGACCTAGTTATTGGGCGGGTAAGGGCCAGGGTCAGTGCGGGTCGATAGCGGGTCTGTTCATTAAGGGTCACTTCATAAGGGAGTCGCTATCGGATCGGGTCAATGTAGGTCGAGGGTCACAACATGCCGATAATGGGCGGGTCGACAATCGAGTGAGAAAAATAATGAACGAAGAGAGACAAAACTGAGTATAATTGAATAGAATTTCATACATGTAATTATTTTTACAATATCTAATTTATTTTTCAAAATTATTGGGATATTTTATCGGTCCTATGATGACCCTGTCCAATAATAATGTCCATTAAATCCCTATCCAATAAAAGCCCTATAAATTTGACCCTAACCCTTTAGCCATTGGGCTACCTTGTCCAATAACCAGGTCTAGTTATGTGGCATCTTGTTGGATTTGTATGTCTAGTTTAAGAATATCAACTTTTTATAATTTCTTTTACTATATTTATATAGAGATGTTAATGACCAAAGATGTGTGTTAGAGATTGTGAAAAAGTAATTAAGTAGGCAAGATAAAAAAAACAGAGGGAATTAACAATATAAATATTATCTTCTCCAACTTTCAACAACAACATAAATGTCAACTAACAATACAAAAGGTTACTCTATGTTACAACATGCTTTCTCTATATCTCTTCTAGTGACCTCTTTTCCATATCTGAATGTGTCACAATAATTGATCTATAACTCATATTGGACAAAGAAAAACTTCCACTTATTTGCAAACTTGTCACAACTTATTTACAAACTTGCCATCCACTTTTACTTTACTCGCTCTCTAAACTCCTTAGTATTCCCTTAATTAAAAACAGTTATTTTTGCCATTATATAATTGACTTTTTTTTATTACTCCTCGAGAACAACTTATTATCAGTTATACTTATATCTTTGTTTTTCAATGGCAGTTGGAGAAAACTGTTTTATGCCACATTAAAATGGACAAGAAGATGCAAACTACAAACAAAAGGAAAATAAGCAGCCAACTCTTTACTACTGAAACGAAGAAGACTTGCTATGAAGCTGATGCAAATATGGATTTACATACCAAAAACACTGATGATCATAATTTAAGTCTGGAGAACAACAAACAAGATGATGATTTAACAAGTTATTGGATGGACATGCTTGACTTCGACGATAGTGTGTCACAGGATAATTCATCTGGCGAGCAACATAATGCTCTTGGTAATACATTCACTATGAACAAGTAATTTGTGTGTAGATGATTTAAACTTTTTTTTTTTACTGGTGATGTATAGTTTGTCTCTTCCCATGAAGAGTTAAGTAGTATTTTTGATGGATTGAGTTTAGTTGGAGTTTCTGTAATTCTTTAGCTTCTAATTGTAACTTAATGATTTAACTTCTTATTAAAATGCAATGTAGCACAGTCCCTCACGAGGGCTGCCTATTTTTCTAGTTCACCATTAGTATCCCTTGAGTCGGGAATTGAACGGGCGAGTGCGGGGATCAAAATTCCCCCTGTGACCCCCCTTGCTACCCCCTAACCCCTAAGGGGCAGAAGGAACAAGCATATTGACTGCCCCTTGCTCTCTTTCTCTTCCTCTTCGGAGTACGAGAAAGGTGAAGGTGCTGGGACTTTTTAAGCCCTATTGAGGAATCGACACGATACTTGGGGTGAAATGAAAGATCCGAATAACTTAGGTTAGAAGCTGTACTTTTCTGCTCAACTGTTAAGTGTTAAGTTACTTATTGAAAACATGGTTCAGTATGAGGATTGTCGATGTCAAATTATAGCAGTGAAAATGTGAAATAACATAATTTGTCTACATATAGACAAAGAAAAGACTATGCTGCTTTGTACTTGTATAAACTGATTTTTACTAGCTAGTTGAAACTAATTTTTTTGTTGATCTCTTTGGCAGCATTATATTTAGCTGATTCAAACTGCTTTTTACTGATTAAAATTGATTATAACTGAATTTTATTAATTTAAGCTGCGCTCAACATGGCTTCAATGAATAAAAATCAAAGAAACTATAAAAAGCACACTATATGGAGTTTCCGAGAAATGTATGTAATGGCAAGATCTTCAGGATGCTACTTATGGACTTTAGAACCGTGTTGACAGTCCCCACAGGCCACAAGATATACTCAACTTAAATGCAAAATAAATGTGATGCTTCTTACGTCTCTAAATGAATGAAATACTCCCAATATTTTGAATATACTCAACTTAATACTCCATCCGTCCCATAATATAAGTCCTGATTCTGTTTTTACACGGAAATTAAGGTAAAGTAGAATCTTGTTTTATTTGAATAAAAAGATTCATTTTTATTGGGAAACACCTATATTGTTTTCTTCTTTTTAACAAAAAATAAAAACTAAACATTAATGTTGCATGGTTTAATGTGTAGATGAGTTCAATGGGGTAAAAGATTCCATTTTATCATTAATAATGGTGCATTGGAAGCTGAAATTATAAGGACTTTTTGGGAATTAAATTATTTTCATGAGGGTATTTTGGACATAATTATTGATTGAAAATAGAAATATGACTTATATTTTGGGACACTTTAGAAGGAAATGGGACTTATATTATGGGACGGAGGGAGTATTAGTTTTGTAGAAAAATTATTGATATGTTTAATGTATGTACATTGTTGAATTAAATAATTAACTATCAATTGCTTATTTTTTTTTTTGAATAATATAAGTTTCAAAAAAGATTAATACATATAAACAAATATAATAAAGAAAAATCAGAGTATGAAATTAAATTGTTTACCTAAGAATGAGATTGTTTATTTTGGCAAATTTTATATAATAAATTTGATAATTTTTTCTCATTGGATTACAAAAAGCAGATTCCATATTATCATATTTATACCATGTTCGAGTTGTTTACTCCCTATCTCCCATAGTATGGGCAACACTTTTCATATTTGGTCATATCATATTGATTGCAACATCTATATATATATCTAAAACCCAAGACAAAACAATGTCATGCTGCCACATGTACACCCCCTCCCCCACACAATTAAATGAGAAATATTAAACAATAAAAATGTGTGTTCTAAGACTCGAACTCATGACCTCTCATTTGATATACAAATGCACTAACCAACTACTCTATTATCTCATATTGGTCTTTATGGGAAAAAGAATATATTTAAAGACAATATAATTTTCTATTTTTAAGACAATTAAATACAAATGTATATATTAATACTCATTAAGCTATTGTTAATAATATCGTGTCCTACCTTTCAGCAATCTTATATTAAAACAAAAGCACTTTAATTTTTAATAACCACCATAATTAACACTACTACACCATTTCATTGCATCGGCTGTATTGTTACACTTTAACCTACATCTAAAAAAAGATTGTATTATATTTTTTATAAGTAATTATATATTTATAAATATGTACTCTCTTGAAGCCGAGGTTATATGGATGAATAATTCATATTATAATTTACTATGTAGAAAATTTAAAAGGAACTGGAGATCACTTCCTAAGCACAATCCAATGCCTATAACTCTTTTTTTTTCCACTTTTAATTTCTCAAGTGTTTGATTCAATACTTCAATTTCACATTGATAAATTATTAGGGGTATCGCCTGAGCCAACAACTAGTTTTATTGAAAACTAGAGATGTCAATCACATCAAAATCCTCATGAAATTACAGCCAAAATTTGGTAATAAAATTCCTTAGAAATAGGCAAATGAACAACCCTTATTAAAAGAACTTCTACCATTCCCAAAAACACAAACCATGCAAAACCAAAATCACAATCAATTCTTCGATCACCCACCTCCAAAGGGAAGAAAAAATAATAATACTTAGACTTCATTTCTCCCACTTGCATCCCTTTGAACATTCAACAATTAAACCCCACCCTCTCAACCAATAACCCCATTTCCCTAATCATAACTTTCCTCTACCATAACCATAACCATAACCAAAACCTAAAACCCACCTAAAGAAAAAAAAAAAACTTACAAATAGATAAAAATAAAAGAGCATATATTCGAGCGGTTACAATAGCTGTTAGTTGTTGGCTGTTGGCTCGGATCAATGGCAACCATCAATCCGGAGCAATTACAACAGCTAAAACACATATTTGAGCGGTTCGATATGGACTCGGACGGAAGCCTAACACAACTCGAGCTCGCAGCGTTATTACGGTCCCTAGGGGTGAAACCAGGCCCGGCCATAAGCATGTGCATCATGGGCCTCGGCACAGGGCCTCGCGAAAATGAGGGGCCTCCAATTTAAGCTTTGATATGTATTAATTGTTACACTAAGTATTTGTAAAGCTGTATGTGTCTCAGTGGTTAAGGAATTAGTGAGTATTGTTGGCATCCTTTCTAGTTAATGTGAAGTTAGGAGTTCGAATCCTCCACGGTCCTTTACAGTCTTCTATTTTCTTTTTTCAACATTGCTTTATTATCCAGTATTATTAAAAGGTTAAAAATAGAACTTAGAGTCATTATATTATAGATTATGATTTTAACGACATATTTTTATTAAATATTTCCTCCGTCCTTTATTAGTTTACCCACTTTGACTTATAACACTATTCATCTTTATTACTTTGACCATTATTTGTGCTTTATATGTAAGGAAAAAATATAATTATGTGGGATATTGTTTGATTCGTCTTAATATGTAGTTTCAGAATATCAAATTTTTATAATTTTTATAAATACATAATTAGATATATTATTACTCAAAGTTTTACATCGATAAATGTGAAAAGTCAAAATCGGATAAACTAACAAATGACGGCGGGAGTAGTTCATGTTCACCGACTAAGGCCCCGTTTAATGGTAGTCGCACAGGGCCTCTGTAATGATTGGGACGGCCCTGGGTGAAACACACGGGTGACCAAATATATGCATTATTAACAAATATGGACTCAAATAGCAATGGTTACATTGAGTTTGATGAGCTAGCTCGAGCCTTATTACCTGAGCTTAACCAACATGACATTTTGATCAATCAAGAACAATTATTGGAGGTTTTCCGGTCGTTTGATCGCGATGGTAATGGATACATAACGGCAGCAGAGCTGGCAGGATCGATGGCATAGATGGGTCATCCTTTAACGTACAAAGAATTGGCTGAAATGATGAGGGGAGCTGATACAAATGGAGATGGTGTTATTAGTTTTAATGAGTTTGCTTCTATTATGGGTAAATCTGCAGCTGAATTGTTTGGGCTAAATAATGCTAGTCCTGTTTCTACCCATTAAATGGATTCATTTGTTTGTGGGTGTTATGAATTTCCTTTGATTTGTGCTTTTTAATGACATAAACTAGTTTTTAGGCCCGGGCTATGCCCCGGGTAATTATAACTTTCATTTATTGATATTTTACTTCAAAATTATAACACCAAACATTACTTGGTTTAGTGGTTAAGACTTTAGTATATAAGCTTAAAATCATGAGATTGAATCTTATAACATGCATCTTCTAATTTTTTTTATTGCATGTGTGTTTACTTGAAGTAAACGCTATAAGGGATAGCGCCACGTGGCACAGTTCCTTGTTTAGGAACGCCTTTTAATATATTTGTATAGATTTTAATTGGAATGGTTTGTCTAATGGTTGATGCAGATGATTAACTTGAATTATGATCATCGTATTTTGTGTGCTCTAATTCTAATTTGTTACATTAATTTCGAAGACTTCATCATTCTAGAATGAGATTTAATGTTCTGCAAACCTTCGAGACTTTTTGTGTACATTGATGTGCCGTGACAAGAGGACCACTAACATGAAAAAGATACTCGGTGCGACTATGGTGCTAATCATATTCAACGATCCATGTCTGGTTAACACGACGCTCTCACACAAACTTACACCCAATATATGTAAGAAAAGAGTAACAAAAAGATAAATGTCTAAGATTGAATGTCACAAAGATATAACAATAAAGTATAAACTAGTATTTGGGCCCGGGCGTTACCCCGGGTGGTATTTTTTCCGAACTTGATATGTATTTTTTGCCATTCGCATTAGAATATAATAAAGAAAACTCAACATTTATAAGGTACAAATATAATAATGTGGACATGTAAAGCATGATTAAAAGTTGGTTGAGATGGTAACTATGCTCTATATAATAGCAAGATGTCATGGGTTCAAATCTTATTACAAGTCAATTTAGTTTTGTTAGTTGACATGACTTATGTACATATTGGACAATTCTAGATTTCTAGCGGAGTAGAGGTGCCACGTGGCGTGTAGACGTTGTCAGATACGTCTTTTAATATATTTGTATAGATATTGAAACAACAATAAAATGAAAATCGTTGGGGTCAAATGAAGGATCCAAATAACTTAAACCACATCCTTGTATAGTTGTATGTGAGAATAGGCAACATGATATGATCAGTTAAAATGCTTATTCCACAACATGAAGAAGAAAATAGCGGAACAAAGAGAAGATAAGGGAGAACATATGGTGCACTACTAGAGCGTAGAAGAGGTTAAACGATGAGAAGCCGTTTGATTTCTTATGATAGAGATAAGAGAACTCTTTTTGCTTATTCTTATAGAATTGTGAAAGTTTGAAAACTATAACATTATCAGTTTATCACTATAAGTTTCCAGTTTTTTCTTGTATGAATATAAAAGTCATATGATATAGGGATATAGTAAACTTAAAATTAGTCATATACTTGTACTAAACATGTCAATTTTGAAAACTGACAACAGAAAACTGGAAACTATTTTTTTTGGTTTCCATATTTTTGTTTTTGGTTTTCACAAAAACCGAGAACTGGAAAATGAAAACTATAACGAACGACTCTGTGTTGATCAAAGTCATTCTACTTTACTATTGGTTTAATCTATGAGGATTCTCAATGTAAGCTAAGCTGCTTTATAAACTGAATTTTACTAGTTGAAACTATTTTTTTGTGAATGAAACTATTTTTTGCTGATTTTTTTTACAGCTATTGTGTGCTGATTCAAAGTGCTTTTTACAGATTAAAATTGATTTTGACTGACTATATATATAAGTTGAGCTCAACTTCCATCAAAATAAAAATCGAGTTCAACAGTGCTATAAAATTCAACTTGATTTCTGAGCGATGTATGTAATGGCAATATATTCTACCAAAAATCACCACAAGAACAGTTACCATCCTTAAAATGATGAAACCTGTTGATATCTCGAACAATGATCTCCCTCTTAACGATGCTACTTATGAACTTTAGAACCGTGTGACAGTCCCCACAAGTTCGTAAATTCTTGACTACGCGTATGACAGTACCACGAGCAGATTTAAGCAAGCCATATGCTACAGCCCATCTTTCACTATGCCATAACAAATGCTTCTCCTTCTCATGCTGTTTTAGTTCATGTAAAACAAAACTAGTATCTGGAACATAACCTCTCTTTCTCATCTCGGAATCCAACTCTTCGAGAAGACTAAGAAGCTCCTTCTGCATAGGATGAGACGACTCCCCTGCGTAAAACACCTGACTCTCCTTTGCAAGTTCAATACAGCTATAACCAGGCTCTTTCTTTAAATCCATCATGGACATCAATTTGCGTACTTGAGACGCGTTTCCCCACATAGAAGAAGCAGCATATGTATTAGAAAGTAAAATATATGTAGAAGGGTCTTTAGGTCTCAAGTACAGTAATTGATCAGCAACCCTAACTGCAACCTCTGTATTTTTATGTTTTCTGCAAGCACTTAACAAAGCAGCCCAAGCAGCTTCATCGGGATCATATGGCATCGTAGTAAGGAGTTTCTCAGCCTCAATAAGATGACCAGAACGGCTTAGAAGATCCAATAGGCATGTGTAATGATGCAAAGAAGGTCTCATTCCATGCTCCCGAACCATCAAATCAAAAAAAATTCTACCTTTGTTAACTAAACCAACATGACTACATGCATAAATCAACCCAAGAAATGTCACTTCATTAGGTTTAACACCATCTTTCACCATCTCATCATATATCGACAATGCTTCCTTCGCTTGGCCGTGTTGGGCCATACCAACTATAATGGAAGTCCAAGACACAACATCTCGCTTTGATATGCAAGAAAAAATGCCTTTTGCTGCTAATAAGTCACTACATTTGGCGTACATATCAATGAGTGCATTAGAAATGAATAAGTTGCGTTCAAGCCCAAGCAGTATAACCAAACAGTGTAATTGCTTCCCTAACTGGAATGCTGCCATATTAGCAGATGCTGCAACAATGCTCGAAAGTACAAATGGATCAGCACTATGATCTACCTCTCTTCTCATTGTCATAAAAACACTACACGCGTCATTCCCATGACCGCTTTGCACCAACCCAGATATCAAAGCACTCCAAGACAACAAATTCTTATCAGGCATCCTCATAAAGAGCTCCATAGCATCATCTTTGCACCCAATCCGAGCATAACCCGATACCAGGGCGGTCCAAGAAATCGTACTCTTCACCTTAATCGAATCGAAAACCATCCTACCATAATCAAGGTTCCCACATTTAGAATACATATCAACAAGCGACGATTTAACCACATCATCATCATAAAAGGGTGACCCAACAAAATGTGCATGAACTTGTTTACCAACCCTAACATTACCTAAGCTAGAACATGCCTTAACAAGACTAGCAATCACAAAATGATCAGGTTGTAACTTATCAACATTCCACATATCAATGAACATAGAGAGTGTTTTATGGGGAAGATTAGCATGATTATAAGCTGTGAGAATTGAAGCCCAAGAAATAAAGTCTCTTTGAGGCATTTCGTCGAACACTTTGAGTGCATTTTTAATGACACCACATTTTCCATACATTTCAAGAAGGGAGTTGGGTATAGGGCCATAGTGTTGGAGACCGAGCTTGAAGATCTGGGCATGGAGTTTTTGGCCTGAGGAGAGAGAATGGCGTTTAGCGCAAACTCCAAGATGGTGGAGATAGTGAGAGCAAAGCATCCAATTTTTTGAGTTTCTGAGTTTTTTGTTTTTGGAGTATCAATGTTTATAAAGGGCTAATCTTTGAGACATCAGAAACAATTGTAATAAAAGCTAAATTTGGCGGGTAATTGCGAGGAAATAAAAAACCAACGGTAACATGAAGATTTTCCTTTCTGCATAGATATAAGATTCGACCCTATGATCACAAGCATATACTCCCTCCGGTCTTTATTAGTTTATCCGTATTCCTTTTGGGATGTCCCTTATTAGTTTACCCATTTTTTGTTTCTATTTTGGAATCGGCATTCACTAACTTTTCATCATACATACATTCAACTTTATTATAAAATAATAGTTTCACTTTCTTTCTATATCCCGCAACATTATTTCTTCTAAAACTCGCAAAAAGAAAAAGCGTTAAACTAATAAAGATCGGAGGGAAGATATACTTAAAAGTCTTTACCATTAAATCAGGGTGATACTTGATGTTATCATTTTAAAGTAGAACTTAATAAATGAAAGATATAATTAACCGGCGATAATTCTGCCCTAAAAACTAGTTTGATATTAAAAGGTGGTTGATATGTGGCCTGTGGGGGGGCTTACTTAAGCAACAAAACAGTTGTGGCGTTATAAAGAAAAAATTTGTATCCCGAATGTCTGAAAGGATCAATTTGGAAAGTTTAAGTGGCATATGATGCCAAAATGATACTAACTTACCATTAAAGATACTCTTAAAGTAACGACGAAAGTTAATTGCACTTAAAACTATAGTTACATTCAAGCCATCAACATATTATATCTCCTAGTATAAGCAATCAGTTCCCAGATAATAATCTTTATACTACATTAACGTGACTAGGAAACAAGACAATTACATTTACAAGGGTACAAAAGTGTCAGCTTTATTCTCATTTACAAGATACATATGGTATATGCCCTTTACTTTTCTTCAATTATTTTCAAAAGAACACATTTACAGAATTTTCAAGTTTCATCCCTAGAAAGGGAAAAAAATTGTTGAAATGAAAAGAGCATAGGGGTTGTATGATCAACTGCTGCACCTCCAATTCCAAATCACATACTGTGTATAAATGCATCTCTGTCGTATGTTCACCTATATAGATTTGCTATTTCATCTCTATATCTATCTGCAACTACATCTCTTCGGATCTTTAATGTCGGGGTCATAAGACCGCTATCGATCTGAAATAATACAAAGATGAAAATTTTAGCAAACATACAAAAGAACAAAAATTACACTCCGTTCTCGAATGCTTGTCAAAATTAGTTAACATTGACTTGCATTTTTCTCTTAATAAGTGTGTAAAGATTTTCATGTATCGTGTGCAATCTTGTTAGATATCCTTGGATGGGTATCAAAATATCAATAGCATTTATAACCTTATAGTACATCGATTAAGATCTACATGAGCAAACGAGTTGAAATTTTTTGGAATAACAATTAGACAACAGAGGGAGTATATGGTCCTCTGAAGCTAAAAAGCACATACCGTGAAGGGCTCATCCACAATTAGAACTGGACCAACTTGAAACGAGAACTCTGAAGTCCTGTAATTTGGAAAAACTTGGTTAGAACAAAAGTCAAAAGACAACTTCTAATCAAAAGTATATCATATGATAAAAATCCTACCACTTTCTCAACTCCTCGCGTAAAAGGTTTGTCAACCTTTCCTTTTTCAGTTCACTAGCATCTGCATCAATAAGGGACGATCTCTTTGCTGCCTGTAAAGCCTCTTCTTTGTTTGGAACGATGATAGCTCCAAGACGTCGTTGGTCCTGGACAGCATCACAGTAAGCCAATTTTAACCAAATCCAGTATCGTATAGCAGAACAAGATATGAAAAGGAAAAGCTTCCGCTAACCTGGCCAATGATAACAATTTGTTCAATTAGACTACTTCTTACGGCCGCTTCTTCGATCTCCGAGGGCTCTACATTTTCACCTAATCAACAAAGAAATCCCGCATCACTAGAAAATAGCAGAGCGTAGGGGCAATGCACTGGTCTCTGTCAGATGGTCTGACCAAACGTTTATGATCGGACCACTTAACCTTTTACCTTTCTTCTTAACTTACAAACAATTTGCATTGCTATCTAACTTTGTACCTTTATTTTCAACTTTGCTGAAGACTGACAGACCATCTTTTACAGGAATTTTCCCAAGGGATGAGAAAGAAAAACTTATCAAAGCAGTGATGGGTGAATCAGTTCTTAAATTACCTGTCGAGGGAACTATAGTATCTTTTGCACGTCCTTCAAGAACAAGAACACCTCCACAAAGCCGGCTTCTTCCCGATGAATGACAAGGTGATATCCATCCTAAATCTCCAGTGTTCAACCAGCCATCGTCATCCAAAACTTGCCTTGTAGCGGATGGATTCTGCAAAGATATCATTAAAGAAAATAAACATATATAGATAATCCGAATTCTCTTTTTGCTCTAGAATGTTGTAATGTTGAATACATAGGTATACGGTATACCTTGAAATAGCCTGTCATCACCTGTGGTCCCCTAACTTTGATAATGCCTTTCGAACCAGGTGATAAGACTTCATCTGTATCAGCATTTACAACTTTAATTTCTGTACGCTTAAGTGGATGACCAACCGATCCTAAAATCTTCAAGAGAACGAACAATTACGATGTATCAAATATAATATTCCTCAATTGAAGATAGGAGAAAAAATCATGAAGATAAACTACTAACATTATAGGCTGGTCGTCTAGCGGCAACAACAGGAGAAGATTCAGTCAGACCATACCCATTCTGCACTATAATACCGATTGCCTACACATGCGAAGGAATAAGTTTGTTGACACTGCATCTATCCAAAATATACATAGTTATTAGTGAGCGAGTATGAAACCTCAAAGAACTTGTCGATATGCAAAGGTAAACTACCACCTCCACTTATGCCTGCCTGCACAATACAGAGAACTAGATAAGGATTTCCCTCGGTCAATTTGCAAAGTACATCACTTCTAAATTTCTAAATATAGAGAGATCAGTCAATCTAAAGCTGCTGAATCAGCTTGTTTCTTGAATGTGCCAATAGAAGTATTTCTTAAGATGACAAATGTGGCTTGAAGTAAATAGAAATATCTTTAAACTATAATTTAATAACCAAGCCCGATAAAAGAAGCAAAAGCTCGTCACCAGATAATTTTAAAAAAATTGACCAAATGAAGAAACATTCCAAGTAAAAGATTGACATGACGCACCTTTGAAATCCCAATAGCAGATTTTATTTTACTATACAATAGCAGCTTGGCCAAAATGTGTATTGGCCACAAAACTGTTGCAGCTACTCCTGCCCAAAGCCAATCCACAAGTGCTATGAGGTAAGACTGTTGCTGCTGCTTCTTCGGCAGATATTTCCCCTACATAGAAAGGCTCAAATGAGACAAGGCAACAACCTGTTATCTAAGGATGATGCAACGCACTCGCAGGTCAAAGCACAAGATTATCAAACAGAGTACAAGAACATCACAAGCTTAAAAAGTAATTAAATATAGGAAGAATTGGCTTTAGTTCGTAGGTTACCTGCACCAAATTTATAGTTGGTGTCATATAGGCCATTTTTTCGTAAATATATTCACGGATAAACCAAGAATAAAGGTCCTTCCATCTTGAAAGATTTACTCTCAACAACTAAATCCACCGAATATCATAGTTTCAAGATTGGCATATGCATAAATTTCATACTAACTAGTTGCTTATTAAAAAGTCATGCACATAGGCCTAAGGAAAGTTCTTTAACTGATCAGATGAATTGATGTGACATGTTCATTGTGGCAGTAGTCTATATATCCTTCAAATCGTCCTTCCTAATTCCCTCATACTTTTAGAATTCCTCTAATCATTGAAGAATCATAATATGAACACACTCATTATTGAGAAAAATACTCCTCTAGATTTTGAGAGTTGATCAAGGTTAGTAGGTTACATTTATGCATAAAGAAAATCTCAGACGTATTAAATTTCATTGCATGGTTTGCGCAGACTGAACAGAAAATAATGCCCCTGTAAATAAGATTTACATGCGCAAGAGAGAAATATTAGCTCAAATAACAAACCTCATAAATCCTCTTAAGCTCCATGTATGTCAAACTAATCTTTATGAATGCAAGAGCAATAATCTTTCGAACAGCAGAGTTTGCAGCAATCTGCTTCTGAATTGCACTGCAAGACATAAAGTTGCAAAATTTTCAAGGGTACGCATAAAAGATCCAAAGAATAGTACCATAAATGTTAAAGAAGGCAAATTGACTAGACGACTTCATTAGCATAAGGATACTGATCGAGGTTAATATTTGCATCCCATTGCCAATTTGAAGATATATGGCACCTAACATGTACCTGGCAGTGTAAATAACAAACCACACTTGTGTGTAATTTGTTGCGTACAATCTTGGTTACATTGAAAATTTGATCTTTATAACTTGTTCACCTACCAGCATCATAAAAAACTGAAAGGGCCAACTCTTTTAATGTTCATGACCTTTTTTATTGCAGAAATGTTATAGCGGGACTCTCACCCTTACCAATTACCATCATCTGCAGGACCTATAACATGGAGTGCTATATTTACGAAAGCATTTTTGAGAAGTAGTGCCATTTAGTTTTATTCACCCTACAAGCATGAACCATCGTATACATTTTGGTAGCCGAAGAGGTAAATTCTGTTGTTAGCAGCTCTAACTTCTAGAGACTACCAACTAAGAAGATAACCACTAATTCACCCATCACCAAGCCACTGTATCTCTTTTTGGAAAAGCCAACATAGACAGAATATCGTCCAATGTATAAGTTATTGTGTTTCAAACAAAGAAAGCAAATAAGAAACACAACTATAACAGCAGCTAGATTTAAGACTGAAACTGCAGCAAGTTTTAAAGCCAAAAGCAAAATAGATAATATAAGAAATGTTTAGGAAGCGTGTCGTGTACATTGATATGCAGGAATAGAAGCTACATAGTACAAAATCAATAAAATGACAAAGTTGCCTTATAAATAATGGAGTATTTTTGCATAGATGTCAAAAGGCTGATCAGTCAGCATGACTAATCCGTAAGAGAACTAACCTGTAGAGTGTTTCGTAGACCAATGGAACAGAAATCAGGTAATCAGGTTGATAATTTTTTAAATCCTCCTGTTGTCACAAGCAGAACACAAAGTTCTCAATGGAAGAGATTTCATATGTTAAAAACTTGCAGAAAAATGTCAAAGGCAAGGATAAGATATAATCCAATTAGATACCTTCAGGTTCTTTACAGTAGTGTACACTTGCTCTATTCCATATGAGAAGATGAAATACTCAGCTGCGCGTTCATAAGCATGCCAAGGGGGCAGCATGCTCAGAAATTTATCTCCAGCTCGAACAGGTACAACATCCCACAAACTCCTGATCTAAGATAACAGGACACAGGTACACCAAAAAGCAACTTTCATCATAATTCTCAATGCTTGCTTCAGAAAAACTAAACATTAGAAAAACTTTGAAAAAATAAATTAAAAAATTGTTCAAAAGAAAGACAATTCTACTCGAACAATGTGAAGAGAAAGGCTTTCCGAATTCTCACGAGATGTGATCCCTGAACTTTTGCATTATGACCAATTGTTTGTCCTTTGTGAGGGGTGTTATCTGAACTAAGTGCAATGATAAATGCATAGATAGACCTTGTTGACTTTGTAAGATTAGAAACCACAAGAGAGTGCAATACATCTTCTCATGTGAAGGTCAAAATATACATAGTGGCACAGCCTATTTCTAAAAGCCTAGACAGTGGAGAATAGTAAAGAGGGAAGACACAACGTAGAAAAAGTTGTCCAAACGTCCTAGATGATACGTTCACGTGAATACATTAAATTATATGATTAGATCAAATATTTATGAAACACATACTAATCCCATTGTAACAGGGACCTGGATTTGAATGCCAAAAGTGACTCTGGTTTGAACTTTAGATACAAATTTTTGAGTTAGTCTTATTTGGCCATGTCGCTAGGGTACACCTTCGTACATAATAACATATTGACCAAACTAGACTACCAATGGAAAGATCTAAATCATGTATATATGTCACTTGTCATGTAATAATTGCAGCTGATTCTAGTTAGGTTAATCAGCAAGCCCACTGAATAATTCCAAGTGTTATTTCGAAAAGCATATACAATAACGAATATATAAGAGTCTTGCATCAAGTGGTCACTCTAAAGTATAAAGCAATCAGTAGAGCTTGAAAAGTAGAGAACAGCTTGGATAGCATATTCCAAGTTCAAGGATAGAGGGACTAGAAGGAAGGGGGGGGGTGTTAATACCTGGTGCAGAAGATTCCGGTGTGTAATCATTACACCCTTTGGGTTACCCGTGGTTCCACTAGTATACATCAGCGTGGCAACATCATCAGAGCTTATGGGCTCATAAGTGTATAGTTTCCCTGAAATCATGTGAGCCATAAATCTTGCTTGCTAGTAATATAATATAGCATTGAAAATTACTTTGGCAGGTGCAGAGCCAGATGATTTTTAAAACTAATTGAACATATAGATTCTTTTTGAGATGTCTGTTGTCTATAGAGTCAACTCAGTCAAATATACCCTCTGAAAATTTTCTATGTCTCTTTCATAGTCTCATTTCATCTTTTTCTACAACACACAAAAGCAAAACAGGGAGGAGAAAACATGTTAAGAAGCAAGGACTCTAATAATTTTCATGGGGCACTAACCAAAGATAGAAGAAAAGAATGACACATCATTCTAACCATCAAGAACAGCCAATAACACACTCATTCTCAACAAATATGCCAGGGATGCTCCTCTAAGAAAATGGACTTCATACTGATAAGGGAACTAATGAAGGTGCGCAAACTGAAGGAAAGAGTATCACATTAGAGTCTGTTTGTTGATTGTTTTTGAGGATAGAGACACAAACGTTAAATACATCTCCTCGTAAAAAAAGTAAACACAAAAAAATTATAGCTGCATCTTATGGTGAACTTTATCTTTGTTCTGGCCAAAATACCCTATTTAGTTTAGCATCCTGGCTTTTGAACACTGATTTTTAATCATTAATGAATTTTTTATGTTCAACTATGTTGTTTCATGAATTCGACAGACTACAAGATCACATCACTCTAATAGTCTTATTAGCCTTGGACAAAACATAATCTAAAAGTAGTATACTAATTATTACTAATTAAGCAAAGATTGTCCAAAAGAACACATATCAAGAAACCTCCTTTTACCCACTCCCCTTTTCAAATAAGCAAAAGTAGATCATAAATCCATTAGAGAATCCTGCCTTACTAGCATCATAAGAGTCAGTCAAATGTTTCCGACTTTCTTTTCCCATTGCTATGATTTCGCTGTAGTTGAAAATGGAAAGTCTATCAGACACTCCTTCACTCAAATGTGATTTATCTCCCCAGAGCAAAATCACAAATTTGGTTGATGCCTGGGCAACGAACAAGTCGGCCATTCGATTAAATAATGCAGGATTATCCACAAGGAGTGCAACGCTGCAGAGAAACGTATAAGCTATCAACATACCAGAGTACCAGACCTTTGCATATCTAGAAACGCAAGAGTGGGAAATAGAGCAATTCCATGTAGATTACGTATAAAAAAGCTCATAGTTATAAAGTAGCCAGCCAAGAACCATTGAATATTTGTCTTGACCAAAATAAGTGCATATTCTCCCCAAGACAACCTGTTCAGCCATCAGTGATTCAGTGGTACCCAAAAGAAATAGTTTGATAGATTTCAAAAACCTCACTAGCTAGTTTGTCAAGAGAACTAAGCTTAAATAGCCATTAATTTCTCATTATGCACTGTGCTAAGGAAGTCTCGAGGAACAACTGAATTCTAGAATCTTAACTAGCTGAATGGAGTTCGGTAGAAGACAACTTTAAGATAATTATGTGAATACCTTATAACTTTCATTTAAGAAAAAAAGCTGAACCCCTTGTTTCTTCTTTAGAAAATTCTAGTCTTGCTAACCTCTCAGAATGATTGTATATCTGCAACAGTTCTTCTGTGGATGACCTTGACCCCCTCACAACATTGATAGCACCCATTGCCATAGTACCTGCATTAAAGAACAGTGCAATTTTTGGGTAAGGAGGAACCATTTATATAAGCATGTTAACTGTTGGCCCATCAATTTTATCAATTACCATAGACAAGCAAGAGAGATAACTCAGATGTACTTCAAAGAATGGAGCACGAGCCAAGTAGAAGTTTCATAACTATGACCTATCACTTTAGTCGTCAAGACTCGGACAAAATGGCACAAACTCATCCATAGAATGAGTCACTCCCAACGACAAATCCTTTTCGTCCCAAGGAGTACAATATCATAGCGTGTGTCTTACCTCGATGACTCTGATGAGGCTTCCCCCAAATATGGCATGCTATATTCAATTTATGCAGCCTTAATGTATAATCACGAGGAGGCACCTTCAGCATGACCCCTGATGTTATAAGGAGGCTATCTTCGTCACCATTTCACTGACTATTTAGTATTTACACACAGCCTACAGTCATTAGACCATATAATACCACCAAACTGCATTTGTATAACCATAAACAGAATTGCTTTTACTTGGGCATAACGAAGCTATTTGAAAAGACTTGCATTTGTTAAATGGAGACAGCAGAAGACTTCATGAAAGATAATCTAATTGCATTTTAAGAGCATTTCTGCACCAAAAGAGTCATAAAGGTAGAACACTTGGTAAAACAGCATGAAGTCTTCCTTGTGCTCTCCTCTAAGAATTTGATGAGTCTTCCTTAATGAATATAACTTCAACCCAATATTAATTGCATTTTACTCCAGTTAGGATGTCCCAAATTGTTTGTAAGAGTTTCACTTACAATACATTAGATACTCACATATACATCCACATGCTTATTCTATAGTGTTATTATTTATCTATAAATGCTAATCTGACCATTTATAAGAGAGACTAAACTTGTGCAAACAAACACTATAGCACAGAGGGAATAGGTAGACTTGGAACTTTTTTTCTCCAGAAGGTGGTACTACAAAAGTTTTGATAACAACGAATCATGCTCTATCCTTCTTTCATCGGCAGTATATGGACTAGAAATCCAGGGTTCTTTTTGAAAGATAGCCATAAGATATGATGCAATTGTAAAAACAAAGTTGCAACATCAACTTGTCATTAGTAACTAGTAACTACACATAAAACGATAGACGATGGCCTAGATTAGCTATAAGAACTAATAACAAACTATATAACAGAGATGTGACGGGAAAGATCAAGGACAACGAATAAGTACCTTGGTCAGCAATTAACCAACGACATGAATTATCTGCAAAAAGTGCAACCTTTTCATATGGCTCTATGCCAACAACTCTTAGGCCTTCAGAGAAATCCAAAATCTCTTGCTCAAGCTGCAACAAGACTGAAAAAATCAATAAGAGGAAGAACAAGGTCCCTAACCAACTCTCGGAAGTCAGACCTCAGAAGTAGAAACACATAAAAACCAAAAAATTCCGTTTTTACAATCACAATACTAATATAACTTAATTCTTAGAAGCATACAAAAGCCAAAAAAAAACGCCGGAGGGGGTAGGTACAAGTAAAAGTATCTAATTGCTTTACAAACTTGTGGGAGGAAGGGAAGTACATGAGAAGATCATAAAATTTTTTGTAACATAATATAATATACATACATAGGATGATAGGAAAGAAATTACCTGCTTATAAGTCAGCTCTAAAGGAGGTTCATGATATCGATCTATCAAAGCAGTCCGATCAGCATACTTTTCTGCAGCAGTTCTCCAAATATCAGGAACTGTTTTCCAGTCGCTAGAGCCCAACAATACACGGTTGTATAATATCTCATGTTCTAGTAAAGGTGCACACCTCCTTTTTTGCAACTCCTCTGTCTGTGACAGAAATTTTTAGAACCAAATGTGTCAGCAGCTTCTCATGCAAACGATAACAAGCTCTCGGCCTGTCTGTAGCAGAAAATCACTGATCTTAAATTTCTGATAAAAAATTAAGTTTTTTTAACTAACTAATGGAACTGAGCTAAAAGTCCCCGTGTAAAAGGAAATTATTCTTGAATACACCAAACCAACTCTGAAAGGATATCAAGCAGTGCAGAATAAAGGCCCTTCCACTTCCATAAAGGTCCAAAAGCAAATAAAAATCCATCTGTCCTAGGTATTGTATGTAAGGGACTTAAGTAGGAAAAGGGTCAATCAAACAGAAAATTGAGACAATTTTGAGAGATGATATAACACATTCTGTTTAAGACCTTCAACTTCTACATGATGGGGCATTTAAGCTCTTATATCTAGGTAATTGCAGGCAATAACAATGTGATGAAATATGTAAGTCCCTCTAAAAATATGATATAAGGCCCTCTAAAAATACGATTTAAGTCCCTCTAATTATATAATATACGCAATCTCTGGCCAACAAGATGAAGGGTAATCAAAACTGAAACACTAACAAGGACCAAAAAAATCAGATGGACTAATCTCAGGGACCATACGAATAAAACCATCTCAGTTGAGACTGATGGGACATGTTTTAATTCATAATTCAAGACTCGAACATCGAAAGGACCTTCTGAAACCCCCCCCCCCAAACACTTTAAATCACTTCTTGATAGTGTTGCAAACTACTTCCAGGTCCACCCTTGATTATCAGAGCTCACAAGTACATCGTTCGAAAAAATACCACTCATACTAGTACTCAAGTCATAGTTTCACAAGGGCCATCAATATCATTGTACAAAATAACTTCACAGCTTACCACCCAATAAAATCCAAGCACCAAGCTTCACATCACATTAATTCCTCATAACTACCTCCTTCATAATTATCCAAATTTCCAATTACATAGAGGCAACTAAGCAACTTAAGTATTTTTATGTTGCTTGACAAAACCCTTCCAAGAAAATTAACCCAAAAAAAAATTTACCACAAAAAGGTTTTTTATATCAAAAATTCAATCACCTGAACAAATTCTAAGAGACCAAATATAATTTCTACCAATCAACAAACAAATTCAGTAACTTGGTGCAATTCCCACTCCACTTCTTCCACAACAAATTACAGAACTAAACAAACTAAGATCACAACTTTATAATCACATGAAAAAACTCCATAGTATTAAGCAACAATAAGCCAAAAAAATCAAATATTTAATAAATAACATAATCCGTTAAATGCTTAAATCAATCTACCTGAGCATTTTGACAACAAACACAAACAAGCCTACGTCGAAACGACCCATGTTGTTTCCAACAACGATGAGTGAAATTAGTCAACACCCATTTGGAATTACAAGGAAAAAATTGAAGGGTAAATTTCTGATGATTAAAAGAGTTTAAAAACATCCCAGAATTCAAGGAAATGTTACAAGGAATAGTGGAAGCCATTGCAATGGGAATTACAGGAGATGTTGTCAACATAATATATATATGGCTGCTTCAGATAATTGAAGATAATAAGAAAGAAAGAGAGACTACTGAAATAAGCTCAAAGAGTGTGACTTTTAGTTACGCAGAGATTGATGGAGTTATTATAACGGAAATAAATGGGAGAAGAATTGTAGGATTATTTCTTATTTTTATTAGTGATTTTTACTTACCTTTCTTTCTTTTTTCATTTTTTTTGGGTTTTGCTAAATGACGCCCTAAAATATCCTAGTAACGTCCTAAATACAGTATTTTTATACCGTATTTGTATACTTGCATTTCTTTTCTCTCTCCTCCCCTTGACTCACTTCCCTAACCCCTCCTCCAATTTCAAAACAAAGACTTCCCGCCACACCACCACCACCATCTTCTTCTCCAATTTCAAAAGCTCACTTCCCCGCCACACCACCACCACCATCTTCTTCTCCAATTTCAAAAACTCCTCATTCAAACCAAACAAAACCTTCCTATTCCCCCGAACACAATCGGGAGACTCGAATCCCAAACAAATTAAAACCACCATGGACAAGGAGATCGAAATTAAAAAAAAAAAATGGGGAGGCGTCCACCATGGACGCCCCCCACCCGGTGGAGGCGTCCTTGGCGTGCGCCTCACCTGTGGGTGGAGCGCCCGCCATGGACGCCTTTTTTTTTTTTGAATTTTTTTTAAAATAAATATAGAGAGGCGTCCATGGCGGGCGGCTCCACCACATGGTGGAGCGCCCGCCATGGACGCCTCCCTTTTTTTTGAATTCTTTTCACTGTAAATCGTAGAAAACAGAGGAGAGAAGAAGGGTGAGGGTGATAATGTGGTGGCGGTACGGCGGTGGTGGTGTGTCGGTGGTGGTGCGACGCCAGTAGCAGTGTGGCGGCGGTGGTGCGGCGGTGGTGGTGTGTCGGCACGGGTGCCCAGGTGGTGATGTGGAAGAAGATGGGGAGGGAAAGTGAAGGAAGAAGGGGAGAAAATGAGAAAATACAGTATATTATATGTATTTAGGGCGTTACTAGGAAATCCTAGGGCGTCGTTTAGCAATCCAGTTTTTTTTTTGGGATTTATTAATTTACCCGTTTTGACATTTGATATTATTACCTACTTCCGCCATAGTCAATAACAAGATAGATGTTACACTTTGACTTTGACGCTTGTCGATGCAGTACTTTGACCATTAATAACCTTAATTGTGTATTAGTTAATATTATGAAAGTATACATTGAGACGAATCCAACAACATATCATATAGTAACGGTTGATTTTATCTACAACTAAAAAATACATGGTCAAATGTAGTAGGTGAATAGTGCAACTTTCAAAGTATAACATCTATTTTTTTACGGAGGAAGTATATGATTTTGACTATCTCTTGTACTTAAGGAAAAATATAATTGTGTGAGATCTTGTTAGATTTGTGTATTATCCAACTATCAACTTTTTGTAATTTTTGCTTATTGATAAATAGAGATATTAAGGATCAAATTTTCCTTTAAAAAAAAGGTTCAAATTAGTAACTCGACAAATGTACCCCAAAGAAACGGATAAATTAATAAAACCGTAGAGTAGTTTTTTGTGTCCCATTTTTAATAAGCGAAATCTTTTGTCACAGGCTCACAGCTAAAAATGGCAATTGAGCGGGGCGAGTGTAGAGGATGGTCCCTCCACACCGCACCCGCATAAAATTTGTGTCCCCATCCCCGCCCACTACCCATTGCGGGGAAAAATTTCAGACCCATCCCCGCCCCAGCGGGTACGTATTTAAACCCATCCCCGCCCCACCACTCGCATGGGTACCCGCGTCCGCATCGTACCCACTTCATACCCGCAACTTTCCTCCCAATAATCCCAAATAATCTGCCAGTACTACAACTGCAAAATAAAATTATTAATAATATAAGTATATAAATTGAATTTTAATAATAAATATTCTAATATATAATACTCCGTTTGTGTTATTATTAGGAGTTTTCCTTTTCAGAAAGGCCTCCTAGCTAATATTTATTTTCCTTACTTTTATGAAAAAAAACTAAGTTGTTACTAAATTCATAATACTGATATTTGAAGGACAATTTCATTTCCTACCAACGTCGGAAGAAGTAAAGAGCAAGTTCTCTTCAGAGAACAGCAAGGAAGATGAGTAGGGGTGTGCACAAACCGGTCCGGACCGGAGATTCCGGTCCGGTCCCCGGTCCGCCGAAAATCAGGATTCCGGTCCACCGGTCCGGTCCGGTCCAAACCCGGAAAATTCCGGTCCGTACCGGTTGGACCGGAATTTCTATTATTTTAGTAAAAAAAAAAGTTTATATGTCAAAAAAAAATTAAAAGGTAGAAAGTTAGAAACTTAAAAACCTACTATTTATTCTTTTAGGATTATTGACATTAAAATTATTAATTTTTAGTGTATATAATTTATAAATATATGTAAATAAAATAAAAAAGATTTTTTTTTGAAAAAAAAAAAATTCCGGTCCAAGAAAACCCCGGATTCCGGTCCACCAGTCCCGGTTCAAGAAAACCCCGGACCGGTGCACACCCCTAAAGATGAGATCATGGCCAACTAGGACACGAAGTGGGTAGAGGAGGCTCCTTCGGATAGCTCGCAATGTGCAGGGCCTCGTTGTGCACAAAACATTAGAAAGATCCCCTTCGTCAACAAAAGAAAGCCATCCTCGCGCCTCATGATTTCACAATCAGATATAGACAAGTTAAGGAAAGGGAAAGTAATCCAATTCTATCAACCCCATTCTCTATCAATTTTGAAGGTCCGCACCTTCACTTCAAAAACTGGAAATTTGAAAGAGGTCCCCCTGCAATTCTGAATTGCAGGTCGCACAGGTCTCTAATTTGGCTCTCATTGAAGATGAGGGCCATCAGGCTGATATCTCAGATCTGCCATCGAGTCTGAAGGATGAAAATCGGACATGCATATACAACTCTTCATGAAATGCAACACCAGGAGGTAAGTATTGGTACCTCAACTAACACAATTTTGAGTGCAGGTATCCAAGGGCAAGACAAACTCCGTTGTCTGGATCATTCACTCAAGGAAGACAACGCAAAGGCAAAGATTACCAGGACAAAGGCAAGAAGCTCAATTGAAAGGCGGCGAAGACCAATTGGACAATGTGCTCTCGAGGCTAATCCTAGGTCTAGAAGACAGTTTAGGAAAAATATCAATAAATTAAAGGTGACATCCCTCATATCGGATCCAAAAGGAAAAGCAATGATCCTCTTTTAACGGACCTCCCTTATCATGTTAGGAAAAAATATGTTAATGTTGTTTGTTCTTGTTTTAATGGTTGTAATTGTCAGTGTCTCAGTCAAGTCGAGGGATCGCCAGGCCTAGCGCATGTTGCTAGCAAAGATGTAATGATCCCCTAGAATGTTCCTAGGTTGTATTTCGTTTTTTTCATTAATGCACGTTTTCCCGATTTTAAAAAAAAAAAAACTATCCTAACCGTAAATGACCAAACATAGAAACCAACCCCCCTCCCAAAAACAAAATTCTTTGGCTCAATTAATATGCTTATAATCTGATTTTCCATACAGTACCCTATTATAAATTATTACAAACAAAACATACTAGTACATTTGAGAATTTCAAAACTTTTGAGTGAATAGAATTAGGTCCTAGTGTCCAAATCCTTGGTAAACTTCAGATAGTAACACTTGGAAAATGGCAACTTCCATGACCTGCGCCAACAAATAAGAATTTCATTATTTATAAGAAAAATGAATAATTTAAATATCGAAATAGAAAAAATATCCAAGCAAAACTAATTATGTACAGTATCTTTTTAAGGAATAATAACAATTTGCTAATATGCCCTTTTCAACTTATTCATGTTTTGGATTTTAGTAGTTATTGTTATACTCCCTAGTCCCTCTAATTCTAAATACATTTAATATTTTCCTCAGCACAATAGCCAAGAGAATAATGATAGATTGATGATAGAAATTAGAATATGACCCATGTAGTATATTAAGAAATAAAGGGAGAAGGCAAGGCTCGAATAACATATACTTCTTCCATTCATAAATAGTTGCATTATTTCATGTTTTTACGCTGGCTTATACACGTTTTCAAATATCAATGTCTTTAATTATCAATAAATAAAAATTATAAAAAAATTGATATTAAAAATATACATTGAGATGAATATAACAAGATCACATATGACTTTATTTTTCCTAAAATATAAATCAGCAAATACCATTAAAGTATAAGAAGTGAATATTAAACACGATGCAAATGGTACAACTATTTATAAACGGAGTAAGAATATAATAACACTATCTCGTGGACCAAAATTATTTCTATATAGGCTATTTCAAAGTAAATAAATTTATAAAAAAACAGTGGTGTGTAAAGGAAGTGTTATAGAAACTCACTTGGGTTACGTGTAGTGAGAGATGCCAGCCCACCAAAATAACAAATTTCGCCAGAATCCCTGTACTTGGCCCAATAAGCACTAAAAGCATAACTAGCATGCCAAACAACAGACACGGGCTCATAACAGTGTTTTCCAGGCCCAAGAGATAATTCACAAGTCTCATTCAAACGACTGCATGTGTTCCTTAATGCAGGCCCAAGTTCAGTTATGTTGGCCATCTTATCCACCACACACCAAAGTTTACCTTTGTAAGCCAGATTGTTTTCGGGCCCACGCAAGGGCCCAAAATTAGTTTGGGCTCCAGTCAAGTCAATTGGGTAAACGGGTGTACCATCGGGCTTCAAAAGGCCCCAATGTCGTTCGGTTTTCGGGCCATCCTTGAGGTCCTCATTGTACAAAGAGAATAAGAATGTGGGTATGATTGTACCGGGCCGGGCTGGAGTACCTAAGGGTGGGTCTGCTAAAACTTTTTGTACAAGATTCCTATTGTAGATAGCTGCGTTATACACATTTGCACCAGGTTGGTCTAAATCACCTTCGTTAGGCCATCCAGTCTCTGCTATAAATATCGGGATATTTGAAAATCCTACTTTTGACATAGCAAAATATATTGAGTCTAACATCTGGTCAAGGAGATTAGTGTAGGTCAAGTTACTCCCTGGATCAACATACGTTAAATTTCCTCTGAATAAGGTGAAATTTAAATCTATGGTGTTGGGATTCGAAGACCAAGGAAAGTAGGGATAAATATCAAGAAAAAAGAAAGAACCGGTTCTATTAAGAAATTGTAATAAGGGTACTATTGTTGTTAAGGTATCGACACGAAAGGTTCCATTGGATGGTGGAAAAGTTGAGCCTAAAATGTCCATCGCTAAGGGTGTACCAACTTTAATGTTATGTATATCATGGGTATGTAACGTGTTCCTAATGTGTTGCATGGCTAGAACTAGGTTGTCCCATTGTTCAAGATTGTGGTTACTATAGACTTCATTTCCAACCATTATGGATCGGATCATGGTTGTAGGGTAGTAGGCGAAGACATTCTCATGGACCCATTGGTTCGCTAGAGTGTCGTTGGTCGCGAGTTCAACTATCTCATCGTTGCGAACCATGATCGAGACATGGAGGTCAGTTCCGGCTAGTAATTTCAAGGTCTCAGGGTCCGCGTCATAGAGCTTTACCATGCTAGCTTTCATTGATTTGATGAGCTCTATGGATTTATACGGTGAAGGTAAGTTGTTGCCTAGCTTTCCATAGTTGACTCCAATGCGATCTATAGGTTGGGCACCTACCAAAAATCAAACATAAAAATTTAAAACCTATAAAGAGGAATATAAATGTTCCATGTAACACTCGTGAATCAAATATATCTATAACATTTAACAATATAAATGTTCCATGTAACACTCGTGAATCAAATATATCTATAACAGAAATATCTAATAGGGCGTGCGAAGCAACCAACAATACAAGACCCCACTTTTTAGTGAGCTCAAAAGTATTAAATTAAATGTTTGTTTTAGTCATAATATTGTTTAAACCCAAGCTTTATTTTGTCAAAAGCATTTTAACAATGATAGAATACATTATTTATAATTTTAAAATCTATGCATTATGTTTTTATATTTAGGGCCCAACTTTATAATTAGCACAGGAGCCTCAAAAATTTTAAGACAGCCTTGTCCCGCACAATAAACCAAGTCTAACCCATAGTATGATAGACATAGTATTGTATATTGGAGAAGACAAAATTCAATAAAACTCACATGAAAAAGCAATGATAGTTGAGAAGATGAAAATGGCAGCCATATATTGACTCATGCTTGCAACTTGGAACCCCAAAAAGTGCATCAACATCATTGATATTTCTAGTTAATTAGATGTATTTGATTTCAATCAATTATGCGACACTCAATGTTTGTGATAGATGTTAGCTTTTATAGAGAAAGAGAGAAGGGGAGTTCTCTTGAAACTGTTCAACTACCTGAAATATAAGAGAGGGAATGAAGAAACTATCAACAACATTGTTTGATCTTTGTTAATTAGCAGGAACTTTAAGCGTGAGAATTAAAGTATAAAACCACAGAAATGTGTGATTGAAGATGTTGGTGCTCAATAAATGGCTTAATAATCTTCTTAATTATGTTATGGTTCTAATTGAAATATTGTAATCGAATCCAGCGTTCAATATATGTAAGGGAAATGAAATGTGTTACACTGTTAGAGAGTTGGTGAGTGAAAGAGCAAAGGAATTGAAATGAGTTACTTTTAAGGGAAAATTCACATGTGAGTTTGTCCATAATATATTGAAGCTAAGTAGGGGAGAATGACTAATTAGAACTAGTATATTACTCCACGTACGTTGATTAATTAGTTTTGGGCTTGGATCCCATTCAAACTTGTATTGCACATGTGAAAAAGTTAAAGAGTATTGTTGATCAACAAACTGAAAGCTACTAGAGGTGGAATACTAAACAATGAATTATATTGAATGACGCGTAATTTTGTGATAGCGATCGAATCATCTCAAACATTTTCTTGATAGAATAATAATACTTCTTCCGTTCTGAAATAAGTGAAACACTTCTCTCAAAAACCTCCCACATAAAAGAGAGATCAGATGTGTTTCACTTATTTCAGAATGGAGGAAGTAATATATATATATCAATCTTTTTGTAGAATACCTAATTTACAATTCTGTGGGCAAGGTATATAATCTAGAATAAGCTTGCAACATTAGCCAATTCCAAGCACAATTGACATAGCATCTTATAAAGACATTAGGCGAGCATTTTATTCATAGCAGCTTCCATATGTTACGTAAATTAGCTTTTTTTTTTTAAATAAAAATTGTTTGTCTTGTAAAAATATAAAATCTACTATTAGCCTTTAATGGCTAATAATAAGTGTTTGAAGTTATAATTATTTCAATGCATTGATTTGATAAAATGACTAATTGCTCCTTTTTAGCCAATATACATACTTCACACCATATTAACAACACATGATATATAAATTGATCATAATAATTGCTCATCACTCTCTATACATACCATACACACGACGATCCAAAACATTGCTCGAGCCATTTATCCATTATAGTTGTGAAACATATACTACATAGAATGTTAATACAAATTCTACAAAATAGGGTAAATTCTACGTCACTCTCTCCATAGAACGACTGACAAAAAGTCAAAAGTATTAAAAGGCTAATTATAAACTTACGGTCTTTTTTTTTTTTTTTTTTTTTTTTTATTAGGAAATTAAGCCATTTCAGCTGCCTAACCCCTACCAAGCCTACTCAACAGGAAAGCGCCAACACATTGGCCAAAAGGCATGCCTACAGTCCCAAAGATAGGGAAGTATTAAACCCCGACCTCAAGGCGCCATGAGCTCTTCACCCTAAGCCTAACTCCTATCCTTATAAACTTACGGTCTATGATATAGAGTAAAGTAAAAATCCTTCAAGAAGTGAGACTTTTATTCGCTGTAATGTCACGGCATCTCTATTTCATTCAACCATGCATCGATGTATAGTGATAAATAAATGCTTAAAAACTTCAACTTTGAAGAAAACCATTTTCTTTTCTTAAAAGTTCCTTATCCTTAGCTTTTCTATGATTTCCCCTTTTCATGTGACTCAATATTCTTGTGCAAAAGTTCTTGATTAGGTTCTATACTTTCACTTTCCAACGACCTATTCTTTCCAAAAGTTTCCTCTTTTTCTACTATTTCCTCTTCAAGTAGTAATACTTTGTCTTTTAAGGGACCCTCCATTTTGCTATTTTGAATGCCCTCTAAGAAGCATTCAAGATTATTGTTGGAGGAACCTTCCTCCATCATAGCTTCTAGGGCCAACTCCATCCACTTCTTTGTATTTTTCCTTATCTCTTGTCCAACCTCGCAATCTCCCATCACTATCTCTAGACATCTTCTGACCTCCTCTCTATCCACAAGAGTACCCTCCTCATTCTTTTTCGCTCTGATACCCACTCCCCAAACCTCCTCCACCAGCTTAGCGTTGGTAGGTTGATCCGATATCTGTGGGACACCCACCATCGGTACTCCCATTACCAGACTTTCTAATATCGAGTTCCACCCACAATGTGTCACGAAACACCCTATTGTAGGGTGACTTAACACTTCCACTTGGGAGCACCAAGGTATAATCAACCCTTTTTCTTGTGGGCCACCACTAACCGGCCCAAGCCCATCTTTTATTATATCCTCTATAACAACCTCATCTTCATGATCTCCCACTATCTTATTATGGGTCATAGCCCTAACTACCCATAAGTAAGGCCGGCCCGTTAATTCAAGCCCATGTAATATTTCCTCAAATTGCTTCCTTTTTATAACTGCCATGCTTCCAAATGACACATATATAACTGATTTCTCTGCTTTGTTCTCCAACCATATAAGGTAGTCCTTAGACCTTTCAAACAAATCACAGCCGTAGGATGTATCAGATGGATCAATCATATCCGAAAAGGCGGACGGAATCAACGGTCCGATCGTGATGATCTTCACATGATCAAAGGCCTTTGTTATCACAGGCTCTTCTAGAAAATCAAATGAGTTAATCAGGACCGTTGGATTGGAATCCCTTTCAAGGGCTCTGATGTGATCCTCAATTGTGGGAGCAGCAAAATAGTGTGGACTTGAGGGCAGTAGAAAAGTAGGAAGATCACAACTCTCAAACAGTGGCAACCCTGGTAATTCTATAGAAATTTGGGGGCTTTTATTATCAATTCTGTTATTACCGTTGAAAAAGCGGTTATAAATAGCAAAAGTGGTTGCTGATTGAATAAACAACAAAGCAGATGGTACGTGTAGTTCACGCGCCACGTCAGCGGCCCAAGGGAGCATCAAGGTGTAAACTAAGAGGTCGACGGGGCGGCCCTTGTCAGAAAGAGAAACCATGAGTTCATGGAGGGACGTGGATACCACGCGCTTAGCCTTCTCGGCCACGCTTTTCGGGTCGTCCGACGGCTTAACGCCGTCATCGAAGCCCGTAGAGAAGGTGGCGAAGGATAGACGATCGAGGGTTGGTGTCGAGGAGGGGAGGTTGACATGGGCGACGGCGTTGGCCATGGTGGCAAAGGTAACATGTATAGTAGGGGAGGCGCGTGTGAGGAGTTTGGCAAGTTGGAGAGTGGGATTTAAGTGGCCTTGTGCTGAGGCAGCAATAAGAAGGAGGTGATGGGTGTTTTTGTTTTTCATGATAAGTTTAGAGTTTAGGAGAGAAAAAGATATTGAGGTAGTGTGGTGTAGAATCTGTAGATGAGAAGTGAAGTGAGTGGTAGTAGATGTGTTTCATTACATATTTAAGATGTGGCTTAAGTGATGTATTAGACTTGTAAGTAGTACATTATTGACTTTTAGTCTCAAAATGGTAGTTGCTTGTCGCTTTAAGCAGAAATAAGTCATTGTGAAGTAATTATATACTTCATGTATTTTTCTTGTTTATTAGGTAATCAGTGGGTCTTACAAGCACAAATAAAAGCTGGTCGTATAGACCATGATCAGAGGAGTAACTATATATTTTAGGTATCATAGAATTATGTAGTGTATGGGGTTATCTCTAACAACCAGTTCGGTAGCTGGTTATAAATTGTGGTAATGAGAATGAATTTGTATGTAAATTTGTGAAAAAAATCATTGTTTATTCCCATGGTAATGCTAATTTATTCTAAAGTGTCTATTTTTATTCTTAAATTTTCATTCCCATCTAACACCACTTGTAGGTGGTAATGAAAAAATAAAAATGCTTCCCTTAGAGAAAAAAAAAAGAAGCAAGCTTAGGAGTGAGATTGCTTCCTTGCTTAGGGAGAAAAGAATACAAACTTGAGAGTTGAAATTGCCTTCCTATGGAGATTTTAATGGTGCTTCCCTTGTAACATTACACTTAAAACTCATTCTCATTACCACCATTTATTAACGACTACCAAACAGGTCGTTAAGGTAATACTATAATACAGTACATGTGAAAAACCGTATTATAACGTAACAAAATTTGGAATTAGATTCAGGAAATAATTATATGCTTATTGGTGGAAGAGGATTATAATGGTGGTGGAATAAATAGTGTTGCCTTAAATAGTTGATCTATCTTAGCATATATTCTCTGCAGAGTCTGCACTGACCGAGTTCTACAGAAATCATTGCATTCTGCTCCAGCCAATTTGCTCTAGAATCTATAAGTAATATTTGCTACTTAAAGTAGAATTGCCAATATTTAATTTTATTCTTTATTATTTGCAAAAAGATGTAATGTGGGTCAAGTTATACAATGTAATGATCACAAATATTGAACTTTTTATAAACTCACTATGGAAAAGCAATAATTATAAATACCATATGAGATTTTTGGAAAAGTATTTGTCCGATAACTTATTTTAATATATGTTTTATAAATAAAGTGAACAGTTTTAATACTCTTTTTTTTTATTTGAGGAAGATTTGTATTGCTAAATTAATATTAGTAGAGTTGCTTAAATGAAGAATTCAGCTTTTGAAGCATATCCTACTATTATTAGTATTATTTCAACTGAAAAAGGTGGGAAAGAAACCCTACTATTCTAATAATACAACTGTTGAACTCGACAAAGTTTAATGGAAGCTATATTATCAAATTATTTGCAGAAATTTAGCATCAAGTCGTACGCTTCTTCTCAATGATTCATAATAAGTAATAACATTATGGAGTTCATAAGTAGTGCCAACTGCCAGTCTTTCCATAATATCTGGTCTTTAATACTATCATATGCTAAAGCACCATGTTTTGCTTTGTACGTAATAACGTAATGGAGCATACATCAATTTTTTTTATATTATAAATTGATGCTACAAGTTTTAATTATAGCCGACTTTTTTTGAAAGGTCTCAACTTTTGTTTAATATAGAGCAGTCTCAGCTTGGGAAATCTCTTTTTAAAACGGCCTTTTTATTTACTCAACTTGCTCAATCAGTTAATTATGATCTACGACCGTTTTAGGAAGAGACCCTAACAGTTTGAACTACTCTAAAATAATCAGAGGTTGGGACCTTCTAAAAGTTTACCGACTATAGTTATTAGTAATGTCAAAGTTTCAAAACCAATCTAGTTATCTATAACACTAAGATCAATTATATATAATAGGAAAAAAAAAATTCAAATTTGAGGCTAGATAGATGAATAGATAAGAAAAAGTGTATAATATTTCATGTACAACGGTTGTTTCTCGCAAGTGGTGGAATCATTTCAAAATTCTTGATAATAAAGGATTTGGAAGTTCAATTGTTTTAAAAGACAATATAATTTTATTAGGGAAAAATATAATATACACATTTGACTGCTTGGAAAAATAATACCGATTGTGCCCTTATGTAGATATACAATGGTTACCCTAGATTAATTTATATTTAAGAGTGTGTTCTCTTCACCTTTAAACAAAAGGAAAGTTTCAGGTCTAATAAGTTTAGGTTAGTTCGTTTATGTTCAGATAGATTCAGTTAAGTTCATATTAGTTCACTTACGTTCAAGTTAGTTTAGATAGCTTAGTTAAGTTTTAAGAAGTTCAAATGTATAACTTGTAAAATGAGCTTCAATTAGTTCCAATATATGAGTTCATATTAGCTCAAGTTAGTTCAATTAAGTTTAGGGGAAGAGAATGATTTTTAAGTCGCGTGTGTACGTAATTTGGCAAAACGAATCAACAAAGGTAGATTTGTCACTATCTAATACACAAATTATCTAAAAAGACTACCTAACTTTAACATTAAAGTTAGACCAGCCCAGGCCCAATTCTAATAGAGAAGTCCAACCTCAACCAGCATAATTTAATCCAGCGACATTTTCAATTAAGCGACATTTTATCCCCAACCCCAACCCAGCGACATTGGCATTCTCGCTGAGGAAGCTTGAGAGCTGCGGGATATGGCGGACATGGCTAGGTGATTCACTTTACTCCATATTCGCTCACTTTCTTTCCTAAGAAGCTTTCATGGCTACCGACGACTAAAAGTCAAAGGCTCACATTCACGTGTTCGCGCTCTGCTCTTCGATAAAGCAGCTTTCTCTCTCCTCCTCTTCTCTCGTCTCTCTTCTCAATTCCTCGTGTAAGTTGTTTATTCTAATTTCCACTCTTTCGTCAATTTTGACCTAATTTTGTTACTGTTTGTTCAATTGATTTGTATCTCATTGCGATTTTGATTATATGGAAGATCTGCAATTGCACGCTGATGATGTTTACAATTTTATCTTTTTTATTAATTTAGGATTTAATTGCTGATAATTCCAGTGAATTTGTGTGTGAATAAGGTTTTTTAGTAATGGTTGATTGGAATGGTGATAAATTGAATTGTGTATATGGCTAGGGATTTTGGTAATGTGAGTGAATTGATGTGTAGTATATGACATATGATGAGGGGATTGTTGTTGGAATTTTATGAATGTGGTTGCTAATATTACTTTGAGGGAAAAAGTTACCTCTTCGCAATGCTCTGTTCTTGCAAATTGCTACAACACATGCCATGTTGCAATTTTGAGTGATTTGGGAATTGATTTCAATGTATGGATGTTATCAATTGGTGCTCTTGTTGTCAACCTAGCTTGAATTTTCATCTCTTAATTTCAGCATGGAATAATTTTGAAGTACTATTTAATGGTTTATATAAGGGGTGTCAGATCTCTCTCTCCTTAACTTCAAGAGTTATCACCGTGATATGTGTAGGTTCAATCCCAGAGATTCAGACACGATGATTTTCCTACATGGTATCATCAGTTTATTGAGAATTACAGCATGTTATCATTTGCGAATCAAGAATTTGATAAACGCAACCCTAGTGAGATGTCTAATTACCTGAAACTTCAGGAGAGGCATAAGAGGGGGAGAATAGAGTTTAAGGAGGATAAGAGCGGAGGATTGGGCAGCTCCAATTCTGAGAATAGGATGCGGCCTAATGCAATTTTGGATGAGGATACTTGTGGTAGTGGTAGCGATAGCTCTTATTTCTTTCCAGAAACCATGTTCATGATGAACTGTGTACCAGATAGTGCAGTTCCACCAATAACATCAACAAGTGATGATAAGCAGAAAGTAGAGTTCTTTGGAGTTCTTGATACATTACCACAAGTGGCAACTAGAAGTTCCATTATGCTTGAAAGACTTGGTATCAGGCCTGAGTATCTTGAATAGGGGCCTGGTCAATCTCGCACAAAAGTTGGCTTGGATGGCAATAGAAGACAGCTGTGTCAAGAACAAGCAATGCAAATGTCTACGAGGGTAGTTGCTCGTGTTTCAACGAAGGTGGGATTTGAAGGTGCCTCGGAAGAAGTGTGAGGCCAAAGTCAGGGATTGAGAAAAGCAAAAATCGAGGCGACAAATCTGTTGTTGTTTTTTGTTTCTAATGCAGCAAAGGAGTTTGGTGCTTACACTCCTCCTGCTAGGTTGTTGTAGCTTCTTGAATGATTAAAGTGGTTACATGATGATTTATGTTGGTGACACAATGGTTATTGTTGGTCACTTATTATTTTTTTAACATTTAGGAACCCACACATGTAATTGAAGTGATATTTTGTTAATGATTATGGTAATAAATACATTGGGTTCTTTCCATTTCACAATTGAAGTTTCTCAGTTATTATTATATATTTTGTCATTTAATTTCTTAAATATTCAGTAAATAGATTAAAGTGGGCACCAATTAGCTTAAATTAGGTACCAAATGAATTTAAATAATCACTTATTGAAATATATTAGATGTTCAGCTTTGTGTTTTTTAAATTAAAGTAATCAGCAAATGAATAGGTGAGTAATTTGAACAAGCATCAAATGGATTAAAGTAGTCTCTAATTTGAAGAAATCTAAAGTCAGCATGGAATAGTGACTAATTGGAATATCATGGTCTCTACTTGACATATAACAGTCACTTAAGAACATAAAACTTACTGATCAACATAACTTGCAACTATAACCTAAAGTTGAGTACCACTCAGCATAATTTTGCAAAATAACAAACCAATGGTAATTGTTTTGTTTGTACTTCTACTAATTACATAAAGTTCTACTTTTTTTCAAAACTAATTAATCATCACTGTTAGTAACCAAATCAGTTTTTGTTCAAACTACTTTCTTGGAGAGGATCTAGTTGCTGGTCCGGATTCCTTCACGAGATAGTTTTGCTTCAGAAGAAGAGATGGTTTTTGCAGCTTTTGCAGAACTACAGTATGGTTGTGTTGGGTACGTCTTGGTGTCTTTTCGATCTCCTGCAAAAAGCTTGATTAGCTTCATCTGCTTGCTTGGTGGGAATTTGAGGTTGTTGTTTTTATGGCTGTGGAATCAGATTATACAGCAAATTCATTTACAGTGAAAACCAAATGATTCAAAATGCTTACAAAAAAATAAAGTGGCTACCAAAGAACTTAAACTGGTCACATAAGTAAACTAGTTACTTGATGAAATAAACTGCCAGAAAATTAAGCATCTTTCAAATAACAAGAACCAAAATGACAATTCATTAGGATAGCAGTAAGTAATTGAATTTGAAACTTATCACTGAACGGATGGAGAATTGAGTTAAAGTGGTCACAAATAAACCTAAACTGGTTACTAAATGAGTTAAAGTGGATACTTAATGCCTGTAACAGTTTCAGTTTCAGTTTCATTTGCAGTCTTGTTAGTGTCCATATATTATAAAGGAGTCTCAAAAATGATAATAAGAAACTAATCAACAATCAAGTTATAGTGGATACTAAATTAATTAAAGTGATCAATAGGCAAAAACTTCCGGCCAAAACTGATCACCAATCAAGTTTAGGTTAAATGATTTAAAGTGATTTTAAAATGACTTAAAGTAGTCACCAATCAAGTTATAGTAGCTACTAATGTATCTAAATGATCCTCAAATGATTGAAATTAGTGAAATCAGATTTGTAGTCTGTAATTATTGTTTGGTTGCCCTCTTAATTAGCTCATTTGGTGATATTAGTACAACTTCAATGCCAATCTAAATTCCATAGTAAAAAATGTGGATTCACAATATTGTGAAGTTTCCACTAATTTTTGAGGAGTGTTCTATAAAGATGTACATAGCAAACTGTAATACTCCGTATTTTTCGTAAGTTATTAATTCTAATTTTTTTAAAAGGATTTTAATTATTAAAGAGGTTTATTATTATTATAAAGGTTTTAAATAGGCTTTTATGATATATTATGGGTTTTTCAAATAGACTCTAGCCCAAATTAAGTATTGGGCCTAAGTTCACAAATTCTAATCCAAATAGTTGGTTTAATAAAATAAAAATATTTTAAAAGAAAATTCAAAAAGGATTTCAAAAGATTTACAAAAGATTAACAAAAAAAAAAGTGTTGAATTCGGCGGCGCATAACTCACGCCACTGGCAGTGAGTGTTTATCAAAGATTTCCAAGTCTTATTAATTTTCCGTTTCTATCTTTTGTTTAGTTTAAGTATCTAGACTATTTATCTTATGGAATATTCCTCTATTCTAGCTATATGATCATAAAGAAATAGTGTATCCTAGCTAAAATTAATTATCTTTTCTCAAAAACCCATCTTTTAGTTTCCTAACTCTAATACGACTCTACCTATCCAACTAGTATAAATAGGGGCCTCCACCCATCATATTCTTCACACCAAATTTGAGGAATACATCTCTTTTCTCAAGTTTAAACTCTCTCTCTCTTAGCCTACCTTCTCTCTTCTCCCTAGTAGTTATTAATTTTCAAGGTGCGTGTATATGTAGATCTTTAAATATTGTCCTGCATGCGTAGTATCATGTTTTTAGGGTGTTATTTTGGATCATGTTAAAAGTTTATGAATGTTTTATGAACTTAGAATAAATCAATAAATTCATGCTAATGTGATGTTTGATCCAAGAGAATTTACGGCTTAATCCAAGATAGTTTATGGCTTAGTTATTGTTTACGCATTAGTAGTACTGCTGTTTCCATTGTGTTATTAAAATAGCTGTGCATAGTTCTCGTTACTTTGGTGATAAAACTCACCACTAGAAGCTTTAACTTTAATATTCACATGCTCTCATCGCAGATTTTTTCAAAGCTTTCTATGACTATGTATAATCAAGTTATATATTATGCATATATAAGGCCGAGGTTTATTTTTTTTTTAGAATTATTATTCTTTTAAAAGGAGGATTATTTCCAAAGGAATTTTATTAGTTATATGATCTTTTATGATCACAATTATAAAGAGGCAACGGCTTGTTATTTACTAACAAGAACGGTAGCTATGATATTTTACCCATGTACTTTTTGTATAAGTCATGTGGACAAGGTAGTAACCCCTCGTAATAGACTCAGTAAGGAATACTATACTTGGGGGGTGTGCACACTTTAGGAAAGGTACCTAGGCAAGGAAAATGAGTTTTTATTAAAGTTAAATACTTTATGTTATATAATTATCAAGTATTCAAGGAAGGATTTTCGAAATTAAATATTTCAAATGTTTAATTAAATAAAGTGTTTAATATTCCGCATATACATGTACTCAGTATTTTTACTGACACACGTTTTGTTTGTTTTGTTTTATGGCTTTGTCCCCGTGATGACCCTATTTTGGCGAAGCGGAATTTACTGTGTTGATATGATGCATACTTCATATGGGGAGCTAGTAAGGAATCATAATTAGTCAAGGAGTTGTTATTTTATTTTCTATATTTTCATTGTTATAGTTGTACAATAAAGTTTATATATATTAATAAAGAGGAGTTATTTAAGTTATTCCGCTGCATTAGTTTCAAGTTCAGTTAGTAGTTAGTATTAAAGCCTTTAACGTTATCACGTGGCGGTAATACTCTCAAGTTTCTCAAGGAGTTTTATATTAAAATATATTCTTTCAAATGAGAGAAATTTGGGGGTGTTACAAAGTGGTATCACGTTTAAAAGCCTCGGGATATGAAACGGAATCTAAAATTAATGGGTAGATTTGGATGGGCATATAGGTTAGAGAGTTTCGCATTCTTTTCATATTTATATTAAATATGCATAAAAATCTATTTTATTATTTGAGGAAAAACGATTGATTTGGATAAGTTGGGTTGGCAATGTTTCTGGCAAGGAAAGGCTTGGGCTCTCACCAACGTTGCGTGTAACCAACTCTTTCCTGGGAAATTCATTGGCCCGACTATTTTTTGTCATGAATCAAGTACTCATTATAAAACATATTCGGAAAAACAAAAGGTTGAAAAATAATAATTTTGGCAAGAAAAGTTTTAGCATTTTATGTGCATAAGTAGAATAAGATGATAGACGTTTTTTTTTCGAAAATTTGAGAAAAAAAAATTTTTTTTTTTAGAAATTCTGAATCTTTTTGGATTCATTTCAAATTACGATTGATTTATTTTTATTTTAACTATTTTGTCAACGTGTAATTCATATTTTACTTATATATCTATATTTTTTTTTTCGAATTATAAAGCTGAATTTTTTTTATGAAGTATTGAAATTTTTATATGAATTGTTTGGTTATTTATTGTTATATTAGCAATATGATTATTATGAATATATTTTAAAGAAGTGTGACTTATTGTCAAGTTAATATGAAAATCTTTGTATTTTTCATAAGCAAAAGAAAGAGTTTATTGTTTATTATAAGAACCGAGTTATTATTTTGTCTTTCATGACATATTATTAAGAAGCTACCGCAAGTTGTGATATTACTATCTCTTAAGGCATACTTTTTTTGCACGGATATTTTCTACGAGATGAATTTGGTTATTTAACGTCTTATATGACATGTATGCATGTGATCTAATTCATGCAAAGTGATTTATATGTTTGTTTTGTTGATTTATAAGTGTTACAAGAACCTATGACTTCAAAGTAAGCCAAGTTGACTATATTAGATTCATTAAAAGTGAAGAGTGTCTTGATTTATTCCTTTGAAGGAAAGAAGTTTAGTAGTTTTTTTTTTTAGTAGGAGTGAAGAAGACAATACATTATTATATGTGCTAAGGATGGTGAAATAGTAATTTGAAGTTTTATTCGGTTGGGTGATCTTTAATATATAGTGACATGAGTAAGAAAGGAAAAATTTATGATTTGTGGAAAGTAGAAGTAGGAGATCAATGATGTATACTCGTTTGGGCAAATTATCACGATTTAGATAAGTTATATATTTTGTTTATGGATAAAGTCAACACCATTATAGCAATGATATAGCTACAACCTTAAAAAGGTGGCAAAATAAGGGATATTATGAGGACCTTATAGGTATATGAGATATCATATTTGAAGTCGGGTTTAATCAAGGAATTTTCCCCTATCTTTGAATCGCAAATATTTAAAAGGAGTTATCGTTGTTATAGTTAAGCAAAGAAAGTATGAAGTAAGACCATATTTGAAACTTTAGCAGGTTCCTTTAGATCATTTTTATTTTAAAAGGTGGAAGTAAGACACTAGAGCTTTCCAAACATCATGCTAAGTTGATTTTGGGGTATTATTGAGTGTCAAGAGGAGTATTATTTTTGGAAGTAGTCTTGAACTCTTGATTGAATAGTAGTGTATTATTGTTGTTACAATGAGTTATAAAAGATTGGGTATACCAATTATCAAATGAGTCAAGTGACTTTAATAATGGAAGAAATATAATTTTAGGAAAAAAAAAATCGGAAGTTTAATAAAGGAGGAAACGGGAAGAAATTAGTCAATCAAGGTAATTGATTTTGGAAATAGTATTCGTATTTTTGTCTTATGGATTTAAGCATTGAGTATATATTATGTGAAGGAGTTAATTTTATTGAAATGGAGATTATATCAATTTTGAGGCAAGATTGTTTATTTATTGTCTAAAGTCCTAATTGACTAATGTAGTACTGTCTATTTTGAGAGAATATTAATTATGGTATTTCAAGGAAAATTTTAAGATGATTTTCGAGGAGTTCTAGTTTTGAGGTCCTAAGTAAGGAAGACTGCTTTTCTTGAACTATGTGTTTTGTTATTATGTTAACAAGTTTAGCATATGAAATGATTTCATTCGATTTGTAATAAAGTATGATCAACGTTATTTTGTTGATATTCATTATGAGTTCTTCATGAGTTTTGTGAAGCTTTTTGAGGAGAAAGCAAATTTTTTTTATTTTATAAAAGAAAAGGCATGTTTGATTATGGCATTTTCAAGTAAAGCTTACGAAAGGTTTTATAATTTACTCACTATATTATAACATTTTTTAATATATTACCATTCACCTCAAGTTGTTTTTCAAGCAACACTTGTTTTAGTATCAATATTAGTTCTTTATTAATTTTGGAAATTTTTCCTATTCAAATTTTATAAACTTTTCAGTTTGCCATAAACTACCCTTTTTGACTTAGTTAAATATTTTCTTTATTATGTTGATCTATTATTGAAGGCAAATACTTCTATTATTATTACCTTAAAAAAGAGGTTAATTTTCAAAGCTCAAAAGATATTTTGAAGGTATAATCTATCTAGTGATTTTTTTTCTTTGTCAACCAATGTTTTTATATTGTTTGTATTACAAAGTTAGTAAATAATTTTTAAGTTAAGTTTTAAGTCTTAGCGAGTTACGGGGGCGTAACTCCTTTTAAGGGGGTAGAATGCGATAGAGTTGCGCGCTTTTAACTTAAAATACTATTTTTGACCTAATTTTGACTTGATTCATGAGTTATTAAATGAGCCAACTTACTTTGATACAAAATTTTGTGATATATGTGAATTACATGTTCTATTTTTGTTTACTTGCTTTAAGTTTCGAGGACGAAACTTCTTTTAAGGGGGAGTAGTACGTAATACTCCGTATTTTTCGTAAGTTATTAATTCTAATTTTTTTAAAAGGATTTTAATTATTAAAGAGGTTTATTATTATTATAAAGGTTTTAAATAGGCTTTTATGATATATTATGGGTTTTTCAAATAGACTCTAGCCCAAATTAAGTATTGGGCCTAAGTTCACAAATTCTAATCCAAATAGTTGGTTTAATAAAATAAAAATATTTTAAAAGAAAATTCAAAAAGGATTTCAAAAGATTTACAAAAGATTAACAAAAAAAAAAAAGTGTTGAATTCGGCGGCGCATAACTCACGCCACCGGCAATGAGTGTTTATCAAAGATTTCCAAGTCTTATTAATTTTCCGTTTCTATCTTTTGTTTAGTTTAAGTATCTAGACTATTTATCTTATGGAATATTCCTCTATTCTAGCTATATGATCATAAAGAAATAGTGTATCCTAGCTAAAATTAATTATCTTTTCTCAAAAACCCATCTTTTAGTTTCCTAACTCTAATACGACTCTACCTATCCAACTAGTATAAATAGGGGCCTCCACCCATCATATTCTTCACACCAAATTTGAGGAATACATCTCTTTTCTCAAGTTTAAACTCTCTCTCTTAGCCTACCTTCTCTCTTCTCCCTAGTAGTTATTAATTTTCAAGGTGCGTGTATATGTAGATCTTTAAATATTGTCCCGCATGCGTAGTATCATGTTTTTAGGGTGTTATTTTGGATCATGTTAAAAGTTTATGAATGTTTTATGAACTTAGAATAAATCAATAAATTCATGCTAATGTGATGTTTGATCCAAGAGAATTTACGGCTTAATCCAAGATAGTTTATGGCTTAGTTATTGTTTACGCATTAGTAGTCTTTGTTGTTTCCATTGTGTTATTAAAATAGTCTGTGCATAGTTCTCGTTACTTTGGTGATAAAACTCACCACTAGAAGCTTTAACTTTAATATTCACATGCTCTCATCCGCGATTTTTTCAAAGCTTTCTATGACTATGTATAATCAAGTTATATATTATGCATATATAAGGCCGAGGTATTTTTTTTTTTTTAGAATTATTATTCTTTTAAAAGGAGGATTATTTCCAAAGGAATTTTATTAGTTATATGATCTTTTATGATCACAATTATAAAGAGGCAACGGCTTGTTATTTACTAACAAGAACGGTAGCTATGATATTTTACCCATGTACTTTTTGTATAAGTCATGTGGACAAGGTAGTAACCCCTCGTAATAGACTCGAAGGAATACTATACTTGGGGGTGTGCACACTTTAGGAAAGGTACCTAGGCAAGGAAAATGAGTTTTTATTAAAGTTAAATACTTTATGTTATATAATTATCAAGTATTCAAGGAAGGATTTTCGAAATTAAATATTTCAAATGTTTAATTAAATAAAGTGTTTAATATTCCGCATATACATGTACTCAGTATTTTTACTGACACACGTTTTGTTTGTTTTGTTTTATGGCTTTGTCCCTGTGATGACCCTATTTTGGCGAGCAGAATTTACAGGTTGATATGATGCATACTTCATATGGGGGAGCTAGTAAGGAATCATAATTAGTCAAGGAGTTGTTATTTTATTTTCTATATTTTCATTGTTATAGTTGTACAATAAAGTTTATATATATTAATAAAGAGGAGTTATTTAAGTTATTCCGCTGCATTAGTTTCAAGTTCAGTTAGTAGTTAGTATTAAAGCCTTTAACGTTATCACGTGGCGGTAATACTCTCAAGTTTCTCAAGGAGTTTTATATTAAAATATATTCTTTCAAATGAGAGAAATTTGGGGGTGTTACACAAACTACTTCAGACTTCAAAGTCCAACCTAAGAGACAGAATACATCAGTTATTGAGAAAGGAGAGAACTAGAGAAGAGAACACTTATATCCTCTTGCAACAAAAACAACAGCAACATGCAATTTATACTGCATTAAATATCTCATTGATGTTCCGACCAGGTGTTGAGAGTTGTATCAAGGTGGACAATAAAAGAGGTATTCCATGAAAGAAACATGAAGCTAATCTATATCGAAACGGCAATTAGGATGCAGGTTAAAGGTTAACCAACTTAATTTTACCTCTAATGAAACTAAACATCATACTATTCAAAATTAACTATTGTCTTATTGTCCAAATCAACAAATTCTATTATAAACTAAATTCATATTGTAAAACCTTCCAATCCACAGGAATAACCACAAAAACGTGCAACATATTCAAAACATCCAATTCACATGAAGTTTATCAACTTTTCAATTACCAATTTCATGTATCTACAACATTTCTTTTAAACATTAAATTAGTCACTAATGAAACTAAAGAGCAAATTTCTCACAACAAACTTGTTTCTAATTGTCAACAACAACAATATGCTTTCTGCATCACAATAGCTCATTCAAAACCAAAATCAGTCATTCTAGTCGTTCTAGTATACAAAAATCGAGTCACAATAGTCGAAATGTGTACCTTCATAATTTTCTAACAATCTTAAGTAATTTTACGAACAATTAGCTGAAACTTAGCTTCGAATTAGCATCTCCAAAACCCTAACTTGAGCAAATTTAACATATGCATGTAACTTGGTGAAGGAACGAGCTAAGAACTCAAATTTTGACAATAAATCAGCTAAAAAATGCATAAAACAAGTAGTTTACTTACCTTTACGGTTTTGGGATTGAAATTCTTCAAAAATCGAGTGAAAATGTGCTTGAACGTCCGTTCGATGCAGCCGTCGAATTTCGGAGCTTATCTCGGTGAAATTCGGCATCCTTGTAATCAGAGAATCGAAATTGGAGAAGGTGATGATGGAGCTGCTATGGAGGATTTCCCTTGGCGGGAAAATTCCACCATTGAAGAGAATGAAAAGTGAAGAGAGGAGAGAGAAACGCACAAGAGAGACAGAGGAGAGTTTCTGTGTTTTTTTTTTAAAATTTGTAATATGGACTGATTAGCTCATATTGTTTGGACTTGGGCCTGCCTAATTATAATGTTATAATTAGGTAGTCTCTTGCAAGACGAGCTGAAGCTAATATCAAAGCTTTATGAGGTAGAACATGTTCATCAGGAGGAGGTTTTCCTTTTTTGTTTCTTTATGAAGGGGAGGATGAGGTTTTCTTGCCTCCCTCTAGTTAGGTAGGTCCATATCATAAAAACCTTTTCTTTCTTTTTCTTTTTTGATAAATCCCACATCTGATATCACAAGACTTGATTAGAGATTGGGCAGCGTCTAAAGTGGAAAGCATCCTTAATTGACTGGATTTATCTCGTTGGGCCACATTTTAAGCCGAGAATTTGTTGACCAAACCAATAAGTAACCACAACAAATATTGGAGAAAGTGTTTGGTAAAAGTAGTCATCGATGATATATTGTACTCTTTGAAGTAGCCTTTTATAAAACTAACAATACTAGCTCTTGTAGTAGTGTAACACCCCGATAATTCTCTCTTTTCAGAAATACCTTTTCAATATAAAACTTAGAGAATTACCCAAGTATTATCGTCCGTGTGATAACGTATCGGCTTATTCAGAATTTTGCAGCGGAAAACATCTAACTAAACTTCATACTTTATTATCATAAATAAATAAATAAGTACTTTAAAATCAAACACTTTATATATATCTACTCAAACAAACTTATTATAATACATTCCTACTAATGCAGAAAATATGATATACTAGATTACACAAGCTCTCCATTTCCAGATTCCCAATGATGCAACATCTGCGAACCTGTAAATGTCAATGCTCTAGAGAATCTGCTCACCAAAATTGGATCATCACAGGATCAATAAGGCAAAGTCATGATCAACAATCACAAACAAAGCACGTAATCAGCAAAGTTGAGTACTACATAGTAACACGTAAATATTCCTAACATGATACTAATAAATAACATGCAGGGATAAATACTCCCTCCGTTTCATTTTAATCTACACATTTTCCTTTTTAGTCTGTTTCTTTTTAATCTACACACTGTTGCTTTTTCTATTTTTGGTAACATGTCACATCTACTTTCTCCTCTTTTTCCACCCATGTCATCCACTTTTTAATATTTTAATCCACTTTTTAGTTTCTCTCTATCACTTTTCAATTTCTCTCTCCACCTTTTCAGTTTATCTCTCATAATTTTGTACTTTCTCCTTGGTTCTCCCCCAAAGTGAAGTGAGTAAATTAAAAAGAAACGGAGGGAGTAATAATATAACAATATAACATTTCTGCAGACAACTTTTACTGAACTAAACTCTAAACATCTTTTTATTACTTTAATGGAATAGTTATTGGACCGAGTTGTCTAAGGCCCTGTTCTTTTGGACTTATTTTCAGCAAAAATAAGTAAAAATAAGTTCAGTTCAGCAAAAATAAGTAAAAATAAGTTCAGTTCAGCAAAAATAAGTTCAGTTCAGTAAAAATAAGTTCAGTTCAGCCAAAATAAGTTCAGTTCAGTAAAAATAAGTTTAGTCTTGTCTAATGTTGTAATTATTATTTTTGTTTTCAATATTACTATTACTATTGTTATTATTATTATTAATATTATAATTAAAATAACGATGAATTTGTATTTTTATTTTTTATTTTTTTATTTTTTATTTATTATTTAGTATTTAATATTTATTATTATTATTTATTATTTATTATTTATTATTTATTATTATTATTATTATTATTATTATTATTATTATTATTCTAATTATTTATTATTATTTATTATTTATTATTTATTACTATTATTATTATTATTCTAATTATTTATTATTATTATTATTTATTATTTATTATTTATTATTTATTATTATTATTATTATTATTATAATTATTATTATAATTATTATTATATATTATTATTATTATTATTATTATTATTTATTATTTATTATATATTATTTATTTATTTATTATTATTATTTATTATTTATTATTTATTATTTTTTATTTTTTATTTTTTATTTATTATTTATTATTTATTATAGATTATTTATTATTTATTATTTATTATTTATTATTTATTATTATTTATTATTATTTATTATTTATTATTTATTATTTATTATTTATTATTTATTATTTATTATTTATTATTTATTATTTATTATTTAATATTTATTATTTATTATTTATTATTTATTATTATTTATTTATTATTTATATTTATTATTTATTATTATTTATTATTTATTATTTATTATTTATTATTATTATTTATTATTATTATTTATTATTTATTATTTATTATTTATTATTATTATTTTTTATTTTTTATTTTTTATTTTATTTTTTTATATTTTATTATTTATTATTATTATTATTTATTATTTATTATTATTTATTTTTATTATTATTTATTATTTATTATTATTATTTTATTATTATTATTATTTATTACTTATTACTTATTTATTATTTATTATTTATTATTTATTATTATTAATATTATTTATTATTATTTTTTATTTATTATTTGTTATATTATTTATTATTATTATTTATTATTTGTTATTTATTATTATTATTATTTATTATTATTTTTATTATTATTTATTATTTATTAATTATTAATTATTATTATAAAATAATAAAATAATAACAATCGATATTGATAATATTATGTTAATATTTATTGATTATTATAATAATAAGTATTGATTATATTATGTTAATACGGTTTATGCCCAGTTATTTTGAACTTATTTTTTGGCTGAACCGAACCGAACTTATTTTCTTTGCTGAAATAATAATAATAATAATAATAATAATAATAATAATAATAATAATAATAATAATAAATAATAATAAATAATATTAATAATAAATAATAATAAATAATAAATAATAAATAATAAATAATAGTAATAATAATTAATAATAAATAATAAATAATAAATAATAAATTATAAATAATAAATAATAAATAATAAATAATAAATAATAAATAATAAATAATAAATAATAAATAATAAATAATAAATAATAAATAATAAATAATAATTAATAAATAATAAATAATAAATAATAAATAATAAATAATAAATAATAAATAATAAATAATTAATAATAAATATTAAATAATAATAATGATAATAATAATAATAATAATAATAATAATAATAAATAATAAATAATAAATAATAAATAATAAATAATAAATAATAAATAAGAAATAATAAATAATAAATAATAATAATAACAAAAAATAATAATAAAAATAAAAATAAATAATAATAAATAATAAATAATATTAATAATAAATAATAATAAATAATAATAATAATAAATAATAAATATTAAATAAATAATAATAATAATAATAATAATAATAAATAAAAAATAAAAAATAATAATAAATAATAAATAAAAATAAATAATAAATAATAATAATAATAATAATAATAAATAATAATGAATTATAATAATAAATAATAATAAATAATAATAAATAAAAAGTAATAAATAATAAATAATAAATAATAAATAATAAATAATAAATAATAAATAATAAATAATAAATAATAAATAATAAATAATAAATAATAAATAATAATAATAGTAATAATAAATAATAAATAATAAATAATAAATAATAAATAATAATAATAATAATAATAGTAATAATAATAAATAATAAATAATAAATAATAAATAATAAATAATAAATAATAAATAATAAATAATAAATAATAAATAATAAATAATAAATAATAAATAATAAATAATAAATAATAAATAATAAATAATAATAATAATAAATAATATTAATAACAAATAATAATAATAATAATAATAATAATAATAATAATAAATAATAAATAATATTAATAATAATAATAATAAATAATAAATAATTAATAATAAATAATAATAAATAAATAATAATAATAAATAATAAATAATAAATAATAAATAATAAATAATAATAAATTATAAATAATAAATAATAATAATAACAAATAATAATAATAAATAATAATAATAATAAATAATAATAAATAATATTAATAATAAATAATAATAAATAATAATAAATAATAATAAATAATAAATAATAAATAATAAATAATAAATAATAAATAATAAATAATAAATAATAAATAATAAATAATAAATAATAAATAATAAATAATAAATAATAAATAATAAATAATAAATAATAAATAATAAATAATAAATAATAAATAATAAATAATAAATAATAAATAATAAATAATAAATAATAAATAATAAATAATAAATAATAAATAATAAATAATAAATAATAAATAATAAATAATAAATAATAAATAATAAATAATAAATAATAAATAATAAATAATAAATAAAAAATATTAATAAATAAATAAATAATAATAAATAATAAATAATAAATAATAAATAATGAATAATAAATAATAAATAATAAATAATAAATAATAAATAAAAAAATAATAATAATAATAAATAATAAATAATAAATAATAAATAATAAATAATAAATAATAAATAATAAATAATAAATAAAAAAATAATAATAATAATAAATAATAAATAATAAATAATAAATAATAAATAATAAATAATAAATAATAAATAATAAATAATAAATAATAAATAATAAATAATAAATAATAAATAATAAATAATAAATAATAAATAATAAATAATAAATAATAAATAATAAATAATAAATAATAAATAATAAATAATAAATAATAAATAATAAATAATAAATAATAAATAATAAATAATAAATAATAAATAATAAATAATAAATAATAAATAATAAATAATAAATAATAAATAATAAATAATAAATAATAAATAATAAATAATAAATAATAAATAATAAATAATAAATAATAAATAATAAATAATAATAATAATAATAATAATAAATAATAATAATAATAACAAATAATAATAATAATAATAATAGTAATAATAATAATAAATAATAATAAATAATAAATAATAATAATAATAATAATAAATAATTAATAATAAATAATAAATACTAATAAATAAATACTAATAATAAATAATAAATAATAAATAATAAATAATAATAATAATAATAATAATAAATAATAATAAATAGTAAATAGTAAATAATAAATAATAATATATAAATAATAATAATAAATAATAATAATAATAATAATAAATAAATAAATAAAATATTGAAATAAATAAATAAAATAAAATATAAAAATATAAAAATATAAAAATATATAAAAATATAAAAATCTAAAAAAATTTAAAAATATAAAAAAATAAAAAAATAAAAAATTTAAAAATAATTACAAATTCATCGTTATTATAATATTAATAATAATAACTATATTAATAGTAATATTGAAAACAAATATAATAATTACAACATTATAGTATACTAAACTTATTTTTCTTTGCCGAACTTATTTTTCTTTGGAATCGAACTTATTTTTACTTATTTTTTTGAACCGAACTTATTTTTTTGAAAAAATAAGTTCGGTTCAGCCAAAATAAGTAAAAATAAGTTCGGGCCAGCAGAAATAAGTAAAAATAAGTTCAGTTCAGCAAAAATAAGTTCAGTTCAGTTCAGCCAAAATAAGTTCAAAAGAACAGGGCCTAACTAAAACCAACCTTCCCTAGGAAGATGAAATACGGGCGCGACTCCGTATTCCATAATGACCTGCGATATCGATGAACCTTTGAATAAAAAGAGGAACGGTGATCAATCCAATTCCCGAAAAAAAGCCATGGCACGCTCACCATGTACCCCAAATCCCGATTGTCCAACTTCGGACGTGCAACGATCTAAAGTTTATTACTATCCAAGTTACACTTTACGTGATTTACAATTTATTACTTATTATGACACACAAGTAATACAGAACTATCAATTCAAACATTCACAACTGAACTTCTTTTTATCTTAGGATTTAATAAGCGATTACACAACTTACAATCCAAGAATACTTCTTTTTATTCCAATCTTTCTTATTTGTTAAACCTAGCCAACAACCAATCTTACCTTTCAAAGGCATAACTTATCAACTTACCAAATAAAGGCCCACGGTCCTCATAAAGTAGTGAAATACAAAAAGGGAACAATGATCAAACATGATCCAATACTAATAAATATATTAATTCCCCCATTTGAATTAATAAATTGAAGTTCTCAACCAACATGCTTGCATCAATATTCCATACAAACATGATATAAATCTCATAATATAATCTCATAATCAACATGTTTACACCACGGCATAAAACATGCAAAATCCAACATAATAAATATCATATATGAACTCAACATAGTTCCTATACATGATACTACATAATTCTCTTTCATAAAATCATGATACTATCTCAATCAACACATAGGTATGTACGTACCTTGTGTAGACAAATTGAGAGACCACTTTTCTACTCTAAAAGTTTCCTAGGGAATAATCTCCGCCTAACAAAATACAAAACATTGGTATATATATCAATATACCAATAAATTTACAGCAATAAAACTTCACTTAAAAACGTGTCAAAACCTTTTCTAAAATTCTTTTGACACCAAAGATTAAATATTTCAAACCCTAAAATATGGTACTACTAAAATAGGCTTTTAAAACCTCAAAAATCAAGACTTTAATATTTAAATCTCTCCTTGAACATAAAATATTAAATCTGAATTTTTTTTGCTTAATAATATGAAACATATAATCTGAAATAATTAAAGATACAATCTTTAAACAATAATTTAACAAAATAATACTTTGAAATATTAGATAAATATACATAAAATCAATATATAAGAAAACGAGGAAAAGAATCAAAAGAAAAAAAGGGAGAAAAAGAGTGAAATACCGAAATCGCGAGTGAAATATGGCAGCAAAATTGCGAAACTTGCAGAGGCCATAACTGATAGAATAATAATCGGAATCGAGTGATTCTTTAGCGTAAGTTCAATAACTTTTCGAGATCTACAATTTCTCAAAAGGAATTTTTGGCTAAAAATAAACGAAACTATGAGAAATCTGGACAATCAGATTTGGGTGAGAGAAAAAACGAGTGAAGGGAGGGAAAAAGGAAAGAAGAATTAGTATAAAACAAAAGCCAAATCTGAAAATATGAATCATGGGAGGTTTAATGAAGTATTTATAGGTTCCCTTTCCCTAATCCTAGTAGAATTAGGAGTACATAAGAATAAGAGTCTTATTAGGAAAAGAATTACTCCTTTGGGCTTTCAAATGGGCTCAAAAGGCTACAAATTGGGCTCCTCAACCCATAAGCTTAATTTAATACTTAAATATACTTTAAATACTACTCTTTACATAATTAAAGTTCCACTTAATGAAACATTTAATTAATTTAAGAAATAAAAAACCCTAAAACTCTTTTAACTCCTCAAAATAGTCAAACATTAAAATAATTCGACTCATAAAATATTAAAATCATTTATAAATATACTTTAAATATATTTATAAAATTCATAAAATTACGGGGGATTACAAGTAGTATATACAAAAGTTACCAAATTTAGCTTTAAAACATCAATTATTTTTCAAGTATCTAAAGTGGTAGTTCAGCCCAAAAAATCCTATCTCAAACAACGAATTAATTAGCAGTTACTAGTCTATAACTAACCACTACTCCCTCCTACAAGGCTACAATTGACAGTTAGACGCTAGTATAACAACTAGTTTTTTCGAATAGACCTAATATCAGGGCCATGGTGTACTCGGATGAGCCGGCCAAAGCCTTAGATTGACTAAAAGTACATATAGGATCGAGTCAAACTCTAGGCCAGAAACTTATGCACCATAAATTGAACTATAGAAGCCTTGCACAATCATGTTATATATATTGTTAGTATATAGAAGTTGAATAATAAGATATTGTTCCTAAGATTTATGTGGTATCTTTATTATATATGGGAACTTTTGAGAATTTTGGTGTGCACTTTTTTTTACCAATATATCCCTAACTACAAAAACAAAACTACGACACCTAGCACTCTATTAGTTTAAAAGAAAAAAAAGGAAAATCCATCCGGCTAATAAATTGCAAAGCATTACCCACTCATCCTTCGACTAAAGACTAGTTTATTAGTATTAACTATTAACCCAAACCACCAATACTGTAGGAGTACCAATGTAAATGGGTAGTTATACAAGCGAGCTAATTTTCGCGCCAAATAATCTGGGTAGTTGGACAAGGAAGGAGGGTGGGAATTGGGTTGCGATTACGAAGAAACGAGGAGCTAGAGACAGTGAGATGCTTGCATGAGTTGCATCCTCCTCCCACCTTATTCAGTGATTTTGAAAGGAATGTGTGCTTGCCCTCTATCTGTTCGACGAAATGCTTGTGAGAAGGATCTGCTTTGGTTTCTTGTTTTATGGGGGATCATACTTGAGGGAGAATGTGATCTTTTCGATGATCGAAGATATGGGCTGTTTGATTTCTGGTACTATGGTCCTGTTCTTTTGTACTTATTTTCAGTTTAGTTAATTTCAGTTCAGTTCAGTTGAGTTGAGTTGAGTTTCTCTCTGCAATTCAGTTTCTCTCCGTTCAATTCAATTGAGTTCAGTTCATTTCAGTTTAGTTCAGTTCAAATTTGATGATGAGGGGAATACATATGCCATGTATGTAGAAAGTGATGGGGGTTTCAATGTATTTGATGTGGTTGAAGACATTGTGGGTTCATCTGAGGCTGAAGATGGTGAGCTTCAATGATGATTCCCGAGTTGTAGTTTAAAGTAAATATTTTATTTCCCCTGCAATGTTGTTTTCATAATGAGGAGTTGTTAACGTTTTAATTTCAATAAGCCTTGCGTTTCACCACGGCGGTAACACTCCCAAAGTCGATGCAACGTAGTTTAGACGTGTATGGATTTTGGGGGTGTTACAGTCACCACCAACGAACCATTGTCGTCCACCAGAACTCACCACCGTCCTTCAAATTTAAAATCCCAATAATTTCAACTGAATCTTATGATTGTTTTCTCTGAAAATTTTGTCCTTGGAAACCTACAAAAAGGTTTCCCCCAAATTGATTTGATTTGATAAATAAAATGAGTTCTCAAGTTGTGCCACCGCCACCTCCGAGAAGAAATAGTTTGAATCGAAAAGACCACAAGCGGTTAAAAAATCGGCGCAACCTCGTTGAAAATGGTGGCACAAAAAAATCGATGTTGTTTTGTTTTATTCCGGGGGTGGGGGAGGGGGTGGTAGGTGTTGTGCGGGGGATGGGGGAGGGGGTGGCGGGGCGGGGGAGTGTTGCTCGCAAGGGGATGGGAAAGGGGTGGGCAGTGGGGTTGTGCGTAGGGGGGTGGGGGAGGGGTGGTGGTTGCTTTTAGGGGGTGCGGGAGGGGGTGGTAGGTCGCCGGTGAGGGGTGGTGAGGGGGAGGCAAAGAGAAAGGGAGGTAAGACTTAGGAGGCGTTTGGTTTGTTAAGAGGAAAAGGGAAAAGGGTATGAGAAAGGGTTACAATGGGAATGAAAAGGGTTTCCCTTTGATTAAAAATGTTGTTTGGCTAGGAACATCAAAGAGAATGGAAAATTATTATTATAATAATAATAATACTAATAATAATAAATAATAATAATAACAATAATAATAATAATAATAAATAATAATAATAATAAATATTATTAATCATAAAAATAGTAATAATAATAATGATAAATAATAATAATAATAATAAGAATAATAATAATAACAAATAATAATAATAATCAATAATAATAATAAATAATAATAATAATAATAATAAATAATAATAATAAATAATAACAATAATAATAAATTATAATAATAATAATAAATAATAACAATAATAATATAATAATAAAAAATAATAATAATAATAACAATAATAATAATAAATTATAATAATAATAAAAAATAATAACAGTAAATAATAACAATAATAATAATAATAAATAATAATAATAATAATAAATAATAAATAATAATAATAATAAATAAATAATAATAATAACAATAATAATAAATAATTATAATAAAGAAAAATAAAAATAAATAATAAATAATAATAATAGTAATAAATAATAACAATAAATAATAACAATAATAATAGATAATAATAATATATAATAATAATAACAATTATAATAATAATAATAAATAATAATAATAATAATAATAATAATAATAATAATAATAAATAATAATAATAATAAATAATAACAATAATAATAACAAATTATGATGATAATAATAATAATAATAATAATAAATAATTATAAAAAAACAATAATAATAATAATTATTATTATAATAAATAAAAATAATAATAACAATAAATATTATTAATAATAAAAATAATAATAAGTGATAAATAATAATAATAACAATAATAATAAATAATAAACAATAATAATAATAAATAATTATAAAAAATAAGAATAATAAATAATAATAATAATAATAATAATAATAATAAATTACAATAATAATAATAATAATCAATAATAATAATAAATAATAATAATAATAATAATAATCAATAATAATAAATAGTAATAATAATAATAAATAATAATAATAATAGATAATAATAATAATAGATAATAATAATAATCAATATTAATAATAAATAATAATAATAAATAATAACAATAATAATAATGAATAATAATAATAATAAATAATAACAATAACAATAATAATAATAATAATAATAATAATAATAATAATAATAATAATAATAATAATAATAATAATAAAGTTGTATGGTAGAGGGATATGGGGTAATCTCAAACCTTGGGGGTGGTGGGGAATCAATCTAAGGGGAAGGGAGGTAATCCTAATAAGAAAAATGGGTAAAGGGTTTGAAAAAAAGCACTAATCAAACACTCACAAAGAGAAATAAGGAACTCAATTCTCTTTCCGTTTCTTGAAACCCTCCAACCAAACGCCTTCTTAAGAGAGAGAAACAAAGGGTTAGAGAAGAAAATAGAAAAATGAAAAAAATATGTTTAATTTTACAACTTCAACAGGTTATCGGTCTCATGATTCAAAATGAGCGGATCATGCTAAAAGGATTATTAAAAAAGTGGGATTATTTTGAGCGAACGACCCAAATTAAAGGTTGGATTATTAGTTTCAATTTTTCCAAAAAAAATTTTTTTTTTTTCAAAAGACCCGATTTCGACATTTCTTTACCTTACTACTGTTTCCTTCAATAAACTTGCTTTTTAACCTTTCAAAAAAAAAACTTGCTTTTTAAAATTGATCAAGTCGCGCCAATCCTCTCTTGAAATTCAGGTGGTTAGGGCTTCTGAAGTCTCAAATTAGTGCTTGAATTCTCGAATACATTGAAAAGAGAGAGATATTGGGCAGAAACGCAAAATTGTTGATACCCTAAAAAAATTATGGGTTTCCCCAAACTCAAACTAAAAAATCAACGGTCGGCAGGGGCGGAGCCAGGATTTGGGGAGAGGGGTAGCGTAGTTTTGCTTTGTATCGAGTATAAAAAAAAAATCCACATAAGTACTAAATTAAAATATTACATCATCCAGATATAACATCAACAACAAAAATTACAATTATGCACGACGAATACTAAAATTTGAAACCGATTTATAATTAATCGATCAAGATTTACAAATCATTCCCAAATTTTGTTGGCTTAGTTGAGTCTAAGGAAGATCTAAATTAGAATTAACTTAATTTTCATTATATCCCTCATGAGAAGAGTTTGAGGTATCCCTCTCTATCTTCTTTTCATAATTGTGAAATAAATTATAAACATAAACTAGTTGTTGACCCGGGCGATGCCCCAAGATTAATCTATATTTTGCATTACATATTTGTTATTCAAGATGATTAATGTCGTTCTTTTTTTTTTTACTTTTTTCTTTAAAGAATGTAATTGATTAATGAGAGTTTGTTGTTTAGGGGTGTTCATAACCGGTTACCTAGTTATTCGGGTACCAAATATGCGGGTACCAGAATATGTGGATATCCGGCGGGTAGCTAAGAAAAGCAGTCCATGACTCAACCCTGAACAACCGGGTTAGCTTTATTTACCATTTTGCCACTATTAAGCCCTAACCCTAAAATCTAAACCCTAATCTAACCCACCCCTCCACCCCAGTCCAAGCCCTCCACCCCTTACCCCCATCGCCCCACCACCCCCTCACCACCACCACCACCACCCCCAAATCCCCCATCCCCTTCCCCCGCCGACCCCCTCCCGCCGACCCCCCGTCGATCCCCCTTCCCCGCCGATCCCTTTCCCCGCCGACCCCCCCTCCCGCCGACCCCGCGCGATCCCCTTCCCCTCGCCGATCCCCCATCCCCCTTCCTCGCTGATCCCCCATCCCCTCCCCCCGCAGCCGTCGAACCCCCTCCCCCTTCCTCCGCCGACCGCCGGTCTGCTCCTGCGATTTCTCTCTTTCGTGGCCGTTGTTGTTCGCAGATGAGGTGCCGATGCACCACTTCTCTCTCTTCCCTTGGTTGTGAAAATTCAACCCGGATCCGAGCAACCCGGATCGAGGGAGCGAAGAAGAAGACGAAATCATTCGAGGGTGGGGGGAGGGGGGGCCGCGCCTACGGGGGGGTGGGGGACGCAGTGGCTGCGCCGCGCCGGGGTGGAGGGGAGGGAGTAGGGGGATGCGGCGGTGGAGGAGATGAGGATGGGTGGGGACTTTCGACTTCCGGCTACGCGGGTTGCAGAGTCGGGAGGGAGGGAGGAGGGGGGGTAGGGGCCGCGGCGGAGGGGAGGGAGGGAGTGGGAGAGGGATGCGGCGGTGGAAGGGAGGAGGGATGCGGCGGTGGAGGGGGGGGGGAGGGGTGAGGGGTTGGGCCTGGAGGTGGAAGGGTGGTGGGTCGGGTGGGTTAGGGTTTAGGGTAAGGGTAGGGGTTTTGGTTTAGGATTAGGGTAAGGGTAAGGGTTAGTTTGGGGTTAGGGTTAGATTAGAATTAGGGTTTAGGGTTAATAATGGTAAAATCGTAAATAAAGCTAACAGAGAGTTAACGGAAGTTAGAAAAAGGGCATTTGGTGAACGTTTTCGAAAACTCAAGGGTATATGGTGAATTTTTGGAACATTGAGGGTATATGGTGAATTTTTTAATTTGTCGGGGGTATTTGGTGAAAAAACCGTATAATAATGTGTTTATCCAATATACACGTTTAACTTAAAAGCAAGCCCATTAACCGACTCGATTTTTGCATTTTTTGGGTCGGTATTTATTACCTTTTTTGGGTAGCCGGGTCAAACATATCGGGTCTCCTAAACACCCCTGGTGTAGTTACAATTTTGTTCTTAGAGCATACTCAATGTAGTTTATAGCTATAAATTATGAAATATTAGGCTATATACTTTCCAGATATGTCAATCATATACTTTTTTTTTTTAAAGTTAAATATTATATTGCCTATAAATAAATTTTCCCCCACAAAGACAAATATGATATTGTAGATTGATTGGTTAATGCATTTGCATTTCAAATGGGAGGTCATGTGTTTAGCCTTACATCCTATATTTCTATAATTTAAATTGTGTTAATTGATTAGGGAGGGAACATGTGACGGCATACATGGCAAATCATATTTACTTTGCATCATTTGTTTGGGGAGGAGTGAGTACATGTGACATCGTGGGTATGCAACACCTAAATGGGGAAGGGAAGATTAACAGTTGTATTTCTTACTTCTATGAGAATGTTGGGTTTGATTAGTCATCCAAGTGTGTATTTGATGGTTGGTCTGGATCTTTTGATGGGTATAAAGCAAGCAAATGAAGGAGGGACTATTTGCGGTAGGAGTGTGCACTTTTGCTCCAACAATGTTGGCGGATCACATAAGCTACCAAGTATTATGCCCGTAACTTTTGAGATAATTGGATGTAATGGTGGGTCTCCTCAATAATTGTGGGGTATATTGTGAGATGTACGTTACCATATCTTTAAATGCTTTTCTTAGATGTATGTTATTCTATTTTTTCTCCCCATAAAAACCAAAAAGAGATTATAGATTAGTTGGTTAGTGTGTTCATATTTCAAATGAGAGGTTGCGTGTTCGAGTCTTCACACATATATTTTTGTATTATTTGTTTCGGAGGGGGAGGTACATGTTGCAACATGACATTTGTTTGCTTTGGGTTTTAGATATATATATATAGATAACACAAGATCTAACTAATAACAGTGGTCGAAAACAAAAAAAACAACAACAACAACACCATTTTCACCTTTTTCATTACTTCTCCTCCTCCTCTGCAACAAGCAACAAGCAACAACAACACCCCCATCTTTATCATCTTCAACCTCTCTCCTTCCGCTACACTTCCAACCCCCCACTCAGTCCCTATATTCATTCATTCACTCAGTTCCTATAATCAAGGGTTTGGTATGTTGAAGCATCTACGAAATTCATTCACAGTAACACCGCATAAAGTGTCAGTATGCATTTTAATTCAAATCTATGCAACTCCTGGTCCCTTCTTTCTTCCTGAGCTTTTCTCTTCAGTATCCCACCACAATTCATTCGGCTTCTTCTTAGTCGCTTTAATTAAGGTAATACTTCTGAAAACTTGTCTTTTTTGCTTCGCTTTCTTTTTAGTTGGTCTACAAAAAGTCTGTCTTACATTACGATTTACGATATGAGCATGCAAATAAATGTTAATCTTCTTTGTTTGTTTTGATGGAAAACCCCATTAAATTAGAAGGGGAAATTGGAGATGTTGGGAATGAGAGAGTGGAGGAAAATGATTTTGGTTCAAATTTTGGAGGAAAATGATTTTGGTTCAAATTTTGGAGGAAAATGATTTTGGTTCAAATTTTGGAGGAAAATGATTTTGTTTACAATTTTCCAACTTAGTTTTCCTTTTTAAATCCCTTGTCCAATAAAACAATAGCAACCAAACGGAGCCTCAGTGTGGCATAGTTTCATGTGATAATTTGCCGTTTGATTTTTGCTGATTTTAGATTCATGTTTTTTTTGGGGGGTCTTTGTTTGGGGCAGCTGTGTTGATTAATTGCAATTTTATGACGTGAATTGGCTATTAGTGGCTTGTGCCTTGGTGGTGCTACCATGAATCTCTTGTATGATCCTATAGGCATGTTTTTTTTTTGTATTTTTCCCTCGATTCGATGGCTGCATGATATTTTATCTATTTTTCGTTCTCTTGGATTGGCCTTCTTTATGTGTTTTTCTGTCCATTTTGAGTGGGTTGCATATCGTTTTTCGAATGTGTTTCCTTAATTTAGTGCATTATCATTCAAGTTTCACAATCTTGCATCTTTTTCTATTTTATCCTTCATATTTGTATGCGTGCTCATTGTCAATTGCTTTTTCCATTTACAATGTTTTACCATTTTTTCGTAGAAGATATGCTTTGTTCCTTGTTACTCATAATTCATTATCTCTAGGTTTGATTTATTGTTGATTTTGATAAGTAATTTGTCTTATATTTTTCATTTATTATTTAGCCTACACATTAACACTGATCATGTCACTGATGGTGCTACAACTTTTGTCAAGTCTTATGATAATATTTTGGAGCCAAAGCTAGACGAACTTATCTCTCAGCTAAGGAAACTTGGTGGGTTGCTTGACCAGAGATTAACTCACAGATTATCATCATTATCATCACCTGATGAGTTGTTCAATATTTTCAGTGAATTGCATGGTGAGTTATTTTCAGCTTAGTATTAGGCCTTTCTTAGCATATGATTTTTTTTTTTTTGTCTATTGTGTAGTTAAATTGGTTCCATTTTGAATTATGAATGTGAAATTTATGTTATTCTTGTACAATGCTTTTTAGGCGTCCTGGGGGATGACTCAAATACTCTAGAAGACGATCAAATTAGTCTGGATCCTAGTAGCAACCTGGGAATGTTCATGCGTCGATGTCTACTCACTTTCAGTGTACTATCATTTGAGGTATTAAATGATCTCTATTGGTTATCAAGAGCAGCCAACATGAGAGTTTCATATTTTACTTCAGGAAATACTACTAAAAATAAGTTAAATATTGTGCATGTGCAGATAGCAGCACAACATTTGATGATTTTTTAAACAACACAAATGGTTATGTTGGTTGCAAGTAATGACATGAAGTGCATTGACACTTACAGATTTTGTTCAAAAGCTGATGTGTCCAAATATTAATTTTTAAACCGTTAAGCTGTTTTCAGTTAAAAAATAGTTCTTGTTTTGTCATTTATTTATTTGTTTTTTGGTTCCACTTGTATCTCCCTTTCTCTAACCTTTAGTCCTTCCTCTTCCACGATGAAGCTAAACCCATCAACGGCACGCTTTAGCGTTTCCTATCAACTTCCCCATTCCCCTCACCGCAACGCCACTATCAAAACTCAAAAATGAACACCACCACTACCACCAATTATGTTTGGAGGATCAGCGTAGTTTGAGCTTTACAAGGATGCTCTTCAATTGTATCAAACGTGTCAAACCAAAGTTATTTTCTTCCTGTGATGAGTGTTTTGTTTGTAAACTACAAGAAACATCTAGGTTTTAATGTCTAATGATGATGTTGATGATGGTGACAGTTAGAGAGATGAGACTGAAGTTAATGTTGGATTGTTAATATGGGCATATGTAAACTGTAAGATCATTATTAGAAGAGTAGAAGAAAAAAGATAGGAGAAGCCATTGAAGGTTTGGATACTTGGAGGGTTTATCGGAAGAGAAAGGGAAGTGGAAGAGAGTATTTAAAGGGATGGGGAGAAGATAAAATGAAATATAATTGTTGTTCTTATTTGACATATTAGCTTTTGGGAAATCTTTGGTGATTGATGAGTTTTGACTTTTGTGTTATTACTCGGACCCAATATAGTAGTACCTATGATTAAAATATGTGTCAATGGTCATTATTCAAATTCTATGTGTGCCTTCTTTGAAGGAAATTTTTAATCTACTTTTATAATTTAGGAAAAAATGTTTTAAATAAGCCAACCTTTGCCCCATCTTCCGAATATAAGTCAAGCTATGGATTATTCTCGAGTAAGTCAACTTTACACTTGTTTTAACTCTAAATGAGCTTAATTACAGGGTTACCAAAGGTAACCTATTGAATTCTTTCCCACCTAAAACCCATCCCCACCCTCTCCCCCACCCCCGCGAACACCCCCTCCCCCGCCTACCCCTACTAAATCCCCTCCCCCGCCCCCCTCTTCCTGTGACCACCCCCTCCCCACCCCCTGCTAACACCTCCCCTACCCCCTTTGCCTGCGACAACCCCCTCCTCCAACCCTCCCTGCGGACACCTCCTTCATCTCCTCTACCCGCGACCACCTTTCCCCACTTCCCTGCGAACACCAGCACTCCCGAAACCACCATTCCATCCCCCATGCGAACTGCGACCTTCCCCACCCGCAAGACAACTCTCCCGCCGCTCTCCTCCACCTCTCTGAAAACCCCGATTCCGGTTCCTTGCCCTCTCTCTCTTTCTCTCAGACTTCGCCAAGGTTAGTGCTGTGGTGATGGTGGCTTGTGAAGGAGGGAGAAAAAGTTTGGTGGTGTTTTGCGAAGGAGGGAGAGATAGGTGGTGGTGGTGGCTCACTGGCTCGTGAAGGATGGAGAAAGAGGTGAAAATGCTGGGTGATGGTGGTGCTGAGTATTTCCGACGATATTTTCGGGTTGGTTTTAGTGGGGGTGGTGGAGTTAGGGTGGGGGCGGGTGTTGTTTGTGGTGAGGAGGAGGGAGAAAGAAGTCGGGAGTTGGAAGTTGAGGGGAGGTGGGGAGTTCGAACCTTCGGTGGGTAGGTTTGAGTGGCGTTGTTGAACGAGTGTGTTGGGTGGTGGTGGAGGTGGGTTGTGAAGGTTGGGGTTTAGGTGGGGTTTTTTATGGGCTTGGGTGGGTTTTTCGAGGCTAGGGGTTAGGTGGTGGTGGAGTGTGCTGGACTGGTTTCGGAGATGGGGCTGTGAAGGTTTGGGTTGGTTTTTGATGTGGTGGGTTTAGAGCGTGGTGGTGCGGATGGTTGTGATGAATTGGTGATAGTGGTGGTTACTTGGTGGGGTTTGGTGGTCTGGAGGGAGAGGAGAGAGAAAGATGAGAGGAGGAGGGAACAAGGAGAGAGAAAGTAAAACAAAAAAATAAAATAAAAAGCAAACCAATCATATTGTGACACATAGCACATGTAACCTACTAAACAGGTCACAAACAAAGTTAAGCTCAATAGAAGAAAATTGCCCTACAAGCTTAACGTAATCGAAATAATCCAAAGCTTGACTTATTTTGGGAAGACCACGCAAATGTTGGCTTATTTAAAACAATTTTTCCTATAATTTAAACTGATAGGTGCTCTGCACTCCAAAACTGCTGCTATTATCTCACCCATTCCTAACCCCCCTATTGTGCACACGTATCATAGAAGGAAGAAAAAGGTCAAGGGTAGAGGGAGAGAATAATCCCCAGCCATTAATCACACATTACCAGCTGGCACAGGAGGAATGGTAGAGGGAGAGAATAATCCCCAGTCATAACAGAATGCAGTTAGTTGTCAGAAGGAGAGAAGTTAGTGAGAGAAAGTAAGGCAGCAAATTTGTATATATATATAGGAGCTTAATTCCCTAGTTGAGGTATCCAGAAAATAAGAGAGAAATTGTGGTGTCTTGGGAGAGTTCCTTACCTCTCGAATGTAAGGATTGTTATTGGGGAAGATCACACTGATTTTGCTTAATACAAATCTATCTTTTGCTGTCATTTGTAACCTAGCTTTACTGATTTTCCTAGCTAAGAATTCCTAGACCTTAGCAACCGCCCTCTTATTTGGTGATTAGACATTCAAAAACTAACTTTTTGCCTTCTGTTTAATTTTCCCTTGTATCTTCCTGGTTGCTTTTTCATTGCCTCATGCATGCTCTTTGTGTCTTTTGTTGTTAGAAATCATACTGGTTTGATTAGTTTTTTTTCTCTCTCTTCTAATGTTATCCCTCATTTAGCAAGGTATCTTTTGTGCATTATTAAAGTGACAGCAGGCTTGTGGAGCATGTCTCTGAACAATGTCTGATAGTTCAATTCGAATGTGCTTTTTTGTTCTGCTAATACAGGGAGTGTGCCATCTGCTGTCAGATATTGAGTCATACTGTAAAGAAGTACTTTCTGGTTCTCCGTCTTTTGATTTGACATGTTTGGATGGTTGTAATGATGAAACTGAGAGATTATCAGAATATGAGAACATGGACCTGGATAATATTGCTTGTCAAGAAGTTATTGAAGAAGCTGAAACAAGTAAAAGAGCTGGTAAAGGAATTCGTTTTCATCTACATGTGCCAGAAGTCCTTGATGAGCTGGTTCAAGGTATATTCACTGGCTGCATTTTTGTACATTTTGTAGTTGTGCAAAGATGTAGACAGTCCCATCACCCATGAATTGTTTTACAAGGACTATCTTCATAAATGGGGCTCTGCCTCCAGTATTGTCATAAAGTGATAAAGGTAGCTTAATTAATTACTCAATTTATTTGTTCTTTCTAAGACCATATTATGAGAGCTGTCAGACAGGGTAGTAGCTGCAATTCTATGTAGATGAACACAGAAAGCACTAGAGCTGCAGATACTGGTCCCATGGTGAATTTGCTTAGCTTCCTACTTGAAGAATATGGCAACCATTTGTGGAGAGATGTCATTGGACTTGACAAAGCTGTGACTTTGTCCAAAAAAGGGGGTGAATTATCCACATTGACTTCTAAAACGTATAATTGCTAATGTCTACCATTTTCTGTCTTATTCTTTATATTTAGGTGACTAGGACATAATCTGAAATAGATAGTCAGAGCTTAAAATTTAGGAGTATGATTCTAAGACATATTGCAATGGGATTACAAAGTATATAGCATCCACTTTTCGTTGCTTTTCTAACCTCTAAGCAAGCAACATAAGGAGAGGAGACAAGACATTTGCGGAGGGATTCTATTGCTTTTCCAAAACCTGTTTATCCTTTGTGCTGATTTCATTTTCAATTTCTTAAATGCTCGTTCTTTGTGGTGCTACCTTCTCAAAATGAGACTTATCTTTGTGTAACATGATGACTAGTGACTATGCTCAACTCTAAATCCAATTGTGGACGATTATGAACTTTGAGCTTTCCCTTAAACTTCCTCAATATAATGGGAAAAAGGTTCTTCATTTTTCTCAGCAATTGCTGTGATTTTAGGCTTAGTTTACTTCCCATAATTTCTTGGTTATCCAGCCAAGTGCATCGCTCTTTGTCTCTGCATGGCTTTTTCTTCATAGTTATGACTCTGAGCCCTTAATCCTTGATAAGTTTATATCTAGTATTGGACTATGTGGCAAGTGGCATTGCCAAGCAGGGAAGAAAATCGTGGATGCAATCGCGTTCTTATTGTTGCGGTGACGCAGAAGTGGCTTGTAACGGATGCATGAAATGGATCGCAGTTAACGGCGAGTAAATTTTTAAAAAAAATCCCATGACCAGATTTTTAACCTCAACTTTGCATATTTATAGTTTAACAAATATTCCTTCGAGATAATATAACCAAACCTATCATATGCTTGGGTTATATATATGGTGAATGAATATTTACATAAAACATGAGTGCTTTATCCTATTATGCACATAACTAAACCTTATTCATATACATTACCCAACTTGAAAGCCCACGGTACGTTCTTCTCCCTTTTTTGGTGTGTGCACATTAATTTAACTAGGTCAATTTATGATTTCCCTCTCTTTTTAGGCCAATTCTAACAAGTGACGAACGTAGTAGGAAAAATGCGGTTTGTCAGCGTTACGTAACAGATATTGCGGCGACAAGGCTGTGATTTTCATCATGACGTTATGAAACGACATTTCACGGAACGACAAGTTCAAAACAGGTTACATAACGGGCGTTACGTGATGAAATGGCCGAGTTTTAATTCCATGCTGCCAAGTCTCTTGAATGATCATGGATTTTTAACTGGTTTTTAGTTGCTTCATTTGGATGTATACTTGTCATTAGCTATTTTGAAACGAAGAATTGTAGATTGTAGTTAACTAGTACAGCATATGGTGACTTATAAAGTGAATGGTGTTTTCAAGTATAGGTTTTGACGTTTCCACAGACCTAAAACATGGTGCTAAAGCCAGAGAATTAAGCCCCTTTATGCTTCCCGATATTGATGCATTGGATTCACTTGATGGCAATGCTGGTATATATTTGCGTTCAAATTGGCAAGTTCATGGATACTTGCTACAGCAAGCTGATGAGATCGAAAAGTATGCATTTTTGAGGTTTCATGCCTTTTAATTCATTTATTTTATTTCGTTAAACCTAAGAACTATGCATGTTCCAGGCATGGAAGTTCATTTCCTCTGAATACTCTTGAGTCTGTTCTCAAGCAACTTCAGAAATTGGCACCTGAACTACATCGTGTAAGTTGTAAATTGCTTTCTTCTTTATGGCCATGTTGGAGATGGGAATATTTAGTAATACTGCCTCATCAGCTGTAAGCTGTATACAAATACTTGATTTCAGGCTAATAGCTTTCTGATCTGTTTGCAGGTCCATTTCTTGCGCTACTTGAATATGCTGCATCATGATGATTACTCTGGTGCTTTGGAGAATCTCCATCGTTATTTTGATCATAGGTAATCACTCAAAGCCTTTTCGAGGTTCAAAATGCTCCTGTTAAATTATTCTCATCTTGTGCCTCTATGTTAGCCTTCTTTACCGGAATTTGTATCTTTCCATGTCGTGGCACTGAAGTTGGTTGATGTGAACTACAAGCCTGCCTAAGACAAGGAGAAATAAAAGAAAAGCAAGAAGCTTCAAATGGAGGGAGGTCGAAAAATTTTGGACCAGCAACAAGTAGTTTAGGAGAATGATGTGTCCGCAATTTTAAAGGATTTGAAGAAGTTGCTTTCTTTTGGTGGGATGTAGAAAGGTTTTCCTCCACTTAGCGGGATAAAGAGGAGAGTTGTATGTAGGAGAAGAAAAATTATCCGTGGGATGGTGCTGTGTACATTTATGAATGTTAGTGGCTTAATGGCTTGCTTTCTTTTATAACAGACACCATGAATCATGATGGTATTACACTCATCAAATTGGCCAAACAGAATGGAAAAGAGAGGAAAAGGAAAGAGGATATCGGCAAAAATAGGATACTGTAGCACTGTTTGTCCCTTTGTCAGTATTGAGCTGCTGAAGTGTGATATCTTTCTGTTGGAGAAAAGTACTGTTGCAACTGTATAAGTTACAAGTTTCAGATAATTCAAGTGAATTGCCTGATCCCTTGTAAGCAGGATGGCAACACCAAGCTCTATTCTAAAGAAGATACCTAGTTAATTTTTGAACACTTTATCAATCTTATGCTGTGAAACTAACCCGCAATGGTATAAAAAATATGAAATTTTGCGCAGAAGGGTGTGTGAAGATGTTGTTAGTGGTCACTGCTAGACCATCTACATACACTACCTAACCAACAATTGATTGAAATTCTTGTTGTTTTACACTGTCGTTATTTACTTAACCTTCAAATTTGGGTAGTCAATGCTACAATAATTATGCCCCAAGGCCCAATTATGATGACAGAGTTTCTGTATTTTCTTTATTAGCTTAATACTCCTTTTGTTTCATAAGGACCTCCCTTGCTATTATAGATGGTAAAAGTATTGTTTTATTGACTGTTTAGTGGGAGAGAGAAAGTTGTTAGAAACATGAGTGTAATTTGATAAACAAGTAAACCCACGTGGTGGGGTAAAGGAGGGTAAAATAGGGTAAAAGAGGGAAAAGGTTTTGTAAAAAGTGGAGGGAAGAACTATGTGGAATCCTGTAATTGGAAAGAGGAAAGGTCTTTGTGGGAGTATTATGTCTTGGTTTGCTATAAGATTTTATATACATTAAGTTTTATATAAATGCCTTTCCAGAGTAGGAGTGGCACCTCTTGGCTGATGTTGAGAGGCCACAGCTTTCGCAACATGGTACTGTATTCAGTAGAAAATGACCTTGTATATGAGATGAGGATTGTATTAGTACATCTTTTATGTACTTTCCAAAATTTATGTGTAGTTAATCTTAAGAGGGGTCAACTGGTCAAGACCTGTTCATTATTTATTATAGCTTATAACAAAATTCTAGAGCCAGCAATTTTTCGCTTGAAGGATAGTATCATTTGGTCAGTAAAAGCTTCGTTTCTTTATGAAAGAATTTGTACAAGAATTCATGCTATTTGCTTGTTGCAGATGTAGTTCATAAATGGCTAGGTGATTGTATTTCAGTTAGTACTTCATCAATCTCGAAGTGATTGTATTGTCCTACTTCCTTTTTTTAATATATTCCTTTGACTCTCTTGAGTAGTTAATGTATGCATACCATTCGCTACACTCACTTTTGTTTTCAATGACTTCAATGTTCTTTCTATGCTAACATGCCATTGGCTCAAAGCTGCCCAATAATCTTGCTCCTGTAAATTGTAAATGCATAAAATGCTTACCAGGATAGTCATATTCACTGGAGGTATTTACTTTGCTGTCAAGTGAGCATTTCTTGGAGTATGTGCTATTTTTTTTTAATTAATCACTGTAACTGAAGTGGGATAATGTGTAAAATTTTCTAAATTTATAAATGGGGGTTTCTTGGATTTTTGTACAAGCGAGCTGACATGACAAATGTGGGAATTGTAGTGCAGGGATGGAGGGTTTTGATCTTTGCTCATCTTCCACTGATGGCAACTGCTTCGGGAAATATGAAATTGCTTTGTTATGCTGTGGAATGATGCATGTTCATTTTGGCCATCCTAAATTAGCTCTAGAAGTAAGTATGTGTAAGTCATAAGCACATGTTTTTACTTAGCATTTTATCATTTGAAAATATGTTGACTTACATATTCTTGTTGGGAAATCTTCAGGCTTTAACAGAAGCTGTCCGTGCTTCTCAACAGGTACCACATCACTTCTCCTTTATAATTGTAATTATATGCTAATCCTGCACTTCTCAGCCTGCATATGCTAGCCTACTGGGTTTGCTTTGTCCTCTCTAATTCGCTAAGATTCTGGGATTTCTGGACACTTTTTTGACTAAGATAAAACAAGATTTTGTTAGAAGACAGAAAGTAGACATTAGATGACAAAGTGCCTTTACAAGATATTAGTACCACAAGGCTATTCTCTTAATCTATAGGATGAGCTGCAAAGTTTGAAAGGAACTTGTTGACTAATTCAATTAAGTCCACTTTATTCTTACTCAACTTCTACTTGTTTGTCTTTGAAAATCTTGGATTCCTCTCTTACTATATAGTATATACATTGCAAGATGTCTGTAAAACTAATAAACCTTAGTGCCTAAGTAATTTCTTTGCTTGATAAGACCCAATATAACCAATATCTCAGTCAGTCATGCTCCAATATTCTATCTAGATAAAAGATATATGTTACTAAATATTAATGAAATTAAAATGGGGGAGGCCTGGTGTCCAGAAACTAAATAGACACGAAAATACCCTTACTATACCTCTCTGTGGATCTATAAAAGATACTAGAGAGAGTCTCGAGAGCATGTGGCCAGGAGATGCAAAATCATCTTCTCGGTCCCACTAGCATGTGAAAGATATTACCACTTCTTCCCAAACAAATTAACCATATGGTACTATGGTAGTCAATAGAATAAGCTTGCAAATGCTACAAAATGGTTGCAAATATGTTACTGAATTGCTTGTTGCTCATTCAAAATCACTCCTGCATTTCTTGAGCATAATATGTTACTGAATTACAATGGCAACAAGTCTGTTTCTGAAACTGCTGTCTCAATATTATATCTCTTGTATTTTTCATTGTACTTACAAACTTTCCGTTTTCTTGCAGCACAGCAATGATGCATGCCTAGCTTATACTTTGACAGTTATTTGCAACTTGTTGTCTCAATTTGGTATAACTAGTGCCTCAAGAATACTTGGATCCTCATACTCACCTATGACCAGCATTGGTTCTTCTTTAACCATCCATCAACAATTATATGTTCTATTAAGAAGAGCTCTTGCTAGATCTGAAGTTCTCAAGCTGACACCATTAGTGTCTGCAAACCATCTAGCAATGGCTAAATTTGACTTGATGGTAAGAAATTAGACCTGTGTGTATAATTCGTTCTCTTTTGTGCTCTTGCGAGCTTCAAATTTTGGCTCATGAGTCATGAGTTGAATTTTTTAAATATTTTGACTATCTGTTGTCCCGCGCAAGCAAAAAAGTACTTTTTTCATTGGCTTAAACATATCTTCATATTCTCCCTCTGATCCAAGTATATTATCCTTTTTGTTTTCAATTGGATGACACCAGTGTAAAACTGGGCTAGGTTTAGATGGAGAATAGAATTGGTAAATGAGAAGACACCTATTTAGAGGGTAAGTCCAAAGCGCTTTTTCGGTAAACTTGTTAGAAGCTCTTTAATTTCTCGTCCTCGAGGTTCTATTGTGATCCAAACTATATAGTGTGTGATTAGTTTGGTTTCATCCAGGTCCTTCCATACTATAGTCTGTTCTCTAGTTTTCTTTTTCTGAATAATGTTGGGGGATTTTCGTCTTATAGTTAGTCCTAGTTTCATGGAACTGCTAGTGAGGCCTCTTACTTTCCAGCTCAACAGTTTCTTCTTTGATTTGTCGATGATGACAACATTTTGAATGCCGTAAAACTTTGTTTCATTTCGCCAAAATTTACTTAGGTGCTGTTGTGATGTATGTGCAGCATGTCCAAAGACCTATGCTATCATTTGGTCCCAAAGCATCTGTTGACCTTAGAACACGCCCAGCTGATGTTTGTCAGGTATCATACTGATTAGCAATAACTTTAGCTTTCAAGAATTCTATATGGTACCACAAAGCACAAAGTTTTGAACATTTTCTCGTCATGTTTTATCTCCAGGAGCTGAGGTTGAGTTCCCATGTGGTCAGTGAATTCAGTAATGAAGGTTCTTCAATGTCTCGTGATGGTGATTTTGCTACTGCATGGCTTAAGAATCCGCATAAACCGATGGGTCCTCTAATGATAGACTCAGAAAATGGTTCAGGAAATGATTGCAATACATTTGAGTTCTGTGCTCAACAGAGCTCAATACCTAAGGCTGTGCTGCAACAACTTGGTTCTTCATTTTTACTCCGCACCACATCATGGGAGATGTATGGCAGGTTAGAATATATGATGTCTCATACTCTCATCACTTACTCAGCACACATGTTCCGTTTTCTTTTCTCTCTTCTATCCTTTGTGGGTCTTTTGCCAAGCCTTGTATTCTCTCTGGAACGATATGCATTTTTTTATACTTGTTTTTGGTGTCTTCATGATGAGGTTTTTGTGTTCTGAGAGGGATGATGAGTTAATTATATTGAGAAGCTTCTTATGTGAATTAGATATTTACAAATAGTTTTTGATGCTTTATGGTTAAGGTGGAGGGAATTTCTTCTACTTTTATGTCAATTGTCAATACAGCTTTCATGTATATGGATCTTTGGATGAATTGGGGGATCTATATTTGTTGCAATTTGTTATTTGTCAGAAAGATTACAGAACTGACTTTTTTTGACCTGTGTAATGTACTTCTACAATTTTTACTATCAGCAACTCGCTTGCCAGGATAAATGCCCTAGTTCACGCCACTTGCTTTGCTGATGCTTCAAGGTAATTATTCTACTTTCACCTAAGCTGATGGTGGTAAGTTTATGTGTGCAAATATTCATCATGAAGTTACTTATGTTGTTTATTGTCAACGTCCTATGGGCTGCATCAGCTTGGATAATCTTGCCTTGGCTTGTGTGAAGCTTGTTCAACATCTCGCTGCTTATAAGGGCTACAGGGGTGAGGTTACATTTAAATTGCTCTTCAGTCAACATTTAGAAAGCTCAATTGACTGTAGTATACATGTGGTGCCATATATTTTCTGATCCTAGGGTTCGGGTAATTGTTCCAATAGTGCTTTTTTGTTGTCAAAATACATTACTTGTCCGTATGAAACAGTCATGATTAGAATGTATGGTATATAATTTTCTGCAGAAGCATATGTCGCATTCAGAATTGTAGAGGAGAAGTTCCATGTCATCTCAAAATCACGAGTCTCGCTATTGAAGCTTCAACTTCTCCACGAACATGCCTTGCATAGGTTTGTCCTCTGTGGAATAAGGGGCATGGATCCTTGTGAAATTTGAGTTATACATAATAAAAAACTTCAATTAATCTAAAATAAAAATTCTGAGCTGGTAATTTGGCTAGCATCACTTATATTGGAACCCTTATGCAGAGGTCATTTGAAGCTTGCTCAACGAGTTTGTGATGAGCTTGGTGCTTTGGCTTCCCCTGTGACTGGTGTTGATCTAGATCTAAAGACTGAAGCAAGCCTTCGTCGAGCTCAAACATTGCTAGCTGCAAATCAGTATAGCCAGGTCTTAATCCTCTTTCTTCCTTCCATTAAGCGGTCTTTATCATGTCATTTAGAATGGGTTTATTGGTAACTTAAGTTTGGATCAATGTCAAAGGTGCTTCTATAAGTATCCTCACTGTCAAAGGTGCTAAGCCACCACTCTGATAAATCTTATCAATAATGGTATATATTGGCTACTCGTCTGTTAAGCTATGGAATATTACTTTGTCATGGAGGCAGTAGATACATATTAAGGTAGAGCTAACTGACCTTACACTATTTCAAAGTTCTAAATTCTAAATTTTGTATAGACCTATCCAATTATAACATATCATACATCATACACGTGCCATTTTGGTGCCTAATCAGTTGAGTAAGAAGTATGTTGATGGCTTTAATCTAACTGGACCTTAAGGATGCGATAGTTTCCATGAATGTGAGGACTTTTCAGGTAGGTTTCTTTAAGCTGATGATTTTTCTTGTGTGTAACTTTCTAAAGCTATTTATACCTCTCTGTGTTAAAGGGGTGTGGATACCGGCTGCATTATGGGGTTTCTTGGTAACTTTGTTGCAGCTTACCAGTATTATGGCTCTTATAGAATGGACGTGGACCGTATTATTCAGTATAATTAGTAGATCCTTGTGGTCTATTTCTTTTGTACACCTACCTCTGGTCCCTATAGAGAATTGAATTCATATATTTTGAAAGTGATGCTCTATGTGTCTGCTTGGTTGGAGTTGTTGACTTCTTGTTGTTTCATACATGCATTATGATGGTTGTGTTTCAGTATTTACTACTGGCACCAGGAGCTTGTTTAAATGAGGCGATTTGGAGAGAAAAAAGGGAGGGGGGGCGTAAGTCAAAACTCTAGTTTGGATAATTATGTTGGAAGGGGAGGGACGAAATGGAGGGATCCAATTTTCTTCTATAGTGAATCAAATCCTTCAGTTTTGAAAAATGTATTACTCCTCTCCTCCCTTCCTTCTCCCTGCTCTCATCTTTTACTTTCTTCAACATTGTTACTCAAACCATGGTTCGAAAATACGAGTTACGGTCACTGTCGCGGAAGCGTTTGCGGTTTTGTAGGAACGGAAAGGATACGTTCAATGCCGACGGCGTCGTGATTTCCCCCACCAATTTGTTATTACAGTCCTTTTTAGGTGGTTTTTAGTTTTTGAGTATACCCCAATATAATGATAGTATAGTAATAAATTGTAAATTTGTAATATCGTATTTCCTAGTTTGTAATATTGTTATTTCATAGTACGGAGCAGTCGGTAAGTGGGAATATCTGAAAAAGTATGAAAAAAGCAATATGAAAAGTAGTATTGGACTCTTGGTATGGGACATGCCGGTGAAATTGTCTTGTCACGGTTAGTTCGGCTGAAATTTCGGCTTATTAAAATCCACCTTGTTGAACTGGTCAAATTCGGTTCGCCAATGTTGATAATCGTTCCAGTATGGGTGAAGTGTGAACCAAACTGATTTAGGCGTTTTTGATACCATGACCAGAACTAAGTCCAGATGTCATATTTGGTGCAGGCAGCGCAAATTGCACAATCCCTCTTTTGCACATGCTACAAGTTCCATTTGCAAGTTGAAAATGCAACAGTTCTACTATTGCTTGCTGAAATCCACAAGGTATTATATATTTTGTCTTTGGAATTTATATCTGTTACAAAGATATATGTTGTTTGCCTCTTGATGATTTCCTGTCTGCCCAGCATTGTTTATGCTATCAGGATACCCCTAAGACTCTCTATGGCTATCCCTTATGAATGTTGTCTCTGTTCTATATTGTTTATGATGTTAGGAGTTAGGACCCTTTTTCTTTAAGCCTTCCACCGGCCTAGACGCTAACTGAAACTTTCTGTTGGCATCCTGGTGGTACATTTTGTCTGGAAGGGTGGGCATTATTTATGCTCAACTCTGAGACAATTTATGAATAGCGACGGAGAGTTTGGTAACATCCTCAAGATATTTATTATGATTTCCCTGGCCATGCACCTTCCAGATATACTCATAATCGGAGTTTCCCTACCTCTTGTGTGCTTGATTCCAGTGGACCTCTAGTCCCCCTCTGCAACAAATCCACCTCCTCCTTTCATATTGATGACTTACCACAGACGTGGCTTGAGGAGCGCTAAAGAGGGAAAAGGGGAGTAAGTGTCACCTGCAAATATCAGAGAGGTTAGAGCATAATCAGGGAATGTCAGGGCATATTCTGAAATCACAGAAATAGATGAGCTGTATGGTGAGGTGTCATTCACAAGGGTAGGAGAAATGAAAGTTGTAGCTGGCTATAAATAAGTAGTAGAAGGAAAGAGTAAGGTATCCAGAAATTGAGTGTGTATTTAGAGTAATTTGGGAGAGATCTTGGCCTCTCGAAAGCCTTGACTTATCTAGTAATTTTCTGCTTTCTATCAATCAAAGACCTCAGCTCTCTGTGATACTTTGTTGCTATAAATCTTGAACAATATAATCTGCCATTGGGAGGTTTTGAATTTGCAGGGCCCAGTTCACTACAACTTGGTATGAGAGCACGTGATCCATGATGCCGGCAGCCACAACCCAGAATGGCCAACGCATGGACAGGCTCGAAGAGGAGGTGACAACCCTCAAGAGCACCATGGCGGATGAGATAACATCAGCTGTTGCCAAAGCCGCAGCTAAGATGCAAACCTCGATCAACAACCAAATCATTGCAAGCATGGATCTTTCAATCCAGAGATTGGAAGGTCGTATTGAGCGTTCCGAGAAACCCAGGAAGGAATGATAGAGAAAATCTGGTCAGACCAAAACAAATTTCAAGAGGAAGTGAGATCTTCGTTGAATCAGCGTTAGTCACCTCCCTTCATGGTCCACGAGGAAGAGGAGGGGTCCTAAGATGAAGGATTTGTGCCAGGAGGGTTTGGCCCCTTCAACCATGGAAAAAGGAGGGGAGAAGAGGAACTCACTTTCACGGAGAACCTAAATGGGGGGGGGTGTTTGTAGTTAATCCTGGCAGTGGAGGTTACGGGGGAGAGCGAGAGCATCCCCGAGGAATGGTGAAGAACTAGGTTGGGGAGGAAACACTTGGAGTGCTGCTTGGGGCTTAACGAGAGGAAAGGGAGGGGGAATAGGGTGGAATGTTTACGGTGGTGCAAGATGGGAAGGCGCGAGGGAGGAGTAATGGAAGAGGCTGGATGGAGTGGTAACGGCGACGGAAACCGAGGAGGGGGAATGGGACGAAACGAGAGGAGGAACAGGTTCGGGTGGAAATGGTGGACTTGGGAATGGAGAACGATGGAACGGTGCATGGAGAAATGGAGGGGTGTCTTGGTGGGAAGGACACGATGAAAGTGGAGGCGGCTCAGGCTGGGGTGGTCACGATGGAGGGAATTGGAGGTACTCCAAGCTGGGCATGCCACTCTTTGACGGCCAACAGCCGGATGGATGGGTGGTGAAGGCGAAGAGGTATTTTGCTTTTTACTACCTTTGTGAAGAGGAAAAGATGGAGGCCGCCGTGAGTACGGTTGGAAGGCGATGCTCTCTCTGGTACAACCTGGGAACATCGTCGGCGACCCGTTCGCAGGTGGCCGGAGCTCCGGGGAGTTAGTACTACGGCGATTCCGCCGGCTAACTCGAGGCTCCTTGTATGAACAGTGGTTAGCTGTGAAACAACATGATATGATCCTCAACTCCCGCCGGCAATTCATCAAACTAGCCGCATGTTCCTGACCGAATATTGATGGGCCAGTTCTTGCATGGGTTGAAGGAAGATATGAAGGCAGAAATAAGACAAATGGGCCCATTGACTCTGGACCAGGCTATGGATCAAGCATCTCGGGCCAAAGAGAAAATTCGGGTGTCAAAAGGGTCCAAAACCTTATCTTAGTTCGGCCCAAAAGGAGGAAGCTCATGGGGAGTACAAAACTAAAATTCCACCTACCTTTCTCCAACAGCCTAGTCCACCCAAGTTCAGAATTTCCCCAACAAGCAGTGGGGGATCTAGAAATTTAGAAATGGGGGTACGATAAAATGAACAATTAGATTCATAAAATATATCATCTCTCCTTCCCTAATCTTTGGCTTTATTTTATTTTTTGGAGCCAAATTTCACCAACTTTAACCGCAGAATACCATTAACATATAAGAAAAAAAAATCAGATAAAAATAAATGCTCCGATACAAGAAGTGGACAACGGTAATGAATTTGAATCCCAAATTTTCTTTGTTTTAATATTTAGTCAACCCTAAAAATTTGGGAAATTTAAAAGATTAACTATTGTAGAAGGATTTTGTAAAAAATTGTAGTTGATATAAGTCACATAATTGTGTTAATGGAATAGGGTGGAAAACGGTTATTAAAAGTTAAAAAGATGATTTAATAAATATATAAAAGTGAGATAAAATAAATGGAAAATAACCTAATAGTTTTAATATACATTGACAACTTTCTATAATTTGTATTGTTGTATGTATAACAAGAATTGCATATTTAACTTCCATATAAATTATAACCTTTGAGGGAGTAAGAGGAAGAAAATGTGTTGATAAAGAACCTTTGAATAAAGACAGAGTAAGAGAGAAAAAAAAACAAATGGAAGTCGGCTTGTAGGGATCGATCATGCGACCTTATTGAACTCTTTTATGATTCCCCCCCTTAACAATGAAGCGAACATTAGTTTTAAGAAAATTTTGCATGTATAATAATTATATAGTTTTTTTCCAAATTAATGGGGGTTACAACTGTTCCCCCTTTGTACCCCATTGTATCCGCCAATGCCAACAAGGCATGGGCCAGCCTAATGGCACAAACAAATTCACCAGGGGTGACTTACCCCTGAAACAAAACCAATAAGAGAGGTGAGAAGACTCAGTGAGCGTGAATTGCAAGGGAAGAAAGATAAGGGGTTATGCTTCGGTGTGATGATAAGTGGTCCATCGGACATAGGTGCCGGCGGAAGGAGGGCGACTTTAGAGAGGATGAAGTCAAAGGAGGTCAGGTGGTGGAAGAACCACCTCCACGGGAGGTTTCCCTCAACGGAACCCAAAGATATGAAAATGTTTGGAGAGATTAAAGGGGCGCGGGTCGTGGTAATGATCGACCCGGAGCAACCCACAACTTTATCTCACTTGATACACTGGATAAATTGGGTCTTCTCATTGAGGATTCACGGAGCTTTGAAGTATCTTTGGGAAATGGGGATTCTATCCAAGGAATAGGCGAATGTAAAGGAGTGAGATTGAAAGGAGGACTAGAGTTTAAGGAGAATTTTCTGCCATTAAAGCTGGACAATTCCGACCTGATTTTGGGGTACAGTGGTTAGAGAAATTAGGAGCAGTGGTGACGAATTGGAAGGAGGCAAGGAGTAGACCATAAAGTTCCAAAGTGAAGGCAAGATGGTGACTTTGAATTGGGACCCGTCATTAGCTCGATCTTGCATCTCCCTCAAGGCAATGATCCGAACTATTCGAGGAGAAGGGGGAGGGATTCTAAGAGTTAGGCCAGATGGGGGAGAGGCATGAACTATTGACCAGGAGAGGAGCCAAGGGTGGTCATACCTACATATATGAAGGGAGTCATGGAGCAGTTCCTAGGGGTCTTTAAACCACCATCCAGGCTTCTCCCACATAGAGGACATGAGCACAAAATCATCCTCAAACAAGGCAGTAGTTGTGTAGGGGTGCTCCCCTATAGATAGTGCCACCAGAAGGATGAAATAGAGCGTTTAATCAAAGAAATGCTCGAGGCAGGGATCATTAGGCCTTCAACAAGCCCTTTTTCTAGCCCCGTGCTACTTGTGTGCAAGAAGGATGGGTCTTGGCGATTTTGCGTAGATTACCGCCCCCTCAACAAAGAAACAGTTCCGGAAAAATATCCGATTCTCGTAATCCATGAGTTACTAGATGAGTTACATGGGCCCAAGGTGTTCACCAAGTTGGACTTCAAATCCGGGTCTCATCAAATTTTGCTCAAACAAGAGGATGCCCATAAAATCGCATTCCGTACCCACGAAGGACATTACAAGTTCTTGGTAATACCCTTCGGATTGACCAATGCTTCGGCAACATTTCAATCCCTTGTGAACGAGATATTCCGCCCCTTTCTTCGTAAATTCATACTTTTGTGTTTTTTTTTGATGATATTCTCATTTACAGTGCCAATGAGAAAGAGCATGAAACTCATCTTGCCATGGTGTTACAAACTCTGGAAGAAAATCAGCTTTTTGTGAACTTGAAAAAATGTGAGATTGGGTTGCTGGAGGTAGCCTATTTAGGCCATAAAGTCTCGGAAAAAGGGGTGACTGCAGACTTAGAAGAAAATCCGAGCCATTCTGGAATTGGCTCCGCCCAAATTGCACAACCTCTCACAACCCAGTTGAAGAGGGACTGTTTTGGGTGGTCTGAAGAAGCTAACAGTGCGTTTCAAGCACTCAAAGAAGCCATGACAAACACCCCGTTCCTGGCCCTCCCAAATTTCAGAATTCCATTCATCTTGGAAACAGATGCATCGGGTTACGGAGTAGGGGCAGTATTACAGCACCCCATAGCATTCTACAGCGAGCTTTTGGGCCCACGCACACAAGCCAAATCAGTGAATGAGAAGGAGTTGATGGCCATGTGCCTAGCAATTCAAAAGTGGAGACATTACCTCCTTGGGTGACACTTCATAGTCCGCACGGATCAGCAAAGTTGCAGTTTATTATGCAATAAAGGTGGAGGTGGGATCTCAATACCAAAGATGGGGTAAGCAAATTGATAGGGCTGGATTTCACGATTCAATACAATCCGGGGGACCTCGAATAGGGTGGCTGATGCCTTATCTCGTAAAACTCAAGGGGAGGTTGAACTTGGGGATGCTGTGTGCACACAAGGGGTAGACTGGACTGAATTACAGAAAGAAATTGAGTAGGATCCTACGCTCAAACAAATGACAGCAGACCTACAAAAGGATGAGAATTCTCATGCGTATTACTCCTTGGTGGAGGTGAGATTGTTGTACAAAGGAAGAGTGCTGATCCCTAAATCTTCGGTGTTTATCCTGCGGTTGTTGGAAGAGTACCATGACTCGCCAGTGGGTGGGCACTCAGGAGATTTGAAAACAATTCTCAGAATAGCAGCGGATTGGTATTGGGTGGGCATGCGAGGAGATGTTACAGCATATGTGATGAAATGTAGCATGTGCCAGCAATTCAAAGCCACGAACCTCAGCCTCGCCGGACTTCTACAACCCCTACCCCTCCCCATGATGATGTGGGAAGAGATCGCCATGGATTTCATTGAAGGTCTTCCACGTTCCAAGGGGGTGTGATACGGTGTTAGTTGTGGTGGATCTCTTAACAAAGTATGCCCATTTTTTGCCTCTTAAACATCCTTTTACAGCATACGCTGTGGCAGGGCTGTTTATTAAAGAAATAGTGAGGTTGCACGGGTTTCCCTCATCAATTGTGTCGGATCGTGATCGCATCTTCATGAGCCTATTTTGGAGGGAGTTGTTCCGCTTGCAAGGAATCCAATTGAAACGCAGCACTGCTTAGTGGTTACCACCCACAAACGGATGGCCAATCCGAGGTGGTTAACAAGTGCTTGGAAACATACCTCCGTTGTTTCACTTTGGGACAGCCACGGAATTTGGGGGCATGGCTCCATTTGGCCGAGTTTTGATATAACTCATCCCCGCATCTTTCTACAAAGATTACCCCTTTTAAGGCTCTCTAGGGAAGGGATCCCCCTCAATTGCTTCGCCTTGGAAGAGGACACACTGCAGTAGATAGCCTGGAGAATATGTTACTAGAGCGTAAGGCCATTTTGGATGACCTACAAAAGGATGTTTTAGAATTCTCATGCGCATGTCCAAGTATGCGAACCAGCACCGCAGGGAAGAAACTTTTGAAATAGGAGACCGAGTGTATCTAAAACTTCAGCCCTATCGTCAACAAACACTGGCCAAGCGCTCACTTGAGAAGTTGGCAGGCCGTTTCTATGGGCCCTTCACCATTGTGCAGCGCCTTGGTACTGTAGCCTACAAGTTGGACTTACCTGCACAGAGCAAGATACATCCTGTATTTCACGTGTCCCAATTGAAGAGAGCAGTGGTAGATGCCAGGGCACTGTCCGAAATTCCTAGCACCATATCTTCAGACTTAGAATGGCTTGCTGAACCAGAAGCACTCTTGGATGTGCGCACAATTGGCCCCCCATCTGCCGACAGAACCGAAGTACTCATCGAATGGCAACAATCGTCAGCCTTTGAGGCCACTTGGGTAGAGTTCCATTCAATCCAACTTCGCTTTCCTCACTTCCACCTTGAGGACAAGGTGAGTGTTTGGGCCCGGGGGTAATACAACAAATCCACCTCGCCCTCCCATATTGGTGACTTACCACAGACGTGGCAAGAGGAGCGTTAAAGAGGGAAAAGGGGAGTAATGGTCACCTGCAAATATCAGAAAGGTCAGAGCATAATCAGGGAATGTCAGGGCATATTCCGAAATCACAGAAATAGATGAGCTGTATGGTGAGGTGTCATTCACAAGGGTAGGAGAAATGAAAGCTGTAGCTGGCTATATATAAGTAGTAGAGGGAAGAGTAAGGTATCCAGAAATTGAGTGTGTATTTAGAGTAATTTGGGAGAGATCTTGGCCTCTCGAAAGCCTTGACTTATCTTGTAATTTTCTGCTTTCCATCAATCAAAGACCTCAGCTCTCTGTGATACTTTGTTATAATTCTTGAACAATATAATCTGCCATTGTTGGGAGGTTTTGAGTTTGCAGGACCCAGCTCAGTATACCCTCCTCTTTATTTATTTATTGTGTCTTCTCGTGTGAAACTGCTCTTATCTATATAAACATGGAAGTAGTTGATGGTTTTTCTTAATTTCTGTCACAGAAATCAAGAAATGCTACCCTAGGCCTTCCATATGCATTAGCAAGTATATTGTTTTGCCAGTCATTTAACTTGGACCTTCTTAAAGCATCTGCAACCCTCACACTGGCTGAGTTATGGCTCTCCTTTGGACCAAGTGAAGCACAAAGAGCTCTGTCGCTCCTTCATGGAATCTTCCCAATGATCCTTGGCCATGGGGGGCTCGAGCTCCGTGCACGGGCTCACATTATAGAAGCTAAATGTCATCTTTCCGATGTAAATTATTCAGGTATTATACTTCTCTCTCTATTTCCCTATCTGTCTTTATGTCTTCTTGGTAACACTCATGTACTTTTGTGAAGACTGCACAATAGGGGACAAGCATCAAGTTTCAAGTGCATAAAGAATTTTCATATGCTTAGTATAGTTGATGTTTGAATACGAACCTGGTAGTTCAAACTTCAAAGGGCTATTTAGCTGGAGAAGTAAATTGTGTTTTCCTATTAAAAGTTTTTGGAACCAATTGGAAGCTGGTTTTATGGGGATATTTTCGCCCCCCATGCTTAATGTGCTACTTCACCTGTAATTAGATGTTGATAATTTTGGTTTTGCATGTCCTAAGTGGGTCAAGCACCAGAGGCTGTGCTCAACCCTTTACAAGAAGCCTGTGAGGAGCTTGAACTTTTGGAGGTGAGTATTCTTACAGTTCACCTTATTATCCGCTCTGAAGCATGCCGGGTTGTAGTGGTCTCATCGCAAATGAACTTTCTATTGTTTGTAGTTCTTCCCACATGCACTCTGTTTCGTCAACAAAAGCTTATGACAATATTTTTGTTACAGTTCTTGTTTCAAAAGCTTATAGATTGTAGATATGCTTGATTTTCTAAATCCCATGCATCAATAGATAGGATGTAGAGATGGTTTACTATGTGTTACAATCATCATATAGGTTTGAAAACCTGCAATGGATTTCTGAAGTGCACATATGACTTAGTATATGTTCTATACTGCAGTATCATGAGCTGGCTGCAGAGGCTTACTATTTGATGGCTATGGTGTATGACAAATTGGGCAACCTGCAAGAGAGGGAGAAAGCTGCAGCCTCCTTCAAGGATCATATCATTAGTTTAAGAAATCCTCAAGATTCTGAGGATGACAAATTAAACACTATGTAGACAACGCACATACAATACCCTTTGCCTTCTCTTTTTTGAAAGTAAGATACGTGCTCAACCGGATTTTCAGTTTAAGCATTAGGGAAAGTCTTGATGCCCCTTGAAGACTCGCCTAACCGGAATTAGGGATAGGACCTGATGGTCGGCAAACCTTCTTCTAAAGTATCGCACACTCGACCTTTTCCTGTGTAATAAAGCCAAAATACTACTTGTATTGCTACCTCCGTTGATATATCATTGTTACAGAAGCAGCAGTTCTTGAACTCCCCACTTCTTACAATTAGTGGTCTTGGACTCTTGGGTGGTTCTAACTAAAATAGGAAGCAACCGACTTTTGTAATTAGCTCTTTGAAGTTTCTCCATTTTGATGTAAACACTATAAAGTATACTCAATATCCAACTTACTGCTAGTTTAGATGATGTAATACCCTGATATTTATGGGAAATTTAGATAAGCAAGGCCCTGCCTACTTTTGAAGTTGATGCATGTAAGTTTAGAGCAAAATTTCGGAGTGTTTTCTCATTACGGTAAAACTTACTTCTATATCATGACTACGAAGATATCATAACAAAAAAGGGAAAAAAACCGTGATATTAAACCGACCCTTATTTATAACATTTGGTTTCTCGTTTGCTCTATTTGTGCTTTATATCTCGTATTGGACTATGTCGGAAAAGATGAATAATATCTTTTGTTATTATTTATACGAGATTAAAAGTTAGATTCCAAATGTGCTAATTTTGTGGAGAACAATCTAGGAGTGTAAAATCCTCTTTGATACCTAGTCATATACTCCTACTTCATAGTTCATATGTAGATATATTAGTGATTGAAACACAAATCAAAGCATATGGAACCTCCTTTTTTTAGGGGAAGCATATGGAATATCCTTCTTTAATTAATATACGACTATATTTAGTTATTGTTAAAGTTGTGTCTACTTATGTACAAAGCAAATTGAGACTTTATTATGAGATCAAGAGTTTAAGTCATAAAAACTAATTACCCAAATTTAGTTTGCCAGGAACTCCAACTAAAATAGATACTTTTAGTCTCTTGCCAAAGTCATCTACCCATTTTAACTGATAAAACATGTTATCCATTACTATTTAAACTTATAAACTCTATGCCTCACAAATTGCTGCCTAAACACATATACATGTACCTCAGAGCGGGATTTATAGATGTAATAGCCCTATTTTAAGAGCGTTTATTAAGGCTAATTATAATTATTAAGTTAATTATATTTCGAATATTCTTATTTTATTTGGGTTAAGAGTTTTTGAATATTTAATTTTATCGTGTTTGTAATATATTTATTTGTTTAATTTTATGAAGTTATTATTATTAATATTACTATATATTTTGAATTTTAAGCATTTAAAATTTAGTTGGGTGATATTTAGCGAAAATGGGAAACAATGTCGGTTTCCATTTTCCTTCTTATCCGTTTGGTTTATTTGGAAATCCAAATACCCCCCCCTTTTTCGGTTGTTTTAGAAACCCCAAAAACCCATTTAATCTTTCTCTCTCGTGAAAACCCCAAATACCTCAAACCCCAAAAATCAAATCATCTCTCTCTTCCTCGTGAAACCCTTTCGTTTCTCTCGCTCACCTCCGCTGTCGCCTCCCCGGCGTCCCCGAAGCTCGCCGGAGCTTCCTTTTCCCCCTGCTACTCGCCGGAGCTGTGCCTTTGGCTCGCGTTTTCTCTATCTTCGTTTGTCTTGCTGCTGGTCTTGCTCTTCCTCCTCTGTTTGTGCTATAAGCTGGTCGGGAAAATTCGGGCTGTTACAAGTGGTATCAGAGCTTGATTATTTTTGGATACGTTGTGATCTCCATATCATGGCGTAAGGGTGGAAAATAGGTTTAATGGATTGACTAAAGCGTTACGTATAAATGAATTAAGCCGTTTGAGTGTTTGCGCTTATGCGTGTGCTATATGAATCCATTTAAATGAAAGTATAATGCATCGTCTTTGTATTAATGATGTGTATTGCATTATATGTGATATCTTGTATAACATATGATATTATTTACTTAAAAGTGTGTATTTCAAGAAAACTTTTATGTTTTGCTTAAGTAAATGAATTTCAAACGAGATCTCTCTAAATGAGATGATTGGAATCCAATGCCAACAAGTTTGCCCTTTTTGCTTTCTTTGCTCCTTGATTTCGCGAGTCAAGTTGAAGTAGAGATACAAAAGATGATGGTAGAATGGAGGCTGGACGCCTAATGTCTTGCGAGCTTGAGATTTTGGTTTTATTTAAATGATTGTTTTCAAGTTTCGAGGACGAAACTTTTGATAAGGGTGGTAGTATGTAATAGCCCTATTTTTAAGAGCGTTTATTAAAGGCTAATTATAATTATTAAGTTAATTATGTTTCAAATATTCTTATTTTATTTGGGTTAAGAGTAAGAATATTTAATTTTGTCATGTTTGTAATATATTTATTTGTTTAATTTTATGAAGTTATTATTATTAATATTACTATATATTTTGAATTTTAAGCATTTATAATCTAGTTGGATGGTATTTAGCGAAAATGGGAAACAATATCGGTTTCCATTTTCATTCTTATCCGTTTTTGGAAACCCATATAACCTCCCCCCCTTTGTCGGTTGTTTTAGAAACCCCAAAAATCCATTTAATCTTTCTCTCTCGTGAAAACCCCAAATACCTCAAACCCCAAAAATCAAATCCTTTCTCTCTTCCCCGTGAAACCCTTTCGTTTCTCTCGCTCACCTCCTTGTTGCCTCCCAGGCATCCCCGAGCTCGTCGGAGCTTCCTTTTCCCCCTAATACTCGTCGGAGTTGTGCCTTCGGCTCGCGTGTTCTCTCTCTTCGTTTGTCTTCTTCTTTTGGTCTTGCTCTTCCTCTGCTGTAAGCTGGTCGGGAAAATCCGGGCTGTTACAATAGAGCTTCAAAGAAGGGAAAACAATGAGCAATAAACAAAAAACTTAGCTTTGAAAGTACTAACATCCAAGTGTAGGGTACAAGTTTTCTACCCAAGAGCGGGATACAAATTTTTTTGTTGTTGCTAAAAGTGGTGTATTTAAGCACTTAAACTTTAAAAGCTTGTCTATATATTATTCTTAGGAAAACAATTTACAAGGTTTCCAAATTTATCAGATGTTTCCGAAGAGAAAATATGTGTTTTGACTTGTAACATTCGAACCTATTACCTCTCATTTGAGATACAAATACAATAACCAACTACTCTACAATCTCATGAGAATTAAGGGAGTAGGGGGGTTGGCGGTGTATGGTTTGTAATGGGCCTCTGGATGGGGCCATGTGTAAAGCAACCTGGAGAATTTATGCTTATTTGAAAGAAAATTACAAGGGAAAGAAACGTTAACATTAATTTTTTTTAAATACTTCCTTCGTTCTAAAATAAAATAAACTTAGCTAGGGGGAGGCAGGGGATTAAGAAGAGGAGAGATAGAGAGAAAAAAAAAAAGAGACCCATATAATGAAAATAAAGATACAAAGAAGTAATCTATACTAATATATTAAAAGGCGTTCCTAAGAATGTCTATGTGCCATGTGGCACTCTCCTCTAATACTCTAATGCAAATGCTTTATTTTCATGTCAAACCCCTCAAATAAAAAAATAATGTTTTTAGTTACAAGGTATCGAACACGTGACCTTTGAAATGAAAAGTGAGAGCTTAACCATTGATCCAACATAACATCATTATTTAGTATTTCAAAATAAATTATAATAAGATCTTGTAATTATAGCTCATTAAAAGACTTACACAAGTAGTTAGATACCTAACATATTAATGGTAATGATAATAGACTATTGTAGACATAAACTTTTACTCCATTTTCTTGTATTCTTCAAATTATGACGTCAATATTTTCCTCAAAAGACAAAAATTTACGAAAAGAAACAACCTGGGGCATCGCCCGGGACACTCACTAGTTACTAAATAAAATAGCGTTATTTTATTTTAGCGTTTTATTTATTTTGAAACCACATACAATAATAAGTGCTTTATTTTATTTTAGAATGAAGTGCGAGAACCAACCACATCATAATTTCTAGTATACCACCCTTGAAAGCAAAAGTAATTTGACTACTACTATTACATGGCTCCATCTTCAGGCGGTGTTAGTGCTCCTAGCAGGGTTCCAGGGTCTCTCTCTAAGAGGGTAGTTGCTCGTGTTTCAACGAAGGTGGGATTTGAAGGTGCCTCGGAAGAAGTGTGAGGCCAAAGTCAGGGATTGAGAAAAGCAAAAATCGAGGCGACAAATCTGTTGTTGTTTTTTGTTTCTAATGCAGCAAAGGAGTTTGGTGCTTACACTCCTCCTGCTAGGTTGTTGTAGCTTCTTGAATGATTAAAGTGGTTACATGATGATTTATTTTGGTGACACAATGCTTATTGTTGGTCACTTATTATTTTTTTAACATTTAGGAACCCACACATGTAATTGAAGTGATATTTTGTTAATGATTATGGTAATAAATACATTGGGTTCTTTCCATTTCACAATTGAAGTTTCTCAGTTATTATTATATATTTTGTCATTTAATTTCTTAAATATTCAGTAAATAGATTAAAGTGGGCACCAATTAGCTTAAATTAGGTACCAAATGAATTTAAATAATCACTTATTGAAATATATTAGATGTTCAGCTTTGTGTTTTTTAAATTAAAGTAATCAGCAAATGAATAGGTGACTAATTTGAACAAGCATCAAATGGATTAAAGTAGTCTCTAATTTGAAGAAATCTAAAGTCAGCATGGAATAGTGACTAATTGGAATATCATGGTCTCTACTTGACATATAACAGTCACTTAAGAACATAAAACTTACTGATCAACATAACTTGTAACTATAACCTAAAGTTGAGTACCACTCAGCATAATTTTGCAAAATAACAAACCAATGGTAATTGTTTTGTTTGTACTTCTACTAATTACATAAAGTTCTACTTTTTTTCAAAACTAATTAATCATCACTGTTAGTAACCAAATCAGTTTTTGTTCAAACTACTTTCTTGGAGAGGATCTAGTTGCTGGTCCGGATTCCTTCACGAGATAGTTTTACTTCGGAAGAGATGGTTTTTGCAGCTTTTGCAGAACTACAGTATGGTTGTGTTGGGTACGTCTTGGTGTCTTTTCGATCTCCTGCAAAACGCTTGATTAGCTTCATCTGCTTGCTTGGTGGGAATTTGAGGTTGTTGTTTTTGTGGCTGTGGAATCAGATTATACAGCAAATTCATTTACAGTGAAAACCAAATGATTCAAAATGCTTAAATAAAGTGGCTACCAAAGAACTTAAACTGGTCACATAAGTAAACTAGTTACTTGATGAAATAAACTGCCAGAAAATTAAGCATCTTTCAAATAACAAGAACCAAAATGACAATTCATTAGGATAGCAGTAAGTAATTGAATTTGAAACTTCTCACTGAACGGATGGAGAATTGAGTTAAAGTGGTAACAAATAAACCTAAACTGGTTACTAAATGAGTTAAAGTGGATACTTAATGCCTGTAACAGTTTCAGTTTCAGTTTCATTTGCAGTCTTGTTAGTGTCCATATATTATAAAGGAGTCTCAAAAATGATAATAAGAAACTAATCAACAATCAAGTTATAGTGGATACTAAATTAATTAAAGTGATCAATAGGCAAAAACTTCCGGCCAAAACTGATCACCAATCAAGTTTAGGTCAAATGATTTAAAGTGATTTCAAAATGACTTAAAGTAGTCACCAATCAAGTTATAGTAGCTACTAATGTATCTAAATGATCCTCAAATGATTGAAATTAGTGAAATCAGATTTGTAGTCTGTAATTATTGTTTGGTTGCCCTCTTAATTAGCTCATTTGGTGATATTAGTACAACTTCAATGCCAATCTAAATTCCATAGTAAAAAATGTGGATTCACAATATTGTGAAGTTTCCACTAATTTTTGAGGAGTGTTCTATAAAGATGTACATAGAAAACTACTTCAGACTTCAAAGTCCAACCTAAGAGACAGAATACATCAGTTATTGAGAAAGGAGAGAACTAGAGAAGAGAAAACTTATTTCCTCTTGCAACAAAAACAACAGCAACGTAACAGGCAATTTATACTGCATTAAATATCTCATTGATGTTCCGACCAGGTGTTGAGAGTTGTATCAAGGTGGACAATAAAAGAGGTATTCCATGAAAGAAACATGAAGCTAATCTATATCGAAACGGCAATTAGGATGCAGGTTAAAGGTTAACCAACTTAATTTTACCTCTAATGAAACTAAACATCATACTATTCAAAATTAACTATTGTCTTATTGTCCAGATCAACAAATTCTATTATAAACTAAATTCATATTGTAAAACCTTCCAATCCACAGGAATAACCACAAAAACGTGCAACATATTCAAAACATCCAATTCACATGAAGTTTATCAACTTTTCAATTACCAATTTCATGTATCTACAACATTTCTTTTAAACATTAAATTAGTCACTAATGAAACTAAAGAGCAAATTTCTCACAACAAACTTGTTTCTAATTGTCAACAACAACAATATGCTTTACGCATCACAATAGCTCATTCAAAACCAAAATCAGTCAGTTCTAGTATACAAAAATCAGTCACAATAGCTGAAATGTGTACCTTCATAATTTTCTAACAATCTTAAGTAATTTTACGAACAATTAGCTGAAACTTAGCTTCGAATTAGCATCTCCAAAACCCTAACTTGAGCAAATTTAACATATGCATGTAACTTGATGAAGGAACGAGCTAAGAACTCAAATTTTGACAATAAATCAGCTCAAAAATGCATAAAACAAGTAGTTTACTTACCTTTACAGTTTTTGGGATTGAAATTCTTCAAAAATCGAGTGAAAATGTGCTTGAACGTCCGTTCGGTGCAGCCGTCGAATTTCGGAGCTTATCTCGGTGAAATTCGGCATCCTTGTAATCAGAGAATCGAAATTGGAGAAGGTGATGATGGAGCTGCTATGGAGGATTTCCCTTGGCGGGAAAATTCCACCATTGAAGAGAATGAAAAGTGAAGAGAGGAGAGAGAAACGCACAAGAGAGACAGAGGAGAGTTTCTGTGTGTTTTTTTTAATTTGTAATATGGGTTGATTAGCTCATATTGTTTGGACTTGGGCCTGCCTAATTATAATGTTATAATTAGGTAGTCTCTTGCAAGACGAGCTGAATCTAATATCAAAGCTTTATGAGGTAGAACATGTTCATCAGGAGGAGGTTTTCCTTTTTTGTTTCTTTATGAAGGGGAGGATGAGGTTTTCTTGCCTCCCTCTAGTTAGGTAGGTCCATATCATAAAAGCCTTTTCTTTCTTTTTCTTTTTTGATAAAACCCACATCTGATATCACAAGACTTGATTAGAGATTGGGCAGCGTCTAAAGTGGAAAGCATCTTTAATTGGCTGGATTTATCTCGTTGGGCCACATTTTAAGCCGAGAATTTGTTGACCAAACCAATAAGTAACCACAACAAATATTGGAGAAAGTGTTTGGTAAAAGTAGTCATCGATGATATATTGTACTCCTTGAAGTAGCCTTTTATAAAACTAACAATACTAGCTCTTGTAGTAGTGTAACACCCCGATAATTCTCTCTTTTCAGAAATACCTTTTCAATATAAAACTTAGAGAATTACCCAAGTATTATCGTCAGGTGTGATAACGTATCGGCTTATTCGGAATTTTGCAGCGGAAAACATCTAACTAAACTTCATACTTTATTATCATAAATAAATAAATAAGTACTTTAAAATCAAACACTTTATATATATCTACTCAAACAAACTTATTATAATACGTTCCTACTAATGCAGAAAATATGATATACTAGATTACACAAGCTCTCCATTTCCACATTCCCAATGATGCAACATCTGCGAACCTGTAAATGTCAATGCTCTAGAGAGTCTGCTCACCAAAATTGGATCATCACAGGATCAATAAGGCAAAGCCATGATCAACAATCACAAACAAAGCACGTAATCAGCAAAGCTGAGTACAACATAGTAACACATAATTATTCCTAACATGATACTAATAAATAACATGCAGGGATAAATACTCCCTCCGTTTCATTTTAATCTACACACTTTCCTTTTTAGTCTGTTTCTTTTTAATCTACACACTGTTTTTTTTCAATTTTTGGTAACATGTCACATCTACTTTCTCCTCTTTTTCCACCCATGTCATCCACTTTTTAATATTTTAATCCACTTTTTAGTTTCTCTCTATCACTTTTCAATTTCTCTCTCCACCTTTTCAGTTTATCTCTCATACTTTTGTACTTTCTCCTTGGTTCTCTCCCAAAGTGAAGTGAGTAAATTAAAAAGAAACGGAGGGAGTAATAATATAACAATATAACATTTCTGCAGACAACTTTTACTGAACTAAACTCTAAACATCTTTTTATTACTTTAATAGAATAGTTATTGGACCGAGTTGTCTAACTAAAACCAGCCTTCCCTAGGAAGATGAAATACGGGCGCGACTCCGTATTCCATAATGACCTGCGATATCGATGAACCTTTGAATAAAAAGAGGAACGGTGATCAATCCAATTCCCAGAAAAAGCCATGGCACGCTCACCATGTACCCCAAATCCTGATTGTCCAACTTCAGACGTGCAACAGTCTAAAGTTTATTACTATCCAAGTAACACTTTAAGTGATTTACAATTTATTACTTATTATGACACACAAGTAATACAGAACTATCAATTCAAACATTCACAACTGAACTTCTTTTTATCTTAGGATTTAATAAGGGGATATTATCTCAGATAACCCCGACTTATAGGCCTTTTTCCAATATAACCCCGACTTTGGCAGCCCTATCTCCGATAACCCTGAACTTGGTTTTTGTCATTAAACTGGACGGAATTTGTAACGCCGTTAACTAGGATTGACTTTTGCTAAATTCATCTCTTTCTCTCTCTTGTTCTTCATCTCTTCTCTCTCTTGTTCTTCATCTCTTCATCAATTTTTCCCAAACTCATAACAAAATCCAGATTTTTCCAATGAAATCCAGAGGCACGAGAATCACTTTGATACATGCCCAATGAAATTCAAGACTGGGTAAAGCTCAACAATGACACAACACCACCGCACAACAACATCACCAATACCGATGCACATCAGCAAAATAGAACACACAACAGCAGCAACAAGGAGGAGAGAAAATTTACAGCAGAACCATCACAGCTCGGCGGTGACATAACCACCAGCACCATCGATGCGACCTTGAACAACAGCACTAGAATAGCGGCGCTAGGCGGCACGAAAACAAGAGGAGAGAGAAAATCCGCCGACATCACAGCATCAACGGAGTGGAACAACAGCACCGGCAAACCTCCGGTGAGACCCAACAGCAGCGCCGACAGATTAACGGCACCGCAACCATGGACAAAGACAATCGGACAACATCAATTTGAGTGAGAGAGAAGATGCGAGAATGAAGAATGAGAAATTAGGGTTTTTAGCTTTTCCCAAACTAAGCAGAAAATTAAGGAGGATTAGTCTCCATTTGTGGAGTTTGCATGAAATTGAAAACCAAAGGGGAGGTTTTACTCCATTTGACACGATGATAGAACTGATGAGTTGTGCCTTTCAACCATTTGACACGAGGAAAGGAAGAATGAAAAATAAATTTGAGTTGATTGTTGTTTATTCTTACAAATTTAGTGGCTTTTTTGAAAGTTTTTACTGTTAATATAATCATATTTGAGGATTTGGTTATGCTTAATCTTGAACTATTTGAGATGGGTTATATTTTATTCATGATAATATGATCTGGGTCATGTTTAATTTGACACTTTGTGTGTGAAATGCACAAGTTGTTAGATTTTCAGCTTTGGATTTAGGAAAAATCTGGATTTTGTTATGAGTTTGGGAAAAATTGATGAAGAGATGAAGAACAAGAGAGAGAAGAGATGAAGAACAAGAGAGAGAAAGAGATGAATTTAGCAAAAGTCAATCCTAGTTAACGACGTTACAAATTCCGTCCAGTTTAATGACAAAAACCAAGTTCAGGGTTATCGGAGATAGGGTTGCCAAAGTCGGGGTTATATTGGAAAAAGGCCTATAAGTCGGGGTTATACGAGATAATATCCCTTTAATAAGCGATTACACAACTTACAATCCAAGAATACTTCTTTTTATTCCAATCTTTCTTATTTGTTAAACCTAGCCAACAACCAATCTTACCTTTCAAAGGCATAACTTATCAACTTACCAAATAAGGCCCACAGTCCTCATAAAGTAGTAAAATGCAAAAAAGGGAACAATGATCAAACATGATCCAATACTAATAAATATATTAATTCCCCCATTTGAATTAATAAATTGAAGTTCCCAACCAACATGCTTGCATCAATATTCCATACAAACATGATATAAATCTCATAATATAATCTCATAATCAACATGTTTACACCACGGCATAAAACATGTAAAATCCAACATAATAAATATCATATATGAACTCAACATAGTTCAATAACTTTTCGAGATCTACAATTTCTCAAAAGGAATTTTTGGCTAAAAATAAACGAAACTATGAGAAATCCGGACAATCGGATTCGGGTGAGAGAAAAAAGCGAGTGAAGGGAGGGAAAGAGGAAAGAAGAATTAGTAGAAAACAAAAGCCAAATCTGAAAATATGAATCATGGGAGGTTTAATGAAGTATTTATAGGTTCCCTTTCCCTAATCCTAGTAGAATTAGGAGTACATAAGAATAAGAGTCTTATTAGGAAAAGAATTACTCCTTTGGGCTTTCAAATGGGCTCAAAAGGCTACAAATTGGGCTCCTCAACCCATAAGCTTAATTTAATACTTAAATATACTTTAAATACTACTCTTTACATAATTAAAGTTCCACTTAATGAAACATTTAATTAATTTAAGAAATAAAAAATCCTAAAACTCTTTTAACTCCTCAAAATAGTCAAACATTAAAATAATTCGACTCATAAAATATTAAAATCATTTATAAATATACTTTAAATATATTTATAAAATTCATAAAATTACGGGGGATTACAAGTAGTAATCAATTATTTTTCAAGTATCTAAAGTGGTAGTTCAGCCCAAAAAATCCTATCTCAAACAACAAATTAATTAGCAGTTACTAGTCTATAACTAACCACTACTCCCTCCTACAAGGCTACAATTGACAGGTTAGACGCTAGTACAACAACTAGTTTTTTCGAATAAACCTAATATCGGGGCCATGGTGTACTCGGATGAGCCGGCCAAAGCCTTAGATTGACTAAAAGTACATATAGGATCGAGTCAAACTCTAGGCCGAGAAACTTATGCACCATAAATTGAACTATAGAAGCCTTGCACAATCATGTTATATTGTTAGTATATAGAAGTTGAATAATAAGATATTGTTCCTAAGATTTATGTGGTATCTTTATTATATATGGGAACTTTTGAGAATTTTGGTGTGCACTTTTTTTTACCAATATATCCCTAACTATAAAAACAAAACTACGACACCTAGCACTCTATTAGTTTAAAAGAAAAAAAAAGGAAAATCCATCCGGCTAATAAATTGCAAAGCATTACCCACTCATCCTTCGACTAAAGACTAGTTTATTAGTATTAACTATTAACCCAAACCACCAATACTGTAGGAGTACCAATGTAAATGGGTAGTTATACAAGCGAGCCAATTTTTGCGCCAAATAATCTGGGTAGTTGGACAAGGAAGGAGGGTGGGAATTGGGTTGCGATTACGGAGAAACGAGGAGAGACAGTGAGATGCTTGCATGAGTTGCATCCTCCTCCCACCTTATTCAGTGATTTTGAAAGGAATGTGTGCTTGCCTTCTATCTGTTCGACGAAATGCTTGTGAGAAGGATCTGCTTTGGTTTCTTGTTTTATGGGGGATCATACTTGAGGGAGAATGTGATCTTTTCGATGATCGAAGATATGGGCTGTTTGATTTATGGTACTATGGTCCTGTTCTTTTGTACTTATTTTCAGTTTAGTTAATTTCAGTTTAGTTCAGTTGAGTTGAGTTTCTCTCTGCAATTCAGTTTCTTTCCGTTCAATTCAATTGAGTTCAGTTCATTTCAGTTTAGTTCAGTTTAAATTTCTCAGTCCAAAAGAAGTCAAGTGTTTGCTTGGGCTAAATGTCTATTTGATGCATTAGGTTTCCTTATGAAAGTATTGGGTTTTGAGTTTGTGGTATGCATTCTCACAATTAGGGGATCATGGAAGGAGGAATATTGTTACGGGAGTCTTATGACTTCAATCGTAATTGATGAATTCTAGCTAAGAAGAAGAGAGGAGAGAAAAGAAGAGAGATAAGAGAGAGAAGTATTCTCAATAATTTTCTAAAAATGAATCTTATTACACGGGTTCTTTCTTATTTATAGCTGGTCTAAACTAAACATATCAGCAAGAAATGAACTAAAGAACATTCTAACAAATTTCCTTAAATTCAGGAAGCTAACTAACAAAATCTAACAGAATTTTAATTCAGTAATATAATTTTGGCGCCAATACCCAATTAACTGAATTAGTTCCCTCCTATAACATTACTTCCCCCTGCAAGAACAGACTTGCCCTCAAGTCTCCACAATAAAAGAAGGAAACTAAGCTTCAAAATCGGGAGGCGGAACCCAAATAGCTTCATGATCGGGACACCCTTGCCCTTTGCACCAAATAATGCACCACGACTTGATTATTATTTGGAAGCATTTTTCTGTCTATAATAGCTTGGGGTTGCAATATCTCATGATTAGTGCCTTGAAGTCAACTAGGGATATGAGTAGCAATAGGTAAAGAACCACGAAACATTTTAAGTTGGGAAACATGGAAAACATTATGGATATGAGAGTCTCTAGGCAACTGGAGTTTATAAGCTACTTTGCCCACTGTTGCAATAATTTGGAAAGGACCATAAAATCTGGCAGACAACTTTTGATTAGACCTGGCATGTACTGATTGCTGTCTATAACCTTGTAGCTTGAGCCATACCCAATCACCCACACTAAATGTTCTGTCAGCTCTATGTTTGTCAACCTGAGACTTCATCCTCGCCTGTGCTCTAATCAAATGTGATTTAACCACCCTAACCATAGCCTCTCTTCTTTGTAAACTTCTGTCTACTTCAGCATTGGAGGATTCTCCTGGAAGATAAGGTAGGTGTAAGGGAGGTGGCTGATTATACACCACTTCATAGGGTGTTAGCTGTAGAGAGGAATGAAAGTGGGTATTATACCACCATTCAGCTAAGGGAAGCTATTTACACCAGTCTTTAGGTTGATCACTACACATACACCTCAGATATGTTTCCAAGCATCTATTTACAATTTCAGTCTGGCCATCAGTTTCAGGGTGGTATGCTGATGAAAGTAGGAATTCAGTGCCATGTAAAGAGAATAAGCCCTTCCAAAATTGGCTAAGAAAAACAGAATCTCTGTCACTGACTATTGACCTTGGCCAGCCATGAAGTTTAAACACATTGTCTAAGTAAGACTGTGCAACTTGTATGACAGAAAAAAGGATGTGACAAAGCGATGAAATGACTGTACTTGCTGAATCTGTCAACTACTACAAATATCACATCTCTATTCATGGATTTAGGTAACCCAGAAATGAAATCCATAGATACATCTAACCAAACTTCAGCAGGAACAGGTAAAGGTTGAAGTTTTCCAGGTTTAGCAGATGTATCATATTTGGAAGCTTGGCAAGTGATGCAATGTCTAACATAATGACTAACCTCCTTTGTTAGACCTTTCCAATAAAACAATCCCTTGACCCTGGTAAGAGTGATTTCCCTGCCGGAATGTCCCCCCTCAGGAGATGAATGCAGCCAAGAGATCAGCTTAGCTCTAAGGTTAGCATCAGGTCCTACCACAATCTTCCCTTTTTTCCTTAATAATTCATCTTTCAATGAAAAATGAGGAACAACCATAGAACTTTGCAGCTGTTGTAATAGTAACAATAAAAATGATCCAACTGATAACTCTGTGTAATCAAAGTCTGCAAATCTGAAGAAACTACAGAAATTGCTAGACAAAGAATGTCAGCTCCTTGAACTCTAGAAAGAGCATCAGCTGCCACATTATCTACCCCGACCTTATCTTGAATCTCATAGTCAAATCCCATCAATTTTGAGAGCCAAAATTGTTGGAAAGGTGTGGAAATCTTTTGTTGAAGCAACCACTTCAAGCTTTTCTGATCAGTTTTGATAATGAAATGTTCACCAATCAAATATTGTTCCCACTTTTGAACAGCACAGACAATAGCTAATAATTCTTTCTCATATACTGACAAAGCTTGCCATTTAGGACCCAAAGTTTTACTAAGGAAAGCTAGAGGATGTCCATCTTGCATTAAGACAGCACCTATACCTGATTGAGAAGCATCAGTTTCAACTACAAATACTTTAGTGAAATCTGGAATTGCTAGCACAGGAGCAGTGACTAGAGCTTGTTTCAAGTGTTGAAAAGCAGCTTGAGTTTCTTCTGACCACTGAAAACCACCTTTCTTCAACAAATTAGTCAAAGGTTTACTGATAAGAGCATAGTGCTTCACAAACTTTCTATAATAGCCGGCCAATCCTAAAAAACTTCTGAGTTCTTTAACAGAAGAAGGACTAGGCCAAGAACTGACAGCAGCTATTTTGCTGAGGTCAGTTTCAACTCCATGAGCTGAAATAAAATGTCCCAAATATTCCACCTTAGGAATAGCAAATGAACATTTACTAGCCTTTGCAAAGAGCATATGAGTCTTCATGAGTTCAAAAACTTCAGCAAGATGCACCCAATGTTTAGTGATAGATGAACTATACACTAAAATATCATAAAAAAAAACTAAAACACATTTCCTTAATAAAGGTTTAAACACAGCATTCATCCACCCTTGAAAGGAAGCAGGTGCATTGGTTAAACCAAAGGGCATAACCAAGAATTCAAAGTGACCAGTGTGTGTTTTGAAGGCTGTCTTGAATACATCCTCAGAATGCACCCTCATTTGATGATAGCCTGCTCTAAGGTCCAATTTACTGAACACTACAGCCCCTGCTAACTCATCAATCAGTTCATCCACAATAGGTATAGGGAATTTATTTTTAATGGTTCTTTTATTTAATTCCCTATAATCCACTGAAGTCTCCATGTTCCATCTTTCTTTCCTACCAATACCACAGGTGAAGCAAAAGGACTTGCCTTTGCTTTGAATGATTCCCCTATCCAACATTTCTTGAACAAGTTGTTCAATAATATCCCTTTGTTTGAAAGGATATCTATAGGGCCTGATGTTAACAGCAGTAGAACCCTCCTGTAAAGGAATTCTATGGTCAAAGACTCCTCTATGGGGTGGCAGCTCCTTAGGCTCTTCAAATACCATTGCATATTTCTCCTGTAAAGCTACTAGTTCAGGTGGTTTATCTTGCAACTGATCCTGCTGTAATTGATTTATCTCTACAGCATCAATACTTTGCAATTGTATAAAACACAAATGAGCAGCATTGTGAAAGGACTTAGCAGTAGGGATTCCAGTAGAAACTGCTAATTTCTTGGGATAGAGTCCCTTCAAAATGAGTTGTTGATCTCCATGAGTAAATTCCATAACCAATTGTTTAAAATCCCAAAATACAGTACCCAAGGTACTTAACCATTGAATACCAAGGACCATGTCACAACTCCCTAAATCAATCAACAATACATCAGTACTAAAAGAGACTCCATTCATCATCCAAGAAAAACCCTTCACTACAAACTGGTAGTCCAGATGATTTCCATCAGCAACAGTAACTGATTGGTTAGGAATAGGTTCTAAGGAACAACCTAACTTCCTAGCCAAAGTTATATCCAAAAAATTATGTGTACTACCCGAGTCTATCAAAATATGAATGGTTTTACTGCCCTGCAATCCTGTAACCCTCATGGTATTGTAATTTTGATTCCCAGAAAGAGCATGTACAGAAATACATGGATCATGTATGTCAACAGCTTCTTCTGGTTGAAAAACTCCACTTTCTTCCTCCTCATTCTCCATTACTCCAGGTACTTCTACTACAAACAATTGAGGCTCCTTAAAATCACACTTATGCCCCCTTTCAAATGGTTTATCACAATAATAATATAACCCTTTAGCAATCTTCTCAGCCTTAACATCAGCTGGAACAAATCTAGAATTTCTGGTTCTAGGAATAAACTTGGTTAAAGGAAGGTAAGAAGAAGTCTTGGTGTCAGGTGTAGGGAGTAGGGATGGCAACGGGTCGGATTTGGACCGGGTCCAGGTGGACCGGATCCGGATCCGTTTTCATCTGTTGGATCCAGATTCGACCCGGATCCAGCGGGTCTGAGAATGTTAGATCCGGATCCTACGGATCCGGGTCCAAAACGGGTCCGAAACGGATCTGGCATAATTTGTATTATTTTACCTACTTTTCATATAAAAAATAATCCCAATTCAAAAAAAAATCAACAATCAATAATTTTACTTTAAATTTGCAGCTAATTCAACAAGCTTACAAGAATTTGAAACTCTAAAAATGAATTAGATCTAAAAACTTACACAAATTAAAATTAAAGAAACAACTTTGCAAATTCCCAAATTCGTAGTAGAATCAGATCTCACGGCTAGTGGTGCCTCTGATAGTGGATGGTGGTGCCGGCTGGTGGTCGCTGGAGCGAAGAGAGAGAAGGGGGGGAGAGAGAACCGTTGGCAGTGGAGGTCGTGTACTGCAGGTTGCGACTTGCCAAACGCTGAAACTCGTCGTCGCCGCGGAGATGCTTGAAGAGAGGACCACCAACTTCGAACGAAAACCCGAGTTACTTCGAACAAAAAAAGGGGGACCACCACACGTCGTCGCCGCCCGAGTAACTTCGAACACGTCGTCGCTGCCTGAGATGCTTGAAGAAAATCAGCATTAAATACAACCGAAAACACAAAAATCCAAATAATTCAATTGATTCCTACATCTGCAAACAAAATAACAGTCTCAAGCTAAAATTCGTTGCATAATGAAGAACGATTATTGTAATTCAAAGTAAGATTTTTTGGAGATCCTAAAGAAGATCCAACCCTAAGATCAACAAAATCAATCAAACAAACAACAAAAAACGCAAGAATCAGAGTAACTTAAATCAATTGCAAAAGAAACTCAAGCGATTGCAAGACTACAACAATTTCAAACCCTAGATCCACGAAAATCATAAAAAAGGCAAAATCAGGTAAAAACATGAAATCAAAAGAGGAGAGAGAAAATACCGCAGCGGCGAGGTAATCCACAACGGCGGCAAGGTAAACCGGAGCTACGGCACCGATATGTTCAGCAGTAGTGGTCACGGGACAAAAAACGAAAGAAGGTGGAGGAGGAGAGTGCGGGTGAGAAACAGACATCAGCGATCAGGGGAGATTACAACAGCAGCGGCGAGCAGATAGAAGCTTGCGAGAGAGAAGAAGAGTGAAAGTCAGCTGAGAGAGATGGAGTGTTAGGGTTTAGGGATTGAAGGGGAGTGACGTGAAAAAAGAAAGAAATGAAGGTTAGGAGGCTTTTAGAACAATAGAAGTGGAGAGGAGGCCCAGCCCAACTTTGTTTTTCAAAAAAAAAAAAAAAAAACGGATCTGCGGATCCGGGTCTACTGGACAGATCCGGACCCGGAACCGTGATCTGAACAGTGGACCCGGATCCGACCCGGATCCAATGGGTCCAAAAAATTAGGATCCAGACCCAGAAAAACGGATCCGGGTCCACGGATCTGGGCCGGGTCCAGGATCCATTGCCATCCCTAGTAGGGAGTAAGGGTGTATTAGAAGAAATAGGCACAGCTTGTAAAGGCTTAGAATAAGAGTAGGATGAAGGTTTAGAATATTTTGTGGTGGTAAGACTTAGAGTTTCTTCCTGTAACCTGGCATATTCAACTGCCTGGGCTACTGAACATGGTTTAAAGGCTTTGACAAAAGGTTTAACAGCTGGTTTAAGGCCTCCTATGAAACTTTCAAGCATATAATTATCAGGCAAATCATGATTATCCTGAAACATTAATGCTTTTAAATTTTCAAAATCATCAATATACTTCTCTAGAGTTCCTTCTTGTTCCAGTTTATTAAACTTTTCAACAACATTAGCACTACTTTCATCTCTAAATCTGGCATTCAAATCAATAACAAAATCTGCCCAGTCTACTCTTTTTCTCACTGCTAAGTAACTAGTTACCCAACATTCAGCTTTATCAGTCATATGTAGTGAAGCCAAATCTACCTTTTGTTCATCAGATATTTTACAAAGTGTAAAATATTTGCTACATTTTTTAATCCAAAGTCTAGCATGCGTTCCATCAAACTTAAGAAATTCTAGTTTAGGCACATACCCCATAGACCTTGTTGAATTGGTCCCTCTATCATTCTCAGATCTTGGAGATTCTGAGGATCTTCTATCACCCCTTTCAGCTCTGAGTTCAGTGATAGCTTGTAGCATTTTCGCCATTGATTCTTCAAAGATCTTTGATTGAGTTTCTTGTCTTTGTGACTGTTCCTCCAATCTTTGTTCCATTAATTTCAACTGTTCCTCCATTGAAGAGGATGATGAACTCCTTGTAGAAGGCATTTAATCGAACAGTTTGTGTGCAGAAATTTTCTGGGTATTAAAACCTTCTAGTTTGTATTTTAATGGCGGAAGAATGGTATGTTTAGAAGGAAAGAAAGCTCTGATACCAATGTTACAGAAGTCTTATGACTTCAACTGTAATTGATGAATTCTAGCTAAGAAGAAGAAAGGAGAGAAAAGAAGAGAGATAAGATAGAGAAGTATTCTCAATAATTTTCTAAAAATGAATCTTATTACATGGGTTCTTTCTTATTTATAGCTGGTCTAAACTAAACATATCAGCAAGAAATGAACTAAAGAACATTCTAACAAATTTTCTTAAATTCAGGAAGCTAACTAACAGAATCTAACAGAATTTTAATTCAGTAATTTTGGCGCCAATACCCAATTAACTGAATTAGTTCCCTCCTGTAACAAATATGGAGTTGGATGTTGCTAATTTTTGGTAGGGGTTTTGATTATTCATACTACCCACATTCAAGGAGTGGACTATGCAAGATGTGCTGAAATCGTGATTCGAAATGAAAACTATATTGGTAGCAGTAATGTTATATGGGTTGTAAAATTGTCTTAATGTGGTATCATCTCGATAATATCGGTACAAAATTACAGATGCAGATTATTAACACCCATAAATGGTTTAAAGGAGAAGTTTTCTGTTTGGGCAAATAATGTTTTGATGGCATCACCGTCACATGATAAGAACTCGAGCATTGGAACGAAGACGATCTTTTTGCTAACGTTCTTTTGATGGAGTAAATGGAGGCTTTAAACACAAGATTGTATAGTTCTAGAGAAGTAACAGACACCCGTCCACTGTCGGTCTAAGCAGAAGTTAGGAGAAATCCTGTCTCAATCAAAGTTCTTCACAGTTGAAACTTCTAGCTTAGCTTGTAAGTTTTCGTTTCTTTCTGCCTTACATTTCATCAATGCAACATCCGATTTGTCTATCTCACTGTTTGAAGCTAATATGATCCTGTTAGATGTCTGCTTAATTGTGTAGAAGAATAATGAATTGGAGGACATTTAAGTGATTCTCTTGAGAAAAAGTTCATACATGGGTTATGTTTTCCATGTGCCGGGTAAAACTGTCATAAAAAAACTACTACTTCCTCCGTTCCATAATAAGTGAAACACTTACTATTTTAGAACGTTTCAAAATAAGTGAAACATACCTTAAATGGAAAGAAGAAAGTGACAAAATGACAAGAGTATCCATCACAAACTTGTGTGGTTTACTTTTCTCTCTCTTCCTTTTGATAATGAAAAGGGTATTTTATGACTTTTTGGCTTTTGAAAGTGATATTTATTAAATCTTGTGCCCAATTCCTATGTTTCACTTATTATGGAACGGAGGAAGTATATCTTAGCACTAGCTGCTCTGAACTACCTAGTTCACCAGAAGGTGATTTTAATAAGGATTGCTAGTAGAGAATCTTGCATGTTTTGATTCCTATATATTGATATAATTATGGTGTTCACGTAAATGGACATGTTGCTTGTGAATTAACTGCTTTACCTAAGAGGTTATTCTCTCTTGCTTTCCTTGTAAGAAGTAAGGACTATGTTTCCTGGGATCTCAAGTTTTGCACATAGCTCCGAGCTCTTCCAAGTTCCAACTGTCTTTGAGTAAACAGAGTAAAATCAAATGTGATGTTCCTTCAGAAATAGAAATAATGTTTTGGGGGGTTAATCGATGTTGATGGTGGTGTATCTGATGAAATATAGACCAATTTTAGGTAAAGATACTTCGATCTTTATGTTAGAAACTAAAAGGGGTGTTCCCAAGCTCATATTGACCTGATGTTACGCAGTGGCGGATCCAAAAATATTAGGTAGTGCGTTCGAAGGTAAACATAGGCTGATAAAACCAATGAATTTGGTTATACATACAATAAAATCCAAATATCTTTGTTGAAATTACAGATTGCAAATCATTTTTTCTTTGACATATTACTTTGAGGTGGCTAGAAGTAGGGATTCATTATCACTTTCTTAGATCAGAGTGTGATATCCATGTAGATTAGTTGTTGAGAAAATGCGTTGAACAAGACGAGATCAAGATTTTGGAAAGCTTTCAAAGAAGATATTATTGAAGTTGTTTTGCAACGGCTTCTTTAAATTTGTTAAAGGTATTAATGGGCTAATTAGAGTTTACTATCAAAATTACTCCTTCCATCCCTAAATAGACTTCCCATTTCTAATTTTGCACTGTACTATTCGTAAGCAAGGAAAATCCTCCAAAAAAATTTCCAATGTATAAGAAAAAACATACATATGGGGTTTTGTTTGATTCGTCTCATTATATACATTACGAAAATCAAACTTCTATAATTTTTACTATTATGTAATTAAAGATATCTATACTAATATATTAAAAAGTGTTCCTAAGAACGTATATGTGCCACATGTCACGTGTCACCATTCCTCATTCAATAACATTCTATCCACGTCTTTCTCATATAGTAAAAAAAAGTATTATTAACGCACAGATTCGAACCCACAACCTCAAGTATGAAAGAAAAATATCCAACCATCACTCCACCATACTATTATTGCTTATTCAATCAAAATTAATGATGATATATGAATGGAAAACTTTTGAAATCCATGTAACGAATAAGATGACTTTTTTAAATGAGTATGAGATGTCTTTTTTAACTACTACTAAATTGTAGTACAGAGAAACCTCGGGGCATCGCCCGGGCCTAAATACTAGTTAATGATACAAAATGTCCATTGACAAACGTGAAAAGGAGAAATGGGAAGTCTATTTAGGGAATGAGGGAGTATTAAATAACTAGCTTTGATCCCAATTGATGCACTAGCTAAAAAAATAAATAACAGTAGATAATCAGATGAAAGAAAAACAAAGCAAACAATATAAAGGGAAAAAAAAATAGAAGTTAAAGAAACAAAGTGGGACTAAAAGTAGAGGAGGGAGCTTGTCTGAAGCAGATGTCGACCTCCCGACTAGCATTACACTTTGTTCTTCGCAGTGCAAAAAGACCTCCGATCGAGCTAACTCCATTTCTCCTTATAATTTCTTTCGCATGCAATTTATATCTTAGTTCTCTGACTTTGTTTAGTTTATTCCCACATTCACTGGGTTCAGTTTAATCCATTAAACTCATAGTAGATCCGCCCATGATGTTAAGTAAGCTTCACTCTTATAAGTGATAGATTATTGTTTCAAGGGAAAATTTCATAAAACTACATTTTATAATCAAAAAATTTCAAAAAACTACCTTTTATAATCAAAAAATTTCAAAAAATTACCTTGTATAACAAATTTGTTTCAATATACTATCATTTTATCATAGATGGGGTTTAATCACTAATAATTGAGTCACTGTAAATTGCTTTTCTTTCTTCCCCTCTCGTTTCTCTCTTCTTTTCTCGCTACCCCATCGACAGCAACACTTACGGCGACTGTCATTTATTGATTAGTATTAAATATAAACTTAAAATGGTAGTATATTGAAAGGAATTTGTTATATAAGGTAGTTTTTTGAAAGAAAATTTTTAAAAGGTAATTTTTTGAAAAAAAATTGGTTATAAAAAGTAAATTTTTGAAATTTTCCCTTGTTTGAATCAACTTTCACTACCCTTCTTTGAGACTATTCTATTAGTAGCTTAGTACTCTCTTTAGTCTCTCAACATTTCCACTCATCTGTACATACAAGTATATGCTTCAAAAGAACAAAAAGCAATTGGGTTGAAGGTTTTTATTCGAGAACTTTCTCTGGGATCCCTTAGAAGCTGAACTAAAAGTGATACTACAAGCTCTCTTGGGTAAGAAGTAAAGGTTGGAACAATTGCATCATAGCTACTGACAGTGCAAATTCTATAACAGGAATCAAAGGAAACAACAAAATGAAAAACAACCTTACTTTTCTAATGAAACAACAAATTCTTTATACACTTGTTGAAGGTTTAGAGGAAAGGAACTAGTCACCGCATGTACGTTGGCTGGCCCTGGCGCATTTGTGGGTATGGTTGTAGACACTAAAAATTTATTAGTGTTCTATATTAAAATAAGTTAATTATTATTGAGCTAAAATAAATATGATTAGCACAATTTAATTAATTTAGTCCACTTGGAATATCCAAATTAAATTAAACAAATATATTGGGTTCTAAAATATTTGGGCTAGCCCATATTACTAGTCCAAATAAGATGGTCAAATGACAAAGGTAAAAAAGACTTCCAAGTCATAAACGGCCCAAGTCCCATAAACTACCAAGTCCATGAAGGGATCTTCATTCCCTATAAATAGACCTCACCTCCTTGGTTGAGGAGATGGGAAAATCATTATTTTCAAGAGCTCATAAAATTCTCTTGGAATTCTCTCTGCAAATAGTCAACAAGCACATCAAATCCATGCCGACTGTTCAGATACACTCAAACATATTCGATTGAGATTCAAGCTTTTGTCAGCACTCCTTCGAATACACTCAAGCAAAACTCAAACTTAGGTTGACGTTGGCAAAACATCATCCCACACTCAAACACAGGTTGACGTTGACAAAACGTCAGTCTACACTCAACTCCACGTCGACATCAACACGTATCACTCTCTAGTTACGGAACATAATCAGAGGACTTAGTTTATTTTTATTATAAACTGTTTACAGAGATTGTGCTCAATACATTTATTAAAATGAAATTTCTTTGTTACTTTGTTTCTTGTCTAATATATTTTGACTCGAAATTTGTGTATACAATGGTATTTTTTTGGTATCGGCTTAATTATTTGTGGTATCCTCACCAATACCATTTACAAGATTAGATTCCATAAACCTTATATTCATGATAATTTCATACATACACATTTCTGATTTTTTGCTTAACATTCCATAATCCAGCATCTCATCCGATTCCTTCATATCTGTTGGTCTAGCAAGCTACTTTAGTAGTATTCATGGATACTGTCGAGTGTCTCTCATCTTCATCAAAGAATATTGCAGCTGGCACCACAATCTCCAAAAGAAAAAGGCTAAAGAAAACAGAGAATATTACAACTCTGAAAAAGTACTCGAATTTTTTCCCTAGATATTGTCAAAGGGAGTTTTAATTCCCTCTATGGACCAAAAATGGATTATTTCCCTTCATGCTGTCCACATAGTTTTCGGCACAGCAAATCGCTACCCAGATAAATATATGGATACAATATATGAATATTATTTTGTTACAATTAAAATTTCGATTTTTCACCATATACCCTAGATAAATTCGATAATTCACCATATACCCCTATTATTTCATAAATTCACCATATACCATTGAGTTTCCTGAAACTTTCACCATTTTCCCTTTTTTAACTGACGTTAACTCACCGTTTGCCTTTATTTACGACGTTGCTCCTATTGACATTTTTATTGTTTCCTTTCGCCTTTCTTTTTCTCCCTCCACCCAGACCATCACCACCACCACCCAACCACTTAATTTCTCCCTCCTCCCCACCCCCACCAATCGGGGACCACCCTCTCCCCCTCTCCTGCCAAAATTACATGATACTCATGTCACTATTTCTATAAAAGACATGATATAAATAACAAAATTACAAGATTCACGTCACTATTTCTATAGTCCATGCATGTCATTTTTGTTGAAGTGTATGTCATTCAGGGCCGTCTCGTATAATTAAGGGGCCCTGTGCTAAATCAAATTATAAGGCCCCTAAAGAGTAAGAAAAAGATGTCGTTATATTAAAAATCAAAGTAAAATTTCATATAATTAATAAAAGTTGTTTTCTTTCCAAACAAAATTCAACATATACTACATATTCATAAATCAATATTTAACAGTAATTTATAGAACATTCAGGAAGCAAATAACTAAATTTATGATTAAGGAAATTAAAGCAAGAAAAGATGAGTTATGAAAGAACCTTCCCTTTATAGCACATTATAAGACACTCCCAATACTCCAAAATTGTAAAATCCATTAAACCAGCGAAGTTTCACCCAAAAAACAACACCAACAAATTCATAAAGAAAATATAACACCTCCAACCATCTGACAAATTTTTTTTTTTTCTATTTGGAAATTGGGGATTAGGGCTGTTATATTAGAAAGTTGGGTTGGGTATATATTCAACAAAGAATCGAACGCGTAAGAAGAGTAGAAGACCCTTGATTTCTCTTCTCTCTAGAACTTGTATCGTCTTATTACCATTGGGTATGAGATCAAGCTTCTGGGATTGAAAATTTAGAGCAGTAAACCTTACTTTACAGCTGTAATGGAGAAGGATTTGACAATATTTGCAGAAAAGGAAACAACATAATATTCATTAATAGGGTTTTGGAAATTGGAAAAGAGAAAAAATCATTAAAATTTTACAAATGCAAATGGAAATCAAAATAAATGGCTTATAGATCATCGTAAAAGAAGTTAAATGGGGAATCGAATACATTGAACTTGAAAGAGAGAGGGGTAAAATAACAGTTCCCTTTTTTCTGCAGAAGCACGGCTTCCCACATCTCTCTTTGTTTTAGACGCGTGAAGCATTGATGTAATCTAGTGTTTCTTTTTTTTTACTTTGGGCGAACCATACATACAATTGGGCCCTTATTTTTGGGGCGCATGCGCGCTGCTCCAGCCACCCGCATGCCTTAGCGGCCCGATGTCATTAGACATGTTACACAATAAGTTATGATATAACATGGTAAACCCAAGACGCACTCTTATAAGTTAGCTACGTCAACTATTCACTTGGTTCTTTATTTCCTTTGACTTTCCTGTCAAATTTCAGGAAAAAAAAAAACAGAATTTTTTTTATTCGCTACTGGATTTTATTATATGCGAAAGACTTTTGCCTGGCCTATAAATAGCAAAGGTATTGAAGCCACAAAACACCATTTCAGAAAGAGTGAGAGTGAGAGTGTGAGATAGATACAGAATACAAACACAGTCATACAGATAGTTATAGATAAAAGAATATTGCACGATGGTTTTTCCTTCGTTTGTAGCATTAAGTGCACAAATAAAAGAATATAATAACATTGAACTATTTCTAACTTACGTACATCAAGGTTATACCAGAAGTTATCTTGAATTTCGTAAAACAGCCGAAGTGCCGAGCTTGATCGCAAAGTTCGCCGTGGAGCGCGTTAAAGATAGTGACCTTGTACACATAAGATGTTGTTACAACAACTACTACTTGTGCAGGTGATTATTATTAATTTGTTACTCTCTCTATCTCAAATTATTTGTAATATTTGTTATTTTTCAAGGTTATAAGATATAATATTAACTAATAATATTTTTAATTATGTAATAAAAATTTATAAAAAATTGATATTTGGAAAATACATAGAAATAAATCAAACATAATTCTACATAACTATTTCTATCCTTACTATATCAAACTAAAGATGGTAAAAGTTACTATATCAATAATAGTTTTTCACTTTTTCTATCCTATGCACCTAGTGCAAAAGATGAACTTTATATGGGTTTTTTAACCTATATACCACACGGCACAAGTTAAGAGTATAAAAAATCATAGTTATATAGGATATCATTATACAAAAAGTTTTCATTTTTAAATCCAACCAAACTAAAAAATCTTACATGATTATTTCTATCTTCGGTTTTCATCCTTATTTATTATCCCCAGATAAAATCTTGTTATATTATATTTTTTTAATAAGATGCATGATCTATGAGTTGCTTAAAGAGATATAATATAAGGCTTATTCTTTACACTAGGTGCATATGATAGAAAAATCTTTTAGTAAGTAACTCAAAACATTCATTACAGTTGTCATATTTTCCTTTTTGGTATGTCCAAAGAAATTTGTCGAGTTTCTAAAAGTAAAAACTTATGAGAAACTTGACAACTATGGGAAAGTGGTGATACTCGATCAAATCCTAATTACATACACACGCCTCCCTCCCCCACAATAAGGCCCTGTTTTTGTGGACTTATTTTTAGTTCAGTTCAATTCAGTTTATTGTTGTTGTTGTTGTTGTTGTTGTTGTTGTTGTTGTTGTTGTTGTTGTTGTTGTTGTTGTTGTTGTTCGTTATTCGTTGTTGTTCTTCGCCGCCGATGTTGTTGTTGTTGTTGTTGTTGTTGTTGTTGTTCAGTACAGTTCAATTCAGTTTCAAGCATTCCAAAAGAACGGGGAATAAATCTTTTAGCAAACGTGTCTTTGTATCAACCACTTGAATAATATTTAGTACAGTTCAATTCAGTTTCAAGCAGTCCAAAAGAACGGGGCCTAAATCTTTTAGCAAACGTGTCTTTGTATCAACCAGTTTTTACTAGGGATGTCACTGTGGCTGGTTAAGTAGGAGACACGCTCCATCCCCTTTTAACTGGGGCGAGGATGGCTTTAGGTTTGGTGGGGGGTGGGGTTAGGAATGGGGATGAAAATCATACCCGCAATGAGCAGTGGAGCGGGTGTGGATTTTATGTTATACCCGCCCCATCCCTGTCCGTCATGCTTCTCCTACATAGAAATACCCTCTTATCTATCAAAATAAATATATATATATATATTAGACATACTGGCATAATGTGTTTTGGAGGACAGTTGGGGTAGGTACGAAGCGTGTATAGGTACCCATTCTGTTGGTGGTGCGGAGATGGTTCTAAATACGTACCCTTTGGAGCGGGGATGAGTTTGAAAATTTCCGTTGCAATAGATGGTGGGGCGGGGATGAGAATGAAATTTTTTGGCAGGTGCGGCCGTGGAGGGACCATCCTCCGCACCCGCCTTGTCCAATTGACATCCCTACTTGTTACGTGACAATGTTGCTGGCTGGATTAGTTATGGATTTTGATTACATACATGATACAATATTGCCGTCTCCAACACCTTGAAAAATCCCTACTCCTCTAGTTTAATAACACACTTAACACCTTTAACTATAGGGACCGTTTTACTTGTAGTTTTTACTAATATTGCATGTGTGTTTTCGCAGGCATAAAACGAGTTACCCTTATATAGTTGCAGGTGCTAGAGAACCGGTGGAAGACAAAACAGCCTACTTTTGTACATTGTTCAGACATAAGTTTGTGGAGAATTCTAAAGTCATGTTTACTCATATTCAAAGTGGACACGGTCTCGCTTATTATCAGTATAATTCTGAGGCATATCTTCACCTGAACAAAAATTCATCTGTACCTTTTAAAGTTGTTGATTATGATTTGCTAGTGAGATTGCCCAAACGTGTAACATTTAAGGGCAACAATGGGCGGTACCTCCGTGGTCGAGCGCGAAAGCCCTGTGAACCAAATTTCTAAAGGATTTTGCACTGTTTCTACCATCAAATTCTGGCGCTGGAGTAAGAATTTTTTTGCCCAGTCAAAACCCTTCACTTTTTAGTTTTACAATGTAATGTTACTACTACTAAGCTTATTAAGAAGTATATAGTAATACCTTACAATACAGATGATCAATATATTGCTCAATGAAACCAGCGAGTACAACGAGTTTAGGGCGGCGGACGGTGCAGACAGATCAACTCACTACGAGATCAGTCACTATAATGGGTTCATCCGCATCAAGTCTTTACATTTCGGCAAGTTTTTGTCACAATCACTTGATAATTGGATTTGGGCCAACTCCAACAATACCAGCATTGACGATGTTAATACATTGTTTAAGGTGATTAATCTGAACAACAATGTCATTGCTCTGCGAAACGTAGGAAGCAATAAAGTCTGCAGATGTCTGACGACTGATCTCTTAGTCGACTGCTTAAATGCCAGTGAATGTTACGTAGTACCTGAAGCAAAGTTGCTCGTGGAAGAACCTGTGTCTTTTAGGAAGATGTCAGTCCAATATATTTTTGAAGATGCAAAAATTATCAGCGAAAGAATCATTCCCAGATTCAATAAAATAGCTTTTAACACTTCCAAAACAAAAGATGATGCAATTGTGGGAAGCTTCGTTTACGCAAAAACTAAGGCTACTAAATGGAGCACAACTACGACCTTGGCAACAAGTTCCAAGACTGAGATCAATGTCAGCTTCCCCAAATATGTTGGCGGAAAATTCGAGCTTTCGGATCAAAGAGCACAAGCGGATCATTTTGAAACGGGTTTCACATCCTCAGAACAAACGACAAGTACATATCAAAGCAATGTGGCCCCAATGACCAAGGCAACATTAAAGGGGTACGTAAAGGAAGTTACCTATGAAATTCCTTTTTCTTACTTTCAGACTGATACATACACTACTGGTGAGACCGTCAACACTTCAGCTGATGACGGTGTTTGTCACGGTGTCGAGTCTTGGGACTACTACGAAAAGGAAGAAATACAGCTCTAATTATGATGTGTGCGTGAAGGGCATCATTGTGACAAGTCCTAGTTCTGTTAGGACATTAAGTAGTTCCCTAGTTCTGTTAGGAAACTATGTATTTTATTTGCTTTAGAACTCTATTTTGTTTTAGTTTCATTTACTTGTTTTAAGAGTTAGAACACTAGTAGGAGTGTTCATAGCTTAGCCGTGTGTTTGGCTATAGTTTTAGGCGTGTGATTTGATTTATCTTCGTGTGGTTTGTTATTATCTTTAAGCTTTGCTTGTTTAGTTGCATTAGAAGTAGACTTCTTCTAGGATTCTTCTAATGTATTTATATTTCGGTTTTCATGATTAATAAAGTTAGTGGATGTTTTTGAGTTTAACCTATTCCTTGTGGAATTAATGCTTTAGGAGAGAATCCAACGCTTTGGCAGTGAATGCAACCCTAGTTGTTATCAATCCTTGGTTAAGAATTGATAGCTCTATATCCTTGTTACTTAATTACTATTACAAATCAGCCACAAAACGTGAGATAATACATAAAGAAACTGATTTTAAGCCTTCAATAGCTATCAAGATTCACATTCTTGGATCAAAAATCATCCAAGATTCAAACTTTGTACCAAGAACTTAAGAAAGAGCCTTCAAATCCACATCAATTGGTGTGCCTGCCGGGATATTGAAGGCTACACTCGTGCAAGATGCCGGAGAACGTTGATCCTATCACAGCCTTAGCAAGGCAATTGGCGGACCTTATGGAGATGTAAGCAGGCGTCCAAGCAAGCATGTTGCAGATGCAACGTGAGATGCATGAATTGAAGAGCGTAGAACTACCTGAAAGATCGAATAGTAGCATCCACAACCGAAGGAAAGAAGAGGACTTGAAACTTTCGGACCTTCCTTTCTTTGATGGGGATGATGATGCCGAAGCATATCTGGATTGGGAGAGAAGGATGGAGCGCCTCTTCAACCACAAGCAACTCGAGGAACATGCTCGTTTCTCGCATGCTACACTCAAGCTTGCGAGGTATGTGTCCCTTTGGTTTGATTCCCTTCAATCTAAACGTGAATCTAAAGGAAAACCACCCCTTGATACATGGACTGAATTGAAAACAAAGATGAAGAAGAGATTCGTTCCAAGAACCCACAAACAAGACTTGTTCTTGAAACTGAATTCCTTAACTCAAGGTTCTATGAGTGTTGAAAAGTATACTAAGGAATTCGAAAGACTTTATGTAGCATGTGATTGCCGAGATCAATAGGAACAAAAAATTGCAAAGTACGTGCTTGGATTGAACAAAAATCTGCGTAACTATGTTGAACTACAACCTCTTACAACGTTTGATGAAGTGTGCTATTTGTCGTGTAAATTGGAAAGGCAACACAAAGGCTCGACTTTTGGTGCGTTTAAATCCATCAAAATTAAAACTGAAACTTCTAGCTCATCTAAGGAGGTCATGGAGGCAAAGAATACTACACAAGAGGTCATGGATGCGTTGAAGAGCAAGCTAAATGTTGGAAATTCCAAAGAGGCACCCGTGAAGAAAACCTTATGTTTTAAGTGCCAAGGTTTTGGGAATGTGGCTCGAAATTGTCCAAACCGTGTGATGGTGTCGAGGGAGGAATACTATAACTTTTTGGTGCATAGCAAGGGTGATGAAGACGAGCAAGAGCAAGGCATGGCAGCACAATACGTCGTGGTTGACATTAGGGCTGTTCAAAATATCCGATCCGAGTGATCCGATCTGCGATCCGGTTGATCCGAAATTTCGGATATCTGATCCGAATTTTTGCATTTCGGATTTTTCGAATCGGATACGGATCGGGGGGGAAAAATATTTCGGATATCCGAAATATCCGAAATTTTATAAAGTGATATTTTTTTAATGAAAATTATGGAAACTTGTTAAACAAACTTAGGGGTCAAAGTTTACAACATCCCATCCCAAAGACCCAGACCCAAACCGCACCACTAATCCCTTCTCCAGTCCCCAATCGGCGACCTCATCACAGCCCCCGCCGCGCGGCGGCACTGCCTTTGGCCCTTCTACTCTTCACAGCGACGACCAAGTTTCAGATCTTCATCTTCGACTCCTCAGCACCAGCAATCGAGCACCACGCACGGCATCACCTTCCTCTTCACTCAACATTGTTAGCACTTCACTACACCGTCAGCTCATCCCTTCGTCAAGGAACGACCACCACCAACCCACCGGCAACCGGCAAAGAAAAACGAGTCCAGTAGTCCACCCATCCATCCTCTGCCTTCCTCTTCTTTAATTTTTAGTTTAATTAAAATTTGAGGAACTAAGTAATAAACTAGTCCACCCCACCAACTCATCCTTGTAATTTGTTATCAGATATGATCCAGAGCAAGTAGTAATTTTTAGCCAAAAATAAAAGAGCCCAGGATGTTATATCGATGGTGGTATGTTGGAATTTGGATGAATCATGATTCATGGATGTATGGTGGTTGACCCAAGAATGGGCCATTGAAAAATTAAAGAACAGGATATATGACAGATTGAAGAAGCCAAAAATTTCCCCAAAATATCTTGAATCTGAAACGAGTAAAATTGAGCATATGAAAATTTCGGATATCTAGTTATCCGATCCGAATATTTCGGATATCCGGATTCGGATCACTATTTTGCCGATTCGAAATTTTCGAATATCTGAAATTTCGGATCGGATCGGATATCCAAAATGAACAACCCTAGTTGACATGACTAGTGAGGAGTTTTGGGGTAACCAAGACAAGTGTAGTCCGGAGAAGGCGCATGAAGTATTGGTAGTGAGGAGATCTTTGTTGGCGGAACTTCAAGATGAGCAAGAGGATGCTCAAAGGCACAATCTTTTCCACTCGACTTGTTTAGTCAAGGATCAAGCCTGCTCCTTTATCATTGGTAGTGGATCGTGCACAAACACTTGCTCCTTAACAATGGTAGATAAGTTACAATTGCCTGCGAGAAAGCACCCTAACACTTACAAACTAAACTGGTTGAATGATGATGGTGGCGTGTGGGTGAGAAAACAAGTGATGATATGGTTTTATATAGAGTTTTAGGTGCATTTAGGTTGCATTTCTAGTTCATATTAGAGCATTTAGGTGCATATTTGCATGATTTACTCAAGTTTTGCTCTACTACTCCCTGTTTGAGTGTTTCGATTGTTTTCAGGTTATTTTGATGCAAATTGAATATGATTATCTAAGATCAAGCCTTTTAATCATTGAGGATGGAGATAGCTTGCACAAGGATCACAATGCATCCGTTTGGGACAATTTCAAGTTGGAATGAAGCAAAGAGTTAGTGAAAGAAGTGCCAAAACTGACACTTGTTCACCATTTTGATCACAACTTTTGATACAAAAATGATAATCAAGAAATTCCAGTTGGGTTGGAAACTAGACTTTAAGGGCTTTCCAATGATAGGTCACACGACCCAAACGGACTTCTGGTTTGAGAGATAAAGCCTTCGCAAGTTGACGCAAAAATCGCAGTTTTTCCGCCCGATAGGATCGGGCGGTTTAGCCCGATCGGGCCCGAGAGCATATTCATCTGGCTGCGTTCTAGAGTTGAAACCAAGAGAAAAAGAATCCCGCCCGATGGGATCGGGATCGGACGAGATTGCCCGATCGGGCGGGTAGTCCGTCATATTTCCGACACAAAGAGCTTTTCGCCCGATGACGTCGGGCGAGTTGGCCCGATGAGATCGGGCGGTTGACCCGGCAGGCGTATTTTAATGATTTCCGGGTTATTTTCGTATTACTTTTCCTTTATGTTTTAGGTTTAGTATAAATACGAAAATTAGAACATTACTAAGACATCTTTTATTCATCAGGTTTTTAGTCTTTATTTTCTCATAGTTTTCTCTCAAGAACCCTAGTTTTACTACTTTTCATTTTGGATTCAAGATCAAACCTTTGGAATATTCGCAAGTTCAATATAGTTCTTCAGTTTGGTAATCTTCTTTATTGCTTTCTCTATTATTGATTAGATTAATTCCTTAGTTATTTGCAATAGTTCAAAGTATGAATTTTTACATTGATTTTGTTATTGTTTTCTCAAGCATGAGTGAGTAGTTTTATTTCTAGGATTGTGGGGATCTACGTATGCAATGAGGGATTGATAGATTAGTATAATTACCCTTTATTTCAATTGTTTCCTGTGATTGAATCGTTCATGCTAGATTTATGAATTAGGCCTGATTTGTATTTCTATTATCGCAATATTGAATCTGCTTCGAGAGGAGAGATTTCGTATAGGCTTTCAATCATTAGGCATAGTGATCCTTGACCATGCGAGAGCGGCTAGGTGATCTTTGAGGGAGGTAATGTTCGAGAGAAATTACATGTGCCCTAGATAAATTGACTTATTGGATGGTTATTATTCGTCTCTGATTTCCCGAATTGTATGCATAGTGATCCATAGTCCTAGTTCTTTATTAATTGATTCTTACCTTCATATTGAGTTATGTCATTTGCTTAGTTTAGTCACACACCCATTTTCATCTGATTTAGTTAGTATAATATTAGAATTCAGATACAATAGTATAACTTTCTCCCTGTGGATTTGATCCTGACTTTCCTGACTACTTGTTAGTGGACCTTAGGTTATTTTTGATAAGGTGATACGACTTTAGCCTGTCAAATTTTGGCGCCGTTGCCGGGGAGACGGTTTATTACTATTATATCTGAACTGTTAATATTAGACTAATTGTATATATATATTTTTTTAAAAATTTTTTTTATTTGAATGACGTCTATCTCTTTTCCCCAATTTGAACATGAAGTTTTTTGGCGATATAAGCTTAGATTTGAGAACTTTCTTGGTCCCGACCATTTATTTGAATAATGGAAAATTGGTTTAGTAATCTATGAGGGTTTGAATGATGATATGAGGGTGGTTGTAGATTCCATGAGTGATGGTAAATTCATGGATATGACACCTGAAGTGGGTTGTAATTTGTTTGAGCAATTAGCTAGGGAAACCTTTGAGTGGGAGATGACAAGATATCTTGTTCCAGCTCTAGAAAATTCATCTATCTATGATTCTCAAATTTTTGCCTCTCCATCTGATTTTTGTTCTTGTTGTCACTCTTATGATCATGATATTTCTCTTTGTCCACATAATGAGTCATATATGCATGTCAATAACCCTATCCCTGAGTTTAATTTGTCTAATGCTCCGTCTGAATCTGATAATATCAAAGATTTTCTTTATGATTTCATGAATGAATTAAATAAGGTTCAGGAGGATTATAAATTTGTTCAGGAGGATTACATGTTGCAACTAGCAAAAATTGCAAAAAGTCAAAGATCAATAGCATCTAGATTAAAATCTATTAGCCAACCTATTGAGCAACATTTGTATTATGATGATGTGTTGGTTGAGAATGCTAGTTGATTAGAATAAGGTTATTATTTGACTCTTGATGGTAGTTTAAATAAGGAAAAGATGGATATAACAGATGTTTTTGAGGAGGAAAAATCATTAGTTATAGAATCAATGATTGAAAAACCATTGGTAATTGAACTTTTGAATGAAAACTCCTTTGTTGACAAGCTTATTGATGATAGTGAAGTTTTAGGTAAAGAGTTTGAATATGCTGAAAGCGTACAAAAATTCGATGTTGAGCCTAACCTGCATAACACTCATATCCCGTTTTCACGGAAGCTTGATCTTGTACCTTCATCCCCTGTGTTATATCCTCCTTTTCGCATGATAATTTTGACCAAGTAAATATTCATGTTCATGCTGTGAAACCTAAGGAATTGCAAGATAGTTGTACATTTTTTTCTTTTTCTTATGATTCTTTTTCTTGTGGTACCTCTAACCCCCTATTAGTGAATATAATTATGCTTGCTGTTAAGCAATATCGAGTGTTCAATAACATGTTTGCAGGGGAATTTGATAAGTTACTAAAGGCATTGGATTCTTCATAATGTAAAAAGTATTTCGGTCGTGCGGGACCCTAAAAAAACCAGCGCTTATCGGGAGGCAACCCGACTTTCTCACCTTTAGATGTTATCTTTATTTCTACTTTATAACTACTTTGCTAACATGTGTTCCAGTGACGTGCTCTTGGTTGTGGTGGATGTGTCAATACTGTTTGGCACACTCTATGTTCATGACCCACCTTTTCTGTGAGTTGTACCCATCCTTTGTTTTTTTTTTTTTTTTTGCTTCGTTGTTCTTCTCAGTGTTCACATTGAGGACAATGTAAAGTTCGGCTTGAGGAAGGATGTCACTTCGTGCATGTTAGTTGCATACTAGTTTAGATTTATTGCTTTAGTAGGATTGTTACATGGTTTGTATCGCTCATTAGGGGTGGGAGTTTACATGTAACGAAAAAAAAATCTATTGCTTTCTTAGTTGCATTAGAATTTTGTTTTTTTTTTCATATTAGATTTCATATCATGCTAGCTTGCATCTATGGGACTATTGCTAGCACTTTTTGAGAACCTTGTTGATATTTCACTACACTTCCTAAGCGTCATTCATCTTGTTCATGATTCTTCATAGCACAATTGTTTTGCAATTGATCGTTTGTGATAAGATTGTTTGATCTCTCACTGGCTCGATTTAACTTTACTATGCGGACACCCTAATCCAAGTGAGCTTTTGTGCCTATAAATTGACGTATCTGTGTCAGTTATGGTCTTTCATGTGTGATTAGTTCCTTAGTTGCCGCATTGATCTTGACTTTGACTTGGTACTCATTGATATTTGATCGTGCATACGTTTTGATATGATTGAGGCGTTTCATTTCATGATCTTAGCTCCAGAGTTATTCTTTTTTTTCATATTATCCTTTCTCTATCCCCGTTGAGCCTTCCTAACTATGTTTGATTAATTACCTATATTACAAGCCACTGGTCTCATTTGATTCTTGTCCTAAGCCTAGCTTGGGGGAGCGAGTATTAGTTTTGGTTTTGGTTTGTTTTGTATTGAATTGAAGTGCTCTATTTCTGGTTTAGATGGATGGAAAATATGTTTAGTGAGCTTTGAAATTGAATTGAAAGTTCGAAAAAAAAAAAAGTGAAAATGTAATGATAAAGAAGTGAAAAAAAGAGAGATGAGAATAAAGTAAAATAAAAAGGGTTATTATTGAATTTCTTGAATGGAAAAAGTGTTGGTTATATTTTTTGGAGATTGTTGGTTGTTGCGTGGAGTTGTTGTGACTTTTCATGGTCATGTTTTAAGTTATATGATGCCCCCCCTCATTGGTTTTTCCACCACAATTCCCAAATTATTCTCCATACCTTTAATCTCAGCCCCATTACAACCCTTAAAAGTCCTCTTGATCATTGTGTATTGTATTGTTGAGTATTAAGTGAGTCAAAAAGTCAAAGTTAAAGAGTACATGTTTCATCTGAGTCGACTTGATTTAGGTTGAGTGTCACCATTTATCCTTTAAACACATGAGAGATTTGAGCACGCATAACTATAGTGAGGTCTGTCAGGTTTGGTTAAATCCAGCTTGGGAGAGATGGTATGTGGTATGATTGGAGAGTCGATTGCGATACATGACATGCTATGCGGCTTTGTTCGAGATTGTTTCGTTTCTTGGTTTGTGTAGTGATTATATCTCTCGTGTTTTCAGTTGAGTCTTTGGCCATATTGTAGTCCTTTATTGTAGGTTGTCTTTCTTTTCTAATGTCTATGTCTTATTGCTTGAGGACAAGCAAAGGTATAGCTTGGGGGAGTTTGATGATATGGTTTTATATAGAGTTTTAGGTGCATTTAGGTTGCATTTCTAGTTCATATTAGAGCATTTAGGTGCATATTTGCATGATTTACTCAAGTTTTGCTCTACTACTCCCCGTTTGCGTGTTTCGATGATTTTCAGGTTATTTTGATACAAATTGATTATGATTATCTAAGATCAAGCCTTTTAATCATTGAGGATGGATATAGCTTGCACAAGGATCACAATGCATCCGTTTGGGACAATTTCGAGTTGGGATGAAGCAAAGAGTTAGTGAAAGAAGTGCCAAAACTGACACTTGTTCACCATTTTGATCATAACTTTTGATACAAAATTGATAATCAAGAAATTCCAATTGGGTTGGAAACTAGACTTTAAGGGCTTTCCAATGATAGGTCACACGACCCAAACAGACTTCTGGTTTGAGAGATAAATCCTTCGCAAGTTGACGCAAAAATCGCAGTTTTTCCGCCCGATCCTATCGGGCGGTTTAGTCAGATCGGGCCCGAGAGCATATTCATCTGGCTGCGTTCTAGAGTTGAAAACAAGAGGAAAAGAATCCCGTCCGATGGGATCGGACGGTTGACCCGGCAGGCGTATTTTAATTATTTCCGGGTTATTTTCGTATTACTTTTCCTTTATGTTTTAGGTTTAGTACAAATACGAAAATTAGAACATTACTAAGACATCTTTTATTCATCAGGTTTTTAGTCTTTATTTTCTCATAGTTTTCTCTCAAGAACCCTAGTTTTACTACTTTTCATTTTGGATTCAAGATCAAACCTTTGGAATATTCGCAAGTTCAATATAGTTCTTCAGTTTGGTAATCTTCTTTATTGCTTTCTCTATTATTGATTAGATTAATTCCTTAGTTATTTGCAATAGTTCAAAGTATGAATTTTTACATTGATTTTGTTATTGTTTTCTCAAGCATGAGTGAATAGTTTTATTTCTAGGATTGTGGGGATCTACGTATGCAATGAGGGATTGATAGATTAGTATAATTACCCTTTATTTCAATTGTTTCCTGTGATTGAATCGTTCATGCTAGATTTATGAATTAGGCCTGATTTGTATTTCTATTATCGCAATATTGAATCTGCTTCGAGAGGAGAGATTTCGTATAGGCTTTCAATCATTAGGCATAGTGATCCTTGACCATGCGAGAGCGGCTAGGTGATCTTTGAGGGAGGTAATGTTCGAGAGAAATTACATGTGCCCTAGATAAATTGACTTATTGGATGGTTATTATTCGTCTCTGATTTCCCGAATTGTATGCATAGTGATCCATAGTCCTAGTTCTTTATTAATTGATTCTTACCTTCATATTGAGTTATGTCATTTGCTTAGTTTAGTCACACACCCATTTTCATCTGATTTAGTTAGTATAATATTAGAATTCAGATACAATAGTATAACTTTCTCCCTGTGGATTTGATCCTGACTTTCCTGACTACTTGTTAGTGGACCTTAGGTTATTTATGATAAGGTGATACGACTTTAGCCTGTCAAATTTTGGCGCCGTTGCCGGGGAGACGGTTTATTACTATTATATCTGAACTGTTAATATTAGACTAATTGTATATATTTTTTTTTTGTAAATATTTTTTAAATTTTTTTTGTTATTTGAATGACGTCTATCTCTTTTCCTTAATTTGAACATGAAGTTTTTTGGCGATATAAGCTTAGATTTGAGAACTTTCTTGGTCCCGACCATTTATTTGAACAATGGAAAATTGGTTTAGTAATCTATGAGGGTTTGAATGATGATATGAGGGTGGTTGTAGATTCCATGAGTGATGGTAAATTCATGGATATGACACCTGAAGTGGGTTGTAATTTGTTTGAGCAATTAGCTAGGGAAACCTTTGAGTGGGAGATGACAAGATATCTTGTTCCAGCTCTAGAAAATTCATCTATTTATGATTCTCAAATTTTTACCTCTCCATCTGATTTTTGTTCTTGTTGTCACTCTTATGATCATGATATTTCTCTTTGTCCACATAATGAGTCATATATGCATGTCAATAACCCTATCCCTGAGTTTAATTTGTCTAATGCTCCGTCTGAATCTGATAATATCAAAGATTTTCTTTATGATTTCATGAATGAATTAAATAAGGTTCAGGAGGATTATAAATTTGTTCAGGAGGATTACATGTTGCAACTAGCAAAAATTGCAAAAAGTCAAAGATCAATAGCATCTAGACTAAAATCTATTAGCCAACCTATTGAGCAACATTTGTATTATGATGATGTGTTGGTTGAGAATGCTAGTTCATTAGAAGAAGGTTATTATTTGACTCTTGATGGTAGTTTAAATAAGGAAAAGATGGATATAACGGATGTTTTTGAGGAGGAAAAATCATTAGTTATAGAATCAATGATTGAAAAACCATTGGTAATTGAACTTTTGAATGAAAACTCCTTTGTTGACAAGCTTATTGATGAGAGTGAAGTTTTAGGTAAAGAGTTTGAATATGCTGAAAGCGTACAAAAATTCGATGTTGAGCCTAACCTGCATAACACTCATATCCCATTTTCACGGAAGCTTGATCTTGTACCTTCATCCCCTGTGTTATATCCTCCTTGTTTTCTTAAAGATCTATTGTCGCATGATAATTTTGACCAAGTAAATATTCATGTTCATCCTGTGAAACCTAAGGAATTGCAAGATAGTTGTACATTTTTTTTCTTTTTCTTATGATTCTTTTTCTTGTGGTACCTCTAACCCCCTATTAGTGAATATAATTATGCTTGCTGTTAAGCAATATCGAGTGTTCAATAACATGTTTGCAGGGGAATTTGATAAGTTACTAAAGGCATTGGATTCTTCATAATGTAAAAAGTATTTCGGTCGTGCGGGACCCTAAAAAAACCAGCGCTTATCGGGAGGCAACCCGACTTTCTCACCTTTAGATGTTATCTTTATTTCTACTTTATAACTACTTTGCTAACATGTGTTCCAAAGTGACGTGCTCTTGGTTGTGGTGGATGTGTCAATCTTGTTTGGCACACTCTATGTTCATGACCCACCTTTTCTCGTGAGTTGTACCCATCCTTTGTTTTTTTTTTTTTTTTTTTCGTTGTTCTTCTCAGTGTTCACATTGAAGACAATGTAAAGTTCGGCTTGAGGAAGGATATCACTTCGTGCATGTTAGTTGCATACTAGTTTAGATTTATTGCTTTAGTAGGATTGTTACATGGTTTGTATCGCTCATTAGGGGTGGGAGTTTACATGTAACGAAAAAAAAATCTATTGCTTTCTTAGTTGCATTAGAATTTTGTTTTTTTTTCATATTAGATTTCATATCATGCTAGCTTGCATCTATGGGACTATTGCTAGCACTTTTTGAGAACCTTGTTGATATTTCACTACACTTCCTAAGCGTCATTCATCTTGTTCATGATTCTTCATAGCACAATTGTTTTGCAATTGATCGTTTGTGATAAGATTGTTTGATCTCTCACTGGCTCGATTTAACTTTACTATGCGGACACCCTAATCCAAGTGAGCTTTTGTGCCTATAAATTGACGTATCTGTGTCAGTTATGGTCTTTCATGTGTGATTAGTTCCTTAGTTGCCGCATTGATCTTGACTTTGACTTGGTACTCATTGATATTTGATCGTGCATACGTTTTGATATGATTGAGGCGTTTCATTTCATGATCTTAGCTCCAGAGTTATTCTTTTTTTTCATATTATCCTTTCTCTATCCCCGTTGAGCCTTCCTAACTATGTTTGATTAATCTCTATTATATAAGTGAAGGGGGGAGGAAGATGGTGTCCCCTCATAAAAAGTCTAATATACCCTTAATGATTTAAATTGCCATATATATTAAATAATCTTTTTTTCTTCCTACCTGCCATATATATTGAACAAGTTAATAATGGAATTAAATTTCAAATTTCAATTAAATATTAAATTAAGGAAAGTGATTTCCTCCTCTTAAATATGTGTGAAAAACTCTAATCAAAAATTAAATTGACAATATAACTTGATTGAAACAATCCATACAAAAATTGAAAACTTGAATTTCATATTAATAATTATAATGATAATATTTTAAAACCAAAATGTTGATTATTATTCGGTATTCTCTATTATATAAATCAAACTCTTCCACTTTATTAATATTCAATGATTGAATCTGATACACAAATTCTTCCACTTTATTTGAGCACAGGCTTTCCTCTGCTTTGTATTTCCTTCACTTATATAATAAGATTTGAATAATGATGAACAAATAACTAAAAAAACCAACGAAACATTGATTTAAGTAAAATATATTTAAAAAATTATAAATCATTATAAATGTTTGTTCGAATCAGTTTTTTTGTAGCACTGATGAATAACTAAATGAGAAAAATAATGTTAATATGACACGCACGCATAGCGTGCAAAAAATACTAGTTACCTATATTACAAGCCACTGGTCTCATTTGATTCTTGTCCTAAGCCTAGCTTGGGGGAGCGAGTATTAGTTTTGGTTTTGGTTTGTTTTGTATTGAATTGAAGTGCTCTATTTCTGGTTTAGAAGGATGGAAAATATGTTTAGTGAGCTTTGAAATTGAATTGAAAGTTCGAAAAAAAAAAGGAAAAAAAAAGTGAAAATGAAATGAAAAAGAAGTGAAAAAAAGAGAGATGAGAATAAAGTAAAATAAAAAGGGTTATTATTGAATTTCTTGAATGCAAAAAGTGTTGGTTATATTTTTTGGAGATTGTTGGTTGTTGCGTGGAGTTGTTGTGACTTTTCATGGTCATGTTTTAAGTTATATGATGCTCCCCCTCATTGGTTTTTCCACCACAATTTCCAATTATTTTCCATACCTTTAACCTCAGCCCCATTACAACCCTTAAAAGTTCTCTTGATCATTGTGTACTGTATTGTTGAGTATTAAGTGAGTCAAAAAGTCAAAGTTAAAGAGTACATGTTTCATCTGAGTCGACTTGATTTAGGTTGAGTGTCACCATTTATCCTTTAAACACATGAGAGATTTGAGCGCGCATAACTATAGTGAGGTCTGTCAGGTTTGGTTAAATCCAGCTTGGGAGAGATGGTATGTGGTATGATTGGAGAGTCGATTGCGATACATGACATGCTATGCGGCTTTGTTCGAGATTGTTTCGATTCTTGGTTTGTGTAGTGATTATATCTCTCGTGTTTTCAGTTGAGTCTTTGGCCATATTGTAGTCCTTTATTGTAGGTTGTCTTTCTTTTCTAATGTCTATGTCTTATTGCTTGAGGACAAGCAAAGGTATAGCTTGGGGGAGTTTGATGATATGGTTTTATAAAGAGTTTTAGGTGCATTTAGGTTGCATTTCTAGTTCATATTAGAGCATTTAGGTGCATATTTGCATGATTTACTCAAGTTTTGCTCTACTACTCCCCGTTTGCGTGTTTCGATGATTTTCAGGTTATTTTGATGCAAATTTATTATGATTATCTAAGATCAAGTCTTTTAATCATTGAGAATGGAGATAGCTTGCACAAGGATCACAATGCATCCGTTTGGGACAATTTCGAGTTGGAATGAAGCAAAGAGTTAGTGAAAGAAGTGCCAAAACTGACACTTGTTCACCATTTTAAACATAACTTTTGATACAAAATTGATAATCAAGAAATTCTAGTTGGGTTGGAAACTAGACTTTAAGGGCTTTCCAATGATAGGTCACACGACCCAAACGGACTTCTGGTTTGAGAGATAAAGCCTTTGCAAGTTGACGTAAAAATCGCAGTTTTTCCGCCCGATAGGATCGGGCGGTTTAACCCGATCGGGCCCGAGAGCATATTCATCTGGCTGCGTTCTAGAGTTGAAAACAAGAGGAAAAGAATCCCGTCCGATGGGATCGGGCGAGATTGCTCGATCGTGCGGGTCGTCCGTCATATTTCCGACACAAAGAGCTTTTCGCCCGATGACGTCGGGCGAGTTGGCCCGATGGGATCGGGCGGTTGACCCGGCATGCGTATTTTAATGATTTCCGGGTTATTTTCGTATTACTTTTCCTTTATGTTTTAGGTTTAGTATAAATACGAAAATTAGAACATTACTAAGACATCTTTTATTCATCAGGTTTTTAGTCTTTATTTTCTCATAGTTTTCTCTCAAGAGCCCTAGTTTTACTACTTTTCATTTTGGATTCAAGATCAAACCTTTGGAATATTCGCAAGTTCAATATAGTTCTTCAGTTTGGTAATCTTCTTTATTTCTTTCTCTATTATTGATTAGATTAATTCTTTAGTTATTTGCAATAGTTCAAAGTATGAATTTTTACATTGATTTTGTTATTGTTTTCTCAAGCATGAGTGAGTAGTTTTATTTCTAGGATTGTGGGGATCTACGTATGCAATGAGGGATTGATAGATTAGTATAATTACCCTTTATTTCAATTGTTTCCTGTGATTGAATCGTTCATGCTAGATTTATGAATTAGGCCTGATTTGTATTTCTATTATCGCAATATTGAATCTGCTTCGAGAGGAGAGATTTCGTATAGGCTTTCAATCATTAGGCATAGTGATCCTTGACCATGCGAGAGCGGCTAGGTGATCTTTGAAGGAGGTAATGTTCGAGAGAAATTACATGTGCCCTAGATAAATTGACTTATTGGATGGTTATTATTTGTCTCTGATTTCCCGAATTGTATGCATAGTGATCCATAGTCCTAGTTCTTTATTAATTGATTCTTACCTTCATATTGAGTTCTGACATTTGCTTAGTTTAGTCACACACCCATTTTCATCTGATTTAGTTAGTATAATATTAGAATTCAGATACAATAGTATAACTTTCTCCCTGTGGATTCGATCCTGACTTCCCTGACTACTTGTTAGTGGACCTTTGGTTATTTTTGATAAGGTGATACGACTTTAGCCTGTCAGCAAGCCTTGGTTAATTTCAAAGTAGGTGATTATCATGATGAAATATGGTGTGATGCAATCCCTATGACAGTGTGTTCTTTGTTGCTTGGTAGACCATGGCAAAATGATAGGCTTGTGCTTCATAATGGGAAAACAAATGAGTATTCCGTGATGTTGGGTACTAAACGTTTGTTACTCGAACCATTACCACCAAAACGCCATTCTTCCACGCAAAGCAAGGGCAAGGAGAAGCAAGGTGGGGCTCATGCGTGCTTAAGCTCGTGCCATAGTGAGGTGTTGGAGACAGCAAGTACAAAAAAGGTGCATCGACAACAAATTGTGCATTTACGCAAGGGTACTAAGCTGGACGTGGGTGATAAGGTGTGGTTGTCACTTTCCGCACAAAAACTGCATGTGAGTCACAAACATGGTAAACCTGTTGATGAAGGCCCTTGTTGATATTGTTGAGAAGGTCGGATATGAGACGTTTAAGGTGCCGCTAGGAGATGGCATATGTGCAACATTCCCTTCGTGTGACTTAGTCCCATGTTTCGAAGACCAAAGTTGAGGGCAAGTTTTTTTTTAACGAGTATGATGTGTGCGTGAATGGCATCATTGTGACAAGTCCTAGTTCTGTTAGGACATTATGTAGTTCCCTAGTTCTGTTTGGAAACTGTGTATTTTATTTGCTTTAGAACTCTATTTTGTCTTAGTTTCATTTACTTGTTTTAAGAGTTAGAACACGAGTAGGAGTGTTCATAGCTTAGCCGTGTGTTTGGCTATAGTTTTTGCCGTGTGATTTGATTTATCTTCGTGTGGTTTGTTATTATCTTTAAGCTTTGCTTGTTTAGTTGCATTAGAATTAGACTTCTTCTAGGATTCTTCTAATGTATTTATATTTCGGTTTTCATGATTAATAAAGTTAGTGGATGTTTTTGAGTTTAACCTATTCCTTGTGGAATTAATGCTTTAGGAGAGAATCCAACGCTTTAGCAGTGAATGCAACCCTAGTTGTTATCAATCCTTGGTTAGGAATTCATAGCTCCATATCCTTGTTACTTAATTACTATTACAAATCAGCCACAAAACATGAGATAATACATAAAGAAACTGATTTCAAGCCTTCAATAGCTATCAAGATTCATGTTCTTGGATAAAGAATCATCCAAGATTTAATTTTTGGTTCAAGAACTTAAGAAAGAGCCTTCAAATCCACATCAAATTATCATCCAGGTCTCATTCGAATTCGACGACCTAGGCTTAGATTCTACCCAATATTGTGGAGGAATGGAAGCATGACATAAAGAGTCGAGACATATTATTCAAGATTTTGTGCAACCAAATAACTTTTCGTCGCCAAAAACTATACATGGGCAACAAAATGCTTCTCGTCACCTTAAACTCTATTTGGGCATCTGTTTAGTTGCCTATCACGGTTTTGGGCGAGGACCTTTTCATAGACCGTAGCACAAAACTATTTTCCATAAACGGTGCCATATGTTGCCCAAATTATTTAAGGGCGTGTTCTCTTCATCTTTAAACAAAAGGAAAGTTTCAGGTTAAATAAGTTTAGATAAGTTCGTTTTATGTTCAGATGAATTCAGTTAAGTTCATATTAGTTCACTTATGTTCAAATTAGTTTAGATAGACTTAGTTAAGTTTTAAGAAGTTCAAATAAGTTATAATAACTTGTAAAATGAGTTTCAATTAGTTTCAATATATGAGTTTAAATTAGCTCAGGTTAGTAACTAAAGTTTAGTTGAAGAGAATGCTTTCTAAGTCAAGTGTGTAAGTAATTTGGCAAAACGAATCAACAAATTAAAGGTAAATTTATCACTAATTTAATATCGAAGCTTTATGAGGTCGAACATGTTCATTAGGAGGAGATTTTCCTTTTTTTTCTCTATGAAGTGCCTTCCTCTAGTGAGGTAGGTCCATATCACAAAAATCTTTTCTTTTTTGATAAAACCCACATCTGCTATCTCAAGAGTTGATCATAGATTAGAGCGCGTCTAAAGTGGGAAGCATCCTTGGCTGGATTTATCTCGTTGGGCCACATTTTAAGCCAATAATTTGTTGACCAAACCAACAAGTATCCACAACCAATTTTGGAGTAAGGTTTAGGGTTTGATTAAGCCAAAAGGCTACTTGAATTAAATAGTAGTGTTTGGTAAAAGTAGTCATCGATGGTATATTGTACTTTTTGAAGTAGCCTTTTATAAAAGCTAATAATACTAGCTCATGTGGTGTTGCATTCTTTGTAAACTTGGCTTATTATGGTTTGGAGCTTTTGATTGAATTTTATTAGGGAATCTTTAATTATCTTTTATGAATATTAATGGTAATAAACCATTATCTCTCAATAATGTAATTTCTTGGATCAATTTTCATCACTGTTCAGTACCATCTAAAAAGATGTTTGCCTTGAGTGCATGTGCAATTGTGCATTACTATCGATATTCATCTTTGCCTCACTTTACTATCGAGTTATGAAATTAGCTTCTTCGCTTTATAAAATGTAGGGTAAGGCTGCACCTATATTACCCTCGCCACAGTTCGCTGTCGTTCGCCCATCGTAAAGCTATTGTTTATGGACATGAAAAGCCTTGAAGGTCAGTATGAAAACACCATATTACTTGTTTCATTTGCTTCTTTAGCTCTTTACTCTTTCTCTGAAAGAATGATAGAGGCACGGTTTAGTGATTTTTCACCTTTTTCTAGCATAATATCACTATCTAAGAGTACTAGAATAGTCAAAACCTTCCTCTTACCATGTACAGGAGAATGGCTGATTTTTACTCCAGGAGATGATTAATAATAACCACTGACTAGATGATTAAACTGCACGTCTTTGACATCATTAAGTTTCACGACCCTGCTTTTTGGAGCAAATAAATCAAAATGTTTACTTTGACTTTAGAGTCTTTAGAAAGTCAATTTACAGCCTGTTCTATGGGGTGACCTTGACCTTTTGTATTTCTTTAACCACCTACTGGACCATCAAGGTTACTATAATGACAGGTAACAAATATATTTGACTGTGAAAACTCATTAACTTTTGTGATACTTTATATAAATTAAAATGATGTACTTTGTGAATTTTCGAACTGTGAGCATGTTATCTTTAGATTTTGTTTAAAAAGGATTTGTGGGATTGTCGTTCTATGAAGTTTATGAATAATAATATAGTGAGTAAAAGAATTACCAGAAAATAATAGTGTTTAGATTCATAAAACTCAAAGTTGAGATGAAGAACAGAATATACTCCTTCCGTTCCTTAATAGACGCCCATTTTTTTTTGGGACACTATTCAAAGGTAAGAAAGAAAGCCTCAAAAAAAAATTCCAATATATAAGAAAAAACATAGTCGTGCAAGTGTCTTGTTTGATTCGTCTCATTGCGTACATTAAGAAAATCAAACTTTTATAATTTTTACTAATATGTAATTAAAGATATTAACGATACAAAACGTGCATTGGAGAAATGGGCACTCTATTTAGGGACGGAGGGAGTAATAATCTAAAACATAGTATTTTAAAGTATTGGTGGGAAGACTCTTCTAATCTCTTCCCTCCAGCAGTCAGCAATACTCCCTCCCCAAAAAGAACTTGCTCTGTTTTCCTCTTCTTCACCAGTCATTACCTTCTTTATTCCATCCTTCTTTCTCCTCCCCATCAACTCACCAATGGGAATTCTCATCTTCTTCCTCCTTACTCCCTTCTTTTGCCTCTCCACCACCATCGCCAACGACAAATCTGCCATGGAAGACCTCCTCAAATCCTTCACCTCACCTCCCTTTGGCTGGTCTTCTAACACAGATTTTTGTACATGGGAAGGCATAATGTGTGATTTGAAATACAGAGTCACCTCCATAAACCTCACTTCTCAATCTCTATCCTCCACTCTCCCTCCTTCTCTCAATTCCCTCTCTCAGCTCACCTCCCTGTCCCTTCAAAACAACGACTTCTCTGGCCCTTTACCTTCCTTAGCTAATCTCTCCTTTCTTCAGCAAGTTTACTTAGATTTTAACAATTTTACTTCCATCCCTTCTGGTGCCTTTTATGGGTTAACTTCACTTCATACTCTGTCTCTTTCCTCTAATGTAAAACTCTCTCCTTGGCCTTTCCCTTCTGAGCTCTCTTATTCGCCTAATCTGGTTAGTTTCTCTGCCAATAATGCCAACATTGAAGGTCCAATTCCTGATCTTTTTGACTCTTTTCCTGGGCTTCAGTATCTGAGGCTGAGTTACAACAGTTTAAATGGTTCTTTGCCTGGTTCTTTTAGTGGGTCTGCCATTCAAATTCTCTGGCTTAACCATCAGAAATTTGGTCTTTCGGGTTCGATGGACGTGGTTTCAGGAATGACCCAGTTAACTCAGGTATGGCTTCATGGTAACAAGCTTACTGGCACAATTCCTGATTTATCTGCTTGTACAGAGATATTTGATCTTCAACTTAGGGACAATCAATTTATCGGGATTGTTCCAACTTCCCTTGTTTCTTTGCCTAAGCTGTTGAATGTTACTCTTCAAAATAACTATCTTCAAGGGCCTTTGCCTGATTTTCCGAAGAATGTAGTTAATGTGAGTTTAGGGAATGAGAATACCAATAGTTTCTGTAGGAATACTACTGGGGAGTGTGATCCTCAGGTTTCTGCTTTGCTCCAAGTTGCTGGGGATTTAGGGTACCCTGTCAAGTTAGCCGAGACTTGGACTGGTAATGATGCTTGTAACGAGTGGATTTTTGTGACCTGTGATTCTACTCGAAAGGTTGTTACTGTTAATTTTGCAAAACAAGGATTTTCAGGTACTATTTCCCCCGCTTTTGCAAACTTGACATCATTGACTGACTTGTATCTGAATGATAATAACCTGACTGGTACTATCCCTGAGAGCTTAACTTCCTTACGCCGGATTAGGAAGATTGATGTGACAAATAATGACCTTAATGGGAAGGTTCCGAGTTTTAGGCCTGGCGTAAGTTTGCTCACTTATGGGAATAAGAATATCGGAAAGGGTGTTACTCCGCCTGGTGGTTCTCCGCGTTCTGAGGCCAGCTCCTCTTCTGTGTCGAAGCATTCGGTTTCTGCTGGTGGGGTTTCTGGTATAATAATTGCGATTCTTGGTTTAGTTGTGGTGGTTGTGGTGTTTGTTTCATATAAATGCTTTTTGATTAAGAGAAAACAACGGATAGAATCACAAGACGATGCAGAACAAGAGGAGAGTTTTTCACATCTTGCACCTGACTCCCCAGTGAGATTCAGTTATGCAAGCTTGATGACTGCAACCAACAATTTTGATACACAAAACAAACTTGGGGTAGGCGGGTTTGGCTCTGTTTTTGAAGGAAGCTTGAGAAATGGGACCAAAATTGCAGTAAAGCGTTTGGATAACCTTGGACAAGGACGAAAGGAATTTTTAGCTGAGGTTCAGACCATAGGGTGTATACACCACATAAATTTAGTAAAATTGGTTGGATTTTGTGCTGAAAACAAACACAGGCTTCTCGTTTACGAGTACTTAAGGAATGGGTCATTAGATAAGTGGATTTTCAGCTCGAATCCAAGAGGCAGCCTTACTTGGGATGCTAAGAGAAAGATCATCCTGCAAATTGCCAAGGGACTGGCCTATTTGCATGAGGAATGTCAGAAGAAAATAGCCCATTTAGATATTAAACCCCAAAACATACTTCTAGATGAAGCACTTAATGCCAAGTTATCTGATTTTGGCCTTGCAAAGCTAATTGACAAGGATCTAAGCTATGTAATGACCCAGATGAGGGGAACTCGAGGTTACCTTGCCCCTGAATGGTTTGGTCGGAAGATAACAGAGAGAGCTGATATCTATAGTTATGGGGTTGTAGTTTTAGAAGTAGTGTTTGGGAGGAAGAACTTGGATTTCTCCCAGCCTGAAGAGAGCACTCCATTCATCGACTTGGTTAAACAAAAGGCTGAAGATAGCCAGTTATTCAGTCTACTACATGAATGCAGCGAGGATATGCAGCAAAATGCTGAAGACGTTGACAATATTGTAAAAGTTGCATTGTGTTGTTTGCATGCTGAATCGAGACTGCGACCTTCCATGTCAATGGTTGTGAAATTTTTGGAAGGTGGAATGGCTCTAGAGGCTATTGGTGACTTTTCCCAGGCAATGCTGACAATGAATGGAAACCCAGCAACAGAGGCAATAAGCCATCTTTCTGAATCAGTTTTATCAGGACCCAGATGAGAAAGTTGTCGATCAATGGTGTGCCTGAATGAGGTCCATCTAATTGTCCAAGTTCAACTTCAAAAACTGTAAAATGATGTAACTGGAAAGAAAATTTGTTAATGATCTTGACATAAGTTTATATTGCAGCCAAGTTTGTCACATAGGCTGGATAATTTGACTGTCATGTTGATATTATTCTCTATTCTGTTTTTCCCTTTGCATCCATAAATGAAAGATTTCTTCAAAATGATTTCAGTACATCTTCATATGCCATCATTCTTTAGATGAACACATATATAGCATGTAGAAACTATAAAGTAGCAAACAATGTACATGTTTAAAGTGAGGAACATTTTCGCAAGTTCTTTAGCAGAAGTTTTCTGAGATGATTAGAGGGTATCACGGGGAGTTTGGGCAACCCCAAAGTTAGAACCTTCTAAAGAAGCCCCAACACATTATTTTTATCATCTCTAAGGGACATAACAAGGGACAACCTCCTTATCCGAAATTACTTGTGTTGATATTACAAGGTGCTTAACTTTATGTACTGAGGGATTATTCATTTTGATACTTGAACAACGGTACTTCCATACAAGAACTTCCAGAGAGCCCAGTTCTGGCCATGCAGCGACGAGGGAAACAGTTCCTGACCAGCTGTCTGAATGTCTGATTGACTAATTTAGTTTGAATTTTGAAGGGTGGAAGGAGGTAGGAGGTTGATGGACCTAAGACTCTTCCCCTAGTGTGGTCGTTTTTCTGGGGCAGAGATTGGGGTAAAGTGCAGTAAACCAGCACTTGAGCAGAGTTTTGCGTCTTACAACTTTTCTGATTCTATGTTGTGTCGTTTTGCAACTAACTAATACTCCGTCAAGCTTCAGCAGGGGTCATCATAGTCCATGGACTATCAGAGGAATATATTATGGCTCTAACAAAGAAAACATGTAGTTTAACCATAGATATCTGGGTGATGTAATGCATCTCCATTGACATCAATTGAGTTTGTTTCATTCATGTAACTTACCAGCTCTCTGTTATTCTCTCATCTCTGGTTGACGATGATTATACAGGCATGAAGTTCACCTAAGTTTGCGGTCGTACTGATAATTTTAATTTATATGGTTCTCCAGGTAAAGCAATTGCAGTTGTCTTGAGCTACTTTTGCACGAGTCATAGTGCTTCCTGCATACAAGGTATTGTTGACAGAGTGCCTTTTTAGAGCTGTTGTGGTCCTTGATCGTTTGCGTTGCCATCCCTGTGAGTTGTGACAAGGTACTACTAGTACTACATTTATGCAATATCTTAGATGAGAGAATCTCACCCGTCTTTTGATTTGGTTGCCTTTTCAGTAGCAATGTCATGAGTTTTGTTATTTGTTAACGAAGAGAACATTCACCTATATATGATCAAAAACTCGTAAATTTCTGTGTAGATCACCGGAAACATTGATTGAGTGTTTTCTACAAGCTGGGAAAAGCTGAACTTTCTGATATATAGTCGATCTAATTATTACCATTCAGGTACAAATGATAAATGTTTTCTCTTTCTTGTTTGAGACTGAATTTCCTATAGCTATACTGGCTGTAATTATGGAAGATTTGTTCAGATTAACTTGCTGCACGACCCCTCTCCCATCACAAGGAACATTTCTTACCACAACAAATTTCTTACAACAAATTCCTTCCCTGAGATATTTCGTCGAATTCGTAGAATTCAAAGCAAAGACCTTTGATCACCACATCAAGTATTCAAGTGTCAACAACGAAGATGGCCTCTTTAAAGAATCCCTTCCATGTTGCTGCAAAAAACAATTTTGCTTTCCCTGAAATGGTAATAAGAGAGTATAAAAGAAAGTATAGGTGTAAATATATAAGTAAAGGATAGAAGGGACTTTTCATAGTTTAGATCTGTAATATATTCTCTATATATACTTCGTCCCTCGACAACGTTTTACAGATTAGCTACAATTCATATTCACTAGTATTTTTTGCACACGATGCGTGCGTGACGTCACATATGCGTGATTTTGTGGGTATTTTCAAATTTATCCTCATTCATGAGAGAAGTTGAAGTAAGAGGAAGGAGAAGAGGAGAAACTGAAGAAGTAGAAAAAATTGCCTTTACAATTAATTAGTGCATAAAAAAAAAATTGGAAAAGGTGAACACAGTGAAGTAAAGTAACTGCTTGGCTGTCTATTTTAACGCAAATATTAGGATCTTTCCCCCTTTTTTTCTTATTTTACTTTTGTTTTTTAAATTTATTAAATGATTGCAACTGTAATTTTTGTTTATAGTTGGGGGTAATTTAGGCCGCTGACACCAATGCCCTCGCCGAAATTGTCTTATATAATTAGATAAAAGGTTAAAATTACGCCATGATTTACTGACTCCTCGAATTCGAAAAAACTTCAGTATATACCCAGTTGATTCCCTGATTTACTATAAGATTTCCGGTGAATGTTCCCCGTTTCTTCCCCTCTCTTTCTCTTTCTAACAGTTAGCTCACTAGCTGATTATGAAGATGGGCTTCTCCTTACAAAATTGGAAAAATGACCACATTTTGATGAAGAAAATGTATGACAGAAGTAATAATATGGCGCAAAGTATTTTCTTTGTTCTGTAAGTTCTGTTAGAGATTTGTTTATAGTTAGGACATTATTTTTCTGTTTTGGGTATGGACAAAAATCAACAGTTATGGCCCATGATTGCCATGCAGACTTGTTAGTTCTCATATCGTCATACGGGCCTAAATAAGTCTAAAGTTTGTGATTTTTCTATTATTTTTTGGAAGTACTTCCTTTTTTTTTTTTTTTACTTTACCCCTTGATCGTTTAATATATATAATTGTGCATTAATTAAATTTATAAATTGTTACGTTACGTAATTGTTTATTTGATCTTAATTTTGAACTTAAAAAAATTGTGAATCAATACCTTTACTGTTTTATTTTGTCAACTAGTACCTTAAAATTGGTAAATGTTTTAGTTTTAGTACCTTGCACATCATTTCCGACCAAAATGGTCAATTATCCGGCATTGAACCCATGTTTCCCTCCAAATGTTGCTTGTGAGTTCAAATATGTATTAGAGCAGTTACAATACCACTTGCCCCTACTTCCTCATCTTCTTCAAAGTTCTCTCCTTTCAAAGGCAATTCAGATTTGGAAAATTGGATTACGAAGGTTATTCATCTTCAATTTTAGAGCTTTGTTGTCTCCTTTTATATTGGGTTGTTTTTAGAAATTAGGGCTGAATTTGTTTTGGCGTTTTACACAAGGATGTCTTCTTCCAAATTCACATCTTCCTCAGCTAAAGATATTATGGACCATTGAAAACCCGGGAAGGAGGTTTATTGCATGCAAGTTTTACGACTATGAGACCAGTGCTAGGGGGTATGAATTATTTGATTTAATAGACTAAGGTAGTATTGAATGTAATTAAATCAGTTTAATATCTAAGTAATTGTAAATTTAAGGGCGTATAAATGGAATAAATAAAGTACATTTCCACAATTGTTGAGACTCACTCCAAAGGAAAGGACAACAGTCTATTAGATTAGTTGATTGTGGTCAAATGTCATGTTGACTCAAGCGCCAAAAAGAGAGTATAGTGAAGAAGATGAGAGAGAGGGGGGAAGACCAAGATTTTACTGATGTGAAGAAGGTTGTTGTGTGGAGTAAATAAGGTGAAAAAGTGATAGGGGAAAGCAAAAGGAATTAAAAAAAGAGAGTTAACACACATGACAATTGAAATTAAGAAAACGTGACATGTCCATGCTGTCATTCAAGATCAAAAATTGGCTTACAATTGAGACATTTCATTTAGGATTTAAGATTAATTAACTATTAACATTCAAAAATGTTTGAACCAATACCGATTACTCGAATAGTTACACTAAACCAATAACAACCTTACAAAACCAACTTTATCTAAATAACTACCATATATCAACTTTTATTTTAATTATCACTCAAAAGGATTTAAATCCCCAGCTTTTAATGGTTTCCATCCACTAAAACGTTAGTGGGAAAGAAATAGGGGATGAAGGATCTTCACTTATATTTGGGTTTTGTATTTTATTCGTTATGTTTGTCAACATTATTGTTGTGCTTGTAATTTGGCTTTAGGTTACGTTGAAGGTGAGGGCAGTACTAACAAAAAAACATAATTCTAAAATGGTTAAAGGTTAGGAAAGCAACGCTAAACAATAAAAAATGATAGTTGTTGATTCGACTAAACCTCCCTAGTAAAAATTCTAATTAATTTTAGGTGAGCTGCCATTTTTTTGATGGATTTGATGATTTTGTTTTCTTCTTATTCCTCCTTTATAATGCAATAGGATGGAAGAACATTTGGAGGGAGTTTGAATTGGGAAACATTATCGTTTTGTTTGACGGAAACTGTTAAGTGGTGATGGTGATCTAAATTTTTTGGGTGATATAAGATGGCCATTAAAAAAATTGATTTAAAGTGGTTATTTAGATAAAGTTAGTTTTATAAATGGTTATGCAAAAAAAAAAATCCATTAAAATCTCAAACAATTTCATAAAACTACTATAACTTGGGTCGTTAATGACAACCCAATAAAAACTGGCCAAAAATCCCGTTATAAATGTCTTTCGCGACGGAGCTAACACCATATAACGCCAGGAACACCCATCGCAAATTCCTTTTGCAATGGGCTAATTAATAACGGAATTTTCCATCAATGATGGCCTCCTTTCCTGGCGGGTTTGCAACAGGAAATCCCGCCACTATTGGCCTTTAGCGACAGGATTTTCCATCGTTAATAGTACAATTTCCTGTAGTGAATATACCTTATCGCCAAAATCCGAGCATGACTCAGGAAATTTGGAAACTAAACTGTGGGGGCATTGGCATATATATAGATATAGTACTTATACATTGCGACACTAGATCCTTCTCTTCAACTGTTTTACTATTCATGTAATTTGTAAGCATACAATGAATGGCTAGAAAATACTACACGTCTGCACCCACACATTACGTACGTTCACCTTGTACTCTTGTAGTGCAGTTTTGTGATCTCTCTGCAAGAAGATAAGGAAAGAAAACGACCCGCACATAGTTTTGTGAGATGATTTTTGGCTCTGTATTACCCGGGTTAATGGGTTAAGTCAAGTTAACCTCATCTCTAACATTGGAAATGTGACATATTTCCTCGAACCTACACATGAAGTAGATAAGGAAAATGCTATATATATACCACCTATCTATCTAATTAATTATATACCACATCCATTTTAGATACGTGTAATATTGAAAATTTTGCACTATTTAAACGCTACTCTGATTGGATTTCGAAGCTAATATATAAATACAAATGCTATCATATATACTGTTGGATTAGTCTTAAAATGTATTTTCAAAATATTAAAATTTTTATAAGTTTTATTATTGGCTAATAATAGGAGTAGCTCCTATAGGCATATATAAGATCTTTTCTCTCCTCTTTTCTCAATGTGGAACAACTCACGCGCACAAATACATGTGAGTTGTTCCACACGGGAAAGTAAAGGAGAAAGCATCACAATATGCCTATGGAGCCTACTCCTACTATTGCTGTTGGTTTTAGTATGGAACCTCCTTGTGGGCCAGATGCGACCGAACTCTCCTCCTCCGTCTTGGGTTGCCCAAGCCCATTTTTGATCATATTAAATTTATCATGGTATCAGACGTAGTCAGCTCACGACTGGGACCATTAATTTACTCGGGCCAATTGAAAAAGGGGCTCACAGCGTGAGGGGAGTGTTGAAGTATGATGTATAGCGCACACCACGTAAGTGTCACATTGATTAAAGAAGTAGATGGGTTCACTTTTTATAATACAAAGGGGCTACTCCCCTTATCGCATATGGTTTTAAGGTGGGCAACCTCCTTTGTCTTATAAAGTGAATTTCTCCTTTGTGATGGGTGCGCTGCCGGTCCATATTTAACAAGAATAATTAAATTAGCGTTGATGCAGATGTGTGATAGTCAACATGTTGCATGTATTTAGGAACGCAGGAAGTATAATTTACATTTGACATCTCTTTTGGATGTCAACGGTCCTAACTTTTTTTTATGATCAAAAGTAAATATAACATATATGAAATATATTTGATATCGCTAATCATATATTATATGTATAAATAGATAGATAGATAGATATAGTGCAAAAGTCAAAGTATTGGAATTACACTCAGAAAAAGAAATTACCCTATGAATGAAATATGGCCCAAAAAAAAAAGAAATTACCATATATATTCACTTCAAAACTTCAACACTTAACATTTTTACAATTGCCAAAACGGTGAATCTAAGTAACTAAACTGCATAAAGATGAAGAATCATCTCATGCAGGACACCAGCAAGAAGACTTAGAAACTAATCATTATTCGTGCAAAAGAGACCAGCTAGTTAAGCTAGAAATAATTTTTATTAAAGAGGAGTTAAGCTAGTAATTAATGCTAATGGATTATATGGACTATCGAGTATCGACTTCATAATATTCCGCTAGGTAAGTTGTTTCTTCTCTTGAGTAAAATTACTAACATACCATGCATAAAAATACTTTCATTATTTCATGGTTTTTTGCAATCAACATTGAACAATTCCTCCGTAAAAGCCTTCAAATTTCTATCAGACGATCCACCTTCATTAGCAGCTTCAACAGCTAATTCCCTCCAATTCTTAGCATTCTCTTTCATCTCCTCACTCTCCATAACCACTTCCAAACACCTCTTAATCTCCTCACTCTTTACCAATCCACCTTCTTCTTCACTCACTTTCACCCTCACCCCAGTCTTCCACACATCTTCAATCAATTTAGAATTCGTCGTTTGATCCGTCCATTGTGGGAATCCGACCATAGGGACGCCAGATGTTAGGCTCTCCAATGTCGAGTTCCATCCACAATGTGTCACAAAGCACCCTACTGAAGGGTGAGATAAGACCTCCACTTGGGAGCACCAAGGCACTATTAACCCTAGTGCCTTGAGCTCCTCCATGCAACTCAACTCGCCTTCATTATTATGTTCTTCACGTATATCCTTCTCATCCTTCTGATCATTTTCCCTAATGACCCACAGGAATGGCCTGTGGATCTGTATAAGGGCTTTAGCTAACTCCTCCATCTGTGCATTTGATAGCACCGAGATGCTGCCAAATGACACATAGATCACGGACGAACATTCCTCTTGGGAATCGAGCCATTTCATGTAATCTGCGTCCTTAGATCGTTGGAAAAGGTCCCCTCCGAAAGACTTATCGGAGGGGTCCTTTCCATTAAGTAAGGCAGAAGGAAGGAGGGGACCGATAGGAATTAATTTAAATTTTTCAATAGCCTTCAATGCATCAACCTCTAAAGCCTCAAAAGTATTCACAAGAATCTTTGGTTTCTCTTCTTTATCTAACTCTTCCATTTGCTCTTGGAATGTTGGGAGGGCAAAGGTGTAAAGGAAAGGATTAGAAGGCAGAAGGAATGAAGGGATGTCTTGGGATTTGAGCTTTAATGGCAAGTTTGGTAATTCTAAGGACCATAAAGGGTCTTTCTTGCAGTCATGAATGATGTCACGATACCCATTAAAATAGTAGTAATAGATATCAAAAACAGTGGCAGGTTGTATCCATAGGAGCGCGGATGGCACGTGAAACCTACGCGCTACTACGGCAGCCCAGGGTAAGAGGAGTGTGTACACCAAGCATGTGACTGGCTTCCCCTCGGCAACGCTACTTTCGAGTAGCGTTGCTAGAGTTTCGGCCCCGCGCTGGCGGAATGTAGAGAGGTAGTTTAGGACATCTCCGTCAGTAGCCCTAAAACCATCGTCATACCCATCGGAGAATGTAGTGAAAGACATGCCATTAGGAATCTTGGCCTTGTCGAAGCAACGATGGGCGGAGGCGGCGGTGGCAAAGGTGACATGAGCCCCTGTTCGTAATAGCCGCTTAGCGAATTGGAGGGCCGGGTTGATGTGGCCTTGGGCAGGGAAGGTCACTAGGAGGAAATGAGGCTTTTGGTCATCCATAAAAGGTGGCGTGTGGTGCTCAAAGTTTAAGTGTGGCAAGTGACCTTGGGATAAACAAACTTGAGGAGGTTATGAATTTGTTGTGGCGTTATTTTCTTGGTTATCGTGAATATGTTATGGAAGTGTTTGTTGCATGTGATGAGGATTGTTTGTGGAGTATGGTTTATATATAGTGATTACTCACATGCTTGATGAGTGACGTTTGTGGTGACGATTAAGTGGCAAAGGGTTGGCTTTTGAGTAGATAATTGATAAAGAGCTTTCATAATGTCCATGAATCTATCTTGTACAATAGTAGAAGAATAAGTAATTATTTACTTGATGATTGGTATTGGGGTGGCAAATTGCAAATTGGATCTTTTTGCCATTAGCTAGCCGACTTTTAATCTGTGTGCATAATAAAAATATTAGTTGTTATTGGTGACCGAGTGGTGAGTGTGATTGATAGCAAGCAATATAATATCAGGGCGATAACATATTTTGCGGATGAATTTTTATCTTGTAAATGTACCCTCTGTATCAGAACTGTATGTTTATAAGAGTCATTATAGAATATAGTTTTCCTGTCAAAAAAAAAATTATAGAATATAGTTTTTGTTTACATGAATACTTATAGAGTTATTGAGGCAGTAGGAATCATAAAGGAAAAAGCAAGGGCTAATCATAAAGGAAAAATCTGACAAATGGCTCCGAATCCACTAGAAAAGAGAGAAACTATCATAATATTATTATCAAAAGTAAAGCTAACCCTAATGACGGCTCAAAGGCCTTTAAATAGTTTTGACTCCTGACAAGACCTAATACGAAATTTAATAAAAAAATAAAATTCGAAAATTATTAAAGTGATGTTTTTGGGCCCTAAATGAACTCTAATGGCTTAAAAAGCCGGTAGGTATTAACATTCTGACATCGGAGGTCCGACTAGTAGAAATCGTTTCAGCAGTTTTTGACGATTTGCTTCCTCGTCGAACCGAGCAGCCATCCTTCCTATGTCAGTTATACTCTTCGTCGATCTCTAGTGGATGTTATCTAGTTTAGTCGGTATAGTTTTGTGGAGGTGGTATCCACAATTTGAGATCGAATCATGTGTACATTTATCATTGCATTTAGGTGCTTTCTTACATTAATATAGAAAAACTTGCCATACATCATATTATTAACAAAAGATTTGGTTCATTTTCCAAGCTTTTTATTTTTTTTTTTTTAAAATCTAAGTTCAGATTTCTCTACTTTTATTTCAAGATAATGTTCTATTTTTTCTACTTACTCCATAACATAAAGAATGCAACAATTCAATTGTGAATGTGTATCATCATAATGATCGAAGTAAATTTTCGGAAATTGTTTTTTTTTTTAAGTAGGTAAGATGAAGGACCATACTAAACTGACACCTCGCTCAGGTTTAACCAGTCAGGTTTGCAGGTCAGACTCCTTGGGAGGGAGCGAGGGGGGATGTGAGGGAAACCTCACCCCCAAAGAGCCCCTAGTGAGGTTTGATCCCATGACCTTGAAGTCATGAGACTAAACCTTTACCACTAGGCAAAGCCTTGCTTGGTATTTTCGAAAATTGCATGCCTAGTAAGAAAAACCGATAAACTAAAATTAATTTTCGCTAAATCTACTGATTAAAACATTCAAATGTGAATTCTGGATAAAACTTACACGTCACCACAAATTTGCACAGAAGACATTTGACAGCTCATTCATGAACTTTCTGAGTACATTAAGAGTTCACTAAGATTAAACGAGTTTATGAACTGAAAGCTGTTTGTTTCGACTATTAAGTGTTGATACTTGTAATTCTTTAATATTTGATTATGCTAATGATCGTAGTTGGAAGATTAATCAGATTGAAAGAGATGCTAAGGAGCTAGGTAGAAAATTGAGCATGGAATGAATCTAGAACCACCCATAATTAACAAGGTGATGTGATATATATGAACATGGGGTAGTAATTAGTGGGAGAACAAACCTTTATCTATAAACTTAATCTTATCATGAAATACTCTTTTGAATTTTGGGTTTAAGTAGGCTGCTTATTTCGGTCCTATCTAACATAAATTTGACTGATAATAATAATAATAGTATACACTAATCAACAAAATAATAGCTCGACTCTGTGCAAGGGCAGCCCAGAGGAAATTCATCTTACCATGGGGTTCCTGAAAGGGGCCCAAAAAAATTAAAAATAATAGAACACACATTTTAGGTAAAAAAACAACATATTGTTCATGTTAAAGAAAACATATTGTTCATGTTCAAGTTCCGTTAATAATAAGTATTTTGGTAGTAATGAAAAGAACATATAATGATATTAAAAAAAACATATACTGAAAGAGCATACAAGATCTATTTAAAGAACACATTTTAAAAATAAAAGATAGATGTTATTTTCATATTGATGACATGTTTGGATTTAACTAACAACATGTTCTTTGTTATATCAATGAATTGTTCATTTTTTTTATAGATGAACCTATAAATATTTATAATCATATGATCTTGAACAAAATGTTAAATATTCTTCTTATATCGTTGTCTTGTTCTATATAAACTTTGTTTTTAAAGATAAATTAAAATCCTTTGTAGGGAAAATTTTGAACGTGATGACAACACCATTAGGTTATCCCATGCTATTCATGTTTTATATAAACTAGTAATATATAATTTATATTATTCTACCAAAATTCTTTTAAAAAATAAACATCATATACTATTATCATGTTCGTTACATGTAAAACATCAAAAAGAACATCACATATCAAAATTATTAATTAGAACAAATATAAAAAGAACAGGTACAAATGCCAAAAGAACATTCTTCTTCTTGAACACGAATAGCTTCAAATAGTGATATCAATGACATTTATAATAATAGCAACGACATTAATAATAATTACCAATATTAATAATTAATAAGTACAACAACGACAATAATAATAATCTTTTTAAACGAATGTACTAGTAAATAGTAATATTAATAGTTATAGTAATTGTATAAAGTAATTATATAAAGTAGTAGTAATAATAATAATAATAATAATAATAATAATAATAATAATAATAATAATAATAATAATATTTATTATTATTATTATTATTATTATTATTATTACGGTTTTTTCACCATATACCCCTGACAAATTTTTTTTTTGCACCATATACCCTTTCAACTTTTGAAATTCACCATATACCCTCGACGTTTTAAAAAATACATCAACCTACCCTTATGACTAACGGAAGTCTAACACCGTTAGTCATTAACCCTTAACCCCCCTTTTAACCCTATTTTAACTAACTTAAACCTAAACCTAACCAAACCCTAACCCTAACCCCTAATCCCCCTTTAATCCTAACCCCCTAATCTAATACCCTAACCCTAACCACCCAACCCCCACCCCCTTCCCCCACCACCTCAAGCATCCCCCCCGAAACCATCGCACCACCCACACAAGCACCCCCGAAGGCCGTCGCACCACCCTCGCAAGCACCCTAGAAACACTCGCACCACCCTCGCACCCTCGCAGACACCCTCGCACCACTCTCCCAACAACCTTGAAACCCTCGCATCACCCTCGCACCATCCTCGCACCACTCTCCCAGCAACCCTCACACCACCTTCGCAGCACTCCTGAAACCATTACAGCACCCTTGAAACCACCACACGAACCCACACATCACCCTGAAAATCGCACTATCACCTACGGTCGTCCCTCCCCTTCCCCTGCTGTCGTCCATCTTCTGAGATAACTGTTATTCAAAATTTCAAATCTCCATTAAGAAAACTCGTAATTCCCGTCCTTGACAAAATTAAGCGTGGGTTCTTTCTCTATTTTCCTTAATTTTCTTGGGTTGGGTTTTAGTTTGTTGTTTATTTGTGGAATTTGATGGGCTTTATTAATGTGGGATTTGTTTGTTGTGGTTGAATTTTGGATTATTTCTGGATGAATGGTTATGAATCTGAGAGTTAGGTTGGGTTGTTTAGCATTTTATGGAATTTTTATGAATCCCCCTTATCTCAAATCCTAAAAACACTCCCCAGCAATAGCAGTGATGAACTCAAACTCCCTACCTCCATGGGAACTCCTCAAAAAAGCTCCCAACAGTAGCAGTGAGAAGAGAGAGAGACAGTGGAATGAGCAGATTCAATAGGGGGGTTGCGCGATTCAACAGGGGAAGGGGAGGGAGAAGGGGCTGGGGGATGGGGGCTTCGGGGGTGACCACAGGTGGAGAGGGGGTCGACGGGGGAAGAGGAGGGGGTGGTGGGGTAGTGGGGGTAAGGGGTTAGAGGTTAGGGTTAGGGTATTAGATTAGGGGGGTTAGGGTTAGGGGTAGATTTAAGTTAGTTAATTAGGGTTAAAAGAGGGGTTAAGGGTTAATGACTAACGGTGTTAGACTTCCGTTAGTCATAAGGGTAGGTTGATGTATTTTTTAAAACGTCGGGGGTATATGATGAATTTCGAAAGTTGAAAGGGTATATGGTGCAAAAAAAATTTGTCAGGGGTATATGGTGAAAAAACCGTTATTATTACAATAACAATAATAGCATTGGTAATACTAATAATCATAATAATCATGATAATAATAACATTAATAACAAGTTTTTAAATATAAGCATAATCTGAACTTATCTAATCTGATCTGAACTTATCTGATCTGATCTGAACTTGTTTTTTCTGATCTGATCTGATCTGATCTGAAATAAGCAAAAATAAGGTGAATTGAATATAGCCTGAGTCATACTTGGAACAGGCCAAGGAAAAAGTGTATCATATAAGCTCATGAGTCGTGCCAAACATTCAACGAAGGGGATCAAATGTAGTCCAACTCATGTGTCTTGCTGGCCGAACCTCTTAAAAGTTCTACGTTTTACCTTTTTTACTGAATATCAGCTGATCGAGATGTGGATCGGCTTGTAGTACTCATAAGAAATACGCACCCCACTACTGGACATCCGGTCCCGACCCGGCCCATGCAAAATTTGATTAGCATGCAGCTAATAATAGCTCGGAAAGGCTATCTAAGGTAGGGGTCCAATTAAACGAAGAAAAAATGTACTAGATAATAGTCATAATACTGCACTTCTTGTCTACTTGGGGTTAGGGCCTAGGGGGGTGCCCACTGCCAGCTGCAGTTAAAGGGTGTGCGACTTGTATAAGAGAAAGAATTGCCCGTGACTTCACCAGCGTAGTAGTAAGTACTAATAATTACTCCTTTCGTCCCATAATATAGTGCTTATATTTTTTTTTGGTATTCCAAAATATTGTTCCTATAATTTTTTTTATCAATTTGTTTGGACTCAATTGCCCTTCATTGCTACATAAACTTTTCAAAATACCCCTACTTTTATGTGCCCCTATTTATTGTTTTACACCATTTTAATGAACATTTATTGCATTTTCATTTTATTTTAAAGGAAAAAGGAAAAAAAACTAGTTCCAAGACAAAAGTGCCAAAAAAATACTTATTTAAATAGATGTTTTTAGGAAATCCTAAAACTCTTTCCATCTTCTTTAATTCTCGTGAAAAATGAAAAGTGAGCACTATATTATGGGACGGACTATGTTATGGGACGGATGGAGTAATTCTGTAATTAGTAAGTAGTAACTGTATACTTCAATAACGATCAGTAGGTTTGTCATGCGGTGGGCTCTAAATCTTCTCAAAGATTTTAATTTTCTTAATTTTGACAGCTTAGTTTTCAAATAATTGTTATGTGTTTTGTCCATCATTGTAGTGCGTGACGCCGTGACGTACGTAATAATATCTTACTTTTACTCTCTACACTTTAGTCTCTTGGACTTCGAGTGGCGGTAGTGGCCAATCTTATGAAGGGTCATGGCATTACGCCGTCAAAGCTTAAAACTTTATAATTTAGAAAAAATAGATTAGAATACCCCCAATTTTGGCCTGTCCGCTTTTAATACCCCTAACTTTTAGTTATTTTTAAATACCCCCAACTATTGCGGAGGTCCACCAAAAATGCACCCCTTACCCAAAAGAACCGGTTTAGCAGGTTAAAATGTTATATGTCATACTCTTATTGATTTTACTTAAATTTTTTTTTCTTTTTTATCACCCCACCCTTACCATTTTCTACTCCCACCCCATCCCACTGCCACCCCTCCCCTTCCTCCCCCTCCCACCCACCACTCCACCTCCGACTAACCTTCCCCCTTCCGTATCCCCCTAAAATTCCAAAAAGTTTGTCCATTCTTCCATTTTTCTCTCTCCTCCTCAATTTGCAGATATAAAAAACACCATGAGTAGATTAATCGAACTATCTCTTAGGGTTTCCTCCACCGTGCACCACCACCCGAGATCCAATCCATCTCCCTTCTCTTTCTCCACCTTGGAAAACCCTATTAATATACACAAAGGGATCGATTATTTCCAAGATCGAATTCCAGTTTCAAATTAAGCAGTGGAAACACCTTAAATTCAGATGTTGTTCGTTTAAGTGAATACGTTTTCTTGGTAAATTCAGGGATTGGTCCCAGAACCTGCTTACAATACGAACTAATCGGAGCTAAAAAATACCCAGAAAATTCGGTTTGAAAATTGAGTTGGGTTCCTCGATTTCGTTGCGGGTGAATCATTGATTAACAAGCATGTCCTTGAGAGATTTTTTATAGATCTTGTTGCGGGCAAAGTTATTAAAATCGCGATTCAAATCTTAAAATCTTACGATTTTACGATTCAAAATATGGTAGACGATTCGATTCACGATGCTACACGATTCTATACATTTCTTTTGACTAGCGAAAACCTTGCAAATTTAAATCATGCTAACAAAGAAAATAATAGATATATATTGTTAGTTATTGCCGATATAGTGGGTAAACAACTATTTTTTTCAATTTTTAGGTTTTTTAACTTTAATATTAGTACATTAAATGAAGATTTAGTGCAATATCTTGATTATACGTGTTTGTAGAATCTTACGATTCTACGATTCGATTTTACGATTCGATTCTAAAGGTCGATTTCGATTCAAATTAGAATCTCGATTTTAACAACTTTGGTTGCGGGTGATTCCACGGCCAAAGAGTGGGCCACCGAGAAACCCCCTCCCCTTCACACCACCCCCCGAAACCCAGCAGCCCCCTTCACAACTGCGAAAAGAGAGGAGGGAGCGTCCAAGAGAGAGAGGGGAGGAGGGCGTCGGATTGATGCCGGAGAAGAGGATGGGGTTCAATGGGGTTAGGGGAGGGAGGTTTTGACGGGCGCTAAGGGAGGGGGGCTGGGTTGTGGGAAGGGTGGTAGTATTAAGGTGAGGGAAGGTGGCAGTGGGTGGTTTGGGGGGGTGGTGGGATAAGTAGAGGAGGGGGGTGGGAGGGTTGGGAATTTTAGTTTACAAAAGCTAATAGAGAAAATAAAAGAGAAATAAAAAATAAATAAATATTACCTTGATAACAGGTTACAGGTTACCTCGGTGCATTTTTGGCGGATCTCCCCAATAGTTGGGGGTATTTAAAAATAACTCAAAATTGGGGGTATTAAAAGCGGACGGGCCAAAGTTGGGGTATTATGATCCATTTTTCCTATAATTTAACCTCTTGTTCAATAAAAATACACTCATTGCATAAAAAAAACACTCAATTTATATGTCATAACACTTTTTATGTTTGTTTTAGGGTACAACCAAACTCAATTAAAAAAAAAAAAGATTCGAGTCTAGGCTCCGACTAACCGAGTAGAAAATCGTGTTGCAGACTACTAGTTAAGTAGTTATATAACGTAGTATAGAGGTGATATATGCTTAGTTCTTAAAAAAAAAGCCGATAAGAGGAAGCATAACCGGTAAAATATACTCGTACCCGTTGACCCGATCTGAGGCCCGTCTTTCACCCGAAATAGAACCAAAACCCAAATCGACCCAAAGACAATGGACCCGAATTTGAATATAACCCAACCCGGATCTACCCAATCCGAAGTGGCCCGACAATAATGCCGAACCCGACACGAAAATAATAATGAAATAGTTTTCACAAACATTGATTTATGTGTTTTATTTGTTTGCTAGAAATGAAAGCCGACTAAACCTGAATTGACCTGACCCAAATGGAACCCAGCCGGTGTTGATACCGTTCACCGAACATGCATGCCCCGAACCGACACAAATCTGTATGGACCCAAGATGGATATGAACTCGAACATACCCGACCCGGGCGCAAACCGAACACAAACTTAATCCGAATATTACCCGACATGTACCCGACCTGTATGACCTGTTTGCCACCTCTAAGAGGAAGTTTGTCAATGACTTAGCTTGTTAGAACAAGCAATGTTACATCTACCGGATGTGTAATTAACCCATTAAAAATAGAGAATATAAAAAAATTGATGAGTTGGATCGGATTTATCTGAACATTTTTTTTTATAATTTTAGAGGTTTTATTTATTAGCTTCAAAGAGCTATAGGAAGCATACAATTGTTTGCAAGCTGAAATTCACAGCATGCCATCACAGATTACACAAGATTCCACCTCTAATGGTCATGACATGAAAAATGATCTATAACCACGCCTATAGATAACTCCAAGCTACAACTCATCACATCTTCTCAAGCCTTGCTTATCTAGTGAAACTGTAACTGCATTCTAACTTCTGCATTTATGAGTGACTGTGATGTTCAACCATGACATTCCATATGAAATTGAGAATGAAACTCAAATTCCACGGCCCTCCATTAACATCATTGCACCATCGCACGACTGAAAAAACAGCAAACAAGACAACAAGATCCAACAAAGCAACAAAGAACTCATGAAATCCTTAAACATTGAAGAATGAAACCATTTAGCCATTGGAATACCACTCACTACGTCATCTCTTTGCTACTTGAAATCCCTTTTTCTTCACCATTTTCTGAGATTGATTATTCTTCTCCATATTGCGATGAAACCCAAGATGAGTAAGTAATTGACATTGATTTTTCTTAAAAGGCCTTTGAAAAGGAGAACTTGGCACAACCTTACTCGTATTAGAATCAGGCAAGAACAATGAATCAAAACTAAGATCACCAATTGAATCTATATTTATACTAATTCCTTTAGCACTAGTAGAGACCTCATCTCCATCAACATAGACTGAACTTCCTTTGATACACACCTCATCTACAAATGAAAGGGCACTTCCATTGCCACTTAAACCAACACTTTCTGATAACCTCTCAGGATTTGCCAACATTTTATCCTTGTTGACATTAGCGATTTTGAAAGGTTCATTGTTCAACAAGCACGTTGCATCACAAGAGATATTTGATTCATTAACATGATGAAACATGCTCTCTAGTTTAGGGTGACTAGAGTCAATCTACAAATTTTCTAAGTTTAGCAAAGCATCCACTTCTAACTTGAGCTCACTATCGTGAGAGAGAGGCGAACTTTCTTGCCGAGGATAAGCAAAAGTATCCAAACAGACATTCCAGCATTCACTATCAATAGCAGCAACCAGTTTCGATCCCTCTTGAGCAACATGTAAAAAAACATGGACAAAATTCCTCCAAGGATTAACACTACTTAACGCAGGGACAAAAACTGAATACCATAAGCCCTTAATCTTCACACTTAACTTTAAAAACCACCCCTATCGATTGAAACCAGTTTGAATTTTCCACCAAAGGCAACTAAATCTTCTAGAGTGTTCAAATTCAATCAACTTTGAACAACCATTAAGGACATTAGAAACCCATTCAATCAACTTAACAGGAAATTTAATCCACCGTTTTCTATTTTTATAGAACTCAATAATTTTTAAGAAACCATTACTCAACTCCAATTGAAAAGCCTTACCTTTGATTTGGATTCTCATTAGAGGTGGGCATGGGCTGGGCTTGAGGAAATAGCGGGCCGGGCCGGGCCCGAGCCAGTGAATGGCGGGTCGTACCAGGCCAGGCTTGAAATTTTCATATTTCGTCCCCGGCCCGGCCCAGGCCCACGGGCCCGCGGGCCGGGCTCGTGCCTCCTGCGGGCCTGGGCGGTGTTTTATGTTGTTTTTTTGGATTCTTGGCAGTTTTAGACTAAAAAAACAAAGAAAAAGGGCGTTCAGCCCACGGGCCAAATAGGCGGGCTCGTGCCTGTAACACCCCGATAATTCTCTCTTTTCAGAAATACCTTTATAATATAAAAGTTAGAGAATTACCCAAGTATTATCGCCCGTGTGATAACGTATCGGCTTATTCAGAATTTTGCAGCGGAAAACATCAAACTAAACTTTATAAATAAACAAACAATAAGTACTTCATATTTAAACCCTCTACAAATGTCTATCAACAACTTATAATAACGTGTTCCTACTAATGCAGAAAACATAATATATAAAATTACACAAGCTCTCCATTCCCAGATTCCCAATGATGCTACATCTGCGAACCTGTAAATGTCAATGCTCTAGAGAATCTGCTCACCAAGATTGGGTCATCACATGATCAATAAGGCAAAGCCATGATCAACACATACAAACAAAGCACGTAATCAGCAAAGCTGAGTACTACATAATAATAATAAACAATCCTAATCATGATACTAAGAAATAATAAACAGAGATAAATAATAATACAACAATATAACATTCTGCAGATAACTTCTACTGAACTAAACTTTAATCATCTTTTATTATTTTAAATGGAATAGTTATTGGACCGAGTTGTCTAACTAAAACCAACCTTCACCTAGGAAGACGAAATACGGGCGCGACTCCGTATTCCATAATGACCTGCGATATCGAGGAACCTTTGAATAAAAAGAGGAACGGTGATCAATCCAATTCCCAGAAAAAGCCATGGCACGCTCACCATGTACCCTAAATCCTGATTGTCCAACTTCAGACATGCACCAGTCTAAAGCTTATTACTATCCAAGTTACACTTTACGTGATTTACAATTATTACTTGTTATGACACACATACAAGCAACACAGAATATAGTTCAAACATTCACAACAGAACTTCTTTTATCTTAGGATTTAATAAGTGATCACAACTTACAACCCAAGACATACTTTCTTTTAATCTCAACTTTCTTATTTGTTTAACCTAGCCAACAATCAAACTTACCTTTGAATAGGCATACTTATCAACTTACCAAATAAGGCCCACAGTCCTCATTAAGTAGTGAAATACAAAAAGGGAACAATGATCAAACATGATCCAATACTAATAAATATATTAATTCCCCTCTGTGAATTAATAAACTGAAGTTCCCAACCAACATGCTTGCATCAATATTCCATACAAACATGATATAAATTTCATAATATAATCTCATAATCAACATGTTTACACCACGGCATAAAACATGCAAAATCCAACATAATAAATATCATACATGAACTCAACATAGTTCCTATACATGATACTACATAAGTCTCCTTCATAAAATCATGATACTATCTCAATCATCACATAGGTATGTACGTACCTTGTGTAAACTAGTCGACTGGCCACTTTAACCCCTTTAAAAATCTCCTACGGAATACTCTCCGCCTAGAAATCAAATATAACTAAAATCAATACTCTTAAATAAAAAGACAGCAACTTTAAAATATTTAAAATCCCCTTTAAACATATTCAAAAGTTGATTTTACTATGAAAACTCCAATTACTTTTAATTCCTAGCATAGTACTACCATACTAGTAATTAAAATTCTTAAAACTCCGCAACTTATAAAATCATAAAACCCTCTTTAAACCCACTTAAACATGCTTAAAATCATAAACTAAATCAATCTCATAGTATATAATATGCTACTATGGTTTTCTAATAATTAACACCCTAAAAATTCATGCTTTAATTATTAAAACTTCAATCTAACAATAATAAACAAATCTGAATTTTTATTCTTATAATATAATATATATATGAATCAAGATTATTCATTAAAACAGTAAATTAACATTGATAATCATGATTAACATTAATATAAAGCATAAAAACATAGTCTTTAATGGGAAACTTGAGGAAAAAGAAAAGAATTAAACCAACACAAGAGGAAAGTGATGATGCGCCAGCCAAGGAAGAGCAGTGGCGGCAGCAGCGGCGGTCAACAGTGGTGGTGGTGACGTTTCTTAGCGAAGAAGAAAGCGTTACTTGAAGAAGAAGAAAGAAAAACTTGAGAGGAAGAAAAAACTGAATTTCACGTGGAAAAGGAGGAGGGAGGAAGGCGTGAGTTTTGAGAGAGAGAGAAAAATAAATCTTTGTGTAGGGTAAAATAATTGGGATTAAGGTATTTATAGGTAGAGTTTCCTTTTGGGCTTAGGAAAAGGAGATTGAGTTTAAATAGAATTTGATGACAACTAGGATTGATAAATGAGGACTCCTAACATCAATATAACTCCTCTTCCCTAATCTACTTAGAATTTGGGTTCCTCGAGTCCATTAGACTTCTTTTCCAAATCAAATTCATATTTCCAACCTTTTTCAAAGCATGCCTAATTAAAATATTTACAACTTTCTTAAATCTTTAAAATAATTTCATTTGACTTTTAAAATAGTCAACCTTCTTTAAATAATAAAATCATTTAAAATAAAATATAAATATACAAATACTAAAATATATTTATAAAATCCTTTAAAATTATGGGGGATTACAGTACCGGTGCGGGCCTAAATAAAATTTCTAGACCGTGGCAAGCCCACGGCCACGGAGCGGACAACGGGCCGGGTCGGGCCCAAAACGTGTCGGGCCGACCCTCGTGCTGGCCCGACCCATGCCCACCTCTAATTCTCATCTTCAATTTCAATTGACCGATTTTGCTGAAAACCCACCAAAAAAACGATACCTGCAATCTGACAACAACAAACCAGAGCACAGCAAAGCAACTTGAAGAATAGAACCTAGAGAGCAAACGAATTGAGAAAAGACTGATTTAGAGGGGATTTATGGAAATTTAAAGAGAGAAAACTAGGGGAGGAGTGAAAAGGTGAACGAAAATCATCAGGGAGGGAGGTCGACCTTGCGGCGGCGCACGCCGGAGGGAGAAACGTGGGTGGCGCCGCCGCAGGGGAGACTGGACGATTGTTAGCTAGGGTTCGGTAGGGTTCCGAAGAGAACAAGGGAGATGAAGCTGGGAGTTGAAAGGTTTTTAACACGAAGATCTTTGATGTAATTCGGATTTATCTGAACATTAATATCAATTGCAAGTTGGTAGATCACCCACTTAGTCAATAAAGTTTTTTCCTGTTAGAACTTAGAATTCGATGACGAATTTCATTTTTTGGGAGCTTTGCTTTCATATGAATAATTCACATGTGATATTTTACAATTAATATTATATATATTTATTATTCCCTCCGTCCCATAATATAGTGTTTATTTATCATATTTTACGAGAATTAAGGAAAGTGGAACATGAATGATAAACAATTAATGTTGTGGGAAAAAAAGCTGATTTTAGGAGAAAGAATGGTGTATAATGGGTGAAAGAGCATTAAATATATGACTAATTCAACCCTTAGGTTCAATAAACAAAGAAAAAAACTATTTCCAAGGAGCAAATAAATGATGGTTGCATGGTTTTTTAGGCAAATCAAGGGGAATTGTGGAATTAAAAAATAGAAACAAGAACAACATTTTAGGACACCCAAAATGGAATGCAAGCACTATATTATGGGACGGAGGGAGTGTTAATTAGTTTTAATTAGCTATTGATAAGTGATCGTTGTTTTAGTATAAGCTTTTTTTTTTTTTTTGAAAGAGAAATTTCATTAATTGTAAGCCAAACGACATCTACAATAAGTAATAAAGAAAAACAGGATACAATCAAACAAGAACAGATCAACTTCGTCTTCGATGAAACTACAATGAACCAGATCGAATATTGTGGCGCAAGTCCCTTGTATTTGTTGTCCCAAGCAACTATTAATGGAACGGTCTATCATTTTGACATAGTTTGGAGAAGAACCTTCTTGATCTATCCATATTGACCGCATCCGAGCTTCCAATACCTTCATGCTGATAGTTTTGGACTTCAACCAATGATAATATTTTTTCATACCTACAAATAAAAAAACTAGACTCACAACTCCCATAAGGGAGAAGGAGACCTCCACAACAGAGAAGACTAGTCTTCCCATATTAGGGCACAAGAAACTCTCATAAAGAGAGACTAACTTATTCAACAAAACAAAAGGACAAACTAGAAAGTGAAAACAAGAGAGGAAAAGGGGCTTACCATGGATGAGATCATCCATGGCAGCCCCTTACTGATGAAGGGAAAAGGGGAAAAAGGGAGGCGGCTAGAGAGAAAAACTAGGTTTAGGGTTTGCACGATAAGTATAAGCTTTTGTTGGGTCCTTTAAAACATAGGCGTTTGGGTTAATTCCTTTTTGGACCATAAATACTAATTACTTTTTTTTAGAAGAACCATAAATACTTTTCTCATTTTATGCTTCCTATAATCCTACATATGTTAAATATTTGGTAATACTCTTTCCTCTTTGGGTTAAAAGGTGAGATTGAACTTGGATTTCTTGTTTAAAATGTTTAATAATTTTAAAAATATTTTTGATTAAAAGGTCAGAATGATGTAGCTTCAACTCCTTAGATCATGGCCATTCATGCCCAAAAAAAGTTCATCTCTCTCTCATCTTACAAAAGTTGATCATACTTTATGACCCATTTTGACAAATTCACCCCACTCATAACCCAAAAAAAGAACATCATCATTCTCTTTCTTACTTTTTACTACCCATCCCATTTTCTCTCTCCTACATTAATACATTATTTATACCTTTTGATATTTATAATATTATACAAGATTATAGATAAAATTATTTTGTGTATTTATGATTCTCATTTCATTTAGTAGTAATTAATTGGTTTAAAAAAAATTTCTTCAAGAACAAAAGCTTCCAAAAATAAATATTCAAGTGTGTATAATGTAGAGAGAAAATAATTAATTTCGAAAGTCTGTCAAAATATAGCAAAATGGATGTCTATTTATAGATCTAAAAAAAATATAACCGTTGGTGAATTTTTTTATTATAAAAAAAATGTATTTTTAAAGTTATTCAGATTGCAAAAATCTGAATAACAAAAAATAACCTTTACGACGCGTTGCCACATGTCAACAAACGGTTAGCTTGGCGCACTGACTCATGACTGACGTGCTGCTGGTTTGTGTTGTTCAGTATGCACGCGTGGCAATTCCTCATTGGCTCTTTTCATTTTTGCCACTCAAACTCACCGTTTTGTAATTTTGGCTAGCCAAATTTGTCACACTTTTTCATGGGCCTTACTCTTTCTCTTTTCATGACTTATTCCATGGGTTAGGTCATAGGATGCTCAACTATGGAATGAGTCATAGCATGACCCAAATACAAATATCAAAAAACCACGAATGCAACCCAATATTTTTTTTTTAGGAAGGGTCGTGACTCAATTTTTTGTACAAATAAACCATGAGTGGAGATGCTCTTAGAATGGCTTTTGGGAGCAATTGGTTTATGATTTTCATAGAAAGTACTAAAAAAAAAGTTTCTCCATTTTGCATTTGGTTTCCAACTCCGACATATCATTTTTTTTTGATAGGTAAGTGAGAGTATTCAAACAATTATTTACAACCTAACTATCCTTCCTTAGACAAGCAAATGAGCAAAAAGCCATACTAATTACAAAGACTCCACCCAACATTTATCCCTATGACTGATCTTCTTAGGAAAACACTAAGATATCTGTACTAACCTATCTGTTGTATCATCTTTACAGTATAATCAATATGGTTAACTTTGCCCAACCACAAAGCATCATTTCTAACATGCCAGATGAAATAAACTACAGCTTCCATTGCTGCAGCTTGCACCAGTCTTCTGTACTGAGTACCTCTTCTTCTAGTAACTAGCCAGTTAATCAGCTGCTTCAATTCCATTATCTGAGTGTGAGTTCCACACCATTGTTTGATTTTCCTGAGACACTTACTGCTGTAATAGCAGTTACAGGACGAGTGGCCATGGTCCACAGCATGCTCACCACATAATAAGTACTAGCATTTTTTGCACGCGATGCATGCTTGGATTTTTTTCGAGACCAAAACTCGGTTTTCTTCGACATAAATAAGTGTCAAAATTTGAACATTGACGGACCGAGCTGTGATTGAACCGTTATCGAGCTGTGATCGAACAAGCTTGACCTATTATAATATTTAGTTTACTCGTCTTCTTTATATTTCTTTTTTTAATCTTTTTGTATTTTGAGTTTATTCTTAAACAATAAAATTATTAACTTATTATTGTGTAATATATAGAATAAATTTATTTATGTATACCTACATGATACATTATTTTCATATATGTAAAAAAGTAATCGAGCTTGTCATAACTCGGCTCGGCTCGTTAAGGTCTCGAGCCGAACTCGAGTCGAAGCACAACAAGTCGAACTTTTTACCGAACCGAGCTCGAACTGTTCACAAACAGGCCAGGCTCGTTAAGGATCGGACCGGAATCCTGATATTCGGCGGACCGGGGTCCGGTCTGGTCTAAATTCCGGTCTGGACCGATTTGTGCACACCCCTAGATATATCTCTATTATATAAGGGAAGGGGGAAGCTATGGTGTCCCCGAATGAAGAGACTATTTTATCCCCCTTCCCTTTCTAAATTACAAATTCACATACAAACCAAAGCGGGGCTTCAAACAAAAATACCGGAAATAAAATTATAACAATCACTCACAAGTCAACTAAAATCATATTTTCCCTCAAAAAAAAAAACTAAAATCATATAATTGCATATTTTACGTTATACAAATCACTCAAATGATGAAACTTTACAAAAACAAAAAAAATCACTTACAAACTACAACCAATACACTACAACGTCAATACATACTCACAAAAACATTCACAAAAATTCACTTACAAATCACTTTGTTCTCAAGAACCATTCACAATTACATACTCACAAAAATCACCAATACACTACAACGTCAATACAAATTGAAAACTGAGAAAAACATATGATTTCGACGGGGATATCACACATTAGCAATTTGCGAACTTCCAAAAAGGTACATAATTCTTTTAATCTTGCAAGTTATTTCAAATTAGTTGAAAAAAAAAAGTAGCAACTCTTATGTTCGAATGCATGTTCGATTATATCATAAAAAGTTGACAAAAATGTTGAACGCAATTATATAATAACTGAGCCACCATAAATGAAGACAGAGGTTGAGGTGGTGGAGTAGTGGCATCGCTCCCCACCTCATATCCCTGAGGTCTAGGGATCAAACCTCATGTGACTCATTTGAGGATTTCCCCTTATCCCCCCTCAAGTGAGTCCCCTTCATCTTACCTTAAAAAAAATTAAAACAATAAAATAAATGAAGACAATTGTCTACAAGTATTAACGCCTTCATACTAACAAAGTAAATATGAAAATCATATTATTCAAATATTTTATCAATTAATACACAATTAAGTACTTTGTATTACACTAAAACTATAAAATTCAATCAATTAACAAAGTGAAATACTTTCTGTAGTCCCCCGTATTTTTATGAATTTTATAAATATATTTTAATATATAGTTATTTATATTTTAATATATAGCAGCATTTTAATGATTTGATATTTCAAAGGTTGACCATTTTGAAAGTCAAAGAAATTATTTTAAGGAAGTTAAAATGTTTTGTTAGGCATGCTTTGAAAAATGTTTGAAATACTAATTGGATTTGGAAAAGATGTTTAAATGGGCTTGAGGAACCCAAATTCTAAGTGGATTAGGAAAAAGGATTTCTATTGATGTTAGGAGTTCTAATTCATCAATCCTATGCATCATTAAACTCTATTCAAACTCAATCTCCTTTTCCTAAGCCCAAAAGAAAAACCTACTTATAAATACTTAAACCCAATTATTTTACCACACAAATTTTCTCTCTCCTCCCTCACCTACAAACCAGCGCCCCTGTTTCTCTTTCACGTTCTTTTTCTTCTTCTCCAATTTTCTTTCTTCTTCTTCAAGTAACGTTTCTTCTTCAACAAGAAACGTCACAAAACCTTCAAAACCGTCAGTTTCGGTGAGCAAGGGCTGCTGTGTGGCCTGTTGATTTCCGGCACTTTCATTTATTTTCTTGGTTCTTTGCTTTGTTGGTTAATTTCTTTTCTTCTTCCTCAAGTTTCCATTAAAGACTATGTTTTTATGCTTTATTTTAATGTTAATCATGATTATTGATTTAACGGATTTTTCACCAGGCACCCCTGTGGTTTGACGAAATTCACCTGGTACCCTCGCGTTTTCAACAATTCACCTGGTGCCCCTAAGGTTTTGAAAAATACCTGACGTGCCCCTGCCGTTAAGTTTCCGTTACAAACTTTATTCACCATTTACCCCTATGGTTTTTGAGAATTTAGGATTCACCAATTGCCAACATTTCCACTCGTATATCATTTCTCTCTCCACCACAACAGCACCACCAACACCCACCACTACCTCCCACTGCTGCATTGAAGTGTTTGATTCTTAACCCACCCCCATTGAAGTATTACTGCTGCATTGAAGTGTTTGATTCTTAACCCACCCCCATTGAAGTGTTTGAATATCAAATTCAACATGTAAAGATAAATCAATACAGAAACTATGCTTCACATGAAATAATCGGCCCCCACCCCTCCCCCCTTCCCCTCCACCGCCCCCCACCCTTCCCCTTCCCTCCACTGCCCCCACCCCCCACCCTCCCCTCCCTCCACAGTGCAACCCCCCTCCACGGCCGCAACCCCCTCCCCCTCCCATTGCCCGGCCAGGCTCCCCTCCCCCTCCCCTTCCCCTCCCCTCGTCGGCCTAGCCCCCCCCCCCCTCCCAGTTCGATTTCGCCTCTCTCACCATTTCGTCTTTCTCGCTCCGTCGACGGCGGGCTTTGGGTTCCGGTTTCTCCGACGGCGGCTTCGGGTTGTCATCTCCGACGATGGCTTTGGGTTAAAAGCTTTGGGTTTTAGATCGGGATTCTTTTTCGCATCTACATATCACTTTGTCGCCCTTCTCCGTTCATCGCCGGTGCCACCTTTCCTACAAGGCCCCGCGCAGTGTTGTTGTTTTTGTGGTGCGCGGGCGTGAGTACGTCGGGAGAGAAATCGAAGGGGAAGGGGAGGGGGCTGAGCGGGCAGTGGGAAGGGGGGAGGGAGCTACGACGGTGGAGGGGATGGGCTGGGGTCGGGGCCGCGCTGGGGGTGTGGGAGGCGGCTAGGGGGTGGGGGTGGGGGCAGGGGGCTACGGAGGGGTGGGGGTGTTCTTTGGGGTGGGAGTGGGTGGTGGGGTGGTGGGAGGATGGGGTCGGGTGGTGGGTTAGGGGTTAGGGAAAGAGATAGGCTAATTAGGGGTTAAAAGTTTAATTAGGTTTCATTAGAGTTAATTAGGATTAATTAGTATTAATTAGGGTAGTTAGAGGTTAATTTCGTTGATTTAGCCTTAATGACTAACGGAGTTGACGGCCGTTAGTCATTAAGGGTATTTCAGGAATTTTTCTAAACCTCAGGGGTACCTGGTGAATATTTGAAAACGCGAGGGTACCAGGTGAATTTCGTCAAACCACAGGGGTACCTGGTGAAAAATCCGTTGATTTAATTTACTGTTTCAATAAATAATCTTGATTCACATATATTATATATTATAAGAATAAAATTTCAGATTTGTTTATTATTGTTAGATTGAAGTTATAACCATTAAAGCATGGATTTTTAGGGTGTTAATTATTGGAAAATCATAGTAGCATGTTATAAATTATGAAATCGATTTAATTTATGATTTTAAGCATGTTTAAGTGTGTATAAAGAAGGTTTTAATAAATTATATGCTGCTGGAATTTTTAGAAAAGATTTATTAAGGGATTGTTGGATTTTAATAGCTAGTATAGTAATACTATGCTAGGGAGTATTAGTATTTGGAGTTTTGATGTTAAAAACAACTTTTAAATATTTTTAAAGCGGATTAAAAGTATTTTAAAGTTGCTGGAATTTAATTAGAGTATTGACTTTAAGTTATATTGATTGTTTTAGGCGGAGAATTTTCAGTAGGCGATTTTTAACGTGATTAAAGGTGGCCTATCAGTTTGTTAATACAACGTACATACCTATGTGTTATATGGTAGTATCATGATTTTAGGAAGGAAAAGTTGTTGTATCATGTATAAGAGCTTGTAAGTTCATATATGATTTTTATTATGATTAGATTTTACATGTTTTATGCCTGTGTGCAAACATGTTGTTTATAAGATTTGATTATGAGTTGAATATCATGTTTGTATGGAATATTGATGCAAGCATGTTAATTGGATTGGGAACTTCATTTATTAATTCACATGGGGGAATTAATATATTTATGAATTGGATCATGTTTAAATCATGTGTTCCCCTATGTTGTTATTTTCACTACTCTATGAGGACTGTGGGCCTTATTTGGTAAGTTGATAATTTATACCTTTGAAATGTAAGATTGATTGTTGGCTAGGTTCAACAAAGTAAGAATGGTTGGAATTAAAAAAAGTAATCTTGGATCGTAAGTTGTGTGATCACTTATTTTAATCCTAAGATAAAAAGAAGTTCAGTTGTGAGTTGTGACTGTTTGATTTGAGATTTCTGTATTACTTGTGTGTCATAATAAGTAAGAAATTGTAAATCACGTAAAGTGTAACTTGGATAGTAATAAAATTTAGACTGATGCACGTCTGAAGTTGGACAATCAGGAGTTGGGGTACATGGTGAGCGGGCCATGGCTTTTTCTGGGAATTAGATTGATCACCGTTCCTCTTTTTATTCAAAGGTTCCTCGATATCGCAGGTCATTATGGAATACGGAGTCGCGCCCGTATTTTGTCTTCCTCGGTGAAGGCTGGTTTTTTAGTTAGACAACTCGGTCCAATAACTATTCCATCTAAAGTAATAAAAGATGATTAAAGTCTAGTTCAGTATAAGTTATCTGCAGAATGTTACATTGTTGACTTGTTGTATTATTATTTATCTCTGTTTATTATTTCTTAGTAACATGTTAGGAATGTTTATGTATTGTTATGTAGTACTCAGCTTTGCTGATTACGTGCTTTGATTGTATGTGTTGATCATGGCTTTGCCTTATTGATCCTGTGATGACCCATTTGAAGGAATATGTCCTTAGACATCCCGACAATTACTAAATATAAAAGGAATTATTATAGAGATAATTAATTAGTTAGTTTAGTAATTACGTTCACTTGCTAGAGAATAAATGTGGTTAGTAGAACAATATTGATTGTACCTACAACTAAGTTAACCTAATCCTATGAGGTCACACATTGTAGTAACTAATTGAAGTAAGGAAATCGACCAATAGGAGAAATTAGGGTTAGGTTAGGTCTCTCTCTTATTTTATTCTCCTACTATTATAAAAGGTTATAATAGGAAAGAGGAAAATAACGTTGAATTTGACAGTAACTTTTCAAACTGAAAAGAGAGAGAAAAACCCTATTATTTCCCTTTGGAAAATCCGGCCACCCTCCCTAAAAAGCAAGAGAGTGAAATCTGTTCATCCTCTTCCGTTCTAGCAAACGTGGGAATTCAATTGGTGCTCGTGGACTAAATAGAGGGACATCAATTGCTGTTCTTTGATCTCTAGCACTTGCAATCCGGTGGAAAACACGCTACAAAGGTTGTACATTCTTTTCCTTATAATATGATTCATATTTATGTTATGCATGCGATCTTGTGATAGATGTTAGGAAATTTATTTTCTGAAATTCCGCTATATGCATCTATATGTTCCTACAGTGGTATCAGTTTTGCCTAATTCATAATATTCATATGATCATATAATTGTATGTAAAGTTATTATTTTTATTCAATTAAGGGAGGATTTATTTATGGCTTGAATTTGCATAATTGATATTTGATATTAATTGATTGGAAATTGTAAATAATTGATTTAATTGTGATTTATGCTCAAATATTTTTATTATGGTCCGACTTTTTAATATGAGGGACGAAATAAATTGTTCAATTCACTCGAAAATTTTCGTATTTTTATAAATATTTTTGTTAGATTTAAAATTATTTATGTTTAATTCGATTAATCATTGAAATAATTTGCTAACAATTAAAGATTTGATTTTTAATTTGTTAAAAAAATATAATGTTCATCACCCACATAGATCTAGAATAATATGATGACTGAAAATAATTTGATTATTTTTCCCACAAATTTTCGAATTTTATCATATTATTTATGAATTTTGGTTAAATTTTATGTTTAATTTGATTATTCATAGAATTTAAGGATAACAATTAAAATATTTGATTTAATTTGTTAAGATAATTCAGTAGACACCCTAAAAGTTATTTTCGAATTTTTCGGAATTTAATTGTTAATTTTCTAAATTTTTGGATATAATTGGAGTTTTTGCCCTAATTTTGAATTCTTGTTAGATTTAATGTTTAATGGAGATTATTCATTCAACTCTAATCTAAACAAACTTAAATAAAATTGTTAATGGATTCAAAATTTCTGCCATAATTTTCGGATTATTAAAACCTAATTAAATCTTAAATCTGTAAATAAATAGTTAATTAAAGATTAATTGGAATTTTGTAAATTGTTGCAAAAATTCAAAAGCAAAGCCCACCATGGCTGGGTGGCCCCACCTGCACCGGTGGAGCCACGGTGGATGGCGGTGTAACACCCCGTAATTTTCACCCTTTATTTTTGGTGTTAGTTTATTTTAAAATGATATTCTTTTCGTAAAAAAATAAATAATTTATTATTTTTCTCTAGATCAATGATTTTTAAACTTTATAATTTGGGAGCCGAATTATTATTTTATTATATGGTGTGTTAATGTGTGCATTATATTTATATTTATAATATAATTTATTAGAATTATTTTCATTATTAAGTATTTCCAAAGTTTAGGCGCGATTTAAGAATTTATCGATTTATCGCGTAGCGGGCTTTTGAAGCATGGACCCTTGTTGATTTGGGCCGAAATTTTTGTTGGTGTGTTGGGCTTGACAGTCGGCCAAGGAGATGGAGAAGGAGAGCTCATCTTCTTTCTTTTCTTTTTTATTTTTCCTTGTGACTCTTTGTAGCTTTGTAACTCCTATACCCCCCTAATCATTCTCCTTCATTAAAACCCTTTATTTCAACCATTAAACATCCATAAAATTCTGATTTTTATTCAAAGAAGTTCATCATCATTTGCATTTATCACCCACCATTTTTTTCAAGAAAAGGAAGAGAGAAAAGGAAGACGAAAGAATAGAAAGGTTCAACCCGGTTTTTCCTATCACACTTTCACGAAAATAACCGTAGCCGGAGATCTAACCGTTGGATCGTCTTCAAATTTGGACACAACGTTTATAACGTCTTATTCTACATTTTGACCGGAGCGATTTAGAATCTAGCTTTTGATCATCGGGAATCATGGTCGTAACAGAGCAGTGCGAAACAAGAGTTTTCAACGTTCAAGAAGAAATGCCTAGTGACTTGTTGCTACAATTCTCGTTCGTTATGCCTTGTGGTTAGAAGAGGATTTGGATTGCATGCTTAACTCGTGATTGTCACTTTAGACTCAGCTCTCCTCCCGACGATCCAGGTAACTAGTTGTTATCTTAGAACCATAGTGATTAGGGTATTATTCGGTATTAGATTACTACGCTAGGAATTATCTAAAATACTTTTCGAATGAAATTTTTGACAAAATTTGACATGAACATACGTGACACATGATATGTGAATACCGTGTAGAGAAAAATAATTTTTGCATGATTTTTAATATTTATTTGATTTAATTGGTATTTTGTGCGTTTTTGGCTAATTTTCATAATAATTATTGAACGACTGTTAAATTTGATGAAATTATTTTTCTTAGATCCTGTTACATGCGTATAATGTATTCCATGCCTTAGAATAATTTTTACCTACTGTTTACTGTTTTATTTAATTGATATATCTATTTTTGTAATTTCTGTTCTGTCAGTATATAATTCATGAAAATTATTTTTATAAGCAAAAAAATTAATTTATTTGAATATTATGTATTTACGTGAGTTTTTACATGTTATGTAAATTTTTGGTAATTTTTGGGTGCCTGTTTATATTTTTAATTATTATAATGGCTTATATGAGGAATCTGTATATTAGCTGTTAAAATTACTTTTGGAGTCCGAAAATTATAAATAAAAATTGTACCATGTCAATAGAGCCATTAGGGTCGTATTTTAATTTTTGTGTGATTTTAATGCTCGAAATTATTAGTTTAATAATTATTATGGTGTTTTTGTTGTGAAATTGAGGATACACTTTTAAATTATGTGAGGGCTTGTAAATCAGAAATAATTCATAATTTAATATATTCTGGGTTACTGATTTTCAGTAGTATACAGTATGTATCATTGGGTAACCACATGTTTAAGTTTGATTTATGAAATAAAATGATTAATTGTTGTTACTCTTTTAATGGAAATGATTTAGAATTAATTGGTGATGTAATTTTTGATTGCGTTGTGGTTGCTGTAAAAACCAGTATATTATCTTTGATGAGGTTTGGAAATGTTCACGTGTTATTGTGAGGGTTATTTGTTGAATGTTTTATAAGTGTTTTATTTTGAGGAATTATGAAGAACTGTTTTGATGAACTGTGGGTATAAGGCCGGGTGGCATCCCTTTTTGATGAATATTTTAGATGAATGATATTTGGATTGTATGCATGATTGTATTTTGAGATAAGAATATCCGGTGGGATAGATGTAGTCCCCGGTGAAGAACATGCCAACCACCTGGTTTGCGAACTTGGGGTACACCTGGGTTAATTGTTGTCGTCCGAGAGTCAGGGAGTTCTGCGTGTTCTACCCTGCATCGGGAGTTTGGCCATTCTTAGACACATGCAGTGGGGAACGTAAGCCCATAGATTGACCTGGAGATTGCGATCTGACAAACCTTAGGAAGTGATTTGCGAATCACTGGCGTTCGGTTTCTGACTCAATAACATGTTGTATTTTTGATTTATTATTATTATTTATATATTTTAAAATTGTTTCACTCACTTTATCATGTTTACTTATTGTTGATGATCACTTGTTTCATCTATGAGCTTTATGATTTCTATGTGCATGCTATTGATGTAATGATTGCATGTTATTCCTTTCTTAATAATCTTCTTCTGAATCGTGCTTTGATTGCTATTGTTCTGGGAGAACTGCTAGTTACTCCCCACTGATTCTGGATATTTGTTGTATATTTTGCAGGTTTTGTTGACGGGGATTTTCTTTGATTTTGGGCTCGGGTTGAGATGCGAGAAATAATCTATTAGGGGTTTTATAACTAGACTCCTCTTTAGTTTGAGATAGTTTTCTCATTTCGTTTTTAATCTAAGTAATTAATTTACTTATAGTATTTACTTATGTTTGTTTTTTTATCACTTAGTTATTTAAACACTATTCTTCTAGTAGTGACATTCCCAGAAGACGATCTTTCCGCCATCGTCCTATTAATTATATTATTATTTCTTTCTTTTCCGCCTTTGAAATTCTGGGGTGTTACAGGCGGCGTGAGGTTTAAGGACGGCAGAAGGTGGCGGGGATGGAAGCTCGCCGGTGTACTGCGACCAGCATGGCACTTGCGAAGTGCGTGGCTGCTGGTGTCATCTGCCGGGGGGTCGAAGCAGCAGGCTGGGGGTTCACGGCGCGACGTCCGGCATGCCGGTGGTCTTGACTTCTGGCCGACGCCGTGGACTAGTGCCGCCTGGCTTTTGTTGTGTGGGTTTTTTCCTGGCTGGTTGAACCCAGCGAGAATGAAGGGAGAAGGGGTTTGACTGGCAGCTTGGCTGCTGGTCAAACCTCTAATTTAATTATTAAAAAAAAAAAATTCTTTGTAAAATCTGATTTTTAATTTTGGGCACATATCACAATCTTTCCAATAATGCAAATTAAATTATTAATATTGATTAATGCCATACATGAATAAGTAATTGAATTAAAATAATAAAGTTTCCTAAATAATTTTTAGCTTAAATTTGTTAAGTTTTATAATTATTATGGAAAGTTTTATTTGCTTATTAATTGTTAATAAGTAAATAGATTGTGTTTATTTTATTTGATATTATAAATGTGTGGATGTTTAATGTAATATGAATGATATTATATTTTGCATGTTGTGACTAATATGGTCCAAAACTATGATAGAAAATACGATCTGCGCATCGTTAAATTTTATGTAAATCAAATACGATCTGCGTATCGTTTGTATATTTGTAATTTAAATTTTCGTTATTTAAATTATAAATGATATGTAATCAAGTATGAAGTTCCATGGAGAATCAAGGATGGAGATCTATAAAGATTCAAGGAGGAATTCATGAAGATTAGCTTTCCTAGGTTTAGGGGCCATACTAGGATCACTTTTAATTATGCTTATATTTATTTATGCGTTTAACATGTTTAAATGCTTGTTTAAGTTTATATGTGTGGTTATTTATGTTATGTGTCACTTTTAATTAACCAACATAGTAAACTTAGGTCCCCAACATGTAATATTGAGTTTAATTGCTTTTCCAAACAACACCTATAACGCCTTAGATAGTGAGTAATAGGTTCTGCCAAAGCAGGGTGTTGCTCATTTTATCCGGGGATAGTAGAGTAGGTTTTTGAAACTTACATGTTAATGTTTGGTTTAACTCAACAAAATCATCAAAAGACAAAGTTTTGGGTTTTGAAGCTAAGAGATACGAGTAAACAAGGAGTTGTTAACCTCTCTACCAAGAATTATAATTAGTTATAATTAGTCAAGTGTTTACTTACCTCAACTAATATAAATTGAAGGCAGGGCCAAAGTCCGTTTGATTGTAGTGGGAGGGGATCTTGGTGTTTCTTTATTCAATAGGGGACTCTTATTTTGAATAAAGGGTAGTAGTTAATTAAAATTTGTTTAATTGCTGTTTTCTTGATAAACATTGATTGAATCTTGCTTTATTATTCTTTTGTTGTAGTTATCATGTCTGGTTCAAACAACAACAACCACCCCGGTTTTAATTTGCGCTATTTACTCGAAAAGGACAAACTAACTGCAAATAACTTCCTAGAATGGGAAATGGCTGTGAGAATCGTTCTCAGAGCCGAAGGAAGGGAAAGTGTTCTTGATAATCCTCTCCCTGAACCCCTGCTAGACACTGCTACTCCAGCTGAAAGGAGAGCAAGACAAACCATTGAGGCAAATTCTGTGCAAGTAACATGTTTGATGCTTGCTTGCATGGAACCAGAATTTCAAAAACGTTTTGATGGTCTGGACGCCTATTCCATCCTCCAACAGCTGAAAACTATGTTTCAGAAGAACGCGAGGCTGGAGAGGTTTGAAGCTCATTGTAAGTTGCTGGAGTGCAAGTTGGGAAAAGGAAAACCCGTTGGTCCGCATGTGTTCAATATGATTAGACACTTTCAGATCATGGAAAAATTGGGCTTCCCTTATCCCCCAAAACTAGCAACTGATATTGTGATCAAATCCTTGCCTGAAAATTTGCAAAACTTTCAGTTGAACTTTTACATGCAAGGAGGGGAGGCTACCTTACAAGAGCTGCATGGTATGCTTACTCAGGCTGAAAGGAGCTTGCCGGCTGAACCTGAACATAGGGATGTTCTAATGGTTAGGAAAGGCAAGCAATTCAAGAAAAAGGGGGCACCTCAGAAGAAGAACAAGGGCAAGGTTGTTGCCACTGATAATACTTCTAAGCCAAAGGCCACTCCTAAGGAAAAAGTAGCAGCACTACATGAGTGCTTCCACTGCCATAAGATTGGCCACTGGAAGAGGAACTGCCCCAAGTATCTGGAGGATAAGAAGAGTGGTGCTTCAACTTCAGGTATTTATGTTATAGAGATTAACTTATCTACTTCTACTTCATGGGTATTTGATACTGCGTGTGGATCTCACATTATTTGTAATGTGCAAGCACTTTGAAGAAGTAGATCATTGAGCAAAGGAGAAGTGAACCTCCGCGTGGGCAATGGAGCACGAGTTGCTGCATTGGCTGTGGGAGATTGTAGTCTACTTTTTACCTTCTGGTTGAGTATTAGAACTTTATAATTGTTATTATGTTCCAACTATTACCAAGAATATTGTTTCGATTCCGGTATTTGGATTCGAAAGGTTTTTCATTTCAAATTAAGAATAATTGTTGTTATGCTTATTTGAATGATTTATTCTATGTCTCAGCTAAGTTATCAAATGGTTTATATGTGCTAGACTTAGAAACCCACATCTATAACATAGACAGCAAGAAACCTAAAACAAATGATTCGAACCCGACATACCTATGGCATTGTCGATTAAGCCACATAAGTTCAAAGCGTATTGAGAAGCTTCATAAAGATGGAATTCTCAAATCATTTGATTTCGAATCATTTGATACTTGTGAGTTTTTCTTAATGGGGAAAATGACAAAATCACCTTTCACGGGTTCAAGTGAAAGGGCCAATGACTTTTTTAGCCCTCATACATACAGATGTGTGCGGACCCATGAGTGCGTTGGCTATGGAAGGGTATAATTACTTCATTACTTTTACCGATGATGTGAGCAGATTTGGATTTGTTTACCTCATGCGACATAAGTCGGAATCCTTTGAAATATTTAAGGAATTCCAGAATGAAGTACAAAACCAACTTGGGAAGAAAATTAAGGCATTACGATCCGATCGTGGTGGTGAATATATTTATCTCAAGAATTTGGTGATCATTTAAAGGATTGTGGAATACTTTCACAATGGACTCCATCAGGAACACCACAGTTAAATGACGTTTCTGAAAGAAGGAATCGAACTCTACTTGATATGGTTCTATCCATGATGAGTCTTGCTGATCTTCCTATTCCATTCTGGGGATTTGCGCTTGAAACAGCGGCATTCACACTTAACATAGCACCATCAAAAGCAGTGGAAAAGACACCATATGAAATGTGGACTGGAAACGTTCCAAAATTGTCTTTTCTAAGGATATGGGGTTGTGAAGCCTACGTAAAACGTTTACTTTCTGATAAACTTTCACCCAAATCCGATAAATGTCTCTTTGTGGGTTACCCAAAAGAGACTAAGGGATACTACTTCTACAACCAAAGCGAAAACAAAGTGTTTGTTGCTCGTAATGGTGTCTTTCTGGAAAAGGAGTTTATTTCTAGAAAAACAAGTGGGAGAAAAGTATATCTCGAAGAAATTCGAGATGAGCAACAAATGGATGAGGTTAACACCTCATCAGAGGCGGCCCGACATGAAAATGCTCAGGAGGCGGTGCATTCAATTCATGTACCTCCTACCGTCCTACTTGGAGATACTCCGTGCGAAGTCACTCAACCTAATGAGGTAGAAACTTCTTCTGTTGTTCCCCAACGTAGGTCTAGTAGGACCATCATTCCGTCAAAGAGATATATTGATTTCCTTTTGACTGAAAGTTCTGAAATAACGATTTTAGAATCAGAAGAACCTACTAGCTACAAAGATGCTTTGGAGAGCCAAGACTCCGAAAGATGGCTTGAGGCCATGAAATCTGAAATGGATTCCATGTCTGAAAATCAAGTATGGGACTTGGTTGATTTGCCTGATGGGGTAAAACCCATTGGATGCAAATGGATTTTCAAGTTGAAAACAGACAAGGATGGAAACATTAGTGTTTTCAAAGCAAGGTTGGTGGCGAAAGGTTTCAAACAAATTCATGGTATTGACATGATAAAACCTTCTCACCAGTAGCCATACTGAAGTCCATTAGGATAATCCTTGCGATTGCTGCCTTTCATGACTATGAAATATGGCCGATGGATGTCAAAACCGCTTTTTTGAATGAGTTTTTGAAAGAGGATGTGTACATGACACAACCTCAAGGTTTCGAAGATCTAGAAAATCCAGGGAGGGTATGCAAGCTTAAGAAGTCCATTTATGGACTAAAGCAAGCATCAAGGAGTTGGAACCTCAGATTTGATGAGGCAGTCAAGAAATTTGGCTTTCTCAGAAATGAAGAGGAATCTTGTGTATACAAGAAGTTAAGTGGGAGTAGTATTACTTTTCTGGTCTTGTATGTGGATGACATACTTCTCATAGGAAATGATAAGACCATGCTTGAGTCGATCAAGGAATGGCTTAAAAATTGTTTCTCTATGAAAGACCTAGGAGAGCGGAAGAGTACATATTGGGAATAAAGATCTATAGAGATAGATCGAAAAGGCTAATTGGGCTCGGTCAAGAAACTTATATTGATAAGGTTCTTGCAAGGTTCAAGCTGGAAAACTCCAAAAGAGGTTTCATTCCCATGCAACATGGCATTGCACTTGGCAAGACTCAGTGTCCTTCGAGTCCTTATGAGGTCAAGCGTTTGAGTATGTTCCTTATGCTTCTGCTGTAGGATCCATTATGTATGCCATGATATGCACTCGACCGGATGTTGCATATGCTTTGAGTATATGCAGCGAGATACCGATCAAATCCAGGAGATGCGCACCGGATTGCAATAAAAACATCCTTAAGTACTTGCGAAGGACTAAGGATAATTGTTTGGTTTATGGTGGAGATAGTGAGTTGGTTGTTACTGGATACACCGATGCAAGCTTCCAGAGTGACAAAGATGATTTCCGATCGCAATTTGGTTTCATATTTTGTCTCAATGGAGGAGCTGTGAGCTGGAAGAGCTCTAAGCAGAGTACCATCGCTGATTCTACAACAGAGGCTAATTATATTGCAGCAGCTGATGCAACCAAGGAAGTTGTTTGGATCAAAAAGTTCATTGGTGAGCTTGGTGTAGTTCCTAGCATTGAGAATGGCATTGAGTTGTATTGTGACAACAATGGTGCCATTGCTCAGTCTAAGGAACCCAGATCGCATCAAAGGTCTAAACATGTGCTCAGGAAATTCCATCTCATTCGAGAAATCGTTGATAGAGAGGATGTGAAAGTAAGCAACGTTCATACTGAGGATAACGTAGCAGATCCTCTGATTAAACCGCTTGCTCAACCTAAGCATGAGTGTCATACTAGGTCTATGGGGCTTAAGCATATGGGAGAATGGCTTTAGGTTGTTTACTTCGTGTTTACAATTGTAAAAATATTTATTATGCTTTGAATGTTTATCAATAAAAATTCTTTTCTTATTTAATTGTTTGGTTAAGTATTAAATAAAATGTCCAAATAATTTGTGTTTTCAAATAGGATTATCGAAAACGTTTTGATAATGGAACCCTATAAAGTGAACTGAAATCACAATTTATTTAAAGTCCCTAGTCTAAATCACTAAATTGGACATAAGTGATTTATTTAAAAGACTAGTATATAATTAATTGATAGCGCAATTCCATGGGCTATGGAGACATAGATATGTCTAATTGATTATATGGATGTATAGTTGATACATTGAGACTTGACCTAATTAGATTCTAAAAGTAGAATCGAACTACTATATATAGTGGATTCCTTAGACATGAGTATGTCGTAATAACCACAACATAATTAGTTTAACTTTGACACTGTTAAACGCCGCGCCGTAAAAGGAGGTTATAAAGGCAGTGATTAGGTGGGCTAAGAATTGAGTGGGAGTTATGGTCATACAAGAGTGGATAAGTCCTCCTATTAAACAGGAATGGTGTCTGGGCCTCTTGATGAGCGAGAACTGGAAAATTGCATGGCCATGCGGAATAGGATTAAAGAGTTAATCCTTATTTGAGCAGTTCAAACTCAGTGATCAAGGAACATAAATTTGAGAATAACATGGTGTTATCAAATTCGGCATTAAGTGACTTAAGGAATTTAGTATTACGCTCTTGTCTTCGGACAAGTGGGAGATTGAAGGAATATGTCCTTAGACATCCCGGCAATTACTAAATATAAAAGGAATTATTATAGAGATAATTAATTACGTTAGTTTAGTAATCACATTTACTTGCTAGAGAATAAATGTGGTTACTAGAACAATATTGATTGTACCTACAACTAAGTTAACCTAATCCTATGAGGTCACACATTGTAGTAACTAATTGAAGTAAGGATACCGGCCAATAGGAGAAATTAGGGTTAGGTTAGGTCTCTCTCTTATTTTATTCTCCTACTATTATAAAAGGTTATAATAGGAGAGAGGAAAATAACGTTGAATTTGACAGTAACTTTTCAAACTGAAAAGAGAGAGAAAAACCCTATTATTTCCCTTTGGAAAATCCGGCCACCCTCCCCAAAAAGCAAGAGAGTGAAATATGTTCATCCTCTTCCGTTCTAGCAAACGTGGGAATTCAATTGGTGCTCGTGGACTAAGTAGAGGGACATCAATTGCTGTTCTTTGATCTCTAGCACTTGCAAACCGGTGGAAAACACGCTACAAAGGTTGTACATTATTTTCCTTATAATATGATTCATATTTATGTTATGCATGCGATCTTGTGATATGTTTCCTGAAATTCCGCTATATGCATCTATATGTTCCTACACCATTTTGGTGAGCAGATTCTTTAGAGCATTGACATCTACAGGTGTGTAGATGTTGCATCATTGGGAATCTGGGATGTGGAGAGCTTGTATAACAAGTTGTTTTATATATTGCTTTAGTAGGATTTTATTATGTTAAGTTTGGTTTTGGAAGTAGACAATTATAGTGTTTGGTTTCAAGTACTTTGTTGTTTATTATATTTGAAGTATGAAGTTTAGTTATATTTATATTTTCCGCTGCAAAATTCTGAATAAGCCGATACGTTATCACACGGGTGATAATACTTTGATGATTTTCCATGTTTTATATTACAAAAGGTATTTTAGAAAAGGGAGAATTATTGGGGTGTTACAATTTCATTAACAAATATTATATTACAAACATGACATACTATGTAAATGAAGACATGACAAAACTTGTGCTAAACAAACATTCAAATGAAAGAAATTTATTGTCAAATTTTTTAATGACACAACACCCAATTCTTGACTTGAAATCAAAGTGTCCACTTTCTTCACAATTTAATATCTATGAAGTAGTGTACTTAATTCAAAAATCAACTAAAAAATTATAATATTAGAAATCATAAATAAATTCAATAAAATTTCTATTTTGTTCATAGAATTTAACTTTGAAAAGTAAAAAAAAAATAAAATAAAAAAAAGACTGGTGAGAGACTTAAGTGACAGGTACTAAACCAATCAAATTTTGCAACCATCTTAAATGAACACGAAATGAGCTAACAACAATTCGAACTCGGCTCGACCAATAAGCACCCCAATTACATGGCGAACCACCCCCGTCCCTCACCCTCCCCCCAAAAAATCCATGAACCGACATGGATGATTATTTCATAACTAAGTTTAACATCGATACAAGTATACAACACAAGAATATTGGCCCAAGTTACATTCCTTCAACGACCCTGTAAATAATCGGCCAATGTTCAAAACCCATATCATTCTTCCCCGCCAAAAAAGTTCCCGCCATTAATTTCCCACGCATATAAAATAATCTCCATTAACACTATTTGTTCCCGCCATTAATTTCTCTCTCATCACACTTTCTCTCTCGAGAAAACTGCAGCTTGAGGAAGCCATGGAAGTACAACTTACAAAATCCAGAAAAAGAAAGCAACCAACTACATCATGTTCAACAAATTCAACCCCATTTTCTGGGATTTTAACTCGTCATAAATCCCAGAAGTTTTTCTTCCACCATAATAGATCTGGAAAATCTCGCAAAAGTCGATCGTTTCCGTCGTCTCTTACAAACCCTAACTTACCCACAACTCAAAGATTGTCTGATTGTAACAATCATCTCAATGATGCTGTTGTTGTTGATGAAGATGATGAGATTTACAACATTTCGATTAAGGATCTTCGAGCTCGCCGCGTTTTCTCAATACCTTCTGAATTGGATAAGACCGATGATAAAGTTGGTAAGAATGTAAACCCTAATTTTGATTCTGAGTTGATTGTTAGCAAATTGGATGAGGTTGATTGTAAATCTGATGGAAATGGTGTGTTTGGTGAAAACCCTAATTTGTTGGGGATGGGGAAATGTGATTCAGGGGTTGAAATTAAGGGGGAGGGTTTTAATGGTGGAAACCCTAATTTGTCAATGTCGGTGAAATGTGTTGATTCTAGGGCTGATTTGATGGGTGGAAACCCTAATTTGTCAGTGTTGGAGAATTGTGTTGATTCTAGAGTTGATATGAAGGATGTGTGTTTGAATGGTGGAAACCCTAATTTGTCAATGATGCAGAAATGTGTTGATTCTAGGGTTGATTTTAAGGGTGAGTGCTTCAATGGTGGAAACCCTAATTTGTTAATTGAAGGTTTTAGTGCTAAGGATGATTGCGGAGGCCGGGTTACTGATGATATGAGCCCTAATTTGAGTAGTAAAGATGTGAAGGGTGGTAATGGTGAAGATTTTGAGGTAAATGTGCAGACTACACCTCCACAAGCAGTAGATTTGGTAAGGCAGAGTGATGAGCAGAGTGTCCTTCACAGTATAAATGCTGATTTGTGGTCGCCGCCGAAGAAAATTAGCCCTAGTAAAGGTGGAAGTGCTGAGGGGAAGAAGAATTTGTCTAATTCTAAGAGAAATCTGGTAATAATTTGCTCCTCTCTGGAACTCTTTGATATTGATGATAATTTTTTGCTTGATGTTGAGATGATGTTTATCTTTTTAGTTGAGAAAAATGGTATTGAATTGGCTATCTTTGTGTGTCCATACTAATTTACTATATTAGGGTTTGAATCCGTGCTCGAGGTTGAAGGTATTCAAGGCCCCAAATTCGTTCAGCTATAGGAGAATGCTCCCTTTCTTGATGGACTTAGCAAAGGATACACCAAGTAATCCCTATATTTTATTTAATTGTTTTTTGCTTTTTATGAATAGTGTGTGTTTTTCTTGGTTTATTTCAATCTATGAGAGATTGAGAGTACATAGCATTTTAATACTTGAATTGCTTTCTAAACTAATGTCATTTCATAGGTGCCCCAAAAGTCAATCCAATCATTAAAATTGAGACTGATGTTGAAGAAAAGCCTCTAGTTTCTTCCTCTAAGGAAACTGTCATTGACATCCCTAAGTTGGATGAAATTCCCCCAGCAACTGAAGTTGCTTGCAAACTGCTTGAAGTGAGCACTTTAAGTGAAGAAGAGGAAAAGCTTACAGTAGACCGTGCGACTAATGATTCTAGTCCTGAGCCAGCTGCTCCATGTACCCCAATTCACTGTTCTCCTGAAAAAACCCAAGAACACTCCGTCTCTGATGAAACCCAAATTGAAACCCCTGTATCAGATGATGTTATTAATAAGAATGGAGGAGCATCACCTGATACTCAGGCTTCATTAGATAATACAGGGAAGTCGGTAGATATTAGCCCAATTGTTGAATCTGATCTTGCCGTCACTTTGCACAGCCCCAAGAGAAGTCCTGAACCTTCAACAGAAGATGCCACTTTGTATACTCCATCTCAATTGCCTGTATTTGCTGAAAGAGAATGCACCCCAGTTAAAACAGAACTCAAATGTGAAGATAATGTGGTTTACAGCTTGTCCAAACTGGAAGCTGTTGTTTCTTCAGGTGAACCTGGTTCTGATTTAGGGAAAGGTATCCTAAAGAAAAATCCTCGTGGATGTCGGGGCGTTTGCAACTGCTTGAGCTGTGCTTCATTCCGGCTCAATGCAGAAAAGGCATTTGAGTTTTCTAGGAATCAGTTGTTGGATGCTGAAGAACTTGCCATGGACTTGATGACGGAGCTGTCAAGCCTGCGCTGTATGTTGGAAAAATCTGTTGGTGGTGTCAATGATAAGGCTATTGTCCCTGTTGATCAGGTAACAATGTAGCCTTGGTTTCTGATTTCTTACCACGTTCGGTTTTTGCTATATATTTTTGAGATATTTTAAAAGATTGTTTTTATAGATGAATATATGATGAGGCTTTTCCTGCTACATATGTTATGTCAGTGCATCTCTGATGGTGGTTGCATTTATAGCCATTGTGGTCATGACAAATTGTATAAGATCATTAAGAGAACCTATATTTCCTACATCATGTGATGTACTATTGTCATAGAGAGGACGGAGGCTGCACAGCATATCATGAATTAGCGACAATTTTGTTGTCTTAGGTATTTAATTCACTGTGATTCATACATAATATCATTTACCATGTGATAATTTTGGTTCATCATTGGTCCACATGCATAGGAGATTCAGAAAATACTTTCTTCAATTTGCCTTCACCATAAGCAATTTGAGGGTAGTCTCTAAATGTATGGCAAATTTACTGACATTCCTATCTAAAAGTATACTAGAAGATGGCTTTAATTTCTTGGGCTCATCAACAAGATCAGGAATTGTGATTGGCATGCCTCTGAACTCAGCCAAACAGAATTCTGTCCTCTTTTCTGTTGTGTTCTTATTAGAATCTACCAATGCAATACCAATTTCAATTAGTTAAAATAGAAGTTTTCAGTTTCTTATAGCCCTCACAAGGTATGGCAATATCCTTCAACAATTTTGATGAGCCAAAGTCTGTGCAGGTGCAGGAAGTTTGCAGAAGAGCTTTAGATGCAGAGGAAATTGCAAGAAATCGCTTGAGTCTAATGCGGGAAGATCTCCAAGTTCATTGTAGAATCAAGGTTAAATTTCAGTCACATAGTCCTTGATTCCCTGACATTGCTTATATCCTAATCATCTGACAATTCCATTTCCCAACAGCTTTTGCAGCGACCCCGAGTGACTTTTTCAAGTTCTGTCGAAAAGAAGATCATGGGAAGAACTAACCTGTCTAGAAAACGTTAATGTCTTGTCCAGGATCCAACGTCAGAATGGATATTAGTTTAGATAATTTTACAGGTAGTTTGATTTTGTCCGTAAGAACTTCTGTGTTCCCTTGAGCAGAGAATGTACTTGACTTCAAAAGTGAGACACATACTAAAGCTATATATATCGATTCACTTTTAGAAAATTTCTTTATTGTGCAGACATGATGATATATTATAACTAAAGCTGGACATATTTGTTTGTTACTCGACGATCTTCCTCTCAAAGTTTATATATCCTGTGGTCATTTGTCCTGCTACCCAATCTGTTATATTTGTTTTCGGAGAGAAGCAATATATATGAATTCTGCTATCCAATATCTTACCAGTTGTTATAAATTAAGCACCGAAGCACTAATCTTGATATAATGCACATCTTTCCACATTGCGTCATTTGTTTTATTTAATGAAGGATACAGACCATTGCAATGGATCAAATGCCATTGCAGACTTGAGTATTCGAAAGAGGTTGAGAGGTTAATTGATTATAACAGGAGTTTTACTTTCAACAATCAAAAGAATACAAATGAATTGAATTTTTTCTTAACAAGCAAATACATATATAATCACGTACAAAGAATTTTCACTAAGATACATCACTTAAACTCCTTGTTAAAGTATTATGCAATGATATACTCCTAACAAGGAGAATTTAGACTGTCCAATGATTATCCTAAACCCTGTTGTACCTGCACTCGGGAGGATAACCTTGAGGAAACCGCTTCAAGTCATTGCAATAATCATAAACCTTAAAGTACTTATGAGCCCATCTCATTCTCTTCCTACCATTTGCATCAAGCTCGTAGCTCCTCCACGCAGTGCGTGTATTTCTTCCATTAGCTGGTCTTGCTGAGTTAGTGAAAGTTTCAGGTTCAGCTGCACAGGAAGATGAGCTGGTACCCGCAACACAGGCATCGATATGGAAGTTCCGATAGTAGGCAGTGAAGGGAGCCTTGGACCAATCTGTCTTCACCAAACCACCTTGGGTAGCCCAATCATCAGCATTCCAAAGGCTAGAGTGTAACCTCATCGGCTGGTTTTTTGGGAATGCAACTCCATGTTTCTCATGGTTCCGGAATATCCTTATTGGTATTTCATCCACCAAAAACCTGCAAATAGTTCATAATTTGTAAAAAGTTTAAACATATGCTCTGTAAAAACAGGTTAAATGCACCCAAAAGAAATTGGTATTTTCCCGCTCACATGATGAGTTTTTTGCTCCAAAGAATGGAATAAGTGTGGAAATTTCTGGTAGGATCAAACCAAAGGTGGAATTGTTGCTCTCTATTGCCTTTCCCTTGGCTGAATACATTGGTATGGACGGTGTAAGGCTGGCCGCTCACATTTCCCAAGAACTCGAAATCAATCTCATCATGTCTACCCGTGCTTTGATCAGCAGACAACTGCAAAATGATGACAAAATTAACAAAATATTCACTAATTACATACTAATACTCATCAGTATGCATGTCAGAGTCTAATGTGGATGAAGAGAGTGATATTGTAAGTAATTTGTATGTAACCTTACCATATACAAATATACTTGCAATGGTAAAAATAAGAGTCCTAATTTATCCTTAGATATACCAGAAACTTATAAAATTGCTACTGTGTATGGACTTTGAATTACATATTATGGAAAACCAACTTACATAAAATGTAGTGACGGTGCCAGCAGAGTTACCAGGGACAAGTTTCATCTGCATATCAACACGTCCGTACAAGTATTCCTTCTTGGAGCGAAACCCGGATCCAGAATATTTGTCTAGGGTGAGAGATAGGAGCTTACCACTTCGACCAAATACGCGAACGCGTTTATCACCATATGTGGCTTCAAACTCCTCATTGAAGTTGCCTGCACCATACACAGTAGTGCTTACCATTATAGAAACTACCATAACAATCTGCCAATGTGATAAAATTCCCATGTGTTTGTTATAGAGAAGAATTTTCAAGAAATATATTGAGAATAGTCGTCGAATACTAGGAGAAGAAGATATGGAGAGTATGTGAAGATTATTAAGTTTGTAGTTATGTGAGAAATGTGGTTTAGAAAGACGTGTATATATATACTATATGCTTGTAAATCATATGCAGCATGGTAACAAGTGACAAAGTTCCAGTATTTTTGACGCTGAACGGCTGAAGTACCAACTGTGGGCTCGAGATTATAAGCTGGCAATTATCCAATTACGTAAAATAAACTTAAATTAGTTTATAGATCTCTAACTTTTATATGCTGTAGTTCTAAGGCTTAAACAATGAAAAAGTGGTAGAGCCTTATCATCTTGCTGATAATGGAAAGATTATAGAAAATCAATTTTTTTCTCATTCTTTCTTGACAGGATTCAAGCACATATCTCATACATTGTTGTTTTTTTCCAAGGAAAATCATCTAGAGTATATAGAAGTGTATTTAGATTGCCATAAGTAATAAGTCAATACATATTGTCTATATATCAGTTTTGCAGCATTATGGTGATTGAAGCATGTTGTACTATATATATAAACACCTATTGTATTTAAGACACACAATTGATTTTTTTTATTAGGAAAGATAATTGGTCCAAAAACCAACCCTTGCTAGGCTACTAGTCTGCATAGCACACTAGTTCAGACCAACCCTTGCTAGGGCTACTAGTTTGCAGGGCACACCAGCTCAGACTAACCCCTACTAGGCTACTAGCTTGCAGGGCACACCAGTTCAGAAGCTGGGTACAAAGCTAAACAAGCCTAAAGACCATTGCCACCACAAATTCAAACCTTGGGAAATGCCTTGGAATTTGGGGGTGGTACTCCACTCTCTTGTTAGGAATCGATAATTTTATATGTTATTTATTTGGTCTAAAAAATTGCTCGGCCGTTTTCTTAAATATTAATGGTTTATAACTAAATTTCCTAATATATATTCTTATCCAAATTAAGTTGGAAAAGATATGCAAATATCTAGAATTCTAGAATAACCAACTATTATTATATCGGGCAATTCTGTATAATCATGTTATATCTGAAATTGTAAAAAGTGGGATAATATTGTCACAACTAATCTCACATTCGGATTAATTATGTGAGCATGCATGTCTGTTGTGGTCGTGTAGTGAAGTACTCCCTCCGTTTTGTTTTAATTTACTCACTTCACTTTGGGGGAGAACCAAGGAGGAAGTACAAAGTATGATAGATAAACTGAAAAGGTAAGGAGAGAAACTGAAAAGTGTGAGAGAGAAACTAAAAAGTGGATTAAAATATTAAAAAGTGAATGACATGGGTGGAAAAAGAGGTGAAAGTAGATGTAACATGTTACGAAGAATAGAAAAAGCAACAGTGTGTAGATTAAAAAGAAACAGACCAAAAAAGAAAGTGAGTAGATTAAAAAGAAACGGAGGGAGTATATATTATGTTCAATTATACTATTGTATAACTTGTGTCAACGCGTAAACAATATATTGGTGAGATGTGAGTATGCTGTGACTAACTAATCTCAAAAAGTAAAGCCACTTTAGTCCCATGAAGGCATCTTCACTGGCAATAACTTAAATTTCCTAGATGCTTCTCAATTGTCAATGCCACGTTACGTTGTCATTCTATTCTAATTAACTTCCTATTGCAACTACAATCTCCTCCAAGAAACTTCGCATCTAATTTTCAAATTTGGTAAAAGAAATGGGAGGTTGGGGAAGGGACGTAAAGCTCACTGTAAAATCATTTAAAGATAAGAACAAAAGGTTACTTTTTTTCAAAACCTTATTACTATAATTACAATTATCAGCATGTTGATATATAATCCTTTTACACACGATTAAAATAATCCTACATTTTCCCAAGTAGATTCAATTTTAAGGGAGAAGTAAGATATATGACAAAACAAAAATTAATCTAGCATCCACTTAAAAACGTAAATTGAATTAATTTATAGGAAATATTATGGAATATTTGCTTCTTTGTTAGTTGAATATCTATATTGTTATCGTTTTGTATGCGATGACAAAAATACGCCATAATATCAACTGCAATGTTTTTAATTTGTATTTGTATACATTAGTGTAATCAAAGTATTAGTCAAGCATCACTTTGATTAGAAGTGATGATTGATGAAATACTTCTATAGCCTACATTAAAATGGAGCGTCCATGCATAAATAACATGGCATTCGGTGATGCTGTGCTGTTCTCTTGATAGACTTACCCTGCAAGGACCCATAGGGCTAGTCTTCGTCATGGCGTGACAGCAAATTTAAGGAGATGGCCTAATAAAGAGCCGTGCGAGATGAAAGTCTCATGTAAGGTTTTGAAGGAGAGAAAGAAGTGAAAAATCATTTTTTCGACTCTGATTCTCCCACTCCAAACGTTGCTTTTCTTTTGGTTACTTTCAAAGTAGCTACTTCAGCTTCAACCACTCCAATTTTCGATATTCCATTGAGAGGGGTAATTAGTGGGGCCAATTTAGGAGAAATACTGGCTAATGCTTTCACAATATTTTATTTGTCCTAGAATAATATATAGGTTATAATCTACTTCTTCATACTCAATTTTTTTTGAAATTGATCATTGATCAATTTTGATTATAATTTACTTCACAATTTTGGGGTTGGGTCATTTTGAGTTTTTAGGGAGGATAATATGGAAGTAGATGTTTTAGAGTGTTGGGATTTTAGGAAGGATCATGTTAGATAAATGGTACCTGGTAGCATAGTTAGGGGTAATAATGAGCTAGACATGTTCGCCAACAGTTCGACCTCGGCTCGGTCAAAACTTGGCTCGCGGTAGCTCAGCTCGGATTCGGCCTTGGCTCAAGACCTTAATGAGCCGAGCCGAACTAGGCCAAGCTCGGCTCGAAAAGCTGGTGAACATGCTCAATTATTATTCTATATAAAAAAATTATTATAACTTAAAGAACTTTAAAAAGTTATTATAAGCTAAAACACTTAAAAAGATACGTATCCTTTTGTACAATTTTTTACATTGAACAATTCATGTCTTTTCTTTTTTTTATCCTTTTAGATCTAGTTTGCCGAATTTTTTATGTATATTTGTAAATAATACATTTGGTTAGCATGTATAAATGAAATAAAATATGTTTCTTCATATTACTTTTTGAATTTAGTATATAATTCAAGAAGGTCTTTCATCAATTTTTTCAAATGTCGAACATAAAGTTTTTTGTTTGGTTTAATGTTTTTTTTTAGTTTGTCTTAAATTGAGCTCGAGCTCGAGCCTTAAGAGAAGCTCGTGAGCTCGAGCCGAGCTTCACTTATCAAGCTCATCGAGCTCACGAGCCGAGTTTGGGCTCAGCTCGTGCGATAAGCACCCTTAGGCATAGTATTGCATGACACGGAAGTTAATTTGTGGATATTAATTGCAACTTTTGAGAAATGCAGTTTTCTATATTTTGGAAAGTTCTATTAGCAATTAATTATAACGATCCCTCCCTTTTATTATATAATCCACCCTCTTGTTGCTAGTTATGTAGTTGTGATATGCTATAATATGTGCATAACTACTGTCATTGTTATTAAAATTCCGATCCGGACCTTACAATCCTACAATTTTACGATCCGAAAGAACCTCAACAATCTCAACCTTACGTAGAATCTTAATATATTTTTGTAGAATTTTTCGATCGTACCCAACTACAGAAATTCACATGGTTGGATCTTGATACGATTCTACGATATGTTCCTATCATAAAAAAATCATAAAGTACTTTCACATATCATTTTCAGTTATTAGATTTTCGTTTATTACTTTAATCTTAGAGTATTGAAGCACTATCACCATTTGTCAATGAAAAAGTCATTATTAATGTGTGAAAACTTTATAACACGAGTATTTTACCATATTGTCGCATAATTATCGTTATTTACGCAATTTGGTAGGATCTTACGATCCTACGATGCGATCCTGCCATTTTGATCTTACCAACCACTACAATGGTCCAAAGTAGGATCCCGATAACAATGATAATCTTTTTCTGAAGAATATTGGTCATCCACACTTGATTCCTCTCTCAGGGCAATTACGCGTGCTTATAGACTATGCTACATTGACTCGGATAAAGTGTCTACTCGGATCCTGGTGTCGGGCGGTTGGACTCGTCCATTTCGTAGAAAAATGTCAAATTTTTGGTTTGATGTGAAGGATCCAAGTGTAATGTCGTGTCGGACATGACAAGAGTCGACGCGCGAGAGGTAAATGAAGGTGTCAAAGTATCATAACTTGAGGCAGGAAAGTTTCTCCTATGTTCATGAACAAAATGTCATTGTGCACTTCTGAGTTACAAAAACTAGAGGTTTGAGATTTTAAATTTAAGAAATATAACAAGAATTTTATTCTCAATAATCAAAGAATACAAATTAATTGAATTTTGTTAACAAGCAAATAATACATATGACCATATACAAAGAATTTCCACTAACATCGTCCTAAACTCTGTTGTGCTTGCACTCAGGAGGATAACCTTGAGGAAACCGCTTCAAGTCGTTGCAATAATCATAAACCTTAAAATGCTTATGAGCCCATCTCAATCTCTTCCTACCATTTGCATCAAGATCGTGGCTTCTCCATGCAGCGCGTGCACTACTTCCGTCGGTTGACCCTTTTGAGTTGGTGCGAACCTCAGGTTCAGTTGCACAAGAGGGTGAGCTGCTACCTGCAACACATGCATCAATGTAGAAGTTGCGGTAGTAGGCCGTGAAGGGAGCCTTAGACCAATCTGTCTTCACCAAACCACCTTGGGTTGCCCAATCATCAGCATTCCAGAGGCTAGAGTATAGCCTCATTGGTTGGTTCTTTGGGAATGCAACTCCATGTTTCTCATGGTTTCTGAATATCCTTAGTGGTATCTCATCCACCAAAAACCTACAAGTTGTTCAAATATTACTAGAAGTTAGACGAAAGCTAGTATGTTACTTGGACTTGGGTACTCTGTTATGTGTCACAATGTTAGACTAGACTATTATTTGGAACAAATTTCATACTTTGACACGTATTTGAGATAAAATGAAGAGTTCGAGTAAAGAGGGTAAGTTCTGAGAAAATATATCGTAAAAAACAAATTAAAGTGGTACATTGCTTACATGATGAGTTTTGTGTTCCAAACAATGGAATAAGTGTGGAAGTTCCTGGTAGGATCAAACCAAAGGTGGAATTGCTGCTCCCTGTTGCCTTTCCCTTGGCTGAAGACATTGGTGTGGATTGTGTAAGGATGGCCACTTACATTCCCCAAGAACTCGAAATCGATCTCATCATGTATACCCGTGCTTTGATCAGCTGACAACTGCAAATAACAATGCCAATATCAGCAAATTATTAAAAGATTCTTAATTCTATACAATATGAAGGTCGTTTGTTGATGCATCAGTATATATACCTTATTTTATCAATTTACCTGTACATATTTTAGAAACATAAAGAAAAGCCATATTATATGAACTCTATATAATTTGCAAATAAAATCGACTTACATAAAATGTAGTGACAGTTCCTGCAGAGTTACCAGGGACAAGTCTCATCTGCATATCGACCCTTCCATACAAGTATTCCTTTTTCGAGCGAAACCCGGATCCAGAATACTTGTCTAGGGTGAGAGATAGGAGCTGGCCACCTTGACCAAATACTCGAACTCTATTTCCACCAAATGTGGGTTCAAACTCCTCATTGAAGTTGCCTGCACCATAAGCAGTAGCGCTTACCATTAAAGCAACTACCATAACAATCTTAAGCACAAGAAACCTATTATGCCAATTTGATAAAATTCCCATGTTTTTCTACTTTCTAAATTCTAATTGACTATATAATAAGAAATATGAGGAAGATTAATTGTGTGTATTGCAGTATTGTAGATGTGTGAAGAGAATGGTGTGGATAAAGAGGGTATTTATAATACTAGTAGAATGCAGAAAGATTAGTACGTAGGCCAATGCATGGCATTTAGAGGGAAGGTTCCCGTGTATGTTTGACGCGGAGGCACCAACTGTGGATTTGAGAGTATAAGCTGGCCAACAATCCAATGGAGTATATAGATTAGATTTTAATTATGTTGGTGAAATTGGCATAAAGTCAAATAGATAATGAAATTTATATCTATTTTTAGGCATCGACAATTGTGTAGAAGGTATTGACAATCTATCGGATTATTCGATCTATTTATCTATCTAATCGTTACATTACAATGAAACAAAAATCAAGGATGACATATGGTATTATGACACCCTCTGGTAATTTTTTTTAAGTTTTTTTTTATGGAAACTCTTAGATAATTAATCTTATATGCAGTTTGAAGTTTTTAATATATAATACTATTAAAATATAGAGTAATCCATAAAAAATAATTTTTTTATTATAATATAATAGATGTCGAGTTTATCGGATAAAAACTAGTTTATTATATATGTATTGGTCAAGGAGTCCTTCTTCATTTGGGTGGGCGCGCTAATCCCACACTATTTTTGGTATGTAAGAATTTTTTTGTTTAATAATATTTTACTTTGAAATGATAACATCAAATATCACTTGGTTTAGTGGTTAAAACTTCAAGTAGTAGTGATAAGTACCAGAGTCGGATGTAGCTTGTTCAATCATGTAGGATATTCTAAATAATGTTATGTCAACGCATATATCTTGCCCTGAGTAATGACTGTTAAGTGACTAATTAGCTTTCATTTTAAAAAGTATACCACTTTAGGTCAATTAAGGCATCTCTCCTAATGGAAAACACCTTCCCCAGAACCTCAAAAATTAAAAGCACCTTCCCCAGTAATTGCTTCAATGAGTACAACATCATGCATATGAAGTATAATTTGCTTCTTCTCTCCGAAATTACTATAGTTTTGTCCTAAAGGAAAGCATTTAATGAGTACATAATTAACATGCATTGATACTGTTATGATCCAAAACATCATACGCATGACAGTGAATCTCATGGGCTGAGCAGGTTGAAGATAAATTTTTAAAATTTTGGTTGTATTCGTCCGAGAATTAGTTTTATACTCTATCATATTCTCTTCATCTTTGTCTCTCTTAAAGAAAATATCTGTTCGAGAAAGAAAATTTAGATAAAATCAGATTAATTTTGATGAGTTCCCATAAGAGATAATCAAATTTAACTCACATTTATAATAAACTTAGATAAGTCAAATTCAAACTTAGTATATTGGCTATGTTTGGGGCAGCATTTTAGGTGCTAAAATGATTAATAGTGTTTGGGAAGTACCTAGATTAAATCTCAGGTAGCTAATATGTCTGAAATTAATAAAAGTTGAAATTTTTAACTTTTCAAAATCAAGTGATTGAAATTTTGGAACTTCTTTTTAAAATTTTGATAACAACTAATTTTGCCGAAACAATTTGTCATCTTAAGTAACTAGTTTTACCAAATAGTTAAGCTCATCAGCTACGTACATTGTTAGTACCTTATTAGTGTCAGTATTTTATCAATTTGAATTTATTTTCAACTAGTATTTACTCCCTCTGTTTTTTTTATTGTTCTCACTTGAAATCTTTACATTATTCATACTTAGAGAGAATCTTCTCATATTTTTTTCAATATATAAGAAAAAATATAGTCATGTGAGATCTTGTTTGATTCGTCTCAATTAGTACTTTATTAATATTCAGTCGTTATAATTTTTACTAATATATAATGAAAGATATTTAAGTTCAAAGATGTGCATTGGGACTTGGGAGACACGCACAGGAAAATGAGAAGGATAAAAAAAACCGAGGGAGTATATTGTAACTCCAGTCACCAAGAATAATAGTTATGCAAGAATATAATCTAAAAATTAGATATTTAAAGAAATCCAAATTTGGAAAATTTTACATGCATACCTCAAATTGTTTGGTTACGTTGTTTCTTCCTATAGTCTTGGTCTTCTGCTATAAAGAATTAAAGATTAATCGAATATGGTAGAAAATGGTTGGTAAAAATACCCATTGTCATGAGGAAATCAATATCAAATAACTTATTCCACCATTACTATTAACTAGCTGTAAAAAGCACTCTTCCAAAGGAAGGGTTAAATGCATCAAGAATATAGTAGAGATATCTCTAACATGTAGAGACTTCTCCTAAATGTAGAGACAAATATTGAAAGATAAATTACTTCATACACTAGATATTTTAAAGTTAATTAAAACTAGGGCTCAACATCGGTAAAAAAAAAAAAAGAAGCGAAAGCTCCTGCAAAGGCTAGAGTTTAAGAGAGGGAAAGATAATCAAATACCCCTAGGTTTAATACTATCATATCAATCTTCTGTAGTGAAGACCAGAGGTTGAATCTTGGGGCAACAAATTTGTTGTTGGAAAATAGAAAGGTTTTAGTTTTCAGCCTTGGACTAGACCCTAAGAGAGGACAATCCCAATAAGCTTTCGTGCATTGAGGTGAAAAAAAGAAATAGAAAAGAAAGAATAAGACACGAAGTTGAGAGAATATCAACTAGATTCCTTTGTAAGTTGTAATTATATCAATCATAATTTATTAGTAAAAAAAATAAAAGAATTGATTTGATTACATTAACAATCATGATTATTTAAGGAGGCATATATAAATGCAAATAAAGGATGAAATGGTAGACCATGCAAAATTCATCCCCTCCTAAAAAAAGTCATAATTAGAGACCCTTTAGTGGTTGCATTCCGGAGGACAACCATGAGAGAATCTCTTCCAATCTTTACAATAATCATAAATCATGAAATACTTCTGAACCCATCTCATTCTCCTCCTTCCATTTGCATCAAGATCGTGGGTCCTCCATGTGCCACGTGTACTCCTTTCTTTGGTTGAACCGTGGGAGTTAGTAAAGGCTGAAGGCCCAGTTGCACAAGAAGATGGGCCTCTACTTGACCCAACACAAGCATCAATGTTGAATTTTCCATAGTAGGCCGTGAAAGGGGCCTTGGACCAATCTGTTTTCACCAATCCACCTTGTGTGGCCCAATCATCAGCATTCCATAGGCTAGAGTAAATTCTCATGGGTTGCTTCTTTGGGAAAGCTATTCCATGATCTTCATAGTTTTTAAACACCCTTATTGGTGTTTCATCCACCAAGAACCTACATATACAAATATCATATACGAATGAGTTTCGGTCTCAATTATACATACTTGCTCCGTTCTATAGATAAATCGCTTCTCTTTAAAGCTCTCCCATAAATTATTTCAAAATGGAGGAAGTATTACACTTTCTCCATATCGAAATTTAAATCAAATTAAGAGTTACAAAGAAGATTCTATGACTTACATGATGAGTCTTGGGTTCCAAACGATGGAATAAGTATGGAAGTTCTTGGTTGGGTCAAACCAAAGGTGAAATTGTTGCTCCCTGTTACCATGCCCTTGGCTAAACACATTAGTGTGTAGGGTGTAAGGTTGGCCACTCACGTTTCCCAAGAACTCGAAATCGATCTCGTCGTGTGTACCTGTTTTTTGATCGGATGACATCTACAAGTGACAAGGACACGATTAGTCGCTACTCTATAGTATTACTAGACGATGTGCAATGAATTAGTTATCACATTTTGTCTCAACCCTTGATAATTAAAGACATAACATCAATTTAAAAAAAAACAACTTATAATGAAGATCACTTTATCGAGTACTGTTATTTAGGAAGGACAATTACGTTGTTTATACTTTAAAATAGTACGTGTGATCTTCCAAAGTGTAAATGTTTTATGACAAACTATATACTACAAACTTAATATTCATTACGAAAACTGACTTACATAAAGAGTGGTAACTGTGCCAGCAGAGTTACTAGCAACGAGTTTCACCTGCATATCGATCCTTCCATACAAATATTCTTTCTTAGAACGGAATCCAGATCCTGAAAACTTATCTAAGGACAGAGAGAGGAACTGGCTACGTTGTCCAGATATCCTAACCCTATTGCCTCCAAAAGTGGGCTCAAACTCATCATAAAATTGGCCTGCACCATGGGCGGTAGAGCATACTATAAGAACAACAATTGTAGTAACAATTTTAAGCAAAATCACAATGGATAAAACTCCCATGATTATAGTTAGGAGAAGGAAATATAAGTAGAGGATTAATTTGAAAATTAGTGGCTAAAGTGTGGGAGCTGGTTAAGAAAGAACGAAAGAATAGCCTTATATATACTAGTGAAATGTAGGAAATATCACATGGTAATGGGAAGCAAGGTTTCAGTATAAGTTATGTAAGACAAGGTTACACTAACTGGAGTTAGTAGCATTATTAGCTGGCCTATTATCATGCTTTCTGAACTACTGAACGATCTGGAATGGAATAATTATGCTTTTTGTAAGTTTCCCTGGTTTTGGTTGGCACTCTTTGATCCACTGTTTTTATGATTAATTATGTTGTACGTCTTAGATCATGCAGCACCGAAATGGAGTATATTATGTGAGTAATAGGTTTTGTGTCGACTTTCAGACTTTGCAATAGCTTAGGTTGTGACAGATGCAATTAACGAACAAAGAATTTAAAGAAGAATAACACATAGATTTTACATGGTTCACTAACAATGTGTTAGCTACGTCTATACGACAGGAAAATATGATTTTATTAGGTTTATGAGAGAGTACAAATTACAAAAATTCGTAGTGAGGTAGAAAGTTAAAAAGAAGCTTTTATATAGTACCTTTTAATTAACTTAAAACAGATTGGATTTGAAACTGAAACCAAAACATAAATGGTTTACAAAACCACATACACCGAATTCAAGGTATCCAAAACCCCATACACCGAATTCAAGGTATCCAAAACCGCATACACCAAATTCAAGGTATACAAAAAACAGCATACACCGAATTCTAATTATCCTAAAACATATTCCCGTGCTTGGTAAAAGGTTGAAATTTAAATTAGAAAGTTAGAAAGAGATAGATCGTCAATTAGTTGAACAAAGTGTAATCAAAGTAATAAAAAAATATAGGTAAAAGTTTAAAATTTTGAATTCCTATAGAAATGCTTTTGGGAGTTCAATAATTTAATTTTAAAAAGAATATAAAAAGCTGAGAAAAACAGTTGAAATTTGTAGTCGAACCAAAAACTTTTTGTTAGACCATTTTGATTTTTCACACAAGGCCAAAGTACACAAACAAATACATACCAAAGCATCAGATACTTGAGTTTGTGATTCTCATTTCTCAACCAACTATCAAGCATTTTTCAATTCATAAATCGATGTATTCTCATTTAAGATATATCCGTTTACTAGCTAGTTCTAGTGGCGAATCTAGAAAATTCGAAATAGAGGTGAAAAAATAAAATTTAACTTGATCTCATAAATAGTGAAAGAAAAAGTTGGTCTCTATATTTGTAAAAAATAAAGTTTGTCGAAATTATATTAAAACATGTCTCTTTTGAAATATTAAAAAAATTTGTTGGTATATTTTATTTATATTTTTGCTTAAGTTTTTTTTTTCAAAATATGGTTATTGAAAGATTTGCAATGTTTTTTCTCCATCCTTTAATACACAAGTGTCAGCCCAATGAATGGACTTCAACTGTATTACATCCTCACTGATCAATCATGGGGTACACCAAGCTAAGATTATTATTCACAAGGGGAAAAAGTACTTGTACATTGTTCATACTTTTTTCAGACTTTCAAGTGAAGTAAATATCCGTGATATCCTAACATACCCTTGCTTTTGGCCTCATATCTATTAGTAATATATATGGCTCACAACTTTTAAGGATGTGGGGGTAAGAAATGGGGCTTTTTTTAAATCTTTAATGTTTGACTAAACTTAAAAACTTTGTCAAAATTTTAGAAAATGGGGATGCATTTGCTCCCTATGAGAGCCAAATGCATCTGCCCAGGGCTGATTCTAGTTAAAATTCTTATCTCAAGTCTCAACCCAATATTCGAGCCTATAGTGCATGTGTCTTGTTCATCTCTATATCTCCTCTTTTTTTAGTAGCATATCCTTAGCTACAACTATGTCGTCTTAACCTCTGTTCTCTCCAAGTTCAGCTATCTCATTACTCAATTATGATGGCCAAATAATGGTGTTGAAGGTATGCATACATATGTACCGTGCTCAAACTCTGGTGTGTACCGTGCTTGAAGGTTGAGTCTAAAGGTTGACTCACATACCAAGATACAAAGTTTTATTTAATAGAACAATATATTTTTTATCTAGTGCCCCGGGAGCGTCTGCTAGCTTTTGCCATCTAAAAAGTGCACCCCTTTTTAGACCCTTTGACTCATTCATGCATGGTGTGGAACAAGAGATGCTACCAACCTTTAGACTACCAAAATTATTTATTGAGGCCCATGAAATTTAAGGATATAATTGTAGGTATTCATTCATTTTAAATTATACTTGTTTATCTGAATTTATTTAAACTTATCTGAATTGATCTACACTTATTAGACCTTATTTGAACTTATCCGAAATTATTTTGTGAGTATGTAAAACTTTATTTTTACTGAACTGAACTTATTTAAATAGATAATTAAAGATATAAGTTGTCAAAGTTATTGTACGTTGATAAATATAAATGTTAAAACATTACAACTAATTAATATAAACTGAATGAGGTTCATTATAACAACCTTATCAAAATGCAAAAGATTTTTAGGAGTTACTCCCTCCGTTCCATAATAGTTTGAACACTTTTTTTTTTTTTTTTGTTTATCCTAAATTAGTTTGAGCACTTTCATTTTTGGTATGATCCTACATAGTACTATCATTATATAAGTTTTCTGTTTTCTAAAACTTTTTGGCCCCTACTTTATCTCTCTCAATACAAAAGGATACCCAACTTTCTCAATCCTTCAATAGAAATATACTCGCAACCAACTCCTATTAAGGAGTACTTTTTAATAAAATAACATTTGATAACTGCACTGTAAGTTACTACCTTAAACTACGTGTTTTAACAAATGTTCAGATTACACTGATACAAAAGGAGTATGATTTCAACCAAACTATGATTTTAGCAATAAATTCTTGTCGTGGCCCAACTTCATTTTCATTTTTATTTTCAAAGACAAAATCAGTTTCTATCTAAGATTTGGAAGGTCTCCAAATAAAAGGCGCGGTAAAAAATGACTGCTTAAATATATTAGTAGTATAAATTACTTTAACAAAGGGATTTGATTGTAAAAGAAATTTTGAGTTGCTAAAAGCCGTCCTAATTTTACCTAATAGCGTCTTAAATGTACCAAAATACATACATGGTCCCACCTCCATGTATTTATACTCCCAATCCCATATCTTTTGCCATTCCCTTTTTACGTTCCCTCAGCCTCCATTCCTCCTTCTCACCTCTTCCATTCTCCTTCATCTCTCACACTCTCACTCTCTCCCATCACTTTCCTCATTTCCTCCATTGAAGGGAGCTTGACATTTTCCAGCGAGCGCGACCCCTGCGGCAACACATCATCTTATTCGGCGAGCTTGACATTATCGCAAACAACCCAAAAACTGAAAAAAAAGTAATAAATTTTTTTGTGAGGCGTCTATGATAGACGCTCCACCACAGATGCATACGCCTACCATAAACGCTTGACCTGTGGTGGGGCGTCTACCATAGGCGCCTTACCATATGTAAAAAAAGAAGTTCAATTTTGTTTTCATAAACTTAAATATTTTTCGTTCTTAATTTTAAGGAATTGACCAAGGCTCGATCTGCCATAAGCATGGATCAGCCATAAACGCCTATTCTTATTCCATAAGATTTGTTTTGGCCTTAAATTTCATGTTTCCTTTCTTAAATTCAGGTGATAAGAAACATAATTTAATGGCTGGTATTTAATTTATTCAGATCTTAAGGAGTTGGTGTTTGCTAAATGTCTAAGACTTAAGAGTTATGATTAGGTATGAGGAGAAAAATAATCTCAATCTGTAATTAAATAAACATTGATAATCCTGCTTGATGCTCAGTTGCATCAATTCGTCCCATATAAATTAATACACTTATTGTTTTCGTTCGTCTCATACATTAGCTAATACACTTCTTAATGACATAGTCCCACCAATTTAATATTATTTCTCTTTCTTCATTCGTTCCATATATTAAATTCTATTGCCTAAAATTATAATGATTAAATAAACTACACGTTGAGATGAATCAAACAAGACCCCACATGACTATTTTTTCTTATATTTCGAGAATAATTTAGAAGATTATTTGTAATTGTGAATAGTGTCAAGATTCCAAGTAAGGATGATAAAAGTATAACAAGGGAGTATACAACAGTTGTTTAAGGCTACAAATAGCAATACGTTGCAGCGCTAGGATAACTATCGATCTTAAAATAATGAAGTAAGCTAAGACTTCAAACAACTGAACCAAGATGATACAAAACATGTGCTTCTAAGTTATAATTGAGTACAACGGGTTGTTTTTAAAAATGATCAAAATAGCATCAGATATCGCACGGGTCCAAGCTTAGTGAGCTGTTAAAAATGAGACCCTTATTATAACAAATAATTAATATTATGTATTCATAATATAGCTCAATACACACGCAAACATCTACGTTGATATGGATGCACAAGCACAACCTTATATTATATACCTTTCGTGATTACTGACTCACTCTTGTGATGAAAAATAATATCGCAAACTCACACACCATTGTAGTAGATCAATAATAAAAGCATAGTATAAAACATTAATATGGTGATATTACATAAATTTCATTATACTTGCAGGAATTTAGCAAAGTACACAAACTCATAGAATACATATATAGTTATGGTAGACCATGCATCTTCTGTCCATAATACTCTCGTTAAACTCCTCCGTGCTTGCATTCTGGAGGAAAAGTTTGAAAGAACCTCTTCCAATCAGTGCAATAATTATAAATCATATAGTTTTTTTGAACCCACCTCAATCTCATCCTAGTTCTTTTGAACCCACCTCCGTGCTTCCATTGACTGAGGTATCAATGATAAAGTTGCGATAATAGGCTGTGAAGGGAGCTCTGGACCAATCTGTCTTAACTAATCCACCTTGGGTGGCCCAATCGTCGGCATTCCAAAGACTTGCGTAAAATTTTTGGCGTTGGTTTTTAGGGAAAAACATAATTCCACGATCTGCATAGTTTCTGAATACTCTTAATGGTGTTTCATCCACCAAGAACCTATAAACCATGAATGTAACAAAGCGTTAAGACAAGTCTTAGCTAGGAGGGATTATTATACGTTCGTATTAGATAGTAATCTTGTAATTATAGTAGGTCTTGATACGTTTATATTATTGCCATGTATAGACTAGCTTGCATTCCTATTTAATCATAATGGAGATCATGACCCAAGGTAAGGGGATTGACTATCTTACATGGTAATCAGAGCAAGGAAGTTTTCTTTCTTCTCCTAGGACCTCCGGCAGCCACGGCGCCTCCACCCTTCACCCTTAAACACGTGCCTCATCCCCACCATTAGCTTCGGCAATGGCAGGCGACTCCGACACACCCAACCGACGCGGATTTCTCCACTTGGCAGGAGATAGATTCCCATGTTCTTCAATGGATCTATGGCTCCATTTCTGACGATCTTTGCTTGAGGATTCTAGAACCAGAAACCACGGCTCGTGAAGCGTGGTTGAAACTTCAACACTTATTCCACAACAATAAAGGTTCACGTGCTGCAACGCTTGAACATGAATTTAATAATCTTAAACTTGAAACCATGTTTTCCTTGGATGATTATTGTCATCGTCTCAAAGAAATTGCCGATCAACTTTCGGATGTAGATTCCCCGATTACTCAACAACGGTTAGTTCTTCAACTTGTGCGTGGTTTGCCGGCGGAATATGATACAGTGGCTTCGTTTATTAACCAACAAATTCCGTCTTTCGAAACGGCACAGAGTATGCTCCAATTAGAGCAACAAAGGAAGGCAGATCGTGATGAACCTCCTCCTTCCCCTGCTGCCCTTATCACTCCGACGTCCCCACCGTCAGATTCCCAGGGGTGGTCTGACTCATCACGTCCCCCACCACCCAAGGGTGGTCACCGTCAGCCCCACCGCAACAACCGCGGGTCCCAGCGAGGCTCAACTCCACGCCCTGCTGCTGCTGGTCATGTGCAGCGTCCTCCCTTGGCTGCTGCCCCGCCTTCATACCACCATATGTGGGGGCCCCCTCCACCCTACTGGGCAGTCCCGCCATGCCTCTAGCACTGCTCTTCTTGGTCGGATTATTGATACACTGTCTCGTGAATTTGCTATGACTGACCTTGGATCTCTTCATCATTTTCTTGGTATTACTGCTACTCGTACTCCTACATGTCTTTTCCTCTCACAGGAACAGTATGCCAAGGACATCTTAGCTCGTGCTTCTATGACCGGGTGTAACCCTGTCACCACCCCAGTTGATACTTCTTCTAAGCTAAGTGCTACTGATGGTCCCCCTGTCAAGGACCCGACTCTATACCGCAGCCTTGCCGACGCCCTTCAGTATCTCACATTCACTCGTCCTGACATTGCATATGCTGTTCAGCAGATTTGCCTCTTCATGCACTCTCCCCGAGAGCCTCATTTTCATTTTCTCAAACGAGTGTTACGCTATGTTAAAGGTACTCTTAATCATGGACTTAGTTTAACTGTGTCTAAGTCTCACTCCATAACTGCTTATTCTGATGCTGATTGGGCTGGATGTCCTGATTCCCGTCGCTCCACTTCGGGCTATTGTGTTTTTCTTGGTGATAACCTTGTCTCATGGTCTTCCAAATGACAAGCTACTGTTTCTCGGTCTAGTGCTGAAGCTGAGTATCGTGGTGTTGCCAATGCTGTTGCTGAAACGAGTTGGATTCGTAACCTTCTTCTTGAGCTTCATCTCCCCATCCGCACTGCCACCATGGTTTTCTGTGATAATATCTCGGCTGTTTATCTCTCTGGCGACCCCGTACAACACCAGCGAACTAAACATGTTGAACTTGATATTCATTTTGTTCGCGAAAAAGTTCAGGTTGGTCATATTCGTGTTTTGCATGTCCCTTCTGAGCATTAGTATGCTGATATCTTCACTAAAGGACTGCCACGTCATCTCTTCACTCGTTTTCGGTCCAGCCTGAGCGTTTGCCTTCCTCCCGCTCCGACTGCGGGGGTGTATTAGATAGTAATCTTGTAATTATAGTAGGTCTTGATACGTTTATATTATTGCCATGTATAGACTAGCTTGTATTCCTATTTAATCATAATGGAGATCATGACCCAAGGTAAGGGGATTGACTATCTTACAGTTCGACACCAAAAAAACATATTAGATATAAGGGCGGTGATGAGCTTAGTTGGTTATCGAGCTACTGTAGCTGAATTGGCTCGTAATTTTATGGGTCGAGTTGAACTAAACTTGATTTAAGAGACTTGTGAACAAATTCATAATATATATATATATACATATATACATATATGTATATATATATGTATATATATATACATGTATATATATATATATATATATATATATACATGTATATATATATATATATATATATATATATATACATGTATGTATATATGTATATGTATATATGTATATGTATATGTATATGTATATGTATGTATATATGTATATGTATATGTATATATGTATATGTATATGTATATATATATATATATATGTATATGTATATGTATATATATATATGTATATGTATATGTATATATATATATGTATATGTATATATATATGTATGAGTTCATGTGAGAATGATGTTTTATATGAGAAGTGAGAATAAAGTTCAACCATTATATTGGAGCTTGTTTAATGGCCAAGATTAAAAAGTAAAAGTTGAAAGAGAGAATTCTCAAAACATTCTACGGTTCTCGCGCATACAATTTCTCCAAAAACATTCACTCATTCCTCTCTCCTCTCTTTTCTCTCGTTTCTTTCTCCTCTCACACATAATGATCTCAATTACATTGGAATTCGCCGTCTTCTTCTTCGTTGCTAGGCTCAATCTGGTGTTCACCGCAGAATTGTATGAATCTCTTATTTATTTTCTTTTAATCGCGTTGAATTGCTATGTAATCTGTGTTTTTTTCTCATTTGATTTGATTTAATTGCGTTAAAATTTGGGTAAATGAATTGATTGGATTTGTTAGATCGCTTTTTCTCTGGTTGAATTTTTGATCTAGATTGTTATATTCGTGACTGTTGTTGCTCAGATCTAATCATGATAAGTCTGGCCTGAGAGAGAATTTGAATAAAAATGCTAAACATAAACATGAAAAAATGGATAATCTAAATTTGACTTGCAAGCGGGAAAGATGAGTGTATATTTAATAGACCTTCAAGTTCACTGGATTCATTTGGTAGTTTTAAATTGCCGCGGCTATGAAACTCTATGAGATATTCATAGGCAGCTTTTAATCTAGCCTATAGTGCCTGACTGATTGCCACAACCTTGAGGTTTGAGTATCATTTTATGGGAGCTTTATTATATATTGTTTACATATATGCCATAACTCTTACTCTGTCGTGTTCTTTTTGTCAGAAATCTTCTAAACTTGTTGTTCAAACCTAATCAAATATATTAGCCATTAGTTGAACATAAATTATTAGATGCAAACTGAACTGAATTGAACTTAAGTTAGTCATGAGTTATATACTTTTTTGGTGCTGCATTGAATTTAATTGAACACGACTGCTCTTATTAGCCGTGAATTGATCATATTTAATCTTTTATGGATCAAACTCACTTAAGAAGTGAAAGTAATAGGTATGTGTGATAGGTATGTGTAATAGGTTCAGGGTTGTGAATAGAGAATACACTTGTTTAGTCTAGGTGGCTGCAAAACTTTCAAGCTTAATAGACTGGAGATTCTGCCTTCTTTACAAGTTCATGGAACATGATTGATTGTTCTGAATACCTTTAATTTTCTGTAGTGAATTATAGAGTTGGACCTGAATATCAACTTGCTGATTCTAGCTTATTATGGCTTACCATATTTTACCTCCAAGGGTCCATAAGAACGTGGAATAGATATTCCATCCAAAAGTATATGTAGGATAACCTTGTTAATTCTCAGTGACCTAAATTGCTAAATATGAGTTCAACTTTCTATATGTATACTGCATGTGCTGCATATATAATAGTTTATCCAGTTTCAACTAAACAAAAGCAAGAATTAGTTGATTTTCTTTTGACTAAACCTCCCGTGTAAGTAACTGCCAGTAAAGTAAATTTTTTTCCTTTTCTTTTTTTGTCTTTTGTACATATTTGGTCCTCTGTTTTGCACTCGAACCATGTTGGAGGATTCATTTTCTTACTAATGATGTGCTTCATCTTTGTCCCAACATATATTTCTGGAATCTTTTACCACCCGAAACAAGCAGCTACTTATATCATAGTTGAGCTACCTCAGATAGTCGACAACAATATGTATTTTTAGTGAACGTGAAGCAACTAGTTTATGTTTGCTTACAAGCCACGTACAAAACGGATCAATGTTTCTCATCAGGACGGATGCTAAATGCCCTGCAATGTTTATTCGACATAAGCAGCTATGGAGGAGTTACATATTCATCCATGAATCCTGATTAAATTTATCAAGTCCGGGGATGGATTAAAGCTATTAACTTGAATAATCTACTTATCTTAGAAACATAAACATTTTTGGGCATATCATGTTCGAACACCCTAAAACCTTTTAGCTCAAATGGAAGAGCATTGTGCTATGCACAAGATGTGGGTTCAATTCCCACATAGGTTATAAAATGACTCTTGTTAGAAGTTAGAAACCTAAACATACGACAAATTGTTTTGTATACAATTGCACCCATATAAATTTTAAGTAGAGTCGAACTTTTTTTGTTAATGTGACTCAAGCTAGTGTAATTTAACCATTCAATGTTTACATATTGAGAATACAAATTAACCTGTAGCTACTAGTAAAATCTTTAGTACATTTATAATGATCTCACAACATTAACAAAAACTATATGATAGAATGTTACGACAAGAGCAAGTGTATGTAATAGTTACAGTTTTTCCAGTCAAGTCAAGTTATAAACTAAGTGACATTTGAAAGTTTTAAGTTAGATATAACTCATTATTACTTATAAGATTATATAATTTAATTATCCTAGTCAGCATCTAGATTAGTTAGAGTTTGTTATTACAGCTAGTATAAAAGACAAGCTTCCTGTATTCAAGCCAGTTAGTTCAGTAATCTGATTTCTCTTATTTGTATCAATTCTCTCTCTAGTTTTCTGATTTTAAATGAAATAATACAAGATTCTTTCATTTCTTCATGGTATCAGAGCTCAATTTCTTTCATTTCTTTCAAGAAATTGAGCTCCATATATTAAATTCTATTGCCTTAATGTCAAATAGTGCAACTATTTTGAAACTGAGGAAGTATAAATTTTGACGTCTCCTTTCAAAGCATGGTAAGTAAAAGTCTTTATACATGTACATTTTAACATGCTGATTATTGCAAGAGTGCACTCCGTTAGTTTTACTTTACCTTCATTACTTATAACTGTATAAATATTAACTTTCTTTTCATTTCAGAACATTTAATATTTATGTCGAAATTATTATTGTAAAACATTATGAGACAAAATGTATAATACATGATTTGTGTAATATCGCTCGAGCCACTCACTAGCTAGTATTTTCCCTCAAAGTTGAAAATAATTAATATTCTTAGTTAATAGACATGTGGGAATCATACATCATAGACCCTAAAGAATATAATTCCCTTGCCCCCACACCTACATAAGAAGATAAGAAGAATAATATAGATGGGACTTCCATTATCTAGAACATAGAATAATATAAGTTGGGTTCTTGCTCACAAAATAAAAAAAATAAAAACAAAACAAAACAAAGACTAGTTGGGTCTCTATATAAAGGTATTCGAAAATCAGTTTTAGTAAGATAAACGTTTTTTTGTTTTTGAAAAAAGATCAATAAAACGTAAGTTGAAGATTTTCGGAAAAAAGGAAAGTGTTTATAAAAAGAAAAACTGATTTTTAAAGAAAAGATTTTGGATAAAAAAACTGATATGAATAAAATTGGGATAAGATATGGAGTAATCCTTATATTACAAGGAGTAAAGGAAATCTCAGTTTTTATAAAAGATAAAATTGGTTTTTGAGTAGGAAAAGAATTCTATCCCTTTATTTTAGGAATAAAAATTGTTCAAAAAGATAATAAATCTTGGAGAAGGATTCTTATTCAGTTGATTGAATTATATAAGGGATATAAATCATTATAGCAAACCACGTTTTCAGATTTGGAGAGATAAATATTTTGAGAGCTGAAAACGGACTCCCAGAGCACAATGTACGGCACATAGTTCTAGTAAGTTAAGGTTTCTAAACAAAGTTTGTAACGATCCTCTATTTGCTTGAATAAGAAGCACGTCTTTGAGGAATCTTTATTTCTGTAATTCTTATATTATAGGAGAGTAGCAACACTTAGGGTTAAGCTTTGGGGAGCACTACTAGAGTTAGTAGTGGGGGAATCGAATTGTATCGAGAGTTTGATATTTTACGATTCAAATAATAAAAGAGTAGTTTGTGTGGACGTAGATCTCAGAGGTGAGATTGAACCACTTTAAATTCCAGTGTTTTATTATTTGATTTCATTGTTTTATTGTTTGATTCATTTTCGGTTCAGCAAAAACATAAATCGAAGATTTTACGAGTGAATAACAGGTGCATGGCACTGTGCTATAAGGGTGTTTTTGCAAAAATCGATTAGATTTAGCCACTCAATTCAACCCCCCCTTCTTGAGTGTCACCTTATGTTCCAACAATTTTGAAACTGAGGAAGTATAAATTTTGACGTCTCCTTTCAAAGCCTGGTAAGTAAAAGTCTTTATACATGTACATTTTAACATGCTGATTATTGTAAGAGTGCACTCCGTTAGTTTTACTTTACCTTCATTACTTATAACTGTATAAATATTAACATTCTTTTCATTTCAGAACATTTAATATTTATGTCGAAATTATTATTGTAAAACATTTTGAGACAAAATGTATAATACATGATTTGTGTAACATCGCTCGAGCCACTCACTAGCTAGTATTTTCCCTCAAAGTTGAAAATAATTAATATTCTTAGTTAATAGATATGTGGGAATCATACATCATAGACCCTAAAGAATAAAATTCCCTTGCCCCCACACCTACATAAGAAGATAAGAAGAATAATATAGATGAGACTTCCATTATCTAGAACATAGAATAATATAAGTTGGGTTCTTGCTCAAAAAATAAAAAAATAAAAACAAAACAAAACAAAGACTAGTTTGGTCTCTATATAAAGGTGCCCAAGCATGTCATTTATGCAACTGAGCCAGCTAAAGTACAATAATACATAGAAGCGCTTGAAACATAAGTAAGTGCCCTGATCTCCTTTGTTCTTGGTAATAGTTAATATAATGTATGATTCTTCAATACTTATTCGTCCATGTTTTACTTCTAACTTCTAGTTAGCTAGTTGGACATTTCTATGATAGTCATAATAAAGATGACCATAGAAATCTAATGGATTAGCTAGAATGGCTCTGATTTCAAAACCTAAAAATATTACTAGATTATCGTTCATGGTCAATTTTATTTATGACCATCATAGAATTTTCAAAGCTAGCTAGTTACGAGAATTTATATTATCATTTGATGATTTGTCTTTAAGGAATTTATATCTTTATATCATGGACAAGATAGCTTGTTAACTAATACTCCTAATGTACTGCTAGGAGAAGATAATCAAAGATGGCCTGCATTCAAGAGACTGTTCAAGCTATGCTAAGTGTTAAGCTCGAGAATAAACACAGACAAGAGCCGTATAAGGTTTATGGAAAAATATCTGGTCAATTCAACATCGGAACTGAGCTTGTAATTTTTGATAGGCCGAGCAGTAACCCTGTTTCAGTAATGCCTGGGCAAAACATTCCCCTAGATATGCCGAAGGTGAATGTGCCTTCATCCGCGACTACCTTCCAGATTAGAGCATACTTACATGATTATGGTGTTCCAAATGAGCTTCCAAATGTCAATGCTGTCTTGGCAGTCGAACCACCTGGTGTAGATTTTAAGTCTGTCGCTACCGGACCGAAGGGCGATTCTCTTTTATTGAACGTACTTTGGGGTTAATTCCGATCATATAATCACGGTGCAGTATTAATATTAGTACTAAATAAAACTTGCAATCCATGCACCAGTTTGCACGTTTCATATGCGATGATCATGTACTCCTTGCTTTTGCTTTTGCTTTTGCTTTTGTACCGTCGGCTTTAGTAGTCAGCGGGATATCTTAATAAAAAAACATTATATTATGTTGTATTTAATTGGATATTATATGCATGGCTGCGTATATGTGTATGCAAATGTTATCGGAATATCCTATGTGGCGTTTCGGTGGCTATGGTAATCAATCGGGCTCACTACAATTTTAATAAGCATCAATGGAAGCTAGGTGTCTTATCTTATGTTGCACCGGAAACTGTGAAAACGTGGAAACAAGGTGTTAAATATGGGTCTAGGCCGCACCTATCACAAGGAGAAAAAGTTCACTTCACAAGACAAAGAAGGTTCCATTAAAATCAAATGGCAATAAGGGGGGTAGCCCCTTTGCATTATAAAGTGAACTCATCTCTCTTCTTTTATTAATGTAAGACACTCACATGTGTTGTGCGCTATACATCATAGCTTCAACACAAGGAAACCCATATTTAAAAAAAATTAAAGTTCCCGTAACGGAAACGTGCTGGAAACGGGAAATGTTGACCCGGCCCAAAGAGAATTTCCGTGCAACTTTGGTCTGAACCTGGCGCTTGAGAAGATCATCTAGGGTCATTTCAGGGTCAAGAAGGTAAACAAAAGCTAAAGGCAAGTATCCTATAATACAACAATATGATTTGGTTCTTGCCTTATTGGCTCCCTTCTCTTTCTTTAATTTTAACTCCACTTAAGTAATACAACAAAAACGTACTTCCTATTTATTCTTTTATCTTTCTCACTTTCTTATGCGTGTTTGCCGATGTATTTATTTGACCTTAAATATCTTTAATTACATATTAGTAAAAATTATAACGATTAAATAAAGTACACGTTGAGATGAATCAAAAAAGACCCCACATGACTTTCTTTTCTTATATTTCGAGAATAATTGAGAAGATTATCTCTAATTGTGAATAGTGTCAAGATTCCAAGTGAGGATGATAAAAGTATAACAAGGGAGTATACAACAGTTGTTTAAGGCTACAAATAGCAATACGTTGCAGCGCTAGGATAACTATCAATCTTAAAATAATGAAATAAGCTAAGACTTCAAACAACTGAACCAAGATGATACAAAACATGTGCTTCTAAGTTATAATTGAGTACAATGGTTCGTTTTTTAAAATGATCAAAATAGCGTTAGATAGGGTCCAAGATTAGTGAGCTGTTAAAAATGAGACCCTTATTATAACAAATAATTACTATTATGTATTCATAATATAGCTCAATACACACGCAAACATTTAACATCTACGTTGATATGCATGCACAAGCACAACCTTATATTATATACCTTTCGTGATTACTGACTCACTCTTGTGATGAAAATTAATATCGCAAACTGTTAGGACATATTGTGTAACTAGGAAAGTTTCCTATGGCTAGAGTCCTTGGTTTATCTGGTTTCCTATTTTGTATCCCATATATATTGTATGATGGCATCAATGAGAACACAACTTTGCCCTAATATTGCTCTTCTCATGGTATCAAAGCCGTGAATTCAAGATCCCAAATTTTTTTTTTTTTCAACTTCCATGGCTGGTGATCAAGAAACAACACCAGAGCCATCTTCTATCAAACATGACATAACCAACCCCTACTTCCTTGGCACTGGCGACAGGCCTGGGGATTTTATAACTCCGACGAGACTCCGCGCCGACAACTACGATGATTGGGCAAGCGACGTGCAGTTAGCTCTTGAGGCTCGTCGTAAGTTCTGCTTTGTGAATGGCACCATCACTTCCGCTTCCGCGCCATACACTGACTCAGATTGGATTACCATCAATGCTATGATCGTTTCGTGGCTACTCAACACCATCGATCCCGAAGTTAAAGGTACGTTGAGTAAATTTCGTGAAGCACATAAATTATGGGATCATTTAAAAACCCGATTCGCCACTGTCAATGGTCCGCGTATTCACCAATTAAAATCAGCCATAGCAAAATGTGAACAAACCACAAACATGTCTATCTCTACATACTATGGTACATTGAATGTATTGTGGGAGGAGTTGTTTAAACACGAGCCTTTAATATCATGTACGTGTTGTAGTAAGTGTACTGCTGGTACTTCGCATGAACATCGTCGCGAATATCAAAAGCTTCATGATTTTTTAATGGGCTTAAACACAGAATATTACAGTAGATTGAGAACTCAAATTTTATCTACTGACCCATTGCCTACCTTGGATTGGGTGTATCAATTGGCTGTGCAAGACGAACGTGTTCGTCTCGCCAAAACACCCACTGCCGAGTCCCCATCTGCTGTCCTTGGTTTTTCTGTTAAAGCTGCTGCTAGCCGTGGCCGTGGGATGGCCGAGAAACCCACCTGCAGCCACTGCCATAAAGTGGGGCATGACGCGGCTCGGTGTCGGTCGTTGCTCGTATGCTCCCATTGCGAGAAGAATGGCCATGAGGTGGGCCAATGCTTTGAACTTGTGGGTTATCCGGATGGTTGGGCGTCTAATCGTGGCTTGGGGCGTGGCTCGAGTCGTGGTCGGGGCTCCATCAAAGCTCACGCAACATCTGCCGTGGGTGCTCCTGCCATGAGTACTCCATCATACTCTACTACTTCTGCTGCATCTTCTCTATTCACTCCTGAACAATGGAAAGCTTTGGCTGGGCTTATTGGTACTACAAACCTGTCTGATGATCGCTTGAGTGGTAAGTTTCATTCTACTTCCTGGATCATTGACACTGGTGCTACCCACCATGTTACTGGTGAGAAATCTTGGATGTATGATTTAATTTCTATTGCTCCTAGTCCTGTTGGGCTCCCTAATGGGGCTTCTGTTCTGGCAACTCAAAAAGGGTCTGTTCGTTTGTCATCCTCTATTACTCTTACTGATGTTCTCTTAGTGCCTCAGTTCAGTTGTAGTTTACTTTCTGTTACTCAACTGACGCATGATTTAAACTGCATTGTACAATTTAACTCTTCCATGTGTGCTATACAGGACCACACGAGGGAGCTGATTGGAACGGGTCGTAGACAGGATGGACTTTACTATTTCAACGGAGGTGACAAAGTGCAGCTGGTCTCTGTTCATGGTGCTTCTTTTGATTTTGACCTCTGGCATCGGCGAATGGGTCATCCTTCAGAGACAGTAGTAAAGTTACTTCCCCCTCTCTGTGGTCATAAGGGTAGTTTGAATAAAACATGTGAGATATGTTTTCGTGCTAAACATTCTAGAGACAAGTTTTCTTTGAGTGATAGTAGGGCTACTAGAATATTTGAGAAAATTCACTGTGATTTGTGGGGTCCTTACAGACATGTATCTTCTTGTGGGGCTCGTTATTTTTTTACTATTGTTGATGACTTCTCTCGTGCTGTTTGGGTTTATTTGATGGAAGAGAAAACTGAGGTGTTTCGTATGTTTATGATGTTTGTGGCTATGGTTGATAGACAATTTTCTCAAACAATTAAAGTGGTTCAAAGTGACAACGGCACTGAATTTAATTGTTTGCTTGATTTTTTTCCGCCACTGGCATTATCTTTCAAACCTCTTGTGTAGCTACTCCTCAACAAAATGGGAGAGTAGAGCGCAAGCATCAACACCTTTTGAATGTAGTACATCAATAATAAAAGCATAGTTTAAAGAATTAATATGGTGATATTACATAAATTTCATTATACTTGCAGGAATTTAACAAAGTACACAAACTCATAGAATACATATATAATTATGAGAATTAATTGATATGGTAGACCATGCATTTTCTGTCCATAATACTCTCATTAAACTCCTCCGTGCTTGCATTCTGGAGGAAAAGTTTGAGAGAACCTCTTCCAATCAGTGCAATAATTATAAATCATATAGTTCTTTTGAACCCACCTCAATCCCATCCTAGTACCAATGGCTCTTCCATCTTCCATTGACTGATGTATCAATGTTGAAGTTGCGATAATAGGCTATGAAGGGAGCTTTGGACCAATCTGTCTTTACTAATCCACCTTGAGTAGCCCAATTGTCGGCATTCCAAAGACTTGCGTAAATCTTTTGGCGTTGGTTTTTAGGGAAAAACATAATTCCACGGTTTGCATAGTTTCTGAATACTCTTAATGGTGTTTCATCCACCAAGAACCTATAAATCATGAATGTAAAAAAGTGTTAAGACAAGTCTTAGCTAGGAGGGATTATTATGTGTTCGGCAACAAAAAAACCATATTAGAAATAAGGGGGGCTGGTGATGAGCTTAGTTGGTTATCGAGCTACTTGAGCTAAATTGGCTCGTAATTTTATAGGTCGAGTTGAACTAAACTTGATTTAAGAGACTCGTGAACAAATTCAAAATATATATATTTAACCATTCAATGTTTACATATTAATGATACAAATTAACCTGTAGCTACTAGTAAAATATTTAGCACATTTATAAGGATGTCAAAACATTAACAAAAACTATATGATAGAATATTACGACAAGAGCAAGCGTATGTAATAGTTACAGTTTTTTCACTCAAGTCAAGTTATTAACTAACTGACATTTGAAAGTTTTAAGTTAGAGATGGCTCATTATTACTGGGCTAAAGCTTGAGGTGTTGAGCCGAGCTAAGCTACCCCAAGCTCAAGTTGAGTTCGACTTGTCATATATTACCCCTAACTAAAAGTTAATTTCTAGTCTCGTGTATATAATTTGGCAAGTGTTTATTTAATATTATTTCTATTTTTTTTATTGTAATATTTGATTATTTTAATACACTTACTAAAAAAAAATATTGCATCTAAAACAAACAGACATATTGCATAATAAAGTACCTTATGAACTTGGAAAAACTTACAATACTTGAGAGAAAGAAATGGAAAAAAGAAAAAGTTTTTTGATAATGTTAGACTTACATGATGAGTCTCGGATTCCAAACAATGGAATAGGTATGGAAGTTAGGGGTTGGATCGAACCAAAGATGGAATTGTTGCGATCTGTTGCCTTCTCCTTGGCTAAATACATTGGTATGAATAGTGTAAGGTTGGCCACTAACGTTTCCTAAGAACTCAAAATCGATCTCGTCATGTCTTCCTGTGCTTTGATCAGATGATAACTGCATAACATATACAATGTTTTGATGAGTATTTATATTATTAGAGATAGTAACTCCATCTAGTCCAGTACACCATGTGCCACGTCACAGCTCAGTAACTAAAAGTTCAGTTTGTTTGATAACCCATTTTATTGTATTAGTAGAATATAAATACTATTTCTTCTCCTTAGATATTATTCATTCAGATATACACACTATTCTTGTAATAAGAGAGAGAAAACAAGAACTCTCTCTAAGTTCTTTAATGGAGTTCAATTCTTGTTGATTCAATTACATTCTTGTACAATTAACATGGTATCAGCCATTGATCCTGATACGATTTCGCTTCCGCAAATTGCTCGTCTTCTTCTATTGAAGTTTCCGGTGGTGTGTTTTTTTTTTTCTTCTCTCCTTTTCTTCTTTTGCGAATCCTGATGAGATTGCTAGTTTTATGCAAATTCTTGAATGAGTTCAATTGAAGTTGAATTTACTAGAAACTTCAGCTCGTGTAGTAGCTTGATGTTGTTGATTGCTGCGTTTTTTTTTGTTATTAAAGTTTGTTGTTGAGTTCTTTTGATGAAATTGATGAAATCGTGATGATTTTCTTGACGAATTGAAGTTGACTTTGTTGAATTAGTAGTGAATTTGTTGAAATGGTTGAATTAGTGTTGAATTTGATGAATTGACGTGAATTTGGAGATTTGGTGAATTGTTGTGGATTTGGTGAATTGCTGAATTGGTGTAGAATCTTGAGTTTTAGACGTTGAATTTGGTGATCTAGTGTATTTGTGTGATTTAGAGCTGCTCATTTTCAATGGCTTCTACACCTCCTGTTGATTTGACTATAGTACCTGGAAGTATATATTATATACATCCATCTGATAGTTCAAACACAAAATTATCTTCTGATGTCTTTGATGGTTCGAGCTATGGTGATTGGAAGAGGAGTATTATGCTAGGACTTTCTTCTAGAAATAAGTTGTGTTTCATTGATGGAACTATGGAGCAACCTTCCATTCTTCGCGAAGAACTTACAAAGCTTGGTCTAGGTGTAATGACTTAGTCCTTGGATGGCTGTTGTTTTCCATAGAAAAGAATTTGGCTAAGAGTGTTCGCTTTTGTAAGACTGCAAGAGATCTATGGAATGACCTAGAGGAGAGGTTTGGTCAAGCTTCTTCTACACAGCTTTACTCTTTAAACCAAAGATTAAGTGAGTTGCAGCAAGGAAAAAATGAGCCTATTTAAGATTTTTTCACAAAGATTAAAACAGTCTGGGATGAAATTGACAGTGAAGATCCTCTCCCCTTTTGCACTTGTAACCAGTGTAGTTGTGCTCTTACCAAGAAATTGCTGCAAAGCCAACAAAACCAGAGACTTCTTACCTTCCTAATGAAACTCAGCTCTGATTTTACTCAAGTCAAGACTAATATCTTGATGATGAATCCCTTGCCTACCCTATCTGTTGCTCATAGACTTTGCTTACAAGAAGAAAAACATAAAGAAATTGCACAATCTGTTTCCCTTGCTTGAGAACCTATGGCTTTTGCGGTTGATAGAAAGCGATTTGGAGATAGGTATTATGATAAACCACCTTACGGACCATCTTTTTCACAATCTTTGCTTCGGTTCGGTAATTCCTATAATGGGAAATCTTCTCTTCTTGGTAGAAAGAGATCTTCCACCTACTTTTGTGATCATTGCAAAATGCATGGTCATGGCATAGACATATGCTACAAACTTCATGGCTTCCCACCTGGTTATGCTGATAAGAAAAGTCATGATAGAACTGCTCACTTGGCTCAAGCTTAGGGCACTGATCCTGATGGTTCATTTTCTGCTCCATTTCAAGAAAAGGTTACTGCTACTTTTACTCCTGAACAGTACAACCAACTTCTGAGTTTGATTGGCAAACATGATGCTCAATCCACTCCAGATGCAGGGAATGTCTTGTTTGCTGGTAAACTTTGTTTACTTTCTCAGTTCAATAGCACTTGGGTTATTGATAGTGGGGCAACAGAGATCATATCTATCATGATCGACGTTATTTGATACTTTTGATACAATCAAAGATGCTCACAACACAATTCTTGTTCCGATGGGAGAAAAGTGCTCATCACACACATAGGATCAGTGAAAATTCATGATGATATTATACTCAAGGATGTGCTTCATGTTCCTAATTTTCAGTTCAACCTCATATCAGTTCACAAATTATGCCAAGATCTTTCTTGCTCTCTGAGTTTCACTCATGATTCTTGCTTAATTCAGGGCCTTCACATGACCCTTCCTTAAGTTCTTGGTAGAGTTCAGTCTGGTTTGTACTGCACAGAGGTTCAGTCTACTACAACTAGTTCAATCTCATTTGGTAATGCTCATGCTTGCCCATATTTCCTTCAATAATAGTTACAGTTGATGAAATAAAATTGTGGCATCTAAGGTTAGGGCACCTACCTTTTGCTAATCTCGGAATCATAAACAGTCATTTGAGTGATAAACATGCTGCTGATGTAATATGCCAGGTGTGTCCTGCTGCTAGACAACCTAGGCTTCCTTTTCCTCAAAGTTCTATAAAAACTACTAGATGTTTTGAACTTCTTCATGTTGATGTATGGGGCCCCTACAATGTCTCTACATATTCTGGTTGCAAGTTGTTTCTTACCATTGTCGATGATTTTTCAAGACATACTTGGGTGCATATGTTGAAGTATAAGTCTGATGTTGTTGAGATTTTAACAAATTTTGTTTAACTTGTGGAAACTCAATTTCATTGCAATGTTGCTTGTGTTAGATCTGATAATGCCAAAGAATTAACTGAAGGGAATATGCTCAAGTTTTACAATGAGAAAGGTATCATTAATCAGAAAAGTTGTCCTGACACTCCTCAACAAAATGGTATTGTTGAGAGGAAGCATCGGCACCTTCTTGAAACTGCACGTGCCTTGTTCTTTCAGTCCAAAGTTCTTAGTTCTTACTGGGGAGAATGTGTTTTATGTGCAGCACACATCATCAATAGAAAACCCCTCAAATCTCTTCATTTTATTACCCCCTATGAGAGAGTTTTTGGCCATAAACCTAATCTAAATCATCTGAGGGTCTTTGGTTGTTTGTGTTTTGCTTCAACTCTCAAGCAAAATAGAACCAAGTTTGATTCTAGGGCTCAACCATGTGTTCTTATTGGTTATCCTCCAAATCAAAAGGCTTATAAACTTCTTAATTTGCATACCAACATAATCCAGATTAGCAGAGATGTTGTGTTCCATGAACACCACTTCCCCTACCACTTCTCTTCATCTCCCATTACTCCTTCTCCATCTACTTTTCCTATTTTTATTCCACACAGTACTGAACCTACTCATATACCAGATTATGATATACCTGATGTTTTTAATTTCCCTACAAATTCTTCTCCACCATCTCCTTCTTCTCCACCTTCTCCACCTTCTCCTTCTCCACCTACATCTTCTACATCTTCCTCATCTCATTCTAACCCTACTGTTCCTTCCCAGCCTGTTCCTCTTCCCTCTCTTCCTCTCAGAAAATCTTCCAGGACTGTTAAACTCCCAACATACTTAGAAGATTATGTTCTTCCTTCTACACACCAGGCTCACATCTCTTATCATTGGTGTAACCTGGTTCATTTTGATGCTCTTCCACATTCTGTTAAGTCCCTTGTTGCTCAGGTTTCTTCTCTTCAAGAACCTGCCACATACACAGAAGCTTCTAAAGATCCTAACTGGGTTTCAGCCATACAAAAGGAGCTTACTGCATTAGAAAGTAATAAAACTTGGCAGATTGTTTCCTTACCACCTGGAAGAAAACCCATAGGATGTAAATGGGTATACAAAGTGAAGCTCAAAGCTGATGGTACCTTGGAAAGGTATAAAGCCAGGCTTGTAGCTAAAGGCTACACTCAAAATATGGCCTTGATTACCAAGAAACTTTCTCCCCCGTTGTCAAAATGGCCACTGTCAGAAGTCTCATAGCTTTGGCAGCCTCTAGAGGGTGGTCTTTATTCCAATTGGATGTCAATAATGCTTTTCTCCATGGAGAATTGCATTAAGAAGTTTACATGAAGTTCCCGGATGGAATTCCTAACCCCCACAACAAAGTGTGCAAGCTTCAATAGTCATTATATGGCCTCAAGCAAGCTTCACGCCAATGGTTTGCTAAACTACTCAGTGAACTTTGTAAGATAGGCTTCTCACAGAGTAAAAATGACTACTCACTCTTCATCAAAGGGACAGACACTCAGCTCACTTTACTTGCTGTTTATGTTGATGACATAGTCATCACAGGCACTGATTCAACAACAATCTCTCATGTCAAGCAGCACCTGGATTCTGTCTTAGCATCAAAGACTTAGGGAGACTTAACTACTTCTTGGGCATTGAGGTAGGTTATACTGATTATGGCATTACTCTCTCTCAAAACAAATTCACTAAAGAACTCTTGTCTGAAGCCAATCTTCCTCACTCCAAGCCAGTTGCTACCCCTCTTCCTCAACATCTTAAACTTAGTGCTGAAGGGGAATTATTTTCTGACCCATAATTATATAGAAGTCTTGTTGGCAAGTTGAATTTTTTGACAAATACCGGACTGACTGTCTTATACGGTTCAAAGTCTTAGTCAATACATGCACTCCCCTACTGTTATTCACTATCAAGCTCTTCAACATGTCCTTAGATATGTTGCCTCAACTTGTGGTCAAGGCATTCTACTCAAAGGTTCTGATGATCTACATCTTCAAGCTTTTTGTGATAGTGACTGGGGTTCTTGTCTAGACACTAGAAAGTCGATTATGAGCTACATATTACTCTTAGGCAAGTCCCCTATTAGCTGGAAAAGCAAGAAGCAGGGCACAGTATCCAAGTCATCCTCAGAAGCTGAGTATAGGGCTATGGCTACAGTAGCCTCTGAGGTGACTTGGTTGGTCAGATTACTTGAAGAAATGGGTTTTACCAACTTGAAGCCTGTTAATCTTCATTGTGATAATCTCAGTGCTTTACACATTGCAAGGAACCCAGTTTTCCACGAGCGCACCAAACATATTGACATTGACTGTCACTTCACTCGTGACAAAGTCATGGAAGGCCTCCTTGATTTGGTTCATCTTCCTACTGCTGAGCAGATTGCAGATGTCTTAACCAAAATCTTACCTTCCTCTCGGTTCTTCGATTTGCTTTCCAAGCTAGGAATGTGTTCCTCCATGCCTAGCTTGAGGGGGAGGGGGGTATTGGAGATAGTAACTCCATCTAGTCCAGTACACCCTGTGCCACGTCACAGCTCAGTAACTAAAAGTTCAGTTTGTTAGATAACCCATTTTATTGGATTAGTAGAATATAAATACTATTTCTTCTCCTTAGATATTATTCATTCAGATATACACACTATTCTTGTAATAAGAGAGAGAAAACAAGAACTCTCTCTAAGTTCTTTAATGGAGTTCAATTCTTATTGATTCAATTACATTATTGTACAATTAACATATATATTTAACAATACCAAGCTTATATATTTTTGGAGTAACAACAAACCAAGTAGATACTGTTACAATAGAATCAGATATATATATATATATGCGTTGTTTAGTTGTCGGTAATGCTACTTATAGGCATTGGATAGTTAAAAAGTTGTTAATTCATAACGTAGGCCAATGCATGGCATTTAGAGGGAAGGTTCCCGTGTATGTTTGACGCGGAGGCACCAACAATCCAATGGAGTATATAGGTTAATTTTTAATTATGTTGGTGAAATTGGCATAAAGTCAAATACATAATTAAATTTATAGCTATTTTTCGACAATTGTGTAGAAGTTATTGACAATCTCTCGGATTATTCGATCTATTTATCTATCTAATCGTTACATTACAATAAAACAAAAATCAAGGATGACATATGGTATTATGACACCTGGTAAATTTTTTTCAAGTTTTTTTGATAGAAAATCTTAGATAATTATTCTTATATGAAGTTTGAAGTTTCAAAAATATAATACTATTAAAATATAATAATAACTTTTTTATTATAATATAATATGCTGAGTTAAACTAACTCAGATAAAAACTAGTTTATTGTATATAGATAAAATCATATTAATTTTGATGAGGTCCTATAAGAGATAATCAAATTTTAACTCACAATTATAATAAACTTAGATAAGTCAAATTTAAACTAAGTTTAACTCGGGTAGCTAAAATGATTCATAGTGTTTGGCTAAGTTTAACTCAGGTAACTAAAATGACTGAAATTGATAAGTTGAAATTTTTAACTTTTCAAAATCAAGTGATTGAAATTTTGAAACTTCTTTTTAAAATTTTGATAACAACTAATTTTGCCAAAATAAATTGTCTATTAAGCAACTAATTTTACCAAATAGTTAAGCTAATCAGCTATGTACCTTGTCAGTACCTTATCAGTGTCAGTATTTTATCAATTTGAATTCATTTACAACTAGTATTGTATATTGTAACTCCAATCACCAAGAATAATAGTTATGCAAGAATATAATCTAAAAATTAGATATTTAAAGAACTCCAAATTTGGAAAATTGTACATGCATACCTCAAATTGTTTGGTCACGTAATTTCTTCCTATAGTCTTGGTCTTCTGCTATAAAAATTAAAGATTAATCGAATATGGTAGAAAATGGTTGGTAAACTATACCCATTGTGATGATCAGGAAATCAATATCAAATTAAATAACTTATTCCACCATAACTATTAACTAGCTGTAAAAAGAACTCTTCCAAAGGAAGGGTTAAATGCATCAAGAATATAGTAGAGATCTCTCTGAAATGTAGAGACAAATATTGAAAGATAAATTACTTCATACACTAGATATTTTAAAGTTAATGAAAAATAAGGCTCAACATCGGTAAAAAATAAAATAAAAAGAAGAAGCAAAAGCTTCTGCAAAGGCTAGAGTTTAAGAGAGGGAAAGAGGATCAAATCCCCCTAGGTTTAATACTATCATATCAATCTTCTGTAGTGAAGACCAGAGGTTGAATCTTGGGGCAACAAATTTGTTGTTGGAAGAGAGAAAGATTTTAGTTTTCAGCCTTGGAATAGGCCCTAAGAGAGAATAAGCCCAATAGGCTTTCGTTCATTGGGGTGAAAAAAAGAAACAAAAAAGAAAGAATAAGACACGAAGTATAAGTTAGGAGAAGGAAATATAAGTAGAGGATTAATTTGAAAATTAGAGGTTAAAGTGTGGAAGCTGGTTAAGAAAGAACGAAAGAATAGCCGTATATATACTAGTGAAATGTAGGATATATCACATGGTAATGGGAAGCAAGGTTTCAGAATTCAGTATAAGTTATGTAAGACAAGGTTATACTAACTGGAGTTAGTAGCATTATTAGCTGGCCTATTATCATCCTTTCTGAACTACTGAACGATCTGGAATGGAATAATTATGTTTTTTGTAAGTTTCCTTGGTTTTGGTTGGCACTCTTGATCCACTGTTTTTATGATTAATTATGTTGTACGTCTTAGATCATGCAGCACCGAAATGGAGTATGTTACGTGCTTAATAGGTTTTGTGTCGAATTTGCAATAGCTTATGTTGTGACAGATGCAATTAACTAACAAAGAATTTAAAGAAGAATAACATATACATTTTACATGGTTCACTAATCACTGACAACGTGTTGGCTACGTTCATACTACAGGAAAATATGATTTTTTAGGTTTGTGAGAGAGTATATGTAACACTCCGTCATTTTATAAACATAATATAAACAAAATAGAGCATTCTACTAAAGATATGACGATAGCGAAATATCGTCTGACGGAAATGTCACTCTAAATAAGGGTTAAATATAAACTAAAGAAAATAGAACCCAAATGAATTATCTCAAAATAACCATAAAGAGGCCGAACAACTTTAAAATCCCAAAATAGAAAACCTAGAACAATAAAAGATAAGATTGCTTCAAAATCCTAAATAAAATCTCTCCCATTGCCCAAAACGAAAATAATCAGGCCTCAGGAGTACCTGCAAACAGGGGAAAATAAACAACAAACATCCACAATTAGTGGGGAGTAACTAACAGCTCTCCCAGCTCAATTAGATCCATATAAGAGTTATAAAAGTTTTAATAATCAAGTCATACACAATATCTCAGAAATACACTTCAAACAATCAAATAAACAAATAAATAAGTACAACAGTAACAATATAATATATCATGATATCCACAAACAGGGTAAAGTTAACAGAATAATTAGACAAATAACTATACATATGATCAACTCAAGGATCAACAAGATAAACCTTCAAATCTAAATGAAATAATAATATGAACAATATAAGCGATAATTATAACGTTTCCAAATTAATCTTCTTAACACGTTTGAGGAGGAACTGAACGTAAGTGGATCGCAACCCACTGTTTCTAGCTGGTTATAGTATTGGGACCCTGCTCGCCTATGTCTAGTATGGCCACACCCTGCTCAGTACTTCTCGACCTTTCAGACGACAACTAATAACCAAGACGGACCTACATACCCTGCTCAGTACGTAAGTATAAACTATGTACCTTACTCAGTACACAGTGACTGTTCATTCCTATGAGACCATGTCGTCTCACTAGTCATCATCCTCAAACAAAAATAAAAATAGTATAATTTCATCGTCTGCAGATGGCCCTTCAAGGTCTTACATCAAACTGCAAGAATCTATGCCATTAAACCATCAATTCCAAACTCCAAGAAATTTAGGGCCTTCACCCATCAATTCCATTTACATCAAACTGCAGGAATTTTAGGGCCTTCACCCATCAATTCCAATTTAAAACAACTTCACAATTTCTCAATAATAATAATCACAATGTAAACAATCATCTTCGAAAAATATACTTTAGCTCATCAAGAAAATAGAAAATCATAGAAATACGTATAATAGCTTGGAAACAGTTCCAAGATTTCCAAAATAAAATAACTTCATCCGAACAAGAAATCCAAAATCATGAATCAAAAACTAATAAACTTCACGAAGATACAGTTTGTAGCCATTAACTACAAATAACTTACAAGATGTAATATGAGAAATCTATAATTTAAAAAGAAGAAGAATAGAAAAGAAAATACAAGCCCATTATATAACGCTGCATGACTAGAACAACTCATAACATGCATTACATGACATAATGTAACTAACACAACACAACAAGATGAAAACATAATGGAACTCACTAAAGCTGCATTAAAAACCCAGAGAGAGAAAGAGAGCAACACTAATCTAAGGCGCCGTATCCATCATCATCTTCATGTTCAACAACAAGCATGAAATAAACAAACCAATAACATACCCACGAGACAAACAAAACCACTCCAACAGTGGCATTGGTGCAGGCGCACCAGCGCTATTGTCGGCAACAGCTCGGAAGCACAACAACAACCGTGAGATAAAATTTCCCAACCTCTACCAAGCCATGTTCATTCAAACTTCACCCATACTACAACCACATACTTACACTTCAAAGTTTCATGCTTTAAATATATGCAAATCGACAATAATCAAGCTAATGAGAACATAGAGTCGTGCGTAAAACAACAATGTATAACAATCTAAACATAATAATCATGGCTCTATATCCACATAACAAACCAACAACACAATTTCACAAGTAACAATTAATCATATAATTCACACAACTCATGAAACCAAAGATACAACAAGTAAATTCTTCCCACCCCAAATTCCTAAAATAATACTCACCCCAACTTCACTATTTAAACTAATATAATCCCTATGCAAATTCTAATCATTCTATGAAAATCGTTAGTTACCTTTGACCTCCAATTGCTTGCATTCTTCTTCTTGAACATTATAAATTCCATTATGTATTGCTCTGCTCCGACAAAGATTCCCGACGATATGAAACTTAGATGCCAAATTAGTCTGGTCAAAGTGAAGGCTCAGATGTCCTCAACATGTGTTCCAAATTTTGGGACGATCCAACGGTTATATCTCAGGAAATTGTCATTTTCGTGAAGGTGTGACAGGAAAAATCGGGTGACTATACTCGTCTGATTGAAACAGAAACTGCAGTCGTGTCTTTCCTGTAGGAATTTAATGCGGAAAACGAGTATCACATACTCAAACATCTAACACCAAGATCTTTGCATAAATTAACATGAATCTATAAAGAGTGTAGAATATACCTCTTGATGCGTGAATTCCATTTCCACCACAAGCCTTCTAGTAGAGATCCTTTAGAACGTCAATCGTCGTTCCTCTAGTGTTGGTCCACGAACAACCCTTAGATCACCACGTATGCTAGTACGGAAGAGTGAAGAATCCTCTTGCTTTTGAGGTGTATGATGGCCAAATGAATGGGAGAGAGGAGAGCAAAAGAAAATCAGATTTTCTCTTACAAAAAGTGATGTACATACATCTCCTTTGTAACCCCCATATGATTATATAGGGTGGTTACAAAGAGATGATTAATGAGGCTTTATTTTGCCTCATAATGTCATACATTATGAGCCTAATAAACTCATGAGTTACAAATCTTCCTAACATCATAAAAACCGCCCAACCCATTTCACAAATGGATTTGGGTAATATCCAAGGGTTGTCACATTGTGTGACCTCATAGGACCCAATACATATTAGTAGTTGGCCTAAATATATTAGCCCAACAAACCGCAATTAGCTTCTAGCAAAACGTTGCGGTCACCTAATATTATTGAATATATTATCTTTATAATTTGTCCATATACATTTAGTTTGTTACACTTGATCGAGGACAAAATCCTTCAATCTCCCACTTGTCTAAGAACAAGTGTGTAACCTTCAAATTCCTTAAGTCGCTTAATGTCTAACTTGATGACATGGTAACATCGTATGTAAACCATACCAATATTCAAGTTATTTCTTGAAATCCGAGTTCGAACTGTCGAAACAAATGATTAACTCCTTAATCCATTTGAGCACGACCATGCATTTTCAGTTCTCGCTCTTCAAGAGGCCAAGACACCAATCCTAACTCTTAGGAGGACTTTATCCAGTCTTGTATAACCAAAACTCCCACTCAATTCGTAGCAGTTTGGATCACTGCTTTTATAGCCTCCTTTTACGGCACGACGTTTTGCAGTGTCAAAAACATACTAATCCTTAAGTAAGAATAGTGTCATACTCATGTCTAAGGAATCCACTAAATATATTAATGAGATTCTCATAAACCTTTTAGAGAACTCCCACTAGGTCTGCCCGACGTGTATCAACTATACACGCCTATACAAATGACTAGACATCTCTATGTCCCCATAGCCCATGAAACTGTGCTATCAATCAACTTGCAATCTAGTCCATGAAACAGAATCATTTACGTTCAATTTTAATGATTCTAACTAGGGACAAAGGTAAATTATAACTCCTGTTCACTGGATAGGGTTTCATTCGTCAAATCACATATTTGACAATCCTATCAAACGTTATAAAATACTTTGAACGTTTTATTTAATACTAAACCAAGATTAAATAAGAACATAACCTTTTATTGATAAACATAACCAAACATACCACAGGAGTAACTATAACTGTGAACTAATTAAAAGTAAATAGTACACAATCAAAGCCACTCTCCTACATGCTTAAGTCCTATAGCCCTAGTATGACTCTCATGCTTAGGCTGAGGCAATGGTTTAGTCAAAGGATCAGCGACATTGCTATCCGTATGAACTTTGCTAACTATTACTGACAAACGGGAAAACTAGGTCGTTACTAGTCTCCTAAAGTCAAACAAAACCTAACTAGACCACTAAACTAAGTAGAGTGGCAAGCAAGGGTCATTCTTCCACAAGGACTAAGGAACATCGAAATGTGTTAATTTAACAATAAGCTAGGCCGAAGAAATCTTCAAGTTTTGGTTAAACTAAGGGTAACTATTGAAATCAAATTAGGAAAAGCACTAGGAATGGGAAAACACCACAATCATAGTTCACATCCAACAACCAAGTAGAGGTAAGGGGGTTGACATGTATTGGGGATATGCAAAGGGAAATAACAAACCTAAACACCTCTAAAATCGTTGTTAGGGAGTTTAGAGTTCTAATTATGGCAACAAAACCTATATTTCGAGGCGTTATCACCCAACTAGGCCAAGTTAGGGATTGAAATCAAATCCAAATCAATACCATCAACCCAATAAACTCTACACATGGAAATAGGATGCAAACAATGATTGGGCTACTCCCAATCCTAGTTAATGAACTAATCACTACCCATTATACTACCAAACATCCTAAACATGGAAAAATTAGCATTTAATCACCAATCTAAAAATAGCAAAACCAAAAATCAATACTATAAAGTAAAAGCAAAACAAAATCTAGAGAGCAAACAAGAAGAAACTAGTAAAAGATGGAAACTTTAATCTAGATTAACTATTAACCTAAACATGAAAATAAAGCAATAAAAGAGGAGATAGAGTAAGAAATTCTCATTGATAAATTGTTGGATCTTCATATACAAGTTGTCACCCTTGAATTTCCCAATCTTCAATCTCTCTTTGAGTTTTCTCACTTTTCCCCTAAACTAAGCTATGGAGGCTAATCCTCCCCAAAACCCTCAAAAATATTCTAAACCTAAGAGTGATGGATAAAATAAAACTTGGCTCCTCAAAATGGGCTAAGAGGGTATTTATACTCCCCCTCAATTACATCGTCATAAACAAATTGGGCCGAAGAAAAACACGCGAATAACAGCAGCCCGGGCGGGCTCCACATGGCCCGGGCGGGCTGACCAAGGCACCCCGGGCGGGCTGGGTCAAGGACCGGGCGGTGCAGGGTGGTCGGGCCCGTGCTGATCCACCGGGCGGGGCATGCCATCCTTCTTCGTCGAGGCAGAAGCTCCACTCTTCAGCAGCCCGGGCGGGCAGGACACTTGCTCGGGCGGGCTTAGGAGCCCGGGCGGGCTGGGCATAGCTCGGGCGGGCCAGCAGACGCGTCTGATTTCAAAGAGCCATATCTCTTTCATTTTTCATCGGAATCAGGATTGTGACCACTCGTTGGAAAGCTATCGAGCTAAACTTTCATCTCCAACTTGAATCACTAAAGTATATTATTTGTAGTGAAAGTTATGACCGTTTTAGTATGACCCTTGTGCACAAATCCTTCCGAAAGCTCTTATTTTGGCAAAATTGCTCCACTCTATGCTTGGTCTGTGGTATGGATAGGTGGAAAGTGTGGTGTAGGATAAGCTCTATATTATAGCACTAAATCAAGCCACTCCTCTAACTTTGAAACTCGAACGCGTAGCTCCAAAAAGCTTACCTACATAGAAAACCAAACACAAGGGGAGAAACTATGCATATAAAATAATAAAATGAAAATAAATAATGAAAACAATAATAACTAAAAAGGAAATAAAATTAGAAGAATAATTACGAAAATTAAACTAAAACGACTCTAATTAAGCACGAATTATTACCCTATGAGTGACATAAATGTCTCTCATCAAATGCCCCCAAACTTGAACTTTGCTCATCCTCGAGCAAAACAATTGGACACAAAAGGGAAATAAGAAAGCAAAAGGATTCATTAAAAGCTAAACTAGAAAGCAAGAAATCTAACTCACTTTCGTAGGAATCACGGTTGCATTTAGCGCATGCAACAAGCTCTTTAAACCCCTAAATCGCTTTAAAGGGCGAGTGAGATCTCGCGAGGGTTTCCCAAGAGGCTTAACCCACAACTCTAATCAAGCACAAAGTCATCTCTTTAAATATTGGTCACAAAGCAATGGACGATCTAAGCAAACTTTCAAAGCATAACCATCATCAATATGTATCCATGACTTAGGAATATAGGGGATAGGCTAATCTAAGGTGCAAAATTGACACTATTAAAAGCTTCAAAACATCAATTAGAGTCTACTAAGGCATTCAAGAGTTACAAATCATTCTCAAATGGATGAAGAAGGTCCCAAGATTGATCCTAATCACCTATAGTGCACATAAACTCCCCCAAACTTGACTTTTGCTAAGAGAAAACCATGATTGTAGTATTATAACGATTGAGCAATGGGTCTAGAGTCTCAATGTTTAAGCCATAATGACATTCATCATTACTAGGGAGACTCTACTTAGTAAATTTTCAAGCTCCCACTCAACCATTTCGACAACCCACTTTCTCAAGGATATGTGGATATTACCACTTATTGACTCTTTTTCGATTTTTTTTTTCGTTTTCATGGACTTTAATAGGCTTATTGTGCCTTGTGGGCTCATTGGCTCCACTTATTGGACTCAAGACATAAACCACAATTTTTTTTTTCTTTTTAACAATCAATTTAACTCTTAGCATAGCTTATTTGGAGGTAAATCACTTATGCACCAAAGAATATTTCAAGATTCAACTAGGGTCACTACAACTTCCAAAAGAGAACTAGTTCGACTCTTTTCAACACAAATTTTCACAACATTTAGAATCATAGAGTGTCTTTTTCAAGTAGAAAATTAAGCACCAAAGATTAATCGATCCCTAATCGCCCCAAATTACACATATAAGTAAGCATCCAATGGAAATACCTATATCATCTACCCAAATGACCAAATCAAAGGAATCCACATAAATTTGTCATCAAGAATCTTCCCTTGGACCCAAAATGCTTTGTACTTTTCTTTATTCCTCAATTTTTTTTTTGAATTTTGCCGAACATCCTTTCTCATTTGTTTTTTCAATTTTTTCATTTTTTTAGGAAAAAGAAAAGAAATTAAAGCAAAATATTTTTGGATTTTGATTTTTATACACATCCCCCAAGCTAGCGAGTAGCTACTCCCCCAAGCTAGAATAAAGCATTGTCCTCAATGCTTGAATAAGACGATCAAAGGGAGGGAGGGAGGGAATAAACATCCAAACCAATAAGCATATGCTCTATAAATCATAAAGCATTGGAGAAATAGAAAAGGAAGGAAGCTACCGGATAGTAGGTGGGTATAATACCCGCAAATAACCCAATTTCTCCATTTCTAATCAACTTCCTCAAAACCATGATTTGCTTTCCACGTGCTATTGAGAATGAGTCTTATTCCAATTTTGTACCTAAATCAAAAACAAAGATAGAAAAGAAAAATGAGTAAAATTAAAAGAAATAAAATGAAAGCAATAAATCACGGGTTACTTCTCGATAAAGGCTTATTTAAGGTCCTAAGCTTGACCTTTCTAATAAATAACAATTCAATGATCGTATGAGTTTGTCATATGCATTAGCACACATTTCAATTATTATTAAGTATGCAATGACACAAAGCAAAATGTGCATAAAGTGCAATGCAACTCCATGCAAATGAGGAAAATGATGCCTAAAAGAAAGAACAAAAGGAAAAACAAAGAAATTTGAAGAAGAATAATCAAAATAAGAAAAAAAAGATGAATAAAATGGCAAACTCTCCTCAACAAAATCTTTTTTGGTGGCAAGCTCACTCTTCTCCTCAATAATAAACGATTTGAGCACTTGAAGGTCAAAAGAGGCAAGAAACTCATCAAGATGTGGAGTTTTAAGAGATGAGAATGGATATGAGATAGGAGTAGAGGGAATAAGGCCAATTCTTCTTCTTAATGGAATATGAGGGGAATGGATAGAAACAAGACTTTCACTAACCACTTCACTCACATCGCAAGAATTAAGAGGGAAGACTTCTTCCACATATGAGTGATCCTCAACAACATTTTCATTATCCATCAACACTCCAAAATCATCACTAATCACTAAGTGAGGTATCTTACTTTCAAAATTACCAATATCATCACTCAAGCTAAAATTGGTAGGAGAGGATGGGTGCTCTAAAGCACAAGAAGGGATAGAAAGGTCCAAACCACTAGAGGTAGACACATGAGACTCAAAAAGGGTATGTAGAGACTCATAAACATCCTCATTTTCAACATCTTCAATAATGGGTATTTTCTCCTTAAAAACATACCCTTCATCATCACTACTCCAAAAACCATCATCATTCAAGTCATTGGTCAATTGTTTGTCATCCTTCTTTGCCTTACCCCCATTTACACACACATTCCCCAATTGTCTACCACTCCTAGTGATTATAGCATGGGCTTGTTCATTGGGATTTACACCTTGACTAGGGAGTTGGGTAGTGGAAGCACTTTTCATAGAACCCGCCATTTGAGCCAATTGAGTTTCAAGCATTTTATTATGAACTTGCATTTGTTTTAAGCTCTCTCTCAACTCACTAGTCTCTTTAGCTTGATTAATCATGAAGGTTTGCATCATACTCTCTAGACTAGTGGTGTTGGTGGGCGGTCCTAATTGAAGAGGTGCTTGGAGTCTAATTTGGAGACCATTTTGAGGAGGGGGATTACAATCAAGCATGTGAGAATCAATATTGGGAACATGAGGCACTTGATTGAAATCCATGCACAAATTCGATGAACATTGAGAAATAGCATTAATATCATCAACATTAGAATGCACCTCATTATTACAAGCATAGGAGGGAGGGGGGTTAAAATCATGCATAATAGGCTCACTAGTGGAAACATTTGATTTATCAAAGAAATTCACGTCAACATTTGATGAATCATGACAATTAGCACAATCAAAATCATAAGTATCCCTAGCTAACCACAAATAGAAATCCCAAGCTTCATCTAAAGATATAGCTCGAAATGCACCATTAAACATAGTTTCAACCAATCCTCTAGTATGCTCATTTAAACCCCAATAAGTAATCTCACAAGCCTCCCAAAGACCATAACCATAGTACTTTATGAAGTCCTCAAGTCTACCAAAGTAAACCCAAAAGGACTCATTCTCATATTGAGGAAAAGAAATATTTGCCACTTTTTTTTTTGTAAAAATAAGAAAAAAAAAATCAAAGAAAAACAAAGAATATTCACAAATAGCCTAGACTCATCTAATCAACACAAATCAATGTAAGCCAAAGTCCCCGGCAACGGCGCCATTTTGACAAACGGGAAAACTAGGTCGTTACTAGTCTCCTAAAGTCAAACAAAACCTAACTAGACCACTAAACTAAGTAGAGTGGCAAGCAAGGGTCATTCTTCCACAAGGACTAAGGAACATCGAAATATGTTAATTTAACAATAAGCTAGGCCGAAGAAATCTTCAAGTTTTGGTTAAACTAAGGGTAACTATTGAAATCAAATTAGGAAAAGCACTAGGAATGGGAAAACACCACAATCATAGTTCACATCCAACAACCAAGTAGAGGTAAGGGGGTTGACATGTATTGGGGATATGCAAAGGGAAATAACAAACCTAAACACCTCTAAAATCGTTGTTAGGGAGTTTAGAGTTCTAATTATGGCAACAAAACCTATATTTCGAGGCGTTATCACCCAACTAGGCCAAGTTAGGGATTGAAATCAAATCCAAATCAATACCATCAACCCAATAAACTCTACACATGGAAATAGGATGCAAACAATGATTGGGCTACTCCCAATCCTAGTTAATGAACTAATCACTACCCATTATACTACCAAACATCCTAAACATGGAAAAACTAGCATTTAATCACCAATCTAAAAATAGCAAAACCAAAAATCAATACTATAAAGTAAAAGCAAAACAAAATCTAGAGAGCAAACAAGAAGAAACTAGTAAAAGATGGAAACTTTAATCTAGATTAACTATTAAACTAAACATGAAAATAAAGCAATAAAATAGGAGATAGAGTAAGAAATTCTCATTGATAAATTGTTGAATCTTCATATACAAGTTGTCACCCTTTAATTTCCCAATCTTCAATCTCTCTTTGAGTTTTCTCACTTTTCCCCTAAACTAAGCTATTGAGGCTAATCCTCCCCAAAACCCTCAAAAATATTCTAAACCTAAGAGTGATGGATAAAATAAAACTTGGCTCCTCAAAATGGGCTAAGAGGGTATTTATACTCACCCTCAATTACATCGTCATAAACAAATTGGGCCGAAGAAAAACACGCGAATAACAGCAGCCCGGGCGGGCTCCACATGGCCCGGGCTGTCTGACCAAGGCACCCCGGGCGGGCTAGGTCAAGGCCCGGGCGGTGCAGGGTGGTCGGGCCCGTGCTGATCCACCGGGCGGGGCATGCCATCCTTCTTCGTCGAGGCAGAAGCTCCACTCTTCAGCAGCCCGGGCGGGCAGGACACTTGCTCGGGCGGGCTTAGGAGCCCGGGCGGGCTGGGCATAGCTCGGGCGGGCCAGCAGACGCGTCTGATTTCAAAGAGCCATATCTCTTTCATTTTTCATCGGAATCAGGATTGTGACCACTCGTTGGAAAGCTATCGAGCTAAACTTTCATCTCCAACTTGAATCACTAAAGTATATTATTTGTAGTGAAAGTTATGACCGTTTTAGTATGACCCTTGTGCACAAATCCTTCCGAAAGCTCTTATTTTGGCAAAATTGCTCCACTCTATGCTTGGTCTGTGGTATGGATAGGTGGAAAGTGTGGTGTAGGATAAGCTCTATATTATAGCACTAAATCAAGCCACTCCTCTAACTTTGAAACTCGAACGCGTAGCTCCAAAAAGCTTACCTACATAGAAAACCAAACACAAGGGGAGAAACTATACATATAAAATAATAAAATGAAAATAAATAATGAAAACAATAATAACTAAAAAGGAAATAAAATTAGAAGAATAATTACGAAAATTAAACTAAAACGACTCTAATTAAGCACGAATTATTACCCTATGAGTGACATAAATGTCTCTCATCAATTACATCTTTTCTCTCAACGATTTCTCGAATGAGATGAAACTTCCTAAGTACATGTTTACACCTTTGATGTGATCTTGGTTCCTTAGACTGAGCTATGGCACCATTGTTATCACAATGTAAAACAATACCATCTCCAACAATAGGCACTACTCCTAGCTCCAGAATGAACTTCTTCATCCAAACGACTTCCTTTCTTTGCATCTGCGCAAAGCAATATACTCAGCTTCTGTTGTAGAATCAGCGACAGTACTTTGCTTTGAACTTTTCCAGCTCACTGCTCCTCCATTTAGACAAAAGATGAAACCAGATTGGGATCGAAAATCATCTTTGTCAGTTTGGAAGCTCGCATCTGTGTAACCCTCAACGATTAATTCACTTTCACCTCCATACACTAAGAAATTATCCTTAGTCCTTCGTAAGTACTTTAGGATATTCTTAGCTGCACTCCAGTGTGCGTCACCTGGATTTGATTGGAATCTGCTACACATGCTCAAGGCATATGAAACATCTGGGCGAGTACAAATCATGGAGTACATAATGGACCCTATAGCTGACGCATAAGGAACATTACTCATTCGCTTAATCTCATCAGGTCCAGAAGGACACTGAGTCTTGCTAAGCGAAACATCATGTTGCATGGGTAGAAAACCTCTTTTAGAGTTTTCCATATTGAACTTAGTAACGATCTTATCTATATAAGTTCTTTGGCTAAGTCCAATCATCCTCTTAGACCTATCCCTATAGATCTTGATCCCCAAAATGTACTCAGCGTTTTCAAGGTCTTTCATAGAAAAACAACTCTTCAACCATTCCTTGACTGACTCAAGCATGGGAATGTCGTTTCCTATGAGAAGTATGTCATCTACATATAAGACCAAGAAGACTATGTTACTCCCACTTTCCTTCTTGTAAACACAAGACTCTTCTCCGTTTTTGAGAAAACCAAACAGTTTGATTGCCTCATCAAAACGAAGATTCCAACTCCGGGATGCTTGCTTCAATCCATAAACGGACTTTTGAAGCTTACATACCCTCCTAGGATATTCTGGATCCACAAAACCCTCCGGTTGTGTCATATACACATCCTCTTTCAAGAACCCATTCAAGAAAGCGGTTTTGACATCCATTTGCCAAATCTCATAATCATAGAAGGCAGCAATCGCTAGGAGTATCCGAATGGATTTAAGCATTGATACTGGTGAAAAGGTTTCGTCATAGTCTATACCATGAACTTGCTTGAACCCTTTTGCAACCAATCTTGCTTTGTAAACCTGAAAACCCATCCTTGTCTGTTTTCACTTTGAAAACCCATTTGCAACCAATAGGTGTAACCCCATCGGGCAAATCCATCAAGTCCCATACTCGATTTTCAGACATAGATGCCATTTCGGACCTCATGGCTTCAAGCCATTTTTCAGAGTCTTCACTCATCAAGGCTTGCTTGTAGGCAGTAGGTTCTTCAAATTCTAAGATCATTATCTCAGAACATTCAGTTAACAAGAAATCAACAAACCTTTTGTTTGGTATTCTTGATCTACTAGTCCTACGAGGGGCTGCAACAGGAGAAATTTTCTTCTCAACAATTTGAGAATTTTCGCACGAATTAGATTCGAGTGGGACAGTAGGAGGTTCATGTACAGGATGCACGTCCTCCAACACTTGGTCAGCTATGGGAGAAGATTCCTCTAAAGGAGGAATTACTTCAAGCTCCACAGCTGGCACTTGTGCTTCTGACTCTAACATAGGTTGAACTATGTCCATTTGTTGCTTTTCTCGAACCTCTTCGAGAAATATATTACTCCTACTTGCCTTTTTGGAAATAAAATCTTTTTCCAAAAAGACACCACGACGAGCAACAAACACTTTGCCCTCAGTCCGATGGTAGAAGTAATAGCCCTTGGTCTCTTTGGGATAACCCACAAAGAAACATTTATCTGATTTAGGGGCGAGTTTATCTGAAAGTAAATGTTTTACATAAACCTCACAACCCCAAATCCGTAGAAAAGACAAACTTGGAGTTTTTCCACTCCACATCTCATATGGTGTTTTTCTACTGCCTTTGATGGAGTTCTATTAAGTGTGAAAGTAGCAGTTTCGAGAGCATATCCCCAGAAGGAGATGGGAAGATCAGCAAAACTCATCATAGACCGAACCATATCAAGTAGTGTTCGGTTCCTCCTTTCGGATACACCATTCAACTGAGGTGTTCCAGGTGGAGTAAGTTGTGAAAGAATTCCACAACTCTTTAAGTGATCACTAAACTCTTGGCTCAAATATTCACCACCACGATCGGATCGTAGTGCTTTAATTGTTTTGCCAAGTTGGTTTTGGACTTCATTCTGGAATTCTTTGAATTTTTCAAACGATTCCGACTTATGCTTCATTAAATAGACATATCCATATCTACTTAAATCATCAGTAAAAGTAATGAAGTACCCAAACCCTCCCCTAGCTTTTGTGCTCATTGGTCCACACACATCACTATGTATTAGACCAAATAGATCACAAGCCCTTTCACCCTTTCCAGTAAAAAGGTGACTTTGTCATTTTACCCATTAAACATGATTCACATACATCAAATGGCTCAAAGTCAAAAGATGTTAGAAGTCCATCTTTATGTAACTTCTGAATGCGTTTCGCGTTTATATGTCCTAAACGACAATGCCATAAGTAAGTAGGATTAGTATCGCTTGATCTATGTTTTTTGCTGTCTATGTTAAGGACATCTTTGTCTAAGTCTAGGAAATATAGACCATTAGACCTTTTAGCAATGGCATAAAACATTGAATTCAAATAAACAGAGAAACAACCTTTCTCAATTGTAAATGAAAACCCTTCATTATCCAAAATAGGAATAGAAATAATGTTTTTGGTAATAGCAGGAACATAATAACAGTTATTAAGCTCTAATATTAAACCAGAAGGCAAAGGTAGACCATAAGTCCCAACTGCAACGGCCGCAACCCTTGCACCATTTCCAACGCGCAGTTCTACCTCCCCATTAGCCAAGGTTCTACTCCTTCTTAGTCCCTGCACATTCGAAGTAATGTGAGAAACACAACCGGTATCAAATACCCAAGAAGTAGATGTTGCTAAATTAATGTCAATGACATAGATACCTGAAGAAGAAGCCCCAGACTTCTTATCATTCATATACTTCGGGCAGTTACGCCTCCAATGGCCAATTTGACCACAATGGAAGCACTTGGCATTTGCGGCCACCTTTGGCTTTGCCTTTGCCTGTGGCTTATCAGCAGTCTTAGCGGCAACTTGCTTGCCCTTGTCTTGCTTTTTCTTGCCAGCCCATTCCTTCTTAAAACCCTTCTCTTTTTGAACCATAAGAACTTCCTTCTTAGGTGCAACAGAGATATTTTGCTCGGCAGTCATGAGCATCCCATGTAACTCAGCAAGGGTTTTCGACACCCCATTCATATTGAAGTTCAACCTAAAGTGGTTGAAGCCTTCATGAAGTGAGTGTAGTATGATGTCAGTAGCCAACTCTTGGCTATAAGAAAAGCCCAACCTCTCCATTGTCTCGAAATAACCAATCATTTCAAAGACATGAGTGGCGACTGGCTTGCCTTCGACTAACGCACATTCAAGAATAGCCTTGTGAGTTTCATACCTCTCTATCCGAGCCTGCTGCTGAAACATGGTTTTCAGCTGTCGGATAATACTACAGGCATCCAAGCTTGCAAACCTCTTTTGCAGGCTTGGTTCCATAGCCGCGAGCATAAGGCAAGTAACAATTACCGACCTTTCTGCAATGGCCTTATGGGCCGCCTTTTCGGCTTTAGTAGAGGTGGTCGTTAAAATCGGGATCGGGGTTTCAAGAACATCCTCTCGACCTTCGGATCTAAGAACAATTCTCAGATTCCTTTCCCAATCAAGGAAGTTGTTCCCGTTCAACTTATCCTTTTCAAGGATTGAACGTAAGTTAAAAGGTGAATTATTGTTGTTACCAGACATGATATCTACATAGAAGATGCAAAAGTAATGAGTATGCTTATCATAATAGCTTTTAACAAATTTTAAACACTTTAAAATAAAAGCTATGCACTTGACCAATTTTAAATGTGTCCCTTTTGAATCAAGTGATTCAAAGATCCTATCAAACATGATTTATAAGTAGACTTTGGCCTCAACTTAAAACCAAATTTAAAAGGTAAGTAAACTCTTTTACTAATTACAACAATTGTAATTCTTAGTTGATGGGTGATTGTTAAGGTGATGAAAGTTCCCAGGTAAGGAAGTTACCCACAACGTTGGGGAAAGCCTTCCTAATCCTAGACAGAACTTGTCACCCAAACACAAAAACCCAACCCTTTGCTTCAAAATCCAAAACCGTTTTGATGATTTTGTTGGGCCAAACCAAAATAAACATGCAAATTTCGGAAATTTACTCTACTTAGCCCAAGATTGGAAGTAACACTCTGCTTTGGCAGAACCTATTACTAACGATCAAGATTTTTAGTAGATGTTTATTTGGAAAAGCAAGTACCCAATATTAGCTTTAGGGACCTAAGTAAATTATTATGTGATTTAATTACTAGTGAACTCATTGCAAAAATAAATCACATGCATAATAAAACTTAGAAAGCATTCAAAAGCAATATTTAAATGCATAAAGTGAAATGTGATCCTAGTATGGCCCCTAACCCTAAAGACTACTCTTTAAGGTCACCATCCTTGAATCACCATGGATCTCCATCCTTGTGCTTCATGGAATAAGATTGAATCACCATTCTTCTTATTACAATTTGAATAATCATTTTTGGAATTCTAAACTAAAATTACAAAAATACCAACGATGCACAGATCGTATTTAGATTACAAAAATACATTAACGATACACAGATCGCAATTTCTATCCAAGTTTGGGCCATACTAGTCACCGCATGCATTCATAATATCATATATATATATATATATATATATATAACATGCATTTTAATCAACTATTAAAATAAATTATTATGCTTCAACAACTTTAAAACATAATAACAACAACCAAATTTAATCTCATATTAAATTAAATGGTTAGTACCTCTAGATAAATTTTAATCATATTAGAATTTATCTCCCAAGGGTTTTAAAATATTAATCTAACAAATTTAATCAACGATTAAATTTAAAGAAAAAAATATATAAGCACTTTAAGGTACCACATATATTTTAATCATATTAAAACATAAAAGCATTGCATGACATTTAATCACAAACACTAGCATGTAAAAATTAATCAACTTATTAAAACTAACATCCTAACATAAAATTAAATGTCACAAAATGAAACTCCCATCATAATTTTAATTCATTTAAGTATTAACATAGGATACCATGCATAATAACTCATTAATATGCATTAAGGGATAAACGGATCTTAAAGTTTTTATCCGTTGAAGGAGAGATGAGACGAAGAGGCAGACCACCGGATGCAAAATCCGTTACTTCCACAGTGGCAACGGATAAAAAATCCGTTGCCTCTGTGGAAGCAACGGATTTTTGATCCGTTACCTTGGTAACGGATCACTTTTCCGGTGCTTCCACTGGGGTAACGGATTTTAGATCCGTTACCCTGCTCCGGTGCGCAATTTTTTTTTTTTGGTTTCTTTTTAATAATTTCTGTATAATTTATGTTTTAATAATATATTTCTTATTTATTTAAAATAATTTACGTTTTTTATAATTTATGTTTTAATAATTTATGTTTTAATAAATAAAATTTGTGTGTATTTGGGTAGTTATAATTTACGTTTTATAGGCATTTGAATATTAATAATTATTATGTTAATTTGTGTGATTATGTTGTAATTAGGATTTTATTATTTTAATGCATGTTAGTAACATGTTAGTATTATTTAATTTTTTTGATTTAATGATTTAAGCATGTTAATATTATTAATTGTTTTTATTAGGATGTTAATATTATTAATTGTTTTTATTAGCATGTTAATATTAGTATTTAAAAGAAAATTTGTAGTTAATATTAGCATGTAAACAAAAAATAGTATTAATATTTGTTGATATTATATTCAAATAATTAGTATTAGTATTTTAAAAAATTCCATTTAGTTAATATTTGATTTTTCGTCATAATTAGTATTGATTTTGTAATTAGCGAATAATAGTACATCGGTTTATGTTAATTTTGTTAATGAATATTTAGTTAATATTTTTTGATATTGTTTTCAAATATGTATGCATATTATTATAATTATTTTCATAATAAGTAGTAATTTTTGTGATTGGTAACTAAATAATATTAAGTTAATGAATGGATTATATTAAGTTGAGAACATGTGCACTATGTAGTTAATAAATTTTGTGATTGGTAAATAAATAATAATGATTATTAGTTACGATAAGTAAGTAAATAATAGTGACTAATATTATTGATTATATGTTGTCTAATTGAAAAAATGCTAAACATTATAGGCTTATTTGCCGGACTTTGGGGGTGATTATATAGATTATAATCACATGTTTTATAATGAAACACTATGGGCTGAGAAAAAGGAACTACAAGATTGGGTTAAGAAAAGGGCACATGAAATCGGGTTTGTGATGATTATTATGTCAAATCATAAACACGATCCTAGTGGACGACCATATGTATATATGAAATGTAACAGGGCGCACCATATAGGGGTGAAGGTAGAGATCTTAGTGTAGCGTAACGGGTAGCTACAAAGACAAAAGCCTCGTGGGTCGTAGAGCGGGAGTTAAGGTTGAGTATTTGGAGTACCCGGATCGAACCTGGATGGGTGATCAAAGCGAACGGGGGATTAGGGGCATGCACAATCATGAGTTCATTCATTACCCTGAGGGCCATCGACCCATCAGCGGCCTTAGTCCGGCAGCAAAGGTATTCGCTCGCGATATGATAAAGTCGCACGTTAGGCCTGCTAGTATCATGAAAGCTGTGAACGAAAAATTTCCCGATATCATCCAAATATAAGACACTTGTACAACCTGAAGGAAAAGGATAGAAGGGAAGCAATGGATGGTAGAGACGTGATGCAACACTTCCTTCACCTTGCTCGAGAGAGCGGCTACCTTCATTTGGATTAGGCAAGACGAGGGAGACAAATGCAATGACTCGGCAAGATTCATGGTGCACCCTCGTTCGGCAAATATCCTCCGAACTTATCCACTTGTTGTTGGTATGGATGCAACATATAAAACCAACAAATATGACATGCCTTTTCTAGAGCTCATTAGGATGACGCCGTGCAACAAGAATTTTATGGTTGGGTATGCTCTGATGGCAAACGAAACAGGTGATAGTTATAATTGGGTGTTGGACAAGTTTAGGTTGCTTATTGGAGTGAATGTTGTCCCCTGTTACACTCATTACCGACCGTGATTTGGGCCTTATGAAAGCGATCCAGGGAAGTGTTTCCTAACTCTCGCACATTTGCTATGTAGATGGCATATCAACAAAGACGTGCGGGCTAGAGTGAGTAACATCATGGGCAACACCGATGCGGGTCCGAGATTCGTGAGCCGAACTTGGTATCGGATAGTCAACGCGACCGACGAGAGCGATTATGAGGCCGAGGTTGATAATATGAGAGATGTGTACGAAAGTGGCCTAAAATAATCCAATACGTTGAAACAACTTGGCTTGTGTACAAAGAGAAGTTTGTGCGGGCATGGACGGACAATGTACTTCACCTTGGGAACACGTGCACTAGCCGAGTTGAAAGTGCACACACTCGCACCGAAGTCTTGGGTTTTTAGTAGCACAACCGCCTTGGACTCCATCTTTTCTATTGCTCACAAGTGAGATAGAAAAACAGGTGAAGAAGGTTGAGAATGATTTGGAGGAAAGTCGGGCGTCGGTACGGAATATTGTACAAGACTCGGGCATTGTATCAATTAAATGGTCGAGTCTCGCATTCCTTGTTTAGAACGCCATTCGCATGAGGAAAATCGTATGCGGGAGTTAGGCTATGAGGTATATCGGTGTTGCGGTTGCTCGTTGAGAACCACACATGCAATCCCCTCGTGCATGCGCCATACGCGAGACGATTGGAGGCGAACGAGAGTCGTGCACTGACGGACTTACATCCTTATTGGACTACTTTGATCATTGGTGATGGTGTCAACAACCCCGTGTTTGTATCCGAGGCAAGACAAGATTCTCGGTACTTTTTAGAGTTGGTTGAGCGGGGTTCAAAGTAGTGATCCTGCCGTATTGCGGAGCGCTACCCGGGTTCTAGAGGAACATCTGCGTAATCCGGGCGATTCGGCTTTGAGCCCGATATTGTCGAGAACCCCAAAGGGAGACCACGCCGAAAGAATCACTCGAGTACAAAACGAAAGAAGAGTGGTTTTGAGCACACATCCAGTTCGTCTTCAAAGAGAAGCGGATCTTCAGGTTCGGTTATGAGCTTGTCAACTTCTACGGGTAATATGTTTGTTAATTGTATGTATTGATTATTGATAAAATTTATTTGATACGTACCGATAAATTTTATGTTGATTAATTTGATTGTTGTAGGTCGGGAAAGCGTGGATGGAGAAGAGGGTGTTAGTGGATTTCCATTTTACCGCAGGATTCCCGGGATTCTTCGACCATTCATTACTAGATGGACTAATGTCCGGGCGGACGAGAATCGTGGATTTCGAACTTGCAGATTGTTTTTTTAGGGAGTGAAGACCATTGGGGTTTTATCCGCCAAAATATGGCAAATGAGATTGCTGCTCATCAGGATGTTTACACACATATTTATTATGATGGGATAGACGCAGCAATAAGGCGCATTATTTGGAGTGGGGGCAAACATTCGAGGCTCATTGGATGGTTACTTCGCAAGACTTGTTTCCTATTGCGCAGATGTTCAATGCCGCAGTCATTTTAGTAGGACTTGGCCCAGAGGGACAACTATATCCGTGTATCACTGTCCTTCCTTGGCGTGCTTCTGAATACACGATGGGTCCAACTAACGAACTCGTAATAGCACATCTTGGTACCTTTCAGCATTATATTAGACTGGAGTTACTTCCCGGATCACCGGTACCACCTATTCATAACTTGTGGCATAACATGCATGAAGATAGTGTTGATGGTTGGGATCAGTTTTATGGTGTGAGATGCGCTTTATGGGATGAGTCTACGAATGGACTCTAGTCGGACGAAATCCTTGCCGACGAGGTGATAATCCCACTTCCGTGCCCGGGGATCATGATCACTGAAGGCCAGCCCCTCTCGCTGAGGTCGGAAACACGGGAAGTACTCGTATATCCAGCACTGGAGGAGCGTCAGACACCCGGCAACCTGTTTGCTATCCGCTCTAGACGCAACCCCTAGCTGACGATATAGGTACGCCAAAGCAGCTGAGCCCATGAGTAAGTATGAACTGAATCAAGGTCATCCATCTCAGTTATGTTCTGGGGCATGAGGCGGGAACCACTCTTATCAGTGAAGAGGGTACAACCAAGTGTCAGGAGCATCCATGCGCGAACCTGCACGTCAGCTGGACGGCCCTGACCCATGCACCGATCGAAAATCTTCTGAACGGTAACGCCACCGTTCCTCCAGACCCGTGACTCCTCACATAATAACTCCTCACGAGTCAAGCCGAGGAGCTCCTCAAACCGTACATATTGATCAGAAGTGGGCAAAACAGCACTAACAGTCCGACCCTCAATAGGAACACGTAGGATCTGCCAAACGTCATGTAACATGATCGTCATCTCTCCAAAAGGCATGTGAAACGTGTTCGTGTCGGGCTGCCAACGCTCTACAAACGCTGTAAGCAATGGAAAGTCAAGGTGCCCAAACATAATCCGTGGTAGCTGGGCAATACAAGATCTATCCAAGCGCTGCAACGACGCTGCCGCGGAAAACCCAAGTCGACGAACCGGATCAAATGCATTGGAGCGGTTATGGCACAGCATAACATCCCTAGCAGTCGTATCGTGGTATATACGGGAGCCGACGTGACCCCGCCAACTAGGAATCAGGGTACCGTCAAGTGGGCCCCCAGGCATCGCCTCGGTAACTAACCACGAAGTATCCCTATCAGCTCTAGTCCTGCTCGACAGCCTACTACCTCCGGACCTCGACCCCGAAACAAACCTCCCTCTACTACCCTTCTTCACAGGCACATGGGAGGCGGCTTCACCCACATCAGCTCCATCACCACCGCTCAAAGCATGATCTAACTCCTGCTCGTCCCCAGTATCCCATCCAGCACTATCAGGCGCGTCCTCAGGAATAGGCATCTGGCTAGCCTGAGCATCAGTCCTCGCCCTCCTACTAGATGCATCAACACCACGAGATCTAGTGTGTCGTGGCGTCGATCCCTCAGGACCCTCAAGACCCTAATAATACATTATGTTAATTATTTATTATTTATTTAATGTCTACGTTATTATATTGTAATTACTACTAATCTATAACCATTGACACTCTAATAATTAATTAACTACAATTATAAGGATAAATAATACTAACATGCATTAACATTGGTGATGGTGTTAACATAATATTATTAAAATATATTAACATGCGCAAAGTAAGTAAATTAGGGCATTATTATATAACTATTCACTTTCTAATAATTAATTAACTAAAATTACAACAATAAATCATATTAACTTCCTAATATCATTAGTAAACATGCTAATAAAAACAAATACCCTACACAACTAATATTAACATGCTAATAAAAACAAATTAACATGCTAATATCATTACAATAAATAATAGTAATATGCTACTAATATAAAACATGCTAATATCATTGAAATATTTTTTATAATATAATAACATGCTCAAATTAATTTATTAACTAATTAATTAATAACTATTAAAATTAAATAATACTATTATCACATGCTATTAAACAAATAATACAATTAAATCAAACAAATTAAATAATACTAACATGTTACTAACATGCATTAACATAATAATAAAACCTAATTACAACATTATCACACAAATTAACATATTAACTATTAAAATTTAATTAATATATTCAAATAACTATTCACATAAATTATAAAAACCCAAATAAACACAAATTATTATTTTTAATTCAAACAGAAATTATTAATAAATAAATAAGGAACAAATATAAATTATTTTAAATAAACATAAATATATAATTATTAAAAACATAAATTACTACAAACATAAACAAAACATAAATTAATAAAAAAGAAAAAATAAATAAAAAACCCAAACTCCCCCCACCCTCGCCGGAAAACACGAGACTAAAAAAAAAAATTTTTTTTTTCCGAAAATGCGGGGCAACGGATAGGAAATCCGTTACCCCCACACGCCGGTAACGGATAGGAAATCCGTTACCACCGCAGAGGTAACAGATCAGATCCACGTTACCTCTGCGGTGGTAACGGATTAGTCATCCGTTACCAACGTGTGGTGGTAACGGATTTCAAATCCGTTGCCCCGCATTTTCGAAAAAAAAAAATTTTTTTTTTAGCCTCGAGTTTTCCGGCGAGGGGTGGGCGATTTTCCGGCATTTGGGTTGGTTTTCACCACAAATAACTACAAAACTAACCTGATTTGAAGATTCCCCGATTTCCTTTGCCTTTTTCCTTGGGCCCATTCTTTTTCCGACGAGTTGTGGTGGTAGTGGGCGTCGTTGTCTTCTTCGTCCCCGCCGTGGTGGTCGCCGTAAGGTCGTGCTCGCTCGGTGGTGGTGGTTGCCGTGTGGTGGTGGTTGCGGTGGTGGTGGTGGTGGCGGTGGTGGTGGTGGTGGCTTTGGGGGTGGTGGTGGATTTGGTGGTGGTGGCTATGGTGGGAGTGAGGAGTGAGAGTGAGAGAGTGTTAGAGTGAGAGAGTGAGAGAGTGAGAGAGTGTGAGTGTTTGGGGGGTATGGGGTAGTATTTGTAGGGGTAGTTTAGGAGTATTTTAAAAAAAATACGGACGATTTCAAGTAAATACGGGCGGTATTTAGTAAGCCCCTAACTAAATCATAGTTGGCCTCAAATTCAAGAATTCATGCCATGAAATTATACATAATCAAATTAAGCATTAAAAAACTTCAAAGCATGCAAATCATGAATCAAACATATATATATACATCATATTCTAATTAACAACTTAACTAAAACATGAAGTAATATAACAATTATATATGTATATATATATGTATCGAAAATGTATAAACAACTTTTATACTCCCACTAGATTAAAATCCAATTTTAATCATGCAAACAATATCCTCATGCTAATACTCTCCCCTAAATGAATTAAAATAAAGGAAAACATGCATCAACATGATCACATTAATCTATGCAATAGGCTAACTGATACCACTGTAGGAATTTAGATGCTTAATGCGGAAAACGAGTATCACATACTCAAACATCTAACACCAAGATCTTTGCATAAATTAACATGAATCTATAAAGAGTGTAGAATATACCTCTTGATGCGTGAATTCCACTTCCACCACAAGCCTTCTAGTAGAGATCCTTTAGAACGTCAATCGTCGTTCCTCTAGTGTTGGTCCACGAACAAATCTTAGATCACTACGTATGCTAGTACGGAAGAGTGAAGAATCCTCTTGCTTTTGAGGCGTATGATGGCCAAATGAATGGGAGAGAGGAGAGCAAAAGAAAATCAGATTTTTCTCTTACAAAAAGTGATGTACATACATCTCCTTTGTAACCCCCATATGATTATATAGGGTGGTTACAAAGAGATGATTCATGAGGCTTTATTTTGCCTCATAATGTCATACATTATGAGCCTAATAAACTCACGAGTTACAAATCTTCCATCCATCATAAAAACCGCCCAACCCATTTCACAAATGGATTTGGGTAATATCCAAGGGTTGTCACATTGTGTGACCTCATAGGACCTAATACATATTAGTAGTTGGCCTAAATATACTAGCCCAACAAACCGCAATTAGCTTCTAGCAAGGCGTTGCGGTCACCTAATATTATTGAATATATTATCTTTATAATTTGTCCATATACATTTAGTTTGTTACACTTGATCGAGGACAAAATCCTTCATTTCCCTTTCTTGAAAAACAAATTGCACCACTAGCATGATCTCTCCGATTAGATGAATTTCGACTATTAACACGCCCAAATCCGATAAGAAACGAAGGAGATATTATGCAAACAAAATGGGTGTGCAGAAAAGTCCGAAAATGCGAAAGAGATAAGATAGGAGGCTCCAAACTGTTTCTGTTTCCTGATCGGTTCAGCAGCAAAGGGAAATAAAAAAAGGGGTTACAAGTTGAAATTGATGGGGGCAATTATGGGGTAACAAAATGGGTGTTACAAGCTAAGGGATTTCAAAGGTTGAAATAAATCTGAAAATAACTCTCATATAAGACATTATTTCGGACAGCTTTTAGGAACATAAAACTTCATGTTAAAAAGTCGTGCAACGGTCCAAAACGCGCTAAAATCAAATAAAATGTTAGCGAAAAACCGTGGTGTTACAGTATAAATTACAAAATTCGTAGTGAGGCAGAAAGTTAGGAATAAGCTTTCTATAGTACCTTTTAATTAACTTAAAACATATTGGGTCTGAAACTGAAACCAAAACATAAACGGTTTACAAAACAGCATACACCGAATTCAAGGTATCCAAAACCCCATACACCAAATTCCAGGTTTACAAAAAAACTGCATACACCGAATTCTAATTAAACTAAAACATATCCCCGTGCTTGGTAAAAGGTTGAAATTTAAATTAGAAAGTTAGAAGGAGATAGATCGTCAATTAGTTGAACAAAATGTAATCAAAGTAATAAAAAAATATAGGTAAAAGGTTAAAATTTTGAATTCCTATAGAAATGTTTTTGGGAGTTCAATAATTTAATTTTAAAAAGAATATAAAAAGTTGAGAAATCAGTTGAAATTTGTAGTTGAACCAAAAACTTTTTGTTAGACCATTTTGATTTGTTACACAAGACCAAATTCGAAAGTATATACAAACAAAGATTATTATTCACAAGACCAAATTATAAAGTACACAAAAAAAATACATACCAAAGCATCAGATACTTGAGTTTGTGATTTTCAACCAACTATCACGCATCTTTTCAATTCATAAATCGATGTATTCTCATTTAAGATTTATCAGTTTACTAGCTAGTTCTAGTGGCGAATCTAGAAAATTCGAAATAGAGGTGAAATAATAAAATTTAACTTGATCTCATAATTAGTGAAAGAAAAAGTTGGTCTCTATTTGTAAAAAATAAAGTTTTTCAAAATTATATTAAAACATGTCGCTTTTTAAATATTAAAAAAAAGTTGTTGGTATATTTTATTTATATTTTTGCTTAGTATTTTTTTCAAAAATAGGGTTATTGAAAAGATGTTTTTTCTCCATTCTTTAAAACACAAGTGTCAGCACAATGAATGGGCTTCAACTGTATTACATCCTCACTGATCAATCATGTGGTACACCAGGATTATTATTCACAAGGGGAAAAAGTACTTGTACATTATTCTTATTTTTTTCAGACTTTCAAGTGAAATAAATGTCCATGATATCCTAACATACACTTGCTTTTGGTCTCATATCTATTAGTAATATATGGCTCACATCTTTTAAGAATGTGGGGGGGTAAGAAATGGGGCTTTTTTTTTTAATCTTTAAAGTTTGATTAAACCTAAGAGCACAACTAATGGTTGCCATATAGTTTGCGGTCATTAATTATTGTATTACTTCCTCACTCTTCCACCTGCCCCACCATATTTTCTCTCTCCTCCAATTTCTTCTTTGCTCCTCTTTTTCTTGGTCCATAAAGAGATGGGCATCAGTTTTTTGGCCAAATTTTTTATCTCTCCTAATAAACTAATATTACTTTTATACTCTCTCTCCTCATAACCCACAAGGAGGGCAGCTGCTATGGTTGCTCTAAAAACTTTGTCAAAATTTTAGAAAATGGGGATACAGTTGGTCCCTACGAGAGCCAAATGCATCTGCATATGGCTAGTTGCCTAGTTCTAGTTAAAATTCTTATATCAAGTCTCAGCAGGGGCGGATCCAGCGTCGGTTCCGTGGGTTCAGCTGAGCCCACACGGATCCGCGAAATAAACTGGTTAAAAAGCTGAGAATACAAAAATTAAAAAATTAAAATACATAATAAGTTAAGCATATTGCTCAGCGTGGCTCAGCGGTAACTCCGCGTGATACTTTTATGTTCTTGTCGTCGGTCTCGCGTTCGAATCTGGTGAGGTTTTGTTTTGTCCACCGTGTATGTGTTTTTGGTCATGTTTTCCTATTCTTTTTTTTCCTATTCTTTTTCTTACTCCCTTTAGTTTTCTATTACTACAGTTTACCTTGGTATTGATTTAGTTTATATCTCATTCTCTTCAAATTCTCTTGCTTAAACAATCAATTTTTGTTTTTTTTGATAATTTGCTTAAACAATCAAATATTCAAGCCTTTAGTAATATTACTCACTAAAAATTTAACATAGATAATTGGCTTCATCTATAATCTTTATAAAATCATACTACCTCTGTTTTTTATAGTTGCAACATTTGATTATTTTAATACACTCACTAAAAAGTCAAATGTTGCAACTAAAAAAAACAGAGGAAGTATAAAGTAAAATTAAATAAGATTAATTTCGTCTAAAAGATAGAAACATAGTGATCTTAATATATCTGGATTGGATAGGATTGGATTCAAACTTATAAAAAATTGTTCTAGTCGAGTTGGACTAGATTTATGATAAGTTTGTTTATAAGAAATTGATAGTCTTTTGATAGTACAAGAATTTAGTTAGTCATTTATTATGATGTAACCAAAAATTCCGCTAAGTATAATTGTTAAATGTTTCCTTTTCTATTAAAATTGTAACTCAAGATAGTAAAATTCTGAGTTTGTCGTGTTGTGTTCGTGTCCAACAAATTCTATAAACGCTTAAAAACCCTTTGATCTATATCCAAACCCGGCCTGTTTTATAATATGGTCGTGTCGTGTCAACCCATTTATATAATCGTTTGTGTTGTATTTGTGTCAACCATATTACATAAACGCGTGAAACCGTTTGACTCAAACCTGCTAATTTTAATTTGTGTCGTGTTTTTTTTGGACAACACTAGTAAAATGTGCACGTAAATTGGAATGACAATTAATTTTATTTTTATGTTCGAAAAATTTCGAACCCACGTGACTCGATTCCTGGATCCGCCACTGAGTCTCAGCCCCTTACTCGAGCCTATAGTGATGTGTCTTCTTCATCTCTATATCCCCTCTTTTTTTAATAGCATTTCCTTAGCTACAACTATGTCGTCTTAACCTCTGTTCTCTCTAAGTTCAGCTCTCTTATTACTCAATTATGTTGGCCAAATAATGGTGTTGAAGGTATGCATACATAGGACATAACTACGTACATCTATCAAGGTAGTTTTAGTATACCATTAATTTTTTTTTTAAAGGAGTATACTATTAAATTAGTATTAAACTTTATTGATAAATGATAAATTATCCATCAGATGAACCAAGTTTTATCCATGTACCGTGCTCAAACTCTGGTGCGTACCGTGCTTGAAGGTTGTGTCTAAAGACTAAAGGTTGACGCACATACCAAGATACAAAGTTTTGTTTGATAGATGGGTCGATGTTTACGAGTAGACAAACTTTAATCTCCATTACTTGGACTTTGGAGTTACAAATCTAAAAAGTGCCCCCGTTTTTAGACCCTTTGACTCATTCATGCATGGTGTGGAAAAAGCAATACTACCAATACTACGGTCCTGTTCTTTTGAACTTATTTTAGCTAAATTGAACTGAACTTATTTTACTTTTGCTGAACTGAACTTATTTTTACTTATTTTTGCTGAACTGAACTTATTTTGGCTGAACTGAACTGTATTAACATAATATTATCAATACTTATTATTATTTTTTTATTATTATATAATAATAATAAATAATAATAATAATAATAAGAAATAAGAAATAATAAATAATAAATAATAAATAATAAATAATAATAAATAATAAATAATAATAAATAATAAATAATAAATAATAAATAATAAATAATAAATAATAAAAATAATAAATAATAATAATAATTAATAATAAATAATAAATAATAATAAATAATAAATAATAATAAATAATAAATAATAAATAATAAATAATAAATAATAAATAATAAATAATAAATAATAAATAATAAATAATAAATAATAAATAATAAATAATAAATAATAGTAATAATAATAATAATTAATAATAAATAATAATAATAAAAAATAAATAAATAAATAAATAATACTAAGTAAAAAATAAAAAAATAAAAGAATAAAAGAATAAAAAAATAAATAATAAATAAAAAAATTAAAAAATTAAAAAAATTGAAAAATTAAAAAATAAAAAAATAAAAAAAAGTTAAAAAATTTATAAAATTATAAAATTAAAAGTTAAAAAATAAAAAATAAAAAAAATAAAAAATAGAAATTCATCGTTATTATAATTATAATATTAATAATAATAACATTATTAATAGTAATATTGAAAATAAAAATAATAATTACAACATTTAACAAGACTGAACTTATTTTTTGCTGAACTGAACTGAACTTATTTTTACTTATTTTTGCTGAACTGAACTTATTTTTACTTATTTTTGTTGAAAATAAGTCCAAAAGAACAGGGCCTACCAACCTTTAGACTACCAAAATTATTTATTGAGACCCATGAAATTTAAGGATATAATTGTAGGTATTCATTCTTTTTAAATTATACTTGTTTATCTGAATTTAGTTAAACTTATCTGAATTGATCTACACTTATTAGAACTTATTTGAACTTATTCGAAATTATTTTGTGAGTATGTCGAACTTTATTTTTACTGAACTGAACTTATTTAAATAGATAATTAAAGATATAAGTTGTCAAAGTTATTGTACGTTGATAAATATAAATGTTAAAAATATTACAACTAATTAATATAAAATGAATGAGGTTCATTATAACAACCTTTTAAGAAATTTGGGTCGATCTATCAAAATGCAAAAAAATTTTAGGAGTTACTCCCTTCATCCCAAAATAGTTTGAACACTTTTCTTTTTTTATTTATCCCAAATTAGCTTGAGCACTTTCATTTTTGATATGATCCTATATACCGTACTATCATTATATAAGTTTTCTAAAACTCTTTGGCCCCTACTTTATCTCTCTCAATACAAAAGGATACCCAACTTTCTCAATCCTTCAATAGAATAAACCTGCAACCAACTCCTATTAAGGAGTACATTTTAATAAAAAAAACATTTGATAACTGCACTGCAACTTAGGGCATGTTCTCTTCGACATAAAACAACTGAACTGAACTGAACTGAATTGAACTGAAAGAACTGAATGAATTAAATTATAACTAATTAATAGTAATGATAATAATTTATGAACTAAACTGAACTGAACTGAAAATAAGCTGGGGAGAGCAGAACCTTATTACCTTAAACTACGTGTTTTATCAAATGTTGGAATTACACTGAGACAAAAGGAGTATGATTTCAACCAAACTATGATTTTAGCAATAAATTCTTGCCGTGGCCCAACTTCATTTTCATTTTTATTTTCAAAGACAACATTAGTTTCTATCTAAGATTTGGAAGGTCTCCAAATAAAAGGCGCGGTAAAAAAATGACGGCTTAAATATATTAGTAGTATAAATTACTTTAACAAAGGGATTTGATTGTAAAAGTAAATCTGAGTTGCTAAAAGCTGTCCTAATTTTACCTAGTAACGTCTTACATATACCAAAATACATATATGGTCCCACCTCCATGTATTTATACTCCCAATCCCATATCCTTTAATTTGCCATTCCCTTTTTACATTCCCCCGACCTCCATTCCTCCTTCTCACCTCTTCCATTCTCCTTTATCTCTCACTCTCTCCCATCACTTTCCTCATTTCCTCCATTGAAGGGAGCTTGACATTTTCCAGCGAGCGTGACCCCTGCCGCAACACATCATCTTAATCGGCGAGCTTGACATTATCGCCAACAACACAAAAACTGGAATTTTTTTTTTTTGTGACGCGTCTATGGTAGACGCTCCGCCACAGATTCAGACGCCTACCATGGACGCTTGACCTGTGGTGGGGCGTCTACCATAGGCGCCTCACCATATGTAGAAAAGAAGTTCAATTCTTTTCTCATAAACTTAAATATTTTTCCTTCTTAAGTTTAAAGAATTGACCAAGGCTCGATATGCCATAAGCATTGATCAGCCTATTCTTATTCCATAAGATTTTTTTGCCTTAAATTTCATGTTTCCTTTCTTAAATTCAGGTGAAAAGAAACAGAATTTAATGGCTGGTATTTTATTCAGATCTTAAGGAGTTGGTGTTTGCTTAATGTCTAAGAGTTAGGATTAAATATGAGGAGAAAAAGAATCTCAATCTGTAATTAAATAAACATTGATAATCCTGCTTGATGCTCAGTTGCATCAATTCGTCCCATATAAATTAATACACTTATTATTTTCGTTCGTCTCATACATTAGTTAATACACTTCTTAATGACATAGTCCCACTAATTTAATATTATTTATCTTTCTTCATTCGTTCCATATATTAAATTCTTTTGCCTAAATGTCAAATAGCGCAATTATTTTGAAACTGAGGAAGTATAAAGTTTAACGTCTCCTTTCAAAGCCTGGTAAGTATTTATACATGTACATTTTAACATGATGATTATTGCAAGAGTGCACTCATTTAGTTTTACTTTACCTTCATTACTTATAACTGTATAAATATTAACTTTCTTTTCATTTCAAAACATTTAATATTTATGTCGAAATTATTACTGTAAAACATTTTGAGACAAAATGCATAATACATGATTTGTGTAACATCGCTCGAGCCACTCACTAGCTAGTATTTTCCCTCAAATTTGAAAATAATTAATATTCTTAGTTAATAGACATGTGGGAATCATACATCATAGACCCTAAAGAATATAATTCCCTTGCCCCCACACCTACATAAGAAGATAAGAAGAATAATATAGATGGGACTTCCATTACAACATCGAATAATATAAGTTGGGTTCTTGCTCAAAAAATAAAAACAAAACAAAACAAAGACTAGTTGGGTCTCTATATAAAGGTGCCCAAGCATGTCATTTATGCAACTGAGCCAGCTAAAGTACAATAATACATAGAACTATAGAAGCGCTTGAAACATAATAAGTAAGTGCCCTGATCTCCTTGTTCATGGTAATAGTTGATATAATGTATGCATCTTCAATATTTATTCGTCCATGTTTTACTTCTAACTTTTAGCTAGCTAGTTTGAACATTTCTATGGTAGGCATAATAAAGATGACCAGAGAAATCTAAAACCTGAAATGATCATTACTAGATTTTCGTGGTCAATTTTATTTATGGCTACCATAGAATTTTCAAAGCTAGCTATGTAATACGAGACTGCCTCTTATAAGTAATATATAACTCTATAACATGCATGACAACATAGTTAAGTATACTAACATGGAACTTTCCATTTAGCCGTACTACTAGGAGAAGATAATCAAAAGATGGCCAACAAACAAGAACATAAAGAGGTGCAGGTGAAATCCAAAGACACTGTTCAAGCTACGCTAAGTGTTACGCTCATCAATGAAACTAGAAAAGATTCCATTGAAATTTATGGAAGAATAACTGGTCGATTCGGCATCAAATCTCAGTTTGTACTTTTTGATAAGCCTAGCAGTAACCCTGTTTCAGTAAAGCCTGGGCACAACATTCCCCTAAATATGTCGAAGGTGAATGTGCCTCCATCCGCAACTGATCTCGAGATAACAGCAGACTTATATGACTGTGGTGCTATTTCTCCTGATATTGATGGCAAAGCTGTCTTTCTAGTCCGACAACCTGGTGAAACGAGTCAGGCTCTCATTCCCGGAATGAATGGCAATGTTTTTCGGTTCGACGTACTTTGGGGTTAATTCCGATCATATAATCACGGTGCAGTATTAATATTAGTACTAAATAAAACATGCAATCCATGCACCAGTTTGCACGCTTCATATGCGATGATCATGTACTCCTTGCTTTTGCTTTTGTCCCGTTGGCTTTAGTAGTCAGCGACGTATCTTAATACAAAAATCTTATATGTTATGTTGTACTTGATTGGATATTGAATGCATGGCTTCGTAGAGGTTGAGGTGGTGGAGTAGTTGAATCACTTCCCATCTCATATCCCTGAGGTCTAGGGATCAAAGCTCATGGAACTCATTTGAGGATTTCCCCTTGCCCCCCCTCAAGTGAGTCCCCTTCATCTTACTCTAAAAAAAAAATATGCATGGCGTCGTATATCTGTATGTGAGTGTTACCGGAATACCCTATGTGGCGTTTCGGTGGCTGTGGTAATCAAGCGGGCCAACTACGTACAATTTTAATAAGCACCAATGGAAGCTAGGTGTCTTATCTTATGTTGCACGGAAATGGACAAGTGAAAACGAGGAAACAAGGTGTTTAATATGGGCCTGGGCCACACTCATCACAAGGAGAGAAAGTCTACTTCACAAGACAAAGAAACTTCCACCTTAAAACCATGTGGCAATAAGGGGAGTAGTCCTTTGCATTATAAAGTGAACTCATTTCTCTTCTTTTATCAATGTAGGACACTCACATATATTGTGCGCTATGCATCATAGCTTCAACACAAGGAATTGAAACCCATATTTAAAAAAAAATAAAAATAAAGTTTCCGTAATAGAAACGTGTGGAAACGGGAAACATTGACCTATAGAGAATTTTCGTGCATCGTATATATAGTCTTATCCTTGCGCTTGACTACCATCTAGGGTCATTTCAGGGTAAAAAAAGGTAAACAAAAGCTAAAGGCAAGTATCCTATAATACAACAATATAATATTATTTGGTTCTTGCCTTCTTCGCTCCCTTTTTTTCTTTAATTTCAACTCCACTTAAGTAATACAATAAAAACGTACTTCCTCTATATTCTTTCATCTTTCTCACTTTCTTATACGCGTGTTTGTTGATGCACTAATTTCACCTTAAAATCTTTAATTATATATTAATAAAAATTATAACGATTGAATAAAGTACACATTGAGATCATGAATCAAACAAGACCCCACGGGCCACATGACTATATTTTTACTACGGTTTTTTCACCCAGTACCCCCGAGTTTTCAAAAAATTCACCTGGTACCCTCCATGTTTTCAAAATTCACCAGGTACCCTCAGTTTTATGTAAATACACTGAAATGCCTTAATGACTAACGGCGTTAACCGCCGTTAGTCTTAACCGTAATTAACCCCCTAATTAACCTAATTAAACCCTAATTAATCTAACTTCTAACTAACCCTAACCCTAACCCCCATCCCCCACCCTCCCACCACCACAGTACCCCCCACCACCCCGCCTCACCCCACCCCCATTAGCGCCCCCACCCTCGCAGTCCCACCCCCCCGCATCCTCGCCCCCTAGCGGCCCCCCCCCCCAAGCGCAACCCACCACGGTAGCGCCGACAACGGCAAGATTAAAGGTGCGGCCAACGACCGCTAAACTACGAACACCAAGCAGTGATAGCAACAAGCGAAGATGGAGAATGGAGCAACGCGCGAGGGGCGTGATTACGAGCTAAGGGAAAGCGCCGGCGAAGTCTTCAGCAGACGGTGGAAGGGGAGGGGAGGGTGGGGACTCGTGATTGGGTCGTTCTAATTCCACGAAAACGACGGGGTGGAGGGGGTAGTGCGGATATGGACGGGGCGGGGACTGCGGGCGGCGCGGGTGTGGGTGGGGGGGCTGCGGGCGGCGCAGTGGGGGGGGGTGGTTGCGGGGTGGCGGGGGTGGGGGGTTGCTAGGTGGTGGGAGGGTGGGGGGAGGAGTGCGGGGGTGGTGGGAAGGTGGGGGAGGGGGTGGGAATGGGGGGTGGGACCTGCGGGGGGGGGCGCCGATGGGGGGTGGGGTGCGGAGGGTGGGGGGAGGGGGGGTTACTGTGGTGGTGGGAGGGTGGGGGATGGGGGGTTAGGGTTAGGGGTTAGGGTTAGTTAGAAGTTAGATTAATTAGGGTTTAATTAGGTTAATTAGGGGGTTAATTAGGGTTAATGACTAACGGCGGTTAACGCCGTTAGTCATTAAGGGCATTTCAGTGTATTTACATAAAACTAAGGGGTACCTGGTGAATTTTGAAAACATGGAGGGTACCAGGTGAATTTTTTGAGAACTCGGGGGTACTGGGTGAAAAAACCGTTTTTACTATATATCAAGAATTATTTAGAAGATTCTATCTAATTGTGAATAGTGTCAAGGATCTAAGTGCGGAATTGAGGATGATAAAAGTATACCAAGGGAATATACAACAGTTGTTTAAGGCTACAAATATATAGCAATACGTTGCAGCGCTAGGATAACTATCGATCTTAAAATAATGGAGTAAAGACTTCAAACAACTGAACCAAGGTCCAAGATGACATAAAACATGTGCTTCTAAGTTCTAGTTGAAACAATGGTTCGTTTTTAAAGATTGATCAAAATAGCATTAGATATCGCACGAGTCTAAAATTAGTGAGCTGTTAAAAATGAGACCCTTAATATAACAAATAATTACTATTATGTATTTATAATAAGCTCAATACACACGCAAACATCTATGTTGATATGCATGCACAAGCACAACATATATATATATATATATATATAACTTTGGTGATTACTGACTCACTCTTGTGATGAAAAATAATATCGCAAGCTCACACATCATTGTAGTACATCAATAATAAAAGCATGGTATAATGAATTAACATGGTGGTATTACATAAATTTCATTATACTTGCAGGAATTTAACAAAGTACACAAACTCATACAATACGTTTAATTATGAGATATAATTAATGATGGTAAACCATGCATCTTCTGTCCATAATACTCTCGTTAAATTCCTCCGTGCTTGCATTCTGGAGGAAAAGTTTGAGAGAACCTCTTCCAATCAGTGCAATAATTATAAACCATATAGTTCTTTTGAACCCACCTCAATCTCATCCTAGTATATGCGTTGAGATCATGGCTCTTCCATCTTCCATTGAGTGAGGTATCAATGTTGAAGTTGCGATAATAGGCTGTGAAGGGAGCTTTGGACCAATCTGTCTTTACTAATCCACCTTGGGTGGCCCAATCGTCGGCATTCCAAAGACTTGCGTAAATTTTTTGGCGTTGGTTTGTAGGGAAAAACATAATTCCACGATCTGCATAGTTTCCGAATACTCTTAATGGTGTTTCATCCACCCCACGAAGGCACCTGGCCCGGATATACTAATGACGTTACTCTTAATATTTTAGGGAAGGTCTCCAAATAAAGGCGCGGTAAAAAAAATGACGGCTTAAATATATTAGCAGTATAAATTACTTTAACAAAGGGATTTAATTATAAAAGAAAAACTGAGTTGCTAAAAAAAGCCTTTCTAATTTTACTTAGTAACGTCTTAAATATACCAAAATACATACATGGTCCCACCTCCATGTATTTATACTCCCAGTCCCATATCTTTTGCCATTCCCTTTCTACATTCCCCGGCCTCCATTCCTCCTTCTCACCTTTTCCATTCTCCTTCATCTCTCACACTATCACTCTCTCATAGCACTTTCCTCATTTCCTCAAGTGAATGGAGCTTGACATTTTCCAGCGAGCGTGACCCCTCTAGCGACACATCATCTTATTCGGCGAGCTTGACATTATCGCCAACAACCCAAAAACTGAAAAAAAAACTAAACATTTTTTTTGGTGAGGCGCCGCCGCAGGTACAGACGCCTACCATAAACGCCTGAGCCTGTGGTAGGGCGTCTATCATAGACGCCTCACATATGTAAAAAATAAGTTCAATTTTTTTTTCTCATAAACTAGAATGTTTTATCTTCATAATTTTAAAGATTTGACGGCTCGATCTGCCATAAGCATTGATCAGCCATAAACGCCTATTCTTATTCCATAAGATTTTTTTGTTGCCTTAATTTTCATGTTTCCTTTCTAAAATTCAAGTGAAAAGAAAGAGAATTTAATGGCTAGTATTTTATTCAGATCTTAAAGAGTTGGTGTTTGCTACTCCCTCCGTTTCAAAATATAAGGCACGCACGATGTTCGAGGTCGAACTTTGACCGTTAATTACTCTCAATTTATGTTGATAGAAATTTAAAAAGATAATGTTATTATAGTATTTTTCACGACGAATCCAACAGTATAATTTTATATTTTTTATTTATCATACTATGAGAAATATCTGTGGTCAAAGCAAATTTTCGTAAAGCGTGAATGCCTTATATTTTGAAACGGATGGAGTAAATGTCTAAGAGTTAGGATTAGATGTGAGGAGAAAAAGAATCTCAATTCAATTAGATAAACATTGATAATCCTGCTTGTTGCTCAGTTGCATCAATTCGTCCCATATAAATTAATACACTTATTAGTTTCGTTCGTCTCATAGATTCGTCAATACACTTCTTAAAATGACATAATCCCACCAATTTAATATTATATCTCTTTCCTCATTCTCTCCATATATTAAATTCTATTGCCTAAATGTCAAATAGTGCAACTATTTTGAAACTGAGGAAGTATAAAATTTGACGTCTCTTTTCAAAGCCTGGTAAGTAAAAGTCTTTATACATGTACATTTTAACATGCTGATTATTGCAAGAGTGCACTCCTTTAGTTTTACTTTACCTTCATTACTTATAACTGTATAAATATTAACTTTCTTTTCATTTCAGAACATTTAATATTTATGTCGAAATTATTATTGTAAAACATTTTTTTTTTTGGTAAATATGTAAGTATTATATACCAATAAGCAAAAAAGCGCCAACATTCATTGCAACCTAGCAACTGCTGTCAACCTACAACAACCTACCCAACATACAAAAACAACCAAACCAGCAGAAATAACCAAAGCATCAGACAACAGGCCAACACCAAAGACACCAGACCACTGCAAACAGACTCATAACACTTGAGCCATAAGAGCAGCAAACCAGGCTCTCTCACGATCTCTCCATCTAGTACAAATTTTAGCTTTAATCCTAATACATACATCAATCTGAATTTGCTTGATAACCAAAACAGGACTTAACACAGCCGCATTCCACAGGGCATGGTTTCGAGCTTTCCAAATATGATAAACTATAGCAGCCAAACTCGCATAAGCCACCAGTTGTTGATGTTTGTTACTGAATTTCCTACCCCATTTCCTCCACTAGACATAAAGATTTTCCTGGGCACTACAATGAATCTGCAGCCACCTCATAACACCCATACACACCTGATGACTGAATGCACATTGAAAAAACAGATGGTTGCAAGAATCACTACCATGAGTGCATAGAAGACAGCTAATATCAGAGCAAATCCCTGCCTTGCTTAGCCTATCTCTTGTTCTAAGCTTACCCAAAGCAGTGAGCCAAGAAATGAACGAGTGTTTAGGGATGTTTACAGAGTTTCAAACCCAATAATGCCACCTAACACCCTCCATGTTACCTCTAAGCCATAATTGTAAAACATTTTGAGACTAAATGTATAGTACATGATCTGTGTAACATCGCTTAAGCCACTCACTAGCTAGTATTTTCCCTCAAAGTTGAAAATAATTAATATTCTTAGTTAATAAACATGTGGGATTTGGGAGTCATACATCATAGACCCTAAAGAATATAATTCCCTTGCCCCCACACCTACATAAGAAGATAAGAAGAATAATATAGATGGGACTTCCATTATCTAGAACATAGAATAATATAAGTTGGGTTCTTGCTCAAAAAATAAAAAAATAAAAACAAAACAAAACAAAGACTAGTTTGGTCTCTATATAAAGGTGCCCAAGCATGTCATTTATGCAACTGAGCCAGCTAAAGTACAATAATACATAGAAGCGCTTGAAACATAAGTAAGTGCCCTGATCTCCTTTGTTCTTGGTAATAGTTAATATAATGTATGATTCTTCAATATTTATTCGTCCATGTTTTACTTCTAACTTCTAGTTAGCTAGCTGGACATTTCTATGATAGTCATAATAAAGATGACCAAAGAAATCTAATGGATTAGCTAGAATGGCTCTAATTTTAAAACCTGAAATCATTACTAGATTTTCGATCATGGTCAATTTTATTTATGACCATCATAGAATTTTCAAAGCTAGCTAGTTACGAGAATTTATATTATCATTTGATGATTTGTCTTTAAAGAATTTATATCTTTATATCATGGACACGATAGCTAGTTAACTAATACTCCTAACGTACTGCTAGGAGAAGATAATCAAAGATGGCCAGCAATCAAGAACATAAAGAGGTGCAGGTGAAACTCAATAACACCGTTCAAGCTATGCTAAGTGTTAAGCTCGAGAATAAACACAGACAAGAGCCGTATAAGGTTTATGGAAAAATATCTGGTCAATTCAATATCGGAACAGAGCTTGTAATTTTTGATAGGCCGAGCAGTAACCCTGTTTCAGTAATACCTGGGCAAAACATTCCCCTAGATATGCCGAAGGTGAATGTGCCTTCATCCGCGGGTACCTTCAAGATTAGAACAAACTTATATGATTATGGTGTTATTTCTCCCGAAAATGAGCTTCCAAATGTCAATGCTGCCTTGACAGTCGGACCACCTGGTGTAGCGTATGACTTAGTCACTCCCGGAACGAAGGGCGATTCTCTTGAATTGAACATACTTTGGGGTTAATTCCGATCATATAATCACGGTGCAGTATTAATATTGGTACTAAATAAAACTTGCAATCCATGCACCAGTTTGCACGCTTCATATGCGATGATCATGTACTCCTTGCTTTTGCTTTTGCTTTTGCTTTTGCTTTTGTACCGTCGGCTTTAGTAGTCAGCGGGGTATCTTAATAAAAAAATCTTATATTATGTTGTACTTAATTGGATATTATATGCATGGCTTCGTATATTTGTATGTAAGTGTTACCGGAATACCCTATGCGGCGTTTCGGTGGCTATGGTAATCAATCGGGCTAACTACAATTTTAATAAGCATCAATGGAAGCTAGGTGTCTTATCTTATGTTGCACCGGAAACTGTGAAAACGCGGAAACAAGGTGTTAAATATGGGTCTAGACCGCACCTCTCACAAGGAGAGAAAGTTCACTTCACAAGACAAAGAAGGTTCCATTAAAATCAAATGGCAATAAGGGGGTAGCCCCTTTGCATTATAAAGTGAACTCATCTCCCTTCTTTTATCAATGTAAGACACTCACATGTGTTGTGCGCTATACATCATAGTTTCAACACAAGGAAACCCATATTTAAAAAAAATTAAAGTTCCCGTAACGGAAACGTGCTGGAAACGGGAAACGTTGACCCGGCCCAAAGAGAATTTCCGTGCAACTTTGGTCTTAACCTGGCGCTTGAGAAGATCATCTAGGGTCATTTCAGGGTCAAGAAGGTAAACAAAAGCTAAAGGCAAGTATCCTATAATACAACAATATGATTTGGTTCTTGCCTTATTAACTCCCTTCTCTTTCTCTAATTTTAACTCCACTTAAGTAATACAACAAAAACGTACTTCCTATGTATTCTTTTATCTTTCTTACTTTCTTATGCGCGTTTGCCGATGTATTTATTTGACCTTAAATATCTTTAATTACATATTAGTAAAAATTATAGCAATTAAATAAAGTACACGTTGAGATGAATCAAACAAGACCCCACATGACTCTTTTTTCTTATATTTCGAGAATAACTTAGAAGATTATCTCTAATTGTGAATAGTGTCAAGATTCCAAGTGAGGATGATAAAAGTATAACAAGGGAGTATACAACAATTGTTTAAGGCTACAAATAGCAATACGTTGCAGCGCTAGGCTAACTATCAATCTTAAAATAATGAAATAAGCTAAGACTTCAAACAACTGAACCAAGATGATACAAAACATGTGCTTCTAAGTTATAATTGAGTACAATGGTTCATTTTTTAAAATGATCAAAATAGCGTTAGATATCGCATCGGGTCCAAGATTAGTGAGCTGTTAAAAATGAGACCCTAATTATAACAAATAATTACTATCTATACAAATATATTAAAAGTCGTGTATAAGGAAGTCAATGTGCCACGTGGCACTCCCCCCCTCAATTTCTAATGCAAATGCTTTATCTCCATGTGTACCCCTCAATTAAAAAAATATAAATATTGTGTAACTGGAAGGAATCGAACACGTGACCTTTGAAATGAAAAATAAGAGCTTAACTATCAATACACTATAACTTTATTGTGAAATGTTTCAAAGACAATATGATAAATTCTTTAGTAACTATACTTAACTAAAAAAACTTAAATAAGTATATAGATCTCTTTACGTAACTAACAAAGAGACTATTGATGTCATATTATCTTACCACAATTCTTTTTAAGCTATTATTTTCAAACTCAAACCTTTCAGATTTTTTTACTTATCACGTCATGACGTGAATATTTCAATTTCTTAATGGACAAAAAAATACGAAAAGCATTGTAACTGACCCGAGGCATCGCTCGGGCCAAAATACTAGTTATGTATTCATAATATAGCTCAATACACACGCAAACATAGGGGTGTTCGCGGTTTGGGTTGGTGCGGTTTGGGATGTAACCCAACCCAAACCGCAAATATACGGTTTAACATTTTTCCAACCCAAACCGCACCGCACTTTTGGCCAAACCAACCCAAACTGAACCGCGCAAAACGGTTTGGTTTGCGGTTTAACTATTTTTTCCTCCGCGACATTAATTTTCTAATCTAAAAGTAGAAAAAAATGTTAATAGATATAAAGAGTTTAAATAAATATGAAGTTGACTTCATAATTAAACATAAATAATAATTTATCAAAAGTGTCCAAGTTCATTACCTCAAACTTCTTTTTTCAGTTGTATACTTGTATGCCACCTTGTCAAGTGTATTTAAAAAAAGTCAAAATAGATATAAAAAAAATCATATAAAATTTCGGTTTATGGTGCGGTTTCGGTTTACAAAAATTAAAACCCAACCCAAACCGCAAACCGTGGTTTGCTTGAAATCATAACCCAAACCACAATTTTGAAACCGCAAACCAACCCAAACATCGAAAACACGGTTTGGGTTGCGGTTTGGTGCGGTCCAGACCGCACTCTGAACAGCCCTACGCAAACATTCTCCTAGATATGCCGAACGTGAATGTGCCTTCATCCGCAACTACCTTCAAGATTAGAACAAACTTATATGATTATGGTGTTATTTCTCCCGAAAATGAGCTTCCAAATGTCAATGCTGTCTTGGCAGTCGGACCACCTGGTGCAGCTTATGAGTTTGTCGCTACCGGAACGAAGGGCGATTCTCTTGAATTAAACGTACTTTGGGGTTAATTCCGATCATATAATCACGGTGCAGTATTAATATTAGTACTAAATAAAACTTGCAATCCATGCACCAGTTTGCATGCTTCATATGCGATGATCATGTACTCCTTGCTTTTGCTTTTGTGCCGTTGGCTTTAGTAGTCAGCGGGGTATCTTAATAAAAAAAATCTTATATTATGTTGAACTTAATTGGATATTATATGCATGGCTTCGTATATCTGTATGTAAGTGTTACCGCAATACCCTACGTGGCGTTTCGGTGGCTATGGTAATCAATTAGGCTAACTACAATTTTAATAAGCAGCAATGGAATCTAGGTGTCCTATCTTATGTTGCACAGAAACGGAAACATGAAAACGCGGAAACAAGGTGTTAAATATGGGCCTAGGCCGCACCTATCACAAGGAGAGAAAGTCTACTTCACAAGACAAAGAAAGTTCCTTTAAAATCAAATGGCAATAAGGGAGTAGCCCCTTTGCATTGTAATGTTAACTCATATCTCTTCTTTTATCAATGTAGGACACCCACATGTGCTGTGCGCTATACATCATAGCTTCAACACAAGGAAACCAATATTTTTTTTAAAAAAAATAATGTTTCCGTAACGGAAACGTGCTGGAAACGGGAAACGTTGACCCGAGCCAAAGAGAATTTTCGTGCATCATCTAGGGTCATTTCAGGCTAAAGGCAAGTATCATATAATACAACAATATGATTTGGTTCTTGCCTTCTTGGCTCCCTTCTCTTTCTTTAATTTTAACTCCACTTAAGTAATACAACAAAAACGTACTTCCTCTGTATTCTTTTATCTTTCTCACTTTCTTATGCGCGTTTGCTGATGCATTTATTTGACCTTAAATATCTTTAATTACTTATTATTAAAAATTATAACGATTAAATAAAGTACACGTTGAGATGAATCAAACAAGACCTTATATGACTATTTTTTCTTATATTTCGAGAATAATTTAAAAGATAATATCTAATAATGTGTTAGTTACGTCCACATGACAGGAAAATATGATTTTATTAGGTTTATGAGGGAGTACAAATTACAAAAATTCATAGTGAGGCAGAAAGTTAAAAAGAAGCTTTTATATAGTACCTTTTAATTAACTTAAAGCAGATTGGATCTAAAACTGAATCCAAAAGATAAACGGTTTACAAAACCACATACACCGAATTCAAGGTATACAAAACCCCATACACCAAATTTGTTGGAGTACAAGGTGACACTCAAGAAGGGGGGTTGAATTGAGTGACAAAAACAAATCGATTTTCGCAAAAACACTCCTATGGCACAGTGCAGTGCACTGTGTTATTCACTCGTAAATTCTCCGATTAATGTTTTTGCTCGAACAAAATTGTATCAAACAATAAAACAATGAAATCAAATAATAAACACACAGGAATTTAACGTGGTTCAATCTCACCTCTGAGATCTACGTCCACACAAACTACTCTTTTATTATTTGAATCGTAAAGTACCAAACCTTTGATACAATTCGATTCCCCCACTACTAACTCTAGTAGTGCTCCCCAAAACTTAACCCTAAATGTTGCTACTCTCTATAATATAAGAAATACAGAAAGAAAGATTCCTAACAAGCGTGCTTCTTATTCAAGCAAATAGAGGATCGTTACAATCGTTGTTTAGAAACCTTAACTTAATAAAACTCTATGCCGTACACTGTGCTCTGGGAGTTAGTTTTCAGCTCTCAAAATCTTTCAAAAACCAAATCTTAAAACGTGTGATATTATACTGATTTTCATCCCTTATATAACTTCATCAACTGAATAAGAATTATTCTCCAAGATATAATTATCTTCTTGAATAATTTTTATTCCTAAAATAAAGGGATATAATTCTTTTTCTTTTTAAAGTCCAATTTTATCTTTTATAAAAACTGATTTTTTCTTTTCCCTTATAAGATAAGGATTCCTCCATATCTTATCAAAATCGTTTTCTTTAAAAAATAATTTTTCTTTTTTTTTTTTTACAACAATTCTTTTTCGAAAATCTTTTAAAGAAACGTTTTCTTTAAAACTTTTTATCCGAAAATCTTTAAAATAAATATTTAATTTTCGAAATTAAAAACTCCCCTTTTTATATTCTTTAAATATAGACACATGAAATTAATATAAATACCTATTTTCTTAACTCTAAGAAAATAGTTAACCATCCTAATTTCATATTTCTAATGTAGCACAAAGTTCCAATACGTTAATTACATTGCATAAACATGACTAAGAACATAACTAGACCTAAGCTTCGATATCTTCAAGTTCTTGATCTTTCATGAACATCCAATCTTGATAGCTTTCTTAGATCACTGTTACATACATACATGTTATATCATCATCAAAATAACATTGACTTAGAGTCACAACAAATTCCCCCTTTTTGATGATGACAAACAAATAATACTTTCCCCTCAAATTATGCACCATTAATCACATTAGGGAAAAATAGCTCAACATCATTCACAAGTAACATGGTAACCAAGATAACCAATTCATTAGTCTAAGTATTATACCCATCTTTCCCATTTTGACATTATCAAAAAGGAGAGCATCAACATGTTTCGCGTGTCAAAGTGAGATATAGTCAGCAAAATAATGCAAGTAGCTCAAGCAATAAATACTAAGGATGCTGGTGCTATGTCATAATCCAATTCACAATCCGAAGTCATTAAGCAAAAAATAATCCAACACACAATCCGAAATTATGAAGCAAGAAATAATCATGAAGGATCATGGCTGATAGCTAAGAAAGTAAGATAAAGAAAGGTAATGCAAGCTTGAAGATTTGAAATGGCAATTGGCTCAACAAGTGCTTAAACCTTTCTTTTTAGATTTTCAACTTCCGCAAATAAACATCATAGGACTTTCTTCACTGTGGCACTATGTGTGTTTCTGTGCCACTGAACAATCTATTCCCTTCCAAACATAATTGATCTTCGGATATACTGGAATCCAAATTGATGATCTTCAAAACTTTGATAATGTTTTTCATCTGTGAATTGAACTCTAAGATTTATCTAACACAAGTGCCTTACTCTCCTTGTCTTCTTCTTTTCTTTTCTTTTTCTTTTCATTCTTTCTCCTCTTTTTTTTATTTTTTTTTTAAAAGAGAGTCAGACCATACAATGTTAAAAGTCAATCAGTATGAGATCAAAGACAATAAGTTAATTCGGACCTCATTTTATTTTTTATACATCTCCTAGCACTGTGCCTTGCACAATGTGAATCAATACTTTTCATTCTTTCACGTATTTGTGTTTCATTCCAACCTTTTCATGTTCCCCCTTAACTGATGCGTCTTTTTTCTTCCATCATCTTATCAATATGTCTTTGCTCCATATATCATAAATCAAGATTAAAAGGACTTGTTGAACTTTGGATCAACGTGTGAGGAAAAGAAGGATATAATAGGGAAATGAAGATAAGGTCAGACATATGAAAGAAAGAAATAATGAGGCACAAATGTCAAACTCATAAATAGAAAATTAGAATATCGGGCTAAAGATCAAGCTTGCCATAGGAGAAAAAATTAACATTTCATAGCTCAAAAATTCGGCAACTTAGGATCATATAGCTCATTACTTCGGCAACTTAGGATCATGACATTAGGACAGCATTATTAGACCATTACGAGTCCTCTTTTTTATATCAAGTAGACTTTTACTCACAAAGCTTCACAAAGACACGCATCAACACTCTAATTAACATATTTAAAGGAGGACAACAGGCATAATACTCAACTAATTTCCAGAAATTTATCCCAAAGCCACGAATTATCTTGTAAAACATTTATGCATGAAATTTAACAAAGTTACCTCGATCACACAATTGTGATGTGCTCAACAAATTGTGTTTCAAACCACTTACAAACATCACATTCTCTATGGAGTGTGTTAGGGATTTGCCGACGTTTCCAATACCAATTATTTCTCCCTTTTTGTTGTCGCCAAATGTAACACACGCTCCATGGTAGGCTACTAGTGAGAGGAATTGAGATTTATCACCAGACATATGTCTTGAGCAGCCACTGTCGAGATACCATAGGCTGCTTCCTCTCACGTTTACCTGCGAAAAGATCACTTTTTAGTTTTAGGAACCCAAATCTGTTTGGGTCCCTTTTTCTTTCGTTGAGCTTCTAACAAGTCTTTTCTAACCCATATTTGAGTTACATACTTTACATTTTTCGCAACACTCTTTTTCTTGACATTACAGTTAGCCATAAGGTGTCCATTCTTTCCAGGTAGATCAAATATTCAGGTAGATCGACATATTTTCTTTTATGAAAGTCTCTTTGAAAAATTTTAGCACTGTGCCTTACACTGTGTCTCTGGTCTGTATACCCTAAACCAATTCTGTTTCGGTTGCTAGTTGTACTAGACATATAGTCTAGGGCTTTTTGACCAACTGACCATTTTTCATACATTTTTCGAGCAATAGCCAATTGTGATTCCAAGAATTCAACAGAATTGTTTAGATCACTATTTCTTTTTCTCAAAATTTCCAAATCTCTTTTAACTTTATCAAGTTCATCACTTAACTTAGCATCATGAGGTAGCATAAGTGGCACAATTCTAGATCTTTGTCTTGATTCTTTCAACTCAGTTAACTCATGTTTTAGCGATTCAATTTGATTTTCAAGATCTGAATTTTTAGCCTCTAGCAAAGCGTATAGCACAGTGTTATTAACAACTTCTTTTGCGAGAGACTTTTCGTACCTTAAAGCATTTAACTCAACATTTTTCTCTTCAATAGTTTTTTCAAGTTCATCATTCTTTTTCATCAGTTCTTTACAATCCTTTAATAAATCCTTATATTCTAATTCCAACCCAATCTTTTGCTTAGTTAAAATTTTCACTTCTTTTCTCATGTTTGAAAAATCATCATTCATTTCTTGACAATCATCAATGATATTTCCAAGCAAAGTAACAAGTTGGTTTTTTGAAAGAAGATGTATTGAAGGTTTTAAAGAAAGAAGACTTACCTCACTGTCTTCAGTTTCATCTTGGGAGTTCGAAATTTTCGCCATTAGACACAAGTGAGAGTCGTCATGGCACTGTGCCCTTCTCTGTGATGTCTGTACAGCATTCAGACATAATTTTTCTTCATGGCACTGTGCTTCTGACTATTCTTCATCAGAATCCGAATCTCCCCAAACGACAACAATCATTGCTTTCTTGAACTCCTTCTTTGTTTGCTCCCTTTTTTCTTTATGCTTCTCATCATCCCATAAGGGACATGCCTTTATGATGAGTGAGATTTATCTCACTCCTAAGGTAGTTTTTTAGGCTATTTTACTTGATTTATTTTGCATTTTAGTTCCCTTTTTCCTTAATTTCACATCTTTTTCTATCTAACTCTCTCTTAGCACATGTATACATATACTTGCATCCCCCTCCCCTACTCTTCTATTTGATCTTTGATGTGTAGGAACTCAAGTTCCTACAAACTTAGAGGGGAGCAAAAAGGAAAGCAAGAAGAAAAGGACCGCTCGAGCTGTCAGCAACCTGCCCGGGCCAGGGCGCCCGCCCGAGAAAACAACCATCCCGCCCGGGCCCATTCACCCTGCCCCGCCCGGGCTCCTCTTACCAGCCCGCCCGGGCCTCTGTTCGCTGGCCCTTTTTTTCGGATTTATTTTCTTTTACGACTCGTGTAATTAGAGGGGGTATAAATACTCATCTACCCTATTTTGGAAAGGATGCCAGATTTTTTAGAACCCTAATCTTGCTTACTAGTGTAGGAGAAAGAAAACTTGGCTCAAGAGGTGTAATTTGGAGATTGAAAATCAATGAAAAAGTGACAATTTCTTGGAAGTTTCTTGTTTCCTTAGTAATTGTCTCAATCCTTTCTTTCTTTCTCATTGTTTTTATGCATTTCTACTTTGTTAGTTTCATGTTTTCATTATTTAATCTTCATGCTTAGTAGTTAATTTAGATTAAAGTTTCCATCTTTTCTTAGATTCTTCTTGTTTACTCACTAGATTTTATTTTGTTTTTGCTTTAAAGTCTTGATTTTTGGTTTTTTGCTATTTTTAGATTGGTGATTTATTGCTAGTTTTTCCATGTTTAGGATGTTTGGTAGTATAATGGGTAGTGAGTAGTTCATTAACTAGGATTGGGAGTAGCCCAATCATTGTTTGCATCCTATTTTCATGTGTAGAGTTTATTGGGTTGATTATGCTTGGGATTTGTGCAATTTCAACCTTTAATGTCGATTGGTGACTTAGTTGATGTGAGCTCCATCACCTTTTGATCCTTTGTTGCCCATTTAATAGTTTACTTTTATATGGTTGACCTTCATGATCGATTGATTAGTTGCTACGCATCACTTGTTGGTTGGTATTAACTTGGGTTTGATTTCAATTCCTAACTTGGCCTAGTTAGGTGATAACGCCTCGAATTATAGATTTTGTTGCCATAATTAGGACTCTAAACTCCCTAACAACGATTTTAGAGGTGTTTAGGTTTGTTTATTCCCTTTTGCATATCCCCAATACTTGTCAACCCCTTTATCTCTATTTGGTTGTTGGATGTGAACTATGATTGTGGTGATTCCCCATTCCTAGTGTTTTTCCTAATTTGATTCCAATAGTTTTAATCACTTAGTTCAACCAAAACTTGACGATTTCTTCGACTTAGCTTACTTGTAGCGACTCTACCTTGGTGAGACCTCCGATCCTTGTGGTTCGACCCTTACTTACCACTTGACTAGTTTAGGTGGATAGTTTGGCTTTTTATTTGATATTAGGGGAGTTAGTAACGACCTAGTTTCTCCCTTGTTCAAATTGGCGACGTTGAGGATTAGGATCCTCATCATCGTTCCCCCGCCCTCCCCCCTATGTCTATGCTTGGCACACCGAGGACGGTGTTTTTGATAAGTTTGGGGGGTTGCTTTCACTTGTTATTGAAAGGGTTGGGATGTTTAAAAAAGGGTAGTGAATGACTAAGTGTCTAGAGGGTAGGTTTAATTTTTGGGGTGTACTTCATGAGGGTTAGAATTGCTTGATGTTTAGTGTTGATATTTGATGAGTGATGTTTGAGTATGATGATTTGATGATGTGAGTACACAAAAAAAAAAAAAAAAAAAACAACAACGAAAAAAAAAAACATATGAATCAAGGCAAACTTTTATTTTATTTTATTTCTTTTGCTCTTGAGTTGAGAACAATATCATTGAAACTCCACTCTTTTGAATGCTTTTATTCCTAGGTGTTAAAAGTCTGCATGCTTTGAGATGTTTATAGTTGATTTTAGAATACTATATTCTAAAGTAGTGGTTAGAACTTTTTGAGAGCACAAGACCTTAATTCATGGATTGTGGTATGATGGTGTTGCTCTCTCTAGTGAATTTGAAACCTAAAAGAGTAGTATTTGCTTGATAATCCCATGTGAGGACTTTCAAAAAGCCCCAACATTTATTTTGAGCGGCATGGATCCTCGACATTGCATACTTTTATCGAGACCTTGACTCCAATCTATCCAAGATCGCGACCGAGCCACTCTAGGGAAAGATAAAGGCGTTCTTTTCGGTGACTATTTTTATTTTTTTATATAGTTTTAGGCCCGTTATTTTCGTTTCATTTTCTTGGTTTTATTTTTATTTGCAATTGCCCTTCCTCTTAACCCTTCTAGCCTTATCCATTTCTTTGGTTACCTCAATACAAGCCAATTGCTTTCTTATTTTATTTTTCACCCTTGTAGTGAATAGTGAAGTTAGAGCGATTGTCTTGAACAATATTTGAAAAAGAGAAAAAAAAAAAGGGTGAAAAGAAAATGATGAGATTTTTATGGTATAGTGGAAATTTTGTGTATATTTTCGAATAAATGCAATTGCAACTTCATAGAAAAAGCCACCCAAAGTCAAAGAAGGCCGGGAAAATGAAAAAGATAAAAAAAAAAAAAAAAAAAAAACAAGAAGAAGAAAATCCAAAAATAATTCATTATTGTCATGTTTTTGAATAAGTTTGGGGGGAACCTTATTCCTAAATGGTTGAGTATGATTTGTGATTTATAGTTATTTAGCTCTTGCGCTCCTACTAAGACTTCACTATTTTAGGATTGAGCACCACTATCCAAATTTATTCACACCCTTTACCCCTAGCCTACGTTACCACCTTAAAAAGTCCTATTGACCTTAGAGGGTTGAGTCATTGCCGGTGGCGGAAGATTGGAATCAAGCCTATTGAGCGAGTGTGCCATGTCGAGATGTCGAGTAACCTTAACCTATTCTATTTCTTGTTACATTTATCGGCTCCATTCTTCGGAGTTTAGATAAGTTACTTTAAATGGCGAATTTGAAACTAGTTGAGAGAACGCGGTATGTATGGTTGTAGAATTTGAGGAAATGTGCTCTATCTAGTTCTCTATGCTTAGTGTATGGTATGTTTTAATCAACCTATGGACATCTTTAAGCATGCTTACTTTTAGTGTCTAGAAATTCTTGCATCCATTTGTGTTTGCTCCTTTTCAAAATCTCACTTAAGAGCACCCTTTTTCTTTATTTTATTTTCTTTTAGCTTTCTTTGGCTTATTTATTTTTGGTTTGCCTTGCATTCTAAGATCTAGAGTTATGGGTTAAACTCTTAGAAAACACTTATGAGAGCATTACTCGTCCTCATTGGTAACTTTGGGGTTTAAATGGCTTGTCACTTGCGCTAAAGGTGACCGTGATTCCTACGAAAATGAGTTAGTGTATATAGTTTCCTTTTTGCTTTGTGTGTACTTAGTTTTAGCAACTTTGCCTTGCTATCCTCTTTGTATCATTTCTTTCCTTCTTATATCCTTTTGGCACTTTGCTTGAGGACAAGCAAACATTCAAGTTTGGGGGAAGTTGATGAGTGAGATTTATCTCACTCCTAGGTAGTGATGGCAATGGGTAGGATCTGGACAGGGTCCTCTAGGATCCAGATCCGTATCCGTTTTTTAGGCAAGGATCCAGATCTTACCCGGATCCGCTGGGTAATAAAAATGAGGATCCAGATCCAATGGATCCTACGGATCCGGGTCCTAAACGGATCCAAAACGGATCCTAACCTATTTTCTTCAACAACCCTAATTTTCACAGTAATTAGAGATTTTAAAGAACAAAACAACGCCATTTAACATTTTCATGTATCGATGTTGAAATAAGCAATCATTCAACCTTTATATAACAAAAATCCGAGCATAAATAACATTAAGAGTTTAACATTAATTTTTACCCTTCTAATTATATATTGTAAAATAACTTTCAAAAACAGGTAATGGATCCGGATCCGGGTAATGATTTACGACCCGGTCCAGATCCGTTTTCAAAAACAAGGATCCATATCCTACCCGGATCTGTAGGGTCCAAAATTTGAGGATCCAGATCCGCTAAAAACGGATCTGGATCCATGGATCCGGGTAGGGTCCATTACCCACTGACATCCCTACTCCTAGGGTAGTTTTTTAGGCTATTTTACTTGATTTATTTTGCATTTTAGTTCCCTTTTTCCTTAATTTCACCTCTTTTTCTATCTAACTCTCTCTTAGCACATGTATACATATACTTGCATCCCCTCCCCTACTCTTCTATTTGATCTTTGATGTGTACGAACTCAAGTTCCTACAAACTTAGAGGGGAGCAAAAAGGAAAGCAAGAAGAAAAGGACCGCTCGAGCTGTCAGCAACCCGCCCGGGCCAGGGCGCCCGCCCGAGCAGATATACAGCCCGCCCGGGCGCTACATCGGGCCAACTTCCTGCCTTTTCCCTGAAAATTTAGTGCACGACCGGGGTATCAGACCGGGCCCATTCACCCTCCCCGCCTGGGCCACCCAGTGAGCCCGCTCGGGCTCCTCTTACCAGCCCGCCCGGGCCTCTGTTCGCTGGCCCTTTTTTCCGGATTTCATTTCTTTTACGACTCGTATAATTAGAGGGGGTATAAATACTCATCTACCTTATTTTGGAAAGGATGCCAGATTTTTTAGAACCCTAATCTTGCTTATTAGTGTAGGAGAGAGAAAACTTGGCTCAAGAGGTGTAATTTGGAGATTGAAAATCAATGAAAAAGTGACAATTTCTTTGAAGTTTCTTGTTTCCTTAGTAATCCTCTCAATCCTTTCTTTCTTTCTCATTGTTTTTATGCATTTCTACTTTGTTAGTTTCATGTTTTCATTATTTAATCTTCATGCTTAGCAGTTAATTTAGATTAAAGTTTCCATCTTTTCTTAGATTCTTCTTGTTTACTCACTAGATTTTATTTTGTTTTTGCTTTAAAGTCTTGATTTTTGGTTTTTTGCTATTTTTAGATTGGTGATTTATTGCTAGTTTTTCCATGTTTAGGATGTTTGGTAGTATAATGGGTAGTGAGTAGTTCATTAACTAGGATTGGGAGTAGCCCAATCATTGTTTGCATCCTATTTTCATGTGTAGAGTTTATTGGGTTGATTATGCTTGGGATCTGTGCAATTTCAACCTTTAATGTCGGTTGGTGACTTAGTTGATGTGAGCTCCATCACCTTTTGATCCTTTGTTGCCCATTTAATAGTTTACTTTTATATGGTTGACCTTCATGATCGATTGATTAGTTGTTACGCATCACTTGTTGGTTGGTATTAACTTGGGTTTGATTTCAATTCCTAACTTGGCCTAGTTAGGTGATAACGCCTCGAAATATAGATTTTATTGCCATAATTAGGACTCTAAACTCCCTAACAACGATTTTAGAGGTGTTTAGGTTTGTTTATTCCCTTTTGCATATCCCCAATACTTGTCAACCCCTTTATCTCTATTTGGTTGTTGGATGTGAACTATGATTGTGGTGATTCCCCATTCCTAGTGTTTTTCCTAATTTGATTTCAATAGTTTTAATCACTTAGTTCAACCAAAACTTGACGATTTCTTCGACTTAGCTTACTTGTAGCGACTCTACCTTGGTGAGACCTCCGATCCTTGTGGTTCGACCCTTACTTACCACTTGACTAGTTTAGGTGGATAGTTAGGCTTTTATTTGATATTAGGGGAGTTAGTAACGACCTAGTTTCTCCCTTGTTCACTTTATCCTTTGATGGTACTCACCACACTTGAAACAACCAGAATTAGTAGCACTTTTCTTAAAGTTAGAAGTAGTGCTCTTACCTTTGAAATTTCCATCTTTTTTATGATTGTTGTTTTTCTTCTTTATGAGAAATTTTTTAAATCTCCTAGTAAGAAGATCAATATCATCATCACTATGACTATCTTCACTTTCCAATTCAGTTCTTAAGGCTATACCCTTAATTTTTGGCTCATTAGTCTTAGAATCTAAAACAAGTTCATGAGTCATTAATGATCCAATAAGTTGTTCTAGCGAGAGTTTTTTCAAATTTTTAGCTTCTTGAATAGCATTTATTTTAGGGAGCCAACGATTTGTTAAACTTCTTAACACCTTCTTACCAAATCTTCAGAAGTATAGGTTTTGCCTAGAGACCGCAATTCATTAGTGATTAGTGTAAATCGGGTAAACATCTCTTTAATAGATTATTCCTTATTCATAGTAAACAATTCATATTGTTGCACAAGTAAATCAATTCGAGATTGTTTTACCTCATTCGTACCTTCGTGGGCCAATTCTAGAGTATCCCATATCTCCTTTGCTGTAGAGCATGCCGAGATACTTGAGTATTCAGCAGGTCCAATTCCATATTGGAGAATGCTCATAACTTTGAAGTTCTTTTTGGCTTTTGCATAGTCAACTGAATTGTAGTCGTCTTCATCCTTGTCGACCATCTTTCCTTCAGCATTTGTGGCAGGGATAAGGATTGGTCCTTTTCTTATGACTTTCCAGCATTCATAAGCCGATCCTTGGATGTAGATCCTCATCCTAGCCTTCCACCATCCGTAATCTTTTCCATTGAAAATCGGACACTTTGAGCGTCTTTCTCGAGAGTCATCTTGCATGTTCATGACTTCTATTCTCTAGGGATGAGCCTTTCGAGAATAGCTGGCTCTGATACCATTTGTTGGAGTCAAGGTGACACTCGAGAAGGGGGGGTTGAATTGAGAGACAAAAACTAATCGATTTTCGCAAAAACACTCCTATGGCACAGTGCCGTGCACTGTGTTATTCACTCGTAAATTCTCCGATTAATGTTTTTGCTCAAACAAAATTGTATCAAACAATAAAACAATGAAATCAAATAATAAGACACAGGAATTTAACGTGGTTCAATCTCACCTCTGAGATCTACGTCCACACAAACTACTCTTTTATTATTTGAATCGTAAAATACCAAACCTTTGATACAATTCGATTCCCCACTACTAACTCTAGTAGTGCTCCCCAACACTTAACCTTAAGTGTTGCTACTCTCTATAATATAAGAATTACAGAAAGAAAGATTCCTCACAAGCGTGCTTCTTATTCAAGCAAATAAAGGATCGTTACAATCGTTGTTTAGAAACCTTAACTTACTAGAGCTCTGTGCCGTACACTGTGCTCTGGGAGTTCGTTTTCAGCTTTCAAAATCTTTCAAAAACCAAATATGAAAACGTGTGATATTATACTGATTTCTATCCCTTATATAACTTCATCAACTGTATAAGAATTATTCTCCAAGATATAATTATCTTCTTGAATAATTTTTATTCCTAAAATAAAGGGATAGAATTCTTTTCCTTTTTAAAATCCAATTTTATATTTTATAAAAACTGATTTTTTTCTTTTCCTTATAAGATAAGGATTCCTCCATATCTTATTTTAAATCAATTTTGATCCAAAAATATTTATCAAAATCGTTTTCTTTAAAAATCATTTTTTCTTTTTTTTTTTACAACAATTCTTTTTCGAAAATCTTTTAGAGAAACGTTTTCTTTAAAACTTTTTATCCGAAAATCTTTACAATAAATATATTCCTTTCAAAACTAATTTTCGAAATTAAAAACTCCCCTTTTTATATTCTTTAAATATAGACACATGAAATTAATATAATTACCTATTTTCTTAACTCTAAGAAAATAGTTAACCATCCTAATTTCATATTTCTAATTTAGCACAAAGTTCCAATACGTTAATTACATTGCATAAATATGACTAAGAACATAACTAGATCTAAGCTTCCATATCTTCAAGCTCTTGATCTTTCATGAACATCCAATCTTGATAGCTTTCTTAGATCACTGTTACATACATACATGTTATAGCATAAATCGTTTATCATCATCAAAATAACATTGACTTAGAGTCACAACAAAATTCAAGGTATACAAAAAACCGCATACACCGAATTCTAATTAACCTAAAACATATCTCCATGCTTGGTAAAAGGTTGAAATTTAAATTAGAAAGTTAGAAAGAGATAGATCGTCAATTAATTGAACAAAATGTAATCAAAGTAATAAAAAATATAGGTAAAAGGTTGAATTTTTGAATTCCTATAGAAATGTTTTTGGGAGTTCAATAATTTAATTAAAAAAAGAATATAAAAAGTTGAGAAAAACAGTTGAAATTGTAGTCGAACCAAAAACTTTTTGTTATGTTATAGCATAAAGCGTTTATCGTCATCAAAATAACATTGACTTAGAGTCACAACAAAATTCAAGGTATACAAAAAACCGCATACACCGAATTCTAATTAACCTAAAACATATCTCCATGCTTGGTAAAAGGTTGAAATTTAAATTAGAAAGTTAGAAAGAGATAGATCGTCAATTAGTTGAACAAAATGTAATCAAAGTAATAAAAAATATAGGTAAATGGTTGAATTTTTGAATTCCTATAGAAATGTTTTTGGGAGTTCAATAATTTAATTTAAAAAAGAATATAAAAAGTTGAGAAAAACAGTTGAAATTGTAGTCGAACCAAAAACTTTCCGAATCGCTATTTACCGTCCGTATTTACTTGAAATCGTCCGTATTTTTTTCATTATATACCCCCCATGCCCCTCCCCCTTTCACCTCACTTTACCCTCTCCACTCTCACCAAACTTAAGCTCTCTCTCTCTCTACCATCAAGCACTAACACCACCACCACCACCACCTTCCGAACACCATCGCCGGCCGACCACCACCCACCACCGGAGCACCACCACCGAGCACCACCGACGCAAAATGTCCGATGAAGGACCGTCAACGCCGCCGGAACGAAATGTGGTAAGTTGGAAATTTTTTTTTTTTTTTAAGTTGCCGGAATTTTTTTGGCCACCGGAGCGGTGGTAACGGATCGAAAATCCGTTACCCCAGGTGGAAGAAACGGATGTAAAACCCGTTGCTTCCACGTAACCAACGGACCAAAAATCCGTTGCCTCGTGGAAGCAACGGAAAAGTGATCCGGTTACCATGGTAACGGATCACTTTTTCGGCACCACCACGAGGTAACGTAGATCCGATCCGTTACCTCCGTGGTGGTAACGAAAAGATATCCGTTACCGGAGGCGGTGGTAACGGATTTCCTATCCGTTGCCCCGCATTTTCGAAAAAAAAAATATTTTTGTTAGCCTCGTGTTTTCCTGGCGAGGGGTCGGGGGAGGAGTTTGGTTTTTTTATTTTTTATTTTTTTAAAATTTATGTTTTGTTCATGTTTGTAGTAATTTATGTTTTTTAATAATTATATATTTATGTTTATTTAAAATATTTTATATTTGTTCCTAATTTATTTATTTATTTATTAATAATTTCGTTTGAATTAAAAATAATAATTTGTGTTTATTTGGGTTTTTATAATTTATGTGAATAGTTAATTTGAATATATTAATTAAATGTTAATAGTTAATATGTTCCATTTAGTTAATATTTGATTTTCCGTCATAATTAGTATTGATTTTGTAATTAGCGAATAATAGTACATCCGTTTATGTTAATTTTGTTAACGAATATTTAGTTAATATTTTTTGATATTGTTTTCAAATATGTGAATAATATTATTGATTATATGTTGTCTAATTGAAAAAATGCTAAACATTATAGGCTTATTTGCGGACTTTGGGGGTGATTATATAGATTATAATCACATGTTTTATAATGAAACACTATGGGCCGAGAAAAAGGAACTACAAGATTGGGTTAAGAAAAGGGCAAATGAAATCGGGTTTGTGATGATTATTATGTCAAATCATAAACACGATCCTAGTGGACGAGAATATGTATATATGAAATGTAACCGGGGCGCACCATATAGGGGTGAAGGTAGAGATCTTAGTGTAGCATACCGGGTAGCTACAAAGACAAAAGCCTTGTGGGTCAGAGCGGGAGTTAAGGTTGAGTATTTGGAGTACCCGGATCGAACTGGATGGGTGATCAAAGCAGAACGGGGGATTAGGGGCATGCACAATCATGAGTTCATTCATTACCCTGAGGGACATCGACCCATCAGTGGCCTTAGTCCGGCGGCAAAGGTATTCGCTCGCGATATGATAAAGTCGCACGTTAAGCCCTGCTAGTATAATGAAAGTTGTGAATGAAAAATTTCCCGATGATCATCCAAATATGAGACACTTGTACAACCCGAAGGAAAAGGATAGAAGGGGAAGCAATGGATGGTAGAGACGTGATGCAACACTTCCTTCACCTTGCTCGAGAGAGCGACTACCTTCACCGGATTAGGCAAGACGAGGAGACAAATGCAATGACTGCAGCATTCATGGTGCACCCTCGTTCGGCAAATATCCTCCGAACTTATCCACTTGTTGTTGGTATGGATGCAACATATAAAACCAACAAATATAACATGCCTTTTCTAGAGCTCATTGGGATGACGCCGTGCAACAAGAATTTTATGGTTGGGTATGCTCGATGGCCAACGAAACAAAGTGATAGTTATAATTGGGTGTTGGACAAGTTTAGGTTGCTTATTGGAGTGAATGTTGTCCCCTGTTACACTCATTACCGACCGTGATTTGGGCCTTATGAAAGCGATCCGGGAAGTGTTTCCTAACTCGCACATTTGCTATGTAGATGGCATATCAACAAAGACGTGCAGGGCTAGAGTGAGTAACATCATGGCCAACACCGATGCGGGTCCGAGATTCGTGAGCCGAACTTGGTATCGGATAGTCAACGCGACCGACGAGAGGAGTTATGAGGCCGAGGTTGATAATATGAGAGATGTGTACGTAAAGTGGCCTAAAATAATCCAATACGTTGAAACAACTTGGCTTGTGTACAAAGAGAAGTTTGTGCGGGCATGGACGGACAATGTACTTCACCTTGGGAACACGTGCACTAGCCGAGTTGAAAGTGCACACTCGCACCGAAGTCTTGGGTTTTTAGTAGCACAATCGCCTTGGACTCCATCTTTTCTATTGCTCACAAGTGAGATAGAAAATCGGGTGAAGAAGGTTGAGAATGATTTGGAGGAAAGTCGGCGTCGGCACGGAATATTATACAAGACTCGGGCATTGTATCAATTAAATGGTCGAGTCTTGCATTACTGTTTAGAACTGTTTCTTGCATGAGGAAAATCGTATGCGGGAGTTAGGCTACGAGGTATATCGGCGTTGCGGTTGCTCGTTGAGAACCACACATGCAATCCCCCGTGCATGCGCCATACGGAGACGATTGGAGGCGAACGAGAGTACTGACCGAGACTTACATCCTTATTGGACTACTTTGATCATTGGTGATGGTGTCAACAACCCCGTGTTTGTATCTCGAGGCAGCACAAGATTCTCGGTACTTCTTAGAGTTGGTTGAGCGGAGTTCAAAGTAGTGATCCCTGCCGTATTGCGGAGCGCTACCGGGTTCTAGAGGAACATCTGCGTAATCCAGGGCGATTCAGCTTTGAGCCCGATATTGTCGAGAACCCCAAAGGGAGACCACGCCGAAAGAATCACCCAAGTACAAAACGAAAGAATAGTGGCTTTGAGCACACATCCAGTTCGTCTTCAAAGAGAAGCGGATCTTCGAGTTCGAGTTATGAGCTTGTCAACTTCTACAGGTAATATGTTTGTTAATTGTATGTATTGATTATTGATAACATTTATTTGATACGTACTGATAAATTTTATGTTAATTAATTTGATTGTTGTAGGTCGGGAAAGCGTGGATGGACAAGATGGTGTTAGTGGATTTCCATTTTACCGCGCAGATTCCTGGGATTCTTCGCCCATTCATTACTAGATGGACTAATGTCTAAGGCGGACGGAATCGTGGATTTCGAACTGTTGCGCATTGTTTTTTAGGGAGTGAAGACCATTGGGGTTTTATCCGCCAAAATATGGCAAATGAGATTGCTGCTCATCGGGATGTTTACACACATATTTATTATGATGGGATAGACGCAAAGCAATAAGGCGCATTATTTGGAATGGGGGCAAAGATTCGAGGCTCATTGGATGGTTACTTCGCAAGACTTGTTTCCTATTGCGCGAGATGTTCAATGCCGCAGTCATTTTAGTAGGACTTGGCCCAGAGGGACAACTATATCCGTGTATCACTGTCCTTCCTTGGCGTGCTTCTGAATACACGGTGGGTCCAACTAACGAACTCGTAATTGCACATCTTGGTACCTTTCAGCATTATATTAGATCGGAGTTACTTCCGGATCACCGGGTACCACCTATTCATAACTTGTGGCATAACATGCATGAAGATAGTGTTGATGGTTGGGATCTGTTGTATGGTGTGCGACGCGCTTTATGGGATGAGTTACTCTCTTCTTAGTATATAGTACATAGCGCGATCTATTCATTGTAATATTTTATGTAATGTATTTGATAAATGCATTTGTAATTATTAATACTATTTGATAATTGAATTTGAGCCGAATAAGTAGTATTTGATATGATATTAATTTATAATCTTTGGATCATATTAATTTATAATGTTGGATCATAATAAGTTGGAATGATTGAGATTGAAATAATATGTTGCAATGATTCAAATTGAAACAATAGGTTGCAATGATTCAAATTGAAATAATAAATATCATCATAAAACCAAAGTCATATATACCTAACAAAGTAATATCATCAAAAAATGTAACTACATAATACACCCAAAGTAATATCATAAAAAAATGTTACTACATAATACACCCATACATAACTAATGGAATGAGAACATTCAAATGCAATGACTACATGTCATGATGATGCTCGTCCTCGCCAGCGTCCCGTGCCCGATCTAGACGCAATGCAAGCATCCCAATCCCGGAGCCGGGTCGGCCAACATCTCATATGCCAAAGAAGTGTTGGGTCGGCTGGTCATTGTGCCGATCCTCCGTCAACGCTCTCGTGGCGTCAAAATGTCGGGCCATCCACCGCAAAAAGTCGATTAGTTATGTTATGTTATGTATCAATAATATAACATATAAAATAGTAAACAAATAAATGATTATATTGCGTACATAGTGGGTGTTTGAAGTGTTGGCCCGGGGAGGAATATGCGTCCTATCTGCAAAGAATGAGGGTAGGATGGGAATATGTACAAAACCAATCCATGTACTCCCTCGAACACTCTCCGCGACGAGTAACCCGTCTCAACTGTGATACGTTGAGACCCCCAGCATATGGCGTGAACCGCTGCCATGCGGACTCGGCCCATCGAGACCGAGAATTGAACCTCATACCTCTTCGGGTTGCTCGGTCTGTATGCGAAATCAGGCTGAATAGGAGGGGTAGGAATGACCTGAACAAAACCCAACTGTCGCAGTACACGATCTGGGTTGTACGGCTCAATGATACCTCGATAACGTATGAAACCGACATACAACGTCCTCGGAATCATGGCGGCTGGTCATCCCCATATGGCGTCCAGTCGACTCAAAACGGATAAATGTAATAATTTCATGTTACTAACGTAGTAGTAATATATGAGAACATAATAATATATATTTTACTAATGCATTAAATGTTCGTACCTCGTAACTCCGAAGGTTGTCCAAGCGTCTACGAATGGACTCCGGTCGGACGAAATCCTTGCCGACGATGTGATAATCCCACTTCCGTGCCCGGGGATCATGATCACCGAAGGCCGCCCCTCTCGCCGTGGTCGGAAACACGGGAAGTACTCGTATATCCAAGCCTTTGGAGGAGCGTCAAACACCCGGCAACCTGTTTGCTATCCGCTCTAGACGCAACCCCTAGCCGACGATATAGGTACGCCAAAGCGGTCGAGCCCCACGAGTAAGTATGAACCGAATCAAGGTCATCCCAGGCTCGGTTATGTTTCGGGGCATGAGGCGGGAACCACTCTTATCGGTGAAGAGGGTACACCCAAGTGTCGGGAGGAACCATGCGCGAACCCGCACGTCGGCCCGGACGGCCCGATCCATGCGGTGATCGAAAATCTTCGAACAGTAACGCCACCGTTCCTCCGCACCCGTGAGTCCCCACATAATAACTCCTCACGAGTCAAGCCGAGGAGCTCCTCAAACCGTACATACAACTCGGAAGTCGGCAAACAAAGACTAACAGTCCGGCCCTCAATAAGAACACGTAGGATCTCGCCAAACGTCATGTAACATGATCGTCATCTCTCCAAAAGGCATGTGAAACGTGTTCGTGTCGGGCCGCTAACGCTCTACAAACGCCGTAAGTAATGGAAAGTCAAGGTGCCCAAACATAATCCCCGGTAGCCGGGCAATACAAGATCTATCCAAGCGCCGCAACGATCGCTGCGGAAACCCCAAGTCAAGAACGGATCAAATGCATTGGAGCGGTTATGGCACAAAGATAACATCCCTAGCAGTCGTATCGTGGTATATACGGGAGCCGACGTGCCCCCGCCAACTAGGAATCGAGGGTACCGTCAAGTGGGCCCCCGTGCATCGCCTCGGTAACTAACCACGAAGTATCCCTAGTGACTCTAGCCTGCTCGACGAACCTACTAGATCCGGAACTCGACCCCGAAACAAACCTCCCTCTACTACCCTTCCTCACGGGCACATGGGAGGCGGCTTCACCCACATCGGCTCCATCGTCATCTCTCATAGCATGATCTAACTCCCTGCTCGTCCCCAATATCCCATCCAAAGACTATCGGGCGCGTCCTCGGGAATAGGCATCCGGCTAGCCCGAGCATCGCTCCTCGCCCTCCTACTAGATGCATCAACACCACGAGATCTAGTGTGTCGTGGCGTCGATCCCTCGGGACCATCAAGACCCTAATAATACATTATGTTAATTATTTATTATTTATTTAATGTCTACGTTATTATATTGTAATTACTACTAATCTATAACCATTGACACTCTAATAATTACTTAACTAAAATTATAAGGAAAACTAATACTAAGATGCATTAACATTGGTGATGGTGTTAACATAATATTATTAAAATATATTAACATGCGCAAAGTAAGTAAATTAGGGCATTATTATATAACTATTCACTTTCTAATAATTAATTAACTAAAATTACAACAATAAATCATATTAACTTGCTAATATCATTAGTAAACATGCTAATAAAAACAAATATCCTACATAAATTAACATGTTAATACATGCTAATATCATTACAATAAATAATCGTAATATGCTACTAATATAAAATAATAACATGCTAATATCATTGAAATATTTTAATAATATAATAACATGCTCAAATCAATATATTAACTTATTATATAATAACTATTAAAATTAAATAATACTATTATCACATGCTATTAAACAATTAAATAAATTAAATCAAATAAATTAAATAATACTACCATGTTACTAACATGCATTAACATAATAATAATAAAACCTAATTACCATATTATCACACAAATTAACATATTAACTATTCCAATTAAATTAATATATTCAAATAACTATTGACATTAATTATAAAAGCCCAAATAAACACAAATTATTATTTTTAATTCAAACAGAAATTATTAATACATAAATTACGAACAAACATAAATTATTTAAAATAAACATATAAACATAATTAGAAAAAAACAGAAATTAATAAAACATAAACATAAACATAAATTAAAAAAAAGGAAAAAAAACCCTAAATCCCCCCCCCCTCCCTCGCCGGAAAACACAAAGAACAAAAAATTTTTTTTTTGCCTCGTTTTTCCGGCGACGAGTGGGGCTTTTTTCCGGCAACCCTACGTTGTTTTTGACCACAAATAACTACAAAACTAACTTGATTTGAAGATTCCCCAATTTCCTTTCCCTTCTTCCTTGGGCCCATTCTTTTTCCGGCGTATTGTGGTGGTGGTCGGCGTCGGTTTCTTCGCGGTGGTCGCGGCACGGCCTTCCTCGCTCGGTGGTGGTGGTTGCCGTGTGGTGGTGGTTGCCGTGTGGTGGTGGTGGCAGTGGTGGTGGTGGTGGCTTTGGGGGTGGTGGTGGCTTTGGTGGTGGTGGCTATGGTGGGAGTGAGGAGTGAGTGAGAGAGTGAGAGAGTGTTAGAGTGAGAGAGTGAGAGAGTGAGAGAGTGTGGGGGTATATTTGTAGGGGTAGTTTAGGAGTATTTTAAAAAAAATACGGGCGATTTCAAGCCCTCACCGCCCACCTCCAGCCCCACCGCCACCTCGTCAACCACTCATATTGCGAAAATTTTTTGGGGCTAAGGGTCGAACGTCCGGCCGGGACGTTCGCCCCATGGCCCGAACGTCCGAGCCAGACGTTCGGGCCATGGGTCGAACGTCTGGCCGTGACGCTCGACCCTTAGCCCCAATTAAAATCTTTTTTTACGGGGTGGGTGGTGGCAAGTGGTGGCGGGTGGCGGGTGGTGGTGGGTGGTGGCAGGTGGTGGCGGGGGTGGTGAGTGGTGGAAAAAAGAGAAGGGTAAAATAGTAAAGTTAAAGTGGGACTGGGGCGATTTTAAGTAATTTTGGGGCGATGTTTAACAAACCCCTTTTATTTGATACATGGGTCGATGGTTATGAGTAAGACAAACTTAATCTCCATTACTTGGACTTTTGGAGTTATTATTACAAATCGAAAAAGTGCACCCCTTTTTAGACCCTTTGACTCATTCATGCATGGTGTGGAAAAAGCAATATTACCAACCTTTAGAGACTACCAAAATTATTTATTGAGACCCATGAAATTTAAGGATATAATTGTAGGTACATTCTTTTTAAATTATACTTGTTTATCTGAATTTATTTAAACTTATCTAAATTGATCTACACTTATTAAACCTTATTTAAACTTATTCGAAATTATTTTGTGAGTATGTCGAACTTTTTTTTACTGAACTAATTAAAAATATAAATTGACAAAGTCATTCTACGTTGGTAAATATAAATGTTAAAACATTAAAAATAATTAATATAAAATGAATGAAGTTCATTATAACAACCTTTTAAGACATTTGGGTAGATCTATCAAAATTGCAAAAGATTTTTAGGAGTTAACGCTCCCTCCGATCCAAAATAGTTTGAACACTTTTTTTTTTTTTTTTGTTATCCCAAATTAGTTTAAACACTTTCATTTTTGGTATGGTCCTACGTATTATCATTATATAAGTTTTCTAAAACTCTTTGGCCCCTACTTTATCTCTCTCAATACAAAAGGATATCCAACTTTTTCTATATCCTTCAACAGAAATATATCCGCAACCAACTCCTATTAAGGAGTACTTTTTAATAAAATAACATTTGATCATAACTGCACTACAATTTATTACCTTAAACTTTGTGTTTAAACAAATGTTCAAATTACAGTGAGACAAAAGGAGTAAGGTTTCAACCAAACTATGATTTTAGCAATAAATTCTTGCCCTGGCCCAACTTCATTTTCATTTTTATTTTCAAAGACAAAATCAGTTTCTATCTAAGATTTGGAAGGTCTACAAATAAAGGCGCGGTAAAAAAAATGACGGCTTAAATATATTAGTTGTATAAATTACTTTAACAATGGGATTTGATTGTAAAAGAAACTTTCCGTTGCTAAAAGCCGTCCTAATTTTACCTAGTAACGTCTTAAATATACCAAAATACATATATGATCCCACCTCCATGTATTTATACTCCCCATCCATATCTTTTGCCATTCCCTTTTTACATTCCCCCGACCTCTATTCCTCCTTCTCACCTCTTCCATTCTCCTTCATCTCTCACACTCTCACTCTCTTTCATCACTTTCCTCCATTGAAGGGAGCTTGACATTTTCCAGCGAGCGTGACCCATCCGGCGACACATCATCTTATTCGGCGAGCTTAACATTATCTCCAACAACCCAAAAACTGAAAAAAAAAACTAACAAAATTTTATTGTGAGGCGTCTATGATAGACTCCCCACCACAGGTGCATGCGCCTACCATGGACGCCTGAGCCTGTGGTGGGGCTTCTACCATGGACGCCTCACCATATGTAAAAAAAAAGTTCAATTGTTTTTCTCATAAACTTAAATATTTTTTCTTATTAATTTTAAAGAATTGACCAAGGCTCGATCTGCCATAAGCATTGATCAACAGTAAACGCCTATTCTTATTCCATAAGATTTTTTTTGCCTTAAATTTCATGTTTCCATTCTTAAATTCAGGTGAAAAGAAAGAGAATTGAATGGTTGGTATTTTATTCAGATCTTAAAGAGCTGGTGTTTGCAAGAGTGAAGGATAACTCAGTTGGTTAGAGCTCCCCTCTCGGTTTCAGGAGATACTGGGATCAATTCTTATCCTCACCCTTGTGGCTCTCTAAACACCAAAAAAAAAGAGTTGGTGTTTGTTAAATGTCTAAGAGTTAGGATTAGATATGAGGAGATAAAGAATCTCAATCTTTAATTAAATAAACATTGATAATCCTGCTTGATACTCAGTTGCATCAATTCGTCCCATATAAATTTAATACACTTATTATTTTCGTGTGTCTCATACATTAGTTAATACACTTCCTAAAATGACATAGTCCCACTAAATTCGTTCCATATATTAGACTTTATCGCCTAATGTCAAATAGTGCAACTATTTTGAAATTGAGGAAGTATAAATTTTGATGTCTCTTGTAACACCCCGTAATTTTCACCCTTTATTTTTGGTGTTTGTTTATATTAAAATGATGTTTTTCGTAAAAATAAATAATTTATTATTTAAATTATTTTGGAACGTGTTGTGAAAATGTGTATATATTTTTATTTGTTGTGATATATTTATATATATTTATTTTAAGTTGTTAGTTATTTATTTTAAAAGTTATATTAGTTTCGTAATTTATTTAGGCGCTTAGGATGCGGTATTGTCGCGTAGCGTTTTTGTAAAGTTGATGGACCGACTTGGGTGATGAAATGGTGCATCACGTGTATGCTGGCCGAAAATCAACAATTATGGAGTGGAGGATGAAGAGTTTTGGTACTTATTAAGCTAACCTTTGGATCTCTTGTAACCCCCCCCAATTTAATCCTTCATTAACATTCTCCTAAACAGTTCATTTTTACTTGCCAATAAATTCTTATTTTTAATCAGAGAAATTCAGGATCATTCTCATTTAACCCATGCCATTTTCAAGAAAAGAAAGAGAGAAAAGGAAGAGAAAAAGAAGAGAAAGGTTCAACCCGGTTTTTTCTGTCACACCTTAACAAAATTAACTATATCCGGAGATCTAACCGTTGGATCGTTCTCAAATTTGGAAAGCACGTTTATAACATCTTGATCTTCAATTTGACCATAGCGATTGTGAATAGCACCTTTCGATCACCGGGAATCATGGTCGGAACAGAACATCACGAAATGAGATTTTTCAATATTCAAGAAGAAAACGCCTAGCTAGTGACTTGTTGCTACAATTATCGTTCGTTGTGCTTTGGGGTTAGAAGAGGAATTGGATTGCATGCGTAACACTTGACTGTCTCTTAAGACTCAGTTCTTCTCCTGACGTTCCAAGTAAATAGTACTTATCTTAGAACGATAGAGATTAAAGTATTTTTCAGTATTAGATTATTAAGCTAAAAAATTGTTTAAAACACTTTTTGTATGAATTTATTGATGAAAATTTACGTGAATGTTCTTATTTTATGCTGTGTGAATATTATGTGCAGCAAAATAATTTTCGTTTGAGCTTTCTTATTTATTTGATTTATTTGCTAATTCGTGTATTTATGGATTATTTGTAAAATAATTATTGAACGAGTTTTATAATTGCTGAAATTATTTTTTGTGAAGCTTTTTATGTGTGTATTATGTATCTCATGCCTTAGAATAAATTTTTTTACTGTTTATGTGTTTAGTTAATTAAATTCTCTATTTTTTCATTTTCGTGTTTGTTAGTATTGAAATCGTGAATATTATATTTTTGAGGATAAAAATCTGTTTCTTTGCATAATCTGTATAACCGTGTATTTATGCATGTTATGTGAATTTTTGGTAATTTTTGGGCGTCTTTTTCTATTTTTAATTATTTTATTGGTTTATTTGAGTTATCTGTAAATTAATGTTTAAAATTACTTTTAGAGTCCTAAAATTAGAAATAAAATTTTTACAAATTTTTACTATGTAAGTAGAGTCACAATGGTCATATGATAATTTTTTTGATATTTTACTGAACGGTTTATTAGTTTAATGAGTTTTATTGTGTTTCTGTTAAGAGTTTGAGGTGTATGCTTTTTAATTATTTAAGGGACTAAAAATCAGAAATAAATTGAGACCTTTTATATTCTTGAAAGTTGATGATTTGTAAGTTATTATAATGGTGTATCATTATATTTACTTTTAGTCCTTGTAAAATGATTAATTGTGTGTGTTTTGCTGATCTAATGAGCTTTGGTATTAATTGGTGGTGGCATCAGACGCGCACTGATGCGTCAGACACAGGATGGTCCGTGCGCCAGAAGCACAAGTTGGCGATGAGCGGAGCGCACAGTTTTGTGTTGTATGATTTTTCGTATGTTCTTGTGCGTATGTTTTACATGGAGTTGGTGATCTTATACGATGTGATTCATTTATGGTTGATACTGTTGGTGTTGTAAAATCTTTAATTGTCGTTGTTTGTGCTTTGTGGTGCGCAAAGTATTTGTTGTTGAGACATTTGTTGTAAGTTTGTAAGCTACTACTTTGAAGAAATTTTGAAGAGATATCTTTTGATGAATATGGGTATAAGGCCAGGTAGCATCCCTTTTGGACGAATATTTTTGAGCTGAATGATACTCTGATGATATTGATGATTTTATTTTGAGATAAGAACATCTGGTAGGATAGATGTAGTCCCCGGTGAAGAACATGCCAACCACCTGGTTTGCGAACTAGGGGTAAACCTGGGTTAACTGTTGTCGTCCTAGAGGTCAGAGAGTTATGCGTGTTCTACCCTGCATCAGGAGTTTGTCCGTTCTTAGACACAGGCAGTGGGGAACGTAAGCCCATATACTGACCTGGAAATTGCGATTTGACAAACCTTGAAGTGAATTGCGACTCACTGGCGTTCGGTTTCTGACTCAATAACTTGTTTTACCTATACTTTTATTTTTATAAAAGTACTCTTGAGATGATTTATTTATTTTTATCCAACTCACTTGCTATATATTATTCATTTGCGTTACTTGAGTTATATGGAAGTGGATGCATATTGTAGTTGACTTGACTTTATTCTTTCCTTTCTTACTAATCTATGTCTGGAATAGACTTTGATTTCTTTTGTTTTAGGAGAACTGCTAGCTAGTTACTCTCCACTGATTGTGGATGTTTGTTGATATATTTTGCAGGTTATGTTGATGGGAATCTTCTTTGGTTTTGGGCTCGGGTTGAGATGTGAGCATTAAAATGCTAAATGTTTTAGGCCTAGACTTTTAATTAGTTTAAGAGTCAATTTTCTCTTTTGGATATTAATCTAATTAATTTAATTTATTTATACTATTTATTTATGTTAGTTTTATCACTTAGTTATTTAAACGCATTTCTTGTAGTAGTGACATTCCCAGAAGACGATGTTTCCGCCATCGTCCTATAATACTATTATTATTTCTTTCTTTTCCGCTTTGAAATTATGGGGTGTTACATCTCCTTTCAGAGTCTGTAAGTAAAAGTCTTTATACATGTACATTTTAACATGATGATTATTGAAAGAGTGCACTCATTTAGTTTTACTTTACCTTCATTACTTATAACTGTATAAATGTTTATGACTTCCTTTTCATTTTGGAACATTCAATATTTATGTCAAAATTATTACTGTAAAACATTTTGAGACAAAATGGATAATACATGATTTGTGTAACATCACTCAAGCCACTCATTAGTATTTTCCCTCAAGCCTCAAAGTTGAATACAATATTCTTAGTTAATAGACATGTGGGAATCATAAATTAAATTATAGACCCTAAAGAATAGAATTCCCTTACCCCCCACACCTACATAAGAAGATAAGAAGAATAATATATATGGGACTTCCATTATCTACATCGAATAATATAAGTTGGGTTCTTGCTCAAAAAATAAAAAATTAAAAGCAAAACAAAACAAAGACTAGTTGGGTCTCTATATAAAGGTGCCCAAGCATGTCATGATGCAACTGAGCCAGCTAAAGTACAATAGTACATAGAAGCGCTTGAAACATAAGTAAGTGCCCTGATCTCCTTGTTCAAGTTAATAGTTGATATATTGTATGCATCTTCAATATTTATTCGTCCATTATGTTTTACTTCTAATTTTTAGTTAGCTAGTTGGATATTCTATGGTAGTCATAATAAAGATAAGACCAGAGAAATCTAATGGATTAGAATGACTCTGGTTTTAAAACCTGAAATCAATACTAGATTTTCGTAGTCAATTTTATTTATGATCACCATAGAATTTTAAAAGCTAGCTATGAACGAGACTGCCTCTTATAATTTAAAAGTTAGCTAGTATATATCTCTATAACATGGACAAGATAGTTAACTATACTAACGTAGGCTTTCCATTTAGCCGTACTGCTAGGCGAAGATAATCAAAAGATGGCCAGCAAACATGAACATAAAGAGGTGCAGGTGAAATCCAAAGACACTATTCAAGTTACGCTAAGTAATGCGCTCATCAATGAAAATGGACAAGATTACTTTGAGATTTATGGAAGAATAACTGCTCAATTCGGCATTGAATCTCAGTTTGTACTCTTTGATAGGCCGAGCAGTAACCCTGCTTTGGTAAGGCGGAGCATTCCTCTAAAAGTGTCGGAGCTGAATGTGCCTTCATCCGCGAATACTCTCGAGATTACAGCAGACTTATATGAGCATGGTGCTATTTCTCCTGAAAATGAGCTTGCAAATGGCAAAGTTGTCTTTCTAGTAAAAACACCTGGTGAATCTAGTAGGTCTGTCATTTCCGGAAGGAATGGAAATACTCTTCAATTTAACGTAGTTTGGGGTTAATTCCGATCATTAATGACGGTGCAGTATTAATATTAGTACTAAATAAAACTTTCAATACATGCACTAGCAGGGGCGGATCCAGGATTCCAAGTCAGGGGTAGCGTAATTTTACGGTTCTATCGAATACCCAAAAAAAACGACAACTATTAAATTCAACATGTTACAAAATCCAAATATGCCATAGAAGTACTTTAATAATATAGTAATTTACAGTTTTTTACAACGAGTTCTCAAATTTTAGAATAGATCTACAATTACATCAACTTTTACATCCAAAAACAAATTTTTCTCAAGATAAGAAACTAATAATTCACACAAATTGTAGTTCACTAACAAGTAACAAATGATAATTCATACAAATTATAGCTCACTAACAAGTAACAAATGACGATTCACACAAAATATAGCTCACTAACAATTCACTTGGGTAATCAACAATTCACATAGTTACAATACACTAACAATTAGTTTACTAACAATTTACATTATTATAATACACCAACAATTCAATCCCTATAAATTCACTAACAATTCGCATAATTCACTAACAATTCGCCAAGTAAAATCCACCAACAATTCACTGACAATTCACATAATTAAAATTCACCAACAATTCACCAACTATAAATTCATTAAGTCATAAATCTTTAAGTTCTATGCACTAATTACCATATTAACCCTTTGTTACCATTTACAAACTAGTATAATATTAAGAAAAAAATAACCGAAAGGAAACAAACAATAACAGTGAGCACCAGATCCACATTCCACCTATAATTATTCACAAAAACCTAACAAATTAAAAATGAAACACAGCTCAATTGCAGAAGAAAAGAGAATAGAGAAAAGGTGAAACCATAAACAAGAGTTGAATGGGCGTCGAAAATGGAGCCAACTTGATGAGCTTCCTACTATGGCTTCTACTGCATATGCGACTGACATTTTATCTCTCCTCTTACTCGCTCACCGAAGAGAAGATGGAGATTTAGAAGATAAAATGAATTATGGAGGGAGGGTCTTTAATGGTGACATCTTAATTGTCACTTTAGATAAGCTGTTGCTGCCCAGAATCAACGAAGGGAGAGAGAGAGAGAGAGAGGAGGTAAAGAGGAGAGATAGGCGGAAAGAATTAGGGTTGCTTCACTGGTCACTCACAGAGTCACAGCAAGCTTTCTCTCTCAATTTTTTTTTAATAAAAAAATTCATAGGCGGAAAGAATTAGGGTTGCTTCACTGGTCACTCACAGAGTCACAGCACGCTTTCTCTCTCATATTTTTTTTTAATAAAAAAATTCAATTTTTTTTAAAAAAACAGGGGTAGCACGTGCTACCCCTTGTTACCATGTGGCTCCGCCACTGTGCACTAGCTTGCACGCTTCATATGGATGATCATGTACTAAATAAAATTTGGAATCCATGCAATAGTTTGCACGCTTCATATGGATGCTCATGTACTAAATAAAATGTAGCTTTTGCTTTTGTACCGTTGGCTTTGGACTTTGGTAGTCAGCGGGGTATCTTAATACAATAATCTAATATGTTATGTCGTACTTAATTGGATATTATGCATGGCTTCGTATATCTGTATGTAATAAGTGTTATCGGAATACCCTTTGCGGCGTTTCGGTGGCTATGGTAATCAATCGGGCTAACTAAAATTTTGATAAGCAACAACGGAAGCTAGTTGTCTTATCCTATGTTGCACGGAAATGGATACGGGACGGAAACGTGGAAACAAGAATCGTGAATTCAAAAAACTTAAAAAGTTTATGCCGGAAATGGAAAACGTTGACATAAAGAGAATTTCCGTGCATCGTAGGTCTTATCTTGGCGCTTGACTACCATCTAGGGTCATTTCAGGGTCAAGAGGGTAAACAAAAACTAAAGGCAAGTATCCTATAATACAACAATATCATTTGGTTCTTGCCTTCTTGGCTCCCTTCTTTTACTTTAATTTTAACTCCACTTAAAGTAATACAATAAAAACATACTTCCTCTGTATTCTTTCATTTTTCTCACTTTCTTATAACGATTGAATAAAGTACACGTTGAGATCATGAATCAAAAAAGACCCCACGGCCCACATGACAATATATTTTTAGTTTTTTACTATACATCGAGAATTATTTAGAAGATTCTCTCTAACTAATTGTGAATAGTGTCAAGAATTTAAGTGCGCAATTGAGGATGATAAAAGTATACCAAGGGAGTATACAACAGTTGTTTAAGGCTACAAATATATAGCAATACATTGCAGCGCTAGGAGATAACTATCGATCTTAAAATAATGGAGTAAGCTAAGACTTCAAACAACTGAAACAAGATGACATAAAACATGTGCTTGTAAGTTCTAGTTGAAACAATGGTTCGGTTTTAAAAAATGATCAAAATAGCATTAGATATCGCACGAGTCCAAGATGAGTGAGCTGTTGAAAATGTGTTAAGTATATATTTTAGGCATAGATTTTGGAAGATTGTTTCCAAAAAGATAGAGTTTCCTTAGTGATAGCTTTTGCCTAATATCACTGTATTGTACGTTATATATCTCAAGAGGAATAAAAATCACCTCAAGCTTTTTCCCACAAATACAATCTTTTCATGGTATCTTGAGCAAGGTTTTTTTTTTTTTTAACCCTACTCATGGCCGGAGATGATGGTACTCCACCACCTCCCCCGCCACCTGTTTCCCCCAAAATAGAACCAACATCGCCGTTCTACCTCGGTTCGGCAGATCGTCCGGTGACTTTATCACCCCGACCCGTCTTCGAGGCGAAAATTATGATGACTGGGCAGGAGATGTCCAGATGGCGTTGGAAGCTCGACGCAAATTTGGTTTCTTGGACAGCAGTATTACGGCTCCTACGCCTCCCTGTACGCAATCTGATTGGAACACAATCAACGCCATGTTAGTATCCTGGATTATGAACACCATCGAACCTGAGGTAAAGCGCACTTTGACTAAATTTCGTGAAGCTAGTCGATTATGGCAGCATCTTAAGGAACGTTATTCTCTTGTTAATGGACCTCGCATTCATCAACTAAAAACCGCTCTTTCCAAGTGTGAACAAAGTAAAACCATGTCTGTAAGTGTTTATTATGGCAAGTTACATGCTCTTTGGGAGGAACTTCACCACCATGAACCTATTATTCGTTGCACTTGTTGTTCATCTTGTGAAGCAGGTTCTTTACATGAGCGACGTCGTGACGAATCTAAACTTCACACGTTTCTTATGGGCTTGTACTCTGACTTTTATTCTCAATTACGCACTAACATCCTCTCTATGGATCCCTTGCCTTCTCTTGATCGTGCGTATCACCTTGCTATTCAAGACGAGCGTGTTCGTCTTGCTCACAGTTCACTTGATGACAAACCTTCAGATGTATTGGGGTTCGCTATCCGTACTAAGCACAGTAAAGGCCGTGGCAAAACCGTGTGTGGACAGTGCCATATAACGGGTCATGAAACTCATAACTGTTGGTCTCTTCTCACGTGTGCTCACTGCCACAAAAAGGGCCACGTGAAAGGGGCGTGGCCGTGGTCCTCCTCGCGCTAACGCTGCACATACTTCCTCCTCCGACAGCAGTCTTCCTTCTACTTCAGGTTCGTCTCTTTTCACCGCCGAGCAATGGAAGGTGCTTACTGGTTTGATTGGTAATGCTAAAATTCCCGAAGATCATTTGCAAGGTAATTTTGATTCCCATTTATGGATTGTAGACACTGGAGCTACTCATCATGTTACAGGTGATGATTCTTGGTTGTTTGATAAAATCTCGATTCATGCTTGTCCCGTTGGACTCCCTAATGGTGCCAGTGTGGTTGCTACTGATGCCGGCTCTGTTCGATTATCTGATCAGATTACGTTGCAACATGTTTTATTTGTTCCTCATCTCTGTTGTAATTTGCTTTCGGTATCCCAGTTAAATGATGATTTACAATGTACTGTACAATTTAACTCTTATATGTGTGCCATACAGGACCCAACGAGGGCGCTGATTGGAACGGGATTTAGGAGAGATGGACTATATTATTTCGGCCCTACTGAGTCGGTGCAACATGTTCAAGCCAACAATGCTTCTTCTGTTTTGGATCTATGGCACAAGAGGATGGGTCATCCTTCTGAAAAGATCGTGCGTATGCTTCCTCCAGTTAGTAGTGCAAAAGGTAGTTTAAATAAAGCTTGTGAAATTTGTTTTCGTGCCAAGCATCCAAGAGACAAATTCCCTTTGAGTGAGAATCGAGCCTCTCGCATATTTGAGAAGGTTCATTGTGATTTATGGGGACCTTATAGACATTCCTCTTCATGTGGAGCTCGTTATTTTTTGACTTTAGTGGATGATTATTCTCGTGCTGTATGGATTTATTTATTGGTTGATAAAACTGAGGTGTTTCGTATGTTTATGGCTTTCATTGCTATGGTTGAACGACAATTTTCACAGCACATAAAAATAGTTCAAAGTGATAATGGCACCGAATTTAACTGCTTGTTTGACTACTTCACTGCTACTGGCATTCTCTTTCATACTTCTTGTGTTAATACTCCTCAACAAAATGGTAGAGTTGAGCGAAAGCACGAACATATATTGAATGTAGGACGTGCTTTGAGATTTCAGGCCAATTTGCCCATTTATTTTTGGGGTGAAAGTGTTTTAGCAGCCGCTCACTTGATCAATCGTACACCTACACCTTTACTCCACAATAAAACTCCCTTTGAAATCCTATTCAATCGGCCCCCCCTCTTATGAAGCGATTCGGACCTTTGGTTGCCTTTCCTTTGCTCATAATCACAAGACTAAAGGTGATAAATTTGCTAGCAAGAGTCCAAAATGTGTCTTTGTTGGATATCCCTTTGATAAGAAAGGTTGGCGTTTGTTTGATCTTGATGAGCGTGTTTTTTTAGTCTCTCGTGATGTTAAATTTTTTGAGGAGGTCTTTCCATTTCTTGATACTGAAGCAGCTAATATTTCCCCTCATGATGTTGTTCCTATTGAGCATGATGTTCATGACGACTTTGCAGAATTTATTTTTGAGGATTTTGATGATGATTCAATCCAACCAACTGAGCCTCCTTTAGCCCACCAACACGCTTCACCTTCCGCTCCCCCAACTTCTAGCCCAGCCCGCATCCCTGAAACCCAAAGCCCAGTCCACAAAACTTCCGCTCCTACACCTGCTTCTGACCCGGTTTCTGTTGACCTTGCATCTGATGCTGGGCCGGCCCAAGTTATTCCTTTTGCTTCAGATCTCCAGCAGCCCTCCAGCGCTATTTCTCCTCCTGGGCCTTCTGATGTTGGGCTAGACTCGCAGCACTCTCCTCCTGCGTCTGATTTAATGGGTAAGGGTATGAGGCCCAAATTTCCGTCTGTCAAGCTCCGTGACTATGTGACTCACTCTATTTGTGCCGATAGTCCATCTCCCTCTCCTCCGTCTCCTTCATCGCCCTCAGGTACTCCCTATCCTTTGGCACATTATATTAATTGTACACATTTTTCTGGGAACTATCGTAAGTTTCTTGCAGCTATTATTTCGGGACATGATCCCCGCTCTTTTAAGGAGGCTATGACAGATGATGGTTGGAAAGCCTCTATGCAAGAGGAAATTCGGGTTTTGGAAGAAAATGGCACTTGGGTTCTCACCTCTCTACCCCCTGGTAAACGTGCTCTTGGTAATCAGTGGGTGTATAGAACAAAATTTAAATCTAATGGTGAAATTGAACGCCTAAAATCTCGCTTGGTGGTCTTAGGCAACCATCAGGAAGCTGGGATTGATTATAATGAAACTTTTGCTCCCGTTGCCAAGATGACTACTGTTCGTACATTTCTTGCCATTGCTGCTTCCAAAAATTGGGAGCTTCATCAGATGGATGTTCATAATGCATTCTTACATGGCGATCTTCAGGAAGAGGTTTATATGAAACTTCCACCAGGTTTTGAGTGCTCTGATCCTTCTCTTGTCTGCCGATTGCAGAAATCTTTATATGGATTGAAACAGGCTCCTCGTTGCTGGTTTGCCAAGTTGGTGTCTTCTCTCAAAGAGTATGGTTTTCTTCAATCTTACTCTGATTATTCTCTTTTCACTTTCACTAAAGGCCCGGTACAAATCAATGTGCTTGTATATGTGGATGACTTGATTATTTCTGGTAATGATTCCGCTGCGATTCTCACATTCAAAGCATATCTCAGTGACTGTTTCAAGATGAAGGATTTGGGTCCATTGAAATATTTTCTTGGTATTGAAGTTGCCCGTAGTACTTCAGGCCTTTTTCTATGCCAACGAAAGTATACACTAGATATTGTTTCTGAAGTTGGTCTCTTAGGGGCCAAGCCTTGTGGTTCGCCGATTGAACAGAATCACAAACTTGCCCTTGCCACTGGCGAATTCCTTGCTGATCCGGAAACTTACAGGCGTCTGGTCGGGCGCTTAATATATTTGGCTGTTACACGACCTGATTTGGCTTACTCAGTTCATATTCTTTCTCAGTTCATGCAGTCTCCTCGGATTGAGCACTGGGAAGCCGCACTTCGTGTTGTTCGTTATTTAAAGGGGACTCCTGGTCAAGGCATTTTGTTACGTGCTGATAGTGATCTTTCTCTTCAGGGTTGGTGCGACTCCGATTGGGCTGCTTGTCCCATTTCTCGCCGCTCTTTGACTGGTTGGTTAGTTTTTCTTGGTCACTCCCCTATCTCCTGGAAAACAAAGAAGCAGACATCGTCTCTCGCTCTTCTGCTGAGGCTGAATATCGTTCTATGGCTGCCATTACATGTGAGTTGAAATGGTTGAAGGCTTTGTTACTTAGCCTTGGTGTTCATCATCCTAAGGCTATACCTCTCTTCTGTGATAGTCAATCTGCTCTTCACATTGCCAAAAATCCGGTTTTTCATGAAAGAACTAAGCACATTGAAGTCGATTGTCATTTTGTTCGTGATGCCATTCAAGATGGTTTGATCTCTCCATCTTATGTTCCAACATCGACTCAGCTTGCCGATGTCTTCACAAAAGCACTTGGCAAAGCTTCATTTGATACTTTAATGTCCAAGTTGGGCATTTTTGAACCCCATGCTCCAACTTGAGGGGGGGTGTTAAGTATATATTTTAGGCATAGATTTTGGAAGATTGTTTCCAAAAAGATAGAGTTTCCTTAGTGATAGCTTTTGCCTAATATCACTGTATTGTACGTTATATATCTCAAGAGGAATAAAAATCACCTCAAGCTTTTTCCCACAAATACAATCTTTTCAAAATGAGACCCTTAATATAACAAATAATTACTATTATGTATTTATAATGTAGCTCAATAGTCAATACACACGCAAACATCTATGTTGACATGCATGCACAATCACGACCTTATACAGACTATAGCTATATATATACCTTTTGTGATTACTGACTCACTCTTGTGATGGAAAATAATATCGCAAACTCACACATCGTTGTAATACATCAATAATAAAAGCATAGTATAAAGAATTAAAATGGTGATATTACATAAAATTCATTATAATTGCAGGAATTTAACAAAGTACACAAACTCATACAATACATTTACTTATGAGATATAATTAATTATGGTAAACCATGCATCTTCTGTCCATAATACTCTCGTTAAATTGCTCCGTGCTTGCATTCTGGGGGAAAAGTTTGAGAGAACCTCTTCCAATCAGTGCAATAATTATAAATCATATAGTTCTTTTGAACCCACCTCAATCTCATCCTAGTATATGCGTTGAGATCATGGCTCTTCCATCTTCCATTGAGTGAGGTATCAATGTTGAAGTTGCGATAATAGGCTGTGAAGGGAGCTTTGGACCAATCTGTCTTTACTAATCCACCTTGGGTGGCCCAATCGTCGGCATTCCAAAGACTTGCGTAAAGTTTTTGGCGTTGGTTTTTAGGGAAAAACATAATTCCACGATCTTCATAGTTTCTGAATACTCTTAATGGTGTTTCATCCACCAAGAACCTATAAATCATGAATGTAAAAAAGAGTTAAGATAAGTCTTAGCTAGGAGGGAATATTATATGTTCGGCAACAAAAAAACACATAAGAAATAAGTCTTAGCTTAGTTGGTTCTCGAGCGACTTGAGCTAAATTAGCTCGTTATTTTATGGGTCGAGTAGAGCTAAACCCGATTTAAGAGACTCGTGAACAAATTCAAAATATATGTTCAATGTTTACATATCAATGATACAAATTAACCTGTAGCTACTAGTAAAATCTTTAGCACATTTATAAGGATCTCAAAACATTAACAAAAACTATATGATAGAATGTTACGACAAGAGCAAGTGTATCTGTGTGTGTAATGGTTACAGTTTTTTTACTCAAGTCAAGTTATAAACTAAGTGACATTTGAAAGTTTTAAGTTAGAGATAGCTCATTATTACTCGGCTAAAGCTTGAGGTGCTGAGCCGAGCTAAGCTACCCCAAGCTCAAGTTGAGTTCGACTTGTCATATATATTAACCCTAACTAAAAGTTAATTTCTAGTCTCGTGTATATAATTTGGCATGTGTTTATTTAATATCATTTTTGTTTTTTCTAATTGTAATATTTGATTATTTTAATACACTAACCAAAAAGACAAATGTTACATCTAAAAAAAAAACAGAGGTAGTACATAATAAAATACTTTCTGAACTTGGAAAAACTTATAGTACTTGAGAGAAAGAAATGGACAAAAGAAAAAACTTTCATGTTAGACTTACATGATGAGTCTTGGATTCCAAACAATGGAATAGGTATGGAAGTTAGCGGTTGGATCGAACCAAAGATGGAATTGTTGCTCTCTGTTGCCTTCTCCTTGGCTAAATACATTGGTATGAATAGTGTAAGGTTGGCCACTAACATTTCCTAAGAACTCGAAATCGATCTCGTCGTGTCTTCCTGTGCTTTGATCGGATGATAACTGCATAATATATACACAGACATGATTATTTATATATTCAGCAATACCAAGCTTACATATATATTTTTGGAGTAACAACAAACCAAGTAGATATTGTTACAATAGAATCAGATATACATATAGGCGTTGTTTAGTTGTCGGTAATGCTACTTTATGGCCATTGGATAGTTAATAAAGTTGTCAATTCATGCATTATTGGTTAGTCTAGGAAGTTGTCGGTAAATATTTTTCATTTTGACCTTCTAAGAATTGAAAAACTAGTATACAAATATATTTTGGTTATTGGACCATATTGACAAGTCAATATACAAATGAAAAATAAATATTAAATGTCATTTACTAACTAAAAACCAAAACTGTACGTACCATAGAGATTAGAAAGATTATATACATTTAATAGAAAAAAATTAGAATTAAGGATTAATCTATAGTTTGTACTAATATATTAAAAGGTATTCATAAGAAAGTTTGTATGCCACGTGTCACTCTCCTATAAGGCTCTAATACAAATGTTTTATTTTCAAGTCAAACCCTCAATTGAAAAAATAATGTTATGTAGTTACAAGGTATCAAACACGTGACCTTTGAAATGAAAAGTGAAAGCTTAACCATTATTAATCTATACTAATATATTAAGAGGTGTTCATAAGAAAGTTTATGTGCCATGTGGCACTCTTCTTTAAGGCTTTAATGCAAATGCTTTATATTCAAGTCAAACCCTCAATTGAAAAAATAATGTTGTGTACTTACAAGGTATCGAACACGTGACCTTTGAAATGAAAAGTGAAAGCTTAACCATTAATCCAACATAACACCATTGTTTAGTATTTCAAAATAATATATCATAAGGTCTTATAATTATATCTCATTAAAAGATTTGCACAAGTAGTTAGATACCTAACCTTTTTATGATAATAACAAGACTATTATAGACATAAACTCTTACTCCAATTCCGTTTAGTACTATTGCTTTCATCCCCAAACTTTAAGGGTTTATTTTTCAAAAAATTATGCAATTACTTATCATGTCATTACGTCATTTTTTTATCACTTGACAAAAAGTTACGAAAAGCAACAAACCGGGGCGTTGCCCGAAAGACTCACTAGTTGTTTACTAAAAATAATGTTTGTACATACAAATACCAGTATACTACCAAGTAATAGCAAGCTAAGTTATAACAACTTACGTATAAGGTAGTGACAGTGCCGGCAGAGTTACCACCAACAAGTTTTAGTTGCATATCAACTCTTCCAAACATGTAATCTTTTTTAGAACGAAACCCAGAGCCAGAACCCTTGTCTAAGGAGAGCGAAAGTGTTTGGCCGCCTGGACCGGAGACTCGGACCCTTTGACCACCAAAAGTGGGCTCAAACTCGGCATTGAAGTTGCCCGCACCATAGGCAGTTGGGCTAACCACAAGAGCAATCACCATAACAAATTTAAGCACAAGCATATTGGCATGCCTATTTGATGACATTCCCATTCTTGAGAAGAGGTATAGATGAAGAAGGATAAGTTAATTCGATGTGGTTAAATAAGAGTGGAAAGACGAGGTATATATAGTAGATATGAGTGGGTGATGATATGCATGTTAATACAAGGGAAGATTCATACTTTGAGTGATGTGATAAGGGAAGGCAACAACAACTAGAGTGGGGATCATTGGCAAGCTGGCCAATAGTTGAACTCAACCGAAAATTTGATCCGAAATTGAATTTGTGTTTTTTCGTAGGTCCCCTTTTGATTTGATTGGTACTGTATAGTAGTTCTACTGATTTTGTGTGGACTATATTTTGCTGTAAAATTATGATTATGTCTTTCATAGAGTCCTACTATTTGGAAAATATATAGGAACTTGTGGCTTGCTCGTTGGGGGTTATTTGAATAAATTTTTCTAATGTGTTAGGCTCTGTTCTTTTGGACTTATTAATTTCAGTCCAATTCAGTTTAGTTTCATTAAGTTTAGTTTAGTTTCATTAAGTTCAATTTTGTTCAATTCAGTTTTAAAAAATTCAGTTCATCTTCATTGAAAAGTTCAATTCAGCTCCATTATATTCCCTCCGTTCCAGAAAGATCTGAACACTTGTTGGGACACGTAGTTTAAGGTAATCAGTTGTAGTGTGGTTATCAAATGTTATTTTATTTAAAAAGTAGATGTGATAGGAGTTAGTTGGTGGGTTATTTTTTATTAGAGGAGAGAGAAACTTGGGTAACTTTTTATTGATAAAAGGTGGAATGTGGGACAAAGATGTGTAAGAGAAATGATATATTAATGGTGGGACCAGCCAAAAAAAGAAGTGTTCAAAATAATTTGGGACAAACATAGAAGAAAAGTGTTCAAACTATTCTGGAACGGAGGGAGCATCAATTTAATTCTGTACAAAAGAACAAATATGACTATTCCTCCTTTTATTTGACTTACTGAAAAAACAAGTTTTCTATTTAACCTATTTACTTTTTCGAAAAGAAGCTAAGGCAGCATTAAAAATTTACAATGTTGCATTTCATTAGATGATCAAATTATATGTCCAACATTCTTAAAACTTGTAGTACAATGAAAATATTTCTCGTGCAATGACTGTTAAAAGAAAAAATAAATAAAAGGATGACATATGCCAAGTGTAGTTTAGCTGAATAAGTCTTACACACTCTTGTGATTGGTACCTATGACTTGAAATCATTTTCTTTCAAGATTGTGTTTTTTTCACCTTAATTTTCATAAACTTATTTGAACCGAATTTAGTTGAACTTATGTAAAATTAATTTGCACTTATATAAACTTATTGAAATTTTATTAAATTTGTAAGATGTAAGAATTTATTGAAACTTCAATTTTTTTTGAACTTATTTAAATCTAGTTAAAACTATATGAACTTATTCAAAAAAAATTGAAACTTATCTAAATTTAAAACATAAAATACATCTTAATGACGCATTCTATATCATTGCCCTCATGACTCCGTGAACCTTCCAAGAAAAAACTAAAGTATTGTTAGTGAACTCTTTCTACCAACCTTTTCGTACTTTTTCCAGTGTGATAACACCTCAAACGTCCTACTAGTATTTGTTTTAATATAAGTACTATCTGACATTTTCAAAGTAAAAAAAGTAAAAAGTAAAAAGTAGAGAGTATAAAGCTGTCTCTAATTATATTCAATTAATTCAAACCCCACTTTATTAATATCATGCTAGAAATATAACTTCAACTTGCACCAAATCGACAAAGGATCGTGAGTTGTGAATAGCTGGGGTCGAACTGTCGATGTTAGGCTTGTAAAATGTAAACGTAACATGTCAAATCATCATGGGCTAGCAAGGAAACAAGCTAGCCAGTGGCAACAAGCGTTGGATTTATTCTTTTACCTTTGTCAGAAAAATTAACGTGTCTGAAAATTTTTTTGGATGTAAGAACTTTTAATGTATAGTATTATACAAATGAATATATGGACTATAAATTATATTTCTGCCGATTTAATCTAAATATAGTATGGTATGGCAAAGTTTTTTTGACCACGTAGAAGTAGTATTTATCAAGGGATATTGGCACTTGTTCTTGACGGGTGAGAAATTGGCACTTCAGGTACTTGTGCATTAATTTTTTGACGAGTACTTGTTTGTTGTTTTGGATTAGATTCTTTGTTCGATCAAGATTAGACTGAAAAGCTAACAATGAAGTACTGAAATGCGACACTTGTTATGTGCTTACTAGTTCACAGTTGCGCAAGCACATCAACATTAATGTAAGATGCATGCACATGCACATGCATTGTCACTTGTGTGCTAGAGTAGGCGTGAACAGGAAAGAGAAAAGTATACAACACTATCCTTTAGGCCTTTACTAACAAAGTAACGAGTAGGGGAAAAAAATCATCAATATAGCTTCTTGTGTGTTTTTTTTCCTTCCTATTTAGAATAATCTTGACACTGTTCATAATTCGAGAATTTTTTTTAAATTCTTCTCGATATATAAGAATGAAATAGTCATAGTGCAACGCAGGGCCGTGGGAGGACCTTTAAAGGCACACTCGTGCCTTGGAAGGGCATGCGATGCCATCCGGAGGCCCTCCTAAGCCTAGCGAGCGGTTGTGCCAAGCAAGCTAAGGGAAGGCAAAAGTGGACAGGGAAGGAAGGTCTGAGGTACCCGGAGGAATACTCGACCCCTTGGGGGCCCTAGGAGGTCCTGAAGAAAAAAGGCGTTGGGCTTAGGGAAGTCGAAAAATAAGCCGAAAACTGGAAAAAAAACGTGGATTACACTCCACGACTCCGGGAGCCTGCGGGGTCCGGGCACCGGTGCCCTTGGGGTGCACCCCAGGGTCGTGGAAGGCCCTTTGAAGGCACACTCGTGCATTCGAAGGGGCATATGATGTCAAATGACGGCCCTCCTAAGCCTAGTGAGGGTTGTGCCAAGCAAGCCAAGAGAATACAAAAGTGGCCAAGGAAGGAAGGTGTGAGGTACCCAGGGGTATCCTGAGGCACCCCGGGGGCCCTAGGAAGGTCCCAGACGAAAAAAGTCGTCGGACCAGGAAAGTCGAAAAATGGCTCGGAAATTGGAAAAAGTGTGGATTATAGTCCACGGCTCTGGGCCCCACAGGGCCCGGGCACCGGTGCCCATAGGGTGCACCCCAAAGCCGTGGGAGGCCCTTCGAATGCACACTCGTGCCTTGGAAGGGGCATGCGATGCCCTCCGGAGGCCATCCTAGGCATAACGAGGTTTGTGCCAAGCGAGCCAAGGTCTGAGGCACTCGGGGGCCCTAGTTCGGTACGAAAAAAGCCTTCAAGCCCGAGGGAAGTCGGAAAATGGCCCGAAAACTGGAAAAAAACATGGATTATATAGTACATGGCTTGGGCGTCCGCGGGGCTCGGGTATCGGTTCCCATGTGGTGCACCCTAGGGCCGTATCTTGCTTGAATCGTCTCAATTACTGAGTTCATCATTAATATTCGATAGTTATAATAATTACTAATATTTAATGAAAGATATTTAAGATGAAAAAAGCGCATTGACAAACGCGATAAATTAAAGTAGAAAGAACAAAAAAATTACAAAGGGAGTACTAACCCATTGAACTATTGTTAGCCACCACACCCAACACCCTAGTAATTAGTTACTACCCTTTGCTGTCAAGAACACTAGCAAGTCTCTAAATCTCTCACGTTTGTTATTGTGCCTATATATTAAACAAGAGTGTGTCTTGGATGTAACATGTTACACCATAACTTATTGTGTAGCATGCATAATGACATAGACTTCAATAAAAATGACATGGATTATACAAATAATAACATGAATCTCATGTTAATTTATCATTTATTTCATGTCATCTGAGTTTTTTTTTTTTTTAACAAAAGAAGTGGTGGTTTGTGAAATTAATATCTAGAATTTTAAACCATTCCAAATGTTGGAAGCTCCACAGAAACTAAGCAATAAACCAAAAAATTCCAAATTTCAAAATATGCTCCACATTACTAAGCTGTACGTGACTTTCCAGGATAGTCTCCCTTTCGTCGGTTTTGAGCAAAATAATCCTAGCTTGCACAAGAGTAGACACTCCAATTTGCTAAAACTTTTCTTCCCTTGCTTCAAGCATCACCAATCACCATGACCAAATGTTTGTGGACCTATTCTCATGTAATAAGTAATAACCCAATGTTCAAATCAATACATACAAATAAGTAACCATAATTTGCTCATTATTGGCAACAAAATCGATCCTTAATTAGACATGTAGATTATGGATCACAAAATTCAATAATAGCCTTAAGTAATCCCTAAGAATATATAGTCGTATAGCTAGATAATTATTTTAAAAAACACATTGTTCCTCATATTGCAATCCTCTTGTTATTATTGGTCCCAAAAATTAATGTAAACTTAAATCTCTTCATGGAATCCATCACGTACATATCCTTGCCATGCATGAATGAATCTTTAGCCATATATAGTCATAAGACCTAGAGGTGTAAATAATGCGAATTGAGCTCGAAGTTAAAGTAGCTCAATTCAACTCACTAATTTCGAGTTGAGCCGAGTTGAGTCAAGTTTACGGATCGGAAGTCAATCTTTCAACGTGCTCTGACGTATTTGATCAAGTCAAACTTGAGTAGCTTGCAAGTTGTCTAATATGAGGGTAGATGATATTTTTTATTAAAGCATTTTGCTTTTGATGGGACTTGATAATTATGTTTTTGAGTTTCTAACAACTTTTTGAGTAACTTAACTCAACTTGACAATAATCAAGTCGAGTTTCGTCCAATTCCATTTGATCAAATAGCTCATGAGTTTTTGCGCCTCATTAACACCCTTGCTCGTATGCAAGAGGGTTTATATTCACAAATACACACAATTTCACATTACAAGTTGCTATACGCAACGCGCCCATCAGCCCATGGTTTACTAATAGTAATGCATAAATACTGTAAAAGGACGAACTCAACCAAAAGTTTAAGCTTATGATTAGAGTCTCAGAAATAGTTTTATACTCTATCATGCCCCTCTCACACGAGAGCCCATTAGGCTTGAAGTGTGGATGCAACACATACCTCCCTCATACCTGGCGCTAAATATTCCACTAAAAAAGGAGGGGTGAATGAGATTTGAACACTTGACCTTTATGTCAAGCTGACTCTGGTACCATGCAAAAGGACAAACTCAACCAAAAACTTAAGCTAATGGTTGGAGTCCCAGAAATAGTTTTATACTCTATTAGATACAGTTATGGATAAGCCTTAGTTAGGTTGCAAGTAATAAGGTCACTATTGATGACATCAATCAGATTGACAATAATATTTAGGAGGGGTTATTAATTAATTTTCAATGTCTTGATTAGATTATTGGTAATGTCAAAACATTATTATTTGAACGTGTAGTACGGTAAATAGAAGACGAGTTGAACTAATTAGATGTATTTCTTTGAATTTTTTTTTCTGTTTTATACTCTAATAAATTTACTCAACCTAGGCCCTGTTCTTTTGGACTTATTTTCAGCAAAAATAAGTAAAAATAAGTTCAGTTCAGCAAAAATAAGTTCAGTTCAGCAAAAATAAGTAAAAATAAGTTCAGTTCAGCAAAAATAAGTAAAAATAAGTTCAGTTCAGCAAAAATAAGTTCAGTTCAGCAAAAATAAGTTCAGTTCAGCCAAAATAAGTTCAGTTCAGCAAAAATAAGTTTAGTCTTGTCTAATGTTGTAATTATTATTTTTGTTATCAATATTACTATTACTCTTGTTATTATGATTATTAATATTATAATTAAAATAACGATGAATTTGTATTTTTTATTTTTTTATTTTTTATTTATTTATTTATTATTTATTATTTAGTATTTATTAATTATTATTATTTATTCTTATTTATTATTTATTATTTATTATGATATATTATTATTATTATTATTATTATTATTATTCTAATTATTTATTATTATTATTATTATTTATTCTTATTTATTATTTATTATTTATTATTTATTATTTATTATGATATATTATTATTATTATTATTATTCTAATTATTTATTATCATTATTATTATTTATTATTTATTATTTATTATTTATTATTATTATTATTATTATTGTAACTATTTATTATTATTATTTATTATTATTATTTTATTATTTATTATTTATCATTTATTATTATTATTATTTATTATTATTATTATTAATTTAATTATTATTATTATTATTGTTATTATTTATTATTATTATTTATTATTTATTATCTATTATTTATTTATTTATTATTATTATTATTATTATTATTTATTATTTATTATTTATTATTATTATTATGTTTTATTTTTTATTTATTTATTTATTAATTATTATTAATTATTTATTGTTATTTATTATTATTATTATTTATTATTTATTATTTATTATTTATTATTTATATTTATTATTTATTATTTATTATTTATTATTTATTACAATTTTTTTTATTTTTTTTATTATTATTATTATTATTATTATTATTTATTATTATTATTAATATTATTTTTTATGATTTATTATTTATTATATATTATTATTAATATTATATTTTATTATTTATTATTTATTATTATTATTATTTATTATTATTATATATTAATTTATTACTATTATTTATTATTATTTTTATTATTATTATTATTATTATTATTATTATTATTATTTATTATTATTTATTATTTATTATTTATTATTATTAATATTATTTATTATTATATTTTATTTGTTATTTATTATTATTATTATTATTTATTATTTATTATTATTTTTATTATTATTTATTATTTATTATTTATTATTTATTATTATAAAATAATAATAAGTATTGATAATATTATGTTAATACAGTTTAGTTCAAAGAAAAATAAGTTCGGTTCAAAAAAATAAGTTCGGTTCACCCAAAATAAGTTCGGTTCGGCAAAAAATAAGTTCGGTTCGCCAAAATAAGTTCGGTCCAGCAAAAATAAGTAAAAATAAGTTCGGTCTCAAGCAAAAATAAGTAAAAATAAGTTCAATTCAGCAAAAATAAGTTCGGTTCAACCAAAATAAAATAAGTTCGGTTCGGTTCACTAAAATAAGTTCAAAAGAACAGGGCCCTAGTCTTATTGAAATTAGGCTAAATGAATTCTCTCGATGAATGAAGTAGGCTTTCTTTTAACTGTAGATGTAATTTCATAAGGGATATGCTAGTCTTTTTCAATAAGAGGGTTCGGTTATTATTTTCACAAATTCTTGAGTGTAACTATTACACCATAATTTATGATATAACAACCCACAAATCATCGTTTCTTTTGTAAAAGAAACTCAAATGACATGAAATGCATGACAAAATGACATGATAGTGATTCACGTCATTATTTGTATATTTCATGTGATTCTTGTTGGAGTCTAATATTTTCTCATCGGTTTAGGATATAATTTGTATAGGTTTATTGTTATATTGTTTGGATTCCTAATATAGTTAGGTTTCGTATTTTGTAAACCCTATGAATACTATCAATAGAATTGCTCTAAGATTAAGGAGTTTCACAAATCACAATATCTGACAGTCATCATTATGCATGTTACACAATAAGTTATGGTGTAACATCACGTTACACCCAAGACGCACTCTTTTATCTTTGATTGATCATTGAAACACTTATGAATGTCACTCATAGTTTTGAAATACTAGGCTAACTCAAATATCTTCTATCCAGTTTATTTTTATCATTATACGTATATATCATCACTTAACTTTATTGATTGAAGTTAATTATTCTTTACCTTATTTATTTTCTTAAAATAAGAAGTTTGTTTAAATCTAATTATGTGAACCAATAATATTGATGACTAGTATATATAATGACATAAAAAAGCAGGATAGAAGACTTCAACTCCAATAAACAATGTGAAAACTACATAATACACGTCTCCAATGCACATATATTTATTTTAAAATTAGGAACACCAGTCCAGATATATATGCATATTAGATAGAAGTATTATATATATATATATATATATATATATATATATATATATATATATATATATATATATATATATATATATATATATATATATGAAGTGAGTTCATATGAGAATGCATACTTACATGAGAAATGAGAATGGATTTTACACGCTATAACTCTAATGAACAAGTGATGTAACTCTAATGAAAAAGTGATGTAACTCCAAAAAAAAAAGAATATTAGAAAAAAAAATGTAAAAAAATTTTTTTTTCCAAAATATTTTCAGGTATAACTCTAATGAACAAGTGTTGTAACTCTAATTCAATCGTGTGGTTGAGATTCATTTTCATTTCTCATGTAAAGAAGCATTCTCATGTGATCTTGCCCCATATATATATATATATATATATATATATATATATATATATATATATATATCACTTCACCTCCTAATCTGAAATGCAATATGTTATCCTTTGTTCTAGAATAATGCCCTACAAATTGATCACTCTATAGCTTCTAGCTTAATTAGCTTGCCTTAGATCTTAGCTTGACTTACCTCTCATTGCTGATCTGAGATAATATTATTTTGTGTATTTTCCAAGCTACAATTCAGCATTTTTAAGCTCAAAAAGGTAAGTTGTAATGTGTTGTGGACTTGTGGTATTAATCATTGAAGTTTATAATCGCTGTTTGGCCTAAGCTTATATATTCCGCAGAATTGAAGACATATGCATACATGTCGGCTTTTAATCAGTAACTAGTTTTTAGACACGGGCTATACCCCGGGTAATTATAATAATTATTTATTAACATTTTACTTTATAAATATAACACTAAACATTACTTGGTTTGGTAGTTAAGACTCTAGTGTATAACATTAAGGTCATGGGATCGGATATTATAAGATGTATTTTCTACTATTTCTTTATTTTATGAGTTTTTTGCGAGGATATACCAGGGTAATAGGGCATTTTGTGGGGATATACTTCACTAAATTTTTTTGTGAGGATATACCAACCTAAATTTAAATTTTGTTAAAAGGTACCAAAAACACTATTTCCGACGAAAAAGTCAAATTTCCGGCCTTTGACTTGGTAGGAACTCGCGAGTGAGCAACAAATGTTGTGTTTTACCCCCTCAACCACGCGCATACTATTGAAATGTTTTTTTTAACAATTTTTTTTAAGAATTTTCTCCCTTAATAACCAACTTCCTCTCTGAATATTTCCCTCTTCTTAAACCTTGAAAAATAACGCTCTTCAATTCAGCAAGAAAGGGCAGCCCAAAATCACCAATTGCAAGGTATGATGTCTTATTTTATCTTTAATCTCAATTCAATTTACTTCTTGTGTTCTTCAATTGTACTATGTGGTTTGAATTTGTGCTATAGGGTACAAACTAGGGTTAAGTTACCAAGTCAAAGGCCGGAAATTTGACTTTCTCGCCGGAAATAGTGTTTTTGGTACCTTTTAACAAAACATAAATTTAGGTTGGTATATCCCCATAAAAAAAATTTAGTGAGGTATATCCCCACAAAATGCCCTATTACCTTGGTATATCCCCGCAAAAAAACTCTTATTTTATTGTATGTGTGTTTACATAAAGTAAACACTCTAAGGGATAGCGCCACGTGGTATAGTTCCTCGCTTGAGAACGCTCTTTTAATATATTAGTATAGATATAGAACTAGTTTTATAGTAGTTTGTAAATTCTTTTAACATCATGAAGCCTTAGAAACTGAACAAGTGTGTAAGGAATGTAGGCTTTATATACAAGACGAAAATTGTAATTTGTGAAATACTATTACTACTACTTTCTTTTTAATCTACTTCCTCTGTTTTTTTTTTACTCGCAACACTTATTTTTTTCATCAACTCCAATGTAATTTTTGGGTACTAGCCTCATATGCACGCGATACGCGCGTTAATTTCAAAACTTATTATTCTATTATATACTACATCCGTACTATATTTATAATTAAACCATGTGAAAGATTAATAAATAGATGAATTTAGATATATTAATTCGCTAATTTAAAAAACTACTCCCTCCGTCCCAGAAAGATCTGAACACTTGTTGGGACACGTAGTTTAAGGTGATAAGTTGTGGTGTGGTTATCAAATGTTATTTTATTTAAAAAGTAGATGTGATAGGAGTTGGTGGTGTATTTTTTATTAGAGGAGAGAGAAAGTTGGGTAACTTTTTTTTGATAAAAGGTAGAGTGTAGGTCAAAGATGTGTAAAAGAAATAATATATTAATGGTGGGACCATGCCAAAAATTGAAGTGTTCAAACTAATTTGGGACAAACATAAAAGGAAAGTGTTCAGACTATTATGGGACGGAGGTAGTAACAAAGGTTGCGAGTTATTTTAAATATTAGTCTTTTGTGAATGAATTTTGAGCAGAACATAAATAATGAGTTGGTTTGACTGAATTAAATAGTATCAAAGGTAGTGAATGTTTCACACTTTTCAGGTGGACGTCGTATATACCATATTCTCTTTTAAATAAAAGGGTCAAGATATTATGTCCACTTAATTTTTTGATTGAAGTATTTGATGCATATACCATTTTTAACTTGTTTAGAATGGTAAGTTGAAATGAGAAAAGATTCTTAAATTATTTTTTTTATAATTTTTTTTATAATTTTTTTCATTCCACTAATTAGATCATTGAGGGTAATTTAGTATTTTCACATGGGGACACCATCTTCTTATCCCCTTCCCTTATATATATATTTTTTTGAAAGAGAAATTTCATTAATTGAAGGCCAAACGACATCTATAATAGGTATTAAAGAAAGACAATATACAATTAAACAAGGCTAAATCAAATTCGTCTTCGAAGAAACTACAATGAACCAGATCGAGCAATACAAATAAGACATTTCCCTTGTATTTGTTGAATCACAAGCCTATTGATGAGGAAGTCTATCATTCTGACATAGTTTAGGAAGGGCATTATTGATCGAGCCATGTTGACCGCATCCGAGATTCCAATACCTTCATGTTGAGTTTCGCACTTCAACCAATGAGAACAATTTCTCATACCTAAAAACAAAAAGACCATACTCACAACTCCCATAGGGGAGAAGGAGATCTCCAAAATAGAGACTAAAATCCCTGTAACAGGGTTTGAAAAAATCTCATAAAGAGAGACTAATTTATTAAACAAAACAAGAAAATGAACTAAAAACTGAAAATAAAAGGGGAAAAGGGGCTTACCATAGATGAAATCATTCATGGCAGCCCCTAACTGATGAAGAAGAGGTAGGGGAGGCTAGGGTTTTCCCCCTTCCGTATACGATAGAGATGAGAGAGGTAGAGAGGAAAAAAAAGAGAGGGCCCATGTGATTGGAGAGAGATAGAGAGAAAGGAAAAGCAAAAATAAAAAGTTTTGCAAGTAATTAATTATTTATCTTTTAGGAAAGTGTTGCGGGTAAAAAAAAACGGAGGAAGTACATAGTTTGACTTTCATGCTTGAATTGCCGATGTAAAAAGTTTGTCAAAATTATATAATATCGTCAAAAATGAACAAATAACAATTATAAATAGTTGTTATTTGGAAAGTATATAGCTTAATTTACATTCGTCCATTCTATACTTTTCATGTTGTTGATACTTCCTCTATGCCAAAATCATTGCTTCATTTCCTATCATAAGTGATCAAAGTTCACAAATTTGCACGGTAAAATTTCATCAATATATTAAAAAAAATACTAAAATATGAGGTCTTGTTGGGTTCGTCATATATAGTGTCTATGTTTAGAATATAAACCTTTAATGATTATTTTTTACTAATACGTAATAAAAGATATTGATGATAAAACATGTAGACTCCGAAAATTAAATGGAATGATGAATTAGAGACAGAGGGAGTATTAAGTTATACTTCGTCAGTAGCTTTTTAAGTGACACACTTCTCACAAAAAGCTTTTACATATATAAAAGGGAGAAGAGTGTCACTTGAAAAGAAAGGGATGAAGTATTTGTATAGTCAAATTCTTAAATTTGAATAATGTTTTTAGTCTTATTTTTTTTGCATTTTTTTGTTGTACCCACAATATTTTATACGTTTCCTATTCTAAGGCTACAAAATTGAAAAACAGATTAACAAACAAATAAACTTAACATTGATTTAAGGGAAGAGTAGAACATAGAACAAATATAAAATTTAAGGTACAACTTGAAAGGAAAAAAAACATCAAAACTTAGGAGTACAAATAGAAAACTTTAAATTAAGGTTGAGGTGGTGGAGTAATGACATCGCTTCCCACCTCATATCCCTGAGGTCTAGGGATCGAACCTCATGGGACTCATTTGAGGATTTTCCCTTATCCTCCTCAAGTGAGTCCTCTTCATCTTACCTTTAAAAAAAAAAAAAAAAGTAGAAAACGTTAAAACACATGGCTACCGTATAGGAAAACAAATAAAAAGACACTATATATTCCATGGATAAAATAATATTAAATATAAAGAAAATTTGTCAAAAACAACCTTTTAAATTCAACTTTTTGCGAGAAACAACCTTTTAAAAAAAATCTGGCAAAATAAGACCTTAAGAAGAAAATATTTTGCGAGAAATAACCTCGACCCATTTTTCGGCATTCACCAAGCATTTTTCAGCGTTGACTCGTTAAAATCAAACATGTGGATGGCACGTGAACTACATCTCTTACGTTTCAACTCTTTTTTTCTCCATTTTTCGACATTGACCAAATATTGTTCGATGTTGAATTCTTCAGTATATGAAGGGAAATGGGTTGAAACATAAGAAATGTAGATTGCGTGTCTTGCCATGTTTGGTTTTAGTGAATTGAAGCCGCAAAATACTTGGCCAATGCCTAGAAAATGGTTCAAGGTTGTTTCTCGTAAAAAAATTATTTTTAAGGTCTTATTTTGCCATAATTTTTTTAAAAGGTTGTTTCTCGCAAAAACTTGTATTTAAAAGGTTGTTTCTGACAAATTTTCCTAAATATAATTATTAGTATTTAGGGCAATCTAATGTAGCCAAAAAAAATTTAATTATCTATTTTTAATGGATAAACCCACCCATCATAAATGTAACATTCTCCTGCTCTTTACCATATTTGAATTCAGAAACATTGAATTTGACCAAGATTATGAAATCTGATACCCATGAACTTTTCTTTTGAGGGGTATACCAAATGAACTTGAAGGTAATTTCATGTGGGTAAAGGTAAAGTAACTAAAACTCTAGAAGATGCTATCAGAAGAAAGATCTCAGTATCACCGTCTAAGCTTGAATTTGGAGATTTGCATATAGATTCACCATTAACTAAGCAGGAAATCTAGAAAGCAAAGGTAAAAGAAACACTATCTATATATGTCTAGCTAGCTTGTCCGCCGACATGATAGAAAAATCCGAAAAAAGATTGCCGCCACACAAAGTAGCACTTAGCGGACCTTAGTTTATTATAATTAGGAAGATTAGGATTAGCATTTAAGTAAGAAAATATCATGGATGCAACCATGGTAGATTTTGGATCTGTTCATTTGTAATTTATTTTATATATCATAACTTATTTGATTTTAACTTACTAGTCGAACTTATCGTCTAAATTTGTAAGACCTTATTAGAAGTTATCTGAACTTATTAGAACTTAGTACATCTTATTTGTGAGTATTCAAAGCTTTTTTTTGTTGAACTAAACTTATTGAAACTTATTTATACCTAATTTGAACTTATATTATCTAAACTTATATTTCTTATAAGGACTTAAAATAAGGTGAAAAGACCTTTATTATATGGCACGACTATTTACTTATCAACCAATCAAAACATTTTAAAAAATATTTTAGTATTTTTCAATCAAAAATATCTATATACATTGACACAGGTGTAACTGCTATTAGCTAGAATATCATCTCGGATTTAAGAGTGTAGCTTCAAATATCAATGTAGCTTAGAGTACAAAAAGTTGCAAAAGGGAGTAGCTAGTGTTAGAATGCTATTATAAGGTCCTATATATTCTTTTAGACTTATTTTTAAGCTTTTTGGTTGAAGAGTTGTTCAGTTCAGTTTAGCTCAAGTCCGTTCAAATCAGTTAAGTTCAATTAGTTAGCCCTAACAAATTAAGTTTAGTTAGTTTTGTTCAGCCAAATTTAGCCTAAAAGAATAAGGCCTAAACTCATTAGAGAGCTCCCAAAATAGTGAGTTTATAGTTACTAGGATGTCTAGATAGAGTGTACGTCCTCAATATAAATGATTACATTATTGCATTATACTTTAACTCATCCGTTTTTTTTTTTTTTTTTGCAATATTTAGACCTTCACTTTCGCCAAGAGACTATATAATCTTTAATCATTAATATATTTAATTATCAATTGTGAGAATTATAGATTATTGATAGTTTTTTTAAATATCATAGAGATAGATCCAAAAACATATATGGTAATATTTTTTTATATATTAGTAACTAACTTTCAGTCAAAATTAGTACATAAATAGTAAAAGGTCAAAACATTATTTTAATAATTAGTAATAATATAAAGTTATGGGGAAGTTCCCCTAAAAAAACGTCATGGGGAAGTTAATATTAGTAATGCATTAATAGGGTTATTTAACATGACTTAAATGAAATCAATCAATATATATATATAAAGGAGGAACTTTTCGAGAGCGTAGGGAGCTCCTCAAGATTTCGAGCTCATATAGCGCGCCACTTAAGATTGACACGTCATCAATTTATATTTTTATTTTTTACAAAAATAGAGTTCTAGATGATTTAAATACATATAAGGAGATTTGGATAAGCGAAAATTAGAGTTTGGATTAGAATCAACAATCTAAATTATTATATCATGAAAATTGTGTATAACTTTTGCTACGTAATTCGGAATATTATAATTTTTGTACCATTGGAGAGTGCTCGAAATATGCTTCGAAATAAGATCCATGTATAATATAGTTGTACAACTTATGAAATATAGAGCGCCGTGTAGGATTGTCATGTCATCAATTTTTATTTTTATATTTTTTTCTAAAAATAGAGTTCTACATAGATTTAAATACATATAAGGAGTCTTGGATAAGCAGAAATTAGAATTTCGTTTTGAATGAACAACCTAAATTATTGCATTATGTAAATTGTGTATAACTTTTGCTACCTAATTCAGAATATTATAATTTATGTACCATTAGATAGTGCTCGAAATATGCTTTGAAATAAGAACCATTTACAATATAGTTCTACAATTTATGAAATAGAGAGCGCCACTTAAGATCGCCACGTCATTAGTTTTTATTTTAAATATTTGAAAAAATAGAATTCTATATATATTTAAATACATAAAATAGTTTTGAATAGGGGGAAATTAGAGTTGTGTTTTGAATAAACAACCTAAATTATTATATTATGTAAATTGAATTTAACTTTTGCTACCTAATGCAAAACATTATAATTTTTTAACCATTGGAGAGTGCTTGAAATATGCTTCAAAATATGATCTATTTACAATATAGAGTTACAACTCATGAAAATATATTAAATTAGATGCATTGTAGGACATTATTTAGTCTTTTTTTTTTAGATAAATATAATAATGGCTATAAGTATTAGGTATAGTGTATTATATGTGATTATAACATTGTATTATAACATGATTAAACATATTATCTTTCAAAACCTCAACCTTACTCAATTAAACTAAAACAATATAGTATTGCAGCAAAATTTATTAAGTAAAATCTATAGCGATAAAGTTACATATTAGAGTTTTGGATTATGTAAAATTAGAGTTTGATTTAAATAAAACATCCTTAGAATATTATAAAGAGCTCCACCTAAGCATGCCATGTCATTCTTATCAATTTTTAAGAAAGTATTATTTATGTCCTGCATCAATTAAATTATTACCCTCTACTTTCTTAAAGTATCATTCGGGTATTATTCATGTTAAAATTGTATTAGCTATTGTTAGTCATACCTGTTATTGGGATACCATTTAATTGGTTTGGACATGGTTTTTAAGGAAATAAAAAATGGGTAGTCTAGTATAGACTATAGAGGTACCTCTTTAGTTAACTAGAGTATGGGACAAATAAATCCTTATTAAAGTAAACGCAACTTTATAAGGCAATTCGGGTAATTAATGATGGTTTTATTAACATAGAGTAAAGGTAATATTGTCAACTGTAGTTTCTTTTTTCACCAAAAGTGGAATGGTTCCAAAAGATCAAACTACCTAAAGTGGGAATTGTTGTAATAGAAAAAGAACGGAGGAAGTATGTAAATACAATGATTTTGAAAAATCTCATTTAACAACAACACAAAATCAACAATAATTTTAACAAAAAATTTGCAATAAAATAAAATAAACAACAAGATTTTGAGCTCATAGAGCGCGCCACGTAGGATTGCCACGTCATCAATTTATATGTTTATTTTTTACAAAAATAGAGTTCTAGATGATTTAAATACATATAAGGAGATATGGATAATCGAAAATTAGAGTTTGGATTTAAATCAACAACCTAAATTATTATATCATGAAAATTGTGTATAACTTTTGCTACGTAATTCTGAATATTATAATTTTTGTACCATTGGAGAGTGCTCGAAATATGCTTCGAAATAAGATCCATTTATATTATATAGTTGTACAACTTATGAAATATAGAGCACCGTGTATGATTGTCATGTCATCAATTTTTATTTTTATATTTTTTCTAAAAATAGAGTTCTACATAGATTTAAATACATATAAGGAGTCTTGGATAAGCAGAATGAAATTGGAGTTACGTTTTGAATAAACAACCTAAATTATTATATTATGTAAATTGAATTTAACTTTTGCTACCGAATTCAAAACATTATAATTTTTTTACCATTGGAGAGTGCTTGAAATATGCTTCAAAATATGATCTATTTACAATAAGCGTTACAACTCATGAAAATATATAAAATTAGATGCATTGTAGGACATTATTTAGTCTTTTTTTTAGATAAATATAATAATGGCTATAAGTATTAAGTATAGTGTATTATATGTGATTATAACATTTGATTATAGGTCCAATTTACAGGATTAAACATATTATCTTTTAAAACATCAACCTTACTCAACTAAACTAAAACAATATAGTATTGCAACAAAATTTATTAACTAAAATCTATAGTGATAAAGTTACATATTAGAGTTTTGGATTATGTAAAAATTAGAGTTTGATTTAAATAAAACATCCTTAGAATATTATAAAGAGCTCCACCTAAACATGCCATGTCATTCTTATCAATTTTTAAGAAAGTATTCTTTATGTCCTGCACCAATTAAATTATTACCCTCTACTTTCTTAAAGTATCATTCGGGTATTATTCATGTTAAAACTGTATTAGCTATTGTTAGTTAGACCTGTTATTGGGATACCATTTAATTGGTTTGGACATGGTTTTTAAGGAAATAAAAAATGGGTAGTCTAGCATAGAGGTACCTCTTTAGTTAACTAGAGTATGGGACAAATAAATCCTTATTAAAGTAAACGCAACTTTATAAAGCAATTCGGGTAATTAATGATGGTTTTATTAACATAAAGTAAAGGTAATATTGTCAACTATAGTTTCTTTTTTTACCAAAAGTGGAATGGTTCCAAAAGATCAAACTACCTAAAGTGGTAATTGTTGTAATAGAAAAAGAACGGAGGAAATATGTAAATACAATGATCTTGAAAAATCTCATTTTACAACAACACAAAATCAACAATAATTTTAACAAAAAATTTGCAATAAAATAAAATAAACAACCCGTGCAACGCACGGGCTTCAAACCTAGTTATTTATAATCTGGCATCATGTAAACATACGTGTCACAAAAGAGATGAGTTATCTTACTTATTTATATCAACTAGCTTTTAACCCGTGCAAAAATGCACGGGAGGTTTTATGTAGATATGATTTGAACCCGTGCATAATACACGGGAATGGTTTTGTTTATTAATTAGTTGTTTTTGTTCCAAATTTATTGAATAAAATTATTATAATTCATGCATTTAAGATTGAAAGAATATAAAATGTAAAATTATATTTCATGATATATAAAATCCTTTATTACAACATTTTAAACTTTAAAAATCTTATAATCGTGATATCTACATCTATACATACATAAATGAAAAAAAAAACACACTGAAATGCGCGAGCATATTTTATTTTATAAATTTAAGATTTTAGAATGTTTCTCCTAAAATCATGGTATGAATGTTAGCTCATGATTTAATGTTTTTATAATCATATCGTGTAATAAAATATATTTTAAAACCGGCTTATGACCCGTGCATTTAGTGATCGATGTAGCTAATGTCATGATAAAATGCACGGGACGTTTTTTGTTGATTAGATATACTAAAAAAATATTGATTGACTATTTTATTTATACAAATTCTTTAGTAACACATATATACAATAAATTATTGTGAGATAGGGGGTAACTTTTTGCCTTAATTACGTCAATTTTATTAATCTCTAAGTGACCCACTTAAGATTAAAAGTTACACTTTGCTTAACCGTTACACTTTTTTAACTTGTAAAATGACCCATTTTAATTAACTTAAAAGTGAATTGGTTTGACAATAATTTTATTATTCATCCAGAGCACTCAATACTTGTTGTTTCATTTAAAAGTGGCAAAGAACATGCATAATTAGCACAACAAATTGTTCATATGATATTTTTTTTATCTCTCATAAATCTTTGTATATTACTTCACTATTACTTCCACTATCGGGAAAAAAATTGTAAAATGACCCATTTTGACTTAAAAGTGAATTGGTTTGACAATAATAACAAATTGTTCATATGATATATTTTTTTATATTTCTCATAAATCTTTGTATGTTACTTCACTATTACTTCCACTATAAAAAAAAACTTATAAAATGATCCATTTTGACTTAAAAGTGAATTGGTTTGACAATAATTTTATTATTCATCCAGAGCACTCAATACTTGTTGTTTCATTTAAAAGTGGCAAAGAACATGCATAATTAGCACAACAAATTGTTCATATGATATATTTTTTATATCTCTCATAAATCTTTGTATATTACTTCACTATTACTTCCACTATCGGGAAAAAAATTATTGATAATTTTATATTTTAAGTTCACCATACTAAATTTTTAAATAAGATATATTATTGATAACGATTCAATAATGATTAAAAGTTCACTAACTACATACAATATTTCTTAGTCTAATCTGGAACCTCTTTATAAAGTATATAAAATCATTTTGTCCTTGATTCTCGGAAATTAAAGATCGTGTCACACGCTTACTTTAAATGTGATCACATACATAAAGTATATTAAAAATCGTCCAATAGTACAAACTTCATAAAAGATTCAAGATTTACGAAAATAAGTTATAACAATACACTATTGTTGTTAATTTGTTATTTTTCCACAAACAGTACATTATAAAGTGACCCCATTATCTGAAAACAATCCCTTTAAGTTACAAAATGACCAATTAAATTATACAGAGACCCATTAATTTACAAAGTGACACGTTTTTATCATTGGCTACTTGATACATAGTATAGACGATTATATAGGCAATATATATACTATGCTAGACGTGAAAATCGCATAAAATTATTGCACATATATTACATTAAAGGAAACTATTAAATTATAATTCAATTATAATCCCGATAAATTAGGAAATTTTATCGGAAAACACCTTATTTGTTTGAGATTGTGTAAAAAATTTATTATACTTCCTCCTTTCTTTTTAATTGCAATGTTTTCCTCTTCGAAAAGTTTCACATTAATTGCAACATTTTTCATTAAAGAAAATTTTACACACTCTATAGTTCATATTACGGTCTTACCTTTACTAACTACAATAACATTAAAAAATATGAATGGATCCAGTCCACAATAACTTATTATGTGTCAGGTACCATATAATATTGATAGTTTTTATTTGATATAATCAATTTCTATTTGATATAGTTAGTTTTTGTATGATATATATTCCCTTTTATATAGTTAGTTTTTGTATGATATGCTATACTCAATTCTCTAATTGGATTAAAAAAAAAACTCAATTCTCTGATATAGTTAGTTTTCATATAATATAGTCGATTTTGTCTGATATAGTGTTTTTTTTTTTTGTGTGTGGTAGAATTAGTTTAGGTTCACAATATTGTGACTATGTTCCGCGACACTTCCACCCGAGATATATCCTCCTAAATCCTAATGAATACTTATTTACTTCCATCAATTAACTTTTGTTAGCAAATTTTACTAATGCCAAGTTCCCAATACGTGCTCCCCAAAAGATAAAGAGTCCTCTACCAATTCTTTTTCTCTTCTATATCTTTCTTCCTCTTTGTGTTCAAGTGTTCTGCTGCTCTTCCCCAAAAAATTTGAATACCCAATTTGCTAGAAAATTCTACAATTTTGTACAGTAGAAAATGTGGGTTCAAATTCCTAGCATACTTGCAAGAAATTTCTATTAGTTCGACTCACTGAAGAAAATCGAGCAATTCTACAGCAAAAAAATGTCAGGTTTTCTTTGAGTGTCTAGTATGAATTTCCTCAAGTAAATCGATCAAAACTACAGCAGCAAAATTTCTTGAATCAATTGTTCGATTTTCTACATCAAAATTTCTTGAATCAATTGCGTTGGGTTTGTTAATCTTATTGTTGGTTTGAACTTTTGGGTTTTTCATTATGAATTTGGTCTGAAATATTCTTGATTCTCGGATTGTGTATGAAATCTTAAAAGAAAAATGGTTTACCAAAGGTAAGAGAAGGAAGATACTGGAGTCATGTATAGTTGCCCTTTATATAAATACTATCAAGTGAAAATAAGTAGAACCCTAGCCTCCCCCTCTCTCTTTCTCTCTCAAACCCTAGCCTCCCCTACCCCTTATTCATCAGTTAGGGGCTGCCATGGATGATTTCATCTATGGTAAGCCCCTTTTCCTCTTTTATTTTCAGTTTTTAATTCATTTTCTTGTTTTGTTTAATAAATTAGTCTCTCTTTATGAGATCTTTTTAAACCCTGTTATGGGGTTTTTAGTTTCTGTTTTGGAAATCTCCTTCTCCCCTATGAGAGTTGTGAGTATGTTTTTTTATTTTTAGGTATGAGAAATTGTTCTCATTGGTTGAAGTTCGAGACTCAACGTGAAGGTATTAGAATCTCGGATGCGGTCAACATGACTCGGACACAAATGTTCTTCCCAAACTACATCAAAATGATAGACTTCCTCATCAATAGCTGCTTGATTCAGCAAATACAAGGGGGCGGCGCTGTATTGCTCGATATGGTTCATTGTAGTTCCTTCGAAGACGAATTTGATTTAGACTTGTTTAATTGTATCTTGTTTTTCTTTAATACCGATTGTAGATGTCGTTTGGCCTTCAATTAATGAACTTTCTCTTTCAAAAAAAAAAAAATCAAGTGAAAATAAGTAATAACGACAATGATTTGCATATCCATTGAATATTTGATATTGCACTCATTAACAACGTCAATCACGGAGGAAATGGAGGTAATATGGCAACATTAGGTGGCTAATTAGATTTCAACGTGATATATTCAAAATCATATTAATTAAAGCAATTAGTATTAATTCCATAAATGAAGCAATTAGGCACACGTTGAGAACATATTTGCAAGCGACAAATCATCAATACTCCAAAGCTAGATGACACGTGGCCATGGGAAATGCAAGGAGCAATGTAGAGACGACGTGTGGCTTAATGATTATGAGCTCGACACATAAGCAAAATGTACTTAGCTTTATATATATATATAGATTGGGTAAAAAGGATCGGAAACTAATATGGAAGGATGACCGTTTTGAGTACCGGGAGAGTGGATTAATTTTTGTGTATATTTAATATCTTAACCTAATCCAAGATCAATTTTGGAGTGTAATCATTGTATATATGATTCATGCATAACCTTATCAAAAGTATTCTACGTAAATTGAAAATTGACACTTGATCTTATTATATTGATGAAAAATAGGAGAAACCAAAATTATTTGATATTACATAAAAACTTAAATATGACGTAAAAGAATGTGAAATCATACAATAAATATAGTGGAGAATAATAATTAATTGGCAGACAACGCATCTTCTGTCCAAAATTAGTTCTCTAAACTCTCGAGTGTTTGCACTCTGGTGGAAAAGCTTGCGAAAATCGCTTCCAATCAGTGCAATAATCATAAACCATATAGTTTTTCTGAACCCACTTCATTCTCTTCATACTATTTTCATTGAGATCGTGGTTTTTCCAGCTCCCATTAGTTGATGTATCAATGTTGAAGTTGCGATAGTAGGCATTGAAAGGAGCTTTAGACCAATCTGTTTTCACTAATCCACCTTGAGTGGCCCAATCATCAGCATTCCAAAGGCTTGCATATATTCTTTGAGGTTGGTTCTTTGGAAAAAACATTATTCCACGATCTTCATAATTTCTGAATACTCTTATTGGTGTTTCATCCACCAAGAACCTACAAATGTAAAGGTAATAATGAGTTTAGGTTAAGTTTCAATCAAGTTGTCATCTTTTCATTATTCAAGGAATCAATATATATACAATCTAGAGGACAATAGCCCTAAACCAAACCAAACTAGAAGATAAGATAAAATAAATAATATATCTACCTCTAACGGTTTAAGACTAGAGGTGGCGAAAAGCTAAGGTTGTATATATAAATGAAAATTTGTTTAGGTCATATTCGAGTAATGAAGAATTTGGTTCGATTCACTTATCAATTAACTTATTATATGCTTAGGTATTAATCAGTGTTAGGCATGCAGAATCAAGTATGGTCAATTTGAATCAAATTTAGCCTGTAATTTAGTTTTTGTTCAATAATTCAAGATTGAATAATGACGTAGAAATCATGTTTTGCCACGTTCAATATTATGGATACAAGTTCTAAGAAGTATCATCTAATCCACAATTCTTATGGATCTCTTTTGCATGTCTATAATAATTTCTCAAACCTGAAATACGCTCGAGTGAGAGTAATGAGTCACACCGGAACGTGACTCTTCCACATGAGCTCAGAATCTCAAGCGATAGCAGATTGCTGGGATTGCTCATGCGGCGAGCTGCGACGCCCGCCGTTGGTTGTTCGTTGTCCGGATCGTGAACTTCATCTGCTTCTTCTACCATTTCCATCAGCCGTCCGAGGTCACCATCACAAGATCTGACCAGCGATGCTCTTCTTCCTAAGCGAGTTATTATTGTTCTTACTTGTTTTTGTTTTAGATGGAATGTACGAGCTCATAAAGCTCCTTTAGGTTTGTTTGTTTGCTTTAGTTTTGGTTGAATTAGCATTAGGCTGTACATCCTCTTTTAATTAACGCACGATTTCCCGTTGTCCAAAAAAAAAATTCTCAAACTTTAACATAACATTAAGAAACTTTAGATAAGCTGCCATATACTGTAATAAAAATAATTTTGATGATTTTGTTAGACTTACATGATGAGTTTTTGGTTCCAAACAATGGAATAGGTGTGGAAGTTGCTGGTTGGGTCAAACCAGAGGTGGAATTGCTGCTCCCTATTACCTTCTCCTTGGCTGAACACATTTGTATGAAGGGTGTAAGGTTGGCCAGTCAAGTTTCCTAAGAACTCAAAATCGATCTCGTCGTGTTTTCCTGTGCTTTGATCAGATGACAACTGCAAATAACAATGTCATGATGAGTATTTTCAACAATCAATGTTACAGTATTTAGGACTTAAGAGTAAGCACATACCTAGCTATATAACTAATAGACAATATAGTAATAGAATTATTATATATGGGCCTTGTTTGAGGGGGCAAAAATGACCTATTAGTTGTAAGTTGGTAAATTATAATTATACGGTTTGTTTTAGGCTATATATATTCTCTTACGTTAAAATATATTTTAGTAAAAATAAGTTAAATTATGTTCCACAGGCGGAAAAGGAAAGAGAGTAAAGTTTAGTTAAAATTAGTTAAATTAAATAAAGTTCAACGATCCTATCAAAAAATGTTCAACAACAATAAAATGGGAGAATAGCCTTAGTAAGTCACTGATAACATTGAATGTTCATAAAGATGTTCGTTTAAGGCAAAAGTAGTCAATGAAAAACTGGCTAAACGTCATGCACCAAATGAAATTATAGTAAGATGTATAAAAAAAAACTTTTGCCAGTCTTGTAACAATACTATAGCTAGGAAGTTAACACGACTTACATATAAAGTGGTGACGGTACCAGCAGAGTTACCACCAACAAGTTTCATTTGCATATCAATTCTTCCAGACATGTATTCCTTCTTAGAACGAAACCCAGATCCAGAACCTTGGTCTAAGGAGAGTGAGAGTTGCTCGCTTCTAGGGCCGGATATTGGGACCCTATGGCCACCAAATGTGGGTTCAAACGCCTCATAGAAGTTACCTGCGCCGTAGGCAGTAGAGCTCACCATGGCAGCAACCATCATAACAATTTTAAGCACAAGAACTTTAATTTGTCATGCCCATTTGATAAGAATCCCATACTTTTTCACAAAAACTACAATAGATGAAATTATAGGTTAACTATTACTCTAGTGAAGTGTGAAAGATGGTTAACAAATAGTGAAAGACGAGGTATATATACTATATAGTACATATGGAGTTGGATAAATGAATGAATGGCAAGGAAGGTTCACATGCAGTACGTAGAGCGGTAGAGGTATGGAGCATGCATTAGCTGGCCAATCATCGAACTCAACCGAATTTCGATACGAATTTCAAGACGAATTTTATGTAGGTCCCCTTGGATATTGTTGGTACTCTACTACTCGAGTTCTACTGATTTTGTGTTGAACAATTATGTGAGATAATGAATTTTTCTCAAATCAGCGAAAACATTATTTTACTGTCCTGAATTATATGATCAAGTATTGTTAAAAAAAAAGAATATATTATGACCTTGTATAATTATATCTATTGATGCCATAGAGGGATCTCACTAAAATATAAACTTAATAATATTTCTAATAATCAATACCCGCTATAAAAGTTCAAGAACATACAATTTGTTCATATTCATGAATGATATTTTTAAAAAATATAATGGGTTTTTCTATGATATACCCCTGTGTTTTTTAAAATTCTATAATATACCCCTAATGTTTTTTTATTCTACATTGTATCCCTGTATTTTTTAAGTTTTCTACATAGTACCCCTACGTTAAATGAACGTAACGTTTACCATTATCTCTTTGCATTTCTGGGCTTCTCTCTCAACCCTCCCCTCTGCCAGCCTCCAAGCCCAGCCCCCACCCCCTCCCTTCCACCCCCGCAACCACCATGACCGCCGCCAGCCAGTCCTCCACCCCCATAACCACCATACCGCCGCAACCACCAATGTTTTTATAAAAATCAACCCGGATTCAATCGTGGGGGCCGGGAAATCGAAGGGGAGGGGGTGGGGGCAACGGAAATCGAAGGGGGGAGGGGTAGGGGATGCGGGAATTTGAAGGGGAGGGTGGGGGGGGGGCAAGGGGAATTAGAAGGGGAGGGGGTAGGGGCAACGGAAAATCAAAGGGGAGGGGGGGGGGGGTTCTTGGAAATCGAAGGGGAGGGGTGGGGGGCTGCGGGAAATCGAAGGAGAGGGGGTGGGGGCAACGGAAAATCGAAGAGGAGGGGGTAGGGGGCCGGGAAATCGAAGGTTATAGGGTGGGGGGCCGCGGGAAATCGAAGGGGGGTAGGGGCGTGGGAAATCGAAGAGGAGGGGGTGGGGCAGGAAATCAAAGGGGGAGGGGTTGGGGTCTGCGGGAAATCAAAGGGGATGGGGTTGGGGGGGCCGCGGGAAATCAAAGGGGAAGGGTGGGGGTCAGTGGTCTTTGGTAGGGGGAGGGCGTGGGGAGGCGGGGTGGAGGAGGAGGTGGTGGGGAGGCTGCGGTGGAGGAGAGGGGGAGGGGGTCTTGGGTGGCGGGGGAGGGGTTGGGAGGCTGCGGCGGTGGGGGGGGGATGGGGGCGGGGCCGGGTGGGGGGGATGGGGAGGTTTGGGTGGGAATTCAAAAATGTTTAACGTCCATTTTCATTAATACATACTAGGGACTATGTAGAAAACTTAAAAAACACAGGGTACAGTGTAGAATTAAAAAACATTAGGGGTACATTATAGAATTTTAAAAAACACAGGGGTATATCATAGAAAAACCCAAATATAATTAATGTAATCTCGATTATTGGATCTAGAAAAATCAATAATTCATGGTTCGACCTGTTTTCTCCTTAAACTCATTAAAAAATGAGTTTTATAAGCATAAAGTATAATCGTACAAAGCTCTCATAGAAAGATAATTTTTGCTCTGAACTTGAGTTGATAAATTAACACAAATTAAAATTTTCCAAATGAGCTGAGTTTGAACAAGTTTATAAGCTAGATTTACTCCTATAACTCGTACTTGAAGTTAAGCTAGCTAAGTAAAATGAGTTTAAATTAAACACAGATAATAAGATAGAGCATAACTCGACTCTTTGACACCTCTATATATATTGCACATATGTGCATGCATTGATGCACAAAACCATATTGCTATATTTTCTTCAATTATATATATATGCATAAGCATAATATCTTAGACATACGTGCAACCAGCAATATGAACATATAATAATTTCTCACCTATATTTAGTAGACTTTATTTACCTTCCTATAGAGGAAGGTTTAGGGTTGAATTTCAGGTAACTAAGAACATGTTGTTGCTCTTGGAAGATTCGGGATTGGAAAGGAGGGGTGGAACTTGGGCTTCATCTAATTCACTTGGGGGTCACCTAACAATAGACCCAGCCGCAGCCCATGTAGGAACAAAAACTGGTAACTAAATTGATACACTTAACTGGCCACCGTGGCGTGAGAAGATCACTGCCCTAAGTTGAATTTGCCCCGCAACAACACACGGACTCACATCAATCAACCTCCAGGGATACACGGTTTCTACTGCCCAGGATAATTGAGAAAGAAGGAGAGAAGAAGTGAATGTGTTTCTGTCCCCTTGAGAATCTCAGAACACTGGTATTTATAGAGAGAAGAAAACCAGACGAGTAATGGCCGTAAATTAGGAGAGAGTTTAGGGGAAAAACAGTAACTTAATACTGATAAAAATTTCTGACCCAAAACTATAGTTAAGTTAAGGCCCAAGGCCGAGTCCGGCGGCGGCGCACGTGTGGTATCCACACATCACCACATATCCACTAAAAGCCTCATTGCTACTCAACTCAAAGGGTAGAGGAAGAGTAATGGTTATAAATCTTACTCTTCCCTTATATTCTTTCAATGTGGGACAAAAGGAAAAATTGACTCTTCATATTCTTTTGAAGCAAACTTAAAGTTTCTATTAAAAACTCCAACAGCCCAAACCCACTACATTATTAAAAAAAAAAATTTGTAGACCCTATAAGGCTATAATTATACGAAGGATTAAAGCTTGCACTATTTCAGTTCTTTTCACTTGGACATGTGTTTTCCTGAATAATGATATAGGTTTGATATGTAGGTAGAAGAAAAATATTCTTATACTCTATATAGTAATTAACAAAACACGGTTCTTATACAGGTCTTGAATAATGAGCAACGTAACAAGACTATGCGTCAATCTTGGTTCAACTAACGTCAATTTCTATTGCTATAAAAGGAGTAGGAGTAGTATTCAAACACTAACAAACATATACGTGTTTTGTCACATTATTGGACTTTTATATCGGTGCTACCAGAATTACGACATGTTCACATGAATAACAGGTATGAACAACATACGAGGAACTGGAAGACCAATCAGTATAATATGTAAGGGATGACCGCCCAACTGGACAAAGACAAATAAATTGTTTAAAACTAAAAATAATTCGATACCATAAGGATATTTCATGTTATAAGATGCTAAATGTAGCATTGAAATGTACTACGTATAGAAGTTAGAAAACTGATAAAAAAAACAAATAACAACTAATTTTGGCTGAAATCTCAAAAATTATAAACTTTATATCTATAAAGCGCGTATTTTTTTTCTAAAAGAATATATACATAGACCTTGTTTGGCACTAGCGTTTTAGGTAGTGGGTAGAGTTTAGACTAGGTCAATATGCTAATTGGGACTTTTAATAGTGTTGACAAGATAATGTTTGCAGGATAGGGTAGAGGTCAGAGTAGCGATTGATTACCTCTTGAGAAACGTTGGTAATACTAACATTTCACAGCTAAAGGTAGTGGTTTATATAGCAAAAGCTTGTCCTTTAAGTATATGTCCTTTATTGCTTTTCGGACATCTACTTTTACCACACACTTATAATATAAACTATTACTTTAAACGCTAACAGCTGCAAAACACCGATCCTTACAGAGTCGAGTTTATTGTCTCCCATGCGTATCAAAGACCAACAATTGTACTAAATAACCAACACAAGTTCTTCCGGCGCATTTTCTCCTCACTCATGCGCACTCTGATAAACTTCTCATGAAGTCACTCATCCCAATACAACTCCCAGCCAAGCACGCTTAACTTTGGAGTAACTTAGATTATGAGCTCTCTAAAAGAAAGATGCATCTTGTTGGTATAAGTAGCTCGTTAAATCCCTTTTAAAGCAATCATGAGGGGTGATTATGCGGTTAAATAATTAAAGTTGACAAACTTTAACAACGTAAAGAGAAATGCAACATACTATAATAGAAATTGAGGGAGTAGAATTTATTTTTTAAGTAGCTAGGTAACTAGGTAAGAATCTTCTTGTACGTTAACCAGACCCGAGTTAGCGGACGAGATATTTTGAAAATGTGGGAAAGCTTAACTTGGTGACGGAGGGAGTAGATATATCATATAAGGAACGAATATAGTTTGTAAGAACTATACTTGCAATAAGATCCATTATTTTACGAACTTTCGTAGTCATGGAGTTGAAAATTATCAACAAGTACTCTATATACACCCAAAGCCAAATGAGTATATATGTATCCTTTCAAATGATATTTGCACATTTTTCTACAAATTAAATTAAGTACGATACTTTTGCAGATGATTACGTATTTACGTACATTTGCGAATATTTTTTTTTTCCAATGAGTATGTATGGGAAATATGTATTGACATGTTAGTGTTAGTGACTTTTGTTGCTTGTTAAACAAATGTGTATTACAATTTCTTGAAGGTGTACAATCTCATAAATGATCTCTTTTATATACTTTAGATGGTGTTATGTTGTTTAAGTTGAACGAGCTAGTGATGGTCATGATGTTAAAAGGGAAAAAAAATCTACATTCATTTAAAGCCTATTATGCACATTTAAAGTTCATATGAAAAGATTATACTCATTTAAAAAGATACATACTCATTTGATAAGTTTATCCTGAATTAAGTTATGTTGTACATACTCTGTCTCAATTTCTTGTTGCACCACAGGTTTGTCATTGGGATGCTGCTTTTCGTGTTTTGCGTTATCTAAAAGGAGGTGCATTGTGTTGCGTCCTTTGGGTAATATGCAACTTACTGCATTTTGTGATAGTGATTGGGCTGCTTGTTCGTTGACTCGGCGTTCTGTTACTGGTTATTTGGTGTTTTTGGGTCGTTCTCTTGTCTCCTGGAAGACTAAGAAACAACCTACTGTAGCTCGTTCATCTGCAGAGGCTGAGTATAGGGCTATGGCTGTTACTACTTGTGAGTTAAAGTGGTTGAAGTATTTGTTGTCTTCTCTTGGTATTTTGCATCCTAAGCCTATGCGTTTGTATTCGGATAGTCAATCTGCTATTCATATTTCAAAGAATCCAGTTTTACATGATCGTACGAAGCATATTGAGGTAGATTGTCATTTTATTCGAGATGAATTGACTTTTGGTAACTTATCTACCTCCTATGTTCCTACTGGACATCAATTAGCATATATCTTGACCAAAGCTTTGGGACGGTGCCAGTTTGGTTTTTTACTCTGCAAGTTAGGTATTTGTGATCTTCATTCTCCAACTTGAGGGGGAGTATTGGAGTATTATGTTTATTAGCAGTCTTGTATTATACTCCTATTTGTAAAGTTGTTAGGATATCTAGTTCAGTAAGGTTTCCTGATATTAGGTTGTATATATATTCCTCTAAAGTTTAATGAGAAGTTTAATGAGTTTTCCAATTCACAAAACTTTAACATCATTTAACCTTAGGTGTGCATATAGCTAAGCATATCAGGAGTAGTATATAATTCATTAATTTGTGGTAACTTACGCGGTTTTCGATGTTAAATGTTAGTATTTCTATGTTTAGTAATTTTATTACATTATTGGCCAGCTTATGCTCACAAATCCGTGATTTGCGCTTCCGATGCTCTCCAAGTCCGCATCACACTCACCTAGGAAACTGCTATTTTCTTCACCTTGCATGTGCTTTACTAGAATCCCAACGGTCTTCGAGAATTTATATATATATACACCTTTCTATACGTTCTTCTTCACACAACTATCACACACAAAATTAGCATATAATCTTTCTTCATAATCTCCCTATTCTTCTTACTCCCTTAGTCCCCTTGTGGGAAAAAAAACATGGCACTTCCATCAAATGGGCATCATGCCAAGATGCTCGTGCTCCAAATTGTTATGGTTGTGGCTCTTATACTGAGCTCTACTGCCTATGGTGCTGGCAACTTTCGCGACGAGTTCGAACCCACGTTTGGTGACCATAGAGTCCAGATGTCCGGCCCTGGAACTCGGGACCTCTCCCTCTCCTTAGACAAGTATTCTGGATCCGGGTTTCGCTCTAAGAAGGAATACAAGTATGGAAGAATTGATATGCAAATGAAACTCGTCCCTGGTAACGCTGCTGGCACAGTGACTACTCTTTATGTAAGTTCGTTTTACTTGCTATTCCCTCCGTCTCATATTATAGTGCTTCTTTCCTTTTAAGATGTCGCAAAATATAATTCTTGTTTTCATTTTTTATTTCACACATTTCCATGATTTTCCTAGAAAAATTGTGACACCATTATTTATTTAATTTGCTTCTTGGAAATAGTTTTTTGCTTTGTTTATTCAACTCAAGGGTTGAATGAGTCATGCATTTAATACTCTTTCACCACTTATTGTAATTCCCTTTCCTAAAATCAGCTTTTTCCCCATAACATTTATTTTCAATACACAAACACTCCTTACATTTCTCTTAGATTATATTTACCTTAATAACCGTGAAAAAATAAAATCAGGCACTATAATATGAGACGGAGGGAGTACTTTTTTATTAATATACGAACAGAAAAAAGAACTCGTCATATTATTTAAGCTGGTCATATCGCTAATTAATTTCTGTTATTTGTTATTACTTTTGTACAAGTTCTTAATCTTAAGTCTTGAAAAAACTATTGATACTTATTGATTGATTATTGATGTTGTAATTTGCATTGCAGTTATCATCTGATCAAAGTACGGGTGTACACGATGAGATCGATTTTGAGTTCTTAGGGAACGTAAGTGGTCAACCTTACACTGTCCACACCAATGTGTTCAGTGAAGGGCAAGGCAGTAGAGAACAACAATTCCACCTTTGGTTTGACCCATCCCTCAACTTCCACACCTATTCAATTGTTTGGAACCCAAAACTCATCATGTGAGTATTATACTTATTTAATTTGAGAATATAAATCATCATTTTCGATGTGCATCCAGTCTTGGAAGATTAGGAATTGATTAATTAAACAAGAAAGATAAATCAAAACTACTTTATATAATATAACAATTAATGAAGAAATCTGTTTATAAAACAAAGTATCATTTTATCTACTTTCTCCGTTTTAAAATAAATAAAATACTTCTCTCCAAAAGCTTTCACATCAAAGAGAGAAGTATTTCAATTATTTCACAACGGAAGAAGCATAATATTGATCTTTTTGCTACGATTTTCAGATAAATTCAATATCATCTACAATTTTTCTAAATAAAATATCCTCTATTTCTCATTGCCTCCCAAAAATGCTCTTAAATTCATATTTAAAATTACCAAAATATCCTCAATATGCCGATAAGTCTGATATTAAATGAAAATACGAATTGGATTCTTTTTATTAACCTATAATTTATGTCCCATTTGCCAAAACTTGTCTTTTAACTCATCTAATTTACAGGTTCATGGTAGATGAAACACCATTAAGAGTATTCAGAAACTATGAGAATCATGGAATAACATTTTTCCCAAAAAAGCAATACCAAAGAATTTATGCAAGTCTTTGGAACGCCGATGATTGGGCTACACAAGGTGGATTAGTAAAAACAGATTGGTCCAAAGCACCCTTTATAGCCAACTATCGCAACTTCAACATCGATACGTCGGCCAATGGAAGGTGGAAGAACCATGATCTTGATGCAAATAGCAGGAGAAGATTGAGGTGGGTTCAAAAGAACTATATGATTTATGATTATTGTAGTGATTGGAAGCGATTTTCTCAAGCTTTTCCTCCAGAGTGCAAGCACTCCAAGTTCAATTAAGGAGGCTGAAAAATATATGGCACGGCTTTTTTCACATTATATTGTATTTGATTTATCTAATTTCATATGATTTTAGATCTGTAATATTTATCTTTTAATTATTGAATGGAAATAAATTCATTTTATTCATCTTTGGTATAAAGAAAAATTGTTTTTGTTATTCCATAGTTATATCCATGTTAGTCAAAAGTCTAGAATAATGATGGTTTTCCATGGTTGTAATATTCTCATACAAAAGGACCTTAGTCTAAGTGTCTAACTACTCCTTTGACAGTTTGACATTCTACAAGCCATGATTTACGTGACAAATACTCTTCAAACAAGAGTAGTAATATTCAACGACCACTTAGGAAAATTGTTATGAAAATATACACTCTTGTCATGTTGGTATAAAAAGACTCCCCTAACTCAGCAACATGAGGTAATATATGGGTTCTGTTTGACAATATTAGCTGAAAATAAACCGAAATTGATAAGATAAAGCTAAAACTGATAATGTGTTAGAACTGTTTAGGTACTTGATTAGCTTAATAGTTTGGTAAAATTAGTTGCTTAATTTGATAAATTATTTTAGCAAAATTAGTTGTTATCAAATTTTCAAAAAGATTTTCCAAAATTTCAGTCACCTGATTTTGAAAAGGTAAAAATTTCAACTTATCATTTAAGTCATTTTAACCACCTAAAATTTTATTTTAGGTACTCTATAAACACTACTGATCGTTTTAGCACCTAAAATATATTAGCACCTTATCATTTAAGGTAACTGAAATGTTTCCCTATACACAGCCTATATAAATTATAAGGCAGTCGACGACATATAAATGTCTACTTTTTTCGCCAAATTTTATAAAATATAGAGCCTCTTTACAATCCCTTTTTATTAACTAATTTGTTTTTCCTCATATATTCACTATGAAAAACTAGTAAGATTGATTATTATCGGATTTCACAAAGATGGGAGCTTAACTTAAGCCCATAAATAATAATAGAGCATATTGCATAATAGATGAAAAAAGTTCATTTACTTAGGCTCAATTCACCTAAATATAATTTTGTTGAATTTAGCTTACTTCCGTTAACTTTTACTTATTCTCGTTAAACTTATGTTTGTCGAACCGAATTATTTTTATTAAATTATTATTTTTACTGAAATTTATTTCATATACTTGTTTATACTTTTCTTCAACCATTTAAAAAAACTTCGATTACTAAGCTAACATGTAACAAATCTCCAGCACCAAAGGTCTGATTATAATAAGTCGTTGATATTGCGGTGCATGAGTCAGTAAGACAGTAACTGTAATAGTATTATTCTTGGGGGAGATATTTGTTGGACCGTGTGTTCACCCATCAATGCATTACTAAAAATAAATAAACCTACAGATAATGTCGTAATGCCATATGCAGATTAGTACTACTAGAAGACTAAAAGATTAATAAATCTGGCTACGTGTGAAGACGCATGCTATAGATCCAAAAATTATTAAACATTTCGTTCCATTTGCAACCGGCTACAACGCAATTACTTTTAGTTTAGGAAATTTGGACTAGAATAATTCCACCTTTGACCGATCTTCCAACAATAATCCCACCTTTGGATTATTCTGGAATAATCCCACCTTTGGTTAGTAAATCATTTTTTTGGTCCCAAGAACAAAGTGACCGGTAACGGCCACACTCCCCTACTCCCCTCCTCTATCCCTTCGTCACTTCTCCACCAGCCGCAACTTACTAAATTCGACGGGGTGGGGGAAATCTACGGGGAGGGGAAATCTATTGGGGGGGGAAATCTACGGCGAGCGGCGGTGGAGGGGAAGGGTGGGGGGTTGGGGTGGAGGGGAGGGGGAGGGGTGGTTGGTGTGTGGTACGGTGGCTAGGGTGGGGTCCTAGGAGAGAAAAGTAACTTGGTTTACCGATTTATAAAGTTACAAGTTTTTGGGACCAAAAAAACGATTTACTAACCAAAGGTGGGATTATTCTAGAATAATCCAAAGGTGGGATTATTTTTGGAAGATCGCCCAAAGGTGGGATTATTCCAGTCCAATTTTCCTTTAGTTTATCCGGTGCAACTTTCGTAGTATCTTGATTAATAATATCTTTAATTACATACAAATAAAAATTATAAAACCTTAGTATATATTGAAAATATAATTAGTATTGTGAGCATAGGGCGTATAATAAATTTATTATCAGATCAGTTCACTTTAAGTCAATGGTCACTAATATGTCAAGAATGGTCACTTTTTAAGTTAAGAGGGATCACTTTTAAACAAAGGATAATTTTTAACCATAAAAGTAGGGGTGTTCAAAATATCCGATCCAAGCGATCCGATCCGATTTTTCGGATATCCGATCCGCTTTTTTAGTTTTCGGATATTTCGGATCGGATATCCGAAAATTTTCAGATCGGATACGGATCGGATTTTTAAAGTTTCGGATATCCGAAAATATCCGAAATATGGGATTTTTTTCAGTTTTTTCGAATATCCAATCCGAAATATCCGTTTTCAAGTCCGGATTTCCGAAATATCCGATGATCCGATCCGATCCGGAACATATTTTAAGAACTTTGCCTTTGAAAATTTCAATTTTTTTAGTTTTCGGATATCCGATGATCCGATCCGAAATTTCGGATATCCGATCCGATCCGAAATTTTCCGGATCGGATTCGGATAGCATTTTTCCCGATCCGAAATTTTTTGATATCCAAAATTTCGGATCGGATATCTGAAATGAACACCCCTACATATAAGTGTCAATGATAGATACGTAAAAGTGACCCATTTAGGACAAATAGTTACCCCCATTTGACATGTAACTTTTTTATTTTAAAGGGGCCGTTTTTGTAGAAGTGACTCATTTAGAGCAAAATATTGCCCCGGCCATTGTACAATAAATTATTGTACACCCGTCTCTCATACAAGAATTTGTATAAACCTTGTGACGAATCTAAAAGATCACATTAGATAATACTCCGATCCCTCTGTTTCTTTTTATTCTTCTTATTTCCATTTTAGGTCATTTTAAAAAGTTCTTCCTACTTTAAAAAACTTCTATAATATGCGTGTATTTTTTTCCTATATGATGCCCTTATTTAAGTTACTAGTTACTATGTTTTTCCTACTATTTGTTCTAAAAGTGGGCCGGCAGTATGGAATCTTGATATTCTCAACTATCCATTTTACTATACTTTTCTCTGTCTTAGTTAATCAAAAAGTAAAAGGTATACATAAAATTACATACTTCCTCCGTTCTTTTTCTATTGCAATAATTGGATTTTTACCCTATTCATCCATCACCCTTTCATTATCTATTATGATTTTTACGTAAGGAAAAATATAGTCATTTGGGGTCTTGTTAAATTCATCTCTTGATATATACTTTCATAATATCAAATTTTTTTTTTTAATTTTTACAAAAAAGTAATTAAAGATATTAAGAGTTAAATTTGTACATTGGTAAGCGTGAAAACTCAATTATTGCAATACAAAAAGAACGGAGGAAGTATATACCAAGATTCATTTCCACAAGGGGTACTCCTTGGTTCCCCCCCCTCCCCCCAATTCCAAATACGAAGAGCAAAAGGAAACACAAGGAGTATTTAATATCTGTATTAGTGTGAAATTATGGTCAAACTTTTACAAGTTTGACCACTACTATCAAACGAGGAAGCTAAAAAAAGGACTGATGGAGTCTGTTAATATATAGGGGACGAAACTCGATTTATTAAATGGGTAGATTAACCACCTCTAATAGACTTTAATAAATAGTGAAATCCAACTCGACAAACTTAAATACTTAATTATCTATCTATAGGTACCAAGTAGGTGATCAATATATCTTCATATATACTTCCTTTGCTAGAAAATAAAGATCTTCTTAGTTTGATAGTGGCAATTATTTGAACAACCTATAAAATCATGTATTAGTTTTAAATATTTGTTCAATTATTGATATTATATACTCCATTTTTCTCTTTTTATCTGCTACAGACGTTTTCACGATCCCTACCAACTGTTGACCTTAATTAATTAATTAATTAACATCTTTGTTATATATGTATTCTATTAAACATTATTGAACCTGTCAAAAAAAACTGTATGGGATCAGTATAACTTCCCTACCGCTCCAGTTAGACCGCCATTGACCGTCATGGTCATCTCAGTCAAAGAAATCCTATTTTACCGGGTATGTGTTAATCCATATGCCGGTATATTCTACATGCCGGTTAACTGGGATTACCTTATCGGTAACCGTCGTATGGGCCATTGCCAAATGGGCCTGGATTGACCCAGTACTTACTCAATGCGCCTATGGGCCTAAAGATAAGTATCAGAAGAGGATAGAAATGTATTCGACCAATAGGAGCAGAGTCCTACCTAGCTAAGGACACTGCCGGCTCCTATAAATACCCCCACGATCTGAGTCATAAGGTACGTTCATATATACTAATACACTCTACTTGAGACATCCCGTCTTTATCCTTTACTGACTTAGGCATCGGAGGGGCGTTCCTCGGATCAACCCCCGAGGTTAGTTTACGTGTTCTGTCTTGCAGGACATTCAACTGGCTTACTAATCAAGGGAGATACCGGTTCACTCTATACCATTTATTCCATACCGGAACAATTGGCGCTGGAAGGAGGGGAGAACTATACTTTGGTCGTAAGCCGCGATCGATCCAGCCTACTTATTCGTCTCATGGATCCTAAGCTGACCTTTGGGATGCAGGAAACGGACGAGAACAATGCCGTTGCGGAGGGTGGACCTCCTGGTTTCAACACTCCTCAACCGGTGATTGGGTCCTCCCAACCACTAGCCGACAAGGGAAAGAGGGCCACTGAGACCCCTCAACCTAACATATTCGAAACCTTGCAATATATGTTCAGCCCTGAACAACTTCGGAGTGCTGCCGAAGTCCTCCAGGCCATGGCGAGTCAAACTCCACCGACCGGTCATGTTGGTAAGCATTCCCTGAGCAGGCCACACAGTCCCGTGAGAAAGATGCGTTCTCTCGCAACTGGCCGACAGGGTATCCTAAGCCGGCATGATCCGGATCAGGGGGAGAACTCAAAGACTCCCACAGAGCCCATGGGGGAAGAGGATGAAGAAGATCACCAAGACACTGAGATCCAGCAGTCATCCCGGTACAGGAGAGAAAGTGAGTTTGCTCGACGCAGAGGGCCGGTATCACTTCGGAATTCTCCATTCTCCACCGCCATACTACAGGAGGCTATGAAAAAGATTAAAATGTCGACTTGCAAGTATGACGGGAAATCCACCCCTGAGGACCACATCTCCGCATATGAAGGACACATGCTACTATACACCGACACTTATTCCGTGTGGTGTAAGGTGTTCCCTTCAACCCTAGCGGGCTTGGCACAAACGTGGTATAAGAGCATACCACCGGCAACTATTTTTTATTTTCGATAGCTCACGTCCATGTTTGTGACACACTTCGTTAGTAATAAGCGAAGGGAGAAACCTACCGGCGAGCTGATGTCCATCAAGCAGAGAGAGAAGGAGAGCGTGAGTGATTATATTGGCCGTTTCAACTATGAAGCTGTTACAATCCCTAGCCTGCAGCAAGAGGTCGCAGTATTGGTACTGATGACAGGTTTGAAAGAGGGAACTGCCTTTAGAAGTTACCTAGGCCGCAAGAAGTTGACCAGTCTGACCGAAATCCTTGGAAAAACTAATGAGTTTATCCGGGGAGAGGAGTTCGATAAGGCGGCGAAATCGAAGAGGTCCGAAGGGGATGGCAAGGAGAAGGAGAGAGAAAAGGAGAAAGAGAAAGATAAAAACCGGAGAGATCGGAAGTTCGACAACTCTGGCAGAAGGGAGGAAAGCAACTCGGTCAAAAAGGGCCATGAAGGACGGCCAGACCGCTATCACAACTACACTCCCCTTACAATGTCCAGGGCCGAGATATATGAGTTGCACAAACAGGATGACAAGTGGCAACGACCCAGGAAGATGTATTATAAAGGCCGCGACAGATCCAAGTGGTGTGACTTCCACAAAGATCACGGTCATGTTACCGAAGATTGTAAGGACCTGAGAGACGGGATCGAAGACCTGATACGGAGAGGCTACTTCAAGCAGTATCAGGCGAGAACGAATCACCGTGCTGGGTCCCCCAAAGAAGAAGACGGTAAGAGAAAGTCCGTTAAAGAAAGAATGACTGAGATACACGTTATCTCAGGCGGCCTGGTCCATGGCGGAAGTATTCACGGTGCCAAAGCCAGTCTTAAGGAGGTAAGGCACCAAGTGAATTATCACAACACTGGCAAGTGGCCTGCGCGGCCACTCATGCCATCCGTCTCGTTCACAGCGGAGGACGCAAAGGGGATTATCTACCCTCATGATGATCCGCTGGTAGTATCTCTTCAAATTTCAACGGCGATGGTCCATCGCATTCTGGTAGATGGCGGCAGCTCTGCCAATATTCTCTTCATGCCTACATTCGAGAAGATGGGGTTAGGAAGATCTTGTCTCAAGCCGGTCTCATACCCGGTAATCGGTTTTACCGGAGCATCGGTCGTCCCTGAGGGCACCATTAAGCTACCGGTTAAGCTGGGGGAAGGATCTCATTCTCGAGATCTCTTGGTGGAGTTCCTGGTAGTTGATGTACCGGCAGCCTACAATGCCATTATTGGGTGACCACTGATCCACGACGCTCGGGCCGTAGTGTCAACTTATCACCTGACGATGATCTACACGTCAAATAGTGGAAAGCCAGAGAGGCTGAAGGGGAACCAAGAATCAGCCAGAGCCTGCTATTTGACGGCTCTTAAGAATTCTAATCATAAGCGGCCGGCAGTGTAACACCCCGTAATTTTCACCCTTATTTTTGGTGTTTGTTTACATTAAAATGATATTTTTCGTAAAAATAAATAATTTATTATTTAGATTATTTTGGAACGTGTTGTGAAAATGTGTATATATATTTATATGATGTGATATATGTATATATATTTATTTTAAGTTTTTAGTTATTTATTTTAAAGGTTATATTAGTTTCGTTATTTATTTAGGCGTTTAGGATGCATTTTTTTTGCCACGTAGCGTTTTTGTAACAATGTTGGACCGATTTGAGTGATGAAATGTTGCATCGCATGTGGCGTGTTAATGTGTTTATTATATTTATATTTATAATATAATTTATTAGAGTTATTTTCATTATTAAGTATTTTCAAAGTTTAGGCGCGATTTAGGAATTTATCGATTTATCACGTGACGGACTTTTGATGCATGGACCTTTGATGACTTGGGCCGAAATCTTCTTGGTGTACTTGGGCTTGGACAGCCGGCTATGGGGAGGGAGAAGGAAGAAGTTTCTCCTCTTTTATTTCATTTCTTTTAATTGGTGACTCTTGGTAGATTGTAACCCCCATAATCATTTCTCCTAAACCCTTCATTTTTCCTTGCCATAAAATTCTGATTTTTATTAAAAGAGGTTCAGCATCATTTGCATTTAACCCCCACCATTTTCAAGAAAAGAAAGAGAGAAAAGGAAGAGGAAAAGAATAGAAAGTTTCAACCCGGTTTTTCCTGTCACACCTTCACTAAAATAACCGTAGCCGGAGATCTAACCGTTGGATCGTCTTCAAATTTGGATAGAACGTTTATAACATCTTGTTCTACACTCTGACCGGAGATATTTACAATCTGAGCTTTTGATCACCGGGAATCATGGTCGGAACAGAGCAGTGTGACATGAGATTTATCAACGTTCAAGAAGAAAATGCCTAGTGACTGGTTGCTTCAATTCTCGTTCATTGTGCCTTGGGGTTAGAAGAGGAATTGGATTATATGCGTAGCTTTTAACTATCTCTTTAGACTCAGCTCTCCTCCCGACGTTCCAGGTAACTAGTAGTTATCTTAGAACCATAGTGATTAGAGTATTATTCGGTATTAGATTATTACGCTAGGAATTATTTAAAATACTTTTTAAATGAAATTATTGACGAAATTTGACATGAATATAGTTGATGCATGTTGTGTGATTACTGTAAAGAGAAAAATAATTTTCGTATGATTTTTTGGTATTTATTTGATTTAATTAGTGTTTTGTGCGTTTTTGGCTAAATTGCGTTTTTCTTAGATCATGTTGTATGGGTAGTATGTATTCCATGCCTTAGAATAATTTTTTCCTACTGTGTGCTGGTTTATTTAATTGATATATCTGTTTTTTGCAATTTCGTTTCTGTCAGTATATAAATCATGAAAATTATTTCTGGAGGCCGAATATGTATTTCGTGAGTTTATGCATGTTGTGTAAATTTTTGGTAATTTTTGGGCGTTTATTTATATTTTTAGTTATTATATTGGCTTTATTGAGTAATCTGTATATTAACTTTTAAAATTACTTTTGGAGTCCGAAAATTATAAATAAAATTTGTACCATGTCAGTAGAGCCATTGGGGTCATATGATAATTTTTGTGTGATTTTACTGCTCGAACTTATTAGTTTAATAATTAATATTGGGTTTTTGTTGTGAAATTGAGGATACTCTTTTAAATTATTTGAGAGCTTGTTAATCAGAAATAATTTGTCATATTTTATGTTCTTGGATGCTGGTGTTTAGTAGGTTGTTGTAAGTATTATTGGTATCATCATGTTTATGTTTGATTTATGTAAAAAAGATTAATTGTGTACTATCATTTATTTAATAAGCCTTGGAGTTAATTGGTGATGCATTTTTTATTGATGTTGTTAGTGCTGTAAAAACTATTTCACTATCATTGTTGATGCTTAGTGATGTTTAAAGTATTGTGGTTGGAGATATTTGTTGTAAATTTGTAAGTTACTACTTTGAAGATTTTTTGAAAAAATTACTTTTGATGAATTATGGGTATAAGGCCGGGTGGCATCCCTTTTGACGAATATTTTTGAGATGAATGATACTTTGATGATATTTATGATTTTATTTTGAGATAAGAACATCCGGTGGGATAGATGTAGTACCCGGTGAAGAACATGCCAACCACCTGGTTTGCGAACTAGGGGTACACCTGGGTTAATTGTTGTCGTCCGAGAGGTCAGGGAGTTCTGCGTGTTCTACCCTGCATCGGGAGTTTAGCCATTCTTAGACACAGGCAGTGGGGAACGTAAGCCCATGGATTGACCTGGAGATTGCGATCTGACAAACCTTAGGAAGTGAATTGCTATTCACTAGCGTTCGGTTTCTGACTCAATAACTTGTTTTACCTATATTTTATTTTTATAAAAGTACTCTTGAGATGATTTATTTATTTTTATCCAACTCTCTTGCTATTTATTATTCATTTGCGTTATTTGTGAGTTATATGGAAGTGGATGCATATTGTAGTTGACTTGACTTTATGCTTTCCTTTCTTATTAATCTATGTCTGAATCATGCTTTGATTTCTTTTGTTCTGGGAGTACTGCTAGTTACTCCCCACTGATTGTGGATATTTGTTGTATATTTTGCAGGTTTTGTCGATGGGGATTTTCTTTGATTTTGGGTTCGGGTTGAGATGCGAGAAATAATCTATTAGGGGTTTTAGTTCTAGACTTCTCTTTAGTTTGAGATAGTTTTCTCATTTCGATTTTAATTTAAGTAATTAATCTACTTATAGTACTTACTTATGTTTGTTTTTATCACTTAGTTATTTAAACACTATTCTTGTAGTAGTGACATTCCCAGAAGACGATGTTTCCGCCATCGTCCTATTAATACTATTATTATTTCTTTCTTTTCCGCTTTGAAATTCTGGGGTGTTACAGGCAGAGTCCCCACCATCAGAGAGAAAAAGGTGAAGGGCAGAGAATAAAGCAAACAAAGACTTGTCTATGGAGAATTTTGAGGGAAGGCCGGCAGATTTGCCGAGACCTAGCCCAGAAGGAGAGACCGAGGAGGTCAGCCTGGAGCTAGAGAGGCCAGAAAGGACGGTTAAAATTGGAGTCGACTTGGCCGACAATGTCAAGGTCAATTTAATCAGTTTACTGCGAAGCAATGCTGACGTCTTCGCATTTTCAGCGGATGAAATGCCGTGAATAGATCCCGCGTTTATAGTACACCGGCTAAATGTCAATAAGGAAGTAAGGCCGGTAAAACAGAAGAAGCGGAACTTCTCTGCCGAGAAGAACGCAGCCATCAAGGAAGAGGTGGACAAGTTATTAGCGGCCGACTTCATTGAGCCCTGCGACTATCCGGAGTGGTTGGCAAATGTGGTCATGGTGAAGAAAGCCAATGGGTCCTGGCGGATTTGTGTGGACTTTACCGACCTCAACAAGGCCTGCTGGGCGGGCCGCGGATGCGTCGTCGTTGTGCACCGCACCCGGCCAAAGATAAAATTTCTCCTACTCTCTTTTACAATAAACAAGTATAATGGAAGTAGGGGTCGTATCCACAGGGAAACAGGGACGAGTTTAGTACTTAGCGTGATTCAAAACCTTGATTAAGCTAAGGGCCGAGAAACCTAATAATAATAACAAAGGGGGGTTTCAAGTAGATTATAACTAAACTACAACTAACTAGCATATAAACAAAATGAGAAATCAATTATAGGAAGGATCTTGAATCCGATTAACATACACTTCAATTCATTATCGATCATTGAACATCCACTCTAATTATTTCCATAATTATCTATTGTCGAGAATCAATCTCGTGTTCTCCTTTTTCCTAGTTGAATAGCACGATCAGCGTGACTATAAAACTCTAACTAAAGGATAACCTAGTCCGATCTGCGTCTAAGTTCAATCCAATAGCAGCAATAAACACAGAGAACCAACAGACCTGCTAACGTCATACAAGCGATAAACGTTCAACAGTTGATTCAATTTCCCCAAGAAATAACCAAGATGATCAGCATCTAAATTACTCCCTAGTTTGCTACCAAATGATAAAAGAATAAAACAATCCGATTCTATTCTTAAATCTAGCATTAGATTAATTACACAATCAAACTAGTAACGTTCCTAGCATAATCATGCAAAAACCATTGAAAGCAAGCATAGAAATTAAACCATAATCAAAGAAAATAAATAGAGAAGAAAGATCTCACAATAATGCTTGAAGCTCCATATTAATCTCGTTCAAGAACGGTTCAAGCTACAATCGGCATAGCATAAGCCAATCCCATAATTGAAATCTACAAAGACTAAATTAGAAAATAAAAACTAAAAAGAGAAGACAACAAGAGAGGAGTGGAGTTTTGGAAACTCCATCCCCTTGTGGCTGCTGCCCCCTAGGTCTAAAAATAGAGTTTAGTATTTATACTAAAGCTCAAAAATCAGCCGACAATTAGACCGACCTAGGGGTCGCGAGGTGCGAGTCTGGTCGCACCGTGCGATGGGCTACTGCCTTCGCAACGAGCTGAAGAACTGGCCCAAACCACGCAGGTCGCACCGTGCGAGATTCCTCGCGAGGTGCGAGCAAGCAGGTCGCGAGGTGCGACCATTCTCGCGAGGTGCGAGCTGGCTTCTTCGCCGGGCGCCGGGCGTGCTTCGAGCGCCGGCGAGGCCGGGCGGAGCCGGGCGAGCGATGGGCGAGCGATCTTTGGGCGAGTCTTGGGCTTGCGGAGTCTTCTTCGTGCTTGTGATGTTTGGCTTCGATGACGCTGTGTGCTCGAGCTGCTTCGTTGTTGAGATGGTGCAATGATAGTAAGCTACACCTAGGAGCACTTCCAAGTATAGAGCTCAAACCCATTTTACCACAAAATCTCGAAACACATGACACTAACACTAATTATCTCGTATAACTCCCAACTTTCGCTAAGGGCTAAATATAATACAAATGTGAACAATTATGATGAAAACCTCTAGCGAAGTGCACCCATAATACCGTAAATGCTACGTATAACTTGGGTGTATCAAATACCCCCACACTTGAACTTTACTCGACCTCGAGTAAACTCAAAAATGAGAAATACCAATTAAATCATCGCCCAAGTTATCGACACCAACCTACACTCCCCATCAACTACATCATCATCATCACATCTCAACAAAATACGCTCAAAACCTAAACGTAAGGGACGATGATTCCCCCACACTTAGATTCAAGCTCACCGGAAATATATAAAGACGCGACAACAATAATCACCAAACGACAACCAAAATGTGAGCTCAAATCCTGAAGGATCTCAAAGGAATTGAACTCACTCCAACGCCACAATCAAAATGACAACTCGCCTAAAACCTCAAAAGATAAACACTACTACTATTACAACCAACCTATATAAGCAAGCTATGGAACAAAGACAAAAAGGGATAAATTCCATGCTTACTCCCAAAAACAATAAACCAAAAGAAAGTGAAAGCCAAAACAAATCTCCGGCAAATGAGTTCCCAAAGTGTATCATTCTCTCTTAATCTCTCATTTTGCCTAGGAGCCCTTTCGGGTTTTCATCCTAGCTTCTCACATTTTTTCATCTCACCATCTTACCCGCTCAATATAAGCCACTCTTTTGCATAAGTTGCCCTTTCGGGTTTTCAACCTATCCGGGCCCCCATTTTTGCCTGAGTCGCCCATCCTTGTGGGTTTTCAACTCAGCGGGTTTCATTTCATCACCTTTTTTTTTTTTTTTTTTTTTTTTTATTTTTTTTTTTTTTTTTTTTTTTTTTTTTTTTTTTTTTCAAATTGAAAGTAATATACACAACATAGATACATGAGTACACAACATAGATACATGAGAATATGAATACCCTCCCCCCTACTTAAACTACACATTGTCCTCAATGTGTCGACAATTAGGAGAAAAGTAAACTGAAAATGGGGGGAGAAAATCGAAAATCGGGTAAATCGAAGATCGAATGCTCAAAACTCATGACCAAACAATCCGTCAAACTCAAATTTCTTAACAACACCAACTCAAATCTATCTACTCAACTCACAACCCTCTCCCTCGAATCACTCAAACAAATGACCAGTTCAAAAGTTTTAAATTTTGAAGATTTTCACCTAGCTCAAGAGATTGAAAAGATACATTAACAATCTCAATCCTCTAGTGTTACCAACTCCTAGCTATTGAAGTCCTCCCAACGGATTTTCTTTTGTGGATTTTGGTTACAAGTGAATTAAGATTGGTTGTGGATCTTTTTAGTGGGTGGGCGGTGGGTGAAAGAAAATTTGTTGTGGTGGTGGAAATTTGATGAAAAATAAAGGAAAAGAAAGAAAATAAAGGGGTCTCGGGTTGCCTCCCGAGAAGCGCTGTTGTTTAAAGTCGTGAGCTCGACTTAATACCTTAAGCTTAATTATTGGGTTGTGCTCCATGTGTGACAATGGTGGTTCCATGTCAATCTCCACTTCAAATACCTGCAAAACTGATTGAGAAGGACTCTTGCAATGCATTGTTAGTGCCTAGCTTACTACATCATGGTTGAGCATATAACATCAGATTATATCCAAAACCTAGCATTAAGTCAACAACAAACATCAACTAGTAGTAATCCTAGCTAATCCAAGTCATGACCATTAATATAAATGTTTAAAGCTAGACAATAACCAAGATATAAAGTATGAGTCAATCAACCATTCCCAAGAGAGTTTAAGCAACAAGTTCCATGCTTCTTGTCCAAAATACGAAAGTGAAATACATAGAGCTCAATGGAAGATGAAAACTAGAAACTCAAACAAAAAGGGAATTCTTTATATGAGTGGCCAATCAAAAACAAAGAGCACAAGCAATACCATCCAAAAATCACTCTAAATAAAAACAAGTAACACCGTTTCCCCGGCAACGGCGCCAAAATTTGGGCGGGCCGCGGATGCGTCGTCGTTGTGCACCGCACCCGGCCAAAGATAAAATTTCTCCTACTCTCTTTTACAATAAACAAGTATAATGGAAGTAGGGGTCGTATCCACAGGGAAACAGGGACGAGTTTAGTACTTAGCGTGATTCAAAACCTTGATTAAGCTAAGGGCCGAGAAACCTAATAATAATAACAAAGGGGGGTTTCAAGTAGATTATAACTAAACTACAACTAACTAGCATATAAACAAAATGAGAAATCAATTATAGGAAGGATCTTGAATCCGATTAACATACACTTCAATTCATTATCGATCATTGAACATCCACTCTAATTATTTCCATAATTATCTATTGTCGAGAATCAATCTCGTGTTCTCCTTTTTCCTAGTTGAATAGCACGATCAGCGTGACTATAAAACTCTAACTAAAGGATAACCTAGTCCGATCTGCGTCTAAGTTCAATCCAATAGCAGCAATAAACACAGAGAACCAACAGACCTGCTAACGTCATACAAGCGATAAACGTTCAACAGTTGATTCAATTTCCCCAAGAAATAACCAAGATGATCAGCATCTAAATTACTCCCTAGTTTGCTACCAAATGATAAAAGAATAAAACAATCCGATTCTATTCTTAAATCTAGCATTAGATTAATTACACAATCAAACTAGTAACGTTCCTAGCATAATCATGCAAAAACCATTGAAAGCAAGCATAGAAATTAAACCATAATCAAAGAAAATAAATAGAGAAGAAAGATCTCACAATAATGCTTGAAGCTCCATATTAATCTCGTTCAAGAACGGTTCAAGCTACAATCGGCATAGCATAAGCCAATCCCATAATTGAAATCTACAAAGACTAAATTAGAAAATAAAAACTAAAAAGAGAAGACAACAAGAGAGGAGTGGAGTTTTGGAAACTCCATCCCCTTGTGGGTCTGCCCCCCTAGGTCTAAAAATAGAGTTTAGTATTTATACTAAAGCTCAAAAATCAGCCGACAATTAGACCGACCTAGGGGTCGCGAGGTGCGAGTCTGGTCGCACCGTGCGATGGGCTACTGCCTTCGCAACGAGCTGAAGAACCGGCCCAAACCACGCGAGTCGCACCGTGCGAGATTCCTCGCGAGGTGCGAGCAAGGTGTCGCGAGTGCGACCATTCTCGCGAGGTGCGAGCCGGCTTCTTCTTGGGCGCTGGGCGTGCTTCGAGCGCTGGGCAGGCTGGGCTGGAGCTGGGCGAGCGATGGGCGAGCGATGCTGGGCGAGTGCTGGGCTTGCGGAGTGCTGCTGTGCTTGTGATGTTTGGCTTCGATGACGCTGTGTGCTCGAGCTGCTTCGTTGTTGAGATGGTGCAATGATAGTAAGCTACACCTAGGAGCACTTCCAAGTATAGAGCTCAAACCCATTTTACCACAAAATCTCGAAACACATGACACTAACACTAATTATCTCGTATAACTCCCAACTTTCGCTAAGGGCTAAATATAATACAAATGTGAACAATTATGATGAAAACCTCTAGCGAAGTGCACCCATAATACCGTAAATGCTACGTATAACTTGGGTGTATCACCTGCCCAAAAGATTGCTCTTGCCTAGGATCGACCAACTAGTTGACTCAACTAGCGGTCATGCGCCGCTAAGCTTCATGGATGCCTTCTCTGGATACCATCAGATCAGCCTTCTGGAGGCGGACAGGAACAAGGCGACATTCATAACTGACCCAGGGGTATACGCATACAAGGCCATGCCATTCGGCCTGAAGAATGCAGGAGCTACCTACCAAAAATTAGTGGACAAGATATTTGCACATCAGAAGAGGCCGGAATGTCGAAGTCTATGTCGACGATAGCATCGTCAAAAGCTTGACAGAGGAAGCCCACATAACAGACCTCGAGGAAACCTTCGCCACTCTGCGCAGGTACCAAATGAAGCTCAACCCTAAGAAATGCGTATTTGGGGTAAGATCGGGTAAGTTCCTTGGCTTCATGGTTAGTGAGAGGGGAATAGACGCTAACCCTGACAGGATCAGGGCAATAAGCGAGTTTCCTGAACCCAAGAGTATCCGGGACATCCAGAAGCTGACCGGCAAGATGGCTGCATTAACAAGGTTCGTATCCAAGTCAGCTGAAAAGGCCCTGCCGTTCTTCAAGGTTCTGAGAGGTAACAAGAAGTTTGAGTGGGAGGATGAGTAGAGACAGGCCTTTGAGGCCGTTAAAGAACATTTCAAGAAGTTACCGACTATTACCCGACCCGAGATGGGGGATAAGCTGCAGTTATACGTCTCGGTGTCGGCTAAAACGGTAGCAGCAGTACTGCTGGTGGAAAAGGATAAGAAGCAACATCCAATCTACTTTGTGAGCCACGTCTTGGAAGGGGCAGAGCAGAGGTACGAATTGTTGGAAAAGATGGCATACGCCGTGCTGATAGCGGCAAGAAAACTCCGACCATACTTTGATTCACACACCATCCAGGTGCTCACAAATCAACCGCTAGAAAAGGCGCTCCATAAGCTAGATACAACCGGCAGGTTGCTGAAATGGGCAATAGAGCTGTCCGAGTTTGATATCGAATATCGGCCGCGAACAGCTCTCAAGGCACAAGCTTTGGCCGACTTCATAATTGAGACCACAGGCGAGGAAGTTGAGGGACCAGCCGGCACCTGGCAAATATCTGTGGACAGCTCAGCGGCCCAAACAAGGGCAGGCGCCGGGGTAGTCATGACGTCTCCCGAAGGAGACACTTTCGAGTATGCCGTCCGCTTTGGATTCAAAGCATCCAACAATGAAGCAGAAATACCAACAGAAGGTAAAACAAATCACGGCTCCACTGCAGAGCTTTGAGGTAGTACTGGTCCCCCGCACAGAGAATATGGCAGCCGATGCTCTATCCAAGCTAGCAAGTTCAAGAACCACAGATCTCAAGCGCAGCGTCATGATAGAGATGTTGCCAGAAAGGAGCATCGAGACCGCCAAGGTAGAGGTAAACGAAGTCAATCGGAAAAGGGAATGGTACGACGACATATTGGCGTACAAGATGACGGAAAGTTTACCCACCGATAAGACGGCGGCAAAAAAGCTAAAAAGAGAGCCTCTCTGGTTCTGTGTTTTCCAAGGCCAACTGTACAAGAAAGGTCTTTCACTCCCACTCCTGGGGTGCGTAACGGCCCACGAGGCCACAAAAATAATCGAAGAAATACACGAAGGGGTATGTGGAAACCATATCGGTGGAAAGACGATTGCACTAAAAGCCCTAAGAGCCGGCTTCTACTGGCCGACAATGTTGATGGACGCGTAGGCGTATGTAAAGAAGTGTGACAAATGCCAGAGGTTCACACCGGTCATTCATCAGCCGGCAAACGATTTGCAGCCAATCCTGAATCCAATCCCTTTTGCTCAGTGGGGGATGGATATCATTGGACCATTCGCGCCGACATCTGGAGGAAGGAAGTTCCTGATAGTAGGAATTGACTACTTCACAAAGTGGATTGAAGCCGAACCGACCGACTGCAAAAATAACGGCTAATCAGGTTAGGAAGTTCATCTGGCAAAACCTCATCACAAGGTTTGGAATTCCCATGGGAATAGTCATGGACCATGGCGTCCAATTTGATTACGGGCCGATAAAGAACTTCTTGAACCCATACGGCATCAAGTTCGCATACTCATCCGTGTGCCACTCTTAGAGTAATGGCCAGGCCGAAGCCGCCAATAAACAAATTCTCAACGCCCTTAAGAAGAAGCTAGATGATTTGAAGGGTGCCTGGGCCGACATGGTTCCAGCGGTACTATGGTCCAACAGGACCACCGAAAAGGAAGCAACAGGGGAGACCCCGTTCAGATTGGCATTCGGGGCCGAAGCGGTGTTACCGGTCGAAGTTGGATTGCCAAACTGGCGGATCCTGAATTACGACCCGGAACTGAACGATAAACTGCACCGGGAGGACCTTGATCTCTTGCTAGAAGTCGGGCTCGCGGCAGAACTCAAGTCGGCAGCTTATAAGGATCGGATAAGCAAGGCCTACAACAAAAGAGTAAGCAGCCGGCCGATTGAAAAAGGCGACCTAGTGCTCAGGAGCACAGCGGCCACCGGAAAAGCTCATGCCGAGGGAAAGCTGACGGCCAACTGGGAGGGACCATACCTTCTGAAAGAGGAAATAGTCCCAGGTGCTTACCGGCTGGAAGACATGTCGGGCAAGCAACTCAAGAACAGCTGGAATGCTAGTGTACTCAAGAAGTATTTCGTTTAAGCATTTTTTTATTAGTAGGTATTACATAGCAAGAATAATACGGCATTGTTGCCAATTCAAGCTTTACTTTTACTAGGGATTGTCCATTTTTCAATAAGACGTATTTCTACAGAACTTGTTACGTGTACAAACTATTCTCTTAAATCATGACGGTCAACGACCCACGCGGATCTGCCGTTAAGGAATATTAGAGTAAACCAAAAGTAAAACCCCTTGACGGTCAATGACCTACGTGGATCTGCCGTCGAGAGGACTTGACAATATAATGGTTCCTGGTGGTCAATGACCTTAGTGGATCTGCCGCCCTGGGAAACCAAGCATGCAGGAAGCTTGGGGATGGCCAATGACCCTCGAGGATCTGCCAACCCAAGGTATGCACTATCGGCAGGAGAATATCCAACCTCGTAATCGGTCAATGACCCTAGTGGATCTGGCGGAATTAAATAGTAGAATAAGACTATTTGCCGGTCTATGAACCCTAGTGGATTTGCCGGAATAACGAAAATAAACGGAAAAGTAAATAGTAAAATAGTTGAAATAACCGACACAAGTGTTGATGAAATATATTCCATTAATACGAAAATAGTATTTACATCCTATTCTAGCCTAGGATCAAAATGATTAACAATTCAAGTCGGCCACAGACGGCCAGACTAGGACAGACGTTGGGAGGAGAGGGAGACCTAAGCTAAGCTCCCTGGGCGGCCTTAGAAGAAGGAGCCCCGCCATCGTCAGCAGCCGCTTCAGATTTTGGGCCGGTAGGGCTCTTGTCAATAATGACAATATCGCCTACCGGATCGTCAACCTTGAGATCTAGGGCGGCAGCAGCCTCCGACTCTTCCTCCTCGAACTCAACCCGGGGGTCGGCATTGGCTATGTCAGCCTCTGTCACCCCAAAGTCTAGCACTTCGCCGTCCACCGGGATCTCGAACGCCCGGCGAACGTGTGCCTCTTCAACCTTGCCCCAGTCCAACTCAGGGAAGGTATGCCTGGTACACCGCATGGCGGCGGCCCAGCCCCCGTTGTACCGGTTAGCTAGGCGGTTGAGAAAGTCCACGGAACGCCGGTATTCAGCCTTCGTATTGGCCTCCGGTTCTTTGCAGCTGTTAGCTCCTCCTTCACCTTCCGAAGTTCGGTATCCTTGTTCTTCAGGAGAAGCTTACAGCCGACAGCCTCCGTTTTAGCAGTCTGGAGGTCTATCTTGGCCTGGTCCAAATCGGTCTGCGCCGATTTCAATTTGTTTCTCTCATTGGTGACATTCACCAACTCCGCGTTCTTCGCGGTCAGCAGATCTTGGGTCGCTTGGTGATCCTCGACCTCACCATAATAAGCACCCTGGAAGTACCGGTAAAGATCACAGAGTTCTTTATCGGAATAAGCCGTCTGCAAAAAGCAAAATAGAAAAAGAGTAAGACAAGGATAATAAAATAATAAAAGTACCAATAAAGCCGCTAATTCTAAAAAAACTTACCACGGCCAGATTATGTGCATGAACAGCAGCGGCAGCCTAGATCTGATCCACAGGCATGTCGTATTTCAGTTGGAGTCCTTTCAGGAGCCGGTACCCCAAGTTACCACCCTCGAGAGGACGGTCCAGCAGTAGAGACTCGTCATCGAGGACGTTAAGCTTGGGCTGAAAGTGCACTCCATCACGAACCGGAGACCGGACCCACCTCTTCCGAAGGATTTTCGTTACCTCTACCTCGGCCTGCTCTATGAAGCCAGACTTCCGCGGCCGAGCGAAATGTTCCAACTCAGGAATCATTGCCGGCAAAGTCAGCTGTTTGTAAATTTTAGGCCTTAGGGAGGAGGTACCGACCTCAGCGACTCGCCCGCACAATTTGTTCTTGGGCTCCTTCTCAGCCAATGTGATCTCCCTCTCATCCTGCTCCTTCCTGGGAGCCTTAACTTGAGGTCGCTTCGAGACTTCAGCCTCCCCTTCAGCCTTCCTCTTGGCAGGAGCTGGGGTAACCTTCTTGGGGGGAGGTTGGATAGCCTTCCCAGGGGCCTGGTCGCCACCGTCACCACGGCCAGCACCGCGAGTCTTGCCACCCCGGCCGCCAACGCTGGGGGGAATAGACGTGAACTTCTTGGCCGGTTTGGGAGGCATATTGCTGATGGGTATGAAGTGGACGTTGAGGTGAAGAGCTTCCCGAATAAAATGTCATGGCCTGAAAAGACAAAGAAAACAAAGTCAGATACGTTAACTGACTAATCAAAATACACATACAGGCAAAAGGTGATACTAAAAATAAAGCCGATGAGATCCATGGTTACCGTGAGGATCGGATTGGCAGAAGCCAAGAGTTGAGAGGGGCGCATTGCCCAAAATATACTTAGTATGCGGTAGCCAATGCAGCGGTATGGGGACTGATTTGCCACCCTTGGGCCCCGGCATGGTCGAGGCATCAAAGAACTTATAAGCCTCTAGCTCCCGGCGTGTCAAACGCCGGTCGAAAATGTGTTCCATCCGGGGACGGGGCTTTGTCCAATACCTGCGAAGGGGAAAGCTATCAGGCACGCGTACCCAGAAGAAACGGGGTTGCCAGTTCTTCAGAGATGTCAGTTTAGGGTACACCGTTAATTTCTTCGGTTTAGTGTACATTGACATCCATCCGCCCTGGCCAAGTTCCTTGTCGGTAGTTGATCTCTTTCTTTTGCCTTTCCCCTTGCCTTTCGCGGAACCGTCCTCTTTGATCCAATGGAGCTTCCAGAAAAGGTTCAGTGTTTCCGGGAATTTCTTATACCGGACGGTCCAGGCGTAGCATATGAGATTACGCCAGGATAACGGTGTCAGCTGGGACAAGCAGATGTTCCAGGCCTTGAAAATCTTAACTATGAAAGGGTCCAGGGGAAACCTTAGCCCAAAGTCTAGCATATGGGCATAGACCGCCACATGGCCAGGCGGGCAATCTGTCATCCGACATCCCTTGGACGATGAAAGGGTCCAGGGGAAACCTTAGCCCAAAGTCTAGCATATGGGCATAGACCGCCACATGTCCAGGCGGGCAATCTGTCATCCGACATCCCTTGGACGGCATCACCAATCCATATTCATCTAGAAAGGCGAAGTATTCTGCTCCCTTTCGGCAGAAGTCGCTATTCAATACCGTCCCTCTCCAGCTTTTGTCAATCTGCACGAAGGACGGGTTGTCGGCCTCGCAGGGAGGCATGTACAGGTCGTCTAGCGTTTCGTCATCGTCCTCCGGGATGATCTCTGGAGGTTCTTCGTCATCGTCGGCTTCCAAGGATATCGACTCCTCGTCTGACATCATGTCGCGTACAACACTGGCGACGTCTTCTGAGGCAACAGAGGATGCCTCATCCTCCAAGCCGGCATCATCACCCCTATCGCTACCAGACGAGATGGAGTGGGGTGCATTCTCCCCTAGCATCTCTGCCGGCCTGGGAGATGAGGGTTCATTAAGGGGACCTTTAGAGGTGCCGGCTAATGACGGGAATAGTAGAGATGAGCGTTCTGCTATCCCCAGCATGGTACCGTACTGGCCGGATACCGGCACTCCTACGGCTTCTCCAAAAGCCCTAATGGCGGTAAGGGGAGAAGCATGCAGTGTTGGCTCTTCAAAAGCCCTACCGGAAGTACTACAGTCATGGCCAGATTTACTCCTACGTTCATTGGGAGGATTTACTACCGGTGAGTTATTGGATATGGTGGGACTAGCGGATTTGCTATTGGAATTAAAGTCGCTATCGGTTAAAGATTGTGGACTTTCAGAAAAATTTTGTGAATCAGAATGAGAAGACATGATTAAAGGCAGAAATTGAGTAAGAAGGAGTTCGGTGAAATACCTGGACAGAAGAAAAGAGCAGAAGCTGGCACTGAAAACGACCGGTAAGAAAGTTTGGTCACAATTCGGAATGTCACGACGAAGGCAGGTAGCCGGATTATGCTAAGGCTCAGAGAAAGTGCTGGGAATAGGAGCTTGAAAGTGTGAAAGTGTGAAAATGATTTTGGCCAAGCGCTATTTATAGGGGGCTCCATGGGTTGGATCAAGCGACGTTTCGTCTTCCCGTCCCGATTACGCCACGTGTGCCTTGAGCTCAGAAACAGCTGTGAGCAGCTACTGACATTCTTGTCAAATCGTCACGAAGATCGAGGCGACGGTTCGCATTCTGTTAACTAACCCCCTCTCTGGAAACTTCTAAATGGTTTCAGGAAGAAAACATGATTTTCATCCATAACGGCTCAATGCTAAACAAGCAGGATATCCCTGTACCAGGAATACCGGCTTGGGGGCTAGTTGTATGGGATCAGTATAACTTCCCTACCGGTCCAGTTAGACCGCCATTGACCGTCATGGTCATCTCAGTCAAATAAATCCTATTTTACCAGGTATGTGTTAAGCCATACGCCAGTATATTCTACATGCCGGTTAACTGGGATTACCTTACCGGTAACCGTCATATGGGCCATTGCCAAATGGGCCTGGATTGACCCAGTACTTACTCAATGCGCCTATGGGCCTAAAGATAAGTATCAGAAGAAGATATAAATGTATTCGACCAATAGGAGCATAGTCCTACCTGGCTAAAGATACTGTCGGCTCCTATAAATACCCCCACGATCTGAGTCATAAGGTACGTTCATATATATTAATACACTCTACTTGAGACATCCCGTCTTTATCCTTTACTGACTTAGGCATCGGAGGGGCGTTCCTCGGATCAACCCCCGAGGTTAGTTTACGTGTTCTGTCTTGCAGGACATTCAACCGGCTTACTAATCAAGGGAGATACCAGTTCACTCCCTACCATTTATTCCATACCGGAATAAAAACATTATTGAAACCTTTCATATAAATAAAAGACATATTGAGATAAATCTAACAAGATCACACATCAAATATTATATATTATTGAATAGTGAAAAAATACAGTCAAAATGTGTGAATTTTAACCCTTAGGAATAAAATATGGCAAGTAAAGAGACACGAAAATGAAGACTATATGAGTAACAAATTGCCCACATTTGATATGGATCAAGAATCTCCTAGCTAAAACCTTGAGCGCTTGCATTCAGGAGGAAAACCTTGTGAGAAACGGTTCACATCTACACAATAATCATATATCATAAAGTATTTTTGAACCCATCTCAACCTTCTTCTACCCCATGCATTGAGATCATGGGTTCTCCATGCACCACGCATCTTCCGCCCGTTAATCGATGTCGTGGAGTCAGTGAAAGCATAAGTTATAGCGGCTCTAGGGGCGGCGCTGTCGAGGTTGAAGTTCCGGTAGTAGGCGGAGAAGGGGGCTTTCGACCAATCGGTCTTCACCAAGCCACCTTGAGTAGCCCAATCATCAGCATTCCACAAACTAGAGTATATCCTCATGGGTTGGTTCTTTGGGAAAGGAACTCCAACATTCTCATGGTTTCTAAATACTCTTAGTGGTGTTTCATCAACCATAAACCTATGCATCCAAAAGTTAGAGCTTTGTAAGTATCAAATTTAGCATAAGATAAGGTTCAATAGTAAAGCTTTGTTGTTACTTGTTAGTGTACTTTTATGAGGGAAAGTTGGTTGAATACTACTCCCTCCGTCCCATAATATAAGTTCCCTTTCCTTTTTGGGAGTCAACCTTTAAAATATTTGACCAAATATTCTTATTAATATATACAAGAAAACATACTCATGTGGGATCTTGTTAGAATCGTCTTAATGTGTACTTTCATAATATCAATTTTTTATATTTTTTACTAATACGAAATTGAAGATATAGAAGGTCAAAGGTACGTCTTGGAGACTGTGCAAAAGAAAACAGGACTTATATTTTAGGACGGAGGGAGTATATAACATTGATAGTCTTCAATATTAATGTTGTTTTAAAACCCATAATAGTTACTCGATCGGATTTTTTTTAGTATGATCTTAGTCCTTTCAACTTATAAAAATCAGTTTTAGTGAAAACATTTGTCAACCATTAGTTTTAACGAGCACATTGTCTTTCTTTTAATGAACAAAAATCAGTTTCAATTTAATCAGAAAATTTTGGTAGCTACATATGGCAGAATTACACTTTTATATAAGCGTGAATCCCTGTTTATGAGGTAAGTTAATTATAACTAGTAAAATAAATTTAATCTCTTGAAAAACGACAGTTGTTTAGGCACTAAATGAGTATTATGTGGAGAACGAAGGAAGTATATGTTGGCGTACTAACTTTTATTTCATGGATAGGTTCAAAAAACTACGCTACCTTTACTTGAGTAAACCTTCTAATATGACGTTGTGGCAAGAGTATACTCCCTCCGTCCCAAAATATAGTTCCCATTTCCCTTTTTTCACGGTAGTTTATGCAAGTAGAATATAAGAGGGATAGTCAAGATTTTTTGTTTATTTAAATAAATGTTGTATGGGAAAAAATGATTTTAGGAGAGAAAATGGAGAATAATTGGTAAAAGAACATTAATTGTAACACTTTGGTTGAATAAACAAAGCAAAAAAAAAAATTCAAAAAGCAAATAAATGATGGAACACGGTTTTTCTAGACAAATTATGGAAAAATGTGGAAGTAAATATGGAAATGGGAACTATATTTTGGGACACCCAAAATGAAAATGGGAACTATATTTTGGGACGGAGGGAGTAATAGGTGAAGTATATATATTTTCTAGTACTCCGTATTACTTACATGATTAGCCTTGGGTTCCAAACAATGGAATAAGTGTGGAAATTCTTGGTCGGATCAAACCATAGGTGGAACTGTTGCTCCCTGTTGCCTTTGCCTTGGCTAAACACATTAGTGTGGAGAGTGTAAGGCTGGCCACTTACATTTCCTAAGAACTCAAAATCAATCTCATCGTGCCTACCTGTTGTTTGATCAGATGACAACTACAAAAAGAAAATGCTATGATTAGCAAAATTTAAGTTATTTATAAATTATTCTTGGTGCATTTTACTTAGTGATATTGTACTATCTCAGTCACGACATTTGTTTGTTTAGGTTTAAAGTTTATTAACTTTGATCATTTTTCCATGAATATATAGATAATGTAACATAGTATTAAATTTGTTTCAACGTGCATTTTATAATATCAATTTTATCATCACAAGATGAAATTATTAATACGATTTTTTCACCAAATACCCCTGACAAATAAATTTATTCACCAAATACCCCCACTTTTTTCAAAATTCACCAAATACCCCTGATTTTTATAAAAATTCACCAGATACCCCTGACATTTCAAAAAATACCAAAAATGCCCTTTTTAACTAACAGACGTTAGTGCTCCGTTAATTAATTAACTAATTAACCTAAAAAACCCTAATTAAACCCTAATTAAACCCTAAAAACCCTAACACTCTCTCTCCCTAACCCAACCCCCAGTCCCCCCCCTCCCCCTCCCCCCCCTCCCCGGAAGCCCCCCCCTCCCTCCCCCTCCCCGGGAAGCCCCCATCCCCTCCTCCTCCTCCTCCCCCCTCCCTCCCCCTCCCCGACGCTGCCCCCATCGCGGACCCCCTCTCAGCAGCCCCCACGCGAGCCTCCTCCCCTCGACCTCCCTCGCGCCTCCTCCTCCCCCTCCCCCTCCCTCACTCGCCCGCTTCAACACCACTCCCCCTCCCTCGCATCGGTTCGCATCACTTCAACACATGTCCCCTCTCCCTCAATCTCGCCGGCGCCTCCCCCCTCCCTCACTCACTCGATCTCGTCCGTTCACCGGGCGGCTATGTATTGTAACCAAAGGACTAGGCGGTGCGAGGGAGAGGCGCTTGTGGGGGATTTGACGGGGAGGGTGTGTGGTCGTGGGGATCTCGACGAGGGGGCCGCGTGGTTGTGGGGGATTCGACGGGGGTTGCGTGGTTGTAGGGGATTCGACGGGGAGGGACTAATCGATGCGAGGGGGAATGCGGGCAGGGGGGTGGTGGGAAAGGGGGAGCGCGCGGCACTGGGGGAGGTGGGGATGGGGATGGGGATCGCGGCGGCGGGGAGGGGAAGGACTGGTGGGGCTAGAGTTGTGGGGTTGGGGGGTGGTGGGGCTAGGAGTTGTGGGGTTGGTGGGCTTGAGGTGGGTTGGGGCAGGTGGGCTAGTGTGGGTTAGGGTTAGTTAGGGTTTTAGGGTTAGTTTTAGGGTTTTTAGGTTTAATTAGGGTTTTTAGGGTTGATTACGGTTAATTAGGGTTAATGACTAATGGAGTTAACCGCCGTTAGTTATTAAGGGCATCTGGTGAATTTTTTAAAAGGTCAGGGGTATCTGGTGAATTCGAAAAAAAGTGGGGGTACTTGGTGAATAAATTTATTTATCAGGGGTATTTGGTGAAAAAACTGTTATTAATAAGTAAAGTTGTAACATGAAGACTCAAAAGCCAAATATTACAGATTGGGATAAAGAAGGATATACAAATCAATATGCAATTGCATTTTTGTGTGTGAATAATAGCCAATAGGACTATACTACTATAATGTAGAGCATCTTGCTAAGGCCACTTGCTCTCTTGCATAATATAGCTCAACTTTTTTGGACCTGTGAAGAAAATTGATTAAGAAACTTATTCTTCAAGTTACCTTAAGTTCTTTGAGATTCAAAGTTATTAGTAGAATAGGGCTTAATGTGTATGATGAATGACAATTAGGTAGCTAATATAATGCATGTTGAAATGTGAATTTGCATGTATATATTTTATAGCTACCAAAAAAGTGGGAGAATGCTTACATAAAGGGTGGTAACAGTGCCAGCAGAGTCACCTGGTACAAGTTTCAATTGCATATCAAATCTCCCAAACAAATATTCTTTTTTAGAGCGAAACCCAGATCCAGAATATTTGTCCAACGAGAGGGAGAGGACTTGACTACCTTGGCCATATGTCCTAACCCTATTATCACCAAAAGTTCTTTCAAACTCAGCATTGAAGTTGCCACCATAGACAGTAGAATCGAGAGCAATAAGCACAATAGCAACAAGAATAATCATCTTATTTGATGAAATCTCCATGTTTAAGGGTAGAAAGAGAAAATGGGAATAATTAATGAAGTTGATTAGTTGATGATTATCTGTTTTGTGTAGTTTGTGATCAAAAGTTGGTATGGATTACACAAGTTATATAGGAGAATAACGCCGAAAGGTAAGGAAATAAAGGTCCCATAAGAGACGCGGAAGCACCAACCATACTTTGGTAGAATTAGCTGGCTATTCACTAAAAGGTATCGATGTACTTATTTGTAGTAGTATATAAGACATAAGTAGTCTGCATTATATGTATGGTGCTGTGTTTGTAGCCTTGTAGGGTCCCTCTACATAATTATACTACATGTTATTGTTAGCAACTTAGCATTGATGGAGTTCACCTACGGCACACTAAAACCTAATCCTTCCCTAAAAAATGTATCATATCTAATTAGTAATTATCTATGTATATATTAAAAGGGGTTGGGAAGACATTATATCTTTAGGTAGCGTTCTCCCTCCTTTAATCGGTATTATATTCCTCTATGTCATCTTCATACATCACCAAATAAAAAAAATCATTATAGGGTTGAACTCGCAACTTCAAGTATGAAATATCATTAATTTACTTAACCACGCATCAGATACAGGGTTGGGTGTCGGTGAGAGCAACTATTGAATGAGAATGTGAAACACTAAGTAGTAATCCTTAGCTTTTTAATACCCAATAATAGTAATTGATTTTAGCCAAAATATATCATTTCTTTTATTTATGGGACCATCTTTGAAAATGATTTCATTTTTAAGAAAAAGGATTACCGTGTAATATCTTGATAAAGAATTATTTACATTTTTACTAAAATGGATTGTTATTCCACTAATCTCACGTTTTCATAGAAGGAGTGTTGTTATGGAAACGGTATTCCCCTCTCTCACCATTTATATGTATTGTTATCCCATTAATTGCATATGTACCTCTTATCTTTATTGTTAGCCCATTAATTAATTGCATAGGTTTTAAAACTAGAACTAGTTATTAGGCCCGGGCTATGCCCGGGTAAGAAAAAATTTCATTTATTAATATAATACTTTATGATAATAACACTAAATACAACTTAGTCTAGTGGTTAAGACTTTAATATATGTACTTGAGGTCTCGGGATCAAATCCTATACTACGCAATTCCTAATTTTTTTTATTGTACATGGATTACATGAACTAAAACTTCCTAGGGAGAGCGCCACGTGGCACAGTTTCTTGTTTATGCACGCCTTTTAATATATTTGTACTAGTATTTTTTGCACGCTATGCGTGCGTGTCATATTAACATTCTTTTTCTCAATTAGTTATTTATCAGTGCTACAAAAAATTTGATTCGAACAAACATTTATAATGATATTTAATTTTTTAAATATATTTTTCTTAAATCAAAGTTTCTTTGGTTTTTTTAGTTATTTGTTCATCATTATTCAAATAAAGTGGAAGAAATTGTGTATCAGATTCAATCGTTGAATATTAATAAAGTGGAGAAGTTTGATTTATATAATAGAGATTACCGAATAATACTCAACATTCAGGTTTTAAAATATTATTATTATAATAATTAATATGAAATTCAAGTTTTTGTTTTTTGTATGGATTGTTTCAATCAAGTTATATTGTCAATTTAATTTTTGATCTGAGTTTTTCACACATATTTAAGAAGAGGAAATCATTCTCCATGATTTAATATTTAATTGAAATTTGAAATGCAATTCTATTATTAACTTGTTCAATATATATGGCAGGTAGGAGGAAGAAAATACTATTTAATATATATAATAATTTAAATCATTAAGGGTATATTAGACTTTTTGTGAGGGGACACCATCTTCCTCCCCTCTTCACTTATATAATAGAGATAGATAGGGCTAAAACCAGGTTAGGTAAAGGAGTAAAGTACATTAGTTGTAAAACACTAAAAATGTGACATATATTATATTTTTATTTAGCAACAATTTAATCATAATCCTATTTAAAACATTAGAAAAACAACCTATGCAAGGAAGGGCTTAATCGCCGCGGCCTTTCTTCTGCTTGTTATCGATATGGGCCACTAACCATTGACTGGGTTCTTGTTATCAACATGGGCCACTAACCATTGACTGGGCTCTTGTTATAGATTTGGGCCTCTTACCATTGACTGGGCCATTCACTAGTGCACTGGTGTACTACCACTATTGAGTATTAATTATGGACTCGGATGATGCATACATTTTTGTATTGCATACAAAGTGAGTAGCCGTGAATTATATGTGTTTGGATCCTCTAGAGTTTTAAAATAAATCTACAAGATAAGTTTTAGCAATATCAATCATTGAGTAAAAAATCAGTGGCTCATATATATTATTTTGTTAAAAACCCCTTATTTTTTCTCATCAAAATCCTCCTCCTAATTTTCCCCTCCTACCAATATGAGCCATTGATTTTAAAATGTATGGTTTAGATTCAACACTTCCTTGTAGAGTTATATTAAAAACTCTAGCGGATCCGGACTCGAATTATTGTTATGTAAACGAGGTTTAATCCTGAGTCTCAAACCCACCTTTTTATTGTTGTATCCTTGAGAGGTCATGGGTTCAAGTCTTGAAACACACCTTTTTATTGTTTAATGTCTCATTTGATTGTGTGGAGGAGGGGATAATACATGTGGCAGCATGGCATTTGTTTGTCTTGGGTTTTAGATATATATATAGAATATAGATTTAAGCCTACTATTAGTAGCTGGACTGGTGGTTGAAGAGTCACCTCCAAATATGAAGTATTATGTTCGAGGGTCCAAAATTACTTTGTGGAGATTGAAGACTTTTTTTTTTTAAAGAAGATGGATTGAAATTTGCGACTTTATAAAAAGAGGTTCATCATCGTTTCTATTTATCTTATTTTGTTGTGCCTTTAAGGATATACATTACACTAATAGTGCTCACAATGTAGCATACTTCCCTCCCAGGTTCGGGAGGTTACGGATCGATTACGCTGCAGCGAGTTGGGATCCCCTTTGCTCCCCAATCGAGTTTCTCCTTACCTTATTAAGAAAAAAAAAAATGTAGCATACTTAAATTTATATGGGTCATATATTAATCATGAGCGCATTTATCCTATAAATGCTCCAACGTGAACGATCCCAATCAAATTCAATTTACTATTGTAATCAAATATTAAAGTATAGCTTGCGCAACAAGAATCGATATGAGCTTTTTGTACACTCAATTGTGCATATTTTTGTTACAACCATAGAAGTTTAACTAAGACTATGGGTAATTTGGCTCAATGCAACCACTTTAGAGACGAAGTATGTTGTATTTGTGAATCTATACAAATATTGCTATTAGCAATTTCAAGTCATTCCACATGTAAGAACTAGATGGAGAATGATTAACATACAAGTTAACCATTTTAGCTATTGCAAATTGGTTTAATAATGATAACTCACAAAATTTATCGTCACATACTCACGTAGTGTTAACCAGCCATTACCCCAACTATAAAATTAGTTCACCGTCTATATAGTGGTTGTCATTAATGTTGTTATCATAAGTGCAACTCCCATTATTCCAACTTCAAACTATTAATTCAAGCTTCACTTGCACAATCAAGTCAATCTTTAGTTCACATCAAACCAATCAACCAACCAAATTCTTAAAACAATTCGACCAGCATCCAACCTATTTCGATTTCATTACAAACATAAATAAAATTGTACTCCCTCTATTCCGAATCTTTTCTTTCACTTTCCTTTTTAAATGCCCGAATCTCTTTACACTTCTATTTTTTAGATATGGCCCATTATTATTTTAATCCTTCTACCTTGCAAGCGTTGGCACATTATCTCTCCTCCAAATAAAATAATACCACTCCTACTACCCACCAACTCTAACCATGGCCCACACTCTCTCTCCTTAAAATAAAATAATACTACTTTTACTAACTACTAACTCCTATCACGTCTACTTTTCAATAAAATAATAATTGATACCCAAACAACAACTTATCATCTAAAACTACGTGCATTAATAAGTGTCAAGAGTATTATGGGACGGAGGAAGTACTCATTAGTTCATTATCAATCTCTCAATTTATCATTACATCTCAAATATAATTTCTCATTATACACCCGAGTGTACCTACGTCCGACGACTTTTTTTTAACTCATCTCCACCAAAACTTATTTTTGGGTCCCCCATTACACCACCACGACCACCAAGAAAAGAAAAAGAAGCTTTACTTACCTTCTTCGCTCAATCCTTCGTCTCTTTGATCTGGTAGTGAGAATATTTCTTCCCTTTCTCTCTCCTATTTTTTCTTCAATAGGGTTCTTAACTTGTTTTCAAGATTATACATATATCTCGAACCCTAATGTTCGATTACAATTCACGAACTCTAGATTCATCCAATCGAACCTTCATTTCTGAAAGTTGACGAATAATCGAATTTCCACCATCAAAATTACTTTCTCCGAATTTAAGGAGCAGAGAAGAAGTGTGAGAAATTAGGATTCTGCGACGAGTTTTGGAATCTGGATCTTTCAGACTCTTGAAGGTTTGTTTTGGAGTAAATTTTAATTGAAGTTTTAAGATTGAAATTTTTTAGCTTAAGCATATTTATTTGATTATGAATTTAGAATTTCTTTATTGTTTATTAGTAATTTTTTCATTTTTGAACTTAGAAGAAATAGGATTTTTATGATAAAAAAAAAAAAAAGTATGTTATTGGATTGTTTTGGAATCTTTGTTAGTATTGCTTATGTGAGTGGGATTGTTTGAGAAAGTGTAACAGTGTGTGATTGATTGTTAAGAATTGAATTGTTTTGGATTGTTTGGCAATGTAATATGTAATATCTGATGAAATGTACTTGTGTGTGTTATTTGGTTGTTGTTGTTTTAATGGACAGCTGAATGATGGCATCCATGGTAGCGAAAGCGAGTACTAGTAGTTGTGGTCCATTATCTCCTTTGTCTGTTCAAGAGAAAGGGAGTAGGAATAAGCGGAAGTTTCGTGCTGATCCACCTTTAAATGACCATAATAAGGTCTTACCCTCAACCTTAAATGATGGGTCGAGTTATGAATTTTCAGCTGAAAATTTTGAGATGGCAGCTAGTCATGCTCACCCGCCTAGTCCTTGTGATGTCTGTGGTGTATATCAAGACCATTCCGACAGTTTGAAACTTGACCTTGGATTGTCGAGTGTTCCTATGGGGGATTCGTCTGAGGTGGGTCCTAGTGGTCCTAGAGAGGAAGTAGAAAGCGATGAGTTTCAAGATGCTGATTGGAGTGATCTTACTGAAAGTCAGTTGGAGGAGCTTGTTTTGAGCAATCTCGATGCTATATTCAAGAGTGCTATTAAGAAGATTGTCGCTTTTGGATACACAGAAGAAGTTGCTACCAGGGCCGTTTTAAGGTCCGGTCTTTGTTATGGGTCAAAAGATACTGTATCTAATATTGTGGATAATGCTTTGGTATTTCTTAGGAGTGGGCAAGATATTAATCCTTCAAGGGAGCATTGTTTCGAGGATCTACAGCAGTTGGAGAAGTATGTATTGGCAGAGTTGGTATGTGTTCTCCGAGAGGTTAGGCCTTTCTTCAGCACCGGAGATGCAATGTGGTGTTTGCTAATTTGTGACATGAATGTGTCACATGCCTGTGCCATGGATGGTGACCCCTTAAGTAGTTTGATCGGTGACGGTTCTCCAAATGATAGTTCATCTTGTCCCTCTCAGTCCAATAGTACAGAGATGAGTCTTCCTAGACCCTCTAAAGCAGCTCCAACAATTCCAAGCAATGTAAATCAGACTGATATGGACTCAGTTGCTGGAGTTCCAAACCTCACCAAGACAAAGAGTTCCCTTGTTTCAAATGGCCCAACTTCAGATAAAGACGGCTCAACGTCTTCATCATCTAATTCTATAGATAAGCCTTTCAGTGCAGTAGGTATATCATGCTCTCTTTCCCTCGATGAAAAGTTTGTGTCAAGCAGGAAGACACATTCTAGCAGCTCAAAGAGAGAATCTACGCTTCGGCAGAAATCTCTTCATTTAGAGAAAAGCTACAGGTCGTCTGGGGCAAAAGGGTCTTTCAGAACGGCAAAGTTCAGTGGTTACATCTTGGATAAAAGAATCAGACCGACATCTGAGTCAGCCGGTCTTAATTTAAAGAATGCTTCCCTGAAGATTAGCAAAGCAATGGCAATGGGATTGGAATTGGCCCATGAAAATGGAAGCCTCAGTTTCTCTGCCTGTCCTGCACTGTCTTCCTCTTCTCCTCCAATTAATCTAGATTCCCGAAGTACCATTTCTTCAATAACCAAAACTGATCATACTCCAGCTACACCAGTGGCCAAATCCAAAATAGCAGTGTCAGCTGCTGATACTGAACTTTCTCTTTCTCTGCCAACAAAAGCCAATCCTCCTCAAATGAATCCAAGCTGTAGTAGTGACGCTCCTATTCCAAGCGCTGCTGGGATACCCTATGATAAGTCTCTGGCTCAGTGGGTGCCACATGATAATAAAGATGAGATGATTATGAAGCTGGTGCCAAGGATTCGGGAACTTCAACACCAGCTTCAGGAATGGACGGAGTGGGCTAACCAAAAGGTAATGCAGGCTGCCAGGAGATTGGGCAAGGATAAAGCTGAGCTCAAGACTTTGAGGCAAGAAAAGGAGGAAGTAGAACGGCTCAAAAAGGAGAAGCAAACTTTAGAGGAGAATACCATGAAGAAGCTTTCTGAGATGGAGAATGCACTGGGTAAGGCTAGTGGACAAGTTGACCGAGCCAATGCCGCTGTCCGGAGGCTTGAGGGGGAGAATTCAGCTCTCAGGCAAGAGATGGAAGCTGCCAAGTTACGAGCAGCAGAGTCTGATGCAAGCTGTCAGGAGGTCTCAAAGCGAGAGAAGAAGACATTGATGAAGTTTCAGTCATGGGAAAAGCAGAAAGGCATGTTCCAGGAGGAGCTTGCTGCCGAGAAACGCAAGTTATCTCAGCTTCAGCAGGAGCTTGAACTAGCTAAAGATCTTTACAATCAGCTTGAGGTATGTGTATTCACAGATTGGATTCTGCATTTTTTCTCTGTATCCTCTCGTTTTAACTTGACTGTAGCGATAATGTTGTGTGTCTTTGTGTATTTAATGCAATTGCTTGCTTAGTTTTTAAAACAATATACAATCTGAATACGGGGGTGTAAATAGGTGGATTTTGGAGGTTCCTGCTGGCTGCTAATACCAGTCAACACAAAATTCACTACATGCTTTGATGGTGTTACTCACCAAATTCTGAAGTATTACACTTACTATCTTAGGATCATGGTATTATAATCTATGTAGGAAGAAGGAAAAGTGTTAAGCAATATTAAGGAGCTATAGCAAAGTATCTTCTAGTCTGTCTAACAGTAGCAAATTTGGGTATTGATCATTCATCGATTCCAGCACCAGCTGCTGCAGTGAGAGTGAGCATTCAGTATATCTTCCAGGCATAGCCAACTCCCCCCCCCCCGGGGGAATCCAATCTAACATCTCTTCCAATATCTTATATTCTCCTACTCAATCAGAAATTAACCTCTTGCTTCTAATCTGTTCCTGACCTTCACGTAGTCTTCCATTATGTGCTTAGCCTTTGACAAGATGATACTAGGGTTAGACGTCTGATTTGTGAAAGGCTAACTTCTCATGCATGCCATGGTTGTTAATTTGATATCCTGGGTGCCCAAGACTTGGAAATTTTACTGCTTTAGTGATGCAACATCGTGCCTCAATCTATTGCGCATACGTCTCTGCTAATGCGTCTGTCTGGAATCAGCTATCTGATCAAGATACATATACTTCTCCAAGATCTAACAATAGGAATATGGCAAGGAAAAAATAATGTTCCCGGTTTCGCTTGTGATAACATTCACGTTGTCGCGATCAATAGGTAGCAGATGTGTTGGAAGTCGAACATATAGTGGCTACGCATTTTTCTCTGAATGAACATAAATGGGTTTTGATCTTCTCTTCGGCGTTCTTAGTTTAAGAAGGTATACGAACATAAGATGGACTAACCTACCATAAATATGACTGTTATATTTACAGGTAATATCCGAGCCATGTTCCGTTATTGAATGTATTAATATATGGACGAATTTGGGCATTTTTACATTATACTCTATCGATTTAAAAAACTCTATTTCTTTACAATCATTTAAAATTTGTGGTATCATGTAAATATCAATGCAAGCATTTATCAATTAATACCCAATAAGACTCTTGCTTACATTGCCAATGCAATGATGAGGAAATATTAGGAGGGAAACTTGCGTTAGTGGCTTCTACTTGTGTATTATATATAGAAGATGAATACATAATTATATAAATATATGTTTCATTAATTCATAACTAGAAACTAATTAATTAATCAGCAAAGTCGCAAGTCCAATGCATAATTGCAACAATTTACAATGAAATGAATGCCCCTTCCCTCATTAATATATATTCACATGACTACAAATTAGCCCAACATGAATGTCCCCTTTATGTTCTTTATTATTTGGTGTGTGAATGTTGATTGTTTTTCCTGCAATTGATGTTTTCCTCTACTTATTTGAAGCCCTTTATCTACTCTCTTGACCCGAATTTTTTTATAGCAGCATTATATAATGGAATAGTACGGAACTCAGCTTCCAGACGTGTTACAACTCGGCCTTTCAGTAATGGAATGACTGATTACTGAGCTTTAATTTCTTAATATCTTTCTTCTACGTCGGCTTTCTTCTATACCTAGCTTCAGCTTGTAGTAACTAGTAGGTATGTCCTTGCTTATATAAAGGAAAAATTCATATCATTGAAAACTTACATTCACCTGCACTATAAAATTCCATTGCACGGTCTCCTGGCCATAAAAAAGATAGTGTTTTCTCTTTTTGATACAAGCAGGTTCTCATGCTTGGAGGACTGGACATGCTCAGGCTTAACCTGCTTTCTAGTAGCTCCTGTATTGGCCAAGTCAGTGGGCCCATGGTACTCGTGGAGGTCATCAGTAGCTTCAAAGTGTTTCCATCCCTCTTTCTGGACTTCTTTTCTTATCTCTGTTTGTATCTACTAGTCACTAAATCAAGTCTTCCAGAATGAGAAGTACCGATTCATCACTTTGGAGGAGATTATAGGGATGTCTTATACAGTTATACGATCCTCAGCATGTCTTTTTGAATTTCTCATACCTAGCATCTACATGAGTCCCAAGTCCACCTTCCTCTTTATCATTATTGCAGCTACTATGTGTGACTTCTTTCAAGAGCCAATACTTCAGGTTAGCTGGATTTTTTTTTTTGGCTTTTCTTTACTCCATTTAGTACTTTTCAAGGTCATACCCAGATCCAAGAGTGCTGTTGCCTTAAATACTTTTAGCTATCTTGAGAATGAGCTTCGTTATGATCCTGTTCTATGTGTTCGGCATTCTGACTTAACTTGTAATTAGCAAGGTGCATCAGCTCCATCCTTGTCAGTCCTCTTCTTTCCATTCTTTCGTTTTGGGCAGGGGGGTGCTTTTTGAACACTACTCCGAATTCAGCGGATTGTCTCTCGTGCTCTGAGTATTTATATTAGTGGTAGTTATGGCCCATTTTACCTAAATATTGTTTGTAGAGGATCATAAGAGAGATATGAGCCACTAGGTTTTAAGTATATATACTCCCTCAGTCCCTCAGCTTCAAAGTATAAGGTGCCCAAACCTTTCGAGATCGAATTTTGACCATTGATTTTCCTCAATATATATTTAGAAAAATTACATAAAAGAAGGAAAAGTAAAATAAAGATATACTTTCTACTTTGAATCTGAGTATGAGAGTAACTAATAATATTTGTTTACTTTGCAATATGCTTCTTCTGTTCTTTTATAATTGCAATCGTTTGACTTTTACACCATTTATTCTCTAAATGTGATGACGTGTTTTTGCTAATATGTATGTAAATAAATGTTATTGTGTAATATGTTGTTGGATTAGAGTCAATGTATATTTTCAAATAAAAATTTTACTATTTTTTCAAATAAAATACTAAAGATGTTAATGGTCAAAGTCAATTGTTGCCAAGCGTAAATGTCAAAACTTTGCAATTATGAAAGAATGGAAGAGGTATTTTGGGAGAATATAACAGACAAATTCAATTCTTAGAAACCGTGGCATTCTATAATTCGAAACAAAGGGAGCAGTTTACCAGGGGATAGTTATTGTGAGTACTGAGTACAAATTAATATTTTCCCACAATCTTAGGTGTTGTTTGGAAGTAGTTAATGAAGTTCAATTGCATAGAACTAGGTAAAGATTTGTTTTGAGAACATTTCCGTTTCACAAAAAATTACTCACTTTGGTTTTTCATCAAAACCAATAATATGGGAGAACAGTTGGTGAGAAAAATGGAAAAAGATGGGAGTAAGGAGAGAGAAATAATGCAATTCAACTTGTTTATATATAGTGCCCCAGATGAGAAGGTATGACGTGGTGTACAAAGTGAACTTAATCTGACTGAAATTTTGATACATGTAGGTGATTTTCTGAATGGAGCTAATAATCCTGGTGGGTTTTCCCAATAGAGAGAAGAAAAAGTTACATGCATAAATTAGAATCACGAAATCATTTTCACATCCATGGCATTTTCTTACATCCATTTATCTCGGTAGCAATGTTATCATAATTATCCTTCCTTGATAATGCTCTATATGTAGCCATATGAACATCGTATCTTCTGAAAGATCTCTATAATCTACTATCTGAAGTACTGTGAAGTGATTATGATGTAGCAAACAAAGTGTGATAACATTCTTCCCATGTAAGCTAGACCTCGTTTTGCCATAATAATGTTTCAACAACTCCATCTTCCTTACCATGGTGTTATATACTTCTTGATCCCATTTTAATTTGAAATGACATCTGTTTGAAATGCTATCTTGCATGTTGTGCTCTAGGCCTCTAGTACCATATACTTAATTTCTTGTGGAAAGATGATTTAGATGATTTTTGAGAAAACCATCTTTTATCTCTTCCTTTGAATAAAAGGATATGTGTTGTCTTAGAGCAGTGACATCAAGAGGCAGAAGCTATTGCCCATGCCAAAGATTTTCTTTACTCATATTTGCCAAGTATTACTACAATATATGTGATGAAGATTCAAACTTTGTTGCTTTTTTTGCATTCCGTTTTTGTAGCTAGAGAAAGTGTAGTGTATCTTGATTTGCTTTTCGTTGCATTTCTCTACTTAGAATCGTTAATGCAAAGCCAAAGGTTGCTGTTGGGATTCATCAATCTCTTTCGCATTCTTTGCTCTTTGTTACGGAAGGTTTGCCTGCATTTGATAAAGAATACTAGCATCCTTGCTTCACACAGGATATAGGGCATAAGTTTGAGAAATCTGCAGCCCTTGGCGGATCACTGTGATAGTAATTACGTGGTCTTTGATTTAATTCATGTTTTACTGGTGAAAGCTGGAGTCTTCGGGTTTTCTGATAGTGCTTGGATGGCAAATTACTAGGTATTTGGTTCTCTTTGGTGGACAAACCTACGCTACCCGAACTCTTCATTTCACTTCAAGTACCTGTGTCTGATCTTAAATACCCCAACAATAAATATGGTCAATTTGACACTTCGTTCTAGGAAAATCATGGGATTTTTTAATAGAAGAGCTGAGTCGAACACTTGGACATGTACCCATGTCTGACATTGAGTACTGGAGTCCAAATAACATAGGGACAAATGAAAGGATCCATTCAGTTCATAATCTGTGCAAAAGGCCAAGAATCATTAGTTATCATCCATATCCTCTTCATAGCTTTTCAATGCCTAGTGAATACTAACTAATCCCTTATGGAATTATCTTTTCCCTTTTGCTTTCAAACTCTGATAGCCTAAGTGAAAAAAACTTTACAGGCTCGGTGGAAGCAAGAGGAAAAGTCAAAGGAAGAACTACTCGCTCAGGCAAAATCGATAAGAAAAGAAAGAGAACAGCTTGAGGCATCTTCAAAGTCAAAGGAGGATGCTATAAAACTCAAAGCAGAAGCAAATTTTCAGAAGTATAAAGAAGATATACAAAAGCTCGAGAAAGAAATATCGCAGTTGAGACTGAAGACCGACTCATCAAAGATAGCAGCTCTAAAGAGAGGCATTGATGGAAGTATTACTAGCAGGCTCATAGATGCCCAAAGTTCCCCTACTGCTAAGCAACCCCGGGACACATATAAGTCAGGACTGGCAAACAGTTTCCAGGAAATTTCAGCTTCTGGAGGGGTAAAACGAGAAAGAGAGTGCGTGATGTGCCTCTCGGAAGAGATGTCTGTAGTTTTTCTTCCTTGCGCTCATCAGGTAGTTTGCAAAATGTGCAATGAGCTCCATGAGAAGCAAGGCATGAATGATTGCCCTTCATGTAGGAGCCCCATACATAGGCGCATTAGCGTACGGTTTGCTCGCCCTTAAACCTTATCAATACTGGTCACTTGAATATAGAAGCACTTGAGTGTTCTGAATAACTGAGACTAATGTTTTGGAATAAAATACACAACATTTTGAACCATTGAGTTCAAAAAGTTTATACCAGAACTCCATATAGCCTTGTATTATGAAATGAAGGGGTTCGTTAATGATTATCCTTTTTGTGGAACTTAACTGGCCACAGATGACTAACCCTCATACGCCGTATGACGGGCAGATAAGGGGATTCCTACTAATTTTAGCCAGAGTGATGCTTGCTTCCCTTTTAATCTTCTGATCTTAAGTGACTTCTTGTTTCTTCAGTTGATTTATTCTACATTAAAGGCAGCTAGATGAAATCTGTTGTGTCACTACTCACTAAGAAGTTCTTACATTTGAATATGTTTCAAAAAGTATAGGATTATAAGGAAATTGCTCGTTAGTCGTCATTTGTGAGACATTAGAGCATGGCTTACCAATGACATAAAAAACATGTTATCCCTCTCTCTCATCAGTTCTCTTTTTGATCTTATAAAAGTTGATCATGCTTCATGTCCTAATTCTCTCTCATCTTATAGTTCATAATTCTCTCTCATTTTATAGTTCATAAGTTAATACTTTTCTGAAGAGGAAATGTGGGATAAGTTTTGCACGAGACAAACTCTAACTAATTTTTTAGTCTATATATGTAAATTTCTCATCTAAAAGAGAAAGTTGCCTTCAAAATTACACTCATACGAGACTTTGCCTTGCCCTTTTTCCATTCTATCTTTTTCCATTCTATCTGTGTGCTTTATGTAGCTTCCCCTTAATTATTTGACGTAATGAGAGGGGAAATAAAATTTGAGAACACTAGTCTTATACTTCATGAAAAGAACATATGCGCAAAGGTATATGTGGATACCTATTAGGCTATCAGAGTTAGTCTTGCGTGGACCTGGTCCACAATAATATTATTGTGGACCAAAACCACTTTCTTTAACATGGTGGCCATTTAGTTATATAATAACGCTTTTCAAATTTTAAGTTACATTTATCGATTCTTATCTACCATGTAGTATTTTTTTTTAAATATAGTAACTCTTTCTCACATTAGTTTATCATGATAAAATTTTCACTTTGTGACATAGTAACCTTTTTTTTTCATAGTCAATCTTCATAATTTATATCTATTTATCTTTTATATTTATTTTTTTATATAGTGATTTTTTTTTTCATAAATCACATGAATTAGCATTAGGTCCACACTAATTTAGTGTGGACCAAGTCTATATAAGTTTTTTACTTGTTTTAGTTGTTCATATTTGAAGATGTGTTCTATGCAACTGATTTTGCTTCATTTGAACTTGTTAATATTTATTTTTATAGCTTATCAAAATTTGTTTGAGCTTATCTCTCAACTTTTTATATGTGGCAAATTTCTATCTCTAACGCTATACATAGGGAACTCTTTGATGTTTCTTTGACAAAAAGCCAAATTTTTTTAAAGAACATTCATCTAACACATGCAAAATTGATCACTATAATACAGATAATTAATTTATTTACTTATAACCCATTTTGAGTACAAAATCGGATACAAAAAGCTAATTTAGCTACTAATGCAGCAAGATAAAGTAAACAACAATATATTCATTCCATACTAAAGAACATTTCAGAACATCTTGCACTCAACTGGAACACCTCCAGGGAACCTTTGAAAATCAGTGCAATAATTGTAGATCATGAAGTATTTTTGAACCCATCTTAGTCTCCTTCTATTCCATGCATTCAACTCTTGGTTTTGCCACTTGCCATCGGTAAAGGCTGCGATTGCAGCCGCGTGGTTTGGGTTGGCGTTGAAGTTCCGGTAGTAAGCTGTGAACGGAGCCTTAGACCAATCTGTCTTAACACGACCGCCTTGTGTAGCCCATTGATCTGCATTCCATAGGCTCGAGTATATCCTCATGGGTTGGTTCTTAGGGAATGGGACTCCTTTAGCTTCATGGTTCTTAAATACCCTTACTGGCATGTTATCCACCAAGAAACTGCATGAATTTAATTGAATTGAGTTAAATTTCAATCAAATAATTAATCAATAATAAAAAAACAAAATTAATCATCATGTACTTGGCTAAAGTAAAAAAAAAAATCTATTTCGTGGTACGTATATCTATGTAAACAAAATTGTAGGCTTAGTTAGAGTAAAACCGTGTTCACTTCGCCTGATTTTATCTTATTACATGTCGATCTTTACTAATGAATTAAAAGTTATGTCAACTAGTTAAACTGACGGATATGCTAATCAATAAGATTGATGAAGTAGCAATTAATGCAAAAACAACCAATTGAAAAACTATAGTCATACGTCTAATCCTCCAAGTGACACTGATTTGTGCTCATTTAAACATCGAATTTGAACTTTATTTGCAATTCAAACAAACAAACCAAAAGAAAGGATTACTTACATAATCATCTTGGGGGTCCAAGCAACAGAATAAGTGTGGAATTTCAAGGTTGGATCAAACCAAAGATGGAATTGTTGCTCTCGACCACCTTTGCCTTGAGTAAACACATTAGTGTGGAGTGTGTAAGGCTGGCCACTTACATTTCCCAAGAACTCAAAGTCGATCTCGTCATGTGTTGCCCCTTCTGAAGATAACTACATAATGTAACAAAAAAATATTCAGCCATAAATTAATTATCTATACTAATTATAAGCTCATTGATTGAATATAATTACTTTCAAAAATGTCTTAAATAAATAAATAATCGTATTATAAATTTTCAATTCGTAATTAGTTCTGAAATAAATTAAACGCTTCTCTTCTTTACGTGAGAACTTTTTTAGAGAAACGTTTTATTTATTTCAGAACGGAAGAAATATATATTTCAGGTACTATATGATGCTCCTCGGCCAAACAAAAATTATTTTGGTTGCATACTATTGTTTTTTACTAGTTTGCATATACTTGCAAATTTTTAAGCAAATTCAAACAAACAAAAAATTGATGTTTTGAGTTGACATTCAGAAATATTATTGGAGCGTACGTAGATGCCATATTCCATTTCTCGTGCAAAAGCAATAAGCTAAATTAAACCGCTAACTTTCACTAAAAAAGAATCCAGACAAAAAAATATGGGTCCCTTATTTCTCCATCATCTATAAAATTCGGTGATGCGACCTCTCTATATTACTACTCATATGAAGTATAGTAAAGTACTCATAAATATGATTGCTCTTGTATATACAGTAATATGTTTGAAAAATAAATGCACATGTAGACTTATATCACGCTAATACGATGTAGATTAATTTAAAAATCATCTATTTGACATGGAGTTGAAGTTTAATATGTTTAGTCCAAGTCAATTTATAAGTATAAGATAAAATTCATGTTTTAACTTGTAGATATATAAGTGGTTGATTACTAGTAGATTTTAGATATGACCCTATTCTTTTGGACTGAGAGAATCTAAACTGAACTGAGAGTAATTGTACGGAATTTAACTTAACTGAACTGAAAGTAAGTCCAAAAGAATTATCACTAGTTAAGTCCAAAAGAATTATCACTAGTTAATTAGCGACTCACAAGTCACACCAAGTACTAGACTACAAGTTATCTTTTTTAATTGACAAACAAATATTGTGAAATCATATTAAATATTATTATATTAATCTCACTCAACTAAGTGATCGACCTACATCACACACACTCACTACTTAAACATGGTGTCCACTCTAATAGGTAATGTAGATAAAGATAATCATCACTTATATCAGTACTAATCACTTGAGTTCACTTAGCAAAACATTAAGTACTAGTGTGCTACTTATTTTATAAGAGTATATAGTATATGTATATGGTTACTTTTTTATTTTATAAGAGTATATCAGTATTTTTTTTTTTAATAAGGTAAGATGAAATCCCTTGTAAGTAGGGGGAAATTGGAGATCCCTCCAAAGGGTGAAACTCGATCCCAAGACCTCTAGAATCGGAGGTGATGTCAACACCACTAGACTATCAGTATATGTATATGGTTACTTAATATAAAAAGAAGTCTTACATAATAAGCCGTGACAGTACCAGCAGAGTTACCAGCAACGAGTTTAAGTTGCATATCGATCCTTCCAAAGAGATACTGTCTCTTTGACCGAAACCCTGAACCCGAAACCCTATCAAGAGAAAGGGTAAGAAGTTGGCCTCTCCCAAACCTTTTAAGCCTTCCATCACCAAATGTGACCTCAAAATCTTGGTCAAAATTCCCCCCATTAACACAACTAATACTACTCAATGCTAAAGTTGCTACCATTACCATGATCATCACTAAAAACCCATTTGAAAAACCACCCATTTTTTTTTATATATGTTTATTATTTTTCAGAAAATATTACTTAAGATTATATTTTTTGAATTTGAAGTGGAATTTTGTGACTTGTGTTTGAAGTGTTGTGGGGAAAGAATGAGGGGTATATAAAGGGTAAGAAATAATTGGAGGAATCCATGGAAGAGCGTGTAACTGTGTAAGGTATGGTGTAATGAAGTGGGGAGCTTAAGAGCACCAGCTGGAAGTATTTCTGGTGCCAGCTGGGGTAAAGTAAATACAAATACTCACCCTTTTTAATGGGGTTTCTATTTTTATTTTTTTGTAGTAGTAGTAGTAGTAAGAGTATCTTTTTGGAAGTTAATGGATTGTTATAAGTATGGTGAAGTGAAATAAAGGATACATGAACCTAAATTTAGGAATTTTGTCTCTTTGTGAAATTTGGTGATGAGATTTTATTTGTCTAAATGCACTTACTTATTAGCATGAACATGAAGAAGACAATTGGTCTCTCTTATTAGCTTGCACATTTTTTAAGTTTTGGGTTTAGCTAGGGTACCCTACTTATTTATGTGAATGTTTATAGAACCATCACAAAATGTTTGTGATCTTGACTAAAGGAAAATAAACAATGTTAATATTAGTAAAAGTTTCAATGCTATTCTAGCAAAATAAAGTATAGGAACATCTTTAGTTGTTGATATGGTTAATGTATACTTGTTTGTGTATCTTCTTCAAAATCTCAACTTTTATGAGTATTTTCGAGTTCGATTATAAAGTTATAGTAGTAGAATTTATATAAGATTATCGTTTCTAATAATCTCCTTCCTTGTACCTCAAACATAATGTCATCATATTTCAATTCTAAATATTATCCGCGAGCATATTTTTTTTTTAAAAGAGAAATTTCATTAAATGAAGGCCAAACGGCATCTACAATAAGTATTAAAGAAAAAGAAGTTATAATCACACAAGATCAAATCAAATTCGTCTTCGAAGAAACTACAATGAACAAGATCGAATAATACAGCGCAGCCCCCTTGTATTTGCTGAATCACGCAACTATTGATGGGGAAGTCTATCATTCTGATATAGTTTGGGGAAGAAAATTTTTGATTTAACCAGGTTGACCGCATCCGAATTTTCAATACTTTGATGTTGATGGCCTTGAACTTCAACCAATAGGAACAATCTCTCATACCAATTTTTAAACTTCCACGTGGGAAGAGACTAAAACTAAACTCCAAACTCGCATAAGAGGAGAGAAAGAACTCAAAAATTGAGTAGAAAACTCTCAAAAAGAGAGAGAATGAAATATTATTAATAACAAAAACAATAAAAACTAGAAGAAAAAAGAATAATTGGGGCTTACCACCATCGAAAGGATGATGGTAGCCCCGAACTAGAAGAAAAAATTAGGTTTTTTTTTTGGAGGAACAGGAGAGAGGGGAGAGGAGGAGGCTATCCGCGAGCATATTTAATAGTTAGTCACAGGTTCGAATCTTACTATACAAGATTTTATAGTACATTTTCCTTGTTAAGTATATATCATGCCATGTTTCTAATGGATGGAGGATTCGACATATCTATACATAAGATCTTTCAATATATTCGTATAGATAAATCATATATTTTTTTTTAATTATCAATAAATGTAACAACTCTTTATTTTCAGGATCTATATATAGCAATTTTTCCCTATTTAAACTTGATCAGATTCAAGTGGTGGGACCATGTTTAACCAATAATAATAATAATACTAATAATAAGCAGCACTGAGTTTTATGGGTAATGGGGTCCACAAAGCCTTAGCCTCAAACCCAAAACTAAGGCCAAAACTCAGAACTCAGAAGATGATGATGTTTTACTATTATCATCACTGCATTTTTACAAAAGAAACTAAAAAAAATATTATCACTACTGCTTTTAATTGGGTTATGAGGGGGGTGGTGTAATGTAGTGGTGTATAGTTGGATGCCATAAAGAAGACCTTAATTATTGATTTCAGAACATTCTGATTCTATTGGCTCTTACCAAAACCTTAAGGTGAGGGATAATTAATCCTTTTTAATCTATGCCACGTGTTACTTTTTTATATTTTCTTTAAGATTATCCAATCTTATTATTATTGTTGCCCATGCTATATTGTACGGTCAATTTTAGGATAGGTATTGTGCTATCAGTCAAAATTTTCATTCTTATCTCTTTGTCACTTTTGTTTCTAGTCTTATGGGTTCACACCTACTATTAGAGCATCAAAGGTGGCTAATGTATTATGGGTGGAGTTGGGTCAAGTGGTGGTTCGTTTGGGGAAAATTGGACATGGGACTTCACCTTGAATTATGCAAGCGGGCCGAGTTACGAATCCGGGTTGGGGCAAAAAAATTGGCTTTACTACTTGGGTTGGTCGGGTTGTACCTAACTAGCTAGGTTGAATTGGTTGGTTGGTTAGAAGCTCGAGTCACTTATCAGATTGACCGATTCGAGAAGAGATTGGAGCTAAAATGCAATCCTTTACTAAAATATCATATAGTAATCATTTTTCTAAAAATTTCATCCTTAAGAGATTTTTATCGGACACGCGAGGGAATATATGATTACAATTTAGTCAAAACGGATTACTTTTTGGCTAATTAGAAATAATACTTAATTTCTCATATTTATATATGAGAATCGTACTTCTTGCAACCCAACCCTATAACAATGTATGTATATAAACCTGCAAATAGAGTTGTATACACGAAATTAAATTTGAAGTCAAAATAAAATACTTAATTCTCTGAATAACTTTACCATCTCAACTACTTGCCATCTACAATGAAATGTGCTATTATTAATTAAGGCTGTGAAGAAAATAGTTTTTTTTTTGTATTTAGATAACCATAAAGATAGGGATGAGAATGTATTCCAAGATCTCGTGGAACTCTTTTTTTTTTTTTTGAAATCCTTCAATAAGGTTATTTCGTTATAGCTTTTCCTCATATAGAATTGTTGATATTACTTTTGAACTAAAAGATATTTATTGTAGAATAGTATCCTCCCAACAACCAGCTCGTCCTTTATTATTAGTATAAATACTTTTTCTAGGTCTCTCATTGGCCCAACTATGATTAAGGTGGGGCTCACATCTATTCGAACGAATGACTAGATGGGCCCACATCACGGATGACCAGTGACTTGATTCATTTATTCCAAATTTATAGTGCTGGATTCTTTGGAAACATTGATGCTAAACTTTTTGCTTTCCTCACTTATTTTGAACTTCTTTTGGCTCTTATTCTTAGCCATGAACAACTCAAAAGTGGAATTTACAGCTGCAAATCATATAAGAGTATATTATAGTTTGCAAAAGAGAACCTGTGAAAAATGCCAAAATATGTAAATACAACCAAGAAAGCTTAAAAATTGATGACATCCAAAGAAATCCCTTGACGAAAAGTGAATCAAATGGTATGTATTTATGCTAAAGAGAAGCTTTTTATGATGCTTTTTATGCCAAGTGTGAGCTGGGATTTGGTTATTTGCAAGTGATGTACTACATAGTGAAAATAGTCTTATAATTGGTGTACATTGGTTAGAGATGAGACTACATAAATAGAATAGAGTTAATCATGAACGAGGGGATTAGTTAGAATTTGTAAAAGTTTGATTCGAAAATAACATGAAATAAACATCATAAAGAAAACCTCTTAACAATATAATTAACACATTAGGATAGAGTTAACATTTACAACACAACAATAACCTACTTTGACTCGCTTAACGAATCTATATAAACCAACTTAAACAAAAATAATTATGATGACATGAGTTATACAGGTAACTCGGTTTAATAATAGGTCAAGCTATGGTTTAAGATTTCCAGCCTATTTATTGAATATGTTGGGATTTGGGTCGAGGAATTTTCAACCAACCTGTTGCTGGGCCAAACTAGGCCGCACCGAGACATGGTTGGCCATGTTTTGTTGCCCAAGACATTGGATTGGATCGTATTTTGGGCCACGAAGTTCGACGAATTAAAGCGGGCCATGCAGGTCAAAATCTAAGAAGATCTATTTATGCAGGAAATCAACAAGAAGTGTATCAGACTTCATCAGCTCTGTAATGAACCTTACTACATCATCTGCCACAAGCAATAACTATACTAACTGAACACTGGGGTTCATATAACCAAATGTCCCTGTTTTCAAATTATATAAGCCTCCACCAAAACAAACAATAATTACAGTAGAAAAAATGTATTAGATATCTCATAATAGAAGTCATATTAGTATCTCAACAAAAAGAGTGTTAACAATCATAGTTGCATTTCTTCTTTTTGCCCCTCAAGGGGGAGAGGGAGACAGGTGACGGCATCGGAACCCTGTGGGAAGGATCAGTAAACCACAAGCTAGCTTGTCTGATAACAAGGTTTCATCAATATTTTGGCACAAAGTCGACTATGAAGCTTGAGTTCAGAACTCCCAGGCATCAATTTTCAATTTTCAGAGTATCAGATAACACCACCAGGACCAAAGAGAATATGCGAAGTCCAGTAAAATCACAGTTCAAACGCTTACTTAGCTGGAGATTCACGGCTCTGTGAAGGATCGGTTGATACATCAAACCCAGGTGGTATGAAAACGACATCGTCCCATTTCCGAGTGGAATCATCCTGCAATATTAGTCTCTGGTGTTAATTTCGGTACTAGAATAGTGTTCCATACATAAAGAAAACAGAGAAACTTAGGTGATCTTGTGATAGTACGGGTAGATTTGCATCCTCTGCTTCCTATGGTTAGGAAATGCTCCCTTTCCTATTCTTTTCAATGGTTACACTCCATGACGTGTGGAAACCTATAGGTCCCGAGGTTCCCCGTTCTCGAAACCTTAGTTGTTTCGATGCTAATGAAGCCCCAAAATGGCTGGAACGTTTCCCTAAACTCCAACTGTTTTCATGTTACATAGGTTACACTTATTTTTCACGGTCTCCAATAGACACCTCTGACCATTTATATCTTTAATTACATACAGTAACAAGTCTTAAAATTTTGATATTCTGAATATTTGCATTAAGACAAATCAAACAAGATCACACATGATAATGTTTTTAGATAATCTTAGTACAGAGTTAGCAGTCAAAATTTTCAAACTTTTACCACAAAAGGCAAAGTGTAACAATTAAAAAGAAATAGAGGTAGAACCGTAGAAGTATTCATGGGATTTGTTTGGAATACCTGCCTTCAGTTAGGAACCTGCAATAAGGAACCAAAGAAAGTCCCAAGGCCATCGCAGTTTTTTATTTTTCTTCATTTAAATTCCATAAAAGAAAGCAATATTAGGTAATAAAGTTTGCAGTTTTGCATAATGGCTCCATACTTTCTATGTTACATGTTAGAAAATTTCTGCTGGAAACTTAGGTTCATGAATCTCTTAGAAGTATAAATTTACATTTATTACTCATGTCTTGAGAAAATAGGGTGGTGATGAATTTATATACCTTCATTCCCTTAATTATGTCTTCAAGAACAGCTACCTGTGAAGAGAGGCAGTGAAAAAATTAGGAGAATCATATCCAACTAGACTAGCTAAGTTAATAGGCCAGGAAAAACACATACTTCAATATCTCCTTGTCTAAAAGCAGGATTCAACCTTCCTTGCTGCTTCGAAGCTCTAGATAATGATTTTTCCAAGTCCTCCTATGTAGCCAAAGATCAGAGACAAAAATTGGGAGTTAAGGCTACAAATATAAAGAAGGACAAGCTGTTTACAATATTGACTTTATCTTTCTGCGAGTTAAGATGTCCAACCTTTCTGAAGAAAACTGGACGATATCTCCTCTTGTTGCTGCTCAAAATCAAGCTCCGAGACTGTCATGTAAAAGTTAAAAACAATTATATGGATTATTCGAACATGAAGTAAAAAAGCCTACAAAAGAGAACCTACAAGTTACACATAAGCGTCATTTGCAACCTGACTGTAACCAATGCCACAATACTCGTTTAGATGCACACCACAAGTCTACAGTAACTGGTGGATACTAGTAAACCTAACAGTAGCCTGTAGAACTCAATATAGGTTGCAGCATATAGGGTAGCTATAAGTAGTTCTTAAGCAGGCAATTGCTGAACTGAATCCACTGATTCAAACTATGGATCACAAATGAAGCAGATTGGGACTCTAAGAAAAGTCGGTCAATCTAATACAACTTGGCTAATAATTTCATGAGGAAAACTGAGTTTAATGGTGTTAGAGAATGAAATAAAAGAAAACCTGGAAAATTGGAACTCCTAAAAGCTCATCTTCTGAATCTCGAGACTTTTCCAGCACCTGCAAATTCAAGAAGAGAAGACTAAGCTAGGGATATACAAATCATACATAAAACTAATATAAGTAACTAAAGTAAAGTCTCCCAGCATGTCTGCATTCGTAACTTAAAAGATTTTATTTCCAATATTTTGTAATATGATCATGTTTCTAGGATAAAAAAGATGATTTACTATATTTATTGAATTCAAAACAATACACATAAAGCGGTACGTAATTGAACAAAACATAAATGCCTCGATGAATGCACCCATTAGGCCATTACCGCCAAAAAGTATCACACTAGAAAAAAATAAAATAAAAAGGAATTTATACAACAACGAAGTATGTCTCATTAAAAAATAATCCTCTTTCAAGTTCAGAATGAATTTCAAATAAATAATACTATGTTCTATCTTCCTATAGAGAAAAACAAGTGATGCATGGAAAATTCACCCTCCTATTAGAAGAAGTCACGAAACATAAAAAATCCAGCAATTTTCAGATATCCAAAAACTCTTGATTCTTAAAACCCAAGCAACATTGCAGCTCACTTTCTAACATACTAGTCTAGCCTCCTCTCTATTGATGATGTTAACAATACAATTGACCACATGACAATCAAAGAAAAGGGTAAAAAAGGTATAGAAACCAACACAAAGTTCATAGGGGAATCTTGTATCAAAGGAACCATGCATTAAATTGGCTGCATCATTTAGTAGAAAATTGACCTCCAATCTCAGAATTTATATTCTATGCTTCTCCTAAAAAAAAATTGTCCTCTAACTTCCCACATACTACTATAGTATACAATTCTTTGACCACCTGTTTATCTGCATGAATCTAGTACCAGCTCGGAGAAAAGAATGAATATTAAATAGCACCAATATGTATGATTTATAAACCAAAAACTATTCATATTAGTAATAGAGAGTGCTGCTTAAATCAGTGCATATCATTGTGGTTCATGTGAAAGCAGATGTTTATAATGCTCCCAACAAACAATGCGACTGATAACAATGAAGCTTTACCCCTTTGGCTAATTATACAATAAGCAATTGAACAATTACTACCATGCTTCATAGACAGTAAACACTCACCTTCAAAGCATTTTTAACCTCTGATGCCTCTGGAAGTAATCTGAAGGCAACTCCATTCACCTTGAGCTGGAAAACCTGCAAACGCATATCCCAGTTTACTCGCCATAGGTTATAAGTCACATTGTAAAAAGACTGAATATAATCAACTCATACTCATCAATCTAACTCCAAAATGCTCAATCAGCGACAAAGCACCTATCAAATCATCAAATAAAGGCAGCAAGAAATCAATTAAGGATCAATCCCGCCGAACGATCGGTGAATTCACTAGTTTTCAAACAAATAAAAAAATGATTACAACAGTTCATCTTGTTCTAACTGATCCAACCAATGTTTCACTGTATCCTACTCAAAACCTTAAACACCCTTAAACTAAAACATAATGGTACACAATACCACCTTTGCTTTTGGATATTTTGCACCAAACCAACTCTTATTTCTGAGACGTGTCCCCCGCTACAATGTAGCAATGCCCAATAGCTAATTGCACCAATTTGGATACATACAACGACCAAATGAGCTATCCCATTTTAGAGGGAAAAATATATATAAGCAAATTAATCAACTAAATCAGCTACATATCATCTCTTGCTAATCAATCAATACTAATTCCAGACATTTCGCAAACAAGCTATAAAATGGTCATTAATCTCAGTAGAAAAGGCGCAATTAAAACCCAATTCTTTCTAAACTTAAACTTAAAAAATCAACAAAAAAGTTCATACCTTATTCAAAGCAACAGGAACAACACTAGAGCCGCGGCGCATATCAGGGTCCATCAATCTCAACTGATCAAGAAGAATATCAGCATCTTCCTTCTTTAAACAAAACAAAGCTAGTGATTTTTTCGAATTTTTCCCAGAAATCAACACAAATTCCTCGTTAGAATTGGTTAAAGCGTACACAGGAACTCCAGCTAATCGTTCCTCAATCGCTTCATTTGACATACCACGGTGTTGTTCTTGTTGTTGTTGTTGTTGCTCCATTTTTATGGGATTTACAGTTAATGGCGGAATTCGAGCAAAAGCGTGAGATTTAATGGGAGAAGAAGATGTGGAAGCAAAATTAGAGAGGTGGGTATTAAGGTGATTAGTGAAAGAAGAAGAGAAATTGTGTAGAAAAGATGAACATGTTGTAAAAGCTTGCTGAAAATGGGAACTTGGCAAAAATGGTGAAGAAGATGATAATGGAGATTGTTCATTGTTGGATGATGTTGCGAAATTCATCATCTTGGAAAGTTTTTTGTGGGTTTATCGCGGGAAAAGTTGAGGGATTTTAGAACAAGGGTTTTAGGGTGGAATGAACAAGGGTTTTAGGGTGGATTTCTGGTAGTAGGAGTGTAGGAGGGAGAAGGTGAGGAGAAGAAGGGTTTCAACTTTCAAGGGTTTGTTAACCCATGATTTTTTGGGCTAGATGAACAAACTTGGGTCTAACATTAAAAGTTGTACTTGTTTTGGGTGGAAAGACTACTAAGGGTAGGGGTGAAAGTTATTCGGATAAAATCCAAAATCCAATCCAATCCAATCCGAATTAGTAATTCGGATCGGATTCGAACTGTGTTTGGATTGAATTTTTTTGAAAAAAATAGATTTTCGGATCGGCTTGGATTGAGGGTAATTGGATCCAAAAATCCAATATAACCAAATAGTAATATGTCTTTAGATATGTATCCGGATTGACGCTAATTTAACCTGGATTTTTTTTTAAAAAAAAAGCCTAGTCCATACCCCTGGTAGGCGTAAAGACTTCAACCATTCCCCTAAAACCCTAACAAAGACTTAATTCCTCATTTCCTAAATCTACTAAAATATTGTTGCTTAATTTATTTCATCGAAAAACTAAGTTTTAGAACATCGGATTTTCGGATCGGATCCAATCTAGATTATGAAAATTCGGATTGGATTGGATCGGATTCAAACTCTAATTGGTTTGGATTCGGATTGGAAAATTAAAATCCAAATTTTGTTCGGTTCGGATTGGATTAATCCCTAATCCAAACCGTACACCGAACTTTCACCCCTAACTAAGGGTGTCTCTTCACCTAAAAAAAACCTGAACTTATCTGAATTGAATTTATAGACCTGATTGATTCTTATTGGAACTTATTTTGAGTGTTGTGTTAAACCTGATTAAACATGACCAGACCTGATCTGAACTTATTGGACCTGAAGCTTACTTTTAAAGGTGAAGAGGACACACCATAAGGGTGTGTTCGGTAATAGTGTTTGAACTTTGAGAGGGTGTTTGGTATGGGAAAATTTGATATATGAAACGGATTCAAATAAGCGCTTCCATTTCTAATTGTTTGGTATGAGTGGTAAGTAACAAATACCGTTTATGGAGGGAAACATAATCTCCCCATTTGTTACCCTTGTCAAACTAGTGGAAACAAAATATGTTTCCTTCCTCAACCATAAACCTCTCAATTATTTCCATTCCACTAAGATATATACCAAACAACTATTAAAGGTAATATTTATTATTTTCATTTCCCCTCCTTATCCAAATCCTTTCCATTCTGTTTACATTGATTATACCAAACGCCCCTAAGTGTGTGCGATCCCTCTTGTTTTTCTTTTTTTTTTTCTATATGAATATATCACGTCCTAATTGTAGAGGGATCGCACGTCCTATTTTTTTTTCAAATGATTATTGCATGTAAATATCATGTCCTAATTTGCATGCATACCACTCATAACCAAAGGGGTATTAGATGGTAACGAATGTCAATAAAGAAAACAGGTATTTAAAGATGGACAAAAGTTTACCATGAACATACTGCCATACTGGCACAAGACAATCTTCACAAAATTACATATATAGATTTATTAACATCGCTTATTACTGCCTATCAAACAAGCTGCAATGATACCAAGAGATAAAAAATTAATATAAGCATCTTGATTTAGACGAGCTTCTGCCATTCAGTTTATATATGTTTTGTTATCAGTAGTTTGTGCAAAATATTTATCAGTTTATGTATTTTTGTTATCAGTTCAAACATATTAGTTTTCAATTTATAAGTTTACACATATTTGTTTATAACTTGTACATATTTCATATTATTTTATAAACCGAATAGTATGATCTGATAAACAAAATGTATACTTCCTCTGTATCAAATTAAATGCAACAGTTTCTAAAAATGGATGTTTCAAATTAAATGCAACACATTTCTTCTTTCTATTTTTGGTAAAGATTTTGAGTGTAAAATTACACATATACCCTTGCTAAAACTAATTAATCCCCCTTAACCTAACCTAATCAACATTAATAATCTACCAAAACTTCACCCCCCTCTCTCTCTCCAACACCCACCTTGACCAACATTGACCACCAAACCACCACCTACTTTCACCAACACCACCCTACCACCATCTCGTTTCACCAGCACCACCTCACACGACCACCAGCCAACCACCACCAACCCATCGCAACAACCACGAAACCACGAGACCCAAATACCACGAAACCACCACTGCACAACACAACCACCAAGAGACCACCACCGCACAAACCACGAAATCACAACCCAACACCGAAACACCACGAAATCACCACCGCACAACCCAACCACCACCCCATAAACCACAAAACCACCAAAATGCGAACCCTAACCACCATGGAACCACCCATCCACCACAAAACCACCAAAGAAACCACGAACTCAAACCCTAACCACCATAGAATCGCCCACCCACCACGAAATCCTCATCCCACCACGAAATCCTAACCACGGTGGGTGGTGGACACAACAGAAGGGGCGCGAGGCGGGGTTAGAGGTCCGAAATCGAAGGGGGCGCGCGGGGGTGGGGTTAGAGGTCCGAAATCGAAGGTGAGGGCGAGGGTGGGGGAGGGGGGGGCGCGAGGGCGGGGGGGGCGGGGGACCTGATGGGCCGCGGGGTTAGGAGCGCGGGGTGGGGGGAGGGTGGGGGGGGTCAGCTGGGCCGGTAGGGGTGGGGGAGGGGGCTAGGTGGTTGCCTCGGTGGTTGTGGTTAGCGTTGGCCCCACTTTCTCTCTCCTCATTAACATACCCGCATGCTAAAACTTTGCATTAATTTCACCCTAAGAAATTTTGCCTAGGAGTTCGTGTCCATTGAATTGTTGCATTTAATTTGATACGGATGAAGTATAAGTTTATACATATATCTTATATCAGTTTATAAATTGATAACAAATTTGTATAAATTAATATATATGAAATAACTGATAACAAATATGTATAAACTGATATGAAATATTCTTAAAGTGATAATATATACAGACAAAAACTCGTATCATTAATGAGATGGTCTTAGCAAGTTTTTCCGTAAATTAATTACTAAAGTAATACTCCATTTGAAGCATATGATTAATGATAGAGCTTATTGAACTGAATTTTTTCGTGATAAATCTTAATGCCGACACTACTGCAACGTTACAAAAATACTCCAAAAGTGCACCACAAAACTTTAGGCTTAAAGCAAAATACTACAACATCTTGATCAGAATCACAACACCAAATTACAAGACAATGCTAATGCAATATCTTGATCATAAAAGTATTATCATGAGTCATGAGACTGATCAGTGATCATGACCGACAAAAAGCGACAACTGATATTTTATTCGAGTTTATACATTTACCAGTTTTTCAAAGATACAATTAAAGAACCACATGGAATTGAAAAACTATGTACCTTATCTTTGACGAAATTTCAAATGCATTATTTGATGATGAAATGATCTGGAGTAATATTAACACGTTAATGTGTTTCCAATATTTCATGCATTAGTAGTGTACGTATAGCGTAGTAGTTACTAGCTGATTATTCACACTCTCAGAGTCTCAGTGGGTAGAAAGTAGGTGTAAGGTAATATATCTTAATCAAAAATGAATTAAAATAAGCACCGTCTATTAAATGTTTGGATCAACCAAGGTCAAGCAACTTGAAAAATGATCTTTGACTGTTTGCCGCACACAGTACCACGTATGCACTTCTGAGAGAGTAGTAGTACTAGTACTACCGCAAAATCCAATTTAGTGGGGTTGTTCTGTCATTTTCCTACCCCCTAATTTTCCTATAAATAGGGCACGTAAGTTTGCAATTTAGTATACAATCCAGCAAAAAGATAAGTAGAGTGTGTGAGTGAGTTGAAAGAAAATGGGGAAGTTTTTGAGAGCTTTAGGAATGTCCTTTTTAGTGTTATCAGTTGCAGTGTTGTTTGTAGGGTTGGCTGAGGGAAGACAATTAGAACAAACAAGTAATGTGGGTAAGGAGGGTTGTGTAGGAGAAGAAGGTTGTTATGGTGGCGGCATTGGAGGTGGCAAAGGGGTGGGTATGGAGGTGGCCAAGGAGGCGGCATTGGTGGTGGATATGGAGGTGGTGTTGGAGGAGGTCATGGAGGTGGTGTAGGAGGGGGTATTGGTGGTGGCCATGAAGGTGGTGGTGTAGGAGGTGGTTATGGAGGAGGACATGGAGGTGGTGCAGGAGGGGGTATAGGTGGTGGTCATGAGGGCGGTGGTGTAGGAGGTGGTTATGGAGGAGGTCATGGGGGTGGTGCAGGAGGAGGAATTGGTGGTGGTTATGGAGGTGGAGTCGGTGGTGGTTATGGAGGAGGCAAGGGTGGAGGTGTCGGAGGAGGAATGGGAGGTGGTCATGGAGGCGGAGTTGGTGGTGGTTATGGAGGAGGCGAGCAAGGAGGTGGTGTAGGAGGTGGTCATGGAGGTGGAGTTGGCGGTGGTTATGGAGGAGGCGGGCAAGGAGGAGGTGTAGGAGGTGGTCATGGAGGTGGAGTTGGTGGTGGTTATGGAGAAGGCGGACAAGGAGGAGGTGTAGGAGGTGGTCATGGAGGTGGAGTTGGTGGTGGTTATGGAGGAGGCAGCCAAGGAGGTGGCGTAGGAGGTGGACATGGAGGTGGCCAAGGAGGCGGAGTTGGTGGTGGTTATGGAGGAGGCAAAGGTGGAGGTGTTGGTGGAGGAGTAGGAGGTGGTGCAGGAGGAGGTGCTGGTGGAGGCTATGGAGGAGGTCATGAGGGTGGTATTGGTGGAGGGCACGGAGGAGGAATTGGTGGTGGCCACGGAGGTGGTGTCGGAGGTGGTGCCTGGTTCGAGGGCCGGTGGTGGATATGGACATGGAGGTGGTGCAGGAGGAGGTGCAGGTGGTGGCTATGGAGGTGGTCATGAAGGAGGTATTGGAGGCGGCTATGGAGGAGGACACGGAGGTGGTTATGGAGGAGGAGCTGGTGGTGGTGTCGGTGGAGGAGCTGGAGGGGGCTATGGTGGTGGCCATGGAGGAGGATATGGAGGTGGTGGCTACTAAGGTGGAACCTGGCTAAAGAAGACACACGAAAACTCCGAAAGTTTGCAGATGACAATCATACGTTTACTACTAGTTCAATTATAATAGCTAGTTAGGTATTGTATAAGCCATGCATGCATGTGCATACACATGCATTGTTAGTTCGTAAATTTGGCTGTGTAAGACAAACTTTTGTAAGAAATAAGGTCATCTAAAGTACCTTTTATTTTTTCTCTCATAAACGTTTGCTTTGGGATATCTTAGAATATGTATCAAGAATTCTGCTCCTTTTTTAATTTCTTAAGCTCATGATTTAGTTAATCATTGCCGTGTTGCTTTGCACTTTTTTATTTGTTACTTTTTTATTTCACATTGGGCACATTGCACTTTTTAGATATGCGATAAGTTAACTATAAACATTCACAAATAAACTATCCTCGCAAGTCGCAACTCGCAAGTCAAACCACAAAAAGTGAAAATCTTATCAATAATAATTCAAAGCATTTGTCTCAAGTTATGATGTATTCAGTTCAAATGGTATAGTTGTTTTAGAGTGGCCTTCAATTGTTGGTGTATTTTATGATTTTGTAAACCCATAGCCAGATATTAAAGAGCGATCAATCGTAGATTATTTATGACAGCAAAATTTGAGACATAAAATCAGTACTTCAGTTCTAGTCTTCTAGCTAGATGAAGGCAATACCATAATGATACAAGACCAAGAATTAATAATAATGCTAATTAATTAAATAAATCAAACATTATTATTTAAGTTGTATAGGTTAGATACTAGCTAGAATTATAAAAAAGAGTAACTTATTAATAAAAAGTTCATGATCAGGTGTTGTTTGATTAACATTCTAAATTATATGAAGTCTAATTTTCTAGAAAATTAGAACCAAAAAAGTTGTTTAGATGATATGTTCATAGAAAGTTTCATATGCTTTTATTTTTAAATGAAAAACGCTTCGCTGGACTCTAATCTAAACTGGACTAGGCCGGCCACACGCGAAATTATAGGTGCGGTCGGCGGTATATATGAATTTGTGTTTTTTGACAGGATACTACTCATGAGTCATGATATTGAATATTGCTCATGGTACAATTTCTTGCAAGACTCCCTTTATTCTTCAAAGTTTACTCCCCATATTTTATTTTAGTTTGTCTCCAAAAATTGACTCATTTTCTTAAAATGTCTCTCTACTTTTTTTCTTACCTTAGATACTAATTAATAGACAAAATTATCTACCAACTCGATATAACTCTTAAAAAAAAGCGAAGGAATAAAAACAGGGATTCCTCCTTTCTATGCTTTCTATGTATTCATGAGATTCCTCCTCTTTAACTGCATATTTTTGTATCACAGCATAGAATTCGGTTTTTATATCTTTACTTTTGGGATTTTATGGCCCCTTTTTCATTATTTCATGTGCTGAATTTGTAGAGATGTCTCTAGTATGACTTGATAATTAAGATAATAAGGGACACGTTATAACTTATAACTACTAGACCCAAGGAAAGTTTGGCTCATACTAGCTAAAACCCTTTTCTTTCTAGTTATTGGTAAAAAGCCTTGTTCTTTTTATTTTTTTACAGTAATTTCATTAAACTTTCAGCAGAGTGCGTGCTATTATAATAATAAGGGACAAGTTATAACTTATAACTACTAGACCAAGGAAAGTATGGCTCATTCTAAAATCCTTTTCTTTTCTAGTTATTGGTATAAAGCCTTGTTCTTTTTATTTTTTTACAGTAATTTCATTGATATTTATTTCAGCAAAGTGCGTGCTATGATATATAGTTAAGGTTGAACCTTGAACAATTTAGAGAAAGATGTTATTTGTCAAAATTGTGCATTAGTAAACATAAAAGTCAAATTGAAACAACTAACTATATATTGGAAAATGTTAGCTAATTTGTCACCGGAAACATATGAGTATGATTAGCGTAAGTGTTCAACATAAACATATGGAAGGAAATTTCTACTTTTGTGTCTCGAGTTCTAGTAATTAATACTAATTTTATTTTTGGGTTTTTAATATCAATTGAATTTTACTATGGTAGTACTCGTGGTTTCAATACATTTTGATGCTTTAAAAGTTAGATAGAGGCATTACAGTGTAATTCGCCTACAATGATTTTGTTTAAAAGGAAAGACAAGATAATAGTACTTCCTTCATTCTTTGTTGATCATCCTAGCTAGTTTAACATGTATATTTTCCAATGTATATTTTTGACTATTAATATAAAATTACGTAATAGTAAAAAATTATAAAAAATTTCTATTAGGGTGGTAAAGAGCGGAGAGGGGAGGTTTCGAAGAATTTGGAGATTTATGCCATTCGCCACCTTTGCCTAGTACTGGAATAAGGAACTCCTCTATCTATATGGTTCCGTTCTCGCTCAATTGATCAAAGGTACGCCGGGGATGACTCCCAAGAGCTCTTATCGACGCGAGCTTGTTCAAGCAAATTATGTCGCAGAAGGATCATTCCCAAGCAAGACCCAAGATTTCCGCCCACTTTTGATATCCCACTATTATGCTAGTTTAGAAACAAAGTAGAAGGATGGGAGCGCTACCTTTTGAAGCGCCCGGTCGCATAGGGCGACTCGGCCATAGCGGATCTCGAGATCGAAGACGGAAGATTTATTAGCTTAAGCAGTTCCATTCCGCCCACGGGGCCCTATCAGTCGTATGTATGTAAAGAATTAAAGCAGTCAAAAGACTCAAAGTGATAGGCAGAGGCCCACTCCACTCCTGTAGGATGAAGCATTATTCGGTATTAAAATAATTACTGAAACAAATCAAATGAGACCCAGGTCCACATGATTATTTTTTCCTTATATATATTGGGAAAAATTTAGAAAAATCTATGGAGTTTTTTGCGAGGATATACCAGGGTAATAGGGCATTTTGTGGGGATATAATACCTCACTAATTTTTTTTTGTGGGGATATACCAACCTATTTAAGTTCTGTTAAAAAGTACCAAAAACACTATTTCCGGCGTGAAAGTCAAATTTCCGGCCTTTGACTTGGTAACTTAACCCTAATTTATACCCTATAGTACAAATTTAAACCACATAGTACAATTGAAGAACACAAGAAGTAAATTGAATTGAAATTAAAGCTAAAATAAGACATCATACCTTGCAATTGATGATTTTGGGCTGCCCTTTCTTGCTGAATTGAAGGGCGTTCTTTTTCAAGGTTTAAGGAGAGGGAAATGTTAAGGGAGGGGGTTGGTTATTAAGGGAGAAAATTCTTAAAAAAATTGTTAAAAAAAAAACATTTCAATAGTATGCGCGTGGTTGAGGAGGTAAAACACAATATTTGTGGCTCACTCGCGAGTTTCTATCAAGTCAAAGGCCGAAAATTTGACTTCCTCGCCGAAAATAGTGTTTTTGGTACCTTTTAACAAAACTTAAATTTAGGTTGGTATATCCTCACAAAAAAAAATTAGTGAGGTTTATCCCATAAAATGTCTTATTATTCTTTTATATCCCTATAAAAAACTCAAATTTATGTAATTCTAAATAGGAAAAATTTCAAAAAACTACCTTTTATAACAAACATTTTTCAAAAAACTACCTTTTAAAAATTATTTTTCAAAAAACTACCTTATACAACACATTTTTTTCAAAATACTACCAATTGACCACTAAATGAGGGTTTAACCACCCGTGACGGGTTCATTGCTACTTATTGCCTTGATCTCACGGCCCAGGCACCGCTGACAACCCACATAGGGTGCCAAACTACCCCTTATTTCATTTTCTTCTTAATGAGCACCCCCTCCCGCTAGCTTCTCTCTCCTCCATTTTTGTTCTTCTCTTTTTTATTTATTGCCCCACCAACAACAATACCTAGGGCCGCTGCTATTTAAGAGTCAACGTCAACAAAAAAAAGTCAAATGGTAGTATATTGAAAACATTATGTTATACTACCTCCGTTTTTTTAGTTGCACCATTTGCCTTTTTGGCACTATTCATCAACAACTTTGTTAAGTTATATCACACCATTATATAAGAAAAAACATAGTCAAGTGGGGTTTTGTTAGATTAGTCTCAGTGCAAGGATTCCAAATATCAAATTTTTATAATTTTTACTTACACCCAATAAGAGATATTAACATTCAAAGAAGCATCTCAAGAATCGTGAAAAAAAGAAATGACTCAACTAAAAGTAATACAGAGGTAGTATAAGGTAGTTTTTTGAAAGAAAATTTTTATAAGGTAGTTTTTTGAAAAATTTATGATATAAAAAGTAGTTTTTTGAAATTTTCCCTTCTAAATGATGTGAAGATTTGAAGTAGAAACATCAACAAGGAACGAAGAGAGTAATAAAATTGGGAACAATGATTTTGTTCAAAAGAAACATGAATGTGAAATATGAATAGCATTTCCATTTTCACTCACTCAAACTCAGTTACTCTCTGAATCGGTCGTCGCCACCTCTCTATCGGATTAGTGACCTTCAAATTTGGATCGACGAATCTCACAGTTGCTTTGCCCAAACTGGCGAGGTATCATCTCTCTCCTTCCCCATCTTCTTCTTCTTATTTGTTGTTAATTTTCTCATGTTTTTGTGTAAGTAGTAAGTTGGTACTAAATTTATCTCTAGTTTAAATGTTTAATGCCTCTTATGAATTTTGAGGTGGGTTTTTGGGGTTTTTTTTTTCGATTTTTGATGAATATATAATGGTTGTTGATTGTAATTCAATTTTGCTTGTTCTTTTGCTGTTTTAGTTAAATATCTAAAAATTGTTCTTTTACCTAAAAGTTATAATGTTGTGGGTTTGTGGTGAGTTGTGAGATGGTTTTTTATTGTTCTATTGTTGAAATACAATGGGGTAATAAAATACTAGTTGAGTTGATTAGTGAATTTTGTATTTGAATGTATGTAAAATCACGAAAAGAAAACATCTTTTTCCCAAAGGGGTACCTAATAAAAATTGAGTTATTTCTAATCCAATTAATCTTCCTCCTACAAAAAACGAGCAAACAAGAATTTGCTCCTTCAGATTGAAAACTTGATGCGATTGTAAATCGGTTCCAAATTTTGAGAATTTGTCGTAAACTCTTTTTTTTTTTTTTTTTATCTAAGTACTTTGAGGTTGTAGGTGGACTATGTAACATTTTATATTTAGTTATTTTGGTTACTTTTGGTATGCGATATTATTGCAAAATTACGCTACCCCTAACTCAAAATCCTGGATCCGCCCTTACGTACTGTAATTGTTTCCCTAATTAATGCAAAGATTGATACTTATATGATATCAATCACGTAATTATTGTCCTAGATTGATTCTGTTCTTGCAACTTGCCATAGCACTAATTCCATATTTTGTAGAGGGATTTTAGGCTATGATATTTAGGAAATAGAACCTTTTTATTCAACATTATTTATATATCTATTTGTCACTTTGTACAATATCAAGCATTAAAGATGATATTTAATGGCTATACTATATGATATCAAGCATTGGAACTTTTGTTGTTCGTTGTACGAAGTGTTGTATCTTTTTTGTCTGTAAAGAAGCTTTTTTAGCATTTCAAGACTAGTACTTACTACTTAGGCACAGTTTGATGAAGGGTAAAATTTTGGTAGGCCAGCCGAAGGGGGAAAGTCCTTCAATTTATGTTCTTTGTCTTGCTTTTTAGTGTAAGTCCATGACTGATTCTTACTCTTGCATCATATGTGGTTTAACATGTTAGTGCTTTATTGTTATGAAACTAGTCAAAAACGCCTAGCTTATCTACAGAGACCTCATATAATCCTGCATCTTTCAAATGATCATGATTTCTTGTCTTCACCAACTGTCCTTTTGCTAAATATGTTAGTGTCCTAAAGTTGTTACTACTAAATCTTATGAAGCATTCTTTGATAACTTATCTTTTTAGGCATCAAATTTGCCTATTCCCAGGTTTGAAACACATAACAGACTAAATATCAAAGCAGTAAAGATGGAACTGACTCTAACACGCCCTGATGACTGGCATCTTCATCTCCGCGATGGAGATCTTCTTGCTGCTGTTGCTCCTCATAGGTAAGTTATAAGAGAAAGAATGATCATTTTGAATGTGTGATACTTATGTGGGTTACTATAAAGTGTGCCTTATCCTTCTGTAATTCAGTGCAAGACATTTTGGAAGGGCAATCGTTATGCCGAATCTAAGGCCTCCTGTTATCACTACAGGTGCTGCTATTGCTTACCGAAAGTCTATTATGGAAGTATTGCCTGATGATAGCGACTTCAATCCTCTCATGACACTTTATTTGACTGATACGACCAGCCCTAATGAGATCAAGCTTGCCAGTAAGTCCTAACTTTTAGTTGAATCTGAAAATATGTTATTCGCATTTTCTTCCGCTTCTTCTCTGATGATGGAGTGCTGCAGATTTATTACTTTTAGAACTGTTTGTCTGGTTTGGTTCTAGGTGTTCCTTCGTGGGAGTCTGGGAGATATTATTTAGCATTAGGTATTGATTGCAGAGTGAAAAATGTGCTCTAAATCATATTCACCTAACCAGCACAAATTATATTTCAACTAGTACTATAGAATGTTATTTTGATTTTTGATTGGTAATGACTGATTCTTTTGACAGGAAAAAGTGAGGTGGTATATGCTGTCAAATTATACCCTGCTGGCGCAACAACTAATTCTCAGGACGGTGTCACTGGTCTTTTAGGAAAGTGTCTGCCTGTGCTTGAAGAGATGGCTGAGCAAGATATGCCTCTTCTGGTAAGGTTTCTATCATATATAAACGCAGGGTTTCGTGATGTCTTTTCTTTCATCGATTCTTAATTTGGGTTTGTATCGTTTGTTTTGATCTTTTAGTCCCTTCTATTTTACCTATGATAATATCAACATTCACTATTCGACCTTCAATTTTAGGCAAGATTCCATGTATAGGTTTCTCCCAATGTGATTTGCACTTAATGTTTAGGCAAATTAGCTTTTCTGGGTAGCAAGGATGTAACCATCAATCTATTTGGTATCTTTCCCATTTGAACGAAAACCTTATAATTTCCCAACTCCTTTTAGCATCCCCTTAAGTGGTTTCTGCCTTGAGTTTTTTTCTTCATCTTTCTTATCCCTTTTTCCCATCTTAATTCTATCTTTTTTGTGGTTGTGAGCTCATTGGTTGAGTATGGTGATACATACAACAGTATTTTTGTTTGGGAAGCAAGTTTGTGTTTGGTTTGAGAAAAGAGAATCTCACCTTGTGACGTATAGGAGTGGAAGTAACGCGAGTCAGATTGACCTCTTTTTAGTAAGGAATGGTTGGCGGAAGAGTTATACAAACTGCAAGGTGATACCGGGTGAGAGCGCGACCACCCAACATAGACTAGTCGTGCTTGATTTCCGGGGTAGGGAGTCTTTAAGAAAGCGAAAACCCAATGTGGAGCCGCGAATCAAGTGGTGGAAGCTCCAAGGGGAGCACAAAGAGAACTTCTTAGCTAAGATGGCTAATAAAGATATTTGGGCTTGTAACACGGAAATGGATGTAGATTCGATTTGGACAAAGATAGAACTTGGTATAAAGGAAGTGGCGAAAGAGGCCCTTGGAGAATCTAAAGGAACTGTACCATCAAGTAAGGACACATCTTGGTGGAACGAGGAGGTGAGACAAGCGATAAAAAACAAACGAGAAAGTTATAAACTTTTGGGAAAAGATAGCGACGATGTGAACTATGAGAAGTACAAAGAGGCGAGAAAAGAAGCCAAGAAGGCAAGACGGGAAGCTAAAGCACAAGGTAAACAAAGAGCTTTATGCAAGATTGGATACGACGTAAGGTGAAAAAGACATTTATAGAATTGCGCGTATGAGGGACAAGAAGACAAGAGACATAAGAAAGGTAAAATGTGTCAAGGGTGTGGACCAAAGAGTGCTTGTGGAGGATGAAGAGATAAAGGATAGGTGGAGGTCGTACTTTGATACCTTGCTCAACAAGTGATAAAGCACAAGACATCGGGGATGTACACATTCCGCCAAGTATGTTAAATCGAGAGTTTATGAGGAGGGTTCAAAAGGGAGAAGTCGTTGGCAAAGATTAAAAAAGATGGGATCAAGAAAGCTACGGGGCCGGATGGCATACCTATCGAAGTTTGGAGGTGTTTAGGGGGAGAGGAATCGAATGGCCGACAACATTCTTCAACATGATTTGGAGACACAACAAAATGCCATTAGAATGGAGGAAGAGTACTTTGATTCCTTTGTATAAGAACAAAGGCGATGTACAAGATTGTACCAACTACCGAGGAATCAAACTAATGAGTCATACGATGAAACTCGGGAAAGGGTGATTGAGCAAAGACTTAGGAAACATGTGAAGATATCGGAGAACCAATTTGGATTTATGCCTGGAAGATCGACTATATGAGGCCATCCACCTCTTAAGACAAACAATGGAACATTACCGTGATAGGAAGAAGGATCTACATATGGTTTTCATTGATTTGGAGAAGGCATATGATAGAGTACCAAGAGAAATACTTTGGTGGGCGCTGCGTAAGGAAAGGTGTTCCACAAAAATATATAGATATCATCAAGGATATGTATGAGGGGGCAACTACGAGTGTGCGGACTACGGTGGGGAGGACGAGAAGAGTTTCCTATTACGATCGGAGTGCATCGGGGTTCGCACTTAGTCCCTTTCTCTTTGCCCTAGTCATGGACGAACTAACGAGGTCAATTCAAGATGATATACCATGGTGTATGATGTTTGCAGGATGATATTGTGTTGATTGATGAAACAAAGGAAGGTATTGAGAGAAAGTTGGAATTGTGGGAGACATACATTAGAAGCCCTGGGGTTTTAGATCGAGCGTAAGTAAGACGGAGTATATGGAGTGCAAGTTCAGTGGGGTTACAAGCAGCGAGGCGAGGGCGGTCACTTTGGATAGCAAAGTGGTTCAAGGATCGAACGTCTTCCGTTACCTAGGATCCATTCTCCAAAAGGATGGAGAACTGGATGGAGACGTGGCTCATAGAATTAACGCGGGTTGGTTAAAGTGGAAAAGCGCCACTGGATTCCTTTGTGATTCCGGCATTCCCCAAAGCTTGAAGGGAAAGTTCTACCGTACGGCAATTAGGCCTGCTTTGTTATATGGCACCGAATGTTGGGCGGTGAAACAATGCCACGTCCATAAGATGAACGTGGCGGAGATGCGTATGTTGCGGTGGATGTGTGGCCACACAAGGAAAGACCGATTAAGAAATGAAGTGATCCGGGAAAAAGTTGGAGTTGCATCCATTGAAGAAAAGATGAGGGAGAATCGGTTAAGATGGTTTGGTCATGTGAAAAGGAGATCAGGTGATGCACCGGTGAGAAGAATTGAAGAGTGGAGGAGTAACCAAGTTGTAAGGGGTAGGGGAAGACCTAAGATGACTTGGATGAAGGTAATTGAAAGTGATATGAGGTTACTTGGGATTGAGGAGAGCATGACGTTGGATAGAAGTGAGTGGAGGGGCAGTATCCATGTGGAGGAAGGGGTGTGATTTCTGCATTTATTTGTTTTTCTCAATTGTGTTGGTATTAAAACCTTTTGTTGAAAACCTCTTTTAAAACTTGTTGGTGTAAACCTTGCTTTAAAAAAAAAAAAAAAAAAAAAAACCTTTTTATCACTCTTGGCGATGCCATCTCCTTTGGTGACGGTTTCAGTTGACGATTCATGTTAGCCGACCCCAAATCACTTTGGGAATAAGGCTTAGTTGTTGTTGTTAAGCAATGAATAGCAGCGCGCAGAGGTATGAGAACAAAGAGTAAAGAATATGTTGTCCAGTTCTTGCACCACCATACCTTGTTGAAACAAGAACAAAGATTGGCTTCCCTCCTTCTTAAGTAAATTGAAGGAAGGATTTTTCATCGTTAACGTTGTCTATTAGGTCCTACTTGGTATCATTACCAATTTTCAAATTTTGAGCACTATATCATTCAGTTAATTACTTATACTAATCATGATTTTTTTTAATGAAAACTGCCAAGAAAGAACTACTACTATACTGAAGAGTGCAAAATCACAATGATAACTAACAAGCCTTTTTTGGTGGAAGGAGTCTTGGTCTTTGAAAAATCATTGTTTTTTATTAGTTATGTCTTTGCATGAGAAGCTTGGGGTTCTTGCTTCTGTTGATTGTTTTCTGGTGCCAATTAGTTTTGGCAAGAGGTTGAATATGAAGGGAACTTCTGGAGAATGGAGATGATCATTATCATATGTTCAGACTTCAGTTACACATTGTTAACAAATGATGTCTACCAAAATATGATTTATTATGACAATTTGTGAGATGAAGTTGTGAGCTTCTACTTATATTATTTGTGAATTGTTGGACCTTTCTAGTGCTACTTGGGTAATCAAATAGGAGTAATGCCTTGATGGAATCATGATGAGTGATAATTTATTAACTCTTTACCTCACTCTCTTCGAGCAAATGTGAAAAATATAAAAGCATATCTACTGATTATGATATTTTGTGTGATGATAGGTCCATGGAGAAGTTACAGATCCTGAAGTAGATATATTTGATCGTGAAAAGGTTTTTATTGAGTCAGTTTTAAGACCTTTAATTCAGAAATTACCACAGCTAAAGGTTGTGATGGAACACATCACTACTGCTGATGCTGTCAAGTTTATTGAGTCCTGTAATGAAGGTAAGATTGCTGTTATATTCATGACAATGTCTATCAATTAGGTGTGTTAGTTAATTGTTGAACAATTCTTGATTTTCTTTCAGTATCCAATTTGACTTCCAATTTGACCTGTCCATGATCTTGCTCCTTTACGTTTATCAGGAAATGTAGCAGCCACTGTGACGCCGCAGCACCTTGTTCTGAATAGAAACTCTCTCTTCCAAGGAGGGTTGCAACCGCATAACTATTGTCTTCCAGTGCTCAAAAGAGAAATCCATAGTATGTGAGATTTTAGTCCGATTGTGTACTATACTTCAACTAATCAAGAAGAATGAGACTGGGGGTGGTGTTTTCACACAATATTCGGTCCTGCTCCGTTGGTCTCTGCTTGCTCTGATTTGTACCCTTTTGATTGCTTATGCAGGACAGGCACTTGTTTCAGCAGTAACCAGCGGGAGCAAGCAATATTTTCTTGGAACTGATAGTGCTCCTCATGAAAGGCGGAGGAAAGAATGTTCGTGTGGATGTGCTGGAATCTATAATTCCCCTGTTGCTCTATCACTATATGCCAAAGTATTTGAAGAGGTATACTTCATTTAATGCATTTATATATATTATGTACTATGCCAAAACATTATGGTTTTCACTCATTGAGCTTATGTTGGATACTTATATAATATATGCTGTTCAAATTTTTGGCTCCGCCTCCTCCTGTGCATGTGGAATGTAACAAAATAGAGTCGATCTGAACTAGCCTATATACTTGTTTTATAGATCTTCATGTTCAGTACAGTTGCTTGAGAACAAAAATTATATTTAAGATGAAAGAGGAGAAAGATAAGGTGAACGGGGATTAAAGGTGGTTCTGATGGTCAACCTTCAAATGCTGCAATTACGAATTATAAATGATAGTTGTCTACCTTTGCCATGTTTCCTCTAAAGGGTCAACTGTAATGTCTCTTAATTCAACTCTTGGTTAACATAACATGGACCAAACTGCCAGAATAGGCTACATTTTCTCTTCCACCAGACTCCCTTTTCTAAATTTCCCCCCAAATGAAAAAGAAATTTGGGAACCATCGTATGCATAAGAAATTTGGAAACCACAGTATGCGTTGCAATTTCCCATCAGGTTGATACACACGCTTTAAAATTTAAACTAGTATTTGGGCCCGGGCGTTGCCCCGGATGGTATTGTTTTCCAAACTTGATATACATTTTTTTCCATTCGCATTAAAATATATTAAAGAAAACTCAACATTTAAAAGGTACAAATATAATACTATGGACATTTAAAGCATGATTAAAAGTTGGTTGAGATGGTAATTGTGCCATGTATAATAACAAGAGGTCACGTGTTCAAATCTTTTTTGTTTACACATTGGACAATTCTAGATTTCTAAGTAGACATTGTCACGCACGCCTTTTAATATATTAGTATAGATTTAGGCACTGCAATTTCCCATCAGGTTGATACACATGCTTAAAATTCAGGTGTGGTTAATACTTGCTGTGAACTAGTCTGTGATTGCTTGTTCGAAAATTCTGAGGTCTCCTCAAAGTTGGGAGCATGATAATTTGGATTTTCTTTCTTGCTTTATCGCCTTACCATGTAGTAGACATCGGTTCTCCGATCTTGCATCTGCAGTGGTTCAAATTAAGTACTAGTTGTTTGGACGTTGAGCCTTTTGTTATCCTATTCTTTAACATGAAATTGCACCCTCTTTTTTTTTTGGGAGGGGTGTGTTATTCTTCCATTCATTTCCGAGTCGATTAAATAACCATCAAAGGTATAAAAATTTGAAGCAAAAAAAAGAAAAAGGTTGTGTCTAGCAAAAATGAGACACCTCTCTCATTTAGAGCTCCTCAACATGCTTTTGAAATAAAATCATTAGCGTACAAAGTTAAGATTTTAGTTGATTGTTGTTTTAGTAGTAAATTTTGAACACTACTCATGTCAGGCAATGCATCCTCTTATATGTCCCTTTATATTTGTGTTTGTTGTATTTGCCCCTTTTAGCTGTTTGATATATGTTGTTTTTTAGGATGAAATCTTGCTGATATCTTATATAGTATTTTGTCATGAATCTTGTTGTTTCACTTCTACCATTTTTTTTACTTCTTTTGACAAGGGAAATAGAGAGGACTAGAGGAGACATCAGCCATTTCATGCATCCTCTTATGTGTCCCTTTATATCGTATAGCATTTACTGCCAGTCAATTTACTGTTTTTTTTTGCTATTCAGGCTGGTGCCCTTGACAAGTTAGAGGCATTTACAAGCTTTAATGGACCTGATTTCTATGGTCTTCCAAGGAATATGTCAAAGATCAAGTTGAAAAAAGAACCATGGAAAGTCCTAGAGCGTATACCTTTCCCATCCGGAGAAATAATCCCTATGTTTGCTGGACAAATGCTTGACTGGAAGCCATCTTTTTGAGATCATCTCTCATCCATCTTTACCATCTCTACTTTCCCTTTCTTTGAATGCATTTGTGTCTTATTGATGAGATCAATTTTGTCGGCAGTCAGTTTGTAAGACCTCTTACCTTTTTTAGAAAAAAAAAACAAGGACGAACAAGTGCTTGGATCAGGTGGTAGTAAGAGGTTTCGGCTCAATCAAAGGATTCAGATTCGAGCTTCAAGCACTTGTTGGGAGAGCTCGCCCCAATCGAGCCTTCCCTGCCCAAATCTAAGATTATTCGAACTCTGGTAGGCTCTAAATTACTGGGTGTTTTTTTTTATCTTCTACCCCTTCAAATGAAAAGAAGGGCACAAATTAGAGGTTCCAATTTAATCTGTACAAGACAAATTTATAACAATTCTAATATAGTTCTATACCAGCTTAATCTTACCTTTAAAAAAAAACACTTGTATATTTTTATGGTTTACTGGGATAACCATCACGTTTGAACACCTAAAGAGCCCTCAAAACATATTTTTAGAATGGAAGAAAAAAAAGTAGTTTTGATCATTAAGAAGTATTTTATGGAGGGACTCAATAATGATGTACTTGAGTACTTGATCAAAGTTTTTGGGTTGTTTTTTTCAGTGGCACTTAATGACAAAACATGTCATAATTTGAGATTTTTTGTTAGAGTAGACACGAGCTAGTTAATGATTTCCAATTGCTAGTTGCTACTCAATGGCAATTATTAGTACTACGAAACAAAATAAGGCCAATTAGTATTAATATGTTCGAGTGGGGTTTGCTATGTAGCTATCCTAGCCATATTTATGGATTGAGGTGGTGCCAAGAACCGGCTTACAAGCTGGCAAATGCAATGAAACTGCAGTACATACTACAATAATGGCTTCCAATAAGATAGAATAAAGTTTTCAAACCGGTATAATAATGCACAAGTTAAAACTAATTATACTGTAATATATTCTAGAACAATAATATATTACTCATATTAAAACTCTTTTCTAATTAGTTTATCTGCATAATAATTTATATAGATATAACATATTTCATTCGAGTAAATTATAAGTGATCTTGTTTTTTTCTACATAAATTAAATATCTTTTTTAAAGTACTTTTCCAAAATAAAATTTAATGGTACATATATTATAATTCTCAAAATGAAACTTTTTAGAATTGCGTATGCATATTTTTTAAACTTAATGTGCATACTAATATTTTTGGGTTGAAATTATTTTCCTATTGAAACAAAAAAAAAATAGCTTGATAAAACAATTTGCTCAAAAAAAAGAAACACACACAATGAAAAAAGTTGCAAATTTGGTAAAACAATATGCATATTCAGTTCAAAAGAACAACAAACTTTTTTATAACCTAGAAAATTCTTATTTGACCTTATTATATAAAATGGACATCGGATTCTCCAAAATACACTTGCATCTATTACTATTATTCATTTCTATGTTCTCTTCACCTAAAATAAGGTGGTTCGGTTTGAATACTATATAATTTTGTATGTTCTCATTTTGAAAATTTATAATATGACTCATTATGATTTGGTTTTGTAATTTGGTGAACTTTGACCATATTTTTTACGCCATTCTATAAATTAAATTCATGCGGAGTTATGTTGGATTCGTCTCAACATGTAGATTTCAAAGTTTTAGTTTTTATAGTTTTTACTAATACGGAATTAGAGATATTTTGAATTGGTAAACATAATTAAGTAGATCTAATATGGTACAGTTTGATCTGATCTAATATGATTCTAACAAGAATAACTAATAAGTTATTGAAATAAATTAGGTGAAAAGCCACACATAGTCTAATCAACAACCTTCACATAAAAGTTCAGTCAAGCACATTGTCAATTTCCAAAAAAAAAGAAAGACACGTTATATTACATTTGTTTCACAATACATGTACCATTTCTCATTTGGACACTATTCATCAGCAATTTTAACAATCTTTCTCTCACTATATGTAAGAAAAAGTATAGTTAAGTAGGATCTCGTTAATTTCGTCTTAATGTGAGTATTGCAAATATCAACTTTTTATAAAGTTTACTTATACACAATTAGAGATATTAATGTCCAAAAACGTATTTGAGTATGTGAAAAAACAAATGGTACGTGCATGTATTGTGAAACAGTAAATTTTTATTATACATTCGGATGTACCGTGAACATGATACACCCAAGGCTATTTTTCTGCTCATTGCTCATTTGAAATCATCCAAATGAGTAAAATGTACTAAAAAAAGGAGAGTTTCAAATGAGTAAATGAACAAAAATTAGTATTGGTGTACCAGTATGTACATAGGTGTCTGCAGTGGTGTATGATGAATAAACCCGTAAAAAGTAAGTAGTAGTAGTATATCGCAAATCCCAATAGTTACAAACTCGTTTATAAAATGATTGACAATTTATTATGATTCTTTTTGAGAATTCAATTCATCATATCTTGATTGAATATTAAATTACTTGAAGATGAATCATGTATTACCCAAGCAAAAATAAAGGTTTCCTTATTCTTGTTATTTTCAATTAAATTATTAAAACAACTCGTAACAACCTACCTTAACATGGTTGATGATGAGTGCATCTACCTAACATAACCTAATTCACTAATGATCTCATAATCTAGTACAAGGAAGTCAGCCAATCACAACCATCCACGATCAGCAATGGACATTGCATCAATGTGTATAGACTTTTATTTTCCCAACCTTATCCTGACAAATATAGCTAGAATATCTGCCATTTTCAGTACAAAAAGGCCAATAGCACAATCCTCTTTCACATTATTGATTGGTCTTGTGGCTGGAATCATAGGATGGGGAGGTTGGGATGTTTATGTAAGTTATGAACTTTTTTTCAGTTAACCTACTTAAATCTGAAAAATCGTTGGCAAAATGAGATGTACTAGAAATATGTTTGGTTCAAGTTAAAGAAAGCGGAATCAAATAGAGAAGTGTAACTGAACAAACTTGTTATCTTTATTTGGTATTTGTTCAGCGCTTGTAGTGTAAAGGGAATGGCCAACGCCACGACAAATGGATTTTTTTATGACATGATTAACAGTAACTATTACCACTAACAAATGATTTTTTTTTTTAAGGGAACAAATGAATTTTTTTTACTTGAAAGGGAAGGAAAGATAACACATTAAGGGATTCCATTACACCAAGTAATGTTATTGGGCTTTGGAATAAAAGTAATGGTAATGGGCTTTCAAAAAAAAGTAATGGTAAAACGGATTGAGGAGGGATTGAACCAAACAGGATAAAGGGAATAAGTAATTAATTTAATTTCATGGAACCCAAAAATGGTGATCCGAACATGCGCTATATGTAAAAAGAAATTATATCCGAGTTGCAATAATTTAGATTTTGTCTATTTTTCTTTTGGCCAACGGTTTCAAGGTTTTTTTTTTTTTAAAAAATAATAATTTAGCTCTAATATCATTTGACTAGTCAAAATTAACTCAAATAAGTCCAATTCATGATTGCCAAATAGGAGTATTTGTTAACACTAGTTTGAACATTAGTTACATATTTTGGGTGTGATTCATGATACAACGGAATTAATGTATGTTGGATGTTAATGGATCTTTGATTTTTCTTTCCTATATTAGCTTATGTAAAAAAATAAAGATTCATAGAAAGTTTATTTTATATGCTTAACCAAAATAACATTGAGCGCATGTTCTTTTACAAATTCTTGATCTAGTTGTGGATGTCATCTAACTTTATTGGCAAAGTCTTATAAGTATAGTATCCAAAACGTGAGATTGAATCCCGTTTATATCATTACGCTTAGTCGCTCATTTACACCCAAAAAAGTTCTTGATCTAATTTCAAAGTCCAATATAATACTCATATTAACCATAAATGTCAACGTTACAAGTAACAACAAACTTCCAAAACTGAGGGGTGCTAATCGAGCGAGTCGATCGCGAGTAGGGCCCTGCTCGACTCGACTCGAAAACCCTACTCGACTCGACTCGACTCGAAAATTCGTTAAACTCGCCAAACTCTTGCTCGTTAATTTTGTTTGCAGCTCGACTAGACTCGAAAACTTGAACTCGACTCGAAAACTCCTAAAACTTGCCAAACTCTTGCTTGACTCGTGCTCGTTAATTTTGTTTGCAGCTCGACTCGACTACTCAAAAATCATTTTTTTTTAATTTGTTATTTCTTTTAAACTCATGATACTAGTTTATGAAGTATGATCATGGAGGCATTGACCATGAGGTAAATTTTAATTGGGCTTGGTAACTTAGACCTTATTTCTCAAAAAATTTAAAACTTTTATATTAAATAAAATATATTCTTAGAAAAATATACTATAAGAAAAAATTATCGAGCTGCTCGCGAGCTTAACGAGTCGAGCAAGACCCTACTCGACTCGTGCTCGTTAAGGTTTCGAGCCGAGCCAAGTTCGAACCGAGCCAACTCGAGTCGAGTTTTGACCAAGTGTTGACCGAGTCGAGTTCGAGTTGCTTGACTCAATTAGCACCCCTAATTACAAGTATTAAAAAAAAAAGGAGTAATTATCACGTTGAGGAGAGTAAGAAGACTCCACTACCCACATAGGATTCATTTTCTATATTGGTAATTGACTATTTGTATCCCCTTGAAGGGGGTCCCACCACCCTACCATAACATGCGCATATGGTGCACTGGATAAGCTGTTGTTACTCTCTCTCTCCTACACACTTCAGCGTGTTACACTGGCTCAGTCGCACTTGACTCAGTTAATACTACACACATCAAAGAGAAAAAAAAAAAGACTGGAAATTTCACCATTATTTCTCTCACTGTTTTTTTCTCTCTCCTTAATTTTTTGCTGTTGTACTTTTTCTCTCTGTATTCTATCCAATTTTTTTTTCTCTGGTCGGAAAAATGGAAACCCAGGATCACAGAAAGCCTAATCAATCAGGTTTGTCTTTTGGGCATTTAATTTTTCTGGGTTTTTTTTATATGTAAGAAAAATCTGATCTTTTTTTTTTCCTGGTGTAAAATGTGACAGATTGTACAGAATTTTTTGTGGGTTTTGTGTTTGGATTTACTTGTTCTTTGTTGGGTTGAATATGACTGCTGTGTTAAGTGATAAAGTTGATAACTTGATATATTGTGAATTATTTTGTTTTGTTTTGTGGGTTGTCTGCCAAGTGTTTGTTGAAATGCCTAAATGAAGATGGGATTTTTATTGTTTCTGATTTGATCATTTGATGTTTGAAAAAAAAGGACATGAAGGACATGAAGGGCATAGTGGTGGAGTTCATGTTTGTCATAAATGTGGATGGCCGTTTCCAAACCCACACCCTAGTGCTAGGCATAGGAGGGCTCATAAGAAGGTTTGTGGAACAGTTGAAGGGTATAAGCTGGATAATGATGCACAAGACAAGACCCATTTGATGGATGGTTCGGATGGCGAACATGTTTCGGATGATGAACACAAAACCCCGAGTAATGATCAGTCTTTCTGTCCTGTTTTTTTGTTTAATTGTTTGTCATATGTTGTATGAATGTTGGTTTTGAAGTGGGTTTGAATTGGATATTTGGAAGGTGGTAAAGTTGTGGAGAGGACTATTAGCCGGAGGAGTAGCAGTGGAGTTGGCAGCAGATCAAGTAGATCAGCCAGATCGGAAGATGAAGTGTTTACTGATGCGGTCACGGATTTTGCTGATGGTCCGGGTCCTGGAGAGCCCTCGGAGGGTGGTATGCAACGATTCTATTCGATGCAAAATGTAAATGAGAGTGATTTTGATGACATTAAGCGTAATGCAGAAAACGACGGTGCTGGTGAGACCTTTTTTCTTCTGTTCTATCCAATTCTTATTGCTTGGTGTATGACTAATGAGTAGTTAAGTGTTTCTGATTGTGCATAAGAAGTAGCAATATGTTTGCGTGATTCAATAAAGCTTGTTTGTAGTGTAAGCTTTCTATTATTGTTTGTGTTTGTAGTCTAGGATTAAAGTGGTCCCAAAGATGTGAACATAAAATGATGTGAAGTTGGAATTTTTATTTACTTAGTTTATATGGTTTGATTGATATCATTAACTGACATCCATCCTCTGTTCGAGAGGAATGTGATTTAGATTGATTGAGGTTAGTCAAGTTACCTCAAAATGAGGAGATTAATTGGTGCACTGTGGCTGCATCATCAAGCACCAGAATACGTACACAAGAACTTTGTTATTTGCTGAATGCCATTTCTAATTGTTAGCTAATGAATACTGTTGATGGTTTTGTTTGATAATGGAATTGTGTAAACTAGGGAACGTGTAACTGGAATGCTGGATGCTTCTTTAGGTCGTTTTATTCTAATATAGCTGCTTTTGGATAAATCTCTACTTAATTGACGTGAAGATATTGATGATTTTCATCCGTGTTTAACATGTATTAATTTGGTCATGTTTTGCTGCTAGAGCTGTTATTCTTGATTATTTTCATTTTAGATTGTTTGGTGCCAATTCTTTGACAACTGCTTAAAAGTTGAGGCTGCTTTGGTTGATAAATTAGTCACCTTTGATGATAGTTAGCCAAATAGGTACGGTTGTTTCTAATGGTTTTGCTTCTCCTATTGAAATTAAATTAATAACATCAAATTAATAGTATGATAGGCAATTGCAGCTGAGATAGTTGGAATTTCGATAACCTGATTATTGAAATGGTTGATGAGATTCTGCTTCGACAACTGCTCACCTTTTTTCTCTTACAATACCTGTATGAGTTATTACAGCCACTATTAGCTTTTACTCCAGCAAACCCCCGGAAAAATTGATTCTTTCATCACATGAGTGTGTGTGTGTCTGTTTTGTATTGTGGTCTGCCATTATGTTTCTGTTTTTTTAATAGACAGTGAGTAAGGAGACTGCTTGGCTGTGTCATATCTATGTATGTTTATGTACTTACTATTGTTACCTACTTAATGGTGACACCATATCATGTTGGCGGTAGTAATATTTATATCAACAAAGAGCTAATGGTTCTTATAGTGTATCTGCACATGGAATTTATACCAAACCAAAATCAGGATCTTATGATAGATATGGCAGAGCTGATTATTTCCCTTTTGTGCTCAGTTCAATTGATTTAATTCTACTTACTGGGAGGAAAATTTTGAACTAAGCATTTAACTTGGGAGGAATTTGATAATATGCTTCTGGTCATGTTGGAGATCATAGTGAGTCACGCTTGATGTTTTCTGGAAGTCATTGACTGTTCTCCTGTTGTGAGCGAGGGGTTTTCTGATGGAATCACAGAAATTGATTGATTTACTAAGTGCATAGGAGTTGAGGATCAATGTATATTTGTTGGGATAACATCCTTACAATGTTTTGGTAATGAAGTGATTGTTTACAGCTAGCAATTTCTTTCATTTTCTCATTCTTTTTTTTCAGTGTGGCTGCCAGTTCTTGCTCATGAAATAGTTTAATTTATTCTTTTTATTTTAATGCAGATAACTTAAGTACACCTAGTTTAACTCTCAAGGACAATCAGACTCATGTTGAGACTGTACAAAACTTGGAAGGTGAAAATGACAAGGTAGAAGCCGGTAGTTTATCCCAGGATCACATCTCCAGCTGCATAACTGGTCCCACTCTGGTCTCTGCTTCAGTTACAGCAGAAAATGAGGAAGCTGATGAAAGTAAAGATTTTGTTCAGAGTAAGGAGATATTGGAACTTAGGACCTCAGATAATGAGATAACTGGGAAAGCATCAGAAGATATTTCAGATCTGAGGGCCAATGAAGAAAATCTAGATGCCATCTCTGCTGGTAAAATAGCGAAGTTTACAGGGTTGGAAACTACTGGTTCTAAAAACAATATTGAATGCTCTCAAAACTCCTGTTCCCTAGAGCATCCTGTTGAAGCTGTTGATCCTTTAAATGGGAGCACAAGCAAGTCAAGTGATTTGATGGAGGATCGTGACTCAAAGACTGGAGCTAATGAAGATGTCCACGTTTTAGCTGTTCCTGATGCTTTACCTTTGCATAAGAATCCTGAGATAGTAGTTGAAGATTTAGACAACAACAGGGAGATAATTAACACACATAAGGCCCCAGGCTCTGTTTTGGAAACTGAAGGTATAGCTCATACTGCAGAGATCTGCTCCGGTGATAGTAAGAAAGTTTGTTCTGAAGATGATGTCCTTACGGGTGTTGATGCCGTAGAGACTAAGCTTAAGCAGGATGTTGGGACACAATCTATAGTTGAACAAAACATTGGGGAGCCAGGTCAAATACCTGATGTTGAGGCTACTGTTGGTGACATCAGCAAAATTAGGAGTGAAGTACTTACAGACTTCAAGACTGAAAATATGAAAGATGAAAAAGCTAGCTGTGCTGAAGAGCAAAATCCCATTGTATCGTTGGAAAATGTCTCTCCAGAAGGTGCTACTGCTAATGCTGCTGAGAATGTGGATTTTATCTCAAATGGAGCTGCTGACAAAAGTAACACAGAGCATCTAATTCTACAAGAAACTGATGAACGTGAAGAGTCAGGGAAAGAGTTGTCTGGAAGTTCTTTATTGACTGCAAGTGCTGTCAACTACAGTCAGGATAGCAATGCTACGGGTATTGATAGAAACATTGAAGTAATACAAACTCAATTGGAAGAAGTTGAGTCGAAGAGTGTAGGTGAAGAAAGTGAGGCTATTATTGCTGAAACTGCGCCTGGTTGTGGCTTGGGTGCCGCTGTGTCTCATGACGTCATTCATGAGCCACTTGAGCCAGAGAGAATCAGTAACCGTGGTAAGTCTGATAATATGGTGGATCCTGGAGAGGTGATGGTAGATCATTCACTACCATTGATGGAGAGTACCGATGGTAGTTCAGGAAGGGGAGTTGACTGCATAGGTGAAGATGGTCCAGGTGGTATCCTGAAAGTTGATGATATTACCGTTTCAACCTCTAAGATCATACCAAGTGACGCCTTAGAAGTGGGTGAAGATGCTCAATGTTCTTTGCAAAGTTCTGCTGCCGTCGATGACAGCTGCACAAAAGGACTTGCAGAGGTGTCTTCTGGTGTCGTTGAAGGTGGCAGAAGTATTAAGCAACATGTTGCTGTTTCAGCACTCGATGTTATCCCGGGTTCAAGTAGCCAAACTGACAGTCTGGAAGGCAATTGGGGATCTGTTTCAGGTAAATCTTTTGTGATACTTCCTCCTTTTTAATATGATTGCTACATTTCCCATTGGAGGTTTGGCATCAATTGCTACATACCCCCTACATTAGCAACTTCTTTGGGATGAAATCACTGTGCTTTTTACCTTATTTACATGACATTATACTTCCTCCGTTCTAAAATAAATGAAACACTTACCATTTTAGGCCGTTTTAGAATAAATGAAACGTTACTATATTTGGTACTTCTCTCTTCATCACATGGGTCCTCCTTTTTCTCTCTCTATCTCTCTCTTCTCCTAAATCCTTGTGTCAAGGTCCTACGTTTCATTTAGAACAGATTGGATGAAGTATATGAAATTCTCTTGGGGACCTTTTTGAAGTACTTTTTCCTTTGCCTTAACTTGTGTGCAAGTCTCATATGTAGCAATTATATAAGAATGGAGGAGGTAAAAGATTTAGAAGCTAATTTCATGTACTTGTATCTCTCATCTTTTTTGGACAACGATATCCTTCTGTGTGCATTTGCCTATTCATACTTGATATATAGGGCGGAACGTAACAGCATGTCAATCATACTTATTTTCATCAACATGAATTGTATTGCCTCTCAGTCCATTTGCATGGGAACGTAACAGCATGTCAATCATGCTTATTTTCATTAACATGAATTGTATTGCCTCTCAGTCCATTTGCATGGGACTTTAACTTTTTATACTCTTTCTTGACTGAAGATGCAGTCATGTCTGCCCTATCAGACACACCACCTGCCGCTGGTACCCCTGCATCAAACTATTCCCAGGCATCAGCTGCAGAAGAAAATGCAAGCTCGGAGCCAAAACCAGTGATGGAGATTCAACATACTGTGACTAAAACTTCAGTTGAATCACATGCCGGAATTAGCAAAATGGAAGGTATATCTGAAATCCAGACATTAGAGGAGCAGCAACAGAAGAACTCTACCTTACAGACTTCTGGGTCTTCCTCAGTTGCTCATGTAGGAAAGAAAAATGAGGATATTATTGCTAAGGTAACTAACTGGAGTACCGAAAAACACCATATTCCCTTAAAAACCCTTTTGGGAGAAGCCACTGCCAGAAGTAGAGAAGAATCACCAATTCATCATAGTCACAGCTCAACTCCTGTGCCCCCGAAAGAAGAAATACCAGTAGCAAACAATGGGTTTTCTAAGACAGAAAATGTGACTCTTAGCACTAACAACCCCACAGAAGAGTCTTCCAAGGAGGACGCAGAAAAGGAATGGAATTCTCCTGCGAGATACCCAGTGAACATCAAGACGGAGAAGAGGAGGGCCAAGGGCAGAGCTTATTGGGTACCATTTCTTTGCTGTTCATCAGTCAATGCTAGGTAGGATATGGCCATTAAAAGACAAGGACAATGCCTGGTTGATTAGATTTTCTTCCATTTGTAGAATGCTTGTTTAAGTTGCACATGTTTAGGGATTGTAAAAGATGTGTCGATATGTGGGTAATTAAGCCTAAGTACTCATGATGGTGTGTTATTATATTATGTAGTTTAGATGATTATTGCTTAGAGATGAATTGCGGAACAGAGTGAAGATATACTCATATTGGTCTTATGTTCTATGACCCACAAATATAGTATTTCTTCCATTCCATCTTGTACGTCTCAATTTAATTAATACTTCTATAATTTAGTAACCTGTAAGTGGAGTTTAAAACAGAGGAAGTGTTCTATATATCTGTTCTTCCATAAGCACTAAGTAGCATTTGTGAACCTGATATTTTTATGCAATCTGTGAACCATGATTTGTTGCAGGATGCTACACTTCAGAAAAAAAATCTTACTCTTAGTTTACGATAGAATATAAGATGTGATTTGGGCACACTTAAGGAAGAAGAGAGGGATATGAAGATTCAAGAAACTTTGCTTTAGGATGAAGCAAGAGATAGAGATACCCATATGCCGAAAGGAAAAGTGTTGCATTTAATTTACAACAATTTATTATTACAAGTGTAACGTTTGGAGTATATAAAAGAGAAAAAAATGATCTTTGAAGCACTAAAGTCACTAGCATGTATCTATATACTACATTTACTACCATATAACCTTAACTGAGGCGCATTCCCAACTTATTTTCGGCCCGGTTCGATTCATTCGGTTTTAAATTATAATAATTACTATTAATTAGTTATAATTTAATTCGGGCCCGATTCGATTCTTTCGGTTCGGTTCTTTTCGGCTCAATTCAGTTGTTTTATGCCGAATAGAACATACCCTGATTGGACCATTCGCAATGCTCGATAAGCATAACGAACCCACCAACGTAACCATTAATTCTATGAAGTCTAACTTGAACGTTTGCAAACCTCACCACTTCCCGCAACAAGCCTAGAAAACAAATCTGTTTCTTCCATTAATCTATTAGCTCTAGTATGAAGTCCGCCAGTATTGATATCCACGTGATTCAGAAGACATTAGTTGAAGCAGAAACTCACAAACTTCTCCCATGCTTGTTTTGAAATTATCTGAAAAATTTCCAATGTTTCGGATATCCGAAAATGAAAATTTTCGATTTGTATCCTATCCAATTTTTTTTATATCTGATCAGAAATATCCAAAAATCAAAAAACCGGATCTGATCGGATCAACATGATCACATTATGAACACCCATAGAATCATCCTATCGAGTTGCAGTGCGAATCCTTTAGAGTTCTAGGAGAACTCTACATGTAGAGTTAGGTTAATCTGAACCATCTATCTAAATTTGTCCATCTCAACAATTTAGATTTTATCTTGAAAAAAAAAAAACATAAACAATTACTTCATTATTTTCGCTACTTCTCTACTCTTTCTCCCTTGAAACTCACCATTTTTGTTCATTAAAGCACTGCTTTGTTCAATTTGCCTCCTACGAGTCTACGACACGAGCAATATAAGTACTGGAACTACAAAATGCAACAATGGTGGAATTTCTAAACTTAAACAACCACGCCCATATCTCACTACCCAAAACGTAAATGTCGGGGTTGTTTTCGGCGACCGCTTCACAAATTCCTAGCGTGTTGGTTGATGATTATGATGCGGGTACTCAATAATTTGGTGCTCGAATTGAAATTTTCCAGGTTCCAATTTTCAATTAGTTACTCAATTTCATATGTATTATGGTTCCAAAACAATGAATTATGATTATGATGCGGGTACTCAATAATATGGTGAAGTTTGGCTGCAAAACAATGAATTAGATGTGCAGTTTGGAGATTTTAATTGAATTTTTTCCTTGAATAATGCTAAAATGAGTATTAATTCCTGAAATGTGCCCAAGTTCAAATTAATTCCATGGATACCGTCCACGTAGGACGGCGCGCCAGAAATTTGTTTTTTTCAAAGCAAACCGCTACTCAGTAGCGGTTAACTTCAAGTTATTTGAAAGCAGTATATGGGGTAAAACCGCTACTTGAAGTAGCGGTTTACTAGGAAAAACCGCTACTTGAAGTAGCGGTTTACTGTGGAACAAAAAAAAAAAAAAAATTTTTTTTTTGTTTTTTTTTTTTTTTTTTGTTTCATAGTAAACCGCTACTTCAAGTAGCGGTTTATATGCATCCCCTTTATAACTTGTCTCAGGGACATCATATAACCGCTATTTGAAGTAGCGGTCAACTTTACATTATTGGTATTAACCGCTACTTGAAGTAGCGGTTTATATGCATGCCTTTTATAACTTGTCTTAAGGACATCATATAACCGCTATTTGAAGTAGCGGTCAACTTTACATTATTGGTATTAACCGCTACTTGGAGTAGCGGTTTTGTTAAAAAAACAAAATTCTCGCGTGCCGTCCTACGTGGACGGTACCCAGGGAATTAATTTAAACTTCGGCACATTTCAGGAATTAATACCCATTTTAGCATTATTGAAGGAAAAAATTCGATTTTAATTTCATGTCTTTTTCTTTTCTTTTTTCAAATAAAAATTACTCTAACTCTACAGGTACCTTAATTAGAAGGACCAATAACCATAGATTTAGATAAATGGTTGAGATTAGTCTAACTCTACAAGTAGAGTTCTCCTAGAACTCTAGAGAACCCGGACTCTAATTTTCCCCCTCTCACTAATATGAGCCCTTGATTTTAAAATGTATGGCTCGGATACAACTCTACCTTATAGAGTTTTATCAAGATTAGTCTAACTGTACATGTAGAGTTCTCCTAGAAGGCTAGAACTCTAGAGGATTCGGACTCTAATTTTCCCCTCTCACCAATATGAGCCTTTGATTTTTAAATATATGGATCGAATACAAGTATACAACTCTACAAAACTCTAGAGGATCCGGACTGCAAACAAACCTACTCATGCAATAGGACTATCATTCTATATTATGCGCCTAACTCATAACTCATACCATGGAAATCAGAAATCAGAAATTAAGAGAGAGTGAGAGAGCACATGCACATGGAGCCGAATGAAGAAAGAAGAGAGATGGAGGCGGAGACAGTGAAGAACATGGACGTGGATCTTTCCAAGCGTTTTTTCAATCAGATGACCCGAAACGACGAATTCACTTCTCTTAATTTTCCTCCAATTAATATGTTATCTTTTTATTCTCTTTCTCACTTTTCCTTTCTAATCATTCATTCTAAATCCTAGCTTCACATCTTATATACTATTCTAGAGTCTTGTGATTACATTTATTAACTTTCCTTGTATGTTTTTGTTGTGTCTTGTATGTTTTTGTTGTGTGCTGCTTTGGGTTTTCTCCATGTTATACTCTAAATTCTTGTGATTTTGGCTATGTTTTTCGGTTTTCTGCTATGTTCCTATGTTGTTGTGATTTTATGGTTACATTTTTTGTGTTGTCTGTTAGTTGTTACAATAGGCGTGTATCATATAAGATAACTTATATATTGTCTGATCACTTTGAAGGCTAGGTTTTTCCGTTTTTTTCTATTGCGACAATGAGAAATTTATAGAGTACTCCCTCTGTATTTTTTTATCTTTCTCACCTGGAATCTTGTCACTATTCACAATTAGAGAGAATCTTTTAAATTCTTCTCAATATATAAGAAAAAAATATAGTCATGTGGGATCTTGTTTGATTCGTCTCAATAAGTAGTTTATTAATATTCAATCATTATAATTTTTACTAATATGTAATGAAAGATATTTAAGGTTGAATAAGTGCATTGGCAAACGTGCAAAGTCAAAGTAGGAAAGATAAAAAAATAGAGAGGGAGTACTATTTACTCATCATTCTTTAACTATTTATTGTGATTTAAAATATAGTCACGTGGAATCTTGTTAGATTCGTCTCGATATATACTTTTAAAATATCAAATTTGTATAATTTTTAATAAAAAGTAATTAAAGATATTAATAGTTGAAGATATGCATTGACAAGCATGATAACTCAATTGTTGCAATAGAAAAAGAACGGAGGAACTTCCTCCGTTTTTTTAGTTGGAAGACTATGTTTTTTCTTTTGAAAATGAAGAGCTTTTATGCTTTCACTAACTTTATTTTTGCTGCATCCTACTTGATATAGTTGCTAAATCTAAGTGTTCCATTTGGGGATGTCTTTTCATTGCGGACCCAAAACTTTGCGAAGTCTTCTCAATATTGGCTATGCCCTCGCCAAGTGACAAAGGCACGGATTCTACCGGGTATCTTTGCGATCTCGTTGTTTTTTTGTCTTCTTGGTTTATGTTTCGGAAACCGGAACTATTCGTTCATCCGATGTTGGTTTGCCACTTGCCGAGGCACTAGCGGAGAAAGTGAATCACTTTCAAACAACTCTAGTCCCAAAGAATGGTCGGAACTCTTTGCTGAGGATGGACGCTTATGTTTTGAACAAATCCTTCCCCTGTGCAATTCTTCACCTGAAATGTCGAGGTCTGAGCAGGAATTGTATGTGCAAACTCTTGATTGTGCTAAATTGGCGTTGTCAAGCTACAATCAAAAGAATAAGGTCCCTTATCTTTTGTTATCTTAAGAGTCCTTTTTCCCCTGAGTTTCCTTTTCATCATTCTTGCATCCTTTATACAAGTACTAATCTTTTCGCTTTGTTTGCCCGACTTTAGGGTGCTTGAATATGAGCTTGTCGCTCCTCTACCGAGCAATACTTTGTATCACAGGAGTACCGCTACGTTGATCATGCTAACTTCTTAGCTAAGCCCAAGAATACCGATTCCCCTCCCGAGCTCTTCTTTGCCGAAGTTGGTGGCATGTAGTCCTTATCTTTTTGCGGAATCAGTGCTCAAGTGCTGTATCTTGACACCTCAGCTCTGTTGTTCTTCTCCAGGTATGGTCAACTTATTAGCTAAGCCCAAGAATAGTTCATTTTTGTGTTTGCTTTGTTGTCATTAGGCTGCTTGGCCTGTACATTTAGATTCTAATATATGAGTATGTTTTATATTTCGCAATTACATTGCTTTGAGTTCTTACTTTAGTAGTGTTCACTTACTATCCTTTTATTTTGACTTTCATAGCAAACTGCTTTCTCTCGTCATCTCTTACTAGGAGGGTAGTAGTCCTAGAGATTTTGCAAAAGTGGGGTATGTGTTTGTCAAATTGATTGACTTGTTTTAACTTCGTTTCTCCTTGCGAATCTTTGCTCCCATATCGATTTTCCATCCTCAAGATTATAATCGCATGTATTGCGTGCTTCAAGCACAAGTAGGCTATGGTAGCGACGATGACTGTTAAATCTAATTCTCCCACCTTGTTATTGCTTGTAATATTTACCTTGAACTCTTACTTTGTTAGGGGCGTTGTGGGTTGGGGGTGGGGGTGAGGGTTGGGGAGGTGAAGTAGTACTCATGATGGTGTGTTATTATATTATTTTGTTCGGATGATTATTATTGCGTAGAGATGATTTGCGAACGAGTGAAGATATACTCATATTGGTCTTATGTTTCTATGACCAACAAATATAGAATTTCTTCCATTCCATCTTATACGTCTCAATTTAATTAATACTTCTATAATTTAGTCACCTGTAAGTCGAGTTTGAAACAGAGGAAGTGTTCTATATATCTATTCTTCCATAAGCACTAAGTAGCATTTCGTTAACCTGATTTTTGATTTTTTTTGTGCAATATGTGAACCCTGATTTGATGCAGGATGCTACACTTTAGTTCAGGATAGAATATAACATGTGATCTGGGCACACTTAAGGAAGAAGAGAGGTATATAAAGAATACAAAGACAAAAGTGTTTGGATGAAGCAAGAGATAGAGATACCCATATGCCGAAAGACAAAAGTGTTGCATTTAATTTACAACAATTTAAAATTACAAGTATTATGTTTGGACTTTGGAGTATATAAAAGAGAAAAAAAAATGATCTAAGAAGCACTAAAGTCGCTAGCATGTATCTTTATATACATTTACTACCATATAACCTTAATCGGTTGGACCTTTCACAATGCTCGATAATCATAATGAACCCAGCAACATAACCATAAATTCTATGAAGTCTAACTTAAACGTAATCTCTCAAACCTCTCCATTTCCAGCAACAAGCCTAGAAAACAAGTCTGTTTCTTCCATTAATCTATTAGCTCTAGCTTGATGTCCGCCAGTATTGATATCCATATGTGATTCAGAAGACATTATCTGAAGTAGAAACTCACAAACTTCTCCCATGTCGCTCGACATAGTGACTACCTTCCTTTCATTCTCTTCTATGCATTCATCTTCATTATTTTCCATGCATATACATCTTCGACATGCCTGCAATAAATATATAATGTAGAATAAAGTTGGTTTCATAAAATTCCCCTCAATGAATTTTGTTCACTTCTGGAATGGACAACCTGGACCAATAATCTTATTTGTGTAGAACACATTAGATAATTCTTCTCACCTAATAGTTTCCTCGACATGCCTGCAATAAATATATAATGTAGAATAAAGTTGGTTTCATAAGATTCCCCTCAATGAATATTGTTCACTTCTAGAATGGACAACCTGAACCAATAATCTTATTTGTGTAAAACACATTAGATAATTCTTCTCACCTAATAGTTTCCTGTAAGATAACAAATATAAAAAGGACTTAAAACAGCCCTTACAGAAAAACCATGGTTAATATCTGATGAGTGGTCATTTATGTTCTTTTTCATGCTTTGTTATATATAATTGTTAGGTAATAGACCAAATCCACACATTATAATGAATGCCAAAAGAATAAGTATAAATGACTAATTATTTTTGTATCCAACACCATGTGTATTGACAACATTACCCCGTGTATCTAACCCAACTTGGTTTTAGTAAGGGTATTAATGTCAATATATATATAGGGTGTTAATCAATTAAATAGCCATTTAGCTATAAAGCCAACTCAATTAGAAGTTCACATAAGACACCATATTGAAGACAAGAATTACCTGAAGCAGATGATCTATTTTAGCAATTTGATCAGGCTTCAGGTAAGCTGACAGAAGTAGCTGTTGAAATAAGAGAACCACCTCAACACTTATGTTGTTAGGAGAGAGATTTTCAATTATACCAGATACACAGGCTTCATTGAGCACGGAATTCATCCATGAAGGAACAGTCTTTGATCTTAAAAGCGCTATAGCAATGTAAACTGCAGGCCTGTGATGGTTCATGAATGACGTTGTCACTGAACATGGAGCAGCCAAAGATTTTGCTAGCTCTTCCACAATTGTCCTGCACCAGCTGTTGTTTCTCACTAAACTTGTGGGTACTTCCCAACTGAATATCATTGATAGGCAGAGGCCAGAGTTCATGGCAATTCGCAGATCACAATGGAATACTAGGCCTTCTAATATTGCAACCATGGATCTTAAATACCCCATGCTGCAATTGACACGGATTTGTTGATCTGTGATTCCGTTTAACAACTCAATTAGGCAATACGAGGCAACCAATTTGACCAGGGATGAGCCGAAATGCAGGAATCTGCATACATCCTGGCAAAGGATTCCAATTGAAGGAAGTGTGCATGTGTTTTCTGGTAAACAGAAGAAATTCTGCCAATCCATGTTTCCTGGTAGCACAACTTGCAAACTAATGCATGAGAAAGTTAGCAGTCTGACAAAAAGAGGATGATTAAAGATATCTTTTGCACATCATTGCTTACCTTCTTAGGTAAAAGTGGCTAAATAACAGTAGAAAAACTAAGGCATGCTCAGTGTCCGTTTCCTCTTCTTGCTCGATTGAAGCAGATCCATTTTCAAAGAGCCCATCAACTGTGGCTCGCATTAGGGAGGGTAAAGAAGAATTCAGAAGTATGAATTTTGCAGTTTTTACAAGTGCACCCTGAGTGGAATGATGCAAAACCAATGAAAAGACACCAAGTACTAATAGATGCTCTTCTGTCCATCCATTAGTCTTCATTGTTAAAGTAAAGGCATCCAACAACTGCTTGAAGAGAGCAGAAAAGGTGAATAATGAATACATAACTTATACAAAAAAATTTGTGTGAATGAAACTAGATCTTAATGCATTGCAGTCTTGAAAACAAATAGACTTGACTACCTTCATGATAACTGCAAGCCAAGCTTCATCACCGTAGAGTGTTTGAGACTGCACAGAACATAAAATGATGAAGATAAAACGTGAAACAATCATGTAGTTCTCAAGTGAGGAAGAACATAACATATTTGAACACAGATTCTGGGCTGCATTGTCCATCCCATGCAAGCAGAGTTGATCTGAAGCACGCGGAAAGGCGTTAATCACTAACGATATGAAGTGAAGCAATGACATTACATCCTCTAGCAACATATCTTCCCCAACAAGCTGTTTCAGCAAAAGGACCAACAGTTTTGGTAAAAGGTTGTCTCCTACAGAGGCTAGAAGCGCAATATCCTGAAAATTAAGAACACTGGAGTCTACTGGAGTCCCATTCGAGCCACTATTTCGACAGAGTTTGAGGATCTGGCTAGACAAGGATTTGGTGATTTTCTCCTGTTGAAACAACCATCTCAGAGAAGACGGGTGAATGTTGCAAGATGATAAATCCCAATCTCGTTCCTCTAAGAGCTGGAAGAAAATCTTTTCTGCATCTGGACTGTAACATATTTGGTAATTTGTCTTCGCAAAGCTTCTACATAGAGCATAAAGATTCAACAGATAAATTATAACATTTGAGTCAGCTGATCCAAAAAAGCAAGTGGCTGCTGTTGGCAAGCATAAATTGCTCCAGGGAAGTCAAAATTAGCTTCTTGTCAGCAACCCTGACAACAATAGAAAAAAAAATCAGAAAATGTTAATATGGAAAAAGATATGGATTATGCAGTGATTAATAAGTCAGATAGATAAAAATCATGGTAAAATACTTGCATTTCGTCATATAAGGAGCTGATATATAGTATTTGCAGTATAGCAGTCTGGCAAGATGACAGCTCGAAGTTGTTTTTCTGCCCAAGAAGAAACAAAAGATCAACAGGATCTGTTGGTAGAGTAGAAGCAACTGCTCGGATGGGTCCACCAGAATCATCTCCAAGAAGATTATCGACAATTGTACTCAACATTAGATACACTCTCAATCTCATAATCTCAGTTGGGTAAAGACCTAAACATCTGAAAGACAAGCTGAACCAAGAATACGAAAGTAGAGCATGTGTGAGTTGCAAGGCTTGATTATCATGAGCTTGTGACAGTATAATGTGCAAGGTCTCCAATATTCCCAAAACACTTTCCTCTTCTAATCCATTGATTTCTGTTGTAAACCATGGTAATATGTGATTTTGGCATATTTCTATAACTGAATTCCTCAGTTGCATCTCTGGACTGTTACTTGTGGAGCTGATTTTCTGACTAAATGAGTATGCTTCTTTTAGCAGAGATAAAGAATGCAGAAGTTGGCAACTACTTAGGTCAATTATGCTCAATGAGGCCAATATTGCATGTCTCGATGCTTCTGATACAGTAGGCATCAGTATTGAAGCTCCACTAGCAGAAGGAGATTTCACAAGGGCAACAATAATGGAACAGATGGTACTAAATGTTTCAGGAAGCATACCCATCTCTCCAGCAGTGTATCTCTTTAGCATTAGCGCCAAGGAACTACTTATTGCTTCAACAAGTTTAGCAGATACTACTCCAGGGGAAGTAGAGATGCCATCCAATATGAGCTTTAGCATCTGAGGCTGAATAGGATGAAAAGGTACTTCAACTACCCCAGGCAGAACAGAGACTAAAGTAGAGAACCCAAGGGAAAGCCTTTGCCTGAAGGTGTCTTCGGCCGTTGATAAGAGATTAAGAACTTGTACGCAGGAGCTAACAATTTGGTCTTTATTATCTGTGCAATGTAGAATATGTTAAGTATATAGTTATGAACTTTAGCATATCCATCCTACAGAAAAACGCATGCTAGAATGTTCCCGGGATAAAAAATAGTTGCCAATAACCACAGGTAACATGATCTGAAAAGGCGAGATGTGTGGATAAAACATTGCACAAAGCTTAACTGATACATGTAACATAATGTCCCAAACACACCCTTAATGGCTTAATGTTATAGTAGTATACGATTTTGATTAAGCATAGCTTGAGGTGGATCAGTATCTAAAAGTACAGTGAGCAACTAATTACCTGAGAGCCTCAGTATTTCAAAGATGTAGTCTGCAAGATTTTCTTCCACCAAGACTTGAATCTGCTTGAGTGAGCAATCCCCACATGTCAAACAATTTACGATGAGGTCTAGTGTAGAAGTTTGAACTTGAATATCAGGGGAGAGCAATGGAGACTTAATAGCCTCGGCAAACAATCTACTCATAGAACTGCCATTAGCTTCACCGTTGGAGGTTTCAGTATAGTCATCAGCTTCGCAGGTATCCATGTTGAGTTCACTTGAAAATGTTCTTGCAAGGAATCCTCTTTGTCCCAACACCTTTAGAAGGGCTACACAGGTAAACCAACCATTACTTTAGTCTGAAAATGCAATACAAATACAAAGTGCTTCTTGCCATCCTTCTCTTCCATGTGATTTCAGGATTCTTTAATCTTAAAATATATCTAAAGCCCGCCAATGGGATATCATTAACCTGAATGTCCCCGTGTCAATAAACAAGAACAGATATGATCCTCCAGTTAACTTCTCAAAAACAAACCAAGAAAAGGTTTCTAACTCATTCTTCTTTTAAGTGCTTCCCAAAATCCCAACATTCATTCCATTATGAACCTTCTCTTAAGCTCAAGTAGTGATTTAATGTTTGAGCAGCTGGACTATTTCATTTTACATTGCCAGGATCATCTGGACGCTTAGGACAATCTCTACGTGGCTTGAGCAACTAAAAGGTTAGACTCCCAATGTCAAGTTCCTCTAGCCCAAAACACCAATAAGGCATCTCTTAATATTGACCTTGCAACATAGTTCTGCAAGTGTTGCAGTCTTGCAGAGTGATCCCAGCTGAAAGGCTACTGTATAATGTACAGGTAGTTTTAGAAATTAGTGACAAACCTAAACAGTTCAAGCGAACATCATCCCTTTGAATCTTCATAAGTGCATCCAATGATAACTGCAAGATCATGGGACAATACTCAAGCAATACATCAGCACCTTCCTCGTCTTTACTGGAATACTGGAGGATACATATCTTGTATAGGACAAACATAATCTCCCCTCGCATTTCTTCACTGCATTTGTGTTGGCAAAAGATAACCCAGTAAAGAGATCGTCATCTGTACTCAATACATAAACTGCAGAGTTTTCTCTTGCTGATACCTTGGAAACTGAAGACCCATCACTAGGTTGTTGATCAATATAGTTTTATCTTTAATACAAGCATAAGTATCTGTTTGACGTGTCAAAAGAACTCCCAGACAATGTAGCTACATTTAAAGTGAAAAATGAAAAAAAAAAAAATCAGTGAGTCCAACTCCAGGTGTTCTCTCAACAAAAAGTGACTTCCAAGATTAACCAACCGGAGAGGAAAGGGGGTTTAAGTGAAAAAGCAAGGAAATGCTATGCAGAACAGCAGTGTAGACTTGAAATGCTGGTTACGGTAGAAGAATTAATGTGTCTGATTTGGATTTACTTCACATTATATGCAGCTAATGCATATCTTGAAACCTACTTCACATAAGTAAAGATTGACACTTAAGAATCATGTTGTCTTGACTCTCTTTTTTTCCCCTTTCTGATGAGCTCATAAGTTTAAAAAAGATAAATTATGAATCTATGATGACTTTTGCTTTTATACACTATTCATATTTTCTTTACAATTTGGAGTTTTCTCACACGCTATGCGAACAAAAAGCTCAAAACTAGTTCACTAAAGGTAACATTTGCAACGTGTGGTTCCTGATCACAGTTTACAAGTTTGATACTGAGCTTGTGAAACTCTAGGCAAATCTTCTCCACCTTTTTAAAGATCCATCAGCTATGTATAATTAGTTAAGAGAGCGTAATCAATCGCCTGATGATTAAACAGAGTTCATTATTACAAATTACAAAATGTTGGGTTTGCAAAAGCTTTTACACTCGTTTTCTGTACTGTTAATTATAGCCAAACTTAAGTACTACCATGTATTCAGATTTAGCATTTCGCAGAAGCAATAAATGCAATGGAAAAAAGGAAATCTACCAAAGGCAATCATTCGAGACAACTCCAAGCAAAGCACTTAGCACTCAATATAGCTGCACTCATTTCTCCGGTCACTAGACATATGAATAAAACAAATAGATACACTATTAGACGGATTCATTACAGGTTCATAGATCATATCTGACAAAAGAATCTTGGTAAAGAAAGGTAAGAACTTCTCAAGTAGTTGAGCAAAAATGTAGCAAATGCTAAAATCAATGTCCAAACTCGTATCCAATAAAATAATACAGAAAAGGAATTCAAGAGCTAATGTAACCACATCGTTGGAGAAAACTACTCGTCATGGCCACAAATAATATATGCTTATATAACAATCCATAGTTGAAGTTTTATCTAGTGTCCGTCTATGTTACTCATACTCGGATACTGATGACAGACATGGTACATGTTCCAGTTTCTCCACTCTCCACATCTCTCATCCCAAAGCTCCACAAAAATGAAAATTCAACCAATGTCCCCAACAATTCTTCATAATTCATATCGAATCATAAATCGATACTCCAAAACTCCGAATAAACCAAAATTTAGCAGAAAATGATATTTCACACAACTCCATCAATCAAATTTCCAAATACAACCATCAAAATTATGAAACAACATTTCTTAAATATTTTTCTAATAAATGATTTGTCATACAACTCCACAGATAGATTCTTCACAATATTAACCTCAAATTCAACTCTTACAAGTTACAACTCCATCAATCAAGTTTCCAAATACTACCATCAAAGTATGAAACCACAGTTCTGAAATATTTTTCCTAATAAATGATCTGTCATACAATTTCACAAATTCACAACATACACATCAAATCAACCAAATAAAACACGAAATTCAACTCTTACAACTCCATCAATCAAGTTTCCAAATACTACCATCACAATATGAAACCGCAGTTCTAAAATATTTTTCCTAACAAATGATATGTCATATAACTTCACAGATAAATTCTTCACAATATTAACATATAATCAACCAAATACACAAAATTCCAAACCTAATTCATCGAAATTCAACTCTTACAACTCCATCAATCAAGTTTCCAAATACTTCTTATCAAAGTATGAAACCACAGTTCTGAAATATTTTTCCTAATAAATGATCTGTCATACAACTTCACAGATGAATTCTTCACAATCACAACATTAACATCAAATAAAACACGAAATTCCAAACCTAATTCATCAAAATTCAACTCTAACAACTCCATCAATCAAGTTTCTAGATACTACCATCAAAGCATGAAACCGCAGTTCTAAAATATTTTCCTACTAATAAATGATATGTCATACAACTTCACAGATGAATTTTTCACAACATTAACATCAAATCAAACCAAATAAAACACAAAATTCCAAACCTAATTCATCGAAATTCAACTCTTACACACACAGAATTTAACTCAAATACTCACCAAGTAAAGTTGACGTCGGCTCCAACAGAATTCACCAGAGGATAAAACAGCAGCAATTCTGGTAACAAAATCGGCGGAAACCGAAAAACCACCAGCATCGGAGACATCGGACACAAGATCAATGACTTGTCGACAGATTTGTTCGTCATCGAAGGAGGAGAGAGAGTGAACGAGAGGAGAGAGAAGGAGATGAAAATGGTAAGAAAGAAGAGGAGAGAGAAAAGATGGCTGAGAAACGGCATGAGAGAGCTGAGAGAAAGCGTAGGAGACATGAAAAGTAGGAGAATTAGGGTTTGAGATGAGGTTTGTGAAGCAGAGCAAGCAAATGCAACCTCCTTCTTCGGTTTTGAGGATGAGAGAAGAACGATGACCTTGATTACATGATGAAGATGATGATGATAATGGAGGATATGAAGATTCTGGAATTGGATTTGATGAGAAATGTGTTTCGTAGTTGTACATTTTCTGCGATTTTTGTGAAAATGGCGATGAGAAAGTGAGGGAGAAAGAAATGATGATAGGAGTGCAATGTTTGAACTTTGGGCGCCAAGGAAGTGAAAATATTTTTTTTTTTTTGAGGAAGGAAGTGAAAGAGCAAGTAGAGAAGAAATGAGTACGTGGGGTAATCAAAGGAGGGTTAGTCTTGCGTGTATCTGATCCATAATAGTGATCATTTTTTTTCATATAAGTATCTTTTAAAATTTTAAGTTCTATTTAAGTAGTTTTTTTTTACGGGAAGTTACACTATGCGATTCTCTATCTAAATAGTGATCGTTTTTTTAATATACTACTCTTTTTCTTACATTAGTTTATCATAATGAATTTCACTTTATGACATAGTAACAAATTTTTTTTTCTCATAGTCAAACTTTACAATTTATATCTACTCATCTTTTACATCTATTTTTTTATATAGTGATCATTTTTTCATAAATCACATAAATTAGCGTTAGCCCACACTAATTTAATTTAGTGTGACTATGTCCATATAAGTTTTTTACATCAAAGGAAATAAGTATTAATTTATTGGCGTATTGTATAAAAATTAATTTTGTGGGCCAGGAGAAGTAGAAAAGGTAAATATAATAATAAACAATTGGTGGGACCATTTTAAAAACATAAAAAATGTGGGTAAATTAATAAAGAACAACTAAAAAGGAAAGTGTATAAATTAATAAAAACCAGAGGGACTGGAAGTGAAGTATAATTGTGTATGAATGAACTACGAAGGAAATGAAAAGGTATCATAGTGTCATTTTTGTAACTAGATTTGTGACCGTGTGGCCTGTCGTTGTGTATTTAACTTGTTGTTTTCCCTTTCTTTGATCATGAATAATCTGCTCATAAGTACTACTCCCTCTGCTTTTTTTTTATTTGCTACATTTGTTGTGCACGGTTTTCAAATCATTATTTAACTCTTAATATCTCTTATTTCGCTTAAGTAAAAATTTATAAAAATTTGATATTATGAATCTACACGTCGAGACGAATCTAACAAGATCACACATGACTATATTTTTATTTGTAAAATAATCAAAATAATCACAAAGTAGTGAGCCATTCCAGCGCAACAAATGAATGAAAAAAAAAAAGCGGAGGTAGTAATTTCTTATGCTAACTGGGTTCCCCTATTACCGGGGAGAGGGCGAAGTCAGGGGTGTATAGACGGGTTGTGTCGTCTCGACCCATGTATGTAAATGTGCCACATCCTTCAATCCAAACCCCTTTAATAATGGGTCGGGTTCGGAACCGGTTGGCTTTTAGCACCTCTAGTTAGGCCTTAAATTAGAGAGAAAGAATTCAAAGAAAGGTGGCCTATCCGCCTATTGGGCTTTGCCGTTTGAATCGCTCGCCTCCACAAACGCAAAAAGTTTCGCGGACTTTTCTTTCCACTTAGACCGTTACAACTTACAGTAAATAAAAACCGCCCAAATCACATCAAAATCCATTTTTCAAAAAATAGAACATATTCTGGAACAATCTTCATCTTTGACGCCATTATCAACATTTCCGAACTCTCTAGACTTTCTCTCTCAATCTCCACCTATAAATTCTTCTTCATCAACCGATTTCCACGCACTACTTCTATAATCAAATCACATATTCCACAACAAAAGCAAAACAAAAATCTCTCATTCATTTCTTTTGCTTCATAAGCTTCTTTGAGTAACTAACTAATTTCATCAATGGAAGACGAATTCGAGTTTCCGTCGAGCTCGAAAGAAGTTGAAGATGAGATGGAGATGGATGATAATTTTGATGATGTTGATGAAATTCCAGTGTTGAAGGTTGGAGAAGAGAAGGAGATTGTTAAGACTGGTGTGAAGAAGAAGCTTCTCGTTGAAGGTCAAGGTTGGGAGAAACCTTCTAATGGCGATGAAGTCGAAGGTATCGTTGTTCGATTTCTATTTCTCTCTCCTACTTTTCGCCATTGCGAATGAATTTTTTTTTTGTGTGATTATAATTGCATTTGATAGAGTATAAAATTATTGCTGACGCTTCAACCATTAGTTTAAGCTTTTAGTTGAGTTCGTCCTTTCACAATTATCATTGTTCAATTCTTCACCATACAATCAGTAGTTAAGTTTTTCATGAATTGCGATTTATAGAAATTTAAGTAGTGATTATTGAGAGTATAAAATTGTTCTTGGGGGATTCAAAGTTCAACCATTAGTTTAAACTTTTGGTTGAGTTTGTCCTTTGACAATTATCTTTGTTTGATTCTTCACCATACAATCAGTGGTTCAGTTTTTCATAAATTATGATTTTAAGTAGTAATATCAGTCTTAGATAACTAATGCAAGAACTGTGATTATTGATAGAGTATAAAATTATTCGTGGGGGCTTCAACCATTAGTTAAAGCTTTTGGTTGAGCTCGTCCTTTTACAATTATCATTGTTTGATTCTTTACCATACAATTAGTAGAGTTTTTCGTTATTTACGGTTTTTAGAAATTTAAGTAGCAATATCGGTCTCAGATTACTAATGCAAGAACAGAGGAAATCGTTTCATTTTTCCAGCCTATTTTACACCAATTTGGATCTTATTCTTTTTAGAGTGATCATTTTTGACAAAGGACTAGTTCAAGGATATTTGTGCTATATATGTTTATGTTGGTTGATATTTGAATAGAAAATGGTTGTTGATTTAAATTTTTGGTAATTCTTGGCAGTTCACTATGTCGGAACATTGCTAGATGGGACTGAGTTCGATTCGAGCCGAGACAGGGGAACTCCTTTCAAGTTTAAGCTTGGCCAAGGTAATTTTGATTTTTTTTTTGTAATCAACTCTAGTGCCATGAAATTTGTTATATGTTGCAAGTTAGATGTGTTTGTTGCCTACGTTACTTAGACTCGGATAAAGAGTTTACTTGGATACTGGTGTCTGGGTGTTGGACTTGCGTATTTTGTGGAAAGCTTTTGGTTTGAAATGAAGTGTCCAAGTGCCATGTTGTGTTGGATATGACACGAGTCGGCATGTAACATTTAAGGTAAATGAAAGTGTCGAAGTAACACATTTTGTTGCTATTGACTTATTTACTAAGAGGTGTTATATAACCTGGTAATGTATAATTGTTGAGTGTGTAAATTTGTAGTAAACTATGGCTGTTGCCCCTCTATCTTAGCTAAGTTAGCTTCATAATTTTCATCAATAAAAATGATACCACAGAGAGATTATGTTATAATTAGTAGAATTCAAGATCATGATACTGAGAAGAGAAATTATAAAATCACAGGAGGTTGATCTATCTCACCCTTGGTACATTAGATTGAAGGATATGTTATATCTGTTCGCTACTAATGCTTGATGTTTGACAGTTTGAGGTTATTTTGAATATGTTGGTAAAAAACTATATGGATGAGAAAATGTCTACAAAATCTAGGAGAGTATCTCTTATCAGTGGCCTTGGTAATGAAGAAAATCGAATCAAGCAAATATCTAAGGCTGGAAATACAAAATGGTGTGACATTCACTAAACTAAGCAGAACTTTTGGGAATATAGTGGGTGCAGTCGTGAACCTGAAGATATAGATGTGGTATATAGCATAATGCAATTGCATTGTGTAGTCATTTTGCTTGTTTTGTTGTTTAAATCAATGTCAAGAAGGTTTTTGAATCCGCGTAGTGAGAAAATAGACTACCATCAATTATGGTTTCCCTCTCCTTGATCATGAATAATCTGCTAATAAGTACTAATCTCTTATGCTAACTGGGTCACCTTATTATCGGGGAGAGGGCGAACTCAGGGCTGTGTAAAACAGGGTTTTCGATTCGAGATGTTGGTAACAATCTGACGAAATCTTCATGACAGGTCAAGTGATACAGGGGTGGGACGAAGGTATCAAGACCATGAAAAAAGGGAGAGAAGGTTCTGTTAACCATACCTCCTGAAATGGCCTATGGAGAGTCTGGTTCCCCTCCTAAAATTCCTCCAAATGCAACTCTTCAATTTGAAGTAGAGTTGCTTTCTTGGATTAGTGAGAAAGATATATGCAAAGACGGGGGAATTCTTAAGAAAATACTCGTCGAAGGTGAAGGGTGGCAGAATCCAAAAGATCTTGACGAAACATTAGGTAAGCGCCTTGCTGCCTTCAAATCTTCTAGTAGTTGAATTGTTATTCTTAGTTATGTGCGGAATTGAGATACTTATATTTATTTTGATCTCTTTTTCTTGCAGTGAAATATGAAGCTCGGCTTGAGGATGGATCATTAGTATCTATGTCTAATGGGGTGGAGTTTACTGTTCAGGATGGTTAGTTCCAAGCCACAATAATCGGTGCAAGTTAACTTTATATGTGATCAATCTTGTTTAGATACTCAATCTATCTGCTGTTGTGCAGGTTGTTTCTGTCCTGCATTGGCAAAAGCTGTGAAGACAATGAAAAAGGGAGAGAATGTTATTTTGACAGTGAAACCACAGTGTAAGTTCATCTTTAGACGAATGATTACGATGCTGGAGTTCATTAGTTGTATTATGTATGCATAATTAATGAATATTGTTTCATTTGTAAAACTACAGATGCTTTTGGGGACAGAGGTAGACCGGCGTGTGGTGATGAAGCTGCTGTGCCACCAAATGCTACCCTTCATATTACTGTGGAACTGATCTCGTGGAAGTCAGTTTCAGAGGTAACCAATGACAAGAAGGTGCTCAAGAAGATCCTTAAAGAAGGAGAAGGATACGAACGGCCCAATGACGGGGCTGTTGTTCAAGGCAAGTTCTCAGTCTAACCGTTCACCTAATGTCACTAATCTACATAGGTGCATAGTTTACTAATGACCACTTTATATTCCTGTTAACAGTGAAGTTGATTGGTAAACTACAAGATGGGACTATTTTTGTGAAGAAAGGACACGACGAGGAGCCTCTGTTTGAGTTCAAAGTTGATGAAGGTAACTTCAACATCTGGTGCTGACTGGAGCACCTTGCCATCTGTGTTGACCTCTGTTGACATGTATGGTTTCTCTATGCAGAAGAAGTTATTGATGGCTTGGACAGAGCTGTCAAGACAATGAAGAAAGGTGAGATTGCGCTGTTGACGATTCAGCCGGAGTATGCATTTGGTGCATCAGAGTCTAAGCAAGATCTGGCTACTGTTCCTGCCAATGCAATTGTGTTGTATGAAGTTGAGATGGCTTCATTCATCATGGTGGGTATTACAGAGAAATCTAGGTCATTTAATCAGAGTAGTATGTTAGAAAAATGGTTTACTATGATATTTAAGTATTATTATACAGCCAACTATTATACTTAATTAAATCCCATGAATGATATTTGCAATGTGTCCAGGAGAAAGAGTCATGGGAAATGAACACTGCTGAAAAGATTGAAGCTGCATCTAAGAAGAAAGAAGAGGGGAATACATTGTTTAAAGCTGGAAAATACGAAAGAGCATCGAAGCGATATGAGAAGGTACATTTTGGTGATATATAGGTATATAAATTCAAACCTCTTTTGAGTTTATTATTATCTTCATGGAGATTATTTTCTTTGGCAGGCTGTAAAATTTGTGGAGTATGATTCGACAGTCAGTGATGACGAGAAAAAGCAGGCAAAGGTACTGAAAGTCACATGTAACCTTAACAATGCTGCCTGTAAGCTGAAGCTGAAGGACTACAAGCAGGCTGCAAAGCTTTGCACCAAAGTGCTGGAGCTTGAAAGCAACAATGTTAAGGCACTCTACAGAAGAGCACAGGCACACATACAGCTTGTTGACTTGGATTTGGCAGAAGTGGATATTAAAAAAGCCCTTGAGATTGACCCAAACAATAGGTATTCATTTACGTTGTCCGATATGCATATCAAATCAATGTTTGCTCAAGATGAACTACGCAAAATAAATCCCATCAGGAACTTTTTAAGCATAAATTAGCAATATTTGTGATCTTGATAATAGTGTTACTGTATTGATAATCTATATTTGCCATTTCAGAGAGGTGAAGATGGAGTACAAGATCTTGAAGGAGAAAGTTAGGGAGTATAACAAGAGAGATGCGCAGTTCTACAGCAACATATTCGCAAAGATGAATAAACTTGAGCAAGTCCGATCAAGTGTAAGTGTAACACCAGCTGCTATTTCGTTCTATGTAACACCAGCTGCAATTTTGTTCTATTTCGTTGTGATGCACGTTTCACCAATTAATCTTTTATCTTCTGTGCAGAAAATGCCGTCAGAAGAAGAGCCAATGCCAATGGCGGTTGACAGCAAAGCATGAACCCTGTTCACTATGTGTTGCTAACCTATTCCTTGCCACAAACCAACGTGCTCGTTATGATATATTGGTATATGTGTGCTATCACTTGTATAAGTATGTCAAGAATAATTCTTAGTCACATTTTCATTATCAGATATCGTTCCTAAAAGGGATGTGTGAGCTGTTAGCAGTGTGTCGTACACCTTGTACTCATGTTCCAAGTTATAAAAGCTTGCTCAACCAGATTCAGTCTGTATATGTTCAAGTCCTGAACTAGGATCATCTGAATAGGCGTCGCCATTCTTTTCCACCCTTGCACCCTATCAATACTCGAAAAAAAATGAGAAAATCAATGTTTGTTCTTCATCACGGTCAAACCAGATCCTTACATGTCGATCCATAGAATTGTATCACTATGCCATTAGAGAGTTTGGACAGCTAAAGTGTTATTTATGAAAAATTAGAAGTTTATTGTTGAATTTGGACAGCTAGAGTGTTATGTATGAAAAATTAGAAGTTTATTGTTGAATTGTTAATGACGATCCTTACAAGACTTGCTATTTATATTACAAAGGTAATAAAAAAATACTTGCTGATACAAACCACTCCTTAACCTCTTAATAAACCATGCTATAAACCAAGTAGCTAATGAATATATCACCAAATGAAGCTTGAGCGCAGGGGTGATGCGAATAAGTGTAGCTGTGGATACAAATCGACTAAAAAACATCTTTATCGATTCGAAGAACTCCAATTATCATTTTTTCAATGTCCAAAATTGAACTCGTGTGAGTTGCACATTAATGCGAAGTACCCACTCACGGACGGAGAACTTTCAACCAACTCTCCCACGGTATCTTTTTAATCGTCCATTGACTAAATCAAACCCAAAGATGCAGTGTACTGCTGATCGTAGAACACTTTGAGAGATGAATGCAGCATATTGCTAATCACCATTGTCTGTTCTTTCCATAACTGAAACACATAATAGTATAAAATACACCAAAACATTTTCCAACTCCTCGTCCTCAAGGATAACACATAGATTGGGACATATTAGAGATAATAATGTATTATCTCCAAATATTTTTATTTATGGTTGTGATATATATTTGATAATATGATGTAATCCTAGTATATCTTATGTAATCTTTATTATTCTTGTATATCTTTTAGATATCATAGTTGTACGATAAATAGGATGTAAACCTTTTCAATATACTTAACAATCTTTTCACTCAAATTCTCTCTTCTCACAAACTCTATCAGGACAAAGTGTCCATAAGTACATACGGAGTTGCATCGGACAATGATTCTCCCAACATTGTTCAACAACAAGAGTTAGTCTTCCGTGGACCTGGTCCACAATAATATAAAACCACTTATTTAACATAGTGACACTTTAGTTCCATATAGTTACCTTTTCAAATTTTAAGTTACATTATATAGTTACCATCTACCATAGTGACTGTTTTTTTTAATATAGTAACTCTTTCTCACATTAGTTTATCATGATGAAGTTTTCACTTTGTGACATAGTAACCCTTTTTTTTCATAGTCAAACATCATAATTTATATCTATTTATCTTTTATATTTATTTTTTTATATAGTGATCCTTTTTTTTTCATAAATCACATGAATTAGCATTAGGTCCACACTAATTTAATGTGGACCAAGTCCATATAAGTTTTTTACCAACAACAAAAGGTAACACTTTAGTAAGATAATGGGCAACAACATTCCTATTTTTTTTAACATGCATAAAACAACCTAATGGGATAACAACCTTGTAGTCATCCGTGGATAATAAATAATCAAACTAATAATCTCTGCAAAAATAAACCAGCCGGTTTATAAATCGCACGACATATATGCAGAGCAAGATGTGCAAATAAAAAAGATGCCATTTGACTTGATGGGGAAATTGAGAATTTGAAGCAGCAAAAAGAAATCCACCCGTGATGGACTGATGTTATTAATGTGATGAGTCATAACTCATATGGGGTGTTCCCAATGTTGAAACAGCAAAAAGTAAATAAATTTTGCTCCTAAGAGGAATTGAACCCGCGTCCCTTTCTCCTAACCCTTACCACTCATCCAAATGCTTTGCTTTTATTTTTCTTTCAAACATCTAATACATATAATATATTTCGAGGCCCCTCTATTTTGGGGGTCCTATTCCGTCGCCTATACTGCATGGGCCAAGAACCGCCTCTGGACTTGATCGGCTGGAATTAGGGCATTTGGTTTCATTTTTTACCTTATCTTATCTACCCCCAAGCATACAAACATTACCAATCTTGCTTCTCTGCTCATTTTTACCATAGTCTTTGGCTTTTGGGATATGGTTAGTACTTATTAGTACTGTTTGGTATGGACTGCAGTAATTGAAGTTTTACCCTTCTTTTTTGGCCAAAGTTTGAGTTCCAACTGAGGATTAGAGTGTTTTGAGTGGTCTATTCCAAACATTGTAAACGTAACCGAAATAAAATATGGAACAATTTATAAAAGAGATTCAAAGATAATTAAGGAATTGATTAGTTGATTTTTTCAGATGGTCGAATTCATCGTACGACAAGAAAATCAACTTGTTAAAGACGATCAATAAGTAGCAAGACATAAATGGGGTGAGGAATTAAAGTGGGATTTCATGAATTAAGAATTAAAAAGCGCAAAAAGCCAATATTTAGAACACAAATTTGAAACAAATAAATTAAGGTTGTAGACACCAAAATCATATATATTTTTATATGGTGGAGTATCTTTTGATATGTTAAAATATCATGAAAAAAAATATAAAGGATATATTTCAAGATCTAAGATTCATTTTTTTTTATCTTATCTTCTAAGCCACTTTGGAGCTATAAATTAAGTCTCTCTTATTCGAGTTCAAAGTTTCCACAACTAGTCCGAAGGATTTTAACATATTTAGGAGTTTCATATGGTGAAATATCTTGAGATATGTTGAGATACTATTAAAAAAATGTAAAGGATATCATTTAAAGGTATTCCAAGCTAAGCCACCTTCTAACTATAAATTGAAGGATGTTCGATGGAATAAGCCACAAATGGCGCCATCTCCTCCCTACTACTCCCCGGTTCCGAAAGATCCTCTCCATTTTAACATTTTTAACCATTCACAATATTCACTTTGACCATCGTTTGTGATTTACATGGAAGGAAAAAGATAGTCATGTGAGATACTGTTACATTCGTCTTAATATATATTTTATAAATATCTACTTTTATAGTTTTTACAAATACATAACTAGAGTTATTAGTACACAAAGTTTGACATAGGCATGCATGAAAATTGAAAAGTGGGAGGATATTTAGAAACCATACGAAGTACCAAATTGTAGCTTGTTATTCCGTAACATAATGAAATCAAGAGATTTTCGAAAGTTGTATCCCCAATAATATGAAATAGAAATTGTTCGCTGCATTTTTCTTTGCTATCTATATTATTCTGCAAATTTAAATATTTTGTGGTTTGGAACGTGGTTTTGCATTTTTTTCTTATCTGTAACATGATTTTCAAGAGATCGCAAATCTTCCAAACCACCTCTGTCCCATATTAGGATGTTAAATTTGGTGTGAGATGTGGTCTAGAATTGTTGTGGGTTAGTTGAACTGTAATTTTGGGAGGGAGAGAAGGCAGCTGGGTGGCTGGTTCAAACTAGGCGGTCGGTCCACTGAGCATGTAGGGACTGCGGTGGTGGTGGTGGTGGTGATGAAGAGCAAGAGAGGGAAAGAGATGGAACTAGAGAAAGAAGATAATTTGGTTTTTTTTAAAGAACACTAATTACTCTTGTTCTAAAAAAGTTAACACCGTTAGTCATTCCGTTAGCTTTAATGACAAATTACAAGTTCAGGGTTATTCGGGATAGGGGTGAAAATGTTAGGGTTATTTGGGAAAAAGGCCTATATGTCAGGATCATCTGAGATAATAAACATGACAAATAATATGGGAATGAGATAGGAGTAGAATTTTCTAAACTCTTCCCTTTATCCCATTCCCAAACCACAATTTACAAACATGTGAGGAGCGGTGATTCCCCGACAAACGTCATCTCATTACTTCATTAGTTCATTTGACAAAGTGCACCAAACCCAACTACCCGTAAGTAGGGGTGTAAGCGGATCTGAAAGTCAGTCGTCCACCAGCCCAAACTTATCTGACCTGACCTGGACCGGAATTTTTCTGATTTGACTCTGACTCAAATTTTCGAGTCCAAATATTTTCGGACTGGATTTGGACTTACTCCTTTCGAGTCAAATATCAAGTCAGTCATCCAAAATATTTTTATATATAATATATATATATATATATATATATATATATATATATATATATATATATATATATATATATATATATATATATATATATATAATTGATACTATTTTTAAAATTTTGGAGTATTCAACCTTCCCTCTCTAAATATGTCAACCGGCGCTGGACAATTTCACTTTGGCGCGACAATTTCACTTGGCTTCATATGTTAAATAAGTAAATGATACTTAGCGATCTATGAGTAGAGTAAGTAGCCGACTAATTCTATCTCACTTCATTCCTCACTACTCACTTCCTCTCACTCTTTCATTTTCTTTCTACCTCGCTGTCTCGACTCTCGCATTCTCTATTTCTCTCTCAGATTATATTATCAGTCTCTCTGCTTCCTCTCAACTTAGATCAAGGTAGGCATCTAATTCAACTTTTTATTCATAGTATTTTACTTTAATTTAAGCTTTCAATCTAATTTGTGGACATTGATAATTGAATCAGATGTCGAATGCTCAAGCATCTAAAAAACGTTATGAATAATTGAATCTAAATCGGGGAAAAAAATAATATAATAATCTGACCTGACCTGGACTGGACTGGATTCGACTCAAGAAATAATTATCTGACCTGGACCTGGATTTGACCAAAAAAATATTTGGATCGGACTGACCAATTTCTGAAATTCAAAAACTTTGGACTGGATTTGGATTCAAGAAGTTCAATCCAGTCCAATCCACTTACACCCCTACCCGTAAGAAACAAGCTGCCTCCTGTTTAACATGTTTCTTTCAATAAAAATACTGTTCACTTTAGAAGATGGTGCCAGAATCTACTCTTGTCCATTGTACTTTAATTGCAACCTTCCAAAAACTACTATAGGCCCACTCCACTTGTAATTACCAGGACGCACCCTTTCAAAATTAAATTTGGTTTAACCAACCTAAGAGTGACAAATTGGCAAATGAGTCCTATCAGTTTTTTCAAAATTCATATTCAATCCGTCTGACTCTACGTTTTAGTCATATTCAAACTATTATCGCTTACTCCCTCTGCTTTTTTTTTATTCGCTACATTTGATTTCTTGGGAATGCAATTACTGACATTATTTTGATTATTTTATAAGTAAAAATATAGTCGTGTGTGATCTTGTTAGATTCGTCTCGACGTGTAGATTCATAATATCAAATTTTTATAATTTTTTACTTAGCGAAATAAGAGATATTAAGAGTTAAATAATGCTTTGAAAACCGTGCAAGTCAAATGTAGCAAATAAAAAAAAGCAGAGGGAGTACTATTCTAGAACTTAGAATTCCAAAATTTACTTCATTGGAGATTTTTAAAGAAAAAAACATACTTATCCTATCATATTGTAATTTATTTCCTTCACTATTTTTGTTCTATCATTTTTAGTTGCATATTTGTCAGCTTACAACTTTGAACATTGTTATAACGAATGCAATGAAGCAACGAAGAATCGAAGAGCAATCGACACAAAAATTAACGTGGTTTATTAATAATGTGTTAGATACATCCACATGGATAGGAGGAACATTCTATTATCTTTTAGGAGTGAGAGTACAAATTACAGAATTATAGGCGCAAAAGTTAATGATAGGGTTTATATATTACTCTTCTCATTAACCTAAACAGAATGACTGAACCCACCACAAAAACTATATACTCTCCCTCGTTCTGAAATAAATGAAACGCTTCTCTCTTTTACTCCCTTCGTCTCCTTTTAATAATTACACTTTGAGTTTTGATACTATTCACAAATTCATATTTGACTATTATCTGTGGTTAATGGGTAAGGAAAAATATAGTCATGTGGGATCTTGTTTGATTCGTCTTTTAGAATATCAACTTTTTATAATTTTTACAAATGCAGATTTAGAGATATTAATGTTCAAACATTTAGATTGGCAAGTGTAGAAAGGTAAAGTGTAGCTATTTAAAAAAATGGAGGGAGTATGTGAGAGCTTTTTAACAGAAGAATTTCATTTATTTCAAAAACGAGATTGAAATCTTAAATTACATAGACCCGTCTTGATTAATCCTAAGTTTAGATAATTCAAGCCATATTTCAACAAATATTAACACCGTTAACTTGTATAAGTACAAAAAATTTCAAAGTAGATTATTTAAAAATAATATATTTAGATTATCTATTTTTTTTTTACAATTATGTGGCTATTTTTTCCTGAAACATATACTTCAATCGAAGAGAGTTAAAATAGAATATGTGAATGGTGTTGAAAGTTTAAGTAACTAAACTTAAAAAAAAGTAAATATTACTAATCGGATAATAAGATAATAGTAGTTATCCGATTTGTGTTAGAGTTTAGGTAAACTCCATCCTATCAAATAAACATCGTATATTTTCCAAAGATCAAATAGGATATCAGATATCTTGTTGCAAATTGTATATTTTCTTTTACCTACCGGCTTCCATTTTCCGTGGTCTTTGATATTTTACTAAATACACACAATAAATAAAATTCAGATGTAATATTTGGCAACATCACAATAAAAAAGCAAAAGTCCGAGATAATTAAGAAAAGGAAATCCGCGTAATTTAGGTTCCTTCTCTTCGTCAAATTGCGGGAGATTTTCCGCGTAAAAGTAATAAAAATCACCATTGTTGTGCCATCTTTTTCTCTCTCTACTTTCACCATTCCAGAAAAGAAGGTTTTTAGAGAGAGAAAGAAGCGCAGGCGAAGGCTTTCAAGAGTTCAATTCTCTTGAGTAGAGAGAGAAAGAGTCTCGAAATTCGCGCTGAAAGATCAAAATGTTGCTGTTGCAGAACGATCATCTGCAGTATGAGCAACAAAATTTGGAATCACAGCATCATAATTCGCAACAACAGCAGAATTTGCAGCAACAGCAGAGTTTGCAGCAGTTTCAACGTCAGTTGCAGGTAGCTAGGGTTTCGTTTTCGCTCGATCGCGACGATTCTTTCGTTTTTCATTCCGAGCATCAGCATCAATCTCAGCCGCAACCTCAGTTGCTGCAGCAGCTGCAGTTGCCGTTGTCTTCGGCTTCGAACGTCAAGAATTCTCAGTCTCTCGATCCTCGCCAAGGTGTTTTTTTTTTTTGTAAAATTCGTTAGTTATGTTACCAATTTTACGATGTATGTTTGTTAAATTTAACTATATGTTTGTTAATTTCAACAACATATTTGTTTATTTTGCATTATATTTGCTGATTCGTATTAATTTTACAATGTATTGTCAAGTTTGGTGATTTTGGACTGTTGCTAGGGTTTGTGAAGTGATCCTCTGGAAAAGATGTTGAAACTTTTCAATCAATTTGTTTATTTATAAAGTATTAGCTAGTATCGGTCAGTCATGGTGTACGCTGTTTTCTTTCTGTTATATTTTTAATCAACGAGTGATCAATAATCGTGTAAATCCTTACTGTTATATAGAATCCAGTAAATTTTTTTTGAAGATTTTTGTTTTTTCATTCTACCGATTGTACAGTATCTAATATTTTTTGAGATTTTGCTGCCGTTAGTGGTATTTAAGTCTTTTATGCTCATGAATTTGCTTATGTTTAGCTTGCCTTAGTTATTTATATTAAGCCTTCTTTGTGTGTTTATAGGGAGGAATGAGGATTTTCTTATAGAGATAAAATACAAATTGGAGGATTCTATGAGTTAGAGCAAATTAGGATATGCTCACATTTGCGCTTGAGATCATGCAATTTATAGAGCTCAGTTCATATGTGAGTTTTTTGAGTTGATCCTTGAACATTGGAGTTGCTGCAACCTCGTAAGTTTTCTGATGATTGGAAAATATACACAGGACGGGATATTAAGCCGTTTTGTGTGTTTATATGGAGGATATTATGAATTAGCGTAGATTAGGAATTGCCCAAATTTGTGGTCGAGATGGGAGGGGAATTAATCCAATCAAATCACTCACAGTCTTATGTTCCATAGTATTAGGGCCGTGATCTTTGTGAAGAATATACTTGGAAATTTTGGTGGTGGATGTACCCCTCTTTCAATTATTTGTTGCTGCATGACAACTGAATTCTAGGTTACTTCCTTTGTCAAATGAGCTTTCTCATTGCAAATATTGTGATAGCCTAACAGGATGTTGCTGATGGTACATGGGGTTTGGTCCTTGGAAGACGAACTTGCTCTTGTTTCTCTTCAACGTGTTTGGTGTAGTTCTATAATGTGCATTTTCATGTCCTTAGCTCCATACTTCTGGATTTTTATCAATTTGTGTTCGGTATCGTGATATGGATCTTTCTTTTGAGCTGATGAATTCTTTTCTTGGACCCTATTGGGTATGTTATCTTTACCTAAGTGCATTAAGATCAAGTTTTTATTGAAGAGATGCTTTTCTTTCATTCCTGTAGTTGATGACAATCTGCTACTGACTCTTGCCCACCAAAAGTACAAAGCTGGGAACTACAAGCAAGCACTTGACCTCAGCAATATCTTGTTTGAGAGAAATCCTCGTCGTACAGATAATCTTTTGCTATCGGGTGCAATTTACTATCAGGTCTTATGCTGATCTTTCGGCAGAATATGTCAGATTCATTTTGATTGGCTTTGTTGTTTTGGTACTTAGAAGCTATTACCTCACAGTTTCTTTCTGTACTTGTTTTAGCTGCATGACTTCGATACTTGCATCTCAAAGAATGAAGAAGCTCTTCGAATTGATCCTCATTTTGCTGAGTGTTATGGTAACATGGCAAATGCATGGAAGGTACTTTACTAATTTTCTGTGAATGTATTGGCTTTATATTCAGACTTATTGCTCTACATGATAAAGCTTCACTTATGAAAACGTTCAGAAAACGTTCAGAAAAGTGTAAAAACAAACTTGCTGTAGTCTGAGTTTCTGTGCATTTGTCTCCTTTTGACTTGGTGTTTACCTGTCTGCAGGAGAAAGGGAATATTGATCTAGCTATCCGCTATTACTTGGTTGCCATTGAGGTAAGGTCCATGAGTCTATCTATATTGATTGTGTTTGGGTGATGCTGATGGGATTTTCATGGCAATTGTCTTTTTTGCTGTGTGCTACATCTTTATACAGTTTCTGTTCTTAGATTGTTGTACACTTGCTCTTAAATCTGGATGGTTTGCAACTTGCAAAGAGTGCATGAAGCACAGGCTTGTCTTGTTTTTATATTACTGTATTCTTGTGTTGTAGCTTCGACCCAATTTTGCCGATGCATGGTCCAATTTGGCCAATGCTTACATGCGGAAAGGAAGGGTTAACGAGGCAGCTCAATGCTGCCGACAAGCTCTTGCATTGAATCCTAATCTGGTAAATGTTTTGGATTCCTATTTTGAGTTTATGGGAGTATTTGCTGATAACTTGTTACTGACATATTGTCTCCTTTCGAAGGTCGATGCTCGTTGTACACTGGGTAATCTGTTGAAAGCTCAAGGCCTGGTCCAGGAGGTGAGAAACAATAGCTGTAGCTCAAGTCTTTCCTTTCACATGTGTTACTATTATATGCCATTCACTATGGTCCTGTTTGGCAATTAGCGGATAGCTGTTAGCTGTTAGCTGATTTTACTAGATGATTGTATTAGCTGTTTGTATAAAGGTGTTTGGTAAGTAGCTGATAGCTGACTACTACATTATTGTGTAAAATGACCAATAAGGACATGTGCATAATCTATTGTTGTACCTTTTATTATTTATTAATGTAATTTTTAACAACTTTAGGACATAAATGTAATTGGTCCACTCATTCCCAAACCTCTAATGTCAAAAAGTTTCTCCCCCCAACTTTTTCAAAAAGAGCTTTTTGGGCTCAATAAGCTAATCGAAACCTCTTTTTACCAAACACTCAAATTAGAGGATTGACTAGTCAAATCCTCTAATATGAGCTCAAACCTCTAATTTTGCCCCAAACCTCTCTTTTACCAAACAAGGCCTATGTGACAAAGAGTCTCATTTTGTTTCCATTGGAATACAGTTTCTTGCATGCAATTGGCTGCTTGGTAAACTTGTGATATCTGATTGAAAACTCTTCTACAGTAATCCAACTTATTTGCATGTAAGCTTTCTGATTATACTGGCATATTGTGATCTATCATCGATTCAGAAAGTAGTCTGGCACTTTCAATTTATTGGTATCTATTACTATATTTACCATGAATATGTTATCTTTTTTTTTTGGGGGGAGGGTGGTGGGACTGGGGGAGAGGTGGTGGTTGTATACTTGTATGATTGTATCTCTAGTATGTGACATTTCTACTGTCTTTCGGGGCTATTGTTGTGCCTAGCAAAATGTTTAAAGTTTCAGACATCTTAAATGAATCTTCTCTGCAGGCATACAATTGCTATGTCGAGGCTCTTCATGTTCAGCCTACTCTTCCTGTGGCTTGGTCTAATCTTGCTGGGTTATTTATGGAGACGGGAGACTATAAGAATGCTCTTCAGTGCTACAAGGTACTTTTTTGCTTGTGTGAAGAAGGAAGTCTTAATATAGGCTTCCCTCCATCCCTCTTCTTTGCCGTATCTTGAAATCACAGACTTTTTTGAATGATCCTACTTTTTTACCTGTATATCAGGAAGCTCTTAAACACAAGCCTACATGTGTAGATGCCTATCTAAACTTAGGAAATGTTTACAAGGTAAGCAGTTAAGAAGGATTATACATTTCCCTGAAGGAAAACAAAAGAAAGTTCTGGCCATCTTATTACACTTCTGTCTTTGGCACAGGCTCTACGGATGCCTCAAGAAGCTGTGTTATGCTATCAACGTTCGCTGCAGGTCAGACCAGACTATGCTATAGCTTATGGTAAGGATACCTTTTCATTGCTGGCCTTCCAGAGATGCACTTATTAATTTTTATAGCTATGACATATTGAGATGTAATTGTGCAGTATATAATTTTGTTACTAATTTAAGCACTTATTAATTTTGATAGCATTTAACATCTCACACTTCTCTCCCCTTCTCTCTCGTTTTCATTCTCCTTTAAATACTGCTAGGGGTTCTTGAAATATGTGACTCTTTTTGATTGCAGTCTTTTTCTTTTACTACTACACTTTTCTTATTTTTTGCTCGGTTTACTTTTGAAAAAGACTTTACTGACTAGTGGTAGGCAAAACTCATAGGGGGGTTATTGCTTAAGAATAGAGTCAGGGGAAAGATAATGCTATATTGGTATATAATCTGCTACCTTTCTTACATGTGGTCCCTCCAGACGTCACAAAAGCTGGAATACATGCTGGACCCATGGTTGGTGTCACTGTTTTTAATAATTTCATATGCGAAATTGCTGCTTGATTTGGGCTAGTGAGATTTATTGATTTAGAGGAAATAAAGATATGCCAATCTTGATGTCGTCCTGTTGTGGAACAACTGACCTGTACTAGAGGGTCACATTTAATTCTTAAACCCTACCTTCTGATCTGTACTCTATCCTGGTACTTCCATTGAATATGCACTGGAGAGGCTGTGTATTGTTTTGCAGATATGTGCTCATAGATGTTGAATTATATGAAACAAGGAGATGTTGCGTTCAGTGACTGATTTCCGATGTTGCTGTGTTTACTCCTTATTAAGCATCGGCCTAAGGGAAAGATGCTGCTGGAATTTTTTATTACTCTGTTAGGAGTTGCGCGAGGAAAATGGCAGATGATAAGTTAGATTAGTGAGACGGGTAAATGAAATGTAAAATAGCATCCAGAAAACTGAGTTTATTTGTTTAGCTTTCTGTAGCTTAATTTTGGGAGTGCCAGTCGGCTCGAATTGCTTGGAAGTAACTATCAAATTTCTGTTGTCTTTTTAATTTTTACCAACTTCTTCTCTCATCTTCATCTCTTCTCTTTTATTTTCTCTTACGGAATTCCAGTTTATTACACCCCTTTTAATGTGCATCGTGCCTGTACCTTAAGGATGTTTTTGTGTGAGCTGTTGTTTTGAATGCTTATCTGCAAGAATAGAAAGGTTTACATTCATTTAGGTGTTCAATTCTCCTGCATTTGCTCTCTGTACGTTTCTATCTTCTGATTGCTAGTTTCAAACCTCAAATGTTCCAGGTAATCTTGCCAGTATATATTATGAACAAGGGCAGATGGATATGGCAATTCTACATTATAAAAGAGCCATTGAACGTGATCCTGGATTCTTGGAAGCTTACAATAATTTGGTTTGATCTTTATGCTCTTCTCTGTTTCTGTCTCTGTCTCTCTTTACATTTTGTATTTCCAGTTTGCTTTTTTAACGCTTCCGTTGTCTAATCTTCTTTTTGTGGTGGTTATGAAGGGTAATGCACTAAAAGATGCTAACCAAACTGAGGAAGCCATTAAGCAATATCGTGTATGACTATCATGTGTTCTGTGCAATCTATTTCCTCCTCTTTATCTGCCTTTCATTTTCTGAAACTGATGCATTGGTTGTTGTATGCAGCAATGTCTTTCTCTGCAACCTAACCATCCACAAGCACTTACAAATCTTGGCAACATATATATGGAATGGTATGTGGTTTCAACGTCGAACCTCTTATAACTCTCTTGTGATGCATGATGGAAGTGCTGCTTTAATTCTCTAAACTAGATTAGCAGTGTCTAATAAATTAGTTTTTGATTCAAAATCTTGGGGATTTTGTAGGAACATGATTGGTACTGCTGCACAGTATTATAAGGCTACACTTAATGTTACAACAGGATTATCTGCACCATACAATAACCTTGCAATAATATACAAGCAGCAGGTACTGTTGTCACTTGGCTTTTCTAGGAGTTTATGTTGTAATATTCATTATGATCCCACTATTCATTTTACTCATTGCTTTTAAGGTTTTTTCCTTTCTTTAAATTTCATTGGGTTTGTTACTTTGGAGTTGGGGTTATATGCTTTGTGGTGTTGGTCATGAAATTAACAATTTGCATATTCCTGTTTTTCTCCCAGGGTAATCTTGTGGATGCTCTAACTTGTTACACAGAGGTCCTCCGGATCGATCCATTGGCAGCTGATGCACTCCTTAACAGGGGAAATACATATAAGGAAGTTGGAAGAGTTAATGAAGCTATCCAGGACTACATGAGTGCTATTAATGTCCGCCCTAATATGTCTGAAGCTCATGCTAATCTGGCTTCAGCTTATAAGGACAGGTTAATCTTTTTGTTACTTCCTGCTGGAAATGCAGTATGCAGGTCATGTACTAGGGAACTTTTGTATATGTCATGTATATAATGTGGCATTTTCTCTATTCACAGTGGTCATGTTGAAGCAGCTATAAAAAGCTACAAGCACGCATTGATGTTGCGTCCTGACTTCCCAGAGGCAACATGTAATCTGCTTCATACTTTACAGGTAAGCTGCGGACGCACAATATTTGCTAATTGGCACTCTGGGTTTCTTTTATCTTGTATCAAGTAGATCAGCTTACCACTCAGTCACTGTATATCAGCATGGATCAAAGTAAACTTAGAATATTGAGGCTTTTTGTCTCATGTACAAGAAACAGGTCTAATTAATATGTAACCGCTTGTTTTTCCATATTTGCCTCGTCTCTGAGATGGCATAGCTACTTTTGAAGCTTCTGTTAATTTTCTGTCAGTCTAGTCCCATTTTCCAGAAATCACTGGAGTCTATAATCTCCATTTTTTTTTACTCAAAATCTCCTACATAGTTTCGATTCTTTTGGTATTTAACTCAATTTGAATGCCTATTCTATATTTTGTAGTGTATGTGACTGGGAAGAGAGAGAGAGCAGGCTAATTGAAGTGGAACACATACTGAGGCGGCAAATTCAGGTTTCTCAATCTGCTAGGCCTTGCCCTATTATTTTATCCTAGTGGAGCTCTTTGTTCTGGATTCATCTATGTCTCTACTCTAGACTTGGAATTTTTCTTTGTTAAATTGAACTGCTTGTTTGCTTGTTAGATGTCTACTGTTCCAAGCGTGCAGCCCTTCCATGCCTTTGCCTACCCTCTGGATCCAATGCTTGCACTTGAAATAAGGTGAGTAATTCTTCCATGGAGATGGAGTATTCGTTTGCGAAGCTTTACATCAAATTCTATTGTTGATGCGCGTATTTCCTCTTTTATTGCAGTCGTAAATATGCGGAGCATTGTTCTCTGGTTGCTTCTCGATATTCACTTCCTCTCTTCAGTTATCCTGCTCCGTTACCGGTAAAGGCTGTTGACGGGAGCAGGCGATTGAGGGTTGGGTACGTCTAATCTCTTCAATGTCACATTTCTTTTTTTAGATTCACTTCTTGTCTGACACGTCCGCTGTGGGTTACAGATATGTTAGCAGTGATTTTGGTAACCATCCCTTATCACATCTTATGGGTTCGGTGTTTGGGATGCACAACAGAGAAAATGTTGAGGTATACAGTATACTTTTTAAATTTTAACGAGGTTTTTTTGTTTGTTTCTTATATCAATTACTGTTATTTATCCTTCGTGGTTGAAATTGTGCTGGTGATTTGGTGTGCCGATAGGTCTTCTGTTATGCCTTGAGTCCAAGCGATGGTTCAGAGTGGAGGCTGCGTACTCAGACAGAAGCTGAGCATTTTATTGATGTTTCTTCCATGTCATCTGATGCGATAGCTAAATTAATTAATGCAGATAAAATTCAGATCCTTGTAAACCTTAATGGTTACACGAAGGTATGATGCTTGTTGAGTCTCATGCTTCTGTTCGGAAAGCTAAATTGTTCTTTTACCTCTTGTAATTGCTTTTTAGGTTTCAAAATCCTGTTGTCCCTTTACGACATATGCCTTAGGGTCTCATTTTATATTTTTGTATCTTATCATTTTTATCTTTTCATAGTCCTTAATTTACGTAGAGCTTTTGTACCCGGTTGGTATTATATTGCAAAGTCACTGAACATGGTAAAATATGAAAATGCTCTTCTGTAAATCTAAGTGTATTTTGAAAAGTGAGCCTTTAGATTGTTGGCAGTCACATAGCAATAGTGTTTTTCATATTTATCTGTAGATGAACCCCCGGGGATTTTGGTTGATAATGTGTTCGTTAATTCTGCAGGGTGCAAGAAATGAAATATTTGCTATGCAACCTTGCTCCGGTACAAGTCTCATACATGGGATTCCCTGGAACCATGGGTGCTACTTACATACAGTATCTGGTGACAGATGAGGTTCGAGAGCGAAGTATTTATCTTTCAATCTGCATCTGGATTTGGACATCCTTATGTTTTATAGTAAACTCTAATTTTGTTGTTGCAGTTTGTTTCTCCTAGTCATTTGGCACACATTTACACGGAAAAGATAGTTCATGTTCCCAACTGTTACTTTGTTAATGATTACAAACAGGTAGGCTTTATGACTTTTACTTGGAAGGCTCCTTTATTGGACATTTGAGATTTTCATTATTTTGTAACAATTCTCATTATTTTTCAGAAAAATTGTGATGTATTGGATCCCAATTTGCAACCTAAGCGGTCAGATTATGGGCTACCTGAGGATAAATTCATCTTTGGATGCTTTAATCAGCTGTACAAAATAGATCCTGACATTTTTGACACTTGGTATGCTATGGAATATATGTTGAAGCTTGTGAAAGCATGCATTTCATGATCTTGTTGTTTCCAGTTACTGTAACAATACTTCATGTCTGATGTCCATGATAAGTGAAGTTGACAACACGTCACATAGACTATATCCTTTTCTGTTCAGGTGCAATATTCTTAAGCGCGTTCCAAACAGTGCACTCTGGCTTCTGAGGTTTCCAGCTGCAGGCGAGAGTAGACTGCGTGCATGTAAGCTTTTATTTCTCTTAAATTTACTGAATGTAGTGCTATGTGACCATATTTTAATACTATCTTGAACTGATATCTTTCAGATGCTAATACAAGGGGTGTGCAACAGGATCAAATAATTTTTACTGATGTTGCCATGAAGGGCGAACATATTAGACGCAGTGCTTTGGCAGATCTCTGTCTTGACACGTAATAACTTGTTAATTGTTATAATTTATGCTTTTAGTGTGCTCATATCAGTTTGCTAGTCACCTTTTACTGATGCTTTGGCTTATGTTGAGTTAGGCCATTATGCAATGGGCACACAACTGGCACAGATGTTCTCTGGGCTGGTTTACCAATGTTGACACTTCCCCTGGAAAAGATGGCTACCAGGGTCGCTGGTTCACTATGTTTGGCGACTGGTGTTGGACAGGAGATGGTGGCTAACAGGTATAAAGATGGTTCACTTTTTTCCCTTGAATTTTTTTTAGTCTGGTAACCGAGCTGGAATTCAGATGCGAGTCACAAGATCTGTTTTCCTTTTGCTCAGTTCTGCAACAATGGTCTTTGCATTGCGTGAAGTATGAAAACAATTTTGCCAGTGATCTGATCTCATGCAATTTTTATGTGTACTTGTGTAGCCTTAAGACTGCTGCATTGTGAACTATAGTTGGAGTTTCATGTAGGTTGATGTTGCTGCATAAGTTTGATGACCCTCTCCCTGGATCCCGTATCTGTTATGAGCCTCATGTGTTCATTGCATTGTTGATTGGTCTGCTGGCTTATTTATGCATGCAATTATAATTGTAAATTTAGTGATGCATTCCTCTTGAATTACCCTTTTATGCTGAAGGACCAATATTCATGCAGTGTGAGATTTGATGTAAACCTACCTTGGCGTAACCTTTCGCTTGCATTTGTTTATGTGCATCAACTCCACTGAAGACATGTTATAGATTTTCGACGGGATTCCCGTTTCACAACTGTCCTTTCTTGGTGTCCATCGCCACATATTTTGCTGTTGGCTTATGTTTTACTGGACTGTCATGCTTTTGCGAGTATTACTTTTGGCATGCTCGAAATTCATGCTGTAGCTGATCTCTTCGTTTCTTTTTTTGCCTTGCGGAATGGTATCTCAAAGTCTGAGAGATTATGAAGAGAAGGCTGTGTCTTTGGCGTTAAACAGACCGAAGCTTCGGGAGCTTACCAACAGACTGAAGGCTGCCCGCTTGACTTGTCCTCTCTTTGACACTGCTCGCTGGGTGAGTAACATGTGTGCCTTTTCATGTGGATGTGCGATTCCGTTCCCTTGCATCAATGCACAAATAAATTCAAAATTGTTGCATTATACTTCTATATTGTAACTATGGGAAATGGGACAGAGAAGCTGGACAAAGCAATTAAAATGTAGCGTTGGTTATCTTTAGAAAGGCTAAATTTAGTAATATTCTTGTTAGTTACCTCAATGAAGGTGATAGTTTTGGTGAAAGTTATCATGCAGGGGATATAATCAGTAAGTGTTATCATAGAGCCAATGATAGTTGACACTAGCTTCCTGCCAATCTTCCAACCACCTACTAGTGTTGTATCTTTTGCAGTTTCCTATGAAGGTTGTTCTCTTTTGAAGAAATATTAGCTTGCTGATTCTGAACTTATTGTAATGCAGGTGAGAAACCTTGAGCGAGCCTTCTTCAAGATGTGGAATCTATACTGTGTTGGCCAGCATCCTCAGCCATTTAAAGTGACTGAGAATGATCTAGAATGCCCTTATGACAGATAGGAAGAAAGAATATGCAAGATTACAACAGTGTAGATAACCTGAAGACTATAAGTTAAAAGTTTTGAAAGGTAGAATGACTTGTTATGGAGATAATTATTGTGTTATAGGTATTTATGTGCTGGAGCTGTCAGGCCTTGAAATTCAGGTAAATGTTGCTTCGCACTTATTGAATTGTAGGAGTTGGGGGGGAAAGACCTGCTTTTCATGTTTAGTGCATTTCTCCTCTCCATCTCTATTCCACTGATGCTCTTTCTTTGGTCTTTCCTCTTGAAGAACAATTATGGTGTTGTGACATTCAATGAAGAATAACGCTGATGTTGATCCAACAAGGTGGTCCAAGCGACAATTCTGACATATTGTTTGTTGAACGGCGATTTCAGCAACGATGTTGAGTTGGGTTTCGATAAGAAATAAGTTAATATTCCCTCTGCCCCAAAATCTTTACTTCACTTTCTTTTGACATGCATTATAGAGATGGTTGAAAGTAGAGAGAAAATAATGTGGGGTGGTGGGTTTGGGCCCAAACTTTGAGGATTAGTGTATCTTATAGAGCAAAATTTTTGGATCTGACTAAATAGGTAGAGAATTTGGGATGGAGGGTGTATATGCTAATTTGGACAACGTTGTTGATCTCATGTGATGCCTCACATATCTGAAGCTGAGATTTGTGGTGACTGCCCCCACAATGCTGCAGAAACAGATGGATGAACACTGATCATGACTTAAAACTTATTATTTTGTCTAGGATTCGGTTGCTCGTACAAGGAAGTTGTTGGTTTAAATGGATATTTGGTGGTGCAACAAGAGTATGAATGGTCAAATAAGGGAGTTTGGGATTAGGTGCCGTAAAGTGATTTTGTGTAATGAATGGAGTAAGGGAAAGAGGGTGAAGAAAGATAATCGGGTGCTTTTGGTGTTCTATAATGGCATGATAGGGGAATTCCCTACCTAAATGAGGTTGGCTAAGAGCCAGAGCCAGAGCCTAAGACCATTATGACCAAGGAAAAGGAGAAGATCAACCTGATCACTGAAAATTTGTAGCTGTTTTTACCCCCCCCTTCCCTTTTCTTTTTGCTTCAGCTGTAATGACGATCTGGGGGCGTGCTTGCTAGCTGAAGAAGTTAGATCAACCATTGAGATGCGGGTGTCCATGAAGAAGCCACGCAAGGAAAAGGTAAGCATTACGCAATTGTCAACAAGAAAGGTAAAGGAAAATTAATGGACAGGTCAATAAAATCTTTAAACTTAATAAGATGCGGTGCTGATAAAGAAACATAATCAGATTCAAAGTTAAAAACAACCAGAGCAATTTCTTGCAAAAAGTCGGTGACACAAGAAAAGTAGAGAGTTGTGATAGAGATGGTAAGTGAATGGCCAGAATCTCAGTGCCAGAAAATGGACTTTTTCCTGTATATGGTGCTTCCACATTGAAGGCAAAATTTTCTATACCTGGATGTGCTACATGCACATTGAATGGCACTCTGGAGGCATGCGCCGGCATGGGGATATTGCTGCTACTTCATTTCAGCAATAGTTCATGTCTTGCATCTGTCAGGATTGCTGTAAATCGAGCTGTTCCGTTAATGCCTTGCATTCAAGGTGATTGAATCATAACTGAGGCAGTATGACTAAGAATAGCGACCAACCTTAAATTATCTGGGATCAGAGTTATCGAACAAGTCGGACTTGAACCATATGACAGTATCCTGAGGCAGCGTAGTAGTATGTCCATTTTTGAGGAAAACGGCAACGTAAACTAGTTCACGCCGATCCCCATCTACGCTTACCTGCATGCTTCAGGTCCATTTCTGTGCCTCTAGCCCTCTACTAAACCCGAATGCCCTCATTGACCGCGGTGATTTTAAGAATAAGAGATATTTACCTTCGAACTTTTAACTATTGATTCTATTCGCAATTTTGTGGACTCAAAATTTTGAACTCAACGTCCTCAACATGCAGACTAAATGGTACAATTGATTGCCGGATTAATCTGAGAAATAATTGGTTGCCTTAATTTTCAAATGCCAAAAGATCTCATAAATATTATTCCCTTTGCTTGAAGTCCCTAATTTCATTTCACTTGTTAAGGCTTATTATCAATGATATCAAAGCAGGATTTTGGATATCCCGCAACATATGTACTACTTATATGGTACTTTTCTTATTAGTCGAGCATAATTTATGAAAGAATTAAAAATTTGGTTGGAGAATCATAAAATGTTAGTCAATCGTCACAGATATTTAAGTGGTACATAAAATTGTGGGATGAAAGATTCTGATTCGAAAATTTACATCTTGGTCATCTCGCGTTATTTTATCATCGTCAAAAAATGGTAGTCCTTCATCTGAGATTATTGCAAAAATAAAAAAAAGGGAAAGGCCTTGGAAATTCGAATATTTTCTGACAAGATCAACAACTTATTATTGTTAATCACTGAAGATAGAAGTACAAGCTATTTATTGTTAGGTACAATTGACACCAACAAGTTCCCTTCTACATTAATTAACATTAGATTAAAACAACAAAAACAGAATTTCTACATCTGTTCACTTGGGGCTTCTGGTAAACTCAATCTAGAAGATGGGCCAAAGTTGAGCAATTTCTTCGACTCGTGAACCCAAGGCTTAACAACCACCACTGCATCAAAAATCCTAGTAACCCCATCTTGCATGGCTTCCACCTTAAGGTAGTATTTGAGCCCAGCTACTACCTGTTGTTGGGCCTCCACCACTTTAACAAAATTTAACGGGCCGTTAGAACCACCAAGCCCAACACTACGAAGTGGGCTTGGTGGCATGTTCAAGATTTCCCTGTTGTATTCCTCTACTGAAAACTTGCCTAGTTCTTGAACTTCCTTGTTTGTGTTAACATCTGTTATCTCTTTCCTTGCTCCTACCATTCTTCCCCTTTGCACTGCATTTACTTTTGTTGTGAAGAAGAACAGTAGTAGTAGTAGGAGAGAGAAAAGAGTAAGTTTCTGCATTTTGAGGTTTTCAGTTTGTGTTTTTCTTTGCTATTATTGGATTTTCAAATGATCGAATTTGATGAAGGAAATTAATAATGGAGAAAGTGTCGAAGCTTTAGAGGTGAGAGAGTGGTATAAATAGGTAGGAGAGAGAGAGAGAGTGAGAAGGATGGGGATTTTGAGACGTAAAAGAGGAGAGAGAAAGAGAGGGGAAGGTGGAAGCATGAACGGTGTGCCGCGTTTGAAAGACATGCAAGAAAGGTATCAAAAATACAGCAGTGTGTATGTGTGTGTGTGAGACATGACAGTGTGAGAGATCATCACTCATCAGAGGAGTTTTGGATGGTAATGCTAAAGCGGTGGGAGGTTTTTTGTGTGAATTTTTGTAATGTAGAGTAGACTTCTATTTTTGGCGTAACATAATCCTTTTTCCTTTCTCAATGCAATTCATTCCCAATTACGAAAAATGACTTATTGTAAAATACTCGATACACTTCTCTTGATACACCTGCCAATGCATAATGTCCTATACTTAAAAATCATAAAAAGTTGATATTTTAAATGTATATGTGGAGTTGAGTTTAATAAGATTCCTCATGAATATATTTTTCTTCACGTAGAATTCACAAAGTCGTAATCAAAAGCAGAATGTGAATAGTGGAAAACATCAAATTATATTAAATATTTTGCAACGGAGGAAGTACACAATAAGAGGAATTAAGATTTCTCAAGTTCTCCTTATACATAGGTGTCTTTAGAATTAGAGCATATAGTAAATGTACATAATCATCTTCCACATTGGAATATAAGATGTGACATGGGACCTTTTTGAAGCCAAGGAAGAGAATAATTCGATTTACGTTACGAACTTATAAAATTTTAAATTAAAAAGCAATTTACAATGATATTATTTGCATGGTATGCTCAAGAACAAAAGATTTCAAAATAGTTTTGTGCATAGAATGAATTTATATGGCATATCCGGATGTGTAGTTGTGCATTGATTGAGTGAGTAGGGTAAACCTCAAACTTGCCCCTAAAGCTCACTACAAAATGTCTAACCTTTATAAATTGCATAAGCCTTTTCCTCTCAAACTCATTGTCTATCCCCTATAAATTATATAGAGTTTTTCGTTTAAAACTCACTACATAATGTCTAACCCTTATAAATTGAATAACCCTAACATCAGGAACTTTGTCATGTAAAGATATAAAAACTATATGATCATATATTACTTTGTCTTTTAATAAGGATTATACATGTTCGCTCGGTTTGTAAAATAAATTTTTCATCAACAATATATTTGTAAAATTCATAGAAAAATTGGTATTTTGAATATAAACATAGAACTAATGTAATACGTTTTACATGACTATAGTTTTTCTCATATATATTAGCTAGACGAGTCAATATTTATGAGGTTTAACTTTAGATGAAAAGACAAATACAAATTTACTATAGGACGGAAAAAGTAGTATCAAATGGAATATAAAGTCCTCTCATATTAATATATATTTTCTTAGATATATATTCATTGTGAACCTATTAAGTTACTATAACTTTAGGAAAAACAAATCTATACAAATATATTAAAAGCGCATTTTTATTAAAGAGAACATCAAGTACACGACACTCTTCTTAGCCTTCAAGTATACATGTTCACGATCTTATTTAAAAATATTAACAATGCCAGAAGAACTACAAATCGAACACACGACCTTTGAAATGAAAATGCGTAACTTAACCACCAATCCACTACAATAATTTCAATGTTTAATGTTTCAAAGTAAAACATAATAAAGTCTTTATAATTATATGTAAATATAATGACATAAACAAGCCTTTTGAGCTCTAACACTTTTGTTAAGGTAATAATATTCACTCACCCCAATTCTATTGAAATTGTTATTTTATCACTAATTTCTTAGAAGTTTTTCTTTGGAATAACTTATCATGCTTATTACGTCCATTATTTTCCAATTTTCAGACTGCACGTAAAATTACGAAAAGCCTAATAAAACGAATTGTAAAACGTATAAATAATAATATATTTCGATAAATTTAACTAACTCCAAAGATCTCTCGAGTCAAAATACTAAGTGATAATATTATTATGGGAGAGAAAGAGTGGTAGTAACTTCTATATTAATCATATCTTAATTGAATAATGACAAAACTAATAAAAGTGACCTTATTGTTTATTTGTTTCCACATGCCTTTTGGTTTTGTGATTTTGGAGTTTAATAGATCCCTAGAATATTTATTTAAAATGTTGAAGTGGTGTATATCAATGAGATGAGAGAAGATATAAATAATATAATAGGCATCCCAGCGGCCAGCGTGGCTTATGCAAGGCAAAACATGCGGCCTCTCATGTGGTATCTCGTGTTTGAAGCGACGACGTGTGGCATTTGTTTCCTTGTGAGTTGTGAATGTGATGCCCATTATCAAATCTGCCCATGCCTTTATTCCCCGCTTCAAAGTTGCACCTCAGCCTTATCTTAAATCTTAATACATTCTGGCTTTATTTTACTGTACATGTATGCTGTTAGTTATCCTATTGCATATAGCTATGGCATTTACCAAGTACGGATCAAACTTTACTGTAGCGCTTTTTAGGGATGGGGATTTCTCGTTATCATTCTCCCTACTTTTAAGATGTCTTGCCTACAAAGAAAATTGGTCGGATTGACTTGAAGTTAGGTTTCGATCCTGGTTAGGCCATTCTCCTTACCTCAAAAAAAATGTAGCTATGGCCTTTGCTTGCTAAACAAGGACGACTTTGTAAATTATAGGCATAAGTTTTTAAAAGAGAGGCATGACATGCTTGAATCATCTAAGGAACAAAGTACATTCGAAGGCCCAAAATTTTCTTATAAAGAGATTGAAAGTAATATTATACTTTGTTTTGAAATAAGTGAAATACTCTGTCTTTCATGTGAGATTAATTTTTTAAGAGAAGTGTGTTACTTTATTTTTAGAATTGAAAAAGACTTATATAACATGAATAGGTTCTGATATCGTATACCTACAAAAATTAACTTCATTTATCCCGTTTTAGTCGCTTTATTTGTTGGTTTCTAGACAGTAGACATACCTTTTGCTATTAATATTTTTAAGGTACGTTTTAATAGTGGTATTTTAAAAAACAATATGATATAATGGAGATGAAATGTAAAAATATTCTACATGTTAACTTTGTTGAATTCACATAAAAAATAGCTAAGAACCTAGCGATTAAGTTGAAATACAAAAAAATATCATTATATAATAAGTAAATAGTTTCAAATGTAAAAGAGCATGCAAAAGAAAATACATATATCCTAGAATGACGCCAGTTAATTGAAACTTGAAATCCAAAATTTGTATATAAATTTCACACCACTTATTTTCATGGCCCATGGGCTATATGATCAACTTTGACGTTGATATATTAGAAGTTAATAATAATCCTTTATACGAGGGAACCAAGACGGCTTACCATGTGAATAATGAACCGTCATCAAAACAACTACTTCCTTTATATCTGGAAGTTCTTCCTACACTTTGACCAATTTCCTCTCATATTTTTTTTAAAACGAAACAAAAGCCGGAGGGAGTATAAAGGAACCCATCATAAGGGATATAAGATCAACAACATGTGCATGATCAAACATGACGTAAAAATAATGTGTACTGTTAAGTCTACTATTATTAATAATATGATTATTAGGATTTCTAGGATAGTTTGTCCTCGACTCCTCGTACTTAATTCTTAGGGCTTGTTCTCTTCGGCATAAAACAACTGAACTGAAATGAACTAAATTATAACTAATTAATAGTAATGATAATAATTTAGGAATTGAACTGAACTGAACCGAATTGAACCGAACTAAACTGAAAATAAGTTGGGGAGAACAGACCCTAAGTGATACTATAAATTATAATATTGTCCTCTTAGATGATATTATATTTTATAGAGGGCAAATTTAAAATTGCCCTCTTAGGTGATATCAAAGGGGGCAAAATTATAATATTGTCCTCGTAGTTAATATCAACAAGGGGGAAATATGTCCTTGTTGAGACTATCATAGAAGGCAATTAACTAGTTGCCCTTTTTAATAAAAACAAATTGCCCTCTTTGCTAGTGTTTCTTGTAGTGAACTACGGAAACTTATACCATACCTTTTCATATATAATAAACATAGTAAATAACTAAATATGCTATCATGCGCGAAATTTCGTTAGAATTGTTTCGATATGTATTTTCAAAACATAACTTTTTAAAAATATATCCATAAGTAACTAGAGTGATTTATTGTAATAAAAAAAGTACATTGAAAGCCATAAAAGAGTAAACATAGAGAATTATATAGAACAACATCAACGAATTACATAAAATATTTGAGAGCTAATGCTTGTGGAATCCTTATTTAACTCAACATATTACACAGATTGTTTGAGAGTTAACGCTTGTGGAATCCTTATTTAACTCATATAATTGAACCACCTAAGATAATACGGAGTAACCATAACTTAGCTTATTCCATTGAAAGATATGGAATAAGGTCAACCAACAAGAGCCTGTAAAAACTTGATGAACCTATCAGTTTCACCATGCATAAAACCAGGGTCAACTAATTTGTTCCTCAAATTTTCATGGTTTTTCTTGACCAAACTACTAATCTCATTATCTTGATCCATCACAGATATAACAGATGTAAACAAACTTTTCTTAGACACCCATGACCCATCCTCCCCTCTATCAACTTCCACAACCACTTTCAACTCTTGCGCAAGAAATTTACTAAAGAACACTTGTTCGGGTTGTTGAGGGATCAACACTATTTTATTTTTACTCATCAACGACTCCCATATACTCCCTGACCCACAATGGCTCACAAAGCACCCAACAGATGGGTGCGCTAGTATCTGTGGCTGTTGCACCCAATCCCCGGTCACCAACCCTCGCTCTCCAACCCTCTCCTTAAACCCCTCGGGGAACGCCTCTTCCACGGTTGTACAACCAGTGGGGGGCTTGAATGCCACCAAGAAGGGTAATTTAGTCATTTCAAACCCGAGCAGGAACTCTTGGAATTGGGCCACATTTAGCACAACCTGACTCCCAAAGGCACAAAATACAACCGTTCCTGGCCTGAACCGATCCAACCACTCGGCGCAACGGGGCTCGAGCTTTGCCTCCTTAGGCTTTGGAACAAGTAGGAGTGGGAGGACGGGCTTGTTGTTGTACTGGCTAGACAAGTACTCACAATACTTGCCTTCTATCTCACCGTAGGTCTTGACAATGATAGCATCGCTACCCTTGAGCGAGTTGGTGAGCCTCTGATGGAAGGTGACCCCCTCACCATAGGGCATGTATAAGCGCAACCTCGTCTTGCTGTCCATCATCACTGTCGTGGACATAGGATAACCAGGAGGAATATCAGCAACACATGAATCCTTGTCATTGACATCCCTATCTTTTGGTGGTTCCCGAAATGGGATCATAGTAAAAGCCAAGCGCGCTGCAGAGACTACCCAATAGGATACACACTTGGCCTTCGACCTAGAGGCAGCTACAGCCTCCGGGATCCAGTAGGCAAAGTCGTAGAGGACAATGTTGGGTTGGAGTTTGGAAATGATGGACTCAAACTCGGGTCGGATAAGATCTAAAGAGGTGGCGAGGTGGGTCTCGAGGTGGAAGGGGATGTCTGAGGCGGTTTCTGTTCCTGGAGGGAGTGGATGAACTGCGGGGATAGTGATTGTGTGGAGTGTCAGGTTAGATGGATGGAGGTTTGAAGATTGAACTAATTGTTTTGCCTTGTTAGGGAGCAATAGAGTGACTTTGTGGCCTCTCTCTGCTAGTATGTTAGCTAGGTGCATAAATGGAATTGTATGCCCCATGGCCAACCATGGATACATCACTACTTTCAACTGTTTTTCCTCCATTTTAATATGATGACTTTGATTCTTCATGGGTTGATCACTAGTTTTGACTACCTGTAAAATAATGCAGAACCTCTCAATCCAGTAGCTATTAAATAATATTATAGAGATAGTCACAAATTTCATCATAAACCAGATCTAATCTATTCACTTTGTCTGAAAAAAGTCATCCTAAAAAAGAAAGCCATATGAGGAAATCTGTGCTACATACTAAAGTAGAGGCCACTAGTATACATCTTCACTCTTAATTTTTCCGTCATAAACATATAACTTAGTAGAAGCAAATGGTTGCAGTGGAAATCTGTATTACTAACCCTATTAAATAACCTTGTACTCATGCAAGAAAATAAGAAGAATGTCAATCATATACAACCAACCCCTTCATTTTTCATTTTTTATAATGTAAGGATATTATTTAGTTCCTCTAGGATGAATGAAATATGTACATCAAGTGACATTTTTTTAATCAAATATCAAGTAGCTGACAATAACTTCTTTGACAAATATCAAAACCTGCTATACTTATTAATTTGAAATACAATTCAATATAGAAGCAATTGTATTATGCAAGATTAGTGTTATCTAATTCGCTAAACCTCTATGGACAGAGGCGAATTGGTTGATGCAAGTGGTAGTACTTTTGGGCTAATCTAACATATCTTCATACCACGAATTAGGAAGCATTATGAGACTTTGAAGTGTAATAGGGGAGATATAACATCAAGTGTTCCAAAGTTACACAATGCAACGCAGAGCTAACTGCAAACCAAAAAGCACAGTTTGGCCAGTTATAACCACAAATCGATTGTTGTCTCAACAAAGATAATATCACAATAATAAGTTCAGAAACATGGTCAAAATGAAATATAAGATCTTGCCATATGAATCACCTCATTGCTTGAGAAGACCATACAGTTCAAAATTACCTACCATTAGAAAAATCCGAAACAGTGGCACAGAAATGCATATTACAAGAACATTGCAAACTAATATGATCATCTAAAATTACTTGTACATCCCATATTTTCTCGTTCAATTAAGCTAATTTCATTGCCCCCATTCGGTTCATTCTCACTGTCGCGACACAATTCATCAGGATGCTGCATTTGAGCATACTTATATAATCCCTCATTAAAAAGCAGTTGAAGCGAAAATCTTCTAGACATAAGTTGAATTTGAAGTATTCTGAAGTATTCTATCACCAAACAACAAAATAAGCTTCAAATTTGACATGCATGACGAATCGTAAGCTCGAAAGCAAAAAAGTAAACAAGCAAATGAATGCTGAATTTCACAAATGAACTCAAATCATTCTAATCATCAATTGTCAACAACACAACACATATAATTCCAAGTAAAATCTCATAATCAACAACAAAATCTCAAAAAAAAAAAATGAAAAAGAGTGGAAAAAGTACTATCTCAGCAGCAAGGTACTCAAAAGACGCTGAGCATAATGAAAGTACGCAATTCTTGTAATCATTTACAACTATTAATCAAATATCACCTATTAAAGAAATATGCAATTATCAACATCATTCAATTACTAAACAATTGCGATTTCCAGACAGCGGTGAATATGAGATGGAAAATTGAAAATACTCACAAATTAACAATAGTTAATCGATTCGTTCCTCCTTCGCTTGCTTTTCTTTCAACCAAATCGATTTGAACTCCTGTGAAAGTTGAATATTGCGTTTATTTCGTGAAATTGAGTGAATTGAAGAAATTGAGTGAAGTCAATTTTGGTGATAAAGCGTAAGGAAACTGAAGAAATTGAAGAAATTAAACGAAATGAAGTGTGAAATTGAGAGAAAGAAATGGATTTAGAGTAGAACCAGCTGTTGGTCTTGTCATAGTATATGAGGAGAGAGGGAGCTAAAAGAATAATAAAGAATGAAGAGAGAAAATAAAAAAAAGGGAGGAGACAAGTGGATGCCCAGTTTACTGGGATGGACTGTTTTAAAAAAAAATCTGACATGTATCACTTGGGTGTAACAAGTGGCAAAATATTATTGGTTCATGGGAATTGTGTATTTGATCTAATGGTTGGTAATTGATTGTGGTGAATGGTTAAGATTGTTCAGAAATTGTTCATGCTTTTTTTTACCCTTTTTAAAATAATGGTCATATTTAATAATTAAATTTTTTTTTTAAAAAAAAAATTTACCAACAGCTCTATTTTTCTCTTCTCTATAAATAGAGCCCAATATTGAGGTATTTCCATACATTTTTCATACACCTCTTTTCCATTAAACACTTATTTAAGATATGAATCCAAAAAATGGGAGGAAAAAAACCCAACAAAAATCCAAAAACACTCCACAACCCCAAAATAATCCAAATTTGCAATCTTTTTATAATTCTCAAATCGATCTGAATAATTATGTTGAACCCAGTTCACAAAACTTTCCACAATATCCAAATTATGGAATGCAGAATATGAGTTCTGCCACTCAGTATTCCCAACTATATCCGTCACAAAATATAAGTTTCTCTAATCCTAGTTCTTTCTCCCAATTTCCTGCAGAACTATGTTATCCCAAATCATATTTCTGTAGATGAAACAATTTTTCCTACATCCCAACATTTTCAAACATCAGAAGGTGGAGGTTCACTTTCGAACTTCAATACTTCATATCATACCCGTGCTCCATCTGTTGGAGGTGACGACGTTGATGAAGAAGAAGAAAATGAAGAAAATGATGCTGAAGGTAGAGAGTCGCAAGTCGAAAAGGGACTAAGAAAATATTGGTCTGTAGCTGAAGAGGAAGTCCTAGTGAAGTCTTAGCTTCAGGTGAGTACTGACAAGTTTCAAAATACTAAACAAAATGGAGAGACCTTTTGGGGTAGAATTACAAATATGTATGAGCAGGTTAGAGTATACAGAAACAAAATGTAGGCTAAGGAAGCTAAAGGGATGAGAGAAACTGATCTATTAAAAGAAAGGGAACTAGATCCTCTAAGAAGTCGTTGGAAACGAATAAATGCTAGTGTATCGAAATTTGTTGGTGCATTTGCTCAAGCAGAGTCAAGGAGGAAAAGTGGTGAATGCGATGATGATGTTATGAAGACAGCGTATGCTATTTACAAGAGTGACAACAAGCCTCACCTTAGGGATTTTAATGACCGACATTGTTGGGAAATTCTTAAGGCTTGTGATGTATGGAAGCCTTATGGGGATATTGTTAAGAAGTGTAAGAAGAAGGCAACAACTCAAGAAAGTGGTTCAAAGAGGTGGAGGATTAATGAAACTGGAAACTACTCCACTTCAACTGACCCAAATACACCAACCAGTGGTGATATAGGGTGTTCTGTCCAAACTCCAAGCGATGGGTCTACTAAAAATAAGGGGAAGGGAAAAGTTCACTAGTAGAAAAACGACGATTTGCGTCTCACCATCTGCGTCGCATAACAAAACAAACGTCGCAGAAGCCCTATCTGCGTCGCATACAACATGGAATCGACGCAAAAGACATGCTATCTGCGTCGCACCTTCCTTTAGTGCGATGCAAACGAATATTTGCGTCGGACCCTATGGCCCATCCGACGCAGATAATTTGGGTAATTTTTAGATATAAAAAATGTAACCTACTACTTTTTTTTTTACCAGAAAATGAATTGGGCTTATCTGCGTCGCATGGCCCATATGTGCGACGCAGATAAGCGAGCCAAGCCCTAGCAAATTAAAACGCGTCCACCGAAATTCACACCAGCCGTTTCTCTCTCTCTCTCTATCTCCTCCCTCTCCCTCTCTCTTTCTCATACCACCAAATCTTCACCACTTCTCTCTCTCTCTACCATTCTTCATCTTCTCCTTCTTCTTGTCACCAACCAACCTCCTCAATTAGCAAAGGCGGCGATTTCAATTTCGTTGATTTTGCAAAGTAAAAGCTCGAAAAGCTCGAGCAAGAGAAGAAAGACCGAGAACTCAGTGAAATTAAGGGCAAGAATGAGATTTGAAGAACGAGATTGTTATCAAATTCAAGAATTCTTGCTCAATTAGCAATGGCGGCGAATTCTTGCTGTTTAATTGTTATCAAATTCAAGAACGAAATTGAAGAAGAACGAGATTTGAAGAACGAGAACGAAGTTTGATCTGATTTTGGTGATTTAGATTTGAAGAACGAGAACGAAATTCTTGTATGTTAGATCTGATTTTTTTTTAAGTTCAGTTTTTTAATTTCGTTTTTTGTATGTTAGATCTGAATATTTAATTTTTTAATTTCGTTTTTTAATTTTGTATAGATTATGGTTCTGTTTTTATACTTGTTTGATTATGTTTTCCTGATTTTTATACTTGTTTGATTATGTTATTTGTTGAATTTGATTATGGTTCTGTTTTGAATTGTGTATTACTGGAGTTTTTAATCTTCCTTTTGTTGATTTTGAACATATTGTTTAGTGAATGTAGGTCTGTGTATGCGTTTAGCGTGAACAATCTACGTGAATTTATTTTTTTTAAACAAAATTTACCCATTTGCGTAGGATGTAGGCAAAGTCCGACGCAAATGGAATTTTTTAAAATAAAAAAATGGTTAATTTGCGTCGAACGTTGACTAACATCCGACACAAATAAGTCTGGCTTGCTGGGCTACTGAGTCCATCTGCGTCGCATGTTGGGCAGGGTCCGACGCAGATAGCTCTTCAATTGCGTCGTGTCCTAGTCCGACGCAGATCATGTCTCTTCATCTGCGACGAGACCTGTGCCGTCGGACCCATGTCCGACGCAAATGGGCGCCTCACATCCGACGCAAATCGTCGATTATGTACTAGTGGTTGTGAACATGCCATCAGAAGCATTCCAACAATGGGTGGATAATATTGAGAAAATAAATTTGTCAAAAAATTTAGAAACTGAAATGGAACTAACTAGGTTGAAGTATGACAGAAAATCGCAAATTGAGAGGTTGAAGTACGAAAGGGAAACTGAAAATGAGAGGGTGTTGTTGGAAAGTAGGAAAGTTTCTATGAAACAAAGGAAGATCAGTTTGGAATTATTCAAAGTGCTTGCATCAAAGGACTACTTAACTGAAGAAGAGGAAAATTTAAAGAGTCATATAGTAAAGGTTTTATTTCCATGAGATGTGATCTCATTTATTAATGTAATTTTTAATTCGTAGGTGTATGTGTTATTCAGTTGTATTTGCAATCTATGGGGTTGTTTAATTATGAATTTAGTAGTGGTGTTTTAAATTGTTGTTCTATTATATGTAAACTCTGTTAACGTATTAGTAAAAGATAATTTCAAATAATTTGGTGAAATAGTAAAAGATAATTTAATTGTCGTTCAGTGAAATAGTGCATTATTGTTGTGATAAATAATGTGGTGAAATGACCATTCACTTACTTTCTTCAGTGCATTATTGTTGTGATAAATAATGTGGTTAAATGACCATTCACTTACTTTCTTCAAGGCATTATTACCGTGATAAATACCGTGGTGAAATGACCATTCATTTGCTTTCTGCAGTACATTATTGCTCTGACAAATATTGTGGTGAAATTATCTTCTACTTGCTTTCTTCAGTGCATTATTGCTCTGAAATGAAGTGACTATTCAAATGCTATTTTCAAAGCATCATTGCATTATTGTTCTGAAATGAAGTGACAAATCAAATATTATTTTCAAAGCATTATTGAATTATTACTCTGAAATGAAGTGGCAATTCAATTGCTATATTCAGTGTATTATTGCTCCTCACCTTTTCTGTATATTTACTTCACAATGCTTTGTACTTCAATATACTCAGCTTTCCACACAATATCTCTTCTTGTAGCACCAAATAAATTCTCTATAATGTCATCTGAATTAAGTTATAATAGTTTCATTTCATCTTCAAATTCTTCTAGTTCCGATGATGTCAATTTTATTCCACCATATCATATAGCAGAAGAACAAAACAATGACTACATGCAGCGTTTTGAAAGACGTAGACGTGCAAATCGTATGATGGACCAAATGATGGAGCCCTTCATTTTGGCTAATCCAGCTGAAGTATATGCAATGGTAACTCAAGTTCCTAGGGCACCTAGGCAACAAGTTGATCGAAATCGTGTGGATGCACACACTCGCTTATGGAATGACTACTTTGCAGACACTGCCCTCTACCCCCCACGATTATTTCGCCGCCGATTTCGCATGCAAAAACATGTTTTCCTTCGTATAGTAGAAGCGCTGACTAATAAGAACACATTCTTCCAACAAAGGCCAGATGCCACAGGGAGACTTGGTGCATCAGCATTGCTAAAGTGCACTGAGGCTATAAGGTTGTTAGCATATGCCACATCAGCAGATTCAGTGGAAGATTATCTTAAAATAAGTGGCTCTCTTTGCTAGAGATTCACTACAACATTTTGTTGAGGGTGTGGTTGCCGAGTTCGGTGTCGAATACTTAAGAAGACCTAATGAAACAGATTTAACGAGATTGTTATATGCAGGTGAGGAAAGAGGATTTCCGGAAATGATGGGTTCTATTGATTGCATGCATTGGCGATGGAAAAATTTTCCACTACAATTTAAAGGACTTTATTCGGGAAGAGCTGGTAAGCCGACTTTAATTCTCGAAGCTATTGCATCATATGATTTGTGGATTTGGCATGCTTTCTTTGGAACACCAGGTAGGTGCAATGATATAAATGTTCTTGATAGATCTCCAATATTTAACGATGTATTTGAAGGTCGTGCACCTCTAGTACACTATGTTATCAACGGTCACCAGTACGACATGGGTTATTACCTAACAGATGGTATATATCCTCAACGGGCCGCGTTTATTCCCACAATATCTCTTCCATTGAATGAGAAGGAAAGCCTTTTTGCCCAAAAGCAAGAGAGCAAACGAAAGGATGTGGAGCGTGCATTTGGAGTATTACAAGCTCGTTTTGCAATAATTCATCAACCGGCACTAGCTCGTGATAAATATATGCTAGGAAAAATAATGTTTGCTTGCATTATAATACATAACATGATAACTGAAGATGAACGAGATTCGTACTCCCTTTGTTTTGATCCTCAGGATTATGACCAAGATTTTCGCCCATCCTCAAGCCGACGACAAAACGCTGATGAACCTTTTAGGGAGAATTTTTGTGTTTTTTAGTGAGAGAATGAACCTGAATGATTTTGGTTCTCTCTCGAGAGAGAAAATGCCCAGTCAAAAAAACAAAAAACAGAAATGATTCCCTTTTAAAAAGTTTATCAAATGAGGCAAAATTAATGTTTTTGTCTTGCTTGTTTTTTTTTCCAATTGACTAAAATAGGGCAAAATTATAAGTTGTAACTGAACTGAGCTGAACTAAACTAAATTATAACTAATTAATAGTAATGATAATAATTTAGGAACTGAACTGAACTGAACTGAATTGAACTAAACTAAACTGAACTGAAAATAAGCTGGGGAGAACAGGTCCTTAGAGGGACAAGTTGTTTTTATGGTTGGGAACTTGTGATTCTTTGTATTACGTTTCATTTTTGTTGTTAAAACTTAAAAGTACTAGTGTTGCTCTTTTGTAGGAGTATATGCTATAAGATGACATGCCAATTGGATTGAATTGGTTGGGTTTACATGGAACAGAATGGTGGTAGATTTCCCCTTTGGGTTTTTTTTTTGACATCGAGAAAACATGCATTGATTAAATAACGAAGGACAACCTATTACTAATACAACCACGCAAAAAACAAAGTAAAACCTAAAGGAGCTTTATGAGCTCTTACATGCCCTAAAAAACGAAAATAAGCAAAGCCGATAAAGAGTCGCCTAATAAGTAGCGCGCCGCTGGTCGATGAATGTGCTGGTGGAGTCAAAACTCTGATAACTGATGGATGTGGTAGGAGAAGCAAATGTCGATCACGATCAGGACAACGAACCAAAGGCAAGATTCGCATCTCGCCGCATGAGCAATTCCAACGAACTTCTGATGCGTGGGATTCTTGGCTCATGCTCTGTGGAAGAGTCACATTATTCCTAGGTGACTCATGACTCCTAGGTAACTCATGACTCTCTCTCGAGAGTACTTCATGTTTCTCCGTAAAGTAGGAGAAACGGGGCGTGCTGAAATCCACCAGATGAAACTGGGGTGCCGCCTGCAGATTTGAATTTTTCAAGGCAAACCATTAAGATCATTGCCAAGCGAAAATGAGAGCTAAACATAGTGAGCTCTCGAAAACACCTCCGGTTTGTGAAACCGGAAAGCACAAAGTCCAACCATGAATAATGAACATCGCCTCGACACTTTTCATCCATTTGATGTACCCATTCCTTCAACAAACATTTCAAGGAAACTACAAATTTTACTACTACAACCTTACACCACCATCCCTTATTCAACTAGCAACCATTTTTTAAAAGCCAGAGCCAACAACAAACTATCTCCTTAACAACTCGGACGAACCAACTGACACCAACTAGACAATTAACCATACATACTGAGAAAAAAAACCACCAAACTTATAACTAGCATAGCTAAGGAGGAAAGGAAAAGGGAAGCCCAACGACTGGGGGAAAGGGAAGGGGATGCCCGAACAAAACCAACTAACAACAGGGGGAGGGGGAGCTGACTGAAAACTCGAACGGGGGATGGGGTTAGGACTCGGCGAACCACTCAAACATGGGAGGGGGAAGGGGAGGGGAAGCCCGACTAAATAAAAACAGGGGAGGGGAAGGGGAAGCCCGATGAAGGAACAGAAGAAGGGGATAGGGACACACGACCGACGCGACTGGGGGGGGGGAGTTGGACTAAACGGAGAACCGCTTAAGGACGCTACAACACGACGGGGTGAAATGAGGGTGGCGACGCACGACGACTAAGAACAGGGGAGGGGGAGTGACGAATACAAACAGGGGAAGACCACGACTACAAAACGACGACTAAGGGAGGGGACACGGCGGGAGAAATGGAAGGGAACGCGCAGGAACAGGGGAGGGAATAGGGGAAGGGGGAGGGGGAAGGGAGAGAACTGGTAGCACCAACTAAAACCGGCGAACACGAACACGAAGAGAAACATCAGCAGGCTCGCCTGCGGCCTGCGGCCACCAGTGAGCCTGCTGCGGCGGATTTATGTGAAGGGTGGCTAGGATTTTGTGGTTGGGGCAGAGAGAGAATAGAGGGTGCCTAGTTTTTTTTACCTCCTCCTTTGGGTTAACATACATAAAGTGTCTCTTTTGAGACCACGGGGTAGTAAACCGAAACAATCATTGTTGACTTTCGTTACTTTTATGAACATATTTTTACCCTTAATTAAAAAAACATTCTTAGTCATGAACCACGTACAATTAGTTCTTTCCTTATTATATTTAGTTTCCTTTCTAATTTCTCACATCAAATCCACTCTAACAATTGAGTGAGAATTTTAAACCTTGAAATTAAAATTTTTCAATATTCTTATTCTCAGTACTAAGGTTTAGTGGTAAGTTCTATCATTTACATTAGTAATGAGCAAAAAAAATAGCCTTGGGTACATCATTTCACGGTACATTCGGGTATGTGATAAATTTTAAAAAAATATAATGCTTGATTCTATTTTTTTCACGAAATTAAAGTAAGTAGAATGTAAGGAGTTTTTGTTTATTCAAATAAATGTTGTGGCAAAAAATTAAAGCTGATTTTAGGAAAGAGAACTAGTTTGTAAGCTCGAGTTATGCCCGGAGTACTTATAGTTTTCATTATTAATATTTGATTTACTTTAAAATGATATCACCAAATACCATTTGGTTTAGTGGTTAAGACTTTAGCATATATAAACTTGAAGTCATGTGATCAAATCCTATACAATGCATTTACTATTTTTCTGTTGTATATGGATCATGTGTAGTAAAACAACCTAAGGGCGAGCGTCACGTGGCACCGTTCCTTGTAAGGCTGTAAATGAGACGAGACAACTCGCGAGCTACTCGAGATCGACTCGGTCAAAGCTCGACTCGAGTAGACTCGACTTGAACTCGAGCTCGACTCGATGACTAACGAGTCGAGCTTGAGCCACTACCTACTCGACTCGAAAAGCTCGTGAGAAACTCGAAAAAAAAATTATATATAATACTTGCAATTTCAATAAATAATTCTCAAACTTTTTCAAAGAACTTAATCCATGAAACGTAATAAACACTTTCATAGAAAATATTTTCATAGTGGACTTTAATTATAGTTTGTGTTTAGGTTATGGTTAACAAGTCGAGCACAAGATTTTAACAAGCCTTAGCCTTGGCTCGGCTCAAAATCTCATGAACAAACTAGAAAACTATTAAAAATGATCTTTATGTAAAATATTAAATGTCCCACATTGGTTTATAGTATAAACAATAGTCTTTTTTTCTCTACAAAGTTACTACTCTAGCTATACTTATTGTTTGAATTAAAGTTGTCCCACATTGGTTGGGAAACAAAAGTTTAAGTTTGTGTTCTTTATAAATGGAACAAAAACTTTTTAGTTGGAAACCATTTTATTCTATGAAAGTTTGTTTCATAAAGTCCCACATTGGTTGGAAAATGAAACACCCAACTTTTTTTTCTTTATAAAAGACTACTCCAAGTACCTAACTAAAGGTTCATGGATTGACTCAAGTTTGATTCGAGCTTGATTCGAGTTCGAGCTCGAGTTTAGGATTTCGAGTTCGAGTCGAATTTGATTTTTTCAAGCCCGAGAGTTTTCGAGTCAAGTCGAGCTTGATTTTGAGTTTTCGAGTTCGAGTCGAGTTTAGCCAAACTCGAGCTCGACTCACATCATTTACACCCCTAGTTCCTTGGTTAAGAACACCTTTTAATATATTACTATAGATGGAGAATAATTGGTGAAAATACATTAAATGTACGACTGATTCAACCCTTTGGTTGAATAAATAATTTCTTGCCTCTTTATCCCGTTAACCTAATTTTCTCTCACTGCCCCCCTCTTCTTCTCTTCTCCCTTTCTTCATCAATTAAGGGCTACCACGAACGATATCATCCATAATAATTGAGCTCCTTTTTCTTTCTTATTTTGATCAGTTTCTAGTTTGTACTTTTGTTTTTCATAATAAGTTAGTCTCACTTTATGAGAGTTTTTTGTGCCCTATGTACTGTGGGAAGTTTAGTCTTTTCTGTTGTGGAGGTTTCCTTCTGCCTTATGAGAGTTGTGAGTGTAGTTTTTTTTGTTTGTAGGTATGATAAATTGTTCTCATTGATTGAAGTTCAAGACTATTAACATGAAGGTATTGGATGCTCTGATGCGGTCAACATGGTCAGATGAAGAATGTTATTCCTTAAACTATGATTGAATGATAGACAGATCTATTAATAGCTGCTTGAGACAACAAATACAAGGGGCTTGCACCACAATATTCGATCTGGTTTATTGTAGTATCATCGAAGACGAAGTTGATTTGATCTTGTTTGATTGTATTTTATTTTTCTTTAATACCTATTGTAGATGTCGTTTGGCCTTCAATTAATGAAATTTCTCTTTAAAAAAAAGAATAAATAAACAAAAAAACTAATTCCAACAAACAAATAAATGAGATTTATCAATAAACGATGGTGGCACGAATATTCTCGACAAATCAAGAAAAAATATGGAATCAAAAAAAGAAACAAGCGCTATATTTTAGGACACCAAAATAAGGAAAGAAGCACTATACTAGAGGTGGTAAAAGTTGACACAACCCGGTAAACCGACCTGAACCCGACCCAAAATTATTGGGTTTGGGTTAAGTTTTTCAACCTGTTTAAGTAAGCGGGTTGACTCGACACGATCCGTTTATTAAACGGATTGCATTAGGGTTGAACATTTTAACCCAAATCCGACACGACAACCCATTTACCAACTATTATACTATTCATATTATTCTTTGGGCTTGAAATTATATGAATAATTTTCATAAATATATACATAAGATTTATTCTTTGGTTGTCCGATTTAGTTTATTTGGGTAAGATATTAGTATATACATCGTGGGGCAAGAAATATATGAGGTACGTTTGTTTAGTTTATGTGTATATATGCTCTTGATAAATGGGTCAATAAACGGGTAGGGTTAGGGTTGAGTATTATTGACCTTTTTATTAAACGGGTCGGGTTAGGATTTAGGGTGTTCAATCCGTTTACCGATGGACCCGACACGAATTTAGCACGACACGACCCGTTTACCAGCTCTAGTATATTATGGGACGGATGCAGTGCCGGATCCAGGATTTTCCTAATGGTGGTTCACCACCAATTATCGTTCACTAAACCAAAATATTATCTAATAAAAAATACTCCAAACTAAATTTCAATCGAAAAGAAAATAAATATATAACCAATAATTATACAAAATACAACCAAATAGTACTAGAAAAACCAAATATCCATAAATTTATTTTGTATTCAGAATTATGAATGAACCCAAAAATTAGACAATGGTGCAAAAACTCGGTGTGCAAGGCCATCAAAGCAAACTATGAATACATCCAGCAATAAACTAAACAAAACATGTCAGTCCCACCAAAGGAATCAATTGAGAATTGCTAGTTCGAACCTTCATTTTGTTCCTCCAAAACAAAAAATATACATTCTAGTGACCTTTACATATTAAGGAACCTTAACAAAGTGTTAATAATACTACTTTTATTTTAATAAGTAATCAACATTAATAGTGATAACACCCAATTCAAATATAATGTCATTTCAATTTTCAAACACCAATAACACTCAAATCAAAGTACAACAACAAAATCAACATTTATAACAATTCTAAATTATATAATCTGATATATAAACACCCATAACAAAGTGAAATTGCAATTTATTTTCCAATTCTCATGAACTTGATAAACCCTAATCTATAAACTCAAACAAGAAATCAAGTAAATTGAGCAGATTAAGATGTACCTAGTCAAGAGTCACGACACTTGAAGGTTGTCCGTCCACCGTGGCACCGTCGTCCACCAATTTCCGACCGATTATGCGGCTGCAGGTCGGCGAGTCACAAACATCAACTGTCAACCCGACTACGCGATAGGAAGCAACTAGGCAACAACAGGAGGTCAGCGCGATTTCATGACCGTCTTTAGGGTCGCGCGCCGCCGCCGGTGAGGCCGTATGAGGGAGAAGTGAATTGAAGGTCTGTATCTGAGATTTTATGAGAGAGAAAGGGAGAACTGAGAAGAAGAAGTGAGATGTGAGAGAAAAGAGAGTTGAGAGAGTGAAAATGGAAAATGAGGCCATGAAAAAACGCGTGTGAACTGATTGAATTTTTTTTTTCTTTTTTTTTTATTGCTGGTGCACGTGCACCATGGTGTTACATGCTAAATCCGCCACTGGACGGAGGGAGTACCATCTATTTAGATAATTACATTAACATAAAATTGGTAATTAGCTGCTTGCCTCATGGCTGTGTGCCTGTCAGCCTGTATACAAGTATCTAAATAGATGCTTGGTAATTAACTCATATCCAGCTCTCTTCTATGCTGCTTGGCTGTGTGCTGTGTACACTCTTTTTGTGTCATGTCTGCATGATCTCTAGTTCCCGGCTTCAATTGCACAATTAACATTCTTACGCTCACCTCACGGGCCACAGCATGCAATAAGAATGTAATGCTCGCCCGGCCTTATAATCACCACGCCACACGTCGCGCAGAGCTTTGCCAACCCTCATGTTCATGCATCCGTACATACTATGTCACTTTTTACATGAGTATACATGCTATACTATGTGTCTACGGTAAGAAAAATGTCGCCTAAAATTTACTAGATCTATCTATCCGGCTCAAGATTAGAATACCTTCAAGTACATAGATGTGTTTGTTAAAGATGATAATATGAAAAATCTAGAAACATTGTAATCTTGAAAAATCTTGATAAATATACATGTGGAAGGAGGTAGAAGACACCAGAATTATGATATTAAAGAAATCTACCAACCTATGCAATAGCCAAAAGAGATATCTAGAATTTAGTAGAGAATTGTAAGGAAAGTCGGTTGACTAGATGTGCCGACATATCATCAACTATATATACCATGTAATACAGTTTTGAGATGAAGGTGAAGAAGAAGAAAACAAAAAAGAGAGAGGTCAAAGGTGAGACATGAGCTCATCAAACATAAATGAGTGAGAGAGTTATGTGAGACATGAGCTCACACACAAAATGTATATGAGAGTTATGTTTGTAAGGTGTGGAACAAGTGTCCCACCAGAATATCTTCAAGTACATAGATGTGTTGGCTCAAAAGGGGTGTGATAGAAACTGGAATCACTACAACAAACTGCTTCAAGGAGGGCAATTAAAATTGCCCTCTTTGATACAAAATTTGCCTTCATAGGTTACGAGAGCAATTTTAAAATTGCCCTTTTGTTGCCCTTGTAGCCCCGTTGTATTAGGTTTCAAAGGCAAATCTCATATTTTCCCCCTCTTTGATCCAATAAAAAAAGGGCAAAAAATTTTGCCCTCTTTGCTTCATCAACCAAGGCGAATAAAGTTGCCCTCTATGATCATCAGAAAGGGCAATACTTTTGCCCTCTTTGCTCAAAAACAAGGAAGACAAACACAATTGTCTTATTTGGTCTGCAACAAGCAGGGCAAAAATAAGATATTTCCCTCTTTGTACTTTGTCAAGCAGGGCAAAAATAAGATATTGCCCTCTTTGTACTTTGTCAAGCAAGGCAATCATGAAGTATTGCCCTGCTAGTCATCATCTAAAAACCATTATGCATCGAAGATCAATCTAATATAAATTGAGAGATAAACCTTGTACATTCTACATAACACCATGGTAATACCAAGGGAAAAATATTACTATACTGATTTACTAAAATTTTAACAAAATCCTCAACAGCTATGATAGCCTTCTACTATACTGACTTACAAAATTTTTAACAAAATCATATTCACATAATGTTTACTTGAGATCTGTCCACAAACAATATTAATATATGCTCATTGCCCATCACAATCTCCAGCTCTTGTCTCCCAATAACGTCAGGTTATCATCTTCTAGAAAAGCAGGATACATTACCTGATCAAAGTCCAAGTGAAGTCATAATGACCTCAATCTTCTTTTCCAGTCTTTCCTCTCTTTCTCTAGCCTCCTTTTCCTTTCTCTAACTTTCAGCTTTTAGGAAATCTATTTCAGCTTGCATTGCATTGTTATTACCTCTTAGTTGTTGAATCCCAGCCTCCAATTCTGCTTTGCCTTTCTTCCCACCCTTGTCCACCACCGGATGTCCTTTACCAAGACCCCGAGCATACCCCGAACAATGGCCAAGCACCTTCATGTAAGCCTCGTCTATGGAAAATTCTCAATGCCATTCTCTTGAATTTCTTTCTCGTGTAACTTTTTAAATTCGTTGAACTTTGCTTCACCCTCATCATCAAAACTACCATCTTTATGCCTTCGGTGATCCAATGAAAATAACGGATAGATCATGCACCAATGTTAGTTGTAAATTGTTAAGATTGCAGGTAGCAAGTAGAAACACAAGCCTTGCAACTTCTTTATATTACATATTATACGAATTATAAGTTAGTAACTTGTTAGATTCATTTGGACGATGTAACTATTTTTAGAATAGTAACTTTTTATATTTTTACGTAACAAAATATAGTTAGTGGAGTCAAATGTGTGCATTAGAGACCGTGAAAAGGAAATGAAACAACTAAATATATAGCATTTGTGTTTCCACTTCTGTGCAAGTGTCCTTGTTAATACTTCTATAATGCTCACAAAATTGAACTAATCACTACCTATCAATTATATATCATGGTTGGGCTTTACTCATCAAAAGCTAAAAGTGCAGAACTAGCTACTAGCTCAACCACCAAATATCAAATATCCATACTCTCACTGATAATGCGAGATGCAAAAAAGCTATATTACTCGGACTTGGTACTCGTGTCGGACACAGGTACATGTTGGGGTGTCCTACTCAATCGGCTATTTTGTGAAACACTTTAATGATTTTGGACCAAAATCAAGTGTACGTCTCACCCATCTCCAAATGTGGCAGATCCGACACGAATACTTGAGGTGAAATGAAGAGTTTAAGTAACATTGCAAAAAAGTAGCTTACGCCGTTGTAGCTCAATGGAAAATTCGTCTGTAGTCAAAGACTCTAGATGTTTTTTGGGCTGAGTGCAGAAGGACGCCCATAACTAAGCTAAGCTTTTCCACGGAATACAATGATAGCTTAACCTATATACTTTGTCAACTGATACCAAGATTGCCACCACTCTCAGCTTCAAGTGCTAATTCATCTGCAAAATTCTTCACCTTTAGAATGATCTTCACAAGCTCACGGTACTTCCGGTGCAAATGCATGTTCTCAACTGTCAAAAACATCGTGTCTACGGTTTACCTGATAACAAAATAAGTGTCCATATATTACACTTGATTGTCTTGTGCATAAACTATATAGACAAGGCTTTACTTCAAAGCCTCTCTTGTCGTTCAAAATTTGAGCAGGATTTATACAGTTATATATTGTTCATATATCTTAAACATATATTTTCTTAAGTTGTAAAAACTATATCGTGAATGGAACTTATTTCATAGTGTATTTCGAGCACTATCTAATAATATAAAAAATTATAATATTCTGAATTAGGTAACAAAAGTTATTATACTCAAATTATATTATATAGTACGATAACATTTAGGATATTTATTCAAAACCAAGCTCTAAGTAGTTCTCCCTTACTAAAACTCCTTATATTTTTCCTGAAAAAATTTTAAAAAAAATCCTTATTATATCTAAACTAAAACTCTAACTCTACATGGTTTTGGAAAACTAGCTACAATATTCTCTCTATATATAGATGAGATCATATTATAACAATTTACAAACCTTTATTGCACATATAACATACTTTGTTTGAAGCATACTCGTTAAAACGAAAAAAATTGCAATCTATTCCCATGATGTTCTTACCAAACCCTAGTCACCCTCTAGATCTTGTTGGCTACGTATTCGAACCTACACCAACAGATATATTCACTCACTTTCTTCCTGCAAGATTAATTTTAGGCAAGAATGCATTACAAAAAACTTACAAAAATCTGATAACGGAGTTTGATCTTTACGGCAAAAAGTCGCCGGACGAGTTATTCGGGAGCTCGAATGACACTGAGTTCTATTTCTTTACGCCATTATCGAAGCATAAAGGATCAGGCAATAGAATTAGACGAGAAATCGCCAAAAAAGGAACTTGGATGTGTAGGAGCAAACCACAAGATTATATTGTAGAGATAGAACATGGGAAGGAGATTGAAGCTGGTAGTAAAAGATTGTTCAAGTTCAAGTATGAAGAAGATAATAATACTCAAGATGAATGGATCATGCATGAGTACGTAGTAGAGACAGACTATATTAACAGTTTAAGAAAGTTGGACAACTTCAAAGGGAATAATTCCAATCATAACTACTACGTAAGTTCTTTCTTGCTTGCTTGTGATTTTTTTTTTTGTTGGGTTTCTTTTTTAGTTGGTATTTTCTTTGTTTTATATGGAGTTTATGAATAAGCAGACATACGATGGATATTATTGATACAGTGTATTGATATTATAATTATGCTTAACTTGGTTATTTTTTTTCCTTCGGTTTCTTGAATTAATCAAGTCATATTGTAGTTTGGTAGCTTTTAACACATAACAAATTATGTTCGTTGTTTCTCTTTTGCACAAAAAAAAAACATTAGCTTCAACACCACAATTTACGGCTCAACACCATAAACTACTGGCCTTGGAGCTTGGTGCAGTGCGTGTCATAAATGACGTCGGATGTACCTTTTCTCACCAGTGGGTAGCAGTAGCCAATCTCAAGCTTTCTCTCTTTAAAGCTCTTTTCATCATCGAAGGAATCTGAAAAATGTTCTTGGAAGGTTCATGGTATCGCGAAAAGGTACCTCCAGCGTCATTTATGAGTACACGCGTTGCACCGTACCCAGACTAATAGTTTGTGGTGTTTTGGCTACTAGACAAACTTTGAGGTGTTGGGTGCACCCGAGCCATAGTTTGTGGCGTTGAGGAAAATTTTGCCCAAATAAAAAAAGAACCAAATTACAGCTATGCATGTTCTCTAGAGTAAGGAGTATAAAACATCATTTAATTTTATTAGTTTTTCTGAGTTTAAGGAAGTTTGAAACATTGATAATCTTGGTCTATGTATGTAATTTTTCTTTTTCCATGTAAACCTTTGGACAATAAATTTAATTTTTTGTAGGTATTGAATAGTTAAAATTGATAAACATACATATTTGAACAAACTTAACAACAAACGTACAAAAAAGTACATATGTTTTGATTATTTATCTTTAGTTAATACAAGATTTCACATGAATGATTTCCGATGTGCTTTAGAACAATTAGATTTTCCAATTGCAATATTTAGGCAAACTAATAGAAATTAAGAAAACAAAAGAAATTACACCATCTTTATATAATATGCAAAGGGTACCTTGTCAGTTTTCACCAATGATATTAAAGAATTAGTGATAGATTGAAGCTAAGATTGTTACTCAAAACTGTATAATAGTAAATTGTTACAATATACTTATAGAAAGTTCTTATTTTCGTGTTGTGGCAAAAGATTTAGAAGTTCTTATTGCATGCTACTCCATAATTATTACTATTCACAATCTTTATTAAGATCAAAATTCTTTTATTACTATAGTATTATATGCTAGAGATACTAATTCATGCTGCTTTTTTTTCCCAATAGCAGATTCAGGATCTTGCATTTTGCTACGTGTACAAGAAGATGGAGAAAAATATGAAGACCATCAACAAGAGAAAAGCAACTTACTGCTTAACAGAGGAAAGTAATACAAATAGTTTTAATGAACATCATGTGATAACAATGGACGTTCCTACATATGAACCGGACAATGATGAACATGTTCCCCAACACAACGGTGATGATGATGATGATGATGATATTTTTGGCTCACTAACGGATATCGTCGACCTTAGTACTTTCGGGTTGTAGGCCTAAACCATTCTTGACTTTGGTACTCCCTCTGTTTTTTTTTTTATCTTTTTCACTTGGAATCTTGACACTATTCATACTTAGAGAGAATCTTCTCAATTTTTTTCAATTTATAAGAAAAAATATAGTCACGTGGGGTCTTGTTTGATTCGTCTCAATTAGTACATTATTAATATTCAATCGTTATAATTTTTACTAATATATAATGAAAGTTACTTAAATTCAAAGAGGTGCATTGGGAGACACGCACTGGAAAGTGAGAACGATAAAAAACAGAGGGAGTACTTTATTAATGTATATATAAAACTTACCTTTATTAAAAAACTAGCTTTTAACCCGTGCAAAAATGCACGGGAGGTTTTATGTAGATATGATTTGAACCCGTGCATATAAGACACAAAAATTGTTTTGTTCATTTATTAATTGCTTTTATTTATTCGACCCGTTTATTAACCCGTTTATCAAGCTTGAACATATGTATAACCCAAACAAATCAATCTCATGAATCTTTTTAACCCACTTCTTATTTACTAATATTTTACCGAAATATACTAAATTAAACAACCCGCTAATTTCGTGTGGAATTCGGGTTGAGTTAGTGGGTCGTATGCCTTTTTGCCACCTCAACAAAAATATCACATATACACAATTAAAACATATTCAACCAAATAAGATTTTAAATATACAATATAGAAAAATAAGAATGTAAAAGAAATTATATGATGCATGTACTTCACTAAAACTACCAACAATATCGTCTTCATCACACACTACTTTCCCCACCGAGTTAGTCTTGTGTGGACCAAAACCAATTATTTAACATAGTGACCTTTTTCTTTTCTTATAGTAACCTTTTAAAAATTTTAAGTTACACTATACAGTTACTATCTACCATAGTGACCATTTTTTTTTTTAATATAGTCACTCTTTCTCACATTAGTTTATCGTTATGATATTTTCATTTTGTGACATAGTAACTTATTTTCACAAAGTCAAACTTTACAATCTATATGTATTCATCGTTATATCTATTTTTTTTTATATAGTGATCCTTTCTTTTTCATAAATCAAATGAATTAGTATTAGGTCCACACTAATTTAGTGTGGACCAAGTCCATATAAGTTTTTTACTTCCCCACCTTCTTTCTCTTACCATCAATAACATCATTAGTATTCTTATTCTTCTTCCTTTTTTTCATAAATCAAACTCTTGTCGGTCTCGATCAATTTTTTTTTTGTCTTGTAAATTCGGCGTGCTCATTGAAAACTCATAAAATCCTCGATTACCTGTTAATACAATTACATATGCTAAATTTATCTATTTGTCGGTTTCAATTCACAAAATACAATAATCATGCTCTTTTATATTAGATAAAACTAAAGATTAAAAATCATCATATATATATTTCTGATTATATTGTAGATATATAATTCGCCTCATAAATAACAAATCAGTGTCAACTCATATGATATTACAACTCCACATAAATGCTTTTTTAAGACAAAAAATATAATCGATGTGGATTATATAATATTAGTATTAGTGTATTACGTTTAAATTAGGTTTTAAAATATAATTAATAAGATTAAAACTTCAAAGATAGGATTAAAAGAGCCTAACTCATTCTCAATCAATTATCATTTTCGATTAATCAATTTGAATAAACAACTTCATAGATTAAAAAAGGTATAGCCAATTCATATGAGCTTAAGGCAAGGAATAGATAATACTTTTGGATGCCACGATGTCTCCTTATGCAACACTGAATAAGCGTGTCTATTGATCCAGGTTGAATAAAACAAAATAACAAACATTAGCTCGGGATGAAAACTAACCAGTTTAGCAGTAACTAACATTAGCTAAAAAACACAAAGAGCTAAAAGCAACTGGTTTTATTTAGCTCATAAGTAAATACTCTGATAACCACAAATTTTATCATAGAAATAAATTTTATTTAGTTTGATTGAAATGGAGTTCGAACAAATTTTCTAGATGGGTTAATATAAATCGGGATTAATTATTTGGTAAGTTTATTTGATAATTTTTTTAAACTATTATCTCCTCAAACTTTTGTATATCATGTAAGGATTATCTCCTTAAACTTTTGTATATCATAACCAATAGCCACATAAAAAATCCATACATAATACCATGAGAAACACCCAAAAATATGATTAGCACAACAATTTGTACATATGATGTATTTTTTTACATCTCATAAATATTTATATATTAATCCTACTATCCAAAAAAAAAGAAAATTAAAAATTATTTTATATTTTATAGTACATCACATAAAATAAGATTATTGATAATAATTCAATAATAATGCAAAGTTTGCTAGTATCAAACTAATTCATCATACTAATTCATAGCTCCCTATTTTTTCTATCTTCCCTCTCCTGCGATGAACTCCTTATTTTCTCTCTCCCTTGTTCTATGCTCACACCTCAACACCCACCAGGCCACCACCGCCAACCAACCATTGACTCAGCTTGCAAGTGTTGAGACCGTCACCCCCAAACCCCAAATCAAAGCTTGCATATCTTCCCCCAAAACCCAATAAGAAATCAAATACACTCTATTTCGACTCTCATAACATCACCCAAAGATTAAGTCTTCTCTTGCCTAAAATCTCCATTGTAGTCCCATGAAGCTTAATTATATTCAGATTTAAAACCCCAATTGCTTTCTCGCATTTTTTCTTCATTATTCTAGTATCATTCTCTCTCCTCCAAATTTCTAATTTTGCTTCGTTGTCTTGGCAAAGCCGACCACCGGTGAATGCCTTTCTACTCTGTCGTTGTTCATCGGAAGCACCGCAGAAAGGCGCAAGAGAAGGCAATGGTAAGCACGACGCGAATTCAGAGTGTATTGTGTTTGAGAGGTTGATGCAATTTTTGCTCATCTTTGGATGATTTACAGCACAAATGAGTTGAAATTTGATTGCAATATGAATATATGATCACAAAAGTGAAGGTTAGAATTCTGGAATTTAGTTTCGAGGAGAGAAGCAGGAAAAAGATCTAGATTTAAAGAGATGCAGGGAAAATAACAGTGGTTTGTGATATATCAAGATTGCTTAATAACAAATGCCTAAAATATCGCTGAATCAATGCCTTCATCTACTGCTAATTGATTGCAAATTTGGCATAATGCATTTAATTACCGTGCAAAAGTTTATTAGGCGTGGCTAATGTATCACTTCCTAATATGAAAAAGGAGAAGATTTGCCTAAAATCCTGGGAAATCATGATTTGTATCGTGATTTAAGCAATTTCAGATTTGCTTCAAGATGCTCTTTGGCACTTGATATGAACACACGACACTTCAGCAATTTTGAGGAGCAAACAACACGTGGCAAAATTGAAATGTTATGACACGTGGCAGAATTCACAGATGAATGACACATAGGCTAACTGAACCTTGTTTTATACATATATATAGATATTCTTACGTACAATTAATGTATTCTCTCATTTTATTATCTCTCTTTTCTGATTTCTCACATGAAATCCACTCTAACATTTGAATGAGAATATTTTAAACTTCGAAATTTAAACTTGTTTTCAATATTCTTGCATTAGTATACATGTATTCTCAGTACTTTAAGGTTAAGTGGTAAGTTTTACCCTTTTCTTATTCTTAAAGATATGAAATATGCAAATGGCATAAAGGAATAATAATTTCTTTTAGATAAGGCTTAAATTTTTTTGGAATGCGGTTTATGATCATGCATAGAATTTTGGTTACCAAGCTGAGCTTGGCCTAGTTGTTGTGATTGTGTCATCCAACCTTGAGGTTGGGGGTTCAATTCCCACTACTATTAGGGGCAGTGGGGCACTTTGGATTTCCTTTACCCTCCCCCTTACTCTCATAGTGTCTAGCCCGCTAACCCACGTCGGTTGACCTGTGCAAGGTTCCGATCTGGTAGGGCAATTCATCTTACCAATTAAAAGAAAAAATATATGAGTATTGGGTGCAAAATATTCGGCCTCTAATTTGCTATTGCTAAAACGTCGGTCCTAAAAGGGGTAATGTTCTGACTACATTGAAGGTATTCAGTATTGCTGTATTGGAACAAGTTAGCAGTGTACTATGAGTACCATGTCCAATATGAACAAGTGCGGAAGGCGAAGTGTAGAGAGGCGTTCATATTACATGCAAATGATACAAATGCACGAGTATTGCTAACAATAGCATAAAAAGTGAAAATAGTTAGTAGCATCAATTTAGATAATTACATATAATACTTGAACTCGAGCTCGACTCGAGTAGGCTCGACTTGAACTCGAGCTCGACTTGAACTCGAGCTCGACTCGATGACTAACGAGTCGAGCTTGAGCTACTACCTACTCGACTCCAAAAGCTCGCAAGAAACTAGAAAAAAAATTATATGTAATACTTGCAATTTTGATAAATAATTCTCAAACTTTTTCAAAGAACTTAATCCATGAAATGTAATAAACACTTTCATAGATAATATTTTCATAGTGGACATTAATTATAGTTTGTGTTTAGGTTATGGTTAACAAGTCGAGCACAAGATTTTAACAAGCCTTAGCCTTGGCTCGGCTCAAAATCTCATGAACAAACTAAAAAACTATTAAAAATGATCTTTTATGTAAAATATTAAATGTCCCACATTGGTTTATAGTAGAAACAATAGTCTTTTTTTCTCTACAAAATGTTACTACTCTAGCTATACTTATTGTTTGAATTAAAGTTGTCCCACATTGGTTGGGAAACAAAAGTTTAAGTTTGTGTTCTTTATAAATGGAACAAAAACTTTTTGGTTGGAAACCATTTTTTTCTATGAAAGTTTGTTTCATAAAGTCCCACATTGGTTGGACAATGAAACACCCAACTTTTTTTTTTCTTCATAAAAGGCTACTCCAAGTACCTAACTCAAGGTACATGGATTGACTCAAGTTTGAGTTGAGCCATGATTTGAGTTCGAGCTTGATTCGAGTTCGAGTTCAAGCTCGAGTTTAAGATTTCGAGTTTGAGTCAATTTTATTTTTTCAAGCTCAAGAGTTTTCGAGTCGAGTCGAGCTTGATTTTGAGTTTTCGAGTTCGAGTCGAGTTTAGCCAAACTTGAGCTCGACTCGCATCATTTACACCCCTAGTTCCTTGGTTAAGAACACCTTTTAATATATTGATATAGATGGAGAATAATTGGTGAAAATACATTAAATGTACGACTGATTCAACCCTTTGGTTGAATAAACAATTTCTTGCCTCTTTATCCCGTTAACCTAATTCTCTCTCATTGCCCCCCGTCTTCTTCTCTTCCCCCTTTATTCATCAGTTAGGGGCTACCACGGACGATATCATCCATAATAATTGAGCTCCTTTTTCTTTCTTATTTTGATCAGTTTCCAGTTTGTACTCTTGTTTTTCATAATAAGTTAGTCTCACTTTATGAGAGTTTTTTGGGCCCTACGTACTGTGGAAAGTTTAGTCTTCTCTGTTGCGGAGGTTTCCTTCTACCCTATGAGAGTTGTGAGTCTAGTTTTTTTTTGTTTGTAGGTATGAGAAATTGTTCTCATTGATTGAAGTTCAAGACTCTGAACATGAAGGTATTGGAAGCTCCGATGCGGTCAACATGGTCAGATGAAGAAAGTTATTCCCTAAACTATGATTGAATGATAGACAGATCTATTAATAGCTGCTTGAGACAACAAATACAAGGGGCCTGCACCACAATATTCGATCTGGTTTATTGTAGTATCATCGAAGACGAAGTTGATTTGATCTTGTTTGATTGTATTTTATTTTTCTTTAATACCTATTGTAGATGTCGTTTGGCCTTCAATTAATGAAATCTCTCTTTAAAAAAAAAGAATAAATAAACAAAAAAAACTAATTCCAAGAAACAAATATATGAGACTTATCAATAAACGATGGTGGCACGAATATTCTCGACAAATCAAGAAAAAATATGGAATCAAAAAAGAAAGAAGCACTATATTTTAGGACACCAAAATAAGGAAAGAAGCACTATACTAGAGGTGGTAAAAGTTGACACAACCTGCTAAACCGACCTGAACCCGACCCAAAATTATTGGGTTTGGGTTAAGTTTTTCAACCTGTTTAAGTAAACGGATTGACTCGACACGACCCGTTTATTAAACGGATTGCGTTAGGGTTGAACATTTTAACCCAAATCCGACACGACAACCCATTTACCAACTATTATACTATTCATATTATTCTTTGGGCTTGAAATTATATGAATAATTTTCATAAATATATAAGATTTATTTTTTGGTTGTCCAATTCAGTTTATAATTATTTAGGTGAGATATTAGTATATAAATCGTGGGGCAAGAAATATATGACGTACGTTTGTTTAGTTTATGTGTATATGTGCTCTTGATAAATGGGTCAATAAACGGGTAGGGTTAGGGTTGAGTATTATTGACCCTTTTATTAAACGGGTCGGGTTAGGATTTAGGGTGTTCAATACGATTACCGATGGACCCGACACGGATTTAGCACAATACTACCCGTTTATCAGCTTATCTAGTATATTATGAGACGGAGGGAGTACCATCTATTTAGATAATTACATTAACATATAATTGGTAATTAGCTGCTTGGCTGTGTGCCTGTGTACAAGTATCTAAATAGATGCTTGGTAATTAACTCATATTCAGCTCTCTTCTATGCTGCTTGGCTGTGTGCCTGTGTACACTCTTTTTGTGTCATGTCTGCATGATCTCTAGTTCCCGGCTTCAATTGCACAATTAATATTCTTACGCTCACCTCACGGGCCACAGGCCACAGCATACAATTAGAATGTAATGCTCGCCCGACCTTATAATCACCACGCCACACGTCGCGCAGAGCTTTGCCAACCGTCTCATGTTCATGCATCCGTACATACTATGTCACTTTTTACATGAGTATACATGCTACACTATGTGTCTACGGTGAGAAAAATGTCGCCTAATATTTACTAGATCTATCTATCCGGCTCAAGATTAGAATATCTTCAAGTACATAGATGTGTTTGTTAAAAATGATAATCTGAAAAATCTAGAAATATTGTAATCTTGAAAAATCTTGATAAATATACAAGTGGAAGGAGGTAGAAGACACTAGAATTATGATATTAAAGAAATCTACCAACCTATGCAATAGCCAAAAGAGATATCTAGAATTTAGTAGAGAATTGTAAGGAAAGTCGGTTGACTAGATGTGCCGGTATATCAACTATATATACCATGTAATATAGTTTTGAGAGGAAGGTGAAGAAGAAGAAGAAAAAAAATGAGAGAGGTCAAAGGTGAGACATGAGCTCACCAAACATAAATGAGTGAGAGAGATATGTGAGACATGAGCTCACACACAAAAAGTATATGAGAGTTATGTTTGTAAGGTGTGGAACAAGTGTCCCACCAAAATATATTGTTGTACAAATTTTTGCAATTTATGAAATTGTAAAATTTGGGTCCATTACAAATTCCGTGTGCGCTCCCAAAAATCTATCATGGTATTAGAGCCGGAACGTGATAACGCCAACGTCGGAGTAGCAAGAAGAAGATAGAAGATGCAAATTATGAAGTTGAAGGTTGAAGCAAGATAAAAAAAAGTTGAGGCTAGTGAGAAGTCTAAATTATTTGGAAGAATTTAAGTTAGAGGTGAAGGTAAAAAAAATCACAAAGAGATTTTTGGAATTTGCTAATGATATGAGCATTAGTAGTGATGGGTTGGTGACATGAGCACCAACAACAAAAGAAAAATTGGAGAAAAAAAAATATTTTGGGCGATGACTGATGACACAAGCATCAGTAAGATAGTTGATAACATGAGTATCAACCGGAACATCAAAAAAATTGAGAAGTCATAAGTATTTACAAGTTGAACGTTGGTAACACGAGTACCAACATGGGAACTCAAAAGAACATATCCTCTGGTAGTTGGTGATAAGTGCATCAACAAGATTTTTCTTTTGAAGAAATTTGGAGTACAAGATTTTTCAGATTAAGGGGGAGCGTTAAAAATGATAATCTGAAAAATCTAGAAACATTGTAATCTTGAAAAATCTTGATAAATATACATGTGGAAGCAGGTAGAAGACACTAGAATTATGATATTATGGAAATCCACCAACCTATGCAATAGCCAAAAGAGATAACTAGAATTTAGTAGAGAATTGTAAGGAAAGTCGGTTGAATAGATGTGCCGACATATCATCAACTATATATATCATGTAATATAGTTTTGAGAGGAAGGTGAAAAAGAAGAAAAAAAAAAAAAGGGAGAGGTCAAAGGTGAGACATGAGCTCACCAAGCATAAATGAGTGAGAGAGATATGTGAGATATGAGCTCACACACAAAAAGTATATGAGAGTTATGTTTGTAAGGTGTGGAACAAGTGTCCCACCAAAATATATTGTTGTACAAATTTTTGCAATTTATGAAATTGTAAAATTTGGGTCCATTACAAATACCGCGTGCGCTCCCAAAAATCTATCAGTGTTGGCTCAAAAGGGGTGTGATAGAAACTGGAAAGTGAATAATCCCACACTACAGATAGATCATGCACCAATGTTAGCTGTAAATTGTTAAGATTGCAGGTAGCAAGTAGAAACACAAGCCTTGCAACTTCTTTATATTACATATTATACGAATTATAAGTTAGTAACTTATTAGATTCATTTGGACAATGCAAGTATTTTTAGAATAGAATAGTAACTTTTTATATTTTTACGTAACAAAATATATTTAGTGGAGTCAAATGTGTGCATTAGAGACCGTGAAAAGGAAATGAAACAACTAAGTATATAGCATTTGTGTTTCCACTTCTATGCAAGTGTCCTTGTTAATACTTCTATAATGCTCACAAAATTGAACTAATCACTAGCTATCAATTATATATCATGGTTGGGCTTTACTGGTCAAAAGCTAAAAGTGCAGAACTTGCTAGTTGCTACTAGCTCAACCACCAAATATCCATACTCTCACTGATAATGCGAGATGCAAAAAAGCTATATTACTCGGACTTGGTACTCGTGTCCGACACAGGTACATGTTGGGGTGTCCCACTCAATCGGCTATTTTGTGAAACACTTTAATGATTTTGGACCAAAATCAAGTGTACGTCTCACCCATCTCCAAATGTCGCAGATCTGACACGAATAGTTGAGGTGAAATGAAGAGTTTAAGTAACATTGCAAAAAAGTAGCTTACGCCGTTGTAGCTCAATGGAAAATTCGTCTTTAGTCAAAGACTCTAGATGTTTTTTGGGCTGAGTGTAGAAAGACACCCATAACTAAGGCTATGTTCAGTTCATCTTATTTTTGCTTATTTTAGATCAGATCAGATCAGTTCAGATCATGCTTATATTTAAAAACTTATTATTATTGCTATTATTATTACTGGTATCATGATTATTATGATGATTATTATGATTACTAGAATTACTAACGCTATTATTATTATTATTATTATTATTTTTATTATTATTATTATTATTATTATTATTATTATTGCTATTATTATTTTATTGTTATTATTATTATTATTATTATTATTGTTATTATTATTATTATTATTATTATTATTATTATTATTATTGTTGTTGTTGTTGTTGTTGTTATTACTATTGTTATTGTTATTAGTATTATTACTATTATAATTAGTATTACTTTATATGATTAATTACTATTACTATTAATACTGCTACTATTTACTATTACATTTGTTCAAATGGATTATTATTATTATTGTCGTTCTTTTACTTTTTAATTATTAATATTGGTAATTATTATTAATGTCGTTGCTAATTATTATAAATGTCATTGATATCACTATTTCAAGTTATTCGTGTTCAAGAAGAATAATGTTATTTTGACATCTGTATGTGTTCTTTTTTATACTTGTTCTAATTAACAATTTTGATATGCGATGCTCTTTTTTATGTTATATATGTAAAGAACATGATAATAGTATATGATGTTTATTTTTTTTAACAATTTTGGCAGAATAATATAAAGTATATGTTACTAGTTTATATAAAACATGAGTAGCAAGGGATAACCTAATGGTGTTGGCATCACCTTCAAATTCCCCCCTACATGGGATTTTATCTTATCTTTGAAAACAAAGTTTATACAGAACAGGACAACGATATAAGAAGAATATTTAACAATTTTGTTCAAGATCATATGATTATATATATATATATATATATATATATATATATATATATATATATATATATATATATATATAGGTATATTTATAATGAAAAAAGAACAATTGATTGATATAACAAAAAAATATTGTTAGTTAAATCCAAACATGTCATCAATATAAAAATAACATCTATCTTTTAATTTCTTTTTTGAAGGGACATCTATCTTTTATTTTTAGAATGTGTTCTTTAAATATATTTTGTATGCTCTTTCAATATATGTTCTTTTTTATTATCATTATATGTTCTTTCATTACTACATAAATTCTTATTATAAACGGACTTAGACATGAACAATATGTTCTTTTTACCATAAACAATATATTTTTTTAACCTAAAACTATGTATTCTTTTATTTTTAATTGTATGTTCATATACTATGTGTTCTTTTAAAAAAACTAATTATGCTATTATTATTATTATTATTATTATTATTATTATTATTATTATTATTATTATTATTATTATTATTATTATTATTATTACTATTTTATTATTATTATTACTATTATTAAAAGTTGTGCATAGTAATAAAATGATAGTAATAGTAATACTAGTAATGAAATACAAAGTTATAATAATAATATGTTTTATAAAAGACAAGTTCAGATCAGATTAGATCAGATAAGTTCAGATCAGCTCATATCAGAAAAAATAAGTTAAGATCAGATCAGATAAGTTTAGATCAGTAAAAATAAGGTGAACTAAACATAGCCTAAGCTAAGCTTTTCCACGGAATACAATGATAGCGTAACCTATAGACTTTGTCAACTGATACCAAGATTGCCACCACTCTCAGTATTAGATAGTAATCTTGTAGATAGTAATCTTGTATTTATGTTAGGTTTTTATATGCTTTTATTATTGCCTTGTTTAGCCTAGCATGTAATGCTATTTATGTCTAATGAGAATCATCACCCTGATCAAGGGGATTCACCATCTCACATGGTAATCAGAGCAAGGAATTTTTTTCCTTCTCCTAGGACCTAAGGCTGCCACGGCGCCTCCCTTTACAACCCTAAACACGAGTTTTTTTTTTCCCACCATTCGCTCCGGCAATGGCAGGCGACTCCGAGAACATCGAGCCCTCCAACACCAAGGGTCTACACCCTGTGTACACGGTCGGAAATATCCAGCACAAAGTGCGGGTACTTGACGGAACGAAGGTCTCTTACTCCTCTTGGGTCAAACTCTTCAAGCTTCACCTTCGTGGCTACAAGGTGCTGCACCATGTTGATGGCACTGCCCCGCCGGCGAAAACTGACGCTGAGTTCTCCACTTGGCAAGAGATTGACTCTCATGTCCTTCAATGGATTTACGGATCCATTTCCGATGACTTGTGCTTGAGAATTCTTGAATCTGAGACCACGGCCTATGCGGCGTGGTTGAAACTCCAACAATTGTTTCTAAATAACAAAGGTTCGCGTGCTGCCACCCTTGAACATGAATTCAATAATCTTAAACTTTCATCCATGCCATTGCTTGATGACTATTGTCATCGTCTCAAACAACTTGCCGATCAACTCTCTGATGTTGATTGTCCGGTCACTCAACAACGCCTTGTACTCCAACTTGTGCGTGGATTACCCACAGAATATGATACAGTGGCCTCCTTTATTAATCAGCAAGTTCTGTCCTTTGAAATGGCTCGAAGTATGCTTCAACTAGAGCAACAAAGGAAAGCCGTGCGTGATGAAACCGCACCTTCCCCTGCTGTTCTTGTTGCTCCGGCCTCCCCTCCATCTGAAACTCCATCATGGTCTGACCCACCTCGCTCTCAGCACTCTAAGGGCAGTCACCGCCCTCCTCGCCGCAATACCCGCGGATCTCAGCGCGGGTCTTCTCCACGTCCAGCTACTGCCGAGTACCGTAGCCGACCTCCCATGACTACTGCTGCCCCGCAGCCATACTATCCCTCATGGGGGCCCCCTCCTTCTTACTGGAGTGTCCCGCCTTGCCCCTACCCCACTCAGGCAGGCTGGACCACCCCTTGGCAGCCTCGGCAGCCCCAATGGCGTGCCCCGTTCCCTCGGCCTCACTCTCAGCAGCCCCGAGGACATGGTCAGGCTTACATCACCGAGTTCGACGCTCTTGAGCCCACGGATATCGGCACTGCTTTTCAAACAATGTCTCTTCATCAGCCTGACGATTCTTGGTACATGGACACCGGTGCTTCGTCTCACTTAACTGCGGATCCAGGTACTATTGTCCCTTCATCTAATTTGAGTACTATTCGTTCTATTTATGTTGGCAATGGTAACTCTATTCCAGTTATTGGCTCAGGCATGTCCCTTATCCCTACCTCTAACCGTCCCCTCACTCTTAACAATGTGCTTTATACTCCTCAAATCATCAAAAATCTTATTTCCGTTCGTCAATTCACTAAGGATAATCATGTGTCTGTTGAATTTGACCCTAATGGTTTTTCTGTAAAGGACCTTCGGAGTGGGACTATTCTTATGAGGAACAACAGTAATGGGGACCTCTATCCTGTCATCTCATCCACCACATCCTCCTCAACACCTTCCGTCAACGTTGCTCATTCTTCTCATGATTTGTGGCACGATCGGCTTGGTCATCCGGGCCCCAATGTCATGGATTTTCTTCGCATCAATTTGTGCATTAAATGTAATAAAGGACGTGGTTCCTATCTTTGCAATTCTTGTCAAATTAGTAAACACAAAAGACTCTCGTTTTATGATTCTACTTCTTCCACTGTTGCTCCTTTTGATATCATTCATAGTGATTTATGGACTTCACCTTTATTGAGTAAAAGTGGTTATAAGTATTATCTTGTTTTACTTGATGACTATACTCACTATGTGTGGGTGTACCCTCTTAAATATAAGTCTGAAGCGTTTACCAAATTCCTGCAATTCAGTGCTTATGCTCGGACTCAATTCAATATTCCTATTAAATCCTTTCAATGTGATATGGGTCGTGAATTTGATAACACTCCTTTTCATCGGTTGCCATGACTAATGGTCTCACTTTCCGTTTTTCATGTCCGCAAACTTCCTCTCAAAATGGTAAAGCCGAACGAATGATTCGTCGACTCAATGAAATTGTGCTTGCCCTTCTCTTTCATGCCTCAATCCCTCCACATTATTGGGTTGAATCCCTTCATACCGCAGTCTATCTCCACAATATCCTTCCTGTCAAATCTCTTCGCTTCCGCTCCCCTACCTCTATTCTCTATCATAAACAACCCTCCTATGATCATCTTCGTGTATTTGGTTGCTTATGTTATCCAAATCTCTCCTCCAAACGTCCTCACAAACTTGCCCCTCGCTCCACTCAATGTGTTTTCCTTGGCTACCCATCAAATTATCGCGGATATCGTTGCCTTGATTTATCCACGGGCAAAGTCATCTTGTCTCGCCATGTGACATTTGACGAACTCATCTTCCCCTTTCAAAATCTCTCCACCTCATCCTCTTCCCCCCCTCTTACACCTTCTTGGATCCGCATTTCACGCCTCATTTTCCCATAACTCACTCCACCACTTCATATCCTCCTCCCTTCCAACCCGTGCCCAATTCCCCTTCTCCCCCTTCTCGTGTCCGAGCCCACACTCCCCTGGACCGCGCCCGGCCTCCCCTCATCCCTCCTATTTATCCTACCCCCAGCCCCGGCCCAATAACCGGCTCCCCTACTTCCCTTCCCAGCCCTCACGAATTTACTATGACTGACCTTGGCTCTCTTCATCATTTTCTTGGTATTACTGCTACTCGTACTTCTACAGGTCTATTCCTCTCTCAGGAGCAGTACGCCAAGGACATCTTAGTTCGTGCCTCTATGTCCGGATGTAACCCTGTCACCACTCCGGTTGATACTTCTTCTAAGCTCAGTGCTACTGATGGTCCTCCTGTTAAGGACCAGACTCTATACCGCAGCCTTGCCGGCGCTCTCCAGTACCTCACATTCACTCGCCCGATATTGCATATCTTTTCGGCCAGATATGCCTCTTCATGCACTCTCCCCGAGAGCCACACTTTCACTTTCTCAAACGAGTGCTTCGATATGTTAAAGGTACTCTTCATCATGGACTTAGGTTAACTGCATCTAAGTCTCACTCCTTAACTGCTTATTCTGATGCTGATTGGGCCGGATGCCCTGATTCTCGCCGTTCCACTTCGGGGTACTGCGTTTTTCTTGGTCGCATTATGGATTCACCATCTCACACTCAGCTTCAAGTGCTAATTCATCTGCAAAATTCTTCACCTTTAGAATGATCTTCACAAGCTCACGGTACTTCCGGTGCAAATGCATGTTCTCAACTGTCAAAAACATCGTGTCTACGGTCTACCTGATAATAAAATAAGTGTCCATATATTACACTTTGTCTTGTGCATAAACTATATAGACAAGGCTTTACTTCAAAGCCTCTCTTGTCGTTCAAAATTTGAGCAGGATTTATACAGTTATATATTGTTCATATATCTTAAACATATATTTTCTTAAGTTGTAAAAACTATATCGTGAATGGAACTTATTTCGTAGTGTATTTCGAGCACTATCTAATAATATAAAAAATTATAATATTCTGAATTAGGTAACAAAAGTTATTATACTCAAATTATATTATATAGTACTATAACATTTAGGATATTTATTCAAAACCAAGCTCTAAGTAGTTCTCCCTTACTAAAACTCTTTATATTTTTCCTGAAAAAAAAATCCTTATTATATCTAAACTAAAACTCTAACTCTACATGGTTTTGGAAAACTAGCTACAATATTCTCTCTATATATAGATGAGATCATATTATAACAATTTACAAACCTTTATTGCACATATAACATACTTTGTTTGAAGCATACTCGTTAAAACGAAAAAAATTGCAATCTATTCCCATGATGTTCTTACCAAACCCTAGTCACCCTCTAGATCTTGTTGGCTACGTATTCGAACCTACATCAACAGATATATTCACTCACTTTCTTCCAGCAAGATTAATTTTAGGCAAGAATGCATTACAAAAAACTTACAAAAATCTGATAACGGAGTTTGATCTTTACGGCAAAAAGTCGCCGGACGAGTTATTCGGGAGCTCGAATGACACTGAGTTCTATTTCTTTACGCCATTATCGAAGCATAAAGGATCAGGCAATAGAATTAGACGAGAAATCGCCAAAAAAGGAACTTGGATGTGTAGGAGCAAACCACAAGATTATATTGTAGAGATAGAACATGGGAAGGAGATTGAAGCTGGTAGTAAAAGATTGTTCAAGTTCAAGTATGAAGAAGATAATAATACTCAAGATGAATGGATCATGCATGAGTACGTAGTAGAGACAGACTATATTAACAGTTTAAGAAAGTTGGACAACTTCAAAGGGAATAATTCCAATCATAACTACTACGTAAGTTCTTTCTTGCTTGCTTGTGATTTTTTTTTTTTGTTGGGTTTCTTTTTTAGTTGGTATTTTCTTTGTTTTATATGGAGTTTATGAATAAGCAGACATACGATGGATATTATTGATACAGTGTATTGATATTATAATTATGCTTAACTTGGTTATTTTTTTTTCTTCGGTTTCTTGAATTAATCAAGTCATATTGTAGTTTGGTAGCTTTTAACACATAACAAATTATGTTCGTTGTTTCTCTTTTGCACAAAAAAAAAAAAATTAGCTTCAACACCACAATTTACGGCTCAACACCATAAACTACTGGCCTTGGAGCTTGGTGCAGTGCGTGTCATAAATGACGTCGGATGTACCTTTTCTCACCAGTGGGTAGTAGCCAATCTCAAGCTTTCTCTCTTTAAAGCTCTTTTCATCATCGAAGGAATCTGAAAAATGTTCTTGGAAGGTTCATGGTATCGCGAAAAGGTACCTCCAGCGTCATTTATGAGTACACGTGTTGCACCGTACCCAGACTAATAGTTTGTGGTGTTTTGGCTACTAGACAAACTTTGAGGTGTTGGGTGCACCCGAGCCATAGTTTGTGGCGTTGAGGAAAATTTTGCCCAAATAAAAAAAGAACCAAATTACAGCTATGCATGTTCTCTAGAGTAAGGAGTATTAAACATCATTTAATTTTATTAGTTTTTCTGAGTTTAAGGAAGTTTGAAACATTGATAATCTTGGTCTATGTATGTAATTTTTCTTTTTCCATGTAAACCTTTGGACAATAAATTTAATTTTTTGTAGGAATTGAATAGTTAAAATTGATAAACATACATATTTGAACAAACTTAACAACAAACGTACAAAAAAGTACATATGTTTTGATTATTTATCTTTAGTTAATACAAGATTTCACATGAATGATTTCCGATGTGCTTTAGAACAATTAGATTTTCCAATTGCAATATTTAGGCAAACTAATAGAAATTAAGAAAACAAAAGAAATTACACCATCTTTATATAATATGCAAAGGGTACCTTGTCAGTTTTCACCAATGATATTAAAGAATTAGTGATAGATTGAAGCTAAGATTGTTACTCAAAACTGTATAATAGTAAATTGTTACAATATACTTATAGAAAGTTCTTATTTTCGTGTTGTGGCAAAAGATTTAGAAGTTCTTATTGCATGCTACTCCATAATTATTACTATTCACAATCTTTATTAAGATCAAAATTCTTTTATTACTATAGTATTATATGCTAGAGATACTAATTCATGCTGCTTTTTTTTCCCAATAGCAGATTCAGGATCTTGCATTTTGCTACGTGTACAAGAAGATGGAGAAAAATATGAAGACCATCAACAAGAGAAAAGCAACTTACTGCTTAACAGAGGAAAGTAATACAAATAGTTTTAATGAACATCATGTGATAACAATGGACGTTCCTACATATGAACCGGACAATGATGAACATGTTCCCCAACACAACGGTGATGATGATGATGATGATATTTTTGGCTCACTAACGGATATCGTCGACCTTAGTACTTTCGGGTTGTAGGCCTAAACCATTCTTGACTTTGGTACTCCCTCTGTTTTTTTTTTTATCTTTCTCACTTGGAATCTTGACACTATTCATACTTAGAGAGAATCTTCTCAATTTTTTTCAATTTATAAGAAAAAATATAGTCATGTGGGATCTTGTTTGATTCTTCTCAATTAGTACATTTTTAATATTCAATCGTTGTAATTTTTACTAATATATAATGAAAGTTACTTAAGTTCAAAGAGATACACTGGGAGACGCGCACTGGAAAGTAAGAACGATAAAAAAACAGAGGAGTACTTTATTAATGTATATATAAAACTTACCTTTATTAAAAAATATTCTTACGTACAATTAATGTATTCTCTCTTTTAATTATCTCTCTTTTCTGATTTCTCACATGAAATCCACTCTAACAGTTGAATGAGAATTTTAAACTTCGAAGTTTAAACTTGTTTTCAATATTCTTGCATTAATATACATGTATTCTCAGTACTTTAAGGTTAAGTGGTAAGTTTTACCCTTTTCTTATTCTTAAAGATATGAAATATGCAAATGGCATAAAGGAATAATAATCTCTTTTAGATAAAGCTTAAATTAATTTGGAATGTTGCTTATGATCATGCACATAATTTTGGTTACCAAGCTAAGCTTGGCCTAGTTGTTGTGATTGTGTCTTCCAACCTTGAGGTTGGGGGTTCAATTCCCACTACTACTAGGGGAAGTGGGGCACTTTGGATTTCCTTTACCCTCCCCCTTACTCTCATAGTGTCTAGCCCGCTAACCCACGTCGGTTGACCTGTGCGAGGTTCCGATCCGGTAGGGCAATTCATTTTACCAGTTAAAAGAAAAAATATATGAGCATTGGGTGCAAAATCTTCGGCCTCTAATTTGCTATTGCTAAAACATCGGTCCTAAAAGGGGTAATGTTCTGACTACACTGAAGGTATTCAGTATTGCTGTATTGGAACAAGTTAGCAGTGTACTATGAGAGCATTGTTAACAATGAACCCAAAAAAAATGTTCATCACTCTCTCTCCACTTTTCCCTCTCCTCCACATCATTCTCACAAACCATTTCCAATTTCACTGTTAACAATGGATCTAAAAATAATGGTACGGTTCATGACTCTCTCTCTCATCCTTTTTTCCCACCCCACCCCAAATTTTCTCTCTCTTCAAATGATTCTATGGAGTTGTATTGATTAATGTAAAACCAATTTACGCTAATTAATTGTAATTAACTCGTATAATTATTAATTCGTAATTACTAATTTTTATTATATAATAACAATTGATGACTAATTAATTATCGTAAACTAATTAATTTTTAATTTTTGAAAATTAATTGATATTATTTGACAAATGGTAAAAAAAGATGCATCCATGTAAAACAAGAGGAGAATAGAAAAATAAAATTGTGAGCAAAGTATAGCAAAATGGGTGTCTATTTATAGAGAATTAAAAGTTATGAATTTTGGTATTTGTTTTTTATTTTTTTGAATTATATTTTTTGAAATATTAACGTTACAAAAATTGTAATATTAACAATAAAGGAACCAATAGGAATGACACAAGTGGCGTAATGCAAGTGGGTGGTCAGAGCTTTCTGACGCGCGTCATACAAGGGCAGTTTTTTGCTGTTGCTATGCTGCTTTCTCCAATCTTTCAGCGACACGTGGCGCTTTAGAATTTTGTGTGTGTTTTCTTTTCCTTCCCAGCGCCAGCGTGGGAGATGAAATGGTTTTCACGAACTATTCGATTTTCCGAATCAGTTCGTCTCGATCCATGCACGAACTCTTTTGGGTTCATGATTAAGGCCCAAAATAATTGTTCATCCTTCATGAACCATTTTTGGGTTCATTATTAAGGATGCTCTGAATACCATGTCCAATATGAACAAGTGCGGAAGGCGAAATGTAGAAAGGCGTTCATATTACATGCAAATGATACAAATGCACGAGTATTGCTAACAATAGCATAAAAAGTGAAAATAGTTAGTAGCATCAATTTAGATAATTACATATAATACTTGAACTCGAGCTCGACTCGAGTAGGCTCGACTTGAACTCGAGCTCGACTCGATGACTAACGAGTCGAGCTTGAGCTACTACCTACTCAACTCGAAAAGCTCGCGAGAAACTCGAACAAAAATTATATATAATACTTGCTATTTCGATAAATAATTCTCAGACTTTTTCAAAGAACTTAATCCATGAAATGTAATAAACACTTTCATAGATAATATTTTCATAGTGGACATTAATTATAGTTTGTGTTTAGGTTATGGTTAACAAGTCGAGCACAAGATTTTAACAAGCCTTAGCCTTGGCTCGGCTCAAAATCTCATGAACAAACTAAAAAATTATTAAAAATGATCTTTTATGTAAAATATCAAATGTCCCACATTGGTTTATAATATAAATAATAGTCTTTTATTCTCTACAAAATGTTACTACTCTAGCTATACTTATTGTTTGAATTAAAGTTGTCCCACATTGGTTGGGAAACAAAAGTTTAAGTTTGTGTTCTTTATAAATGGAACAAAAACTTTTTGGTTGGAAACCATTTTTTTCTATGAAAGTTTGTTTCATAAAGTCCCACATTGGTTGGACAATGAAACACCCAACTTTTTTTTTTCTTCATAAAAGACTACTCCAAGTACCTAACTCAAGGTACATGGATTGACTCCAGTTTGAGTTGAGCCATGATTTGAGTTCGAGCTTGATTCGAGTTCGAGTTCGAGCTCGAGTTTAGGATTTCGAGTTTGAGTCGAATTTGATTTTTTCAAGCTCGAGAGTTTTCGTGTCGAGTCGAGCTTGATTTTGAGTTTTCGAGTTTGAGTCGAGTTTAGCCAAACTCGAGCTCGACTCGCATCATTTACACCCGTAGTTCCTTGGTTGAGAACACCTTTAATATAATACTATAGATGGAGAATAATTGGTGAAAATACATTAAATGTACGATTGATTCAACCCTTTGGTTGAATAAACAATTTCTTGCCTCTTTATCCCGTTAACCTAATTCTCTCTCACTGGCCCCCTCTTCTTCTCTTCTCCCTTTCTTCATCAGTTAGGAGCTACCACGGACGATATCATCCATAAGAATTGAGTTCCTTTTTCTTTCTTATTTTGATCAGTTTCTAGTTTGTACTTTGTACTCTTGTTTTTCATAATAAGTTAGTCTCACTTTATGAGAGTTGTTTGTGCCCTACGTACTGTCAGAAGTTTAGTCTTCTCTGTTGCGGAGGTTTCCTTCTACCCTATGAGAGTTGTGAGTCTAATTTTTTTTGTTTGTAGGTATGAGAAATTGTTCTCATTTATTGAAGTTCAAGACTATGAACATGAAGGTATTGGAAGCTCCGATGCGGTCAACATGGTCAGATGAAGAATGTTATTCCCTAAACTATGATTGAATGATAGACAGATCTATTAATAGCTGCTTTAGACATCAAATACAAGGGGCCTGCACCACAATATTCGATCTGGTTTATTGTAGTATCATCGAAGACGAAGTTGATTTGATCTTGTTTGATTGTATTTTATTTTTCTTTAATACCTATTGTAGATGTCGTTTGGCCTTCAATTAGTTAAATCTCTCTTTAAAAAAAGGAAAAATTGGCGCGAACAGCACCAACTATTGGTTTGGTGCACAAAACAGCACGAACTAAACGAGGTGTGATGCACAACACGAACTTTATGGCATAGGTGCGCGAATCAACATACATGACGATTTTAGCCTGAGATTCGTTTACCCAAGCCTTAAAGTTTGTGCTATCGAACCATGCCAAAATCGTTGTTTATGTTGATTCATGCACTCATGCCATAAAGTTCGTGTTGTGCATCACACCTTGTTTAGTTCGTGCTGTTTTGTGCACCAAACCAATAGTTGGTGCTATTCGCACCAAATTTTCCTTAAAAAAAAGAATAAATAAACAAAAAAACTAATTCCAAGAAACAAATAAATGAGACTTATCAATAAACGATGGTGGCACGAATATTCTCGACAAATCAAGAAAAAAATATGGAATCAAAAAAAGAAACAAGCACTATATTTTAGGACACCAAAATAAGGAAAGAAGCACTATACTAGAGGTGGTAAAAGTTGACACAACCTGCTAAACCGACCTGAACCCGACCCAAAATTATTGGGTTTGAGTTAAGTTTTTCAACCTGTTTAAGTAAGCGGGTTGACTCGACACGACCCGTTTATTAAACGGATTGCGTTAGGGTTGAACATTTTAACCCAAATCCGACCGACAACTCATTTACCAACTATTATACTATTCATATTATTCTTTGGGCTTGAAATTATATGAATAATTTTCATAAATATATAAGATTTATTCTTTGGTTGTCCGATTTAGTTTATTTAGGTGAGATATTAGTATATAAATCGTGGGGTAAGAAATATGTGACGTACGTTTGTTTAGTTTATGTGTATATGTGCTCTTGATAAATGGGTCAATAAACGGATAGGGTTAGGGTTGAGTATTATTGACCTTTTTATTAAACGGGTAGGGTTAGGATTTAGGGTGTTCAATCCGTTTACCAATGGACCCGACACGAATTTACCACAATACTACCCGTAACCAGCTTATCTAGTATATTATGGGACGGAGGGAGTACCATCTATTTAGATAATTACATTAACATAAAATTGGTAATTAGCTGCTTGGCTGTGTGCCTGTGACAAGTATCTAAATAGATGCTTTGTATTTCAGCTCTCTTCTATGCTGCTTGGCTGTGTGCCTGTGTACACTCTTTTTGTGTCATGTCTGCACCAATGTTAGTTGTAAATAGTTAAGATTGCAGGTAGCAAGTAGACACACAAGCCTTGCAACTTCTTTATATTACATATTATACGAATTCTAAGTTAGTAACTTATTAGATTCATTTGGACAATGCAAGTATTTTTAGAATAGTAACTTTTTATATTTTTACGTAACAAAATATATTTAGTGGAGTCAAATGTGTGCATTAGAGACCGTGAAAAGCATTTATGTTTCCACTTCTGTGCAAGTGTCCTTGTTAATATTTCTATAATGCTCACAAAATTGAACTAATCACTACCTATCAATTATATATCATGGTTGGGCTTTACTCGTCAAAAGCTAAAAGTGCAGAACTAGCTAAGCTCAACCACCAAATATCCATCCTCTCACTGATAATGCGAGATGCAAAAAAGCTATATTACTCGGACTTGGTACTCGTGTCCGACATAGGTACATGTTGGGGTGTCCTACTCAATCGGCTATTTTGTGAAACACTTTAATGATTTTGGACCAAAATCAAGTGTACGTCTCACCCATCTCCAAATGTCGCAGATCCGACACGAATACTTGAGGTGAAATGAAGAGTCTAAGTAACATTGCAAAAAAAGTAGATTACGTCGTTATAGCTCAATGGAAAATTCGTCTTTAGTCAAAGACTCTAGATGTTTTTTGGGCTGAGTGTAGAAGGACGCCCATAACTAAGCTAAGCTTTTCCACAGAATACAATGATAGCGTAACCTATATACTTTGTCAACTGATACCAAGATTGCCACCACTCTCAGCTTCAAGTGCTAATTCATCTGCAAAATTCTTCACCTTTAGAATGATCTTCACAAGCTCACGGTACTTCCGGTACAAATGCATGTTCTCAACTGTCAAAAACATCGTGTCTACGGTCTACCTGATAACAAAATAAGTGTCCATATATTACACTTTGTCTTGTGCATAAACTATATAGACAAGGCTTTACTTCAAAGCCTCTCTTGTCGTTCAAAATTTGAGCAGGATTTATACAGTTATATATTGTTCATATATCTTAAACATATATTTTCTTAAGTTGTAAAAACTATATCGTGAATGGAACTTATTTCGTAGTGTATTTCGAGCACTATCTAATAATATAAAAAAATATAATATTCTGAATTAGGTAACAAAAGTTATTATACTCAAATTATATTATAGAGTACTATAACATTTAGTAAATTTATTCAAAACCAAGCTCTAAGTAGTTCTCCCTTACTAAAACTCCTTATATTATTCCTGAAAAAATAAAAAAAAATCCTTATTATATCTAAACTAAAACTCTAACTCTACATGGTTTTGGAAAACTAGCTACAATATTCTCTCTCTCTCTCTCTCTATATATATATATATATATATATATATATATATATATATATATATATAGATGAGATCATATTATAACAATTTACAAACCTTCATTGCACATTTAACATACTTTGAAGCATACTCGTTAAAACGAAAAAAAATACAATATATTCCCATGATGTTCTTACCAAACCCTAGTCACCCTCTAGATCTTGTTGGCTACGTATTCGAACCTACATCAACAGATATATTCACTCACTTTCTTCCTGCAAGATTAATTTTAGGCAAGAATGCATTACAAAAAACTTACAAAAATCTGATAACGGAGTTTGATCTTTACGGCAAAAAGTCGCCGGACGAGTTATTCGGGAGCTCGAATGACACTGAGTTCTATTTCTTTACGCCATTATCGAAGCATAAAGGATCAGGCAATAGAATTAGACGAGAAATCGCCAAAAAAGGAACTTGGATGTGTAGGAGCAAACCACAAGATTATATTGTAGAGATAGAACATGGGAAGGAGATTGAAGCTGGTAGTAAAAGATTGTTCAAGTTCAAGTATGAAGATGATAATAATACTCAAGATGAATGGATGATGCATGAGTACGTAGTAGAGAAAGACTATATTAACAGTTTAAGAAAGTTGGACAACTTCAAAGGGAATAATTCCAATCATAACTACTACGTAAGTTCTTTCTTGCTTGCTTGTGACTTTTTTTTTCTTTAACAGCATGAATGATTTCCTATATGCTTTGGTACAATTAGATTTTCCAATTGCAATATTTAGGCAAACTAATAGATTTTAAGAAAACAAAAGAAATTACACCATCTTTATATAATATGCAAAGGGGTACCTTGTCAGTTTTCACTAATGATATTAAAGAATTAGTGATAGATTGAAGATTGTTACTCAAAACTGTATAATAGTAAATTGTTACAATATACTTATAGAAAGTTCTTATTTTCGTGTTGTGGCAAAAGATTTAGAAGTCCTTATTGCATGCTACTTTATAATTATTACTATTCACAATCTTTATTAAGATCAAAATTCTTTTATTACTATAGTATATGCTAGAGATACTAATTCATGCTGCTTTTTTTCCCAATAGCAGATTCAGGATCTTGCATTTTGCTACGTGTACAAGAAGATGGAGAAAAATATGAAGACCATCAACAAGAGAAAAGCAACTTATTGCTTAACAGAGGAAAGTAATACAAATAGTTTTAATGAACATCATGTGATAACAATGGACGTTTCTACATATGAACCGGACAATGATGAACATGTTCCCCAACACAACGGTGATGATGATGATGATATTTTTGGCTCACTAACGGATATCGTCGACCTTAGTACTTTCGGGTTGTAGGCCTAAACCATTCTTGACTTTGGTACTCCCTCTGTTTTTTTTTTATCTTTTTCACTTGGAATCTTGGCACTATTCATACTTAGAGAGAATCTTCTCAATTTTTTTCAATTTATAAGAAAAAATATAGTCATGTGGGGTCTTGTTTGATTCGTCTCAAGTAGTACATTATTAATATTCAATCGTTATAATTTTTACTAATATATAATGAAAGTTACTTAAGTTCAAAGAGGTGTATTGGGAAACACGCACTGGAAAGTGAGAACGATAAAAAACAGAGGGAGTACTTTATTAATGTATATATTAAACTTACCTTTATTAAAAAATATTCTTACGTACAATTAATGTATTCTCTCATTTTATTATCTCTCTTTTCTGATTTCTCACATGAAATCCACTCTAACAGTTGAATGAGAATATTTTAAACTTCGAAATTTAAACTTGTTTTCAATATTCTTGAATTAGTTACATGTATTCTCAGTACTTTAAGGTTAAGTGGTAAGTTTTACCCTTTTCTTATTCTTAAAGATATGAAATATGCAAATGGCATAAAGGAATAATAATCTCTTTTAGATAAGGCTTAAATTAATTTGGAATGCGGTTTATGATCATGCACAAAATTTTGGTTACCAAGCTAAGCTTGGCCTAGTTGTTGTGATTGTGTCTTCCAACCTTGAGCTTGGGGGTTCAATTCCCACTACTACTAGGGGCACTTTGGATTTCCTTTACCCTCCCCCTTACTCTGATAGTGTCTAGCCCCCTGACCCACGTTGGTTGACCTGTGCGAGGTTCCGATCTGGTAGGGCAATTCATCTTACCAATTAAAAGAAAAAATATATGAGTATTGGGTGCAAAATATTCGGCCTCTAATTTGCTATTGCTAAAACATCGGTCCTAAAAGGGGTAATGTTCTGACTACACTAAAGGTATTCAGTATTGCTGTATTGGAACAAGTTAGCAGTGTACTATGAGTACCATGTCCAATATGAACAAGTGCGGAAGGCGAAGTGTAGAGAGGCGTTCATATTACATGCAAATGATTCAAATGCACGAGTATTGCTAACAATAGCATAAAAAGTGAAAATAGTTAGTAGCATCAATTTAGGTAATTACATTAACATAAAACTGGTCTCCAAGAATAACAGCTAAAGGACGAGAAATACAAGGGAATTGACATCTATATCCTCATCTTCTGTAGAATAAGCAGCATCTATATTGTCATAGTACTCTGCATCTTTTTGGTCTTTCTCTTCTATCATATCCATATGCTCCTAAAACAATTTAAAAGGTGAGGGCCTGTTTTCCCCATCTTATTTTCAGTTCAGTTCAGTTCAGCTCAATTCAGTTCAATTCAGTTCCTAAATGATAATCATTACTATTAATTAGTTATAATTTAATTCAGTTCAGTTCAGTCTTGTTAGTAGCAAAAAGGACGTAAAAAATATCGAACACTTGATGAAATCAGGAATGTGGGATAAGCTAATTGCCTAAGAGGCCTCACAATATCAGATCTTAATTTCTCCACATTCCGCTGTAGCTGTGCGATATGCTTTAAAAGGGCCTGCAAATACAGTAATGGTAATGCATTTATTTTATATTAAACTTGGTAGACAAAAGGCAATCTGTTGGAGATAACATAATCAGTTAGTATTAGTTAACAAGAGTTGCCTTAGTTTGTTATTAGTTTGGTATAGTTTGTTAGATTGTACTAATATGATAATTAGTATAAATAGGAGGTATTTGTAATATTTCTTTACTTTTCATCAAATAATAAAAAATGTAGTTCTTTAATCTCTCCCTTTCCTCTATCTTCCTCTCTACTGTCTTCTTCAACCTCAAGCACATCAATGGCTTCCTCTTCTCCTCGTGATTATCTTCCTCCATAAACACGAATTCTAACATGGTATCAGAGCGGGAATGATCCTAGCTCGTAAATTCCGCACAAAATTCTTGTTCAAATCAGATCCCTAGTTCATCATAATTTCCCCTAAAATTTTCTGTTCGAAGTTTTCTGAATTCACGCTCAAAATTGAGTAATCAGGATTCAATTTGCCATTTATCATCTAATTTCATTCACAAATTATCTTTTCGAACCTTGAATCGAACAATTTATCGATTCTTGAGGGTTTTCCCCAATTACTAGGGTTCTTTTGCGATAATTGCTGATTCTCGAACCTAAAATTGACTGAACTGGGTTCTTCGAGGAAGTAACTTCCGGTACAGTATTCTAGTTCGAATTTCTTCTCAATATTAATTTCGTAACAAGTTGTTGATTGTTACTTCTGGATTTTATATGGGCTGCATATAATTGAGATTTTGAGATTATTATATGTTGATAAAGTTTTTGTGGTTGTTCTTGGATGGAATTTGATGGATTTGTTGGAGTTTGTACCATTGATGACTAGACTCATGATACTTGAATAGTGATTTGTTCGTTAAGTCATATGTTTGATATTTTTTGGTGTATTGTGATTGATTGGAGGTGTATGCATTGTGGTGGTTCGATTTCTTGGGATCCTTTGTCATTATTTTGGTGATTTTGTTTGGTTATTTTTTTGGAGAATTTGGTGGTTCTGTGAATTTGGATTTGCGGTTTCTTGGAGCTTGGTAATTGGGTTTGATATTCTTGTCAACATGAGTATCTTTGATCTCCAGCACATTTTATCCACTTTATTCTATTTCCATTTTCTATCTGCTGAATTTCAGCATCAAATATTCCACTTTCAATCCTTAATTTTTTTTCCCCATTGTTTTTTGTTCTGTAAACTGTAAATGTTTGATCAGTTTACTTTCATCCTTTGTTTGCTCTTCTTTTCTATCCTTTACAATCAAATTGTGTCCTCAGATTTCTTGATTAACATACAATTTCAGTTTGTTATCATTCTGTCTTCCATTCATTTTTTTTCTTTTCCCTTCAAATCTTATCAGTAGTGCATGACCGTTCGAGTCCACTTTCGTGGCTCTGTGAGGTCAGCTTTGTAAAGCCGTTCGAGTCCATTTTGTGGCTCTGTGAGGCTAGTTTTCTTCTGACCCATTGCTGGTCATTTTCAGACCCAAAGATGGTCATTTTCAGACCTATAGAGGTCATTTCTTTTGATCCAAAGTGATCCTTTTGTGACCCAGAGTTGGTCAACTTCGCCCATAGAGGCTTCTTTCTAAGACCCATAGTTGGTCATTTTGCCCATATTGGCTTATTTTCTTTGCCCATAGTGGCTTGTTTGCCCATAGAGGCTTGTTTTGTGCCCATAGAGGCCTTTGTTGTGATGCATAGTGATCCTTGTTGAGACCCATAGTGGCTTGTTTGCCCATAGAGGCTTGTTTTGTGCCCATAGAGGCCTTTGTTGTGATGCATAGTGATCCTTGTTGAGACCCATAGTGGTCTGTTTTTGTGCCAATTAGAGGCTTTTCTTGGACCCATAGAGGTCATTTTTGGACCCATAGTGGTCATTGTTGAAGATCCATAGAGATCATTTGATAGTCTTATGACTTTAACCTCCAAATCTTGATAGTCTTATGACTTTAACCTCTTGTTTGATCATTAAGATCAAGATTATTCATTTGAAAATTGTTCACTTTCAACATCTTATCCGTGCTATTTCTTCATTCCTTTCATTTTACTCTTTCTTTTCCCAAATTTGTTCCCCTCCTCATCATTTTTTTTTGTTTGGTCTGCTATGGTGTATTGGTGTATTGGTGAATTGGTTTTCTTTTCAAACTTGGAATGTTATGCAACCCTTCCAAGTTTGAGGAGGGCATGTTCTACATCTTAAATAGGAGTTGTGGTGTACATATTTGATTGGTAGTTGGTTGGGAGGACAGGAAGTTGCGGCATATATTGGATTTCTATTTTTAGAAAAGTGTGCATTGTGGTATTCTGGAGTATATTTTTGTTGGACTGAACTAGTTATGGTGATGAGTTTGGTACATTGAACAAACATATGTGCTGTGGTATGGTGGTATATGGTGGTAATTTGACTATCTGAAACTGAAAGTATACCGAGCAAAGTTCAGTACATCATCCTTGTTATGGTTTTGTGCTTTTGGGTATTTGATCATAGTAGAACAACATGCCTGCACATCAGCATGTGTAGCTCCATTACGTACTCCCTCTGCCACTACAGTAACATGTGATTTGAGCGAAGGAGTTGGTGTATTCATTCCGTACAGCAGCATGTAGAGATTTGATCACAGGTGCATTCCTCCTCGCTCCGTTTTTCAGTGCAACTCTGTTATGGTTCATATCCTGTTATTGCCAGCTGTCCTTCGTACATGCAGATACTCCATGTAATTGTACAGTTGCATCAATGTTCAAACTGGAATGTCTACAACCATTCCAGTTTGAGGGGGGATGTTGGAGATAACATAATCAGTTAGTATTAGTTAACAAGAGTTGCCTTAGTTTGTTATTAGTTTGGTATAGTTTGTTAGATTGTACTAATATGATAATTAGTATAAATAGGAGGTATTTGTAATATTTCTTTACTTTTCATCAAATAATAAAAAATGTAGTTCTTTAATCTCTCCCTTTCCTCTATCTTCCTCTCTACTGTCTTCTTCAACCTCAAGCACATCAATGGCTTCCTCTTCTCCTCGTGATTATCTTCCTCCATAAACACGAATTCTAACACAATATGATGCAGATGACAAGTTGTTTTTAGAACAGGAAAGTATTCATGAAGATAAATAATACTTCAAACTAATAAAAGTAAAAATTTCAAATAAAATCACTGCCACAAAATATCTATCCTCTCATTGATAATACGCGATGCAGAAAAGCTATATTACTCTGACTTGGTACTCGTGTCCAACACAAGTACATGTCGGGGTGCCTACTCGGCTATTTTGTGAAACACTTTTATGATTTTGGACCAAAATAAAGTGTCTCACGCTGTCACGCATGTCCAAATGTCGCAGATCCGACACGAGTACTTGAGGTGAAATGAAGAGTCTAAGTAACATTGTAGTATAGTAGGTTACGCCGTTGTAGCTCAATGGAAAATTCGTCTTAGTCAAAGACTCAAGATGTTTTTTTGGGCAGTGTGTATAGGACGCCCATAACTAAGCTTGTCCAAGGAATACAAAAATAGCGTAAGCTATAGACTTTGTCAACTAATACCAAGATGCCACCACTCTCAGCTTCAAGTGCTAATTCAGTTTCAAATTAAAATTCTTCGCCTTTAGAATGATCTTCACAAGCTCACGGTACTTCCAATTCAAACTGCAAATGCATGTTCTCAACTGTCGAAAACATAACAAAATAAGTCTCCATATATTCCACTTTGTCTAGATAGATAGATTTAAGAAAAACTCCTAAATCTATCCTAACAATAAACTATATGGACAAGGCTTTACTTCAATGCCTATCTTGTCGTTCAAACTCCGAGCAAAATTTACACAGTTATATATTGTTCATCTTAACCATATATTTTCAAAGTTGTAAAAACTATTTTTTTGTAAATGAAACTTATTTCGTAATATATTTCGAGCACTATCCGATGATATAAAGATTATAATATTCTGAATGAGCTAGCAAAAGTTACTATACTCACATTACATAGTATAAACCTAGGATATTTATTCAAAATCAAACTCTAATTCTATCTTAACTAAAACTCCTTATATTTTTCCTCTAAGGAAAAAAAAAATCCTTACGTTTTACGTAGTTATATGACTATCTATTTAATCTATAACTCTAAGTCTACATGGTTTTGGAAACTACAATATTCTCTCTATATAAATAGATGAGATTAGATTACATTGATCATACTTTGAAGCATACTAGCTCATTACAACGAAAAAAAATGAAATACATCAACATTCCCATTATGTCATCACCAAACCCTAGTGATCCTCTAGAACTTATTGGCTACGTATTCGAACCTACAACAAAAGATATATTCACTCTTTTTCTTCCTACAAGATTAATTTTAGGTCCGAATGCATTACAAAGAACTCACAAAAACGTGGTGACGGAGTTCAATCTTTACGGCAAAAAGTCGCCGGACGAGATATTCGGGAGCTCGGAAAACACTGAATTTTATTTCTTTACGCCATTAACGAAGCATAAAGGATCAAACAAGAAAGTTCGTCGCGAAATCGCCGGAAAAGGAACTTGGTTGTGCAAGAGCAAAACACAAGATTATTTTGTAGAGATAGAACAAGGGAAAGATATTGAAGCTGGTAGTAAAAGATTGTTGAAGTTTAAGTATGATGATGATAATATTCAAGATGAATGGATCATGCATGAGTACGTAGTAGAGAAAGACTATATTAACAGTTTAAGGAAGTTGGACAAATTCAAAGGAAATAATTCCAATCATAACTACTACGTAAGTTCTTTATTTTCTTGCTTGTGACTAATATCTTTTTTTTTTGAGTTTCTTTTTTAGTTGGTATTTTCTTTGTTTATATTTCATGAAAGTTGATATATGGAGTTTATGCATAATCAGACAAACGATGGATATAAAAAATACAGGGTTTTTTTTTTGTATTGTTTTATGCTTAACTTGTTTTTTTTTGCTTTGGTTTCTTGAATTAATTAAGTTATATTGAATATAGTTTGGTAGCTTTTAAAACATAACAAATTAAGTTCATTGTTTCTCTTTTCTTAAAAAAAAAAAAAAAAGAACCAAATTACAGCATGTTCGCTAGAGTAAGGAGTATAATACATCATTTAATTTTATTAGTTTTTCTGAGTTTAAGTAAGTTTGAAATTTTGATAATGTTGGATTATGTATTTAATTTTTCTTTTTACATGTATTTAAACAAACTTAACAAACGTACAAGATATTGGAGATATTAGAAAGTACATTTATTTTTATTATTTATCTTTAATTAATACAAGAATTTACATTAATGGTTTTCCTGTATGCTTTGGTACAATTAAATTTTGCAATTGCAATATTTAGGCAAACTAATATAAATTAAGAAAACAAAAGAAATTACACTTTTATATATAGTAGTACTATGCAAAGGGCACCTTGTCACTAATATATGATATATTAAGGAATTAGTGATAGATTGAAGATTATATTATTACTCAAAACTGTATAAGTAAATTGTTAATAGAAGGTTCTCAATTTTGGCAAAAGACTTAGAAGTCCTTATTTTAATTTTTTGCTACTCCATAGTTATTTGTTAATTTAATTTAGGGTTTAGGGTTTACGATAGAATAACTCAAAAGGCTAGAATCTTTGTTTTTTGTTAATTTAATTTTATTTAAAATAGTGGAATCTTGCCCACGTTCTTAGTTGCATTAGTTTCCTCCCCGATTCCAAATAGGAACAACAAAAGAAAACGGAGGGAGTACTATTATTCACAATCTTTATACGATTAAAATTCTTTTATTACTATATGCTAGAGATACCAATTCATACTGCTTTTTTTTTTTCCCAATAGCAGATTGAGGATCTTGCATTTTGTTATGTGTACAAGAAGACGGAGAAAAAGATGGAGACCATCAACAAAAGAAAAGCAATAACTTACGACTTAACAGAGGAAAGTAATACGAAGAATTTCAATGGACATCATGTGACAACAATGGACGTTCCTACACATGAACCGGACAATGATGAACATGTTCCCCAACACAATGGTGATGATGATGATGATATCTTTGGCTCACTAACGGATATCATCGACCTTAGTACTTATCCATTACTAAAACTATGATCTCTTATTCAAAACATATACTAACCTCCGTTTTTAAATAAGTGACGCACTTCTCTCTTTTATGTGAGAGTTTTTTGGGAGATGTGTCACTTATATGAAAACAGAGGAAGTATGTCTTACGATAGAGATGTTGCTACTTCGTAGGAGCTTATGTTTTCCCTTTTGGCTTAACATACATGCATGAAGTGTCTCTTCTAAGACTACTATCCTGGGGTTGTAGGCCTAAACCATTCTTGATTTTTGGTACTTTTATGAATAAATAATCTTAGTCATGAACTACATTTATTAAAAAACATTCTTAGTCATGAACTATGTATAACCAATGTATTCTATCTTTATTACATCTCCTTTCTGGTTTTTCACATTAAATCCACTCTAACAGTTGAGTGAGAATTTTAAACTTCGAAATTAAAGTTGTTTTCAATAATCTTACATTAGTATTACATGTATTCTCAGCAAGGTTAAGTGGTAAGTTTTACCCTTTTCTTATCCTCAGAGATATGAAATATGCAAATGGCATAAAGGAAAAATAATCTCTTTGATCAGGCTTAAATTAATTTGGAATATGGTTTGTAATCATGCACAGAATTTTGGTTGCCATATATAAGTATTGGGCACAAAATATTCGGCCTCTAATTTGCTATTGCTAAAACATCGATCCTAAAAGGGATAATGTTTTAACTACATTGAACCGTTTGGTTAGTGGTACTAAATGGTAGTAATGGTAATGGTTTGTAGTGTAAATTTGTGAAAACACCCATGTCAACATCCATCGTAATGCTACTTTATCTCAAAACACCTATTTTCTTCCAATAATTTCATTATCATCCATTACCACTTGGGAAGGTGGTATTGAGTGGCAATGAAAATTTATGAAGGGAAACCCATGTTTTGACATCAAGTTTCATTAACATGGATATTAACTTAGAAATATCTTCACAAATTTACACTTCAAAACATTACTATTACCACCATTTAATACCACTAACCAAACGGACCGTAAGGGTATTTGGTATTGCTGTATTGGAATAAGTTAGGGGTGTGCTATGCGTGCCATGTCCAATATGAACAAGTGTGGGAGGCGAAGTGTAGAGAGGCTTTCATGTTACATGCAAATGATACACAATTCATGTGTATTGCAATAGCACACTAAGTGAAAATAGTTAGTAGCATCAATTTAGATAATTACATTGACATAAAACTGGTAATCAGCTCCCTCCTATGTTGCTTGGCTCTGTACACTCTTTCTGTGTCCGATCTGCATGATCTCTAGTGCCCTACTTCAATTTCACAATTATATACAGGTGCTCTCTCCGTGGTGCAACTCGAAACGCCACAAGACATTACATTCTCGCACTCACCTCATGGACCACCACGCCTCACGGAGATGTGCCAACCGTCTCATGTTCTACCTACTCTGAAACAATGAAAAAAGTTTTTGTGAAGAGATATCATTGTATCAAATTGCCTGACCAATTAGACCACTATTAATCAAACGAAAAAGTGTAGAAGAAACAATTTTTACCTTGACAGTTGTTTCTTCTGCTTTTTTCTGTTGACTGGAAAATACTAGTAATAAGAAGTGTCGCTAAAACTTTCAGTTTCATGCTCGTCATCACCCTCGTCATTGTAGGTTGTGAGGTATGCCTCATCTCCTTCCGCCTAAGGAATTATCACAGTCAACAACAAAAACGAACTAGAGTAACAGCTAAAGGATGAGAAATACAAGGGAATTGACCTCTATATCCTCATCTTCTGTAGAATAAGCAGCATCTATACTGTCATAAAACTCTGCATCTTTTTGGTCTTTTTCTTCTATCGCATCCATATGCTCCTAAAACAGTTTTTTAAAAGGTCAGTCTTGTTGGTCGCAAAAAGGACAAGAAAACAAAATCGAATACTTGATGGAATCAGGAATGTGGGATAAGCTAATTGCCTAAGAGGCCTCACAATTTCAGATTTAAATTTCTCCACATTCCGCTGCAACTGTGCAATATGCTTCAAAAGAGCCTGCAAATAAAGTAATGGTAATGCCCAAAATTTTAGATTAAATTTGGTACACAAAAGGCAATCTGATGCAGATGACAAGTTCTTTTTAGAACAGGAAAGTATTCATGAAGATAAATGATACTCCTACTTCAAACTAATAAAAGTAACAGACTAATGTAAAAATTTCAAATGAATCACTGCCACAAAAACAGATAAATATTATTTAGTGATTTGTAGCATAGTCACTGTACTGATAATGGCAGGATATAAAACGCAATCATGTAACTAGAAAACATAATCTAAAGCATTGTTTTCCGAATCTCTCAACATTGTGCAATGAGAAAGGAGTAGAAGTTTAAATTGTGCTGGCAGGGACCTATTCTACCCGTAGTCCTGTACTCAATGACAAGGATCTGGTATGGCTGCCAACCTGAGTGTCCAACCCTTGCTTGCAAAATTTGCAAAAAAAATCACTCCCTTGTCCTTTTTAATTCTTCCACTTCTTTTACAAAGTCAAAATTGGTAAATTTTGACCTTTGCTAATATACTGCGTAGTACATGTTAGATTCATTTGGACAAGTATTTTTCGAATAGTAACTTTCTTTATTTTTTCGTAACAAAATATATTTAGTGGTCAAATGTGTGCATTAGAGTCCGTGTTTCGCAACAAAATATATTTAGTGGTCAAAGGTGTGCATTAGAGTCCGTGTTTCGCAACAAAATATATTTAGTGGTCAAAGGTGTGCATTAGAGTCCGTGTTAAAGAAGTGAAAAAACTAAAAGACGATGGGCCTTTTTTTATTAAAACAAAAGTTTAAAGTTCTCTAATTAAGCTTTTTCAAGGAGCTATATGAGGCCCTCAGGCCCTCACATCTCCACTTCATATAGCATTTTTCTAGTTGCTATGTCCACGTCTGTGCAAGTGTCCTTATTAATGTTCAAAAAGTTGAACTAATCACTACCTATCATGGCTGGGCTTTACTCATCAAAAGCTAAAAGTGCAGAACTACTAGCTCAATGTGTTGAAGAATCACGTGAAACCACCAAATTCATCTTCTCATTGACAAAGCAAGGTGCAGAAAAGTACCTCACGCCTTTGCAGCTCAATGGAACGCGCTAAAGCCTTCCTCTTAGTCAAGAGGTTTTTTGGCCTCAGTGTAGATGGACGCTGATAAGCTTTTCCACGGAATACAATAATAGCGTAACCTTTAGAGACTTTGTCAACTGAAACCAAGATGCCACCACTCTCAGCTTCAAGTGCTAAAGCAATGTTTTTTACATCATCAAAATTCTTCGCCTTTAGAATGATCTTCACAAGCTCACGGTACTTCCAGTGCAAATGCATGTTCTCAACTGTACCATCAAAAACACCACGTCTACCTGAAAGAGAAGAAACACACCACATATCAGCTGATATCACCAGACCAGAAATTAAAAATTTGCCACCAATCACAATGACTCATACCAAGAAGTAGAAATGCTTTCATCCTCAAACCAAGCTTTCTAAACATGAATCTCTCTTCATCAGTAATACTTTCAGGATCCTGCTGTTGATCTGCTGGTTTCAAGTACTCTTCCACTTTTGACAAGGTTTTTTCTGCTTTCAGTAGCTTCCGTTCAGCCTGCCAGATATTTTGAGCTTTATGTCATGGAGAGCATATACACTACATGTTGCATTGCTTTTCCAATCAAAGAACATGACCATGAAATGCAAGGTAACCATGTCCAATTATATCTCAATTTAAAATGAAGGTTGAGGCTGACATAAGCAAACCAATTATACATTGCAAAGAAGATAAACTCTGTACAACCTCCCACCATCAATTAACCAATTACTTGTCCAACTTAACTCAACGAAAAACAAAAGAAGAAGAATACTTATAGGAAAAGTAAAACAAAAGAAGAAGAAAGATGATTATTTCCTTGCTTCTTTTCCTTTTTAAGATACTTCCTCAACATTATCCTAGAAATGCACTCTTTCATTCTCCTAAACCTTTAATTTTCCACATAAAAAAAGGAGATTAGAAACCAGAGGAGAGCAGTTCTCTGCAAAAGCAGCACTGAATCTATTGATCATTTTGGGGGTAAAATTATCAATTCAAAAAACCTTTCTTTAGATCTTAATCTACACAAAACAAGTCTCGATATTCCACTTTGTCTTCTGCATAAGCTATGGACAAGGCTTTACTTCACGGCCTATCTTGTCATTCATAATCTGAGCTGGAGTTATACAGTTATACCCTCTTTGTCCATTGTGGTTGTCCCATCAAATATCAATCCACTGCTTAGAATTAGTCTGATTAAAACATATCCATCCCCTTTACCTCCCTGAAGAGGAGCATAATTTCCAGGCTCAGAGATCCTAAAAGCTGATTCTTATCACTATGACATATGAATTGCACCTGTATATAATCATCCCCATTTGATATTTGATATCCAACAAGTCCACCAAAACTTTCTGATACACAAAAAGATCTAAACCTCCCAACAGCAAGCCTTCATTCACAACCATCCCAAGGCCTAAATATATTGACTATATCACTACTTCCAAAAAAGGTCGGCTAAAACTTCTCTACCTCTGGTAAAAGAGCCATCAGCAAACCTCTTATAACAAAATTCCAGATATCCTAGAATTAGTATTCTGCTTGAGCTAATCTTATTAACCCAATCAGTCTTACCACTAACTAACAGCCTCTCCATTCTTACCCTGAACCTTCATAATCTAACATGAAAAATGTTAGCTCAAGGATTGTTGTTTATGCCCCTCATATGTATGACCTTCAGCTTCTTTGATGAGATCTTCCATTTTGCTAGATATAACATTCAGTGGTACGATTGGATGAAATTTTCAATAGCACTGAATAACAAAGTCTAAAGCTTCCACACCACTTGTTACCAAAAACTTAAACAAGAATTCCCTTCAACACACCTGCTTGAATTCCATTGTTCACTGCTTCATGAACACAACTTTTGACTCGTACCATCACACGTGCCTCCAACTATTCACCCTCATCCATTGCCCGATTCATCATCCTATACAATCACTCACCCTCCTCACATGCCTAGGTGCCTCCCAGTTCCCACACATGTTGTCATGGGTCGTCACAAAATCTAGCTCTCCTTCAGGTAAGATCAGAAAACTCCATCCATCTGTCACCCCATAATAAGTGAAAGAGGATTGAAGATATCAGGTGCTCCAATTTCAGTAAACCTGTGCTGAAGAGATGGAAGTCTACTGATAAGAGATGTATTGATTCTCAAGAGGATAAGAGATGCATAAAAGTCTCCCTAAAGCATGGACTGAATAGTTATAGGAAAGGGTGTTGTTCGACATACACCCCCCATTTTAGATTTAAATCTTACACAGCTTGGTTTGGGCACATTTATTAAGGAAGAGAAGAGAGTCTTTGCTTTTTGGATGAGGAGATAGATAGTGGGGACCCATTGTGCCAAAATGGGTACAGCAAGTGTGTAATATACTAACTTGAAAGTTGAAACAGAGGGAGTAACAAAAATATAATTGGTGAAACGGCTTGGAAATCAATTTTTTCCTTATGCTTATGCGTCCATCTCCAAAATCAATGAAATAAAAAGGGGAAAATACTAAAGCAAAGAATAATACCCAATTTTTTCATATACAACCAATTTTCCTAAGGATATGGAGAAAGAGACCAACTTGAAAATTAGGAGAAGAAGCAAATTAAATGGCTAGGGATGAGGTATAGCAGCAAACTTGAAACTGCATCTCGCTACCGGCTGGAAGCTTACACATAACGCAAAAGTTATAGATTGATTTTTGCTACTATCTTCATAATCTCTCTTGTCTATTGACAACTATTAATGGAAAGTTCTACTAAATTAAGGTAGATTAGTGAATGATATTTCTGGTTGAGCCTAAAAGTCGAGCTACAATTTTTTTGATTATATAACTAGGTAGGGGAAACATCACATATTAATGAATCCAAAAGCCTTATATCCAGAATTCATATCTCTAGTAGTGAAAAAGTGAATAGCTGAATCTTCAAGAGTGTAGCATCTTTTGAGGGAGCTAGTCAATCTGAGCCTGTTTGGTGAGTAATTAATGTTTTTTCCCCAGATATATTCAATTATTCTCTGTAGTTTGGTTAAATTTTTAGAAAATTTCTTGATAACTCTCGAACTATGAAGCTCACTTGCTTTTGCAGGGGGGTATAAATGTTTAATCATAAAAGAGAAACCTTTGTGTGCATTCATGGCTCATGCACGCTTATGTGCGTGGTAGTGTGTGTCACTAACGAGTAACAAGAGAGGGAGAGAGTGTGAGATGTCACTTGATGTTATCACCATTCTCGTCATGATATAAAGAACTGAAGGAACTTACAAAAGCAAGCTTCCCTTCTAGCTTCCTGATAAGGTTGGCATGCCTCATTACTTCAGCTTGTCTAAGCACCTTTTCTGTCTCATGATCGTCAATTTTCTTTCCCCACTTGGTGTTTGCATCCAAAGTTTCAGAGAGTGTACCAGCAGCTCCACGATGTTCTATAGTTTCGGCAGAAGGTATAAATGCGCCTGAGGCTCTTGTTCGTGCCAGCTCCTCTTCATCTTGAAGGTCCTTCACCAATCTTTCCCTTTCTAACAGAACTTCAGTGACATTTGATGATAAGAAGTCCTTTCCCCTGTAAAATACCAGGAAATCCTTGTTCCTAGAAAGGAGAATTCCTCCAGTCAACCTCTGCATGAAATTTAAGAGAATATTAAAAACACGCAAAAAATGAATTCGACAATAACAAATTGCCGATCTCCTAATGGAAATAGATTCAAAAGTCCTGGAGAGGCTTCATATTGAATTAGAGCATCCAAATCAACTAGATACAATGCAGCGAGATGTCTTATTTCAGATAATCAGGAAAATATCACAGCAATAAATTATGCATTAGCTGACCTTGATGTCCTCAGCCATTTTCTCACTTGTCGTAAGCTGAACACCACGTTTCAGAGCGACTTTTGCAATGGAACTTCTTTCCCATAACTTGACAATGGCAACTGCCAAACCCTCTAGTTGCCTACTTCTGCCTGAAAACAAAACCTAGCTACAGTTACAAAAAACTAAGCATCCAGCAGGTAGAATCACAGAAGAGTTAGCATACCAAGAGCAAAATGAGGGGGAAGTGTTCTAGCAATCCTTTTTAATGCTGTAGACTCCTTCATTCCAATAGTACGTCTGACTCCGTAAGGAAGCAATCTAAATGGTGGCTGGTATCCAGGAACTAAATTTGGCAGCAAATCAGCATCTACGGGTAATGGGTTATCGCCCGGCCAGTCCATATATCTGGGCCCAAGATCAGATAATAACTTGTCTATTTCGTCCTCATACTTTACATCCACTAAAGATTCAGGATCTTTCTTGTCATCACCAGTTTTTATGAGGTTCTCTTCTGGATATCGTTTATTACCATAAGAATCATCCTGTAGAGGATTTCTTATATTTTGATCAAGCAACAAACCGCCAGTAACCTGAGTTTTATTTTTCTTGAAAGTCCGCCCAGGAACTTCATAGCTCACTCCTCGATATATAGAAGCAGATGTCCCTGACCTCCAAATAACAAGACCACCGGTTTTTCTCTGAATTGTAAATGAAGAATAATTTCAATAAATGTACAAGAAACTAAAAGCTTGCAAACTATAACTACAAGAAGTTCAATAAATATACAGTGAGTAAAGTCACACACTTTCATATATAGCAGAGAGAAATCGCTACATTTGATGCATTAAAATAGTAACGAAGTATCAACATGAATTTACATCCCCTTAGAAATAATCAACTTTCTGGCCATGCTTATCCCAGGGGCCAGAGTTATGTTTAGGCTTTATAGATTTAATTGTCACTCAACTTTACATGTGGTCATCCTACTCTTTTGGCAAGGCAATAATTAGTCTTTAAAGCTCAAGCTTAAGGGAAATATTTATGTCAAAAAGGAAAGATCAAACTCATTAACTTCCTCAGTGAAGATCAACAACCAAGTTAAAAGCAACATGAGTACATCCACCCATCCATTTCATCTTTTTGTATTGGCTCTCTTTCTTATTAAATTTTAATTTTCAAGCCAGTGGCTCGGAATTCACAATTATTGCTGATATAAAAGTCTTCAGAGGTAAGGGAAGAGTAGACTTTGTAAGCACACAAGCACCGGTAGTGTTAAAAAGTTCCTCCACTAAACGAGATTTAGACGGGTTGATAATGAGATGTATTCACAAACTTGATTCAAAGTGTTTGCTTGAAGTGTGGTTAAGATGGTTGAACTTGAAAAGTGTTTCACTAAATAACTGATTTAGCTTCTCAGTCCATCTCCTTAAACAAAGAAGCTCCAAAATCAATCATAAATAGCCATATAGATAAGAAGTGGACACCCCTAAGACAAAATCTTCAGGTTAAACCAATAAATAAGAAGTTCTATCCTCCTCTTTCAATTTCCCTGTTAATACCAGCAACAAGTAATTACTTAACCGAAGTCATTATCTATAAAGTACATTAATAATAATGACGATTTGTGAAGTGCATACCTTAGTGCATGTTCATAAGTATGAGAGACACGTAAGATTAAAAGAGGTGGGTATGAGTTGAAAGATATATACACTAAGCTACATGTGTAGGATTTTACAAAAGCTCTATTCCCTTAATATCTACGCTTTATAGTTCACATTCACTCAATCGCGAATAAGGATCATTTGTTATAACTTTTGAGCCATTCATGTATATGCACCTTAACCATAAAAACCACCAAGGTCTTTTATAATTTCCAAGTTTAAGTAAATTTGGTTTTGTCCTTAAAAACCCTTTATCAAACTCGAAAATTCCAGGTGATTTTTCAGGATAAGTTTTTGATTTGGTGATCGGATCTGCTGAGGAGCTTAGTCAAGGGTTGCTAATTTACCCCACGGTAGGGTTTAATGTGAACATCGGCCAATGAAACTAAAGATTTGTCTCTACTAACGTAAGGGCCTTATTAAAGACTTAGTTCAAAGTGTTTAAGTTAAATATATACTTGGTGTGTTCTCTTCAACTTATAAAATAAGTTTCAGGTCCAATAAGTTCAGATAAGGTGTAATCGGGTTTGATCGAGTCGGACACAACACTCAAAATAAGTTCCAATAAGGGTCAATTATGTCTAATAAGTTCAGTTCAGGTTTTTTGGCACAATAGTGTTCAATAAAAATTATTTGACAAATGAAACATGCAAATGGATGCATGAAACAGTCCTAAGTATAGAGTATCTCTGGGCAATCTATAAAAGAAATTCAGATGCGAATATGATGATTAAACTCGCCAATGGTAAATGCTTGGACAAGTAGATGAGCATAATGAAGTTTTTAAGGAAATATGATGATGAAACTTCTGGAATCAATTACGGATGTGTCATTATTTGAAAGACTCCAGCAATGTGCTTTATGCACTATATGAGTTAAGAAAGATACATTTGTGCAACTGCAGCCTTGTTGGCAGTGTCTCCCGTATGTCTTATTGTGTTATCAATTAATACTAGAAACCACCAAAAACAAAATGCTCTATAGCACTTTCTTAAAATATGTTGAGTTTACTAGCTAAGCTAAATGACATAGCAATAACTTTAATGGTAAGTAAAGAAGAACGGAACCATGAGAAGCAAACCTCGAGAATCTCATGCATTCGCTTCATATTTAGCGCAGGAGGACCCTCTACTTTTAGTCTCACTATTTCTGCGGATTTCCACTTCTCATATATTGCATCCACCACAGCTTGTGTAACGCCTCCACCACCTATCTTCAATTTTTGCTTTGTTTTCAAAGTCAAATTCCTCAACCTCCTCAGCTCAGACTCTGGTAGAGTAAGCTCAGCCATATAAGTTCTGCTTCGCATTTTCACTGAATTTTTGGCTTCATCTACTTTTGGAGCAGGTTTCTCCCATGGAAATCGAACTTCCTCATCAACGTTAAATCCTTGTTCTATCCCTAAAGATAGATTCTCAGAAAATCCACCATGTGTATTAGGAAGCATCCCTTCTTCCACATAGAATATATCCTCAACTGAACCTTTCTCAATTACCCTTTCTTTGTCATCATCATATTCATTAGCATCATCCATGTAGCCAAACTTTTTCAGCTTTTCTACAATCCTATCCATCGTACTGCTACCTGCGTGAGTACTAGATGAGTGACCACTAGAATTAAATGAATTCAGCACATTATCCCTGCTTCTGTAGTTCAATGCCAGTCGAGGTGTTTTTGGAGGATTACTTCGGCGGGTTTCCTTCCACTTATCTAGCCAAGCACTCGATGAATTCCCATCAGTTCTAGTTGGCTGAGAAAATGATGTTTGACTAGAATTCTCATCAAATCTATTTGACTGAGACAATGATGTTTGACTAAAGGACCTTTGATTCTTATCCTTTCTGTCCAGAAATCTTGAGTTCCTTGGTAGGCCCTGCTCATCAATTGAAAGTGACCATATAAAATTCTGGTTTGAGCAGTAATTGCGGCTCCCAAAAGAACTAGAGTAACTGTACCTAAGTAGTGGCATAGGAATGCCATGAAACTTCGAGAGTGAGCTCTGCAATGAGTCTATGAAACTAGTTGGGCAGCTGTGACAACTCTGAACAAAAGACATCCTTTTGAATGCAGACTCAAATCTAGCAAAACAAATAGAATGTCAAAAGGAGTACTATAATGCTAATATACAAAATTAGACTTAATACAATGACTTTATTAACTTCAATATTATGTTTGACACGAAAAGTAGGAAAAATACAGCCCAATAAATGCCCAATAAGAATACAGCCCTACCCTCTAATTGTTCTACTTAGATTTTTTAGATAGTCTATTCTCTTTTACTTAATTTTCAAGATAAGGATCTCCTAACTAGCAGCAAAAGCGTGTTCGGAAATTTAGGAGTTGTAAGCAAAATTTATGTAGGGTGCCTAAGCCACCAACTCTATAGTCTACATTTCATTTTAACCTTCACTGATTCGTAAAGAAATAAAAAACATAAAAAAGTTCACCATCATCAGATTACAACATTTCACACTCAAAAGACAATAAAATTATAAATCCTAGAGAAATCACAAGCAAACCATAAAAACCTACAACCTCAAGGGAAACAAAAGATACTAGGTAGCCAAGATGATGAAGGATGAAATAAAAACCAATAAAACTTCTAAGAAAGCACCATTACACGGTTTTATCTCCTTCCTATGTTTTCCCTCTTTTTTGAATCTCACTAAATCTTATCATCCTATGTTGATCAAATGCTCAACTATATCAAACCAAATTGGTCCTTAACTTCAAAAACAAAGATTATAATCAACACAACATTAACATCAAGCTATTCAAAATGAGAAACTTTCCCACAATTGGTTCTCAAAGTTCATATATAATCATACAAATTACTGCTTTATAAAGGAACTGAAAGTAGTTAACTAGAATTAAATAAAAATTATTTAGAGTAATTATATGGAGTATAAACATCATCATAAAAGTGGGTCCGAAAATCAGAATTGCAAAAAGCTTCATTCTTTCATATATTCTTCTTTCTAAGAAAAAATCCCATCCCAAAAAAATTAAATTACTACAATTACTTCAATAGATTAATTGATTTCACCCAATTTAAACCCTTTAATTTCAGATAAAAGCCATAAAAATGGCATTATAATTCAGATAAAATAAGTAAGAAAGAAAATGAGGATTGAAGAGATGAACATACCTCAGGCAAACAAGACCCAGTACAGAAAAACGAAGAATGGTTGAGCTTAGCTTAAGGGTAATGAAAGAGGAGAGAAGATTTTGTATTTTCTGGGACAGGGAGAGTGGAGAATTGGAGAGTGAAGAATGTGAAATATGAAATACTCTCAAGTCTCAACAATGTTTTAACTTTTAGCAGGTGTGGCAATTAGTTGAGGATCATTTTCTTTTGGGGGTAGACATTTAGGGTGCGTTTTTTTCGAATAACTCCCAATCAACCGAACTTATCGAACGTAATGAATTAAATTAAACTGAACTGTATTTATTGGATATGGTTGGACCTGATTCAACTTATTGGACCTCATTGAACCTGATTGGAACTTATTGGACGATTAGAAACTTATTAGGCGCTTATTGGACGCGATTGGAATTTATTTGACAAAAAATTGGATGAGTAATAACATAAATATTACCCCGAACATAAATAATATCCCTCAAAATTTATTATGACTTAATAGTTATTAAAATTTATCCTTCGAAAAAATAGTAATTATTAATTATCTTTTATAATTAACATTTTAACAAAAAAAATATTATTTATATACTTGCTCGTACACAACTTTCACCACTAATAATATATCTAATAGTCTTGCTTTGATTTCATAAATCACTAGTAGGAAATCAATTAATAACATTCATATCTTTCATTATTATTACTAACGAAAAACATGTTATCTCTAATTATTTAAAGACGAATTGCAAAATATTATAATTATGATGATCATTACGGTTAATCTTATTTGACTATGATTATAATATTTTTTAATAATAACATAATTAGCTAATAGTAATATGAATAATAAAATAATAGATAATAATGCAAATATAATACTATATGATCATAATGGTACTTTAATTAAAAAATTAATAATAACATAATCAGCTAATAGTAATATGAATAATAAAATAATAAACAATATTACAAATATAATACTATATAATAATCATAGTGGTACTTAAATTAAAATTTATTGATCATTGACTATTTGGATCTTATTGGAACTTCTTGGACCTGATTAAACCTAATTGGAACTTATTGCATCTGATTGTAACTTATGAGACCTTATTGGACCCGATTGGAACTTATTGACCTGATTTGAACCCGATTGAAACTTAACCGAACCGAACCGAACCGATTGGACCGAAACTTAATTTATTAAGGTGAAGAGAACGCATCCTTAGAGAGAGCCGCAAATGAGATAGAAGGGATTTGATCTCAGGTTTTCACACCATCTTTCAAGATTTGTAGAAAGTTTTGGGTGGATCGGACTAATAAACTATATCACAAAAAAATCAATTATATTAGAAATATCGACTATATCAAATAAAAATTGACAATATCGGAATATCAATAATATCGTATTAAACCTGGCTATATAATAGGTGATTATATCATACAAAGACTTACTATATCAAATAGAAACTTACTACTTCATCCGTCCTAAAATAAATGAAATTATGAAACACTTACTATTTTAGTTCGTTTTCGTGTCTTTTATTCTTTTTTAAAAGTTTTTATTTTTTATTTTTATAAAAAGGGTTATCAAAGGGACATTTGTTACACTCAACCTAAAGTGTGGGCTTCCAGCTAGGGCCGACAATCTTGGGTCCATGGGTTGGTTTTCCAATTGTTGAGAAAACACATCATAACTAATAGTTACAAATTTCGAGTTAGGTCAAGTTCGAGTTAGGTAGAGATTGTCAATCCTAAAGTAATTGAACTCTGATATCATGAAATAAATCGCGTTTGTAATTGGTCTCGTATCGTGTACTTGTTTTTTCTCAATAATTAAAGTGTGCACGCTCTCTCTATAAAACTTCCTCTATCTCTAATTTCTTGCTCCATTATTTTGTGGTCAAAGCTCATAAATTTTGATATTTTTAGAAAACTCATAATCTTTTATAGTGAAATTTCAACGCGCCATTTTGTTGGTGTCAAAACTCATAAACATTGACTATAAAATTTCATTAATGTGTAGAAAAAAATATCATCATGCTCGATCTTGTTAGATTCATCATAACATGTATTTTTGAAATATCGGCTTTATATTGTTTTTAGTAATATAATATGTAATGATTGGAGCAATGAATCAGGGAAGGAAGAAGTATCTTTTGAGGTGTAAAGTTGTATATTCTATCAAAGTGATATTACCAAAAGTGAATAAAATTTTATAACAAAATAGTTTACTAATAGTTTAAAAATAGACCAAGCAAAACAACCCAACTTAAATCCAAATTCATTTGCAAAAAATGGTTTTGAACAAGAAATTGTGACTCAAAATTTAATTGTACATGAATTTGAAGTTCCAAACAATTCGAAATTTCTTGGGCCAAAACGTCAATCGATCATTAAACCATTACTTTTTTAGTATTAATTAAAGATTGTGAGAACTTTGTTGCCAAAATTACCTTTAAATTTTTTAATTACTAGTTAAGCATGATTTTTGTTCAAATTAAACATCATTAATTTGTATAGTTAGATTTCATTTTGAATAACATTATTCAATATGACTTGCTATAAGTGACATATTATGTACCCTACGTGTCCTATAATAAACACAATAAATTGACTTATTAACACTTATCGATTTTATAACTTTAACCAATGTTTTCTCTAATTACATAGTATTAGTAATGAAAATTTGATAATCATTAAAATATATATTGAAACATATCTAAAGAAATAATACATTAAAACAAATCCAACAACATCTTACACATTAATATCTTATTTCATATATTAGTAAAAACTTATGGTTAAAGTGAGGTATATAAATAGTACAAAAAGTCAAACGAGTTGCATTTATTTTGGGACGAAGGGAGTATAGATGTTGGGTTGACTTGAAATCATATGCTTTTGGTCTATTGTATTAAGTGAACCCAAAGTCAACCTTCCCCAATAGGACCCTATCTTAAAAACATCTATATATAACTTGCTTAATTCGACAACCAGTGATGGATCTTGGACAAAAAAAATCTAAAGGGCCAAATTCAAACCCCCAACCACTAAGATAAAGGTTGAACCCCCCAACCACCTGTGAAGCTCTTAACACCAACTAAAATCCTCCTCTGCGACCAACTATATGTATGAGGTCTAGTTACAATTTACAAGTGATATATTTTAATACATCACTAATATAATATGTGTTCTTCATACCATCATATAATTTCTTTAGTAAATCTTATGTAAGACCGTCTTACCACAAAATTAGTGTAAGTTCACCTCACTTTGTTTCCTAAAGGGTCGACTTTGTAAGTTCGAAAGGTCACTTTACGAGTTAAAGGGACCAATTTGAGATAATGGATCAGCCTGTGTCTTAAAGGGATCACTTCACTCACTTTGTACCATAAGTGACCCTTTTAGGACAACAAACTATCCACGTCTTACCATACAAAACGTATTGGATGGATCAGATTCACAATAATTTATTGTGCACCCAAACTGATTTTATCACATAAAAACTAACTATATTAGAAAAAACGACTATATCTTTGAAAATCGATCATATAAAAAAAAATCAACTATATCATACAAAAAGTTCGACTATATGAAAGGTGATTATATCATACAAAAACCAAGTTATATCAAAAGAAACGACTATATCATATGGTTTAGGTGCATAATAAGTTATGGTGAACTCGTTTTTCATTCAAGTTTATTTTTTGCTTACCATAAATCATAGTAAGACAATTTTATATAAGATTTGTAGTATTTTTTTTCCCTCTTGCAACAAAAGAAAAATAATATAATCTTGTTTTAAAAAAAATGTTGGATAGATCGGGGATCATGCACTTTTAATTACAGTTTACAAAACTGTTTGGATGGGATCCGTTCCAAGCTGTGATATAGGAGTATCTTCTCACCCCCCAAAAAAAAAGAATTACATGTGAAATTCTTTGCCTTTTCTTAAGCTCGCGTTAATGTGATCCATTTTTGTTTTTTAAAGTAAGGTATAAAAAGTATTATCCTCAAAAAACCCTTTAATATAAAATTTATTAGAGTGCTTAATCAATAATATACACCATGATTCTTCGAAAAAAAAATATACACCATGATCCTGAACACGATTCCCGGGAATCTTATCTAATTTTCTTACCACTTCACGAAAATAATTGATTTGGTTGAGCGGAGGTGGAGGAAGAGTTTGGGGGGTGTATTATATTTTAGATTAAGATAAGATTACATGCATTCCATGAAAATCAAAGTTAAAAACTAAAACAAAGTTTGACATGTACTTTTATTATTATTATTATTATTATCTTGTTACATGGGAAAAAACTTTGTTTCAAATTTTTTTTTTTTTAAAATATAAATTAATATCTACCGCAGTTTTATAATTCAGGCGCACATTATATTTATATCACTAGTATTTAGGTCATTACTACTCCAGGTGTAATGAAAATTTTCACTTCTTAATATTTTACTTTAAAATGATAATACTAAATATGACTTGGTGTAATGGTTAACACTTTAATATATGAACTTGAAGTCATGAGATCAAATCTTATACAAAATATTTTCTATTTTTTTTATTGTATGTGAATTACATGGATTAAAAAATCCTAATGGAAGAGCGGCACGTGGCACCATTTCTTGTTTAGGAACGCCTTTTAATATATTTATATAGTTTATATTTATATCATTTAAACTATAAAGTATTCCTTTTGATGCACTACCAACTACCAAGGAATTCTAAAGTTTTTTCTTTCAATGATAATGCAAACTTTACAAGGTTAAAGTGAAAATATGTAAATTTGATTTAAAAGAGATAGTGAACAAGGTGGCTCGCACATTTTGGGTAGTGTAGCTGAGCAAAAATGAGCTTAGTAGTTGACCTATATATATTTTCGGGCACCTTTACAAACTCTGGCATAAAAATAATTCTATATGTCATCAACTTATTTTCTTATACAAAAATAGTTTATCTATTTATACAAAAATAACAAAAATACATATTTTCTTATACCAACCTACCAGTCAGTTAGAACAGATCTCTATATGTCTTAATTTTAATCAGCTAAATGACAAATAGAAAAATATTGTATCCCATATATAGAAATTTAAGTACATTCACCATACGCCCGAAGTATATCGTAATGCGACATCCAAAAATTATTTTTCTTTGATCATTTACTCATTTGAACTTTACCCTCATATAATTGTTGGTCATTTATAATTTTTCAAGTGAGCAAGAGCAAGAAAAGAACATAAGATGAACCATGCTCAAAATATACCGACAAAAGTTATACTATTAAAACTCCTAAGAAAAAACTTTAACACGCAATTCAGCCAAATAATCACTCCCCCATTATTATCCTATCAAAAGATCACAACTCATCATGACAAGGCCAAGAAAACTAAGATAATGCTAAATTAGCATGTCAGTCTTATCACAGAATGCCAGAAAAGTCAACTGAATAATCTATTGAATTCTGCCTTATCTCTCCTTCAATAAATTACTTCCCCAATACAGGCAATACTTCATAGTTTGAAAATTTTGCATAAACTAATGAGTGTTTTGGGAATTCTTAGAAAAATAGAGGATAATTCGGGATATTGTTTTTTCCAAAATTATAAAAATATTACCGATATATATATAAAAAATTATAAATAGTGCATATATTTGATATAATTATGTAGTCTCTCGGTTGATGTTACCTAAAATTTCTCATGAACGGTGAACCTGATAAGAAACTAGATATATATAAATAGTGCATATATCCGATATAATTATATGTAGTTTCTCGGATGTTACCTAAAATTTCTCATAAACGGAGAACCTGATAAGAAACTACATATATATAAATAGTGCATATATCCGATATAATTACGTAGTTTCCACGTTGATGTTACCTTATTTTCACATGAACCTAGTACTAAATTAATTATTTCGTTATTTATGTCACTGTATTTGGCCAGGCTTTGGCTATATATACAAACCCATCACTTTCTTGTCTTTATACACCCATGCTGTAGTGATCAAAAGTAACCAAACACAGCACTAAACTCATCAATCATCCATTTTTAAGAAGAAAAAATAATCTGAGAGAGGAAAAAAATAAAATAGGTGGGTATTTGATCTTGCATTCATCTCATATCTTCCTCTATATAAAGTAAATTTCCCAGTTTTTTCTTTATTTATTTATTTTCTTCTGATTAATTAAATTAATCAAATCTCAAATTTGGCAGAAAGAATGGCAAGTGTTGATGTAGCTGTGCTTGAGCATGGTGAAGTTGACAAAAAGGTGCAAAACGATGTCGTAAGTGGTTGCTGCCATGGCAAAGGTCCAGGCTATGCTACTCCCTTGGAAGCCATGGATGGGCCCAAAGAAGCTCTCCTTTATGTTACTTGTGTTTATACTGGTATATAAATCTCTTCATAACAAGATTCAATCTTTACTGTTATTTGCCTTTTTCACTTTGCTCTATTACCTATTTATGTTCACAAATTCTTGGAAAAGACGCGTGTGATGTTAGCATGATATCAGCTGGTCTTACGTTAACACTGTCTCTTTAAAAAAACAGACTGATTTATGTTAGTATCTTAGATTATATATTTCCTAGATTAAGTACTATATAGATTTTTTTGGGGTTGTAGCAGTGGTAGAGCTAGGATTTCTCTACTAGGAGGCGGAATCTATATAACATTTCGAATAATTAGTGCAAATAGGGAGGTATGAACACAAAATACGGGGTCTTGAAACAATTTGAACCATTTAATAAACAATTCAACTACTTGGTTTTCAATGTTTTGGTTTTCAATGATGTAACTAGTGCTTTGGTTTTCAATGTTTAATATATCCAAAACCTTAGGCAAGGGCGTGGTAGCATGGCCTACCCCTACCCACATGATTGTGCCACTGGGTGTAGGGAGTCTCAAAGGACGAAATTTGATCTCAGGTCTTGGGAATCACCCTTAATGACTAAGTCAGTTGACATTCGCTAAGGTGCCAAGCGGTCCGTAGTTTGAATGCTGGGAGAGGAGTAACTATCTTGTGGGTCATTTTTTGTTGTATATGATATGGATGATACTACTTTTTGTCAGTGGAAGTCTTTGATAGAGTTTCTGAAGTTATTTCTTTTGCATGTCAAGTGATGGGTTTTCTGCTAACAGTTACTGTTGTGATTAATTAAGATTAAGAAATTATGGGAATGAACCAAATTAATGTATGGATTCAACTAAGGAATATGTTTGGATTTGTATGATTTCTGTAAGATGGGTTTTGATTGGAATTGTAAAAGTTTAATTTGGTATATTTTGGGATTATTACATGTCTCAGAGATGGACAAATACATTGATCCTGAAGGTTGAAAATGTGTTGACTGTGATTGGTTGTTCCTCTCGCGAGCACATTACTCAATTGGAGTGGGGGATTACAACTTACAAGTAGAAAAGGTTATTTAGTTGGAAAATTAAGTTTGTTGTATTAAATTAACAACTTGGTTAAAATATAAATTCTGAAGTAATATCTTGTCAGAAGTTCCTTGTTAAGTCTACATATCAGGCAATTAACTTGATTTATATCACATTTTTCATTCATTATATGTTACATCTGAGTTTGCCTGTTGCCTTAATTTGTGCAAATTTCAATTTTTGTTAAATGTTAAGTTTACATCTTTTCTGCAGGAACTACGATACAGAAGCCTGACTACTTGGCCACAGTTGATGTGGATCCAAACTCTCCTACATTTTCGAAAGTTATTCATCGATTGCCTGTCCCTTATTTGGGGGATGAGTTGCATCATTCAGGTTGGAATTCCTGCAGCTCTTGCCATGGAGTACCATCTGCTGACAGACGTTTTCTTGTGCTTCCTTCTCTGATGTGAGTCTTGTTTAACTTATATATACCCTGGTGCCATAATATTGTCCATCAGATACTAACGGTCCTCACTCATAAATGATAAATTCACATCTTACTTATTGATCTGTCATACTTCCCCTGTTCGTTTAGTTGCCACATTTGTCATTCACGCTTTCTAACACACAACTTTGACCATTTTCTTGAATCATTTATTAGAAGTAGTAACATTTATAAAGTTTTGATTGTTTGATAATATACATTGAAATGAATCCAACATCTGACATGCTAAATTTTGATTTTGTATTTTTGTCAAATAATTCCTGTCAAGGTTAGTAAATGGTTATTGCAAAATTCAATTTATTAAAAAAAATTTGGGGAGGAAGTATTTGAGGAGTCGCTTTTTGTGTAAAGTCTTCTAATGATTGATTTTGTTTGGCAAGAGCCTCTGTAGAGAAGTTGATTTTACCCAAAACCTGTTTCCACAGGGGATTAAGCTGTTTTTGTGTTAATGCTGTTACTTGCTATGGTTGCTTCGCCATGTTGAAGTTTGCTTTACATGATCTGATGGTTGGTATATGTAAACCTGATTTCATTTCAAAATTTTGTCCAAAATGACTTAATTTTGACATAAGCTTTCGTTTGTGGTCTTTGTTTTGGGAAGTATGAACAAACATTGATCTTGATTATAGGGTGAAGGGTGTGTATGGTACCTGGTAGTAACATACACTCATGAAGTATTGACGTGATTGAGCTGTCTTGTTTACTTGCAGATCAGGAAGAATTTACACTGTAGATACCAAAAAGAATCCAAAGGCCCCGTCATTGCACAAAGTTGTTGATCCTGAAGAAATCTTGGCGAAGACTGGATTAGCTTACCCCCACACTGCTCATTGTCTTGGCTCTGGTGACATCCTAATCTCATGCCTCGGAGGCAGTGATGGGAAAGCTGAGGGAAATGGGTTTCTCCTACTCGATTCTGAATTTAATGTGAAAGGAAGGTAAATAAGAATTACCATTCTTATTTTCTGCCATTACCTAATGTGCCCAAGTAGCTTAGCTAATACCATAGAAGCTATATATATACTACTCGAACTCTTCAATTCACCTCAAGTACTAACCTCTATCAGATCTTTGACTTGGGTATGGACAGGATGACACTTTGACACTTCATTTTGCACTAAAGTCATGAAATTTTTATGAAATAGAGACCTGGAGACTTGGAAAGTACACGAGTATCCAAGTAACATAGATAGAAAGGTCATAATGACTTCTGATGTATTTTGTACTTCTATCCTATCTACTCACTCAAACTCTTTATCTCATCTCGAATACTGCTGTGGGATGCTCAAGCACTCAGACCTGGTTATAAATACTCCATCTGGGCCACGTAAAAACATGGAATCCTTTTATAACATGCCTGAGTCTCATACTGGTTTAAATACCCTTAGTTTGACACTTGGTTGTTTGTTTGCTCTAGAAGATTACTCTGAGACTTTGATTGCATTCTTGTAACTTAAGACTTCTCCTTGACGAACTTCCATTGTGCTAGGTGGGAAAAGCCAGGACATAGTCCATCCTTTGGCTATGATTTCTGGTACCAACCACGACATAATACAATGATAAGCTCGTCGTGGGGAGCCCCCTTGGCATTTTCCAAAGGTTTCAACCCTCAGCATGTGTCAGAGGGTCTATATGGAAGACACTTATATGTATATAGCTGGCCTGGTGGTGAGTTAAAACAGACATTGGACCTCGGCAATACTGGACTTATACCCTTGGAGGTGGGTTGATACGAAGAACTTGTTGGTGAAGCTCTTGCTGATAAGGTTATACTACGCTTTTTATCTCATCTCCGTCTTGTATTTATGCAGATAAGGTTCCTTCATGATCCTTCTAAAGATACTGGCTTCGTTGGCTGTGCACTATCAAGTAACATGGTTCGATTCTTTAAGAACCCAGATGAATCCTGGAGCCATGAGGTATGCATCCAGTAAAGACTAAAGAGAGCAGTTTATTCGTTTTTGTGAGACGGGAGAAGGAAAAGGAATAGAAGGGTAAAAATGGGAAGATAAATAAAGAAATAAATTAACCATTCGCGTATTTTGTTAATCTTTTGTGACAGTCTAGTTATTAAATAATGCCGTTGGCGTTTTTTGGTCCAAAGCACGTCGAATGGGTAGGACATTGATATGAGACTAATGATGAAAGATTTCCTCAAATTTATTTCCTGGATCTTAAAAACTAGTTTATAGCTCAAAATCAAACATGAGAAGTGATTTTTTTTCCTTCGACTTCTTTCCCTTTCTTGGTAGTTCCCTCAGCTTAACAATTTGTTATCGATTCATGGCAACTCTGTTAATTGCTTTGCAGGTTGCAGCATCTGTCAAACCACTAAAGGTGCAAAACTGGGTTCTACCTGAGATGCCCGGGCTGATAACCGACTTTTTAATCTCCTTAGATGATCGGTTTATATACTTCTCGAACTGGCTTCATGGAGACATTCGACAATATAACATTGAGGATCCGAAGAACCCCGTTTTGACTGGTCAAGTGTGGGTTGGAGGACTTATTCGGAAGGGAAGTCCTGTTGTGGCAGAGGCTGAAGATGGTTCAACCTTTCAGGTTGATGTTCCAGAAGTTCAGGTATACATTGTCTTCATCTGCTTGTAATCTTAGGTCCTTGAACTTGAATCAGACATATAATGCTTGAATTAGTCCATGCCATAGGTCCTCAAAACTTGATTTTTTTGGGAGGTGGGGACCGGGGGGGAGGGGAGGAGAGGAGAAGGACCCTACTAAACCGCCAATTAGATCTGACAATTTTGGCCTTCAAGTTGACTTGGGTTGATGACATGTTGTATCAGGTTTGTGAAAGCTCAGGTCACTAGATTTGTCTTTGTTTTGGTGGAAGCATAAATAATATGTCTGGGAGGTTATAAGATTTTCTTCAGTTCCATTTTTCCAGTTCATATTTCCAGATTACATTGCCTCATTATGTAATGAGTATAAAAGTAAAATTTTCGGAAAGAATCTGGGGAGGGACCCTAGCCGGCTTGGAGATCCCTATACTTATACTTGATTTTGGTTTGTGATTCTTATAGGTCCTTTCGCTTGTATTAGGATAGCTGAAAAGTACACTTGAACATGTTCATAATTAATTTATCGACATAATTGAACCATGTCCTTTAGCTTTGGATCTTATTGCTCTAAACTCAAATTAAGCAAATGACATACTATAATTCTTTCCAGGGCCAAAAACTCAGAGGTGGACCTCAGATGATACAGTTAAGTTTAGATGGGAAACGACTTTACGTGACCGACTCCCTCTTTAGCGCATGGGACAATCAATTCTATCCTGAATTAGCAGAGCAAGGATCTCATATGCTGCAAATTGATGTCGACACTGAGAAAGGCGGCCTTGCTATAAATCCCAACTTCTTCGTAGATTTTGGCTTGGAACCTGATGGTCCTTCCCTTGCCCATGAAATGAGATACCCAGGTGGTGACTGCACTTCAGATATATGGATATGAGTTTATAATTAACTCAGCAAATAAGATATCATTGTGTTAAATAAATCTACACTATGTTTGGATAAGAAAATGTACCTGAATCCACACATACTGTTAGTGTTTCTGAATATTAACTACAGTATACAGATAGTTCTTTATAACCGGGTTTTTATGTGTGTGTAACTCTTGAAATGCTGGTTTAAGTAGCTTCCACTGAGTTCATGTACATTCTATTTCGGTAGTGATCGAAGTTATTCTTATATAGTGCTCTGTTGAATATCAATGCCCAAATGAACATGCACACTTCTATTTCCCAATACAAAATGACCATGAACATAGATATGTAAAATCAAAGAAGCGAGCTTAGACATGAATGATCTATATCAGTGTAATTACAAGTTTGCTAGCTGTACAATAAATATGCATAATTTCATATTTTTTTTCTTAATGAAACTAAATCATAGATAGAATTTGAAAACACAAGAAAATTTGAGTATTTGACGCCCATTAAAATGAAATTATAGCTTTATCCCTGCAGATCTAGTTCAAAAGTGTAAACTCGTTTACAGACTCTATACCTATTGACCTTTATGCCTTTATATTTAGGCACACCAGGCATACGAATTTGCTCATGGGCTTATTGCTCGGGCACAACTTCTTATTACGCTTATATTCGAAACAACGACAAAAACGCTCGAGAGTGCACTAAAGAATCCGATCCCTATCACCCTACGAGTAAATTATAGCATGATAGCATCAGTATTTACATGTTGAGATGATGACCATAGTTGACTTACTATACTCCTAAATATCTCTTCATGTCCTTGAATTATGAATGGACCACAACAGTAAAGTACACCACTCCTAGCATTATCAACTTGTCTCCAGGAATATATTCAGTGCACTATGAAAGTGATCACTGTCCAATCTTTATGTCCTTTCTTTCTCTTCATTACTAGGATAATAATGCCTATATAAGAGAATAGCAGTAATAATTATTCTCATCTCAAAATTCAAACCCAAGAAAAAAGCGTAATAACAATACCCAACAATGGAGTACTATCAAAACTACAGGCCATACACAGAACAAGAGTATGACAGTAGCGCTACTCAGATCCAGTACACTGAGCACGAGCATGAGCAGTTCAGCAATGGCCAGGCTGAGGTCGATCAAGAGACGATGTTCTCTGAGCAGAAAAACTACATTAGCTACAACGCTCTGCGAGGCGATCAGGCACCGCCATCCCAAGGAAGTAACAGTCTTCATCCGGCAAACATTTGGCGTCGTGGCCACTCCAAGTATAACAGGTGCAGGGGCTGATAACAGGGCAGCACAGGAGATAATAAGAGAATTATTGGGACTTCAGTTTCTTCATGGCTACTTGTCCTAAGTCTTAGCTAGTTTCCATGATGATGCATATTAATGTCATAAATAAAACTAAGCCATGTTCTATGGGATTCTGAAGTACTGTATTGCAGATTTATTAAGGATCATATCTACATATCCATTCCTAATCAAAGACTGTTTTCTTGTGATAACTGTCCTTTTAGGACCGTTTTAAACATTTTGGTGCCTCGTTCCCTTGTGCTAAACATAAAACAATGTGTTGTGCATATTTTAAAATCTTGAAGATATGTTCAATAATATTATAATAATTAAATTAATTTTTACAGAGTTTGAAGCCTGTATGTATGGGTGTGAAATTTGTGAAGTATGACAACATAACGAACTTCAGATTTTGGGCCCTTAGTGTAAATATGCCATATAGTACTCTGGGAACATATTTTTCTTAGGACTTAGTAGAAAGGTTTTCTAAAGAAAACTACATAATTTGAAGACTATGTTACTATGAGGTTTCATTTTATCTCAAATACCCGTGTCGGATCCTTAATATTCTTATATAATGTGTATGAACACTTTGACACATCATTTTCGACCAAAACAAAATAGTTGAGTTAGCCACTTACTCGCTTGTACACAAGTACCTGAGTTTGAGTTACATAATGTAAGGTTTATCTCCCATAGGTAATGAACTAAATATGCTACTTAATCTCAAGGATAACTAGAGAGTTTTGGTGTGGATCCGATCCTAGAACCTGATTCTTCTCTAGAGAATGATGGCATGATGTAGAGTGGCCAAAAGTTATTCTACTTCATCCACAGATTATATTCTTGCATGATTTGTGGCTCCTAATAAATACCGAGATGGCTATTATGATTTGTGCATGGATTAACGGAGCATCATAATTTAAACAATTAAACATACCAAACTAGGAGTTATAATGTTATTTTGTAGAATCAAATGGATGTTTTGGATGTCTCTCGGAAAAATAGTGGTGTTTGAGGAAGTCATTTTCACAAAAATATAAAAAATGTCACTGACATATCCACTATTTGCATAACTGAGAGGGGCAAGTTTCAAAATAACAAACCAAAATATATAATCAAGTAGAAAAGTGATTTCAGAATTTTGTATCAGCTGTTAATAGCATCAACATTTTCCCACTTAATGAGCAACAGATCAAGTCAAAATCTCATGTACGTTCAAGATGTCACTGGAAAAGCTGTGATATACCCACTATTAAAAGATTACGTATATCGGTATATATCTCATATTCTTTGAGGGAATAGATTCATTGTTTATGCAACTTGTTAATAATGTACCAACTTCTATACCAGTACTTCCTCCATTCCTTATAAAGTTATTCTCTCAATCCATTTTAGTTCAATCCACAAAGTTCTCCTTTTATTCTAATCTTAATTTGATAAATGTCTTGTGCTTCATCTATTGGACTCAAATAATTCAATAGTCCTCTAATTATTTAAAAAAGGACCCACTTTCGCACTTGCTCTCCTTCTTACCTTGGTATCTAGACTGTTGAATTATAGTAAGAGCCAAGAGGGAAGAACAATATGGAACAAATAGAATATTTTTTTTAGGGAGGAACAAATGGTATATTTAGTTGGCCTATTTAAATGCATTCTTGCTCACTTCTCAAACCATAACAGAAACACATTCTCAACCAAATAAAACCACAGAATAATGGAGAACTATAATCATTTTAATGGTATGCAACATCATGGAGAGATCAAGAGCTGGACAAGTGATGACGATTCGAGTGATGATGAACACTCAACAACACTTGATATCCCTGAACTTTCCCCAAGAGTCAAGTTCATCAACTACAACGCTCTGAAGAAAGGCAATAACGCAAGCGGCGGTAACCTTGTACCAGCAAACTCCTGGCGCCGACCTAGTAATAATCTTAGGTACGACGGCCCTAGGAGATGAAGTTTCCATGGTTCACTATTCAAGCTTATTCTTAACATGTTTAGAAATAAAACTATATTTGTAGTGGCAGATTCTGAAGTCTGAAAACAGTGTGTGGTGTACTGGTGTGCACTTGTGAGTTGTGTCAATATCTTACTGGTGTTTTTGTTGTTCTGAACTTGACTCATAAGGCGTGTTTAATAGTGTGATATTTGTGTGTTTCGGTTTCTTGGGTGTATTTGGTTTTGGCTCATAGATGGCTTGAGTCAATTCTTTTGTGAGTTGGAATGAACCTTGTTGGTCTATTCGAATCTCGCTTCATAGGTTTGATGACATTTAGCCTCACATACAACATTTTGGCTTTGTGGTTAAAACTGACTTGTGTAACTAATTGCCTGAACTATGTCCAAAACTACAAAACCTGATTTCGTATTGAACCGAGATTGAACAACATGAGAAGTAATATGACAAATAACAATTGATTTATCATAAAGAGGATAATGGACGACAGACTCGAAAACGACCCGACCTATATATAACCTAAACTGACCTGAGAACCCAAATCAAATGACTCATCAAGTCATCACTTAATCATATGACTCCAACCATGTTATATGGACCTTTTATTACGACTAGTTTCCCAGATGAACTGATTACATTTTGATTGTAAGCCAGCACCTCTTATTTACCTTTTTACTTGTCTGGTTTTAGTAAACTTCACAACTTAAGTAGTTAAGTAGCAATCCAGTGCACCGGGCTTATCATGACCCTGATTCGAGTTCGACCCACCTAGCGAACAAGCTAGCCAGTCAAAGCTCAGGCCATCAACTATTCTGGTTCATCCAATTTTAACGTGGAATCGTGTTATAGTTGAGCAAGTCAGCCCATCAAAGCTTATTTCATAACTTGTCGCATGCCCCACCTCCCCTCTTGGGAATCCTATGTCATGTAGAATTGCCTGACTGACAAATCCAAGAAATAATTTGATGGAGGTTTACCAGAAATGGGGCCTTGTGGTTTATTCACAATCAACCATTAAGGCTTAAGCTAATCATGTTTGCCGCCTTAACAGGAAACCAATGATCATCATATCTAAGTGAAAATGTTAGATCAAATTATTTGGCCAAAGGTAATCATTCTGAGCTGCTAAAATGTGCAAAAGACCAATATGATTTGTTATAAGAGGAAGTAGGTGAAGTGCGGTCCATCAAAGGCATGCCTAAAGTGGCTTTCCACTAACCACTATGTCCCCTTTACCATAAAAAGGGGAGAGGACACTTATATAGTGGCCTGGCATCCAAGGGGAAATGTGAAGAAAATATGGAACACAAAGCCATCAGAAAACTTGCCTGTTGTTTGATTCTGGTAGTTCTCGGTCTCGCAGTCCACGTTCGTGGTGCTGAGGTGAAGAAGTTCGATGCATACTTGCAGTGTAATGGTTCGATAGCTGGATGCCAAGAAGACAATGAGATATTGATGGGGTCAGAATTAGCCCGGAGGATTCTCCAAGAGAGGAAGTACATATCGTATGGTGCTTTGAACAGAGATCAACCTGCCTGCAGTGGCGCTCGGGGTCAGGCTTACTCCAGTAATAGTGAATGCCTCGGTCATGCAGCCAATCCGTATCACCGAGGCTGTTCTAAGTATTATCGATGTAGATCAGATACCTAGCACTGCACCTGTTTCGTATGTGCTACTTGTGCATGTATCCATCAGACAGAAGAAAAAGTGTAATATTCTCATATATGGTTTATCAGTTTGTGCAGTCCATCCTTGCTTTTACTATGTTTTCTCCTATGAAAATTGGCGTATTTTTGGCTCTACTTACCATATCTGTCAAAAATATCAAGCAAGTTGGTTTCATATTGGGTGAATTATGGGTCGGTTTCATATTAGGTGAATTATGGGTCGGTTTCATGGTAATCTGGGTTCAGCACAGGTCTGTTACTGGGTCAAACCATTGTTTGGTCATTTTTCCGATTTTAGGTCACATAATTGTGTTGAAGACCCTAAATTTTTGGGTGGAGTTCTTGTTCGGATTTCGCGTCCGGTAAATCTTGCTAGGCTTATTGCTAACTGCTAAGATTTTTCTAATCAAGCAAAGAATACAAGTTAACACCAAACTGAAGATTGGATATTTCAGAACTCAGCTGGATACCAAATTGCATGCATCTTATCAGAACTTCAATTCAAACAGTATCTTAAACTTTGCATTTTAACCAACATGGAGGGAGCCAAAAATGCCCTCAAATAAATCAAATGTAGCATGAGGTATACATTTAAGAAAACATTAATCAGAATTATTAGCACATTTCGAGATTGCATCAACAGCAAAGCCCGAAAACAACTGCCCTATGGATGATTTCGGCTCAGTGCTCTATTTTCGACACTTCGCCATAGTCGTTCCCAGTATATTGAGAGTAAGTTATGTCATCATACCAAAACTTTTGAATGTCATGCTCACTTGCACGACAATTTCCAAACCTCTCTGACATTTGATGAGCCATCAACTACTTCAGCAATTAGACTGGTTGTCAATATGCCTGTAAAACCATCAGAACAACAAATTAAGCCCTTGAAGTACACAAATGCTCAGAAAGGACAAGCAACACTATCTCTGGAGCAAACTTCTAGACACTAAATTGATCAGAATTGAGAACGAGCCAATTCTCCCTCGGTCCCACATTATTTAGTATTTACCCACTTCCCTTAATGGCCATCCTATATTCATTGCATACTTGTCTTTATCAAAACTTATTCTCTGTTCAAACCCCACTAATTTGTTCTCTCTCTCTAATCTCTATTCTTAATCTCTATGCCATATGCAAGCATAGAAAATAATGTGGGGCCGGAGTGTTCACTAACATAATAAAGAACATGTAAGACTACCACAAATGCAAAACATAGAGCAAAACTTACTGTCTTTCTCAACAATAGATAGGAATCGCCTTGATCCTCCACCTACTCCAAAATAATGCTTCTTTGCAGCCAAGTAGATAATGCCATGAGGACGGCTGACACACTACAGGAATAGTAAATACTATATTTAGTCTTGAAATATCAAGTTTTTTATGCAAAAGCAACTACAAAAAGAAACTCCATTGACATACTTTCTTAATAAGGCTGTAGAGATTTGGTAGAGTGGAGATGGAATAAACAGTCTCCGCCATCAAAATCAGATCGTATCCGGGTGTTGCATTGTCATTAGATGATGCAGCATCCTTACTTTCTGTATGAGCATGGGGAAGAATACGATCCACTTCTCCCCAATCACCAGCAAAGTAACGAATTTTACAACTGTCAGAAACACTAGTTCCTGTGGGTAGATTTGCGTTCACATTAGGAAGAGTAAGGCATTTTAAGACCTCTACGTTGAAATCTTGAAAATGGACGGAACCTGCACCCTGACACACTAAAAAAATTGAACATCTAAATAATTCAAAAGAGAAAAAAAACTTTCAGTGGATGCACAATCATCAGTGACATAATTACCTTAAGGCAGGCAAAGATCCCAGGAAGCCCGTGGCCACATCCGAGCTATCAACAACAAAAGTCAGACAGTTACCAATAACATCAAGCAAGGAAGAAGTCAAGAGAAGTTAAGTTGAACTTGATTGTCATTGACAAAATTAATTGAAAAGGCCATTCACAAGATAGCTAGACTTCAGCGTTAGCTAAAGGTTTACCGTAGAATTATGCGATTTGTCACATTGGACAAGGCTAAGGCGTCATCTAAAAGTCTACAAACTCGAGTAAAGTCCAACACTGCACAGCCTAGGTTATAGCATTGTCATCTTGGAGGCCAACATCTATGCACAATCGACACCTAAGGCCAAGGCCTAACTGAACTTTCACATGACATCCTCAAAAGGAAACTAGACTTGAAGTCACCTGATTAAAGCCATGAATTCTTTTGTAGGCAAATAGAAATTGAGATAGGAATTGAAGCCTTCCCAAGTGCTGAGCAATAACCTGGAGTCGGGGCACTCCAATGGCCATGTGCCCATAGATTATAATAGGAGTACAACCCGATATAGTCCAAATGAAACCTAAATAAAGGCTAAAACTTCCATCCTGAAAGCCAGCCTTAGCACTGTCTTGTAGTTGTAGCTTAACAAAATCACAGAAAAGCAAGTATCACCTGAAAATTAGAAGCCCACCTCTAAGACTTTCTTCCCTTCAAATGATAAATCCCCTTTTTGTATCTCGGAATGAAGAGCTTTCACCAAATCAAGCGAGCCCTCCCAGAGTTTCAGGCCTCCTATACTCCATGATAGATTGATAAGCATGCACACCAAATTACAGTCAGCAAAGAGTACCACGGTAAATACATAAACATTATAGTCACATATATGCTAAACAGAAATTAACTTTCTAGACCTTCATATTTTCCAGGAACTAAATCAGAGTTTGACAACGCAAAAACCTCTCGTGTACTCACTCGACCCTGTAAAAAGGGATCAATGTGGTCAAACGTTATAGCACTTCAATTCAACATATCAAATCTGGGTCTTTCTTCCCCTTCCATGCTTATAACAGGTAAATTTAGACTAAAATTAAAAAAGACTATCTAAGGCTCCTTCCATCAGAAAAAAAAGGAAGGTAAAAATGAAATCATGTCAACAAAAGTCACTAAGAAATAAGATTAAGCGAAAAGATAGAGCAAGAAAGTTAATTTTAGAGTGTGATGCTATGCAAGACTTGAGGAAAATAATTTTAGAACATTTTCAATACAAGGTTAGAGTTTAGACAGTGGATCTTGGTTAAAGCAGAAATACTAGAAATAGTACTCTCCCATAAAACTCAAGAAATGGCTTCAGAGTTCATATTCAAACTTGATAGGTGAAAATTTCTTTAAGTTCCCTGCCATCATCCATATAATGCGGTGCTGGTAGTGACCGCAAAGAAAAAAAGCTTCTGCTAAGATCACTGAGGCTCCGTTTGGTTGGGTGTAAAACATTTTCAGTGTAAAATGATTTTCATGGAAAACAATTTACAGTGGAAAACACACTTCCAAAATTAGTTTTCCGTTGTTTGGTTCCATGTAAGAAAAATGATGCAAGGAAAGGAAAATAAAAGGAAAATTAAGGAGGTAGTGAGTGGAGTGTGCAAGAGAGATAAGGAAAAGGAAGGAAAATAATTTTCCCTTCATTTTAAAGGGAAAATGGTTTTCCATCATTGAGGGAGCAATTTTACTCCTAGGGAAAATGGTTTTACACTCCTTTGTAAACCAAACAATGTAAAACAGAAAATAGATGAAAACAGTTTTCCAGGAAAATGTTTAAGATAAGCTAAGATGATTCAGCTAATCATCCCCTTTTAGCCTCAATGTCAAAATAGTTGCCTCTCCATATTCCAAGACCGCTGATCAAATCGGTATATCACACAATGGAATGTTCTAGAAACTGCTCTACTGTTAGTTAACGATAAACATGTCTCCGATCTAATCCATGACTCAAAATGCCACATGCTAGGCCATACATATTTGACAATCTCCAAAATTAAGTTTCCAATATTCTCAAAACAGTAGACATGGAAACTACATTTCAGTGTTTCACTTCAAAAATGAACGCAACAAATTCACATCAATCCATAAACTAGACAATACCTGAAATGCTGAATTTCTATGCCATTTTCTAAAAAAAGATTAACACTTTCAAACAGATATTATACCTTTGTGCAAAACCATTCTTGAACACACCACATTTCTAGCAAAAAACATACTCCAATTTTTTTGATAATTCCTTTATTTACCCAACTTAATCAATCATAATAAATTCACAACATTAAAACTAAAAGTTACCTTAAGCAAAGTAACACCCCCTAAATCAACCTGCTCCACAGCATACTTTACTGAAGTAGAAACCTAAATCATCAAAACCCAACAAAATTACTATTCAAAACAAACCCAGAAAAACAAAAGCATAAATTTTGCCAAAAAAAAGTTAAAAACTTCAACCAACCTCAGAAGGTAAAATTTCTTCACAAGGGGGTGGAGGAGGAAGAGGAGTTTCTGGGGAATCGAAAAACCCTAATCCTCCGAAATTGGGGGCGTTTTTTCCCTCATCGGTTGATTGAAACAGCCGAAAAGTTTCAGACCCTGTATTCTAAAGATGAAAAAAAGGAATATGAATGAGAGAAATATAAAATAAAGGGAGAGAAAAGTTGAAGGTGAATAATTTGGAAGTAACCTCGGAGTTTGCCGCCATTTTTGTGTTGCACACTTCAACTGTTCAGTAAAGAAGCTCTCAGCAAATGAACTAATGAAGAAAACACCTGTGAGAGATTCTTTTCCTATGGGTTAATTGTAGGAGAGCCCAGGGCCCCAAAACCTTAATTTGGTCAAACATCTAACTATTTAAGGCGCTATTATTTTGGGTTAAACTAAACTAAAATGAGCTGAAACTGCGAGAGAAAAGTAGCTGAATTAAGCTAAACAAAACTAAACTGAAATGTGTTTGATTGAATTAAACTAAAATTATGCCAAAAACAACTTGACCTAAAAGGGTGTCAGATAAATGAAAAGGTGTTGTAGAACCTGCCTTCTAAAATAGATATAGATACAGGATTGAATATTATACAAACCCAAATTTTCTAAAATTTGTACGCTCTTTGGACCTTGTATAGACAAAAAAGATAGATGTACATTCAGTCTACCAAGTAGTACTTGATCTAGTGGTTTGGTTTGTATCTCACAACCTTGAGGTTGTAGGATCAAACCCCACTAGAGGCACTTTGGGGGTGGGGATTTCCCCTTACCATTCCCCTCTACTCTCAAGGGGCCTTGCCTGCAAACCCGGACGGGTTGACCTGAGTGAGGTTCCGGTCCGGTTAGGGCGCCTTCTCCTTACCTTAAAAAGAAAAAAAAAGAAACACTAAGTCTAAGAATTATATGAATTTGTATTAGTTACATAAAAAAGAAGTTGATTACAAGTAAGCATATTAAGTGATAAGAGAGAAAATGAACAATGAAAAAGTATACAATAATAATATTGTAATATCAAAGTATTAGACATAGTTAATGTATATCATAGTCATAGACACGGAATTGACACAAACATATTGTCATTATAAATATTCCCTAACCCACAAAAAAATATGCTAATAAATAACAAATATTCTCAAATTTCACTAAATTTCTATGAAGAATCCAATTCTTCCATAGCTACTCATCTTTTTCAATTAGGCTTGCTGAAAAGGTATGTAGGGGAATAAACATTTCAATCACACCAATACGGTAAACTAACTTCATTTCATTATTCACACTAATAATCCCTATAAATTCCATATTTGACAGCCAGTTTCAAGCACAATATCACATTACAAGTTCAAAAACACAAAGCACAATATCACAGTACAAGTTCAAAAACACACTATGTAGAAGTAGCTAAATTGTACAAACACATTTTGTTGAAATATAAACGCAGTCTTCGGTGCAAATACTAGTGAAATATCAAATATGAGTTGGGGGTGGGATTATGGGCAACAATTTTATCCTTCTCCAGGGCAATATGAACCATGGGGTTATGGTGTTCCCTACTATGGACACTATGACCATCATCCTGATCATCATGGAGGGCATGGAGGATGGAATCATGGTCCTCATCATCATCATAATCATTGTTATAACAACCTTGACTATGATCATTGTGATTATCATCCTCATCATAACTATCATGATGATCACTACCACCACCATCATCATGGCGGTGGCGGCGGCTACCACCACCACCATCACCACAGTGGCTGTTAAGATGATTATTGTTGAAGTTTCATGCATTATTTCTTATGACATATAGGAGTCATGCTGTAGTTATAGAACGGTTGGTTGCATAAAATGATATGTTACACAATAATAATTATGTTAGATTTTTATGAAATTCTACTATGCCTTTTTTACGGGGCGATCAACTATGCTATTACTGTGTGGTGTAACTGGTGTTTGTGTAAGGTTGCTTTCGAGTATATTTATTTACTTAACTTTGTGGGCGCTTATTGTAATAGTCTTAGTAGTAACTTTTTGTTCAGGGTTATTGTAGTATAGTAGCTCAAGAATATAATTATTTGAGAACCGAGTGTTTTTACTATTTTTTTTCTAGCCATTAATTAATAAATCAATATGCAATTGTATTTATATATTTTCATTCTCCTGTGTAATAGACTAATAGTCATGGATTACTATAATTGATCATACACTCAGAATGAGATTGCATTTATATTTATATCTATACAAATATAAAGGCGTTCCTAAGGAAGCCTATGTGCCACGTGGCACTCTCCTCAAGCATCCAATGCAAATGTCTTATGTCCATGTGAACTCCTCGATTAAAAAATATAAATATTGTGTAACTACAAAGTATCGAACACATGACCTTTGAAATGAAAAGTGAGAGCTTAACCATCAATACACTATCATTTTATTGTCTAATGTTTCAAATAAAACATGATAAAGTCTTATAATAATTATATTTAACTAAAAAGATTAAATCAAGTATCATTTCATTTCATTTAAGGTTCAGGGGTAGAGTCTCTCGAGATGATTTAAGGTTCATTTGTACTCTGGCTTGGGCGGCATGGCATTGTCGGAATAAATTCCTGTTTGAACAAGAGCATTCAGATGCAAGGATGGTGGCGGGTAGCTTTGTGAAGCTAGTGCAGGACTACCGTGAATATACGGGCTTGGTGCATGCACCTACTGGCCCCTTGTCTCCTCGTCCGTGAGCTGGAGTCCCCCTTTGGCTGGCTGGATAAAAGTTAACTTTGACGCACATATTAGTCAGGGTGGGGAAGTGGGTTTGGGGGTGGTTTGTAGGGATTGCAATGGCAGGATTCTTGCTCTTGGTGTGAGGAGAGTTGCTGCTAGGTGGTCTGCAGGCGTAGCGGATGCTGTAGCAGCGCGGTATGCTCTCGAATTGGTTGGTAGGCTGGGGTATAGTGCAATTTCGTTGGAGGGGATGCTCTTGAAGTGCTTTAGGCTGTGAAGACTGCAAGGAGGGGTGCTGCTCCTTTGTTTAATTTATTCTGATATTGGTAGGCTTGCTTCCTTATTGGCTTCTTTCTCTATTTCTCATGTGAAACGAGCGGGTAATGTAGTTGCCCACCTGTTAACTCATTGGGAGTGTTATATTGGTGATGAAATTGTATGGGTTAACACTTCCCCCCAAAGTATTTCTACTTTGGCGGAGTTTGATTTGATATAATATTTTCACTCTTTTCCCCTCAAAAAAAAAAGTATTTAGATCTCTAAAACTCTTATTATGGTAGTACGACGACCAAGAGACTATTGATGACATATTGTCCTACCCCAATTTATTTTAAGCTATTATTTTGGAAATGAAACCTCTAAGGTTTTTACTTATTACGTCATGACGTTAATTTTTTAATTTCTCACTGGACAAAAAAATACGAAAAGTAACAAATGAATTATGAAGTTTATGAATAATAACATATTTGTTTATTGTAATTGACCCGAGGCATCGTCCGGGCCAAATTACTAGTTGTTAATAAAGAAGCGCTAGAAATTTAACCTTTAAGTCCTAAAGGAGCTTCAAACTAATTTTTTTTTTGATGCAAAAAGAGAGGGGAGACCTCCGGAAAGCGTACAAAATAAAATAAAACAAAAACACAACTAAAAAGAACTAGGGGGGAACAAAACGTGGCCTAGCCACTCCTACAACATCTTCAAACAAAATTCTACCTAAATTTAAAGGGGGGACTTGAATCAACTCAATCTTGTTGTTCTGGTTGACACCCTGATTTGCCAGCCAATCTGCAGCTCTATTCCCTTCTCGATAAACGTGAACAATCTTCACCTCCCAGTCTTGGCTTGCGATTAAATTTCTACAACTTTGAATGATGTGGGTGCATTCTCCGCCATACTCTTCTGTACTAGTGAGGGCTATAACCACAGCTTGATTATCAATTTGAACTACTAGCTTTGGTATGTTCATTCTTCGGGCCAATTCAAAGCCAAAGTCTACTGCCCTAAGCTCAGCCATAAAGGCATTACATGAACCCAGGTTAATTGAAAAACCTATTTGCATCTTACCCTCATTGTCTCTGATCAGGCCACCTCCTCCAGCTGGGCCAGGGGCCCCCTTCACAGCGCCATCAGTATTAAGGGCTAGCCAGCCATGTATTGGAGCGTTCCATCTTATGAAGGTTTCCTGCCTGGGGCCTCGTGAATTAATCTGCTCGATTCCCGTTTCATTAATATTTTTCCAGGCTTCTTCAAATCTTAGCATTAGGAAACTAAGAACATCCACAGGGAGATCACGGTTATTGTTGAAGAGAATACAATTTCTCCACCTCCACAACCACCATAACACAGTAGCAAAGAAGATTGGCCATTTCTCAGGAGCCATATCATTTGTATTTTGGACCTTAATGTTACGAACAATCCATTGCTGCAGAGTTCCAGATCTGAAGGATGTAGCATTAGCTGGGCCGCCTACTTGACGCCACACCTCTCTCGCAGCTTTACAATCCCGGAGAACATGCAGCGTTGTTTCATCTTCATTCTCACACAACCCACAACGTGGATTGTTCGTTAGTGAGCGACGTGCACGATTAGCATTGGTCATTAAACGATCATGCATTGCTAACCACAAAAACACGCGAATCCTTTGTTGAATACGAAGCTTCCAAATCAGATCCCAGCTTCCATCATTAGGGGGAAGATCATTTTCATTCTTGCGAATGATATGGAGAGCAGACTTGATCGAGAATTTTAAAGGAGCTTCAAACTATGATAGTAGTATAGAGATGTTTAACTCTAGTTATTACAAAAACAAACTCTAGTTACAAATAAAAAAATGTTTAACTCCATCCCTAGCGCTAGGATTCCATGATACCGTATACACCGGATGTATTATAAAAGGCTATTTTATTTTTTGCTCATTTTGAAAGCTAAAATGGGCAAATAACCATGATTTGCTCATTTTAGGATTATTTGCTTATTTTAGATCTAAAATAAGCAAAAACTAGCCTAGGTGTACTATGTTCATGGTACATTCGCGGTACCATTAAAATTGTCCTAGAAAATCTATTCAGATTCATCGTTGACCATTGGCGGGCCTAGAGGGTACATGGGGGTACATCTTAATCCCTGTTTTGCTTGTATAAAATTTAATTTTTGCATTTGTTAACTAAATTGAAGCACTTGTCTTGATGGTTAGTGGGGCGGAACATGATGCCTTTATGAGTTTATTCTATAATGAGATTAGGGGTTCGAATTTTAGTAGCACCATATTCTTCTTTTTCCACAATTTTGCAATAATTTTTGATGCATTGCTGACATGTTACAAAGCTTCTTTTAAAGAAGCACTGGTATTTTGGCCCAGGCGATGTCCCGAGTTAGTTACAATTATCAAATATATTATTATTCATCATTTCATAATTAATTTTATCAGCTTTTCATAATATTCTGTCGAGTGCGAAATTAAAAAATGGATGTTATGGCATGATAAGTTGATTAAAAAAACCTTATAAGGAATTATTGGTAATAAAAAATAACAATTTTAATGGAATTGGGGTAAAAGAATGTTATTACTTAATAAATGTGTTAGAGATAAAAAACCTTGTCTATGACTTTATAATTACATATAATTATAAGACTTTATTATGTTTTACTTGGAAACATTAAGCATTGAAATTGTAGTGGATTAATGGTTAAACTCTCACATTTCAGTTAAAAAGTGATATGTTCAAATCCTAGTAACTACACATTGTTAATATTTTTAAATGAGATTATAAACATGTATATTGGAATCTTGAGAAGTGTGCCGCGTGGCACCGTTGCTTTGATATGAACGCCTTCTAACATATTTGTATACTAGTTTTGAAGCCCGTGCGTTGCACGGGTTGTTGTTTATTTTATCTTTTTGTTAATATTTTTGTCAATTTTGTGTTGCTGTGAAATGAGATTTTTCAACACTATTGTATTTATAACTTTCTCCATTCCTTTTCTATTACAACAATTACCGCTTTGGGTAGTTTCATCTTTTGGAACCATTTCACTTTTGGTAAAACAAAAGCAACTATTGTTGACAATATTGCCTTTATTTTATGTTAATAAAACCCTCATTAATTATCTAAATTGCCTCATAAAGTTGCGTTTACTTTATTAAGGATTATTTATCCCCTACTCTAGTTAACTAAAGGGGTACCTCTATGCTAAATTACCCATTTTTTATTTCCTTAAAAACCATGCCCACACCAATTGTTGTAGCAGAAAAAGAACAGGAAAAGTATTTGTCATTATACTATAATTTCTAGATTTGTTATTACGATATATAAATTTTATAATTTTTAATATCCAATTAAATATTGTAACTAACTCTATTATTAAATGGTATCCTAATAATAGGTATGACTAACAATATTAATAATTAACATAGTTCTAACATGAATAATACCCGAATGGTACTTTAAGAAAGTAGAGCGAGGGTAATAATTTAATAGATGCAGAACAGAAAGAATAGAGAAAAACATGAGTGCGTGTCAGCCACAACTTCAACTTTGAATATAGCACATAAACACTAACGCATATAGAATGGAAGATGAAAAAGCAAAAAAGAAGATCATAATGATAGTTTCATGAATAAAATTAATTAGATGTAAAACTAACCTCTATTAATAATTGAAAATACTATTTAAGAGAGAAAAAATACCTCTTCATCAATCATGACCATATCAAGACTTATCAAACTTCCCCCTTTTTATGATCCATGACCTTAAACAGTCTAGAAACGCGAATCTTGATTTCCAAATAGTTTTAGTAGAATTAAGTTCATGGAGAAAAGAATAAGATATTACATATAGATATATGAAAAAAAAACATAAATAATTATGTATGCAATAAATATTCTAGGAATAAAATAATTAGTTAATTGCATAATACCTCTGCAATCTCGATGACAAACTTTCATTTGATTCTTCATGTAATGCCATCATGGAATGCTATAGGTTTAAAACTATGGATATGAATTTTTTTATCTTTATATAACTCAATTTTTAAAAGTATGATTTTTAAAGACATAATTAGTTTTGTCATGTATAATACGCTATTTTTATATGTATTTAAAATAAAGAATAAAGAATATGTTATTGTTCATCTAAATAAATACATTTTCATAAGTTGTAAAACAATATTGTATATAGATCTTATTTCAAAGCATATCTCGAGCACTCTCCGACGATAAAAAAAATTATACTATTGCAAATTATGTAGCAAAAGTTATAATCAATTTACATTGTATAATAATTTAGATTTTTTATTTAAAATCAGACCATCAATTTTACATTGTTGTTTATTTTATTATATTTCATAAGTTGTAGAACTATATTGTAAATGGATCTTATTTCAAAGCATATTTAGAGCACCATCCAATGGTACAAAAATTATAATATTCCGAAAGTTATACACAATTTACATAATATAATAATTTAGGTTGTTAATTCAAAACCAAACTCTAATTTTCGCTTATCAAAAGCTCCTTATATGCATTTAAATCTATGTAAAACTCTATTCTTTAGATATTTTCATGATTTGTCACTAGTGGAAAAAACTGCTTTTGCTACTTATTAAATGCTCCGGTTGAATAACCAACCCGAGCATTTGTGAAATTTTCAATAAAAAAATATCACAAATGCTCGGGTTGATTAGTCAACCGGAGCATTTAATGTCAAATGCTCCGGGTGACTAATCAACCCGAGTATTTGTGAATTAGTGCTCCGGTTAGTCAACCCGAGCATTTGTGAAGTCTCTTTTGTCAAATCGCTTTTGCGCATAACCCGCCCAACCCCTATCTCTCCTATTCTTCTATCACCCTCACCTTCCCTCTCTCTCTCCTCTTACGAAGAACAAGCCTAGGAAAATAAATTAGGGTTTCTCCCTCTCCCTCTCCCTCTCCCTCTTCCATTCTCTTCGCACACCAACGGCAACGGCCACGGCCACCAACACCATCGCCAATAAAACCCACCATCTAAGCCAACGTTTTCATTGTTTGCGAGTTAGGGTTTTCAGTTCTGTCGCCGTTTTCTCACTCTATAGTTCATTTCATTTGCTGAAGTTTTGAATTCCTTATAATTACTTCGTTATTTTTGCTTTAAATATGATGCTGATGTTGTTTTATGGAAGTCTTGATATCTTTCTGTTTTTTGATGCTGCTTTTAGCGGTCTTGTTCTGTTGCTGCCAGAGCTTCGTATAAAGGATTCTTACAATTAGATTTTTCCCCGTTCTTCACTAAACAAGTAAGTGGCTCAAATTTTTTTTTTTTCGATTTCTGGTTGATTTGGTTCGAAAACTCGAACCCTAAATCGAATTAGGGCTTTTCGATTTTGCCTATTTCTGCACGAATTTTCTGATTGTTTGTGTTTGTTTTTTATGTTGATGGCTAATAAACAGCAAAGTTCTTCCAAGATTAGATCAATTAATTTGTTTCCTGAACTTTTAGAGTTTTTTTTGGAGTTTTTTTTGTTCCTATCCACTGTTCTCTCAAGTCCTCTAGTTTCACCCCTCTTCCATTTGCTGTTTCATGGTAATTTAAAACCATTCCATATAAGAAGCAGCTTGTTGGCAAGCTTATACTGCCAACTTGTAAATTTGAGTATTTGATTATTTGTTGTCATGTTTTTCCCTCAATTTTCTGAATTTTAGGGTTATTTGGGGTCTTTGTATTTCAAGTCATAATTGTTATGGTTTTTCTCATAATATGTTGTAAGGTGATTTTTATTCGATTTTGGTTGATTTTCTTATTTCGTATTTTCTTCGTTATTTTTCGGTTCTTTCTCTGATGTATTTATTGTTTAATTATAGAAGGAGATGGAAAAAGAGAAGAGAGATTGAGGGGGAAGTATCGAAAATCTCTTAGTCGAACTGTCTTCTTCCTTTACAAAGACAACATCGAATCTTCACTCAAATTTGCTGCTCAATTCGCCAAGCTACTTCAAGTTCGTTCTTCAAGACTGAAATTTTAGGGCTTGATTTGGAATTAAGGTTGCCTTCTAATCCAACTTTAGGTTTTCTATTTGCTTATGAAATTGAAGCAAAAAAATCTGAAATTGTTGTGGTCTTTTTTCTATTGTTTCAGCTAAATCTACATCAATCAACAAGGTTTGAATGCCTTGATTTATTTAAATGTGCGAAAAATTGGAATTTTGCAGAAGTGTTGAACAAATCTAGGGCTGAATTTGTTTCGTTTTCTCTCTCTCTCTCTCTCTCTTTTTTTTTTTGTGCAATTGTCTATTAGTAAACAGATTATCCACAAAAAAGAAAGAAAACCAGAAAATATTATGTTTTTTTCCTGCTTTGAATGAGCATATTATGTTTGTTTAGCTATTGTATGAGTACTTATTGAACATTGTAGGTGCTTTTAGGTATATATTTTCATTGGACAATGTTCATTGTCTATGAAGATCAGATGAATTTGCATCATGTTAGAATCCAATTAAGGGTCTCTTAGAGATACAAATATGACAATGATAACCTAGTATTACTGGACAGAATCTTTTAGCGATTAAAATAGAAATGAAAAGAAAAATAAATAAAAAAAATTCACAGTAAAAGAGAACCAGGGTGGGGGGATATCTATGCCTATTTAGGAACCTTTTTGAGTCTTGTCTTTTCATTCTTGATGCCCTTTTTCAGCTCTTAAAATATCCTATTTGCTGTTGAAGTATATTCTTCATAGAATTTGATTGATGGGAGTAAGTGCTCTCTTCTTGCTTGATTATCTTTTTACTTATGTGGAAAGAGAACTGGATACTCTTACCTCTATGTTGGGCACCCGTCTGCATGGAATAGATGGCCCAGTTATGACCTAGGTTCCACTTATGTGTTCTCCCACACATGCAGCGTGTTCTGGAGAAGCTAAACTCGTAATCAATTGTGATGGCATACAAGAAAATCCTTCTCTGTCTCCTATGTCACACTTTTAAGATAATTTAAACTCAGGCTTTCATCTTCTGATTTAAAGTCATTATGATAAGATAAGTCCTCATATGTGATACTGTGTTCTGAAGGAATTAGAAACCTATTCCATTCCATGTCCCCACAGGAATATTCTGTTAATTTGTTCCCATGTTTTGATTTCTAAGAATCTCCAGGCTTATTTTTCCTACATCACATTTCTTGATGCAGTACAAGAACCACAATGCAGAAAGAAATGCTAAGCCATGTGACCGGTAGTAGGCTAACATCTAGGCAGTCCTTTCTCATTATTGATTTTAGGTAGTTATTTTGGCTTTCAAGTGTGAATTAAAGACTTGTATAGAAAGAACAAATTTATTTCCCCGAATATGAGTTGTCAATGATGTTTTGATGGTATGTACAAATATAGGAATCTTTAAGAAGTTTATGGCCTTGTTGGGCGAGCTTGCTGCACTAATGCTAAGCTTCTTGTCCCTTTTTCATGGTAGTATTTGATTTCCTCTCACTTTGATCATTGTTGTTTGTAGCTTTCATATATTTATATGCATCATTGCTCAAACAACTAAAAAATGTCCTTAATTAGCTCAGTTATAAATGCTTTTTTTTGGTTGCACTGACGTCAATCAGGGTTTTGAGAGGAATTTGTGTGTCTGTACATGTCTAAATGCGTGTAGCACACATATAAATATGTTTGTGCTGTGTCACTGTGGAATTTCTCATATGATGCCGTGGTCGAAGTTGACGAATTGGACAAAGCATCTGTGATCAATGCTAAGTGTTAATTGAGGATTTTCCTGTCTTTATTAAATCAGTGTCTTCTTTGTGGTTTCATCAGCAAATTTTTAGTGTGAGCGGATAAGTTATGTCGTGTGTCATCATCATTATTTCTCTTTCTTTTCCATTGTTTTAAGAAAAATATCTTATATGAAATTTTTTTTGGGCAAGGATAAGAGGGCAATAGTGATTTTGTTTTGCGTAATAGTGCAAATTCGTATACTAAGATGTAATTTATTTTGTTGATTGTTAGGAAATTCATTATAGTGGATCAACTGGGTTGCATTAGAACTTTCGATATAAGGTATGGTATCATTAACTCATTTTTTCTCTCTTCTTAGCTTCTTTTTCTGGTAATATTGGATTGTCTGTAATTCCATCTTGTATATTTTTTTGGTTTGTCTGCTTTTTCTTTTTAAATTTCAAATTATGAATTTTGAAATTCAACTTCGAGATATAGAGTATAATCTGTCTGCTTTCTCCCTTGAATCAACCTATGCTCTGAATTTGCCTCCCAATGTTTGTTTCTTTAGGTGACATATTCCTTCTGTGCATGTTGTGATGTTCATCATACTGCCTTCTAACAATATGACCTGGAAGAGCTTAAAAATATGGAAATTCTTTATTGTCCTCAAATATACATTTGATATTCTGTTCTACCGATAGCTCCTCTTATGCACTCCGCAATCACGACCTTCTTAGCTCTTCCAATGCTGCGCAGCAGGTTTATTTTCTCTTTCTCTTTCTCTTTTCTTAATCAGGATCAATATCACATGTGGTTGAGATCATTCAGTGTGATTGATTTTTTTTTCAGGCATTGTATCAGGATGAAGAGGAGATTAATGCACTTGCTGAATGATGTGACAGGTTACTATCTGATTTGATTTTTGCATGCTTTTCTATTTATATGTTTCAGTTGGTCTGCAAATGGCATGATTCTAGCTGTTATTGTTATGATGATCAAACTTTTCTGTCGAGGTTGATGTTAGAATGTTGTTTTGTTTGAGTTCGAATAGTGTAATGCCTACTGGAAATAGTGTACGAGATCGACAATTGTGTATCGTTGTGAAAATTACTACATGAATACAATGTGATCTTTTAACCTTGTGACCATGTTGGAGTACATGTGGATTTTTGATGAAAGGGCCTGCTAGTGGAGAAAAACAAGACATAAATTGAGGGCCTGCTAGAATACAGAGAGTTATGCATACAGGGGAGTAAGTTAAGAGCATCAGTATATGCATTAACATGTGCTTTAAGATAGGGGTAAAAACCACTGTAGTAACTGGCATGTAAGAGAAGCTGATTTTATATATATATGATAGTTGTTTGGGTGGCATGAAAAAGTAGACTTGTAGTTCTGTTTTTCCCAAATAGTTCTGGTATGTTTCAAAAAAATTCTTCTTGTCTGTTTAAATGGGCCCGATAGTTCAATATGCATCATATATATACTGCCTTACAGAAAGACAAGAGATGTCTAGTTCAACGGGACTTTAACTTTATATATCTCTATTTATTAAAGAAAATGTATATGCGTTGATAACTTCATCTCCGTTATATACTTTCTCTGTTGCATCGTTGCGTTTACAGCACCTTGAGTTTTTTCTTTTTCTTCTTCACTCATAATGTTTTAATATAATTGTATATGCTACTCGTGAAAATAGAAAATGCATCCTATTTGATGGAGTCCTATTTAACCGTATCTTTGAAGTTGAGGTTATGAAGATGTGTATGCCTATGCTATCTCCTGCATCTGGTATAATATAGTCATATTATTAGTGATTTAGTAGTGTTAGTGTTTGTTAGGATACTTTTAACACAATATACCTGGGAAAAAGTGAACTAGAATGGTCATGGCCTGTTCTATATCATCTGGTAGAATCTCTATAATTCGATTGTACTAGTCAAGTATGCAAGTTCTAATGAGTCTGTTTGACGGATTAAGAAAAGATCACCTTGGCTATTTTGTTATGTGATAAGCATTTATACACCGTAGCATCTGGTAGAATGGTCATTGCCTAAAGTGAATGTTGGGATTCAGCTGCTGAGAAAACGGTGTATATTGGTGCAGGTTGTTGATGACATATTAACACAGGCACTGCAAAGCTTAGGAGTGGATCTGTCTCAGGCTAACATTTCCATACGAATTGAGCTTGGGAAGCAAGCTAACCATAGTCTAGTTTCTGGGATATCTGCAGCTAAGGTATTTTGAGCCTCATCTACTTTTATATCTTTGGCAAATCTTCAAAGGCTTGCATATTTATGAACCGGATAAGGAGAGTAGATATAAGGGAATCATAGGTATGCATGTGTCATAGTTATTTTATTTTAATCTGATTTGGTATTAGGAACCGGAGAATTTAGCTTCCCATGACTTGATTATGGGGCATGTTGGAGATGGAAGTGGCATGGAGGAATTGGAGGAACCGCAAAAGAAACTAAAATCATAATCTGTAATGATAATGTAGCCAAAAAATATAGCAGGTTTGTTATATTATGTAAAATCGAATCTACGCTTGTTTTGTAACTAATGTACACTTATTTCATTTTTTTTAATAATAATATTTTGAATGTGTTCGATGTATGATTTGCGTGTGCGTTTTTTGTATACTATGTAAATGAGAGGAACATGAGATGTGTCGGTTGAAGGGTGGGGCACAAAGAGTATCTAGTATTTGTATACATTAGATTTGGTGAATGTTGCTGCTGATATGAATGTATTGCTGGTCTGCTGCTCTAGAGCACACTAGCTAGCATGCATACAGGCAGCAGCTGGAACTTTTTTTTATTATATAAAATATACAAATGCTCCGGTTGATTGACAGAACCGAAGCATTTGTTAGAACAAATGCTTCGGTTTTCCTAAACAACCGAAGCATTTGTGGTATTTTTTCCATATAAAGAAGCTCAAATGCTCCGGTTTTTTGCACAACCGAAGCATTTGAGAAAATAAATGCTCCGGTTGAGAACCGGAGCATTTGTAAAATTCTCAACTGCTCGTATGACGTCTGCTACGCGTCAATTACGGAGCATTTAAGGGGTTTTTAACCGGAGCAATTGAGCTTTTTTCCACTAGTGTGTAACCCTATATTGTAAATGGATTACTTTGAAGCATATTTCAAGCATTCTCCAATGGTAGACGAATTATAATGTTTTGAATTAGGTAGCAAAAGTTATACACAATTTACATAATATAATAATTTAGGTTGTTTATTCAAAATGAAACTCTGATTTTTCCCTATCCAAAACTCCTTTTAGGTATTTAAATATATGTAGAACTCTATTTTTTATAATATTTAAATTTAAAACTAATGACATGGCAATCCTACGTGGCGCTCTCTATTTCATAAGTTGTCGAACTATATTGTAAATGGATCTTATTTCGAAGTATATTTCGAGCACTATCCAATGGTACAAAAATTATAATTTTCCGACTTACGTAGCAAAAGTTATACGCAATTTACATAATATAATTATTTGGGTTATTAATTCAAAATCAAACTCCAATTTTCGCTTATCCAGAACTCTTTACACGTATTTAAATTTTTGTAGAACTCTATTTTTGTAAAAAATAAAAATAATAATTAATGACATGGCAATCCTACGTGCCGCACTCTATGGCCTCGAAATCTTGAGGAGCTCCCTATGCTCCCGAAAAGTTCTTCCTTTATTTATATATATATTGATATGTTATATGGTCTTCTATTATACATTGGCATTGCATGATAACATATTACTTTGGCACACGTGTAGAAAATTTCAAATAAAAGGAAAGTAGTTCATATTACTACCCATCTTTTCATAATATTTTGATGAGTTAAGCATAAATACGAGCCCTAAGTTTTGGTATTTTTCACCAATTGGAGACTCTAAGTTTTTTTTTCACCCTTAGAGTACTATGACCTGTCTTGAAGCTATGTTTTAATAAGTTGGGGTTAAAAACTCAGTAACCTTGAGTTAAAAACTTAATACCTAGGGTTATCATTGCTTTGGTTGTTATTTGCGTTGGGAATTGATCATATTGCAAATATCAAGTTTCACTTTCTTTTACTCTCCTCTATTCAAGAAGCTTCCCAAAGGTCAGACTATTGTTAATCCAAACTCACTTTTTGCTTCCTCCATTTATGGCTTTCAACGAAGACGATTCCGCACTCTTTGCTGCTCCCAATTTAGGTAAGTTGCTCTAAAATCATTTTTTTGTTTCAATTACTCAACTTTTTCAATGCTATATGTTAGGGTTAGGGTTTATTAATCTTTTTTTCTATGAATTTTAGGTTTTATTCATGAAAATATCATTGAATTGTAGCAATTCAGTTGATGATGAAGTTGTTCGTTTGCAATTAACTAAGGTTTTCAGTATAAATTATGCTTTATATTGAAGAAAAATGGCTAACTATCTATGAGCATAACAGAGGAAAGGGAGGTTATGGGTGTTTGAATTCATCTTTGGTCTGGTATTCAAATCTTAATTTACATGAGTTAGTTCTCATCATAATGCATTGAATTACCTTAAAAAAAAAAAATCCTAATTCTAGGCAAAAAGGTGGACGATGATGCATAATGCATTACACAGGAGGTATGGATTAGAGGTTACAGAGATGTAATTGGCCTTCTTTATTTTTTTTGGTGAGCAAGGAATAATGTTGATGTTCTTGGGCTTGTTTTTTTTTTTTTTTTTGGGTCAAACCCTTAATGTAATGGTAGTTTAAGTATTTGTCAACCTCTATGTCAATGCACGTTGACTGGGAATGAAAGAATGGTATGTACTACCAAATGTAATTTTGGCATTCCACAAATTTAGTAAACTATTTAATCAATTACCATTTTGTTGAATTTTGCTATTGTACTAGATAGCCTACATTCAATTATTTAAATCCAAATTGAGTGAATATTGATTAACACTAATTCATGTGTTTGTAAAAATTCTTTTACAAATCAAGAGTTTTATTTTTTTTGTTCAGGAAAGATAATTGGTCCGAAGACCAACCCCTACTCGGCTACTAGCCTGCAGGGCACACCAGCTCATTGGCTGGGTAGAGGGGATTTATACCCACAAGCAAACAACATTTTTATACAAACTCCCCAAATTGGGGAGTGATGAGAGTCGAACACCCGACCTTGCTGTTGGGAGGTGGGAGCACCAACCATTGGGCTCCCACGACGACCTTCAAATCAAGAGTTTTATATACTACGTAATTAGTACTTCATAATATCACATATACTATCTTACTTGGTTGATATTCTGCACATTTTACTAGTGTTTTTTTTTATGTTATGTTTTTACTTGCTGTTTGATGGTTGCTACTCTTTTTTGGTGTAGATATGGATTTGGATATTGATCCATGCATTGTTGTTCACCATGGTGGAAAGTGGGTGTATAACCCTAATATGACATATGTTGGGGAACAAGTTAAGATTTTCAATGATTTACCCCCCGATTTAGATGGAAAGAAGCTGAAGGAAATTATTAACTCTCTTGGTTATAGTAATGTCATCAAGATACATTACTGTGATCCCTTGAAGACCTTGGAATCAGGAATTAGATTTTTAGATTTTGATGACACAACATTCACCATGTTTGTAAGTGTATTACATAAGTACAACTTGATTGATATGTTCACTGAACATGATGAGGAATGTGGGGAATTGACTCAGTGTGAAAGCAACATTGTAACCCATGAGGAGTATGCTGCATTGACTCAGTGTGAAAGCAACTTTACCCATGCTAATGATGATGTAATTGAAGAAGCTGACTTACTTGACCATGTAACTAGGTTAGCTGAGGAGGTTGATTATGATGAGGAAGGAAGTGATAATGAAGATTGTGAGACTCAAGAAGCAAGACAAAAAACTAAACATGCTGCAAAATCTGAGCTCTAGTACCTCAAAGAATTAGAGTCACTTGGAAGGGTAGCTGAGAGATCTAGAAGACTAGAAGTAAGGGACTTAACAATGACAGCGAGTATGAAGTGATTCATCTGAAACGGAGTCTCCTCCAAATTCAGATGACGAGGAAGATTGTGGCCACCTTTTGCCCCCTACAGTGAAAAAAATTAAAGCGTGGGACGTCATATGCTAAAGGAAACGCATTCATTGTTGGTAAGTCTGACTCACAATCTCCTTTTTTCTTGGGACAACAGTTTGAGAGTGCAGTTGATTTTAGAAAAGCAATTACTGATTATTGCGTGAGCATAGGAAGAGATGTAGATTATAGAAGAAATGACAAGAACAGAATTGGTGCTGCATGTATAGCAAAGAGCAATGGGTGTCCCTGGTATATATGGGCTTCATTTGAAACGGGTAAAAACACATTTGTAGTGAAGACTCATGTACCACATCACAATTGTGGTAGGTTGTCTAGAGTTAAGAAAATTTCTTGCTCTTGGATTGCATCCAACTACCACAAAACATTCAAGGTGAATCCATATCTAAAGTGCCAGGAGATAGTTGACATTATCTGGTCAGAATTGGGCATTAAGATATCTTTGTGGCTTGCTTTGAAAGCTAGGAAGGTTGCTCAAAATCTGATTTTAGGTGAGTACAAGGAGCAATATTCATTGCTTCACAGGTATGCTCAAGAAATATTGAGGTCCAACACTGAAAACACAATCAAATTCAAGTTAGACAATAATGTGTTTGAAAGAGTTTACATTTGCTTTGCAGCACTTAAAAAAGGGTTCCTAACTGGTTGTAGACCCTTTTTTGGGGTTGATGGTTGTTTTTTAAAGGGTCCATATGGTGGACAATTACTTGTTGCTGTGGGAAGGGACGACAACAATCAGATGTATCCAATAGCATGGGCCTGCGTTGAGGTCGAAAATACTGAAACTTGGAGTTGGTTTCTGCAGCTTCTTGCTGATGATTTGGTACAAGTGATGGACATGGGTACACTATAATGTCTGATCAACAGAAGGGCTTACTTAAGGTGGTGTCTGACATATGGCCAAGGGCAGAGAACAGAGTGTGTGCAAGACATGTTTATTGCAATTTTAGGCAGGTATTTGGTGGAGGTTTGCAATATAGGAGAGGATTTTGGAAAATTGCAAAGAGTACAACTGAGAATGATTTCAAAGTAAACATGCAATTGTTCTCAGAAATTTCTGACCTAGCTAGTAAAGATTTGATGAAAAAAAATCACAAAAAATGGGTTAGAACTTTTTTCACCCCTCATTCTCAGTGTGACAGCATTGACAACAACATGAATGAGGTGTTCAATGCCTACATCTTGTCCTCAAGCCACAAGCCAATCATCACCACGCTTGAAGACATTAGAGAAGGTTTAATGGAGAGACTACATAAAAAAAGGGATTTTATTGCGAAAAAGAATATTTTGATATGCCCAAGGATTCAACAAAGATTAGAGAAATCCAAACTTGATGCTAGGGGTTGGTCAGCCTTTTGGGATGGTAATTTCTCTTATGGGGTCAAAGAGGGTGCAACACAAACTAGATATGTGGTGAGCTTATTGAATAGGACATGCAGTTGCAATGCATGATAGTTTAGTGGAGTTCCATGCAACCATGCGGTGGCGGCAATTTGGAAAGCAGTGGAGCACCCAGAGCACTATGTTGCTAGCTGCTTTACAAAGGATGCATATTTAAAGGCATATCAATACCCTTTGGAGCCGTTAAATGATCCTCAAGAATGGCCAACATCTCCTTATGCTGCAATTGAGGCACCTCAGGTCAAGAAAGTGCAAAGTAGACCAATTATGAAGAGGAAGCCATCTCTGGGAGAGGTAGAAGGAACTAAACTGTCAAGGCAAGGACAACTCCATAAGTGTAGTAATTGTGGTGAGAAAGGACATAACAAAAGAAAGTGTCCAATGTCATTAATCGATACACCCACAGCACCACAAGGGTCGTCAAATCAACAACAAGCTAAACAAAAGGCACCAAGAGAGAAGCAATCAAAACAGAAGCAACCAACAAAAGAAAAGACAATTGCACCCTCAACACAAGAAAGTCAAACAAGTGTTCTAATGCACAACAGAGGTGTAGGTGTCTACACCTACCCAAATGGTTACCAGAGACAGACCATGGTAAGTTAATATGCCCATTTATTCTTCATATTCATTCTTCTTCCATACTTAACATTTTAACTTCTCAAGTTGCTTGAATTGGCAGTACAAAAATCAAATTCAAACTCAATTCAACATGAACTCAAATCTAACATCATTCAACCTTGATTAGTAGGTGACCTTACTTATATTGAGTTGATTTATTTACATCACTGTAAGTTTGAATAAGTACATGATTTTAAAAGTTGTTGGTTGTTCCATTTTATGCAGGTGTTGCTCTTTTGCTCTTATACTAATGCATGGGGATAGGATGATGCAAGCTAATTAACTTTCCTGTTTGTTCATAGTTGCATGGTTTTGTTGGGCCATTTATAGTTTCTTTTTTGTTAAGATTTTATTCCCAAAACTTTTAAGTTTTTGGTTGTTGTAGTTACATTTAATCAAGTTTTTGCTTTAGGGACTAAGTTTTTGTAAAAGATACTAAGTTTTAGATTTGATGGTACTATGTTTTTGCATTTTTTGCTCATGTGAGTTAAATCAAAGTTAAGCCATCGGAAACTTAACTACAGTACTCTAAGGGTGAAAAAAGAACTTAGAGACCCCAATTAGTGAAAAATACCTAATTAGTGAAAAAATGATTTTAGAGCAACTTACCTAAATTGGGAGCAACAAAGATAAGTGTGGAATCATCTTCGTTGAAAGCCATAAATAGAGGAAGCAAAAAGTGAGTTTGGATTAACAAAAGTCTGACCTTTGGGAAGCTTCTTGAACAGAGGAGAGTAAAAGAAAGTGAAACTTAATATTTGCAATTTGATCAATTCCTAGACGCAAATAACAACCAAAGCAATGATAACCCTAGGTATTAAGTTTTTAACTCAAGGTACTAAGTTTTTAAACCCAACTAATTAAACATAACGTGAAGAGTAGTCATAGTACTCTAAGGGTGAAAAAAAATTAGAGTCCCCAATTGGTGAAAAATACCAAAACTTGGGGCTCGTATTTATGCTTAACTCTATTTTTGATCAATTGTTGTATAGTCTAATTATTTATTTCTATTACTTTATTTAAAAATTTAAAATTAGGAGTATTATTTATTTTAACAAAGAAATATATACTTATACTTCTTATATAATATATTAACCCTTGTATGACACAAAGTCTTGTACAGTTTTTCATATTCTGCAAAAGCATAATTATTAACCATATTAATTTTTTTATCAATATAGTTTACCATGAAAATATAAACTGGCCATACAATTATGAACTTATTTCTACTTGCTCCATTTCACAATTTAGTTCTTGTTTCCTTTTTGGGTTTTTCAAAATATAATGGTTGTTTCTATTTCTTATTCCATATTTTTCCATGATATGCCTAGAAAAGTCATGCCACCATCATTTATTTGCTTCTTGAAAATAGTTTTTTGTTTTGTTCATTACAGGATGGAGGGATCATTAATTTTTGCGCATCCTTGATTATATTGTGAGATGTCATTGAAGCACATCCTTAGAAGGATTATGATGAAGTAACCGTTATGAACTTATGATTTATTGATTTGTTTATCTTGGTAATATATTTGTACCCCCATTACTGGGTCCGCCACTGTCGTTTACGCTAAACTTTCACTATAGTACTTCTTACATAATAACCATCCTTCCACTTTTTTCAAAATCAAACTTCTTTTTTAAATAAGAGAGAAACTTCATTAGCTTAAAACAGGGTTCGAGAACCCAAATAGTTTAATACAACCAAGGTAGCTAAAATTAGTCCAAAAGCCAAGCTTAAACACAGGAACACAGCAAATAGTTTCATCACAAAAACAACATGACCATGACCATGCAATCTTCCTTCCCTATTCCTTCGAGCTTAGTCCACATTGATTGCATTTTTTCCCTTTGCATTCCTGAGATCCTTGTCGAAAACTCCCTGGGCCCAAACAGGCACACCCACATTCAGTGGCGGATCCAGGAATCTGAAAATAGTTGGTCACACTATAGGTAGTACGAAAACGAATATGGGGACGGGTCCGGGGATGGAAAACGCCAAAAGCAAAATTTCAAAAAAGGGGTACGACATAGACTCACTAAGTGACTAAGTTGAGAATCGGCGACGTAGCGGCAGCCGGCAAGGCACTATTGATGACGGTTGACTATATTTGAACATGAAACTAGAAATGCCCATTCAAACCACACAAACTACTCAAAACTTTCGTATCATTCCCAATAAATCTTTCCTACCATCATTTAATCAAGTATTAATCAAACTAAAACTCAATTACATCTAAAACGCCAATATTAACAAAAACAACCTTCGTCCTCCCTTCATTCCATCCCTAATACACATTTCTCAGTTCACAATATCCAACACAAAACCCTCCATTCTTCTAAATTAAGACCACCGCCACGCAATCAAATTCCACATTAAAAAATTCACGTACAACCATTTGCTAAGACGACATCTCTTACCTTAGGAATCAATTCCTTCAATTGAATAAAATTACACAACAAAACAAGGATCCAATTACTAATTCACTCCCAATAAAGCAACAATCCACAAAACTTTGAAAACTTAAAACATCAAAAGTAGACAAGTTCAACTGACAGAATTAAAGCATGATTTCAATTTTCAGCAACAAATAAATTGAAAATTGAAAATGACAATTGACAAATGATAAACAAAAACCTAAAAATAAAAGAACTCAAGATTCATGAAGAATACCTCAAGGCTCGAGGTTGCAAGTACGATTATTGAGTGTCGAGAATGCAAATGACAAATGAAAAACAAAAACCTATAAATCCAAGAATATCTGGAGGCTGGAGGTCGGAGAAGGTTGTCGGAGACCCGAACCGAGCAGGCGAGCACAGTGAGTGAAGCTAGGGTCTGAAAGCGCGCTACCACAACCTGTCAAGGCACGCTGCGCCGCTGCCCGCTATCACTGGCACTGGAGACGACTGTCTACAGAAATTGAAGAATGAAGGGAAACCTTACCGGGCTCCGGCGAGTTCTCGAGGCACTGCGATTGAAGAATGAAGGGTAGTCCTTCGTGTTTTTTACTTTTTGTTCGACTTCTTCAAGTACAACCGCGCCGCCGCGTGCACAAAGAAATTGAAGGGTGAAGACTACCTTCCGCCGACGACGAAGGCATGTGGGTCGTGACTCGTGCTGTCGTGGGCTTCGTGCTTTCCATTAGAGCTTTTAGGGTTTGCGTGTGGTTCAGCGAGAAAGAGGAAGAAAAGCAGTTTTGAAGTTTTTTTTTTTTTTTTCAAAATATTAGTTGGTCACGTGACCAACTGGGACCACGTGTAGGTCCGCCACTGCCCACATTAAACAAAGTGGCAACCTCATTGATGATAGCCCCGAACTCATGGGACATGTAATTGATGGCATTTTGAAGCATGCGCTTAATTCCTTCAGCGTCCATCTCTAGCTCCAGTTTGTGTAACTTCATTTCTTTGGCCATGTTCAAACCTTCTCCGATTGCTAAAAGCTCTGCTGCCACTGGATTCACTGCATTGAATTTGATGGAGTACCCCATAACCCACGAACCATTGTCCCTTCTGAACACCCCTCCTCCACCAGCTTTTGTAGGAAATAATATTGGTAGATCAATTGGAACAACTTATCTGAATAGTCGTGGCGTGAATAAACACTGTCCTAAAGTTGAATTTGCTCCGTTACGTACACACGGATTCTTGGCAACCAACCTCCAGGGATACACGACCACTGCTCCTCCGGTGTAGTATAGAGTCACAGTTTGAGAACACTTCGAACAATGCCCAGAAAACGAGAGAATAAAGAAAAAACGTGTGTAAGAATTTTTTGGGGAGAAGAATTTTTCTGTCTCTCTCCATCAGAGTATTGAACAAGCCAAAATATATATAGAGGGAGGCAAAAACCAAAAACGGGAAAGCAATCAATTAGGCGGATATTAGGGATAACGGAAATAATAATTAAGGAAAGAATAATGGTTACGAAATTAGCGAAGATATGAATGCTGATTTCCGGCAAAAATAAGTAACTGAACTAAAATATCCCACAACCATGCCACGCCACACGCCCGAGTGGTGACTAATTCCTTCCCGTACAAACCTCAACCAATATATAAAGGAGGAAACTCTCAATAAAGAAGTTAAAAACACTCTAAAGTACCAACCTAGGACAAGGAGTATTTTTGTTCTTTTGAAGCAACTTTTAGAGTGAGAAAACTACGACCACTCCCCCCAACTAACACTCCCCCCACTAACTCCAACAGCTTTGTCATTCGCCAACCAGCTGCCATCAGTGTTAAGTTTCAAGATGCCTTTACTGGGAGGGGACCAGGTACTGGGCATAGGCTTGATTCCCCAACCTAATTTCCTACTACAAAGTATTTTGACAAAAGACAATATCCGTTGCAAGTTTATTGAAATGAGAGTTGATGGAAATCATTTTGTGATCAAAAGTTGCCATGTTTCTAGAAGTCCAGATATGGCACACAGTAATCCCAAAAATTTCTTGCCAAGAGTGGGAAAGGGATAAGTTAAACCGAAGCCAATCATTCAAATTAATTATAATAGTAAAAATTAGTAGTAGGGGAAGGAGAAGAGTTAGGGAATTTATGAAAGATGTTTTCCCACACAATGCAGGAGCACACACAATCCCTAAAAAGGTGCAGATGATCTTCTTCAAATTGAAGACATCTCGTACAGTAAGGGTTGAAATCAGGAATTTTAGTTACTAAGGAAACACCAACTGGGAGGATTTGATGACACATATTCCAAAGAAGCATTTTGTATTTGTAAGGAATTTGAACACTTTGTATGTGTTTGTTTCACTTTCTTCTTTAATTCACCTTTTGTCAAGGTCCAGATTTTTAATTAGAGAGTTCTTAGTTAGAAGCTGTTAATTAAATTAAGACATAAATACACTACTTAATATGGAAATAAGTTGTGAATTTATGGAAAAATTATGCATCAACTGATGCAATAAATGATCAATTAATGCATATTTTTTCTATTTTTAGCTTCTTATATACAGCCCTTAGGACTACATGTAGCTTTTCCCTTAAATTAAAAAGCCCTGCTTACTCATAAGTTTGAGACATACTAGCTAGTGCGTACACATGGACATTGCATTGGACACACAATAACAATATTTAAAATTTCTTTTTTGGTGCAAATTAAATTAAATAATAATATTTAATATCAGATGATGATAATAATCGATTATGACACAAGCTAAGTAGTAACAAATATAAAACAAATAATCCTGAACAAAATAGCATAAGTTTGATGCGCTCGGATTAGCAAAAAAAAATTATTATACACTGGAGTGTACCGTGAGCATGGTACATCTCAGACTATTTTTTTGGCTCATTGCTCATTTGAAATCATCCAAATGAGCAAAATATACTAAAAAATTAGAATTAAAAATGAGCAAATGAGCAAAAATTAGTCTTGGGTGTACCATGCGCATGATACACCCGTGTGTATGATGAATAAACTCCTCGGATTAGGGGTTGAGACTTGATATATTATCTTGCACTAATTAGTGGGATCGATATGGGACCCGGGTTTGGATAAGTGCCATCTAAAAACTCAAAATTCGAGACAGTAGTCACAATATTATGCTCTTAATATACCATATAGAGATAATGAAAAGTTTGAAATCTATAATATGGATTGGAGATCTGTAAATTTTTAAATTGTTTGGTTCGCTCAAAATATGAAGGGGTGTATATGAAAATCTCATATAGCCTCGGGAGAGTGACACTTAAGAAATATGAGGGGTTTAGAGGAGGACGAGAAAACTTGTGAATATAGGGTGATGAGTTCATGACTGATGACAACATCATATATGGTTCTAGAACCACCATTCGAAAAAAGTAACTATCTCCAATCTTCTTTTACATTGTTTAAACTTTAAATCAAGAGCTAATATTTTGTTTTCTATTTATCTAAAGCTAGTAGTGGTTGGTACATGAACGAAACAAAAGAATCGACTTTTTTTTGCCAATAAGACTTAGAGAATCAATACTTGCTACTCTAAATTGATAAATTAATATGGAGAGGAATATCATTTGTACCACCAAAATGAATTTTCAAGTTGGTTTCATGCCTTCATCAGTTCATCTTCACTATATAAATGCCACATGATAGCCAGTGATTTTTCTCACAAATTAAATCACAAAATATTTAACTTGTTAGCACATATCCTTCCTTTCTCAAATAGTACAAGTACATTGCTAAGATGACATGGGGATGGGGATATGGGCATCACAACCCATCACCATGGCAAGGGTCATATGGCTATGGTCATCATGGTTATGGAGACCATCATCACCATCATGGAGGGCATCATCATGGTTATGGCCATCATGGTCAATATCACCATCACCATCATGATGATTATTATGATCATGGTCACCACCATCGCCATCATGGTCACCATCATGATCACCATCACGGTCACCATTATGATGATCATCACCACCGCCATCATAGTGACCATCATCACTATGATGATTGTTAGTTGAACAATTAGTTATGAGGTGTTATGGAAGAGGTTTGACCAAACTCTGGTTTGTTTCTATTTAGTAGTATTAGAATAAAGAATCGTGTTGTTGTGTGTTGTGCACGTGCATGTTAAGTTTTGATGATGAAAAATAATATAATATGTTATAGTATGAAAGTTTGTGACAGATGGTTGAGAAAGGAATAAATAAATGAAGACTTTGAAGAAGTGAAGAATTAAGATTGAAGTCCAAGTTTATATTGAATTCCAAGTTTAGTTACTATATGCAAAATGTAATATGCTAGAACTAGATGATATATTATGTGCCAAGTATAGAAATATAAAATTAGGATAATTATTATTTTCTTAGAGTTAAGGAAATAAATAATTATGTTAATTTTATATATCTATATAAAAAGGAACTTTAGTTTTAAAATAAAAAAGGATTTTATAAAAACTGATTTTGATAAAACGTTTTGTATATAAAAGATAAAAGTTTTTTCCGGCAAAAATCATAAAACGTTTTTAAAGAATTTTGATAAGAAGGAGAAAAACTGATTTTTCAATATGATAAAGTTTGTTTAATAAAAAAACTGATTTAAGAGTTGATCTAGTTAATATAAGATATGGAGAAATCCTTATCCTATAAGGAAAAGGAAAATCAGTTTTTTATAAAAGATAAAATTGGTTTTTGAATAGGAAAAGAATTTTATCCCTTTATTTTAGGAATAAAAATTGTTCAAAAGATAATATATCTTGGAGAAGGATTTTTATTCAGTTCACCAAGATATATAAGGGATTGCAACTCAGTTTTATAACTTACGTTTTCAGAGAGAAAAATTAGAGATATTAAGAGCTGAAAACAGTTTCCTAAGGCACAGAGTATATCACAGAGTTCTAGTCAGATTAGGAAACTAAACAACGTTTGTAATTGTCCTCTATTTGCTTGAATAAGAAGCACGTCTTTGAGGAATCTTTCTTTCTGTAATTCTTATATTATAGGAGAGTAGCAACACTTAGGGTTAAGTGTTGGGGAGCACTACTAGAGTTAGTAGTGGGGGAATCGAATTGTATCGAGAGTTTGGTATTTTACGATTCAAATAATAAAAGAGTAGTTTGTGTGGACGTAGATCTCAGAGGTGAGATTGAACCACGTTAAATTTCTGTGTCTTATTATTTGATTTTATTGTTTTATTGTTTGATACAATTTCGTTCAAGCAAAAACATCAATCGGAGAGTTTACGAGTGAATAACACAGTGCACGGCACTGTGCCATAAGAGTGTTTTTGCGAAAATCGATCAGTTTTAGCCACTCAATTCAACCCCGCCCTTCTTGAGTGTCACCTTGTGTTCCAACATTGTGTACTATCAATGTAATCATGCTTGTAATTCTAGTTTGTTCGACCTCTTTGACTAACCCTAATCCTTCAAGTAAAGTATGTTAGTGTCTTTTTTTCGCTTTTCTTTTTCCATGAATACTCTATCCGTTTGTCTTTTTAATAGAAGTTCAGATAAGTTTCACTTAACTAGTAGCTTTAAAGTTCAACAAAATGTTAATATCTTGTGGATGCATGAAAGGTCGGAAATCTAAAACATATTGATTTGCCATATTTATGAGTTATGACGATCGAGCGCTATCAATCTTTGCTTAAAAGCTCGGCTTACTGGACTAAGAATGATTAATAAAATTGACCCATAATATATATTTCGGTTTTTCTAACCTATGCACCTAGTGCATAGTGTGTAGGTTTAGCTATATATTTTTAGCTTTATTTAACAAAATTGATAGATATGATATAGTTAGAAAGATATTATTCTCATAATTGATATCTATATCTAATTCTTGTTATGAGAATAATATATTTAACCATGTCATATTTATCTATTTTGTTGAATAAAGCTAAAAACAAATAGCTAAACTTATGTACTAAGTGCATATGTTAGAAAAACCCTATACATTTTTAGTGCGAACAATACTTTATATTATTGATAATATTAGAATGTTACGTGTTATTTGTGCCTTGATTTTCGTGGCCAAGGAGAAATGGAGATAGAAAGCTTCGAAGCTCAACCCGGACGAGCAAGTCAAGCCCCGGCCGAGAGAAAGCAGCCCGGGCGGGCAGTGTAGGGCCCGGGCGGGCAGATCAGGTGCTCGGGCGGGCCAGCCCATTACCTTACATTCTGCCTTCGAGGCAGATTGCCTTGGTGAAACCTGCACCGGGCGGGCAGGTGGTGGGCCCGGGCGGGCTGTCTGGCCCGGGCGGGCGCCCGGCCGAGCAGCTTGCCCTGTTTATTTAATCCGGATTTTTTCGGGATTTAATTTTTTGGGTTTTGGGTTATTTTGTAACTTTTAGGATGTCATATATAAGGCATCCTAAAGTCTTTTAGAACCCTAAGATTCAAATTAGCCACAAAAGATAACTCTCTCTCTCTCCTCCTCTCTTTCTTCTTCTCCATTGTAGTTCCTCCATTAGAGAGGCTAAAGAAAACTCCAAGGTTCTTGCTTGTGGATGTAGGTCAAGGTTGACCGAACCACGTTAAATCTTTGTCTCTCTTTATTGCTTACTTTTCTCACTTAAAGTTTACAACTTTGCATTTATTGTTGAACTTGAAGTTAACTAGCAAACCCTAGGTCCTAGAAATTGCATTTATTTCTAACAATTGGTATCAAGAGCTTAAGGTTTGGGAGGTTCCTAGTTGATTTCTTTGAAGAATATGTCAACAATGAAGCTTGATATTGAGAAGTTTAATTTGATAGGTCCATTAACTTTGGATTATGGCAAGTGAAGATGAAGGCAATCTTGATTCAAAATGGTGTTCACAAGGCTCTAGAGGGCAAGGTGAAGAAGCCTACTACAATGACCGAAGAGAAATGAGAAGAATTGGATTTGAAGGCCTTATCGGCAATACAACTTTGCCTCTCGAATGAAGTATTGAGGGAAGTTGCTAAGGATGACTCGGCGGCGGGTCTATGGTTGAAGTTGGAGTCTCTTTACATGGCAAAGAGTGTCACCAACCGACTTCTACTCAAGAGTAGATTGTATGACCTTCGACTTGAGGAAGGTAATTCTCTTAAGTCTCATATTGATGAGTTTTATTCTATTGTGATGGATCTTCAAAACATTGATGTGACTTTGGATGATGAAGATTTAGCTATTTGGTTGTTGTGTTCATTACCATCTTCATACAAGCATTTTAGAGAAACTATCTTGTATGGTAGAGATGATTTGAGTATTGATGATGTTAGGGATGCTTTGAAACAAAGGGAGTTGATTGATAATCAATTGACATCTAAATCATCAAACTCTAGTGATGGCTTGTTTGTTAGGGGTAGATCAAATGATGTTGCATCTACTAGTCAAGGTGGTAATGGTGGTAAGAATAGGGGGCGTTCTAAGTCAAAGAAGCCCAATTCTAATAGGCACAAGACTTGTAATTATTGTCATCTAAAGGGGCACATTAAGTCCAAATGCTACAAGTTGAAAAACAAGCAATCGGGGGATAGTAAGCCCGTGAAAGGCAAGGAACCCATGAACTCCGCCGATGTAAGCTATGTTGATTCCGATGGCTAAAGTGGAGCTTTGGTTGTTACTCATGATAGGCTCAAGAGCAAGAGTGAATGGATAATGGATTCGGGATGTTCTTTTCATGTGACAACCTACAAAGACATGTTCACCTCATATGAGGAGTATAATGGAGGCACGGTCACCATGGGAAACAATGCAACTTGCAAGGTGATTGGCATAGGGTCCGTGGATATCAAGATGTTTGATGGCACGGTTAGAACATTGTCCAAAGTTCGCCATGTTCCGGAAATGAAGAAGAACTTGATCTCTCTTGGTACTCTTGACAACAATGGGTGTAAGTACATAGCGGAAGGTGGAGTATTGATGGTTATTAGGGGTAGGGGTGCTTAACGAGCGAGCCGAGCCCGAATAGCACTGGGCTCGGCTCGAGCTCGTTTAAGTTTTCAAGAGCTCGGCTCGGCTCGTGAGCTCGCCGAGCCTGGGGGAGCCGAGCTCGGCTCGAGCTCGTGATGAGAATTCGCGGCTCGAGCTCGGCTCGTGAGCTCGTTTAGGCTCGGCTCGTGGGCTCGTTTAGGCTCGACTCGTGGGCTCGTTTAGGCTCGGCTCGTGGGCTCGTTAGGCTCGGCTCGTGGGCTCGTTTAGGCTCGGCTCGTGGGCTCGTTTAGTCTCGGCTCTCTATTATGGGATCGAGCGCGTTTAGGAAATTTATTTTGCAAAAAATCTGTATAAAGTGAGTTTAATGATTCTATCTAGGGGTGCTTAACGAGCGAGCCGAGCCCGAATAGCACTGGGCTCGGCTCGAGCTCGTTTAAGTTTTCAAGAGCTCGGCTCGGCTCGTGAGCTCGCCGAGCACTGGGGAGCCGAGCCTCGGCTCGAGCTCGTGATGAGAATTCGCGGCTCGAGCTCGGCTCGTGAGCTCGTTTAGGCTCGGCTCGTGGGCTCGTTTAGGCTCGACTCGTGGGCTCGTTTAGGCTCGGCTCGTGGGCTCGTTAGGCTCGGCTCGTGGGCTCGTTTAGGCTCGGCTCGTGGGCTCGTTTAGTCTCGGCTCTCTATTATGGGATCGAGCGCGTTTAGGAAATTTATTTTGCAAAAAATCTGTATAAAGTGAGTTTAATGATTCTATCATCATTGATGATTCCAATAAAACAATAAAAAAGTTTCGCATATTGCAAATAATACAAAAGTTCTACAACAATACAAAAGTTCAACAACGATAATATATCAACCAACACATATACAATATATTACATAAAATAAAGAGTTCATTCTTTTCTCAAGGCAATGTCATTCTTGTAAGTTGCCATATGCTCCAAAGCCTACAATGCCCGCTCCATGCTACTTCCATTACACCATACAATCATAAGTTAAATAAAAAGATTAGTCAAGTTCTAAAAATACAATCATAACTTCTCTATCTTTTTTTGTTTTCTTTTTCTTTTTAATTGTTTTAACCTTTTCTTTTAATCTTTCTTCTATTATATAGCTTAGTTAATATTTTAAAAGAAATAATTAATATAATTTTTAATATCTATAAACAATTTTTTAATATATAAACAATTTTTTAATATAAAATATTTTTTAATATAAAATATTTTTTTAATATAAAATATTTTTTTAGTATAAAATAATAATCGAGCTGTTCACGAGCTTTACGAGCCGAGCTTTGCCTAGCTCGGCTCGGCTCGGCTCGTTTAAGTCTCGAGCCGAGCCCGAGCTCGAGCCGAGCTTCAACGAGCCGAGCTTTGACCGAGCTTTGACCGAGCCGAGCCCGAGCTGCTCGCGAGCCTGTCAGGCTCATTATCACCCCTAATTCTATCATCATTGATGATTCCAATAAAACAATAAAAAAGTTTCGCATATTGCAAATAATACAAAAGTTCTACAACAATACAAAAGTTCAACAACGATAATATATCAACCAACACATATACAATATATTACATAAAATAAAGAGTTCATTCTTTTCTCAAGGCAATGTCATTCTTGTAAGTTGCCATATGCTCCAAAGCCTACAATGCCCGCTCCATGCTACTTCCATTACACCATACAATCATAAGTTAAATAAAAAGATTAGTCAAGTTCTAAAAATACAATCATAACTTCTCTATCTTTTTTTGTTTTCTTTTTCTTTTTAATTGTTTTAACCTTTTCTTTTAATCTTTCTTCTATTATATAGCTTAGTTAATATTTTAAAAGAAATAATTAATATAATTTTTAATATCTATAAACAATTTTTTAATATATAAACAATTTTTTAATATAAAATATTTTTTAATATAAAATATTTTTTTAATATAAAATATTTTTTTAGTATAAAATAATAATCGAGCTGTTCACGAGCTTTACGAGCCGAGCTTTGCCTAGCTCGGCTCGGCTCGTTTAAGTCTCGAGCCGAGCCCGAGCTCGAGCCGAGCTTCAACGAGCCGAGCTTTGACCGAGCTTTGACCGAGCCGAGCCCGAGCTGCTCGCGAGCCTGTCAGGCTCATTATCACCCCTAATTAGGGGTGCACTTGTGTTGATGAAGGGTATTAAAAGGGAAAGCTTGTATATGCTACAAGGTTCCATGGTTAGTGGTTCGGCAAATGTCTTCACCGGCACTATGAGTGACGATGATACCAAGCTTTGGCATTTGAGGCTTGGTCATATGGGAGAGCAATGAATGTCCGAACTTTGCAAGCAAGGATTGCTAGATAATGTGAAGCTTGGCAACCTTGGCTTTTGTGAGCATTGTGTGTTTGGTAAACACAAGCGGGTTAGCTTCAAACCCGCAATACACAACACCAAAGGACCTCTTGATTACATCCATTCGGATTTGTGGGGTCCCTCTAGGAAGACTTCTTTGGGTGGTTGTAGTTACTTGCTCACAATAATTGATGATTTCTCTAGGAAGGTGTGGTCGTTCTTTCTCAAGCACAAGGATGGTGTGTTTGATGTGTTTCTTCAATGGAAGACTATGATTGAGAAGAAGACCGACAAGAAGATCAAGGTTTTGAGAACCGACAATGGCCTAGAGTTTGTTGAAAAGAAGTTCACTAAGTATTGTCTTGATGAAGGCATTGTTCGTCATAGAACTTGTGTTGGGAGGCCTCAACAAAATGGTGTTGCGGAGAGAATGAATAGGACTCTCCTAGAGAGGGCAAGATGTATGCTCTCCCAAGCCAAGTTGGGGAAGATCTTTTGGGCCGAAGCGGTTGCAACGGCATGCTATTTGGTGAACCGATCTCCTCACTCCGCCCTTAATTTTAAATCTCCTCAAGAGGTATGGTTCGGAACTCCTTGTGATTATTCTAATTTGAAAGTGTTTGGTTGTCCGGCCTACATTCATGTAAATGAGGATAAACTTGAACCTAGAGCTAGAAAATGTGTATTTGTTGGCTATGGTTTGGGGGTTAAGGGATATAGAGTTTGGTGTGAAAAATCTAGGAGGGTAATAACTTCTAGAGATGTTGTGTTTGATGAATCATATATGATCACTTCGGAGAAGGAGCTTTGCTATTTGTAATGATGTAGGTTCATCTCATGACACCGAGGAGAAGGTGGAGCTTGAAAGTGCTTCACGTGATGATGCTCTCACTCAAGAGAGGCATGTTGAGGGTTCACCACAAACCCAACGCAAGACACTTGCTAGTGAGAGACAAAGAAGGCAAATCAAGCCTCCTCAAAGATATGTTGAGGAGTGTGACTATGTGCAATATGCTCTCACCGTGGCAAATGAGGTAGAGACTTTTGATGATCCATGCTCCTACAAGGAAGTAATGTCTCTACCCGATTCAAGCAAGTGGTTGATGGCGATGAAGCAAGAGATTGAATCTTTGCACAAGAACAATACTTGGGAGTTGGTTGTTGCACCTAAGAAGAAGATGATCGTTGGGTGTAAATGGGTGTACAAGAGAAAATAGGGTACACCGGATTCGGGAGGTCCCGTCTACAAGGCAAGAGTTGTGGCAAGGGGTTTCACTCAAGTTGAGGGTGTTGATTTTCATGAGGTATTTTCACCGGTTGTGAAGCACTCGTCTATTAGAGTTTTGCTTGCCTTGGTAGCTATGGAAGACTTGGAGCTACACCAACTTGATGTTAAGACCGCTTTCCTCCATGGGGACTTGGAGGAGGAAATCTACATGAAGCAACCGGAAGGTTTTGAGGTTGAAGGGAAAGAAGAACATGTGTGCCGTTTGGTGAAGTCATTGTATGGGTTGAAGCAATCTTCTAGGCAATGGTATAGGCGATTTGATTCGTTTATGTTGGCTCATGAGTTCACAAGAAGCTCCTATGATAGTTGTGTCTACTACAAAGAGCTAGTAAGTGGTTCCTTCATTTACCTTTTGCTTTATGTTGATGATATGTTGGTTGCTTGCTCATTTGATTGAGGTCAACAACTTGAAGAAGTTGTTGAGTAGTGAGTTTGATATGAAGAATCTTGGTGAAGCCAAGAAGATACTTGGGATGGAGATTTGGAGAGATCGATCTAAGGGGGCATTGCACCTTAGCCAAAGGAGGTACATTGAGAAGGTTCTTGAGAGATTCTCAATGAGCAATGCAAAGCTCGTTTCTACTCCTCTCGGTTCTCACTTCAAGCTCTCAAAGGAGCTTTGTCCTCAATCCGAAGAAGAAGAAAGGGCCATGTTTCACATCCCCTATACTAGTGCCGTTGGGAGTGTGATGTATGCCATGGTATGTTTTAGGCCGGACATTGCTCAAGCGGTGAGCATGGTGAGCCGTTATATGTCAAGGCCCAGGAAAGGGCATTGGGAAGCTTTGAAATGGCTTCTAAGGTACTTGAAGGGTACCTCACACATTTGTTTGGAGTTTGGCCAAGATGCAAATGGTGTGATTGGGTATTGTGATTCGGATTATGGTGGAGACTTGGATGATCGGAAATCAACTTCGGGTTAGGTGTTTACCTTGGGAGGTACGACCGTGAGTTGGCAATCTTCGCTACAAGATGTTGTAGCTCTTTCAACTACGGAAGCGGAGTTCATGGCAATTACCGAGGCATTCAAGGAGGCAAAGTGGCTCAAAGGTTTGGTTGGGGAGATTAGCTCGTGTTCTAAGGAGGTGTCCGTATTTTGTGATAGCCAAAGTGCCATTCACTTGGCTAAGAACCAAAACACGTTCCATAGAAGAACGAAGCATATTGATGTGAAGTACAACTTCATCCGAAATGTCATTGATAAGAAAGAGTTGACATTGATGAAGATTCGTACCGAGGAGAACCCCTCCGACATGTTGACAAAGCCTTTGCCAACCACTAAGTTCACTTTGTGTGTGAACTTGGTGGGTCTCTCCTCTTGTTTGTTGTAGACCCCTATGGGGTAGAGCCTTGGAGTGTGATTAGCATTTTTGGTGTTATTGGAGGTGCTTGGAGAAATTTAAGTCAAGGTGGAGAATTGTTATTTGTGCCTTGATTTTCGTGGCCAAGGAGAAATGGAGATAGAAAGCTTCGAAGCTCAACCTGGACGAGCAAGTCAAGCCCCTGCCGAGAGGAAGCAGCCCGGGCGGGCAGTGTAGGGCCCGGGCGGGCAGATCAGGTGCTCGGACGGGCCAACCCATTACCTTACATTCTGCCTTCGAGGCAGATTGCCTTGGTGAAACCTGCACCGGGCGGGCTGTCTGGCCCGGGCGGGCGCCCGGCTGGGCAGCTTGCCCTGTTTCGTGTTTTTCGCGATTTAATCCGGATTTTTCCGGGATTTAACGTTTTGGGTTTTGGGTTATTTTGTAACTTTTAGGATGTCATATATAAGGCATCCTAAAGTCTTTTAGAACCCTAAGATTCAAATTAGCCACAAAAGATAACTCTCTCTCTCTCTTCCTCTCTCTCTTCTTCTCCATTGTAATTCCTCCATTAGAGAGGCTAAAGAAAACTCCAAGGTTCTTGCTTGTGGATGTACGTCAAGGTTGACCGAACCACGTTAAATCTTTGTCTCTCTTTATTGCTTACTTTTCTCACTTAAAGTTTACAACTTTGCATTTATTGTTGAAGTTGAAGTTAACTAGCAAACCCTAGGTCCTAGAAATTGCATTTATTTCTAACATTACGCAAAACGAATAAACGATAGAGACACAAGTACAAAACATTCATAATCATATCATATAATTTCATCTCTCATGCAATAATATCCAAATATTACTAATTGCTAACAAATTAGAAATTCGAAAGAAAAAGAAAAGGATTTGCGGGATGAATTTAATAATCCTAGTTGACATAGCTTCATTTATTTTCTATATAAATAGATGTATGATGCATTAAACCTCCCCTCAAAAAAAAAAAAAAAAAGTGTAATACAGATTGTTTTGATGTAATTGTTACATTAAGACATTCCAATGGAGATCATAAACGAAGGAAAGTCAACTGTTTTTCTTCCTTTCGACTGAATCACTTATATACTCAAAAGGTTACCTGTTAAATCTCTTATGCGTTTTAAGCGTGTTCTAAGTCATGGTATGACTTAATCAACAACAAAATTTTCATTAAACTCCATCTTGATCAATCCCTTAAAGCAAACTCGTACACCACTCTCGTCCTTGACGACTTCAAAAAAGAAATTAACATCTACTCTTTCAACCATCACCGTTCCCCTTACCATGTCAATGAACTTTCTTACCCTAAAGACCTCAAGCGTCCTCATTATCGTACTATCCTAACATGTTCGTGCAACGGTTTAATATGCCTTTCACCATCTTCTGGTTGCGGTATTCTTTCTCTTTACAATCCTGCCACTCGAGCCTATAAAAGATTACCAGATGTCGGAGAAAGATCGTGCAACTCGGGTCACTCATATGCATTTGGTTATTATCGTGTTTCTGATGATTATAAGGTTTTAAAGTTATGTTACAACTTTCAGGATAGGAGATAGCACAAAACTATGCTATATAGTTTGAAAACTAATACTTGGGAGATCATACCGAATGCCCCTTGGGATTGAAAATATTTACAAGCCTCTAGTATATTGTGTAACAACTCCTTACATTGGTTGATTCTAAATAGCGAAGAAATAAAGTGTTGCAATCTTGCCACTAAGGAGTATTATGAGATACCCCTCTTGAAAAGAATTAGTAGCTATTCACCTAAATTGACGACTTTAAGAGGACAATTATGTGTGGTTACAAATTATCTGGGCATATGGATATTGCAAGAATATGGTGTCGAGAAATCTTGGACTCCACTCTTTCGTCAACGATATAGGTCTATGTGCGCCTTTTCTTCTACAGTTGTGTGGCATGACTATTCCATTCTTGCTTGCTTGGAAGATGGACACAACATTTTAGTAGTAGATTCACATCTAAGAGTCAAACCAATAATGATTTGCTGTGATGTACAATCTGAAGAAGCTACAATTACAAATATGGTAATGCGGGGTTTACCAACATATAGATTGGAGCTCTACAAGTTTGGTGTACAGCATTGGGTGGAATCTCTTGTACCCCTTACAAGCTAGCGAAAATATGGTAGGAAATTATACTTTGATATATTATCACTTCCGCAAGCTACGTATTTTGCACAATTAATATGTGACAAATATCTAAAAAAATGTGCTTACAAAAACTCAATTTTTAGTGGCTTAGTATCTTCAGGACGTTTTTTTGAATATTTTCAGTTAATACAATCTTCTAGATTGTTAGGATTATGCTCCTATTAGTTTCATTTTGATAATGTTTTGTTCATTATTTATAGCTTGCTGTATTGGCCCTTTTTTTTTAAAAAAAAATATACAACTTAGTTTCCTTTGAATTTGCCTCCAGAATTACTACTTTGCATCCTCTAATAATTTTCCACAAAAAGCAGCAAGTTAGAAACTGACTTGTAAATACTTGGTTAGAGCAAATTGTATATAGAATTACTAATGAACAATTTGCTCACCCATTATTTGGGCGCCACCACAATTCTTTCCACCATGATCGCCGCTTCAGCAGCTATTCCCTCCGTGGCTGCCGCTTCCATAGTTGTTCCCACTGCTTGAGTTGCCCATGAAGACGCATTCTCCTTCTGAAACTTTGTTGTAGTCCTAGAACATCTCCTTGTTGGCGCAGATGTGACGGGTTGCATCAGTGTCCACGATCCATTCAGAAACATTGCTTACCAGATTGACCTCAGACACCACAGCAGCAATGATGTCGTCTTCAACAAGGTTGGCTTGAGCTTTGTTGTCTTTTGCTTTGTTTGGAGCTTCCTTTCTTTGACGGCAATCCTTGGCAGCATGCCCATACTTACCATAAACGAAGCAACTTCCTTAAACTGACCTTTTCCTTTAAAGTTGTGATAGTTATGCCTTGTACCATGAAACTGATTTTGACCCTTACCTTTTGGTCCTTTACCTGCAGCAACTTTATTTTCCACAAGATTAGCAGAAGAGGAAGAATGATCAACTGATTTTCCTTTGATTTGGATACGGTTCCGCTCCTCAATCTTAATGTGGGAAACTAATTCTTGAAGGGTAAAGTCTTTCTGCCTATGTTTTAAGGAATGAACAAAATTTTTTCCAGGAAGGAGGTAATTTCTCAAGTAAACAGTTGGCTTGGAACAGATCAGGAATGGCCATACCCTCAGCCACAATATCAGCACACAAATGTTCATACTGATGAACTTGATCTAGCACAAACATATTTCTTAGTCCCAAAATCATCAGTACCATACTTAGCATTCAAAGCATCCCAAATATCCTTAGCATTTTCCGACTTACTATAAATCATGTAAAGGGCAGAAGTCATATAATACAGTAACATCCCACGACAAGTCTTATTATCTTTCACAAAATCCCTAACATAATTCTCAGGACAGCAACAGCAGACGAACAATAATCAACTCCAATTTGACCCAAGAAAAATTCCATCTTATCATACCTCATCTTATATTTTTTTCCCATCAAACAGATCTAACTTAGACATATCAGGGACAAACAGATTGGTAATAGGCACAGCATTAAGAATACGCACAGTATCATCAGGAATTTCACCAGCCATAGTTTCGTAAAACAGATACAAAAACTTCAACTTTAGAATGTAGGAAAGTAAACTGGTAACAACTAAAACAAATTTATCTGACAACCGTGGCGTGAGAAGATCACTGCCCTAAAGTTGAATTTGCCCCGCAACAACACACGTACTTACAGCAAACAACCTCCAGGCATACACGGTCTCTGCATTTCCGATGTTGACAGAAAAGCAGATTGAGAATGATCTTGAATATTGCCAGAATAATAGTGGAGAAAGAAAGAGAGGAGAAGATGTGATTGTATGTTTCTGTCTCCTCAAAGAATCCCAGAACACTGGTATTTATAGGGAGAGGAAAACCAAACGAGATCAGAATATGGCTGAAATTGTGGGAAAAACTGTCAATCAATGGGGATTTTAATGGCAGTAAAGCAGGAGAGAAATTAGGGGAACACGACATTAAAAGAGAGATTAGGGGAAAAAACGGTAACTTAAGACTGATAAAATCGGTCATTAAATGCTGATAGATTTTTGACCCAAAAAGATAGTCAAGTTAAGTTTATTCCCCAAAGCCCAAAGCCCATGGCCCGAACCGGGCGGGCGTCGGTGCACGTGTGGTAACCAAATATCATCACAAACCCACTAAAAGCCTCATTGCTACTCAACTCAAAGGATAGAGGAAGAGTAAAGGTTATAAACCTTACTCTTCCCTTATATTCTTTCAATGTGGGACAAAAGATAAAAATGACTCTTTATATTCTTTTGAAGCAAACTTAGAGTTTCTACTAAAAACTCCAACAGTAGCAACTTTATATTTATAGTAACATTATTAATTTCAACTATTTATCAATTTCAGCTATTGTTTTTTTTAGTTTCAACTAGCTTATCCATTTAGTTGCATTTCAATTACCAATTACATAGCCCAAATAATGGTTTCATAATTTTTCGGCACCAATGATGTGCTAATATATTTCATGTCAAAAGAAGTAAGCTTGTATACATAGAAAACCTTATTTGTATTACCTTTTTCTTGCAATTAGATAAGTTACAAAAGAATTTATTGATCCCATTTTGTTTTCTAATTCTAAAAAGAGAAAAGAATCAGATGCATACGCACACCAGATTTTGGAAATAAAATTCGGTGTATTTTGACAATATGGAACCAGTGACTTGAAAACGATAATTTGCGCAACTAGTGCTTAAAGACACTTTTGGCCCTTTGGGTGATCAGAGGTTGGAGCCACATAAGTATTCCCAAACGAGACAGAAATGTGTTCAACTCTTTTGTAGAAGTGTGGAAGTTTTGTGTGTATATTTTCATGGAGGATAAAACATAATATATAGAAGAAGAAAATTTGGAACCTCCAAGAGATTAACTCAAAGATGAATGCTCACCACTATTGTAGCCCCCCCAAAAAAAAAAAAACAACATAAAGAATATAATGTCAAACAAAAATTCATTACAATCCAATAATGATCAAATTTAAAAACATAAATTACAAGAGCCAAACAAAGGGGAGAATGCCAATAAACAACCTTTTAATTGAACTTATTCGGCACCCATACCGCAGCAAAAAGAAGCATATAGGGGCCTATTAGTGGAGTAAGTAAACTGATCAAGCTACAAATATAATCATTACACCAACACCAGAATAGTGATGAATAAAAAAACTTCAATCGATTTTTTTGCAAGTAGAAAAGTTACAAAAGAATTTATCCCATTTTATTTTCTAACTCTAAAAGAGAAAAGAATCAGATGCATACATATATGATATATGCTAGCATAGTGATGAGCATAGTGAAGAATAAATAAATTTCTTACAAGTGAAAACTAGCTAATAGTACACTACTATAAATACCATGTACTTCTCTACAAATATAGTCACACAAAACCAAAAATACATACTCCAATATATATAACCTAAGTAGTATACCTAGTTGAATATTATCAGATCAATAATGGGAGGGCACGGCCATCCTGGTGGTCATCCTGGTGGCCATCCTAGCGGTCATCACGGCGGCGGTCATGATCACAATGCTCATGGGCCTCATGACAATCAAAACAATGGTCAAAATTCATCATCAACTGCTGCCAATGGTGGTTATTCCACATTTACAGGTAGCTGTAGCTTTGGAGCTGATTCTGGCAAATGTGGACAACAGCCACAACAACAGCCACAGCAGTCACAGTTGTCATGGTATTGGAGCTAGATTGCTCAAATAGCGGTCAAGGGATCTTCAAAATATAAAGTCATATAGCTATGATTTCCAAGTACCTAAATTATCTACAAATAAATAAATTATCTTTCCTAATCTAAATTATGTAATATCGTCTATGAATATGGTGCCTATCTTTAGTATGTATAAATAAGAAGTCATATTATTGCATGGGAGAAGAAATTATATAATATGACTATATGAATGTTTTGTACTTGTGTCTCTGTCGTATTGCATAACATTCTAATATTATCGATAATATAAAATACTATTCACGTTGAATATAATATTATGGGTCAATTTTCTTAATTATTCTTAGTCCAATAAGTCGAGCTATTAATTAAGCAAAGCTTGAAAGTTGAAACCGCTCTATCGTCATAACTATGGCAGGCCGATATGTTTTAACTTCCGACTTTTGAATAATTTGGAACAGTTCCAACTTTTATGTGTACTCTTCCGTTTTTTGAAGATGTATTTACTGATATTTTCGATCTGTTTCTTGAATATCTACTTATAGTGCTTTAAAATACTCTAATCACCTTTGGCCCACATGTGCTCTTTTCCATGCGGTCAGCTTACTACCTACGTAATTTCTTCATTTTCTCTATCTATTTTGATTAATTTGCTTAGTTTTAGGTTTTGATTCGTTTTCATGGCCTTTGATTTTGTATCTTTTGTTTGTTCCTAATGAATTGAATGTGTGGATCTTGTTTTTGGGGGATTAATTTGGGTTATTGATGCAAATTTTATGAATTTGCTTGATTATGAAATTAGTTTAGAAAATGATAGAATTTGGACAGCAGGGCAATTACAAGGGAAAAAACTTTGTCTACCCCCCGGGTAATCTACCCATTAGAGATAGACATTAATAATTAATGGAGTCCAACTAAGAAAAATTAATTATAGTGGGTAATCTACCTGGGTAGGTGTATTATCAATCTCCAATTACGAGAGATGCAGATTTAGGTCATACTAATTGTACCTATATTCAGGAGAAAATTAAAAGCCTTCAATTAATTTCGGCAAAATTCAAATAAGTTTAGTAAATTACTCACGCTAGCTATTTTGGCAACTATAAATTATTATCTCCAACATCCAACTTAAACTATTCGAATAATTGATTTTAGTTATAAGCATTTTTTGAGCCCTAGGAATTGATTAATTAATATTTAAAAGAATGTAAACGATTATTAAGGTTCGATATGAGTTTAGGAGGAAAATTATTAAGTAGGGGAGAAAATGATTTTAGTGACTTTTAGTACTTTGGTATATAGTACTTCCATTTTTTTTTTATAGATATAACATTTATTTTTCTAATTACTCACCAGAAACCTAAGTGGTACATCTAAAAAAATCGAGGAATTGAAGTGTATATATGGGCTAGAAGTATATATATTGAAGTTGACTTAACTCAAACTCGATTAGTCGTTTCTTAATTTCAGCTAATTAGCTTCAAAAAATAACCTATGAATCCACTTCAGGTAGCAAAGTGGCTAAAAAGGCCTAGCTAGTTTTAGCAAGATACTCTAGTCCATGGCATAGAAAACTAGATAAATTCAAGTGCAGTCATAATTCTAGGGCTTGTTAGTCAGTGAGAGTATCAATTCATTAAATTTTTAATGAATCCCTCCAGCAACCAACCTTAACTGCGTCTAAGGGCCTGTTCGGCAAAAGTAGCTGTTGTGTAGCTGTTAGCTGTTGGAGTAATTGTTAGTTGTTCGAGTAGCTGTTAGCTTTTAGCTGTGAAAGTAGTTGTTTTTAATATAAGTGTTTGGTAAAAATAGCTGTTGAGATTTTCTTAAGATAAAAAATACATATTGTTTAGTTATAATAATAATTTCAATATTATGATTAATTATTTTATGGTTAAATTAAATGTCAATATTATAAACAAAGTGTATTATTTTGTTTTACTATAATGTCCTTAAATTTATTAAGTATAGTTATTTTAGTTCTCTTTATTAATCAATAAAATTCATCTATTCCTTCCAATAAAATCACCTATACAGCTATACTTGGAACTTTCTAGAGATGTTGTTGGGTATACATTTCAAGTCCCACATCGGGCAAATAAGGAGTTACCTAATTTATAAGAGTTTACCAACTACATTAGTATGTTGCCTTTTAGGAAGGAGCCAAAAAACAAATATGTACAGGCTAGACCCAAAGCGAACAATATCATACTAATGGTGGAACTGTAGGTGAACTTGTGGGCCCAACAGATATCTTATATTTCATCTTACATTCTCATATGACTAATGACATAGTATAATTAAATTTATAGAATATAGATAGAACTCTCAAAATGACACAACTCTCTTAATTCTCTCTCCTCTAAATTCATGTGCAAAGATGATACAACTTCAGATCTGTGCTTCCAATTTTTTTTATCTTTCTTTCGTACAACTCTGAAACATTCAAATCCTTTTCTTCATCTTCTTTTGTTCTCTGCTTTTTTTATTCTTTTTGCCCCAATCATCTTCTTTTGGGGTTGATCTTTCTGGGCTTTACAAATTTCCTTCAATAAGATTTCAAAGACGATGGTGTTTTTGGGATGGATCTTTCATTTCATTCCAAATGTTATTTCAGGGAAGTAAAAGAAACAATAACACAGGAGGTATTCTTCCAGAAACTTGAGTATATTTTGGAAAATATTTACGCGATTACTTGTTTAATCCCAAATATAATCCATAAAAAGTGGGAATTTTTAAGATACTATTGAAGGTTTTAGAGGAAAGTTGCAGCAACTATGGAGGTAGAAGATGAGCCAAGAGTATTCTCTCTGATTTTTGGTATTTTTTTTCCCTGAAAAAATAAACAAAAAACTTAGAACGCTACTTTGGGACTTAGAACGTGATATTTTGTAACGTGTTTGAACAACTAACAAAAAGCTACTTGAAACACTAACCACTACTCCAACCTCTAGCATGCCAAACACATAATTGAAAAGCTAACGCTGAACAGGCCTTAAAAGTCTTCTCTAGAATAGTGCATTAGTTACTAGTGTTCTGTGTTGAATGGTTCATATTTTGGCATTTGCATGCATCTGATTCTTTCTAATCATGAAAATAGAACGTGATAGTCTTTTGAAACTTTCCTATTTACTGAAAGTATAAGAATAAGGTTTCTGCTCCCTTCTCCCAAAAAAAAAAAGAGAGATAGAATATAATTTTTTTTTTGGGTTGGGATAGCGTTTTGAGTTTAAACATATATGAATATATAGTTGTTGAAGCTATGATGTACATGTGAGTGTCCCACATTGATTAAAAAAGAGAGATGTGTTCACTTTATAATGCAAAGGGGCAACTCCCCTTATTGCCATATGGTTTTAAGGTGGAACCTCCTTTGTGTTGTGAGGTGGACTCTCTCTCCTTGTGATGGGTGCGGTCCAGGCTCATATTTATCATAGTATCAGAGTCCAGGTTGTTGGGCCTTTCATATTGGGCATTTGTCTGAGGATTGCCTTACCAGTATCCTATAATTCTAAGGACACTCACATGTGAGGGAAATTGTTAAACCCTATATATATTGTGCACATGTGAGTTATCTCACATTGGAGAAAGAGGAGAGAAAGTACCATAATATAAGCTGGAGGAGCTACTCCTACTATTGCCAATTGGTTTTAGTATGGAACCTCCTTTGGGCTTGTATGTGGACCGAACTCTCCTCCTCCTTATTGGGTTGCCCAGACCCATTTTCAGTCATATCAAATTTATCATGGTATCAGAGCCAGGCCCACGACTGGGACCGTTAATTTACTCTGGGCCAATTGAAAAAGGGACCTCACATGTGAGGGGGAGTGTTGAAGCTATGATGTATAGCGCACATCACATGTGAGTGTCCCACATTAATTAAGAAGAGAGATGGGTTCACTTTATAATGCAAAGGGGTCCTCTTACTGCCATATGGTTTTAAGGCGAAACCTCATTTGTATTGTGAATTGGACTCTCTTTCCTTGTGATGGGTGCGGCCTAGGCCCATATTTAACATGGTATCAGAGTCAGGCCCACGACTGAGACTGTTAATTTACTCTGGGCCAATTGTAAAAGGGACCTCACATGTGAGGGGGAGTGTTGAAGCTATGATGTATAGCGCACACCACATGTGAGTGTCCCACATTGATTAAAGAAGAGAGATGGGTTCACTTTATAATGCAAAGGGGCTACTCCCCTTATTGCCATATGGTTTTAAGGTGGAACCTCCTTTGTGTTGTGAGGTGGACTCTCTCTCCTTGTGATGGGTGCGGCCCAGACCCATATTTAACAATAGTTGTGATAACACCTTCGGTTTCCTATTAGATAGCAGATTTATTATACTTTATCTGTTCTTTTTCTATTGCAATAATGAGATTTTCACACTATTCACTCACCACCATTTCACTATTAATTGTGATTTTTATGTAAAGAAAAGTGTAGTCATCATGTGGGGTCTTCTTAGATTCGTCTTGATGTATACTTTCAAAATATCAAATTTGTATAGTTTTACTAAAAAGTAATTAAAGATATAAATATAGTTAAAGTTGTGCATTGACAAGCATGAAAACTCAATTGTTGCAATAGAAACAGAACGGAGGAAGTATATAACTATATAAGGGCAACTTTTATATTAATAGTAACCTTATTAGTTTCAATCATTTATCAATTTCAGCTATTGTCTTTTCAGTTTCCACTAGTTTATTCATTTCAGTTGCATTTCAACTTATTTTTACCAATTACATAACCCAAATAATTGTTTCATAATTTTTCAGTTCTAGTGATTTGCTAATATATTTATGTTAGAAGAATACAAAAGATATGAGCTTGTATACACAATAGAATTCTCATATTTTTGAGATTAATGAAGACATGGAGGTCCACTTTTCTTTGGTTCTGTCTTTGGATCACTTGCAAGTTGCAAGGTGATGAAGCTGGCCTTCAACAACTTCCAAATGCACCATGCAACTAATCAGTTGGAATGCAAGGGGTATAAAAGATGACCACTCTCTTGCATCCTCGTATATGCGCTGGCTAATTTCATGTCATTAACCTAGGCTACTATTTTTGTCTGAAACAAAATGTTCTGTTAATGATGTATCTCATGTGTTAAACTCTACTAGACCTAGTTTTGTATGTGGTGTAGATTCGGTTGGCTTAGTGGTGGTCTAGTTGTTTTAGGGTGGTCAAATAGTTAATCACTTGTCTAAACTCATCCTCAAATTTTATCTTATGTAAAATCGAGGAACCGGATGGTTCGTGCTGGTATGTATGTTGTGTGTATGGTGCACCAGTTGTAGAGGCTAGGCCTCAAGTTTGGAATGACATCTATCATTTATGCCTTGTTTGGTTGAGCTTTTTTGGGGTATGGAAACTGATTCAGGTTTTTGAATCCATTACTCCTTGTTTGGTTTGGGTAGTGGGTTAACCATTACCTTTACTTAAGGGTATCCCAAACCCCCAAAATGTTACCCTCCAAATTAAAGGAGTAACAAAATCATTTCCGTTCCCCTATTATTGATTCATTTCCATTGTTGAACTAAACACCCAATAAAAGTAACAATTATTATTACCATTCTTTCCCTCTACTTGATTCCATTCCCTTTCCATTCCTCTATTTGAACCAAACGCCCCCTTAGTGTATGGGTTGGATTATTGTGTCATGCTTTGTGATTTTAACCAAGTGGAGTTCTATGAAGATAAGCTAGGAGGTTCCCATCATATTAGGGGATGAGAGACTTTCATGAACTGGAGGATGCAAACCCCTTATACCCTTATTCCTTATATTGGACCTCAATATACATGGTCAAACAAACAACTCCCTCCACACCTCATCATGGAAAGACTAGATAGGGTCTATGTATCTCAAGATTGGCTCTCGAAATTTGATCATCATGTTGTACTCCATGAACCAATTATCTGCTCAGATCATGCGGCTATTATCTATGTTTCTCATAATAGTACAACACTATCCAAAAGACCATATCAACTGGAAAACTGGTGTATTACAGTACCTGAGATAGTGAACATCATACTTCACACCTCGCAATCGTATATATATATATATATTGGGCTCTCCAATGTTCATTATATGCCGTAAACTTCAAACTATTAGAAAAGAATGTCAACATTGGTGTCCATCTCACAAGAAGTTCCAAGGAATTTACTGGAGGAATATCTGCAATGACTTTGGTAATATTGGTAATAGCGTGAGTTCAAGTGAATATGGTCACATCTATCTGCAAGCTATACAACAAAGATTACCTGCTATGATAATAGGGTTTAATTTCTGGAAGCAAAGAATGAAAAATATATGGTTAAACCATGGATGAACCTCAAGCAGTTGCAGGAATCTAATTCACCATTTCAGAATTGCTGATCTCCGGATTGTGCGTGGTAAGAGGGTGATGTGTATATTTTATTTACTGTCTCATTTCCTTGCTTATGTACACAATTCTCATTGCTAATGCGTTATGCTATGGCTTCGTTGTTTAATTGTGATAGTAGCACAAATACTATTAGAAATAGCTAATCTAGAAAAATCTTAAGGTTGTTTAATTGTGATATTGTTTTTAGCTTCTCAGGTCTAGGTAGTAAAAGAATTTCCATTTTAGTCATAAACTATAAAAAAGGAACTTTCACAAGTGCTATTGTTGTCTGTGTGTAGTACAATGAGTGCTTGCTACTTAAATTATACCTTGTATAAATATCACTTCTAATGCATCCTCTCTGATGTTTTGTACAGCGTGTGGATACGAGCAGAACCATTTCTGCAGAAATCATCAGGAGTGTTGTTGCTGCAACAGAACATGAGTTTAAACTACGTGGAATTAAACCCGACATTGCTGCAAGAGGATCTTATTGTCTGGTTGGTGTTATCTGGAGAGGGACAATATATATATATGTTGCTAATCTAATGATCCTCATCAATTCAATGATTAAATTAGCTACCTTTATTAACATTGGAACTTTGAAGGTTTCTCAAGTACACCTTTTCCTTTGGCTTCCTTTTTATACCATGATGCAGATCATAATTCAGTTCCTGTTTACACCATTGTTCACATTTTCATCTGATTAACCAGAATTGAATTCTTGGACAGTTGTGTATTCTCATTTGATTCTAAGTTTTGAGTTAACTTCCTTCATGTGAGATATATTTTGGCGTGTACCAAAATGTTTCTCAGCTGAAAAATACAGCAATCCGAATAAGCTATTAGCTATCAAAGTCATCAAAAGTTTTTTAGCCCCAGTGTGCAAAAGATTATAGTAGTTGCTATTAATAATACTTGATTGAGAAATATGTGTTAAACCATGTATTTTGTATTAGTGTGTTTGTGGCCTTGTATATTTATTATTTACGATTTGTAGTCCATTGGGGTAGCTACGTTGCTGCAGGCCCAAGTTAGATTGTATGCTGTATATATAGGCAAGTCAATGTAATAGAAATGAGCGAATGATTTCGTTCTTCATGGTATCAGAGCCGCGCATAAATTAACCTAGATCTAGTCTCCATCGCTTCACAGCGAGGAATTCTTGTTGCTCGTCTCAAAGCTTCACAGTGTTGGGCGAATTTAATCTTGTTTTCTGACTATACAGACGCTTCACCGCGTCGTTGTTGAACTGAACTCTATATCACCATGGGTGATGATGATAAGAATAAGGTTCTTTCTACTTCTTCTATGATCGATGTGTCCTCACCACACTACTTAGGCTCCGGTGATCAACCCGGGAACGTGATTTCTCGTGTACTGTTGAATGGGGAGAATTATGTGACTTGGGCTAGGGCAATAGGACTAGCCTTGAAGGCGAGACGGAAGTACGTCTTCGTTGAAGGAACAATCCCCAAGCCGACGACAAAGAAGGAGATTTTAGATTGGGTGACAGTGAACTCAATGTTGGTTTCTTGGATAATGGGTACGATTGACCCAAAACTTGTCGGGTCCATCCCTTATCACGAAGAGGCGAAGCAGTTGTGGGAATATTTGGAGAGGAGGTTTAGCGTATCGAACGGTCCACGTGTGCAGCAAGTGCGGGCAGCCATAAGCGATTGCAAGCAGAAACATGAGCAGTCTATTGAGGACTATAATTCGAAACTTATGGCGCTCTACGATGAATTGGCACGTTTGAAACCTCTCCACAGTTGTGAATGCGGTAAGTGTACATGTAATGTGGCTGAAAAATATGCCAAAGATAGGGAGGAGGAGATGTTGCATCAATTCTTTATTGGTGTTGAGGATGACAATTATGGTGCTGTGCGTTCGAATTTATTGTCTCAAAATCCTATGCCTGATCTCGAGCGCGCATACCGGACTTTTGTGCAAGAAGAGAGGGTGATAAGCATGGCAAAATAAAAGGCGGAGAGTAATTATGGAGAGATAAGTGTGTTTGCTGTACAAAGAGGAAGATTTGAGAGTCGTGTTGAAAAGGCGAAACTGAGCTGTAAGCACTGCAAGAAAACAGGTCATGATGAAAGTACTTGTTTCAAGCTCCATGGGGTGCCCGATTGGTGGAATGAAAAGTATAGAGGTGGAAAAAGTGGTAGCGGGGCTGCTGGGTCGAGTAGTGTGCGTGGAGTGGGTGCTGTGAGTAACGTAGCAGGGGAAAGGAAGGTGCCTCGTGTTAATGCCTTGGCTGCTGCCACATCACACGAGGACACGAGGGCTACTGCTGGTGGAGTTATTGCTGGTGGTATTCCCAACCACGTGACGCGAGATACAGGAACCCAAAATGCAGGTGGTGGAACCCCGTTGAATAATATGACAAAAGAGCAAGTTCAATATATCATGAATCTAATTAATGAACAAAATAATGAGAGACTTATGGGTAAGTTTTCGTCTTTTTCGCCTTGGATTGTGGACACAGGCGCTACAAACCATGTTACTGGCAATGACAATTTTTTGCGATCCAGCTCTCCTATAATGTGTCCCATCATTTTGCCTGATGGTACACATGTTACTGCCACTAAGCAAGGGCAAGTTGAGCTTGCGGGTGGTCTTGTTCTTGATCACGTTTTATATGTGCCTCAATTAAATTGTAACTTGCTCTCGGTTTCACAGTTAATTGATGATAAGCAATGTCATGTTCAATTCACTGATTCCCATTGTGCTATGCAGGACCGATGTACGGGGACTCTGATTGGAGCCGGTGAACGAAAGGATGGACTCTAACTCTTCCGAGGTGTTCCGAGTATTCATGCAATCCAAGCGGCCAAGGTTGATGATTATGAGTTGTGGCATCGTCGTTTGGGACATCCGGCACATAGAGTCACAAAATTGGTTCCTGCTCTTCGTAATAGTCGTAGTAGTAATTTTAATAAGGTGTGTGACATTTGTCCCCAAGCTAAACAGCATCGACTGAGTTTTCCTGTTAGTCACAGTCGTGCTAGTAGAATGTTTGTGTTGATTCATTGTGATTTGTGGGGGGCGTATCGAACCCCTTCATCTTGTGGTGCTCATTACTTTGTGACTTTTGTTGATGATTTTTCGAGAGGTGTTTGGGTGTATTTGCTTAAATTGAAATCTGAAGTGTGCACTGTTTTTCGTTCATTTTTGGCCATGGTCAAAAGACAATTTAATGTTGAGGTTCAGTATGTTAGAAGTGATAATGGAACGGAGTTCCAGTGTATGAAACCGTTTTTTAATGAACTTGGAATTGTGTTTCAAACCTCTTGTACTCATACACCACAACATAATGGGCGAGTAGAGAGAAAGCATCAACATATTCTTAATGTGATTCGAGCTTTGATGTTTCAAGCTAATCTTCCCACTTATTTTTGGGGTGAGTGTGTGCTTAGTGCTGTCTATCTTATTAATAGAACACCTTCTCGTCTGCTTGGAAATAAAACACCTTATGAATTGTTATTTGCACGGGAACCTGATTATGATATGTTAAAGGTGTTTGGTTGTTTGTGCTATGTATATAATCAACGAACTGAAGGAGATAAGTTTGCCCCTCGAAGTAGGAAATGCATTTTTGTTGGCTATACTGATACTCAAAAGGGGTGGAAGGTGTATGATCTTAGTACTGGAAATATATTTGTTTCTCGTGATGTTCAGTTTGTTGAAAGTGTGTTTCCCTCTTTGTCACAACCTTCCTATCTTGATGTGTCCCCACAAGCCTCTTTTGAGCCCAGTACCATGGTGGACTTTGTTGATGATTTTACATTCCCAAATGAGGGTGTTGTTCCCATTGTAACCCAACATGACGAGGCCCAGTCCAGCAGGTCTGGTCGGCCCATTTCTGCTCCCCTAGCTACAGTCACGCCTAGCAGCCCGTTGTCTCTCTCTCCTAGTCCAGCGCATGCTGCTGGGTCTACAGGTCAGGCCCAACCTGTTTTGGACGTGGCCCCTACTGGTGATCTTGATGTTCGTTCATCCGACATGGGTCGTGGTTGTCGCCAAAAATGGCCCTCAGTGCTGCTGCGAGATTTTGTTGTTGCTAGTTCAAAGAGTCCATCCTCTAGTTCCTCGTCTCCGTCGGAATCCTCAGGTACCTCCTCTCCTCTAGCTAATTTTGTGAATTGTAACAATTTTTCTATGGAGCATCGTGTGTTTCTTGCCTCTATTACTGCAGGGGTTGAGCCTCGAAATTTTAAGGAGGCTATGGAAAATGAGGCTTGGCGAATGGCTATGCAAAAGGAGATTCGTGCCTTGGAAGATAATGGTACTTGGAAATGAGCTACTCTTCCGCCGGATAAAAAGGCACTAGGGTGCAAGTGGGTCTACAAGATTAAGTATCATGCTGATGGGACGGTGGAGAGATACAAAGCTCGTCTTGTAATTTTGGGGAATCATGAGGTGGAGGGTTTGGATTATCATGAGACGTTTGCTCCGGTGGATAAAATGGTCACGGTGCGCATTTTTCTTGCTGTTGCCGCCATTCGTCATTGGGAAGTGCATCAAATGGATGTACATAATGCATTTCTCCACGGTGATCTTGATGAAGAAGTGTATATGAAACCCCCCCGGGATTTTCAGTGTAGAACTCGGGACAGGTATGTCGTCTCAAAAATTCTTTGTATGGCCTACGACAGGCCCCTCGTTGTTGGTTTGCCAAACTTGCTTCCGCTTTGCTCAAGTATGGTTTTGAGAGATCCTACTCTGATTACTCCTTATTTACACTTCGCCATGATGGTGTGCATCTTCATGTGTTAGTATAAGTTGATGATCTTGTCATTTCTGGCAATTCTTCGAGTGCTATCATGTCCTTTAAGCAATATTTAGGTGACTGCTTTCACATGAAAGACCTTGGGTTACTAAAATATTTTCTTGGTGTTGAGGTGGCTTGCAGTGCTGATGGATTTTATCTCTGTCAAAGGAAATATGCACTTGATATTATTTCCGAGTTTGACTTGTTCGATGCTCGTCCTGTCACGTTTCCTATTGAACAAAATCATGGCCTTGCTTTAGCTACGGGAGATGCGCTCTCCAATCCCGAGCATTACAGACGACTTGTGGGCCATCTCATATATTTGTCTTTTACTCGTCCCGATATTGCATATGCCGTTCACATTTTATTCCAGTTCATGCATTCTCCTTGTCAGGAGCATCTGGATGCGGCTCTTCGGGTCGTTCGATACTTGAAAGGAACACCGGGCCAAGGTATTTTTCTGAGTTCTTCTACTTCTCTGCCTCTCTCTGGCTGGTGTGATTCTGATTGGGCGAGTTGTCCTTTAACTCGTCGTTCCTTGTCTGGCTGGCTTGTCCTTCTTGGTTCTTCCCCTGTGTCTTGGAAAACGAAAAAGCAGCATACTGTCTCTCGATCTTCCGTAGAGGCTGAGTACCGATCCATGGCATCTCTTACATCTGAATTAAAATGGTTGCGTGGTTTGCTCCTTAGCTTGGGTATTGATCACTCTTCTTCCATTCCTATGTTCTGTGATAGCAAGTCCGCTCTTCACATTGCTCAGAACCCCGTCTTTCACGAGCGCACTAAACACATTGAGATTGATTGCCATTATGTGCGTGATGCTATCACTGATGGTCTTCTTGCTCCTCAACATGTTTCTACGACTGAGCAACTCGCTGACATTTTCACTAAACCCCTTGGCCATAGTCAATTTACATATCTCTTATCCAAGTTGGGCGTTTGCAATCTCCACACTCCAACTTAAGGGGGGTGTTAAACCATGTATTTTGTATTAGTGTGTTTGTGGCCTTGTATATTTATTATTTACGGTTTGTAGTCCATTGGGGTAGCTACGTTGCTGCAGGCCCAAGTTAGATTGTATGCTGTATATATAGGCAAGTCAATGTAATAGAAAGGAGCGAATGATTTCGTTCTTCAATATGTTATGGTGGTGTTCTTATTTTCCTTTTATGCTAATTGATTCATTTGAAATCATGAATAATGTGTGCCGTAATTCAGACTTATTTGATTCATTTGAAATCAAGAATTATGTGTGCCATAATTCAGGACTTCTTGCTTCATATGTGTCTTAAGAGTTGTTGTATTGATTATTCAGAGTACAAGTACTCGCTATATAAGTTGTTGGTGTTCGGCATGTTTGGATTAGTTAATGTTGGTATGTGCTACGGCCATTGTCTTCTGTGTAGACTTTGCTGGTTTTGTAACTCATGCTACTTTCTAAAAATAACCTGATAATATAGTGTGTAAATGTGGGTATTCGAATAGTTACTCTAGAATATTCACTCAACTTGTTAGCTTTTGAATTAATTTTTTTTTTCCCACGAGGGAACGCATGTTTCGCATGATGGTATGAGTCTGGAATCGACTATCAAACTAAGGTGGTATGGGCTTGAAACTTAATTGATTCCTTATACCATGTGTTTCACTTTGCTAGGAAGTGAGTCCAATCTTTCTGTTAGTGAACTAAGTTCATCCAATGATGGAAATAATTGAATGGGGAATGCGAGCTCACTCTCTCTTTAGCATCGTTTTCTTCCATTCCCTCACTTTTCCTTCTCTCTATGATTTATGTCCAAAAAAATTGATGTCTTCAATTACCTTGCAAGATGGTTTGCTCTTTGTTTCACTTTACATTGTTGAGATATGTTGAAGTTCTTCGATGTTTTATCTTGAAAATATTTTAGAATGTTTGGTGTATTTCCTTTTGACATGAACAACTCTATCTAACCTTACATCTATATATCGACTTCCATTTATATATTCTATTATTAATACAGGACAACAACAACTGTGTTGCAATTACCTCTTCAATAATCAATCAATCAATCAATCAATCAATATATATATATAAAGGAGGAACTTTTCGGGAGCATAGAGAGCTCCTCAAGATTTCGAGCTCATAGAGCGCGCCAAGTAGGATTGCCACGTCATCAATTTATATTTTTATTTTTTACAAAAATAGAGTTCTAGATGATTTAAATGCATATAAGGAGATTTGGATAAGCGAAAATTAGAGTATGGATTTGAATCAACAACTTAAATTATTATATCATGAAAATTGTGTATAACTTTTGCTACGTAGTTCTGAATATTATAATTTTTGTACCATTGGAGAGTGCTCAAAATATGCTTCGAAATAAGATCCATTTATAATATAGCTGTACAACTTATGAAATATAGAGCGCCACTTAAGATTGTCATGTCATTAGTTTTTATTTTAAATATTTGAAAAAAAATAGAATTCTACATATATCTAAATACATAAAAGAGTTTTGGATAGGGGAAAATTAGAGTTGCGTTTTGAATAGACAACCTAAATTATTATATTATGTAAATTGAATTTAACTTTTGCTACCTAATTCAAAACATTATAATTTTTTTACCATTGGAGAGTGCTTGAAATATGCTTCAAAATATGACATACTTACAATATAGTGTTACAACTCATGAAAATATATTAAATTAGATGCATTGTAGGACATTATTTAGTCTTTTTTTTAAGATAAATATAATAATGGCTATAAGTATTACGTATAGTGTATTATATGTGATTATAACATTTGATTATAGGTCCAATTTATAGGATTAAACATATTAGCTTTCACAACCTCAACCTTACTCAACTAAACTAAAACAATGTAGTATTGCAACAAATTTTATTAACTAAAATCTATAGTGATAAAGTTACATATTAGAGTTTTGGATTATGTAAAAATTAGAGTTTGATTTAAATAAAACATCCTTAGAATATTATAAAGAGCTCCACCTAAGCATGCCATGTCATTCTTATCAATTTTTAAAAAAGTATTCTTTCTGTCCTGCATTAATTTAATTATTACCCTCTACTTTCTTAAAGTATCATTCGGGTATTATTCATGTTAAAACTGTATTAGCTATTGTTAGTCATATGACTCATACCTGTTATTGAGATACCATTTAATTGGTTTGGACATGGTTTTTTAAGGAATGAAAAATGGGTAGTGTAGCATGGAGGTACCTCTTTAGTTAACTAGAGTAGGGGACAAATAAATCCTTATTAAAGTAAACACAACTTTATAAGGCAATTCGGCTAATTAATGATGGTTTTATTAACATAAAGTAAATGTAATATTGTCAACTGTAGTTTCTTTTTTTTACCAAAAGTGGAATGGTTCCAAAAGATGAAACTACCTAAAGTGGTAATTGTTGTAATAGAAAAGAATGGAGGAAGTATGTAAATACAATGATCTTGAAAAATCTCATTTTACAACAACACAAAATCAACAATAATTTTAACAAAAAATTTGCAATAAAATAAAATAAACAACAACTCGTGCAATGCACGGGCTTCAAACCTACTCAATATATATATATATATATATATATATAAAGGAGGAACTTTTCGAGAGCATAGAGAGCTCCTAAAGATTTCAAGCTCATAGCGCGCGCCACGTAGGATTGTCACGTCATTAATTTATATTTTTATTTTTTACAAAAATAGAGTTCTAGATGATTTAAATGCATATAAGGAGATTTGGATAAGCAAAAATTAGAGTTTGGATTTGAATCAACAACTTAAATTATTATATCATGAAATTTGTGTATAACTTTTGCTACGTAGTTCGGAATATTATAATTTTTGTACCATTGGAGAGTGTTCAAAATATGCTTCGAAATAAGATCCATTTATAATATAGCTGTACAACTTATGAAATATAGAGCGCCACTTAAGATTGCCATGTCATTAGTTTTTATTTTAAATATTTGAAAAAAATAGAATTCTACATATATCTAAATACATAAAAGAGTTTTGGATAGGGGAAAATTAGAGTTGCGTTTTGAATAAACAACCTAAATTATTATATTATGTAAATTGAATTTAATTTTTGCTACCTAATTCAAAACATTATAATTTTTTTTTACCATTGGAGAGTGCTTGAAATATGCTTCAAAATATGACATACTTACAATATAGTGTTACAACTCATGAAAATATATTAAATTAGATGCATTGTAGGACATTATTTAGTCTTTTTTTTAAGATAAATATAATAATGGCTATAAGTATTACGTATAGTGTATTATATGTGATTATAACATTTGATTATAGGTCCAATTTATAGGATTAAACATATTAGCTTTCAAAACCTCAACCTTACTCAACTAAACTAAAACAATGTAGTATTGCAACAAAATTTATTAACTAAAATCTATAGCGATAAAGTTACATATTAGAGTTTTGGATTATGTAAAAATTAGAGTTTGATTTAAATAAAACATCCTTAGAATATTATAAAGAGCTCCACCTAAGCATGCCATGTCATTCTTATCAATTTTTTAAAAAATATTCTTTCTGTCCTGCATTAATTTAATTATTACCCTCTACTTTCTTAAAGTATCAGTCGGGTATTATTCATGTTAAAACTGTATTAGCTATTGTTAGTCATATCACTCATACCTGTTATTAGGATACCATTTAATTGGTTTGGACATGGTTTTTTAAGGAAAGAAAAATGGGTAGTGTAGCATAGAGATACCTCTTTAGTTAACTAGAGTAGGGGACAAATAAATCCTTATTAAAGTAAACACAACTTTATAAGGCAATTCGGCTAATTAATGATGGTTTTATTAACATAAAGTAAAGGTAATATTGTCAACTGTAGTTTCTTTTTTTTACCAAAAGTGGAATGGTTCCAAAAGATGAAACTACCTAAAGTGGTGATTGTTGTAATAGAAAAGAACGGAGGAAGTATGTAAATACAATGATCTTGAAAAATCTCATTTTACAACAACACAAAATCAACAATAATTTTAACAAAAAATTTGCAATAAAATAAAATAAACAACAACCCGTGCAATGCACGGGCTTCAAACCTAGTCAATATATATATATATAAAGGAGGAACTTTTCGAGAGCATAGAGAGCTCCTAAAGATTTCGAGCTCATAGCGCGCGCCACGTAGAATTGTCACGTCATTAATTTATATTTTTATTTTTTACAAAAATAGAGTTCTAGATGATTTAAATGCATATAAGGAGATTTGGATAAGCGAAAATTAGAGTTTGGATTTGAATCAACAACTTAAATTATTATATCATGAAATTTGTGTATAATTTTTGATACGTAGTTCGGAATATTATAATTTTTGTACCATTGGAGAGTGCTCAAAATATGCCTCGAAATAAGATCCATTTATAATATAGCTGTACAACTTATGAAATATAGAGCGCCGTGTAGGATTGTCATGTCATCAATTGTTATTTTTATATTTTTTCTAAAAATATAGCTCCACATAGATTTAAATACATATAAGGAGTCTTGGATAAGCAGAAATTAGAGTTTCGTTTTGAATGAACAACCTAAATTATTGTATTATGTAAATTGTGTATAACTTTTGCTTTCTTATTCAGAATATTATAATTTTTTTACCATTAGATAGTGCTCGAAATATGCTTTGAAATAAGATCCATTTACAATATAGTTCTACAATTTATGAAATAAATAGCGCCACTTAAGATTTCCATGTTATTAGTTTTTATTTTAAATATTTGAAAAAATAGAATTCTACATATATTTAAATACATAAAAGAGTTTTGGATGGGGGGAATTAGAGTTGCGTTTTGAATAAACAACCTAAATTATTATATTATGTAAAGGATAAGCGAAAATTAGAGTTTGGATTTGAATCAACAACCTAAATTATTATATCATGAAAATTGTGTAGAACTTTTGCTACGTAATTCGGAATATTATAATTTTTGTACTATTAGAGAGTGCTCAAAATATGCTTCGAAATAAGATCCATTTATAATATAGTTGTACAACTTATGAAATATGGAGCGCCATGTAGTATTGCCATGTCATCAATTTTTTTTTTTTAAAAATAGAGTTCTACATAGATTTATACATATAAGGAGTCTTGGAGAAGCATAAATTAGAGTTTCGTTTTGAATGAACAACCTAAATTATTATATTATGTAACTTGTGTATAACTCTTGCTACCTAATTCAGAATATTATAATTTTTGAACCATTAGATAGTGCTCGAAATATGCTTTGAAATAAGATCCATTTACAATATAGTTCTACAGTTTATGAAATAGAGAACGCCACTTAAGATTGTCATGTCATTAGTTTTTATTTTAAATATTTGAAAAAAATAGAATTCTACATATATTTAAATACATAAAGAGTTTTGGGTAGGGGGAAATTAGAGTTGCGTTTTGAATAAACAACCTAAATTATTATATTATGTAAATTGAATTTAACTTTTGCTACCTAATTCAAAACATTATAATTGTTTTACCATTGGAGAGTGCTTGAAATATGCTACAAAATATGATCTATTTACAATATAGTTTTACAACTCATGAAAATATATTAAATTAGATGCATTGTAGGACATTATTTAGTCTTTTTTTAAGATAAATATAATAATGGCTATAAGTATTAAGTATAGTGTATTATATGTTATTATAGCATTTGATTATAGGTCCAATTTACAGGATTAAACATATTATCTTTCAAAACCTCAACCTTACTCAACTAAAATAAAACAATATAGTATTGCAACAAAATTTATTAACTAAAATCTATAGCGATAAAGTTACATATTAGAGTTTTGGATTATGTAAAAATTAGAGTTTGATTTAAATAAAACAACCTTAGAATATTATAAAGAGCTCCACCTAAGCATGCCATGTCATTCTTATCAATTTTTAAGAAAGTATTCTTTATGTCCTGCATCAATTAAATTATTACCCTCTACTTTCTTAAAGTATCATTCGGGTATTATTCATGTTAAAACTGTATTAGCTATTGTTAGTCATACCAGTTATTGAGATACCATTTAACAATAAACTTAGTTACAATATTCAATTGAATATTAAAAATTATAAAATTTATATATCACAATAACAAATATAGAAATTACAGTATAATGACAAATACTTTATCCGTTTTTTTTCTACTTCAACAATTGGTTTGGATATGGTCTTTAAGGAAATAAAAAATGGGTAGTTTAGCATAGAGGTACCTCTTTAGTTAACTAGAGTAGGGGACAAATAAATCCTTATTAAAGTAAACGCAACTTTATAAGGCAGTTCGAGTAATTAATGATGGTTTTATTAACATAAAGTAAAGGTAATATTGTCAACTGTAGTTTCTTTTTTTACCAAATGTGGAATGGTTCCAAAAGATGAAACTACCTAAAGTGGTAATTGTTGTAATAAAAAAAGAACGGAGGAAGTATGTAAATACAATGATCTTGAAAAATCTCATTATACAACAACACAAAATAAACAATAATTTTAACAAAAGATTTGCAATAAAATAAAATAAATAACAACCCATGCAATGCACGGGCTTCAAACCTAGTATCTTATATATAAGAATTTGAGGGACTGTTATGAATCAGCTTAAATTTGTGCTATCTTAGTGGTAAACTTTTTACTCTAAATCTTAGATATTGTTGGATTGAGAGTAAATAACTAAAAACATAATCATCTATCTTTTTTGGAAAATTTGTCAGAAATAACCTTTTAAATACAAGTTTTTGCGAGGAACAACCTTGACCCATTTTTTGGGTATTGACCAAGTATTTTACGGCTTCGATTCACTAAAACCAAACATCGCAGGGCACGTAATCCACATTTATTATGTTTCAAACCCATTTCCGTTCATAAACTGATGAATTCAACATCGGAATATATTTGGTCAATGTCGAAAAATGGAAAAAACAATGTTGAAACATAAGAGATGCAATTCACGTGCTCTCCACATGTTTGGTTTTAACGAGTCAACATTGAAAAATGCTTGGTCAATGTCGGAAAATTGGTCGAGATTATTTCTCGCAAAATATTTTCTTCTTAAGGTCTTATTTTGCCAGATTTTTTTTTAAAAGGTTGTTTCTCGTAAAAACTTTTATTTAAAAGGTTGTTTCTGACAAATTTTCCATCTTTTTTAAGAATTACAAATGTAATTAGACAATTATATGAGTGAGAAAATAATCATCTGACCCTAACCCTGACCCTGACCCGTTTGACCGTAAACCTGACCCGTTTGACTACCCTGACCCGTTTGACCGTAACCCTAACCTGTTTGACCGGACCCAGACTTTGTGATTTCTGATTTGTTTATTTACTCTTTCTTCCTGCTTATTTAAAACTCTTTTTCTATTTTTCTTTATAGCCTAATTACAAGGGTTAATTTTTTCTTCTTTTGTAATCATGGTGATCTTAGGAGATGATTGAACTCGTTAATGAGGCCAGATCTTCTTAGTTTCTTTTTTTAGCTTCTTTTATTTAAGGATTTTTTGTCCATAACTCCCTTTATTTGGGACTTTTTTGTGAAAAACTGCCTTATGAAACTTTTTTTGCACAAAACTGCCACTAAAGTGCATTCCGGTTGTTGACTGCTGGCAAAAAAAAATTTCAGGCGTTGACTTAAGAATTCCGGCAACTTAAAATCACGTGCTTGACACGTGTTCCTTTTTTTTACGTTTTTTTGCAGCCCAGACCCAGTTCTTCCCTCTCTCTTTCTTCTCTCACTCTCTCTCTCTCTCTATTCTCTCTCCTCCAAATTTCAACGTCCGCAACATCACTGCTTCTAGTCTGATTCCTTCTCGAATTATTTGTAGCCTGCAGTGAGAAGACAACAATAAACAAATTCTCACTCAAAAGTTGAAAAATATGTCCATATGAAGAATCCACCAACTGTATTGAACAAATGAACAACAATCATTACCGCCGCAAAGGCCCTTGGAGAGGATAAAACGACATCTTCCTCAAGTGAATAAACATCAATCGGTGCCACTAACGGAGCAGCTTGGACTTGTGGAACCGCAGGCACATGACTCGACGTCCCAACTTCATCACAATTATCAAAAAGCGGCACGTAGAGATCGACATCTAATCCCATTTTCCTCCGTTGGGAGTAGCGGCCAACAGCCTGTGGAGGAACACCCTTCGGAACCCTGACGCTCATGCTACAAAATATAAGAGTCACCCATAAAATGCTGCAGCTTAACGACCCCCAAAACATGAGGAACAGTGATCAAAAATCAAACCAACCAAAGTTCCATACAATTTTTCATCTGTTTACTATAATAAAGAATGTATGAAGTCCGACAAATTACCATGATTAATCAACAGCTATACAATTCCCAGCACACTTCCTAAATTAAGCACAAGATTGGCATGATTTTGAGCTCATGAAACAACTAGCTCATACTGCACTTCACTAAAAAAAACCCAATTTAAAGACTTGAATTCAAGAAATTCCCAATCTTAAGAAATTTATCACAAACCCAGAAAACCCTATATATCAAAACATAGAACAATCAATGAGATTCGAGTAACCTAGTAAGCAAAATCAAACAACAAATTGGAGGAGAGAGATGAGAGAGAGAGAGAGAGAGTAAAGAACTGGTTCTAGGCTCCAAAAAAACGTAAAAAAAAGGAACATGTGCCAAGCACGTGATTTTAAGTTACCGGAATTCTTAAGTCAACGCCTGAAAAAAAATTTGGCAGCAATCAACAACCGGAAGTCACTTTAATGGCAATTTTGTTCAAAAAAAAAATTCATAAGGCAGTTTTTCACAAAAAAGTCCCAAATAAAGGTAGTTATGGACAAAAAATCCTTTATTTGATTGTTCACAAGTTATGATGTTAATGTTTTAGAGTTTTTGTTCTGATTGTTGTCGCATTTTTATTCGTATTTTTGACGAATTTCTGTTCTAATACTTGTCTTATTCTTGTTTGTATTTATGTTCTGATCTTTTTTTTTATTTTTGTTCAGATCTTTGTTGACTATCTGTTCTGATTTTTGTCAAAAATTTTATCTTGTGGTTTATTCTACTATTTTAATTTCTAATATCCTAATCTTTATTTCTCTTGGATTGAACAGATGGAGATGTTCAATCCAATATGGACGCAAATTTCAGGATCTGCATCAGATTTTCGACTCCTAGATGAATTTAGTTAATCTAATTATCAATTGGAAAACAAAGCAACACTTGACAGACATTCGATTTTATGTTCCATTAGTGAGTCGTCCATTCGCCATCCCGATAACGATAATCCCAGGGGTTATTGTAGGCAGTTTGCGTTCCGTGATACCTTTATAACTCGTAGAGGCTTGTTTAAACCTACGTGTAGTGATAACCTGATAAACCCAAATTCTTTTTACAACAGTGTCATATTTGGGGATGATGTTTCTGTTGATCAGATGATTGTTGAGAAGTGGGGTGGTGTTAAAGATATGTTTGTCAGAGCATCAAATTCCGGTGATGCATCTAAACATCATTATGATCACGTTGCTTCTACTATTCCTAATCAAGCAGTTAAGGATTTAAAGATATGTTTTTATATCAATTTTCATTATCTCTTATTTATTTATTTATTTATATAATAAATTATTAACAATCTGACTTTTATTGTTTAATAGGGCTGTAAGATTTTTAAACTTCAATCTTATAAGCAGCTCCGTTTATGCGATTTTGGATGCCTAAGGGCGAACCTACATATTAGGGCCATAATTAAATCCAAGATTTTAAAATGTTTGATTTTTTTGTCAAGACCGAAAAAATAAACAGTTATTTGGTCAAAATCTTGTGGTTTATTCTACTATTTTAATTTCTAATATTCTAATTTTTTTTCTCTTGGATTGAACAGATAGAGATATTGGATCCAATATGGACGCAAATTTCAGGATCTGTATCAGATTTCCAAGTCCTAGATGAATTTAGTTGGTCTAATTATCAATTGGAAAACAAAGCAACACTTTGTAGACATTCGATTTTATGTTTTGTTAGTGACTCGTCCATTTGTCATTCCGATGACGATAATTTCAGGGGTTATTGTAGGCAGTTTGCGTTCCGTGATACCTTCATAACTCTTAGAAGCTTGTTTGAAGCTACGTGTAGTGATGATCTGATAGACCCATATTTTTTTTACAACAGTGGCATATTTGGGGATGATATTTCTGTTAATCAGATGATTGTTGAGAAGTGGGGTGGTGTTGAAGATATGTTTGTCAGAGCATTAGATTCCGGTGTTGCATCTAAACTTCACTATGATCACGTTGCTTCTACTATTCCTAATCAAAGATTTAAAGTTATGTTTTTATATCAATTTTAATTATCTCTTATTTATTTATTTATATAATAAATTTTTAACAATCTGATTTTTATTGTTTAATAGGGTTGTAAGATTTTTAAGCTTCAATTTTATATGCAGCTCCGTTTACGAGGTTTTGGATGCTTAAGGGCGAACCTGCATATTAGGGCCCTAATTAAATCCATGATTTTTAAGTGTTTGATTTTTCTGTCCAGACCGAAAAAATAAACAGTTGTTTGGTCAACATCTTGTGGTTTAATCTACTATTTTAGTTTCCAATATCCTAATCTTTTTTTTCTTGGATTGAACAGATGAAAATATTCGATCCAATATGGACGCAAATTTCAGGATCTGCATTAGATTAACAAGTCCTAGATGAATTTAGTTGGTCTAATTATCAATTGGAAAACAAAGCAACACTTGGTAGACATTCGATTTTATGTTCTGTTAGTGACTCGTCCATTCGTCATCCCGATGACGATAATTCCAGGGGTTATTGTAGGCAGTTTGTGTTCCGTGATACCTTCATAACTCAAAGAGGCTTGTTTGAAACTACGTGTAGTGATGACCTGTTAGACTCATATTCTTTTTACAAGAGTCACATATTTGGGATGATATTTCTGTTGATCAGATGATTGTTGAGAAGTGGGGTGGTGTTGAAGATATGTTTGTCAGAACATCAAATTTCGGTGTGCACCTAAACTTCACTATGATCACGTTGCTTCTACTATTCCTAATCAAAGATTTAAAGTTATGTTTTTATATCAATTTTAATTATCTCTAATTTATTTATATAATAAATTTTTGACAATCTGATTTTGATTGTTTCATGGGGTTGTAAGATTTTTAAACTTCAATCTTATAAGCGGCTCCGTTTATGAGATTTTGGATGCCTAAGGGCGAACCTACATATTAGGGCCCTAATTAGATCTAAGAATTTTAAATGTTTGATTTTTCGGTCCAGACCGAAAAAATAAACAGTTGTTTGGTCAAAATCTTGTAGTTTATTCTACTATTTTAATTTCTAATATCCTAATCATTTTTTCTCTTGGTTTGAATAGACGGAGATGTTCGATCCAATATGGACGCAATTTTTAGGATTCTGCATCAGATTTCCAAGTCTTAGATGAATTTAGTTGGTCTATTTATCGATTGGAAAACAAAGCAACACTTAATAGACATTCGATTTTATGTTCTGTTAGTGACTCGTCCATTCGCCATCCTGATGACGATAATTCCAGGGGTTATTATAGGCAGTTTGCGTTCCGTGATACCTTCATAACTCGTAGAGGCTTGTTTGAAGCTACATGTAATGATGACCTGATAGATCCATATTCTTTTTACAACAGTGGCATATTTGGGGGATGATATTTTTGTTGATCAGATGATTGTTGAGAAGTGGGGTGGTGTTGAAGATATGTTTGTCAGAGCATCAAACTCCGGTGTTGGCATCTAAACTTCACTATGATCACGTTGCTTCTACTATTCCTAATCAAAGATTTAAAGTTATTATTTTATATCAATTTTAATTATCTCTTATTTATTTATTTATTTATATAATAAATTTTTAACAATCATATTTTTATTGTTTAATAGGGTTGTAAGAATTTTAAACTTCAAGCTAGTCAGACATTTTGCTACAAATTCTGCAACTTCTTGCTTCATATTGCTCCACCAGAATGTTTGCTTTAGATCCTTGTATAACTTATTTCCTCCAGGGTGAACAGAGAAAGGACTGTTGTGGGCTTCTTCCAAAATTCTTCTCTTTAATACTTCATTGGCAGGGACACATATTCGACCTTGAAATTTCAACATGCCATCATCCTGGATCACAAATCCCGGTGATTTTCCCTTTTTCACATCATTCTTTGTCTTTTCCAACTCCAAGTCTCCATTTTGTGCCTCTTTTATTTCTTCCAACAGAGTCGGTTTCAACTCCAATGCATACAATTGTGCCTCAGTTCTCTGCTGTATAACTCTCACTTCCATCTTCCTTAAATCATCGCTAATTTCTTTTGGCATGGTTACGATTGCATTTAAATGGGATTTTCGGCTTAAGGCATCAGCTACAACATTTGCTTTTCCAGGGTGATATTGGATGTCAAGATCATAATCTTTTAGGAGTTCTAGCCACCTACGTTGCCTCAAGTTTAACACTTTTTGTGTGAAAATGTATTTAAGGCTTTTATGGTCGGTGAAGATCTTGCATGGAACACCATAAAGATAGTGTCGCCATATTTTGAGAGCAAACACAACCGCGGCTAGTTCAAGGTCATGAGTTGGGTAGTTTTGTTCATGGGGTTTCAGTTGACGAGAAGCATAGGCTATAACTTTCTCATTCTGCATTAAGACACACCCTAATCCATGCGTAGAGGCATCACTATACACAACAAATTCATCTGTACTAGAAGGGAGGGTGAGAACAGGGGCAGAGGTAAGACGCTTCTTTAACTCCTGAAATGCTACTTCACATTCATCACTCCATTCAAACTTGACTAATTTCCTTACCAATCGTGTTATAGGCATAGCTTCCTTGGAGAAATCTTTGACAAATCTTCTATAGTATCCTGCTAAACCCATAAAACTTTGAACTTCAGAGACATTGGTAGGTCTAGACCACTCTATGATAGCTTTTATTTTCTGCGGATCAACAGAGATTCCAAGATCTGAAATGATGTGCCCTAAAAAGGCAATTTCTTTTAACCAGAACTCACATTTCTTCAACTTCGCGTATAGCTTCTTTTCTCTTAATACTTCCAACACCTTCCTCAAGTGTTCTTCATGCTCATTTAAGTTTCTCCAAAATACTAGAATATCATCGATGAATACGACCACAAACTTATCAAGATAGGGTTTAAATACTCGGTTCATGAGGTCCATGAAAACAGCAGGGGCATTGGTTAACCCAAAGGGCATTACTGTAAATTCATAGTGACCGTATCGGGTTCTGAACGCTGTTTTTGAGATATCTTCTGGCTTAATGCGAAGTTGATGGTATCCAGATCTCAAATCTATCTTAGAAAAAGTAGTTGCACCTCGAAGCTGATCAAAAAGATCATCAATGCGGGGTAATGGATATTTATTCTTAATGGTAATCTTGTTTAATTCTCGATAATCGATACATAACCTCAGGCTTCCATCTTTCTTCTTAACAAATAGCACTGGTGCACCCCATGGTGCCACACTAGGTCGGATGTATCCCTTTTCGAGCAATTCATCTAGTTGCTTTTTCAACTCTTGTAACTCAGCAGGTGCCATTCGATAAGGTGCCTTTGAAATAGGAGCAGATCCCGGAATAAGGTCAATGCTAAAGTCTATTTCTCTTTGTGGAGGCATGCCAGGTATTTCCTCCGGAAATACATCAGGATAATCACAAACTATGGGAATGTCGGATAAAGAGGGTTCAGGGGTGGTTAAGTCTACTACATTGCAAAGGTACCCATGACAACCTTTTGCAAGCAACTTAAAGGCTTTTGAGGTTGAGACAATTTTGGGTCTGACTTTTCTTCTTTGGTAAGAAACCCCACATCCATCTGGTCTGCTAAGAGTTATCTTATGGCTAAGGCAATTAATGTCGGCTTTATACTTAGACAACCAATTCATTCCCAAAATTACATCAAAGTCGGTTAATTCAAATTGAATTAGGTCCGCTAGAAATTTACAGCCTCCTACTAGGATAGGACAATTTCTATACATAACATAACATGAGATAGATTCACCATTTGGGAGTGTAACAGACATGGCAGAGAAATCAGGGCATGGTTTTACGATCAATTTTCTAGAAAATGCAGCTGATATAAATGAATGGGAAGCTCCATAATCGAAAAGAACATAAGCAGGAATAGAGTTGACAGGGAAAATACCAGTAATGACGGTATCATCTGCTTTTGCTTCCTCACGTTGCATCATGAATACTCTTCCGACTTGCGGGGGTCCACGGGGAGGGTTTCTGTTCGTGTTGGCATTGCTTGCATTTCCACCAAAACCAGAGTTATGAATATTCCTTTGATCCCTTATTATGCCACGATTAGTGACATTTTCGCTTCGCCAATCTGGAATTGGGCAATTCCTAATCACATGACCAGGTTTACCACACCGATAACATTGGTCACTTCCTCTTCGACAATCCTTTTCCAGATGGCCTTGTTTTCCACATTTACTGCACCAACGAACTTGTCTTTGATTACGATTATCTCCTGAGTATCCTGTGTTCAACCTCTTATAGGAGTTGTTGCTAGGTTGGCTTTCTTGAGGCTTCCCCTTCCTTTTACCACTTTCAAAAACCTCTTTCCTAAGCTTTGTTTTCCGCTCCACATTGATGGCTCTGTCATAGAGTTCCTGGTAAGATTTGCTCATATGAGATGCAAGCTTTTCCTGGAGATCAAGGTTCAAGCCTCCTTCAAACCTCGTTCATCCTTTCGACGATCGGCCGTCACTAAGTCTGGAGCAAATCGAGCAAGCTCATTAAATTTCACAGCATACTCCAGCACTGACATACCCCTTTGTTTCAGATGGATAAATTCAGATTCCATTTGAAGCTGCAAAGATTGGGGATAAAATTGGTTTCTCATGGACTCCTTTAATTTTTCCCAACCAAAGTCAGCCTGGTTTTGCATTTCTTTGGCTGTTTTCCACCTAAGATCTGCTTGCCCTTTCAGATAAAACACAGCAAAATTAACCTTCCACTTATCAGGACACTGAGTAACGTCAAACAATTTCTCCATATTGTTCAACCACTCCTCAAATTCGGTGGGGTCTGGTTTTCCGTCATAGGTTGACGGCTTATGAGCAGAGAACTTCTTGAACATATTCGAGCATTCCTCCTGCCTTGTTTTGGCTTTTTGTCGTTTGCCTTGTAGAAGTTCCATCATCTTAAGCTTCATCAATTCCATCTGATTGTCATTCTTATTTTCAGTGGTATCTCCGGGAACAGAGTCATTTTGCAAAGCATCAACCCTTGCTCTCATTTCTTCAAGCGTAACATTGGACTCATGGTTTCCATTTCCTCCATTAGTAGGTTCATTCTCACTTGTTGCCATTTTCTGAAACATCAAAATGTTTCACGTTTATGACATATTCTTTTGATAAACAATGATATCATAAAAGTATTCCCTTCCCGATCCTATCACTCACACTCATTTCTATTTTAAACAACTTATTTACTTATATATTTTCTTATAACTTTAATGTCATATTATAGACTTTGAGAACTAACATATAATTCATGAAAGTTAACCAAACCTTCATTGTATTTAAGAAATTTCTTAAGGTATTTAACTAATAATGAATGTAAAACCCCTTTAAGGTTTTACTTATGGCACCGAAACCGTTGCTCTGATACCACTCTGTAACGCCCCGACTACTAATCAACATCATTAGGTTAGTTAATCGGTTATTAGCAGCGGAACCTATATAGTCGGTGCGTTACTGCCGTACTTTTCAATTGGAAAGCACAAGGCAAACATAAATTCATAAAAGCCTAAACATGTTATAACCAGAAAACGTGATTATCCATTAACAAAAACTTTAAGTTAAAACTTAACTATTGTACATAGTCTGACATTTATTATGATCATAAGTGTTTAAGAAAGCTTTAACTATTTAACTACATAACTATTCCTCACTGCTACGCCATCCCATTATCATCATCAGCACCTAAAACAGAAAACAAAACGTCATGAGCCGAGGCTCAGTAACATACTACTCTAACAACGTAAACTCATTTCAAATCGTTTTATTAGCAAACAGGGAGGAGAGAAAAAGTAAAACTATTTCATAACATTTGATCATAATCATTATCACATATCTTCTATTATATTCATAAGCATATATCATTTATTTGGTAACTTGACGAGTACAACGGAAGGGACGTCTCCCCAGAACATAACATCATCGTTAACGGAAGGCAGCCACCCGAGGACGAAAGCCCTCACAAACGAAAGGTGGCGTTAGTGCCCAAAGTATAGTAATGCGGTGCCACCCGAGGACATTAGCCTTTATAAACGGAAGGTGGGGAACCGGCCAGAAGGTAAGTGCACGACCCAGGATAACAGAATGCTGCCAAGAACCGTCTTTCACTTGAATTTATCATGTTTCATAACTTTTAAGTGTATTCATAATCATCATATTCTTTTCATTGCATCCATAACAAAACATCGTCTTGCTTCCATAACGTCATTATTTCATAACATTATTTCATATCATCACATTTGTCACAAAACATTTCATATCCCGCAATCCATAAACAAAATAATACTATTAACCTAAGCAGTATTATAGAACATACTTAGAAGGGGAATGCGGGTGTTAGCTGTAGACGTTACCTGAAATCCTGCGTAATGACTTTCGTAGCCGGGGGAGGCTTGTAATGTCCTTTATCCTTTTAATCTAACCAAGAATTATGATATAAATAAATATTTAGTTATTTAACCTTGACGTCTTAGTATTAATTAGAGCTTACTACTAGTAAAGTTATAGTTATATATTGTCATTATCCTGATCCTAAGGTCATACGTGTTACTCTGAGTTATAAGTAGGCCATTAATAGTCGTTTAAATTGTATTTCTTATCACATTACGCAAACTTATTAAAATTTAATCAACTAATAATTATTATTTAGTCATATCGTATTGATAAAACAATTTAATTAAACATTATAAGTGGATATAAATATTAGTGGTGCATAATCAATATTATTAGGTGTGTAAATATGATTATAACTCATTCTCAAATTATATTATTAATCAAGCTTGTTAGAGTCCTTTAATTAGTTAATCCATGAATAGTGTTAAGTTTCTAGCAAAGAGCATATTTATAAAACTAAACAACATTAGCAAGTGATAAAATATTGTTTATATGAATAAGCTATATATATTAGTTCCTAGCAACATACTATATATATGCTATTAGCCTAATATTAACAACTCAACAAATGAAACCACCCTATATAGTTAAGCCCAAACACCATCTATTAATCCAATTAGAGACTAAGACTAACATCATATATTAATTATCAACCCAAACTACCACAAGTAATTAGAACAGGTATGTTGACATACCTGACTTTAGACGAAGAACAGAGAAACAGGAGGGGGTGTGGGCTCCGATGAGCGACAACAGGCACAGCGTCGTTCGTCGGTCTTCAGCTCCGGCGTGGTGGCGATCGCAAGATTATGGTGGGAGAGAGAGAGGAGTAATGTGAGAGAGAAGGTGCAAAAGAGGGAATGACAGGGTGTTGCGGACGTGCGGGTAGAGCACCGTCAGCTTACTGGCAGTGGCCGGAGCGGTGTTGCGAGTGTGGCAGTCGTGCAGTGGTGGCGTGGTGGTGTGGGTACGTGCCCAAAACAGAGGAGAAGGAGAGAGTGGTGATGTTTGAAGATGGGTGACAATGGCTATTTATAGCTATGGAGTTTCTAGAGTACTTGGAAGATAACAATGTATGGAAGAGAATTTTGATGAGAATTCTTCTTGGGTTTGATGGTGGCAGCAGTTGAGAGATGAGAAATTTTGATGAATGTAGCTTTGGTTGCCATGTAAGAGAAGAAAGAAGGAGGTGTAAGGAGGAGGAAGAAATAAATTTGGTGGGAAAACAAAAGTCAAACTTAAGTTTCTATTTGATACTTCTTCCTTCTTTTCTTTTCTTTTCTTTTTTTTTTTTTTTTTTATTTTGATTATTATTATTATTATTATTTAACCCAAAAATAATTTCACCTTATACTTCATATTTTATATTAAAGGAGAAGTTGTGTATACTTTTTATTGTGATTTTTAATTACTTACTTGCTAAACTAATTATATTTCATAACTACTTAACAAAAATTATATTTTCCTCTTTTATTTATTTAAAAAAAATAAAATACCTTAATATCTTATAATAGTTTATTCAATTAGAATTTCATTGATAACATAATTAGTAAAACAATAATTAGTTAGCTAATTAAGCATGTTCAAATTCTCAGGATATTACATCCTCACCCCCTTAGAGAAAGTTTCGTCCTCGAAACTTAAATAACATAGTCAAAAGCAAACATTACGTATTTATCAACTTAAGCATTCATATGTATGAAATTTACATAATCATATACACATAATTGCATGAAATTCACATAATCATATACACATATATAAGATTCAAAATCACATAATCATATACACATAGTTGCATGAAATTCACCTATTCGAATAGGTGAGGGTGTTTTGTTCTCATCTGGTCCTCTACTTCCCAAGTAGCTTCTGATGACGTGTGATTAGCCCATAAAACCTTCACCACGGGAATCACCTTATTTCTAAGTTGCTTTTCTCTATGATCGAGAATTTCGATTTGCTTTTCCTCATATGTCAGGTCGTTTCTTAGCTGCAAGGGCTCGTGTCAAATGACGTGGCTAGGATCTGGTATGTATTTCCGCAACATTGACACGTGGAAGACATTATGGACCTTATCTAAATCTGTCGGTAGCGCCAGACGATAAGCTACTTCGTTAACTTGCTCTAGAATCTCATATGGACCAATATACCTCGGACTTAGCTTACCAGATTGACCGAATCTCATGATACCTTTAGTAGGTGAAACCTTTAAGAAGACATGATCACCTACTTTGAATTCCAGTGGTCTCCTTCGACAATCTGCATAACTCTTTTGTCTACTCTGTGCAGCTTTCATTCTAGTTTGAATTAATCGTACTTTCTCTATCGTTTCTTGTATCAAGTCAGGTCCACTCATCCGGGCTTCATCAATATCATTCCAACAGAGGGGTGTTCTGCATCGTCTTCCATAAAGTGCTTTATATGGAGCCATTTTGATGCTAGCTTGATAGCTGTTGTTGTAAGAAAACTCTGCTAGTGGCAAGTATTTCTCCCAACTTCCTTGAAAATCCAGTATACATGCTCTCAACATGTCTTCAAGAGTCTGAATTGTTCGTTCTGTTTGACCATCTTCTGCTCGATGAAAGGTTGTACTGAAATCGAGTCTCGTGCCAAGAGCTCTTTGTAACTCTTTCCAAAATTTCGCTTGGAATCTTGAGTCTCGATCAGACACAATAGAACTTGGCACTCCATGTAATCTGACAATTGTGCTCACGTACAACTCAGCTAGCTTACCAGGCTCCAGTTATTCTTAATGGCCAAGAAATGTGCGGATTTTGTCAATCTATCCGCAATAACCCATATGGAGTTCATACCTCGTGATGATGGTGGTAATCCCATAATAAAATCCATCGAAATTGAATCCCATTTCTAAGAGGGAATTTCTAATGGTTGCAGCAATCCTGCAGGCCTTTGGTGCTCGATTTTTATCCTTTGACAAGTCAGACATTTTGCTACAAATTCTGCAACTTCTTGCTTCATATTGCTCCACCAGAATGTTTGCTTTAGATCCTTGTATAACTTATTTCCTCCAGGGTGAACAGAGAAAGGACTGTTGTGGGCTTCTTCCAAAATTCTTCTCTTTAATACTTCATTGGCAGGGACACATATTCGACCTTGAAATTTCAACATGCCATCATCCTGGATCACAAATCCCGGTGATTTTCCCTTTTTCACATCATTCTTTATCTTTTCCAACTCCAAGTCTCCATTTTGTGCCTCTTTTATCTCTTCCAACAGAGTCGGTTTCAACTCCAATGCATACAATTGTGCCTCAGTTCTCTGCTGTATAACTCTCACTTCCATCTTCCTTAAATCATCGCTAATTTCTTTTGGCATGGTTACGATTGCATTTAAATGGGATTTTCGGCTTAAGGCATCAGCTACAACATTTGCTTTTCCAGGGTGATATTGGATGTCAAGATCATAATCTTTTAGGAGTTCTAGCCACCTACGTTGCCTCAAGTTTAACTCTTTTTGTGTGAAAATGTATTTAAGGCTTTTATGGTCGGTGAAGATCTTGCATGGAACACCATAAAGATAGTGTCGCCATATTTTGAGAGCAAACACAACCGCGGCTAGTTCAAGGTCATGAGTTGGGTAGTTTTGTTCATGGGGTTTGAGTTGATGAGAAGCATAGGCTATAACTTTCTCATTCTGCATTAAGACACACCCTAATCCATGCGTAGAGGCATCACTATACACAACAAATTCATCTGTACTAGAAGGGAGGGTGAGAACAGGGGCAGAGGTAAGACGCTTCTTTAACTCCTGAAATGCTACTTCACATTCATCACTCCATTCAAACTTGACTAATTTCCTTACCAATCGTGTTATGGGCATAGCTTCCTTGGAGAAATCTTTGACAAATCTTCTATAGTATCCTGCTAAACCCATAAAACTTTGAACTTCAGAGACATTGGTAGGTCTAGACCACTCTATGATAGCTTTTATTTTCTGCGGATCAACAGAGATTCCAAGATCTGAAATGATGTACCCTAAAAAGGCAATTTCTTTTAACCAGAACTCACATTTCTTCAACTTCGCGTATAACTTCTTTTCTCTTAATACTTCCAACACCTTCCTCAAGTGTTCTTCATGCTCATTTAAGTTTCTCGAAAATACTAGAATATCATCGATGAATACGACCACAAACTTATCAAGATAGGGTTTAAATACTCGGTTCACGAGGTCCATGAAAACAGCAGGGGCATTGGTTAACCCAAAGGGCATTACTGTAAATTCATAGTGACCGTATCGGGTTCTGAACGCAGTTTTTGAGATATCTTCTGGCTTAATGCGAAGTTGATGGTATCCAGATCTCAAATCTATCTTAGAAAAAGTAGTTGCACCTCGAAGCTGATCAAAAAGATCATCAATGCGGGGTAATGGATATTTATTCTTAATGGTAATCTTGTTTAATTCTCGATAATCGATACATAACCTCAGGCTTCCATCTTTCTTCTTAACAAATAGCACTGGTGCACCCCATGGTGCCACACTAGGTCGGATGTATCCCTTTTCGAGCAATTCATCTAGTTGCTTTTTCAACTCTTGTAACTCAGCAGGTGCCATTCGATAAGGTGCCTTTGAAATAGGAGCGGATCCCGGAATAAGGTCAATGCTAAAGTCTATTTCTCTTTGTGGAGGCATGCCAGGTATTTCCTCCGGAAATACATCAGGATAATCACAAACTATGGGAATATCGGACAAAGAGGGTTCAGGGGTGGTTAAGTCTACTACATTGCAAAGGTACCCATGACAACCTTTTGCAAGCAACTTGAAGGCTTTTGAGGTTGAGACAATTTTGGGTCTGACTTTTCTTCTTTGGTAAGAAACCCTACATCCATCGGGTCTTCTAAGAGTAATCTTATGGCTAAGGCAATTAATGTCGGCTTTATACTTAGACAACCAATTCATTCCCAAAATTACATCAAAGTCGGTTAATTCAAATTGAATTAGGTCCGCTAGAAATTTATAGCCTCCTACTAGGATAGGACAATTTCTATACATAACATAACATGAGATAGATTCACCATTTGGGAGTGTAACAGACATGGCAGAGAAATCAGGGCATGGTTTTGCGTTCAATTTTCTAGAAAATGCAGCTGATATAAATGAATGGGAAGCTCCATAATCGAAAAGAACATAAGCAGGAATAGAGTTGACAGGGAAAATACCAGTAATGACGGTATCATCTGCTTTTGCTTCCTCACGTTGCATCATGAATACCCTTCCGGCTTGCGGGGGTCCACGGGGAGGATTTCTGTTCGTGTTGGCATTGCTTGCATTTCCACCAAAACCAGAGTTATGAATATTCCTTTGATCCCTTATTATGCCACGATTAGTGACATTTTCGCTTCGCCAATCTGGAATTGGGAAATTCCTAATCACATGACCAGGTTTACCACACCGATAACATTGGTCACTTCCTCTTCGACAATCCTTTTCCAGATGGCCTTGTTTTCCACATTTACTGCACCAACGAACTTGTCTTTGATTACGATTATCTCCTGAGTATCCTGTGTTCAGCCTCTTATAGGAGTTGTTGCTAGGTTGGCTTTCTTGAGGCTTCCCCTTCCTTTTACCACTTTCAAAAACCTCTTTCCTAAGCTTTGTTTTCCGCTCCACATTGATGGCTCTATCATAGAGTTCCTGGTAAGGTTTGCTCATATGAGATGCAAGCTTTTCCTGGAGATCAAGGTTCAAGCCTCCTTCAAACCTGTTCATCCTTTGACGATCAATCGTCACCAAGTCTGGAGCAAATCAAGCAAGCTCATTAAATTTCACAGCATACTCCAGTACTGACATACCTCTTTGTTTCAGATGGATAAATTCAGATTCCATTTGAAGCTGTAAAGATTGGGGACAAAATTGGTTTCTCATGGACTCCTTTAACTTTTCCCAACCAAAGTCAGCCTGGTTTTGCATTTCTTTGGCTGTTTTCCATTAAAGATCTGCTTGCCCTTTCAGATAAAACACAGCAAAATTAACCTTCCACTTATCAGGACAAACGTCAAACAATTTCTCCATACTGTTCAACCACTCCTCAAATTCGGTGGGGTCTGGTTTTCCGTCATAGGTTGACGGCTTATGAGCAGAGAACTTCTTGAACATATTCGAGCATTCCTCCTGCTCTGTTTTGGCTTTTTGTCGTTTGCCTTGTAGAAGTTCCATCATCTTAAGCTTCATCAATTCCATCTGATTGTCATTCTTATTTTCAGTGGTATCTCCGGGAACAGAGTCATTTTGCAAAGCATCAACCCTTGCTCTCATTTCTTCAAGCGTAACATTGGACTCATGGTTTCCATTTCCTCCATTAGTAGGTTCATTCTCACTTGTTGCCATTTTCTAAAGTAACAAAATGTTTCACGTTTATGACATATTCTTTTGATAAACAATAATATCATAAAAGTATTCCCTTCCCGATCCTATCACTCACACTCATTTCTATTTTAAACAACTTATTTACTTATATATTTTCTTATAACTTTAATGTCATATTATAGACTTTGAGAACTAACATATAATTCATGAAAGTTAACCAAACCTTCATTATATTTAAGAAATTTCTTAAGGTATTTAACTAATAATGAATATAAAACCCCTTTAAGGTTTTACTTATGGCACCGAAACCGTTGCTCTGATACCACTCTGTAATGCCCCGACTACTAATCAACATCATTAGGTTAGTTAATCGATTATTAGCAGCGGAACCTATATAGTCGGTGCGTTATTGTCGTACTTTCCAATTGGAAAGCACAAGGCAAACATAAATTCATAAAAGCCTAAATATGTTATAACCAGAAAACGTGATTATCCATTAACAAAAACTTTAAGTTAAAACTTAACTATTGTACATAGTCTGACATTTATTATGATCATAAGTGTTTAAGAAAGCTTTAACTATTTAACTACATAACTATTCCTCACTGCTACGCCATCCCATTATCATCATCAGCACCTAGAACAGAAAACAAAACGTCATGAGCCGAGGCTCAGTAACATACTACTCTAACAACGTAAACTCATTTCAAATCGTTTTATTAGCAAACAGGGAGGAGAGAAAAAGTAAAACTATTTATAACATTTGATCATAATCATTATCACATATCTTCTATTATGTTCATAAGCATATATCATTTATTTGGTAACTTGGCGAGTACAACGGAAGGGACGTCTCCCCAGAACATAACATCATCGTTAACAGAAGGCAGCCACCCGAGGACGAAAGCCCTCACAAACGGAAGGTGGCGTTAGTGCCCAAAGTATAGTAATGCGGTGCCACCCGAGGACATTAGCCTTTATAAACGGAAGGTGGGGAACCGGCCAGAAGGTACGTGTATGACCCAGGATAACAGAATACTGCCAAGAACCGTCTTTCACTTGAATTTATCATGTTTCATAACTTTTAAGTGTATTCATAATCATCATATTCTTTTCATTGCATCCATAACAAAACATCGTCTTGCTTCCATAACGTCATTATTTCATAACATTATTTCATATCATCACATTTGTCACAAAACATTTCATATCCCGCAATCCATAAACAAAATAATACTATTAACGTAAGCAGTATTATAGAACATACTTAGAAGGGGAATGCGGGTGTTAGCAGTAGACGTTACCTGAAATCATGCGTAATGACTTTCGTAGCCGGGGGAGGCTTGTAATGTCCTTTATCCTTTTAATCTAACCAAGAATTATGATATAAATAAATATTTAGTTATTTAACCTTGACGTCTTAGTATTAATTAGAGCTTACTACTAGTAAAGTTATAGTTATATATCGTCATTATCCTGATCCTAAGGTCATACGTGTTACTCTGAGTTATAAGTAGGCCATTAATAGTCGTTTAAATTGTATTTCTTATCACATTACGCAAACTTATTAAAATTTAATCAACTAATAATTATTATTTAGTCATATCGTATCGATAAAACAATTTAATTAAACATTATAAGTGGATATAAATATTAGTGGTGCATAATCAATATTATTAGGTGTGTAAATATGATTATAACTGATTCTCAAATTATATTATTAATCAAGCTTGTTAGAGTCCTTTAATTAGTTAATCCATGGATAGTATTAAGTTTCTAGCAAAGAGCATATTTATAAAACTGAACAACATTCGCAAGTGATAAAATATAGTTTATATGAATAAGCTTTATATATTAGTTCCTAGCAACATAGTATATATATGCTATTAGCCTAATATTAACAACTCAACAAATGAAACCACCCTATATAGTTAAGCCCAAACACCATCTTTTAATCCAATTAGAGACTAAGACTAACATCATATATTAATTATAAACCCAAACTACCACAAGTAATTAGAACAGGTATGTTGACATACCTGACTTTAGACGAAGAACAGAGAAACAGGAGGGGGTGTGGGCTCCGATGAGCGACAGCAGGCACAGCGTCGTTCATCGGTCTTCAGCTCCGGCGTGGTGGCGGGCGCAAGATTATGGTGGGAGAGAGAGAGGAGTAATGTGAGAGAGAAGAGAGAGAAGGTGCAAACGAGGGAATGACAGGGACGTGCGGGTGGAGCACCGTCGGCTTACTGGCAGTGACCGGAGCGGTGTTGCGAGTGTGGCAGTCGTGCAGTGGTGGCGTGGTGGTGTGGGTACGTGCCCAAAACAGAGGAGAAGGAGAGAGTGGTGATGTTTGAAGATGGGTGACAATGGCTATTTATAGCTATGGAGTTTCTAGAGTACTTGGAAGATAACAATGTATGGAAGAGAATTTTGATGAGAATTCTTCTTGGGTTTGATGGTGGCAGCAGTTTAGAGGTGAGAAATTTTGATGAATGTAGGTTGCCATGTAAGAGAAGAAAGAAGGAGGTGGAAGGAGGAGGAAGAAAGAAATTTGGTGGGAAAACAAAAGTCAAACTTAAGTTTCTATTTGATACTTCTTCCTTCTTTTCTTTTCTTTTCTTTTTTTTTTTTATTTTGATTATTATTATTTTTATTATTATTTAAGCCAAAAATAATTTCACCTTATACTGCATATTTTATATTAAAGGAGAAGTTGTGTATACTTTCTATTGTGATTTTTAATTACTTGTTAAACTAATTATATTTCATAACTACTTTACAAAAATTATATTTTCCTCTTTTATTTATTTAAAAAAAAATACCTTAATATCTTATAATAGTTTATTCAATTAGAATTTCATTGATAACATAATTAGTAAAACAATAATTAGTTAGCTAATTAAGCATGTTCAAATTCTTAGGATATTACAGGGTGAGTCATCACATACTAGGCAAGGGGGGTCCAACATGAGAATGTAGTCAACAATAGTGACTGTAACCCTAAGTTTAGAGAGGATAACAACTTCATCCCATTTATTCCTACATAACTATACACCTTCCTTAACCATTCAAGCAAAGAAAACAACATATTTGCCAAAAACAGAAAGTCCGCACAAATGAAAATATTGAAAAGAATGTAACAATTTAAAGAGGAATTCTTACCTAATCTTGGTCAACTTGGCATCAATTCATGTTTTTTGTGCTTGAATTGCAAAAGAAATGAACAAATTATTGCTAACTTTGAATAGAGAAAAGGGTGGCTGAAATGAAGAAAGTGACGTTATGGAGAAAGAGAAGAGTGAGAAAATAAGGATATTAGGCATTTAAAGGTCATGTGACCTACACATGGCAAGTCAACACTGGAAAAGTTGGGCCAACACCGGAAAATAACTTAAGGTTTAATCTTGCGAACAATTTTTTTTTTAGGTTTTATAGTGCTAGGTTATTTTTGTAAAAGGTTTTTTCTTACAAAAACTTACATTTATAAGGTTTTTTCTAACAAATTTTCCTTTATATAATAAATTTTTAACAATCTGATTTTTATTGTTTAATAGGATTGTAAGATTTTTAAACTTCAACCTTATAGGCAGCCCCGTTTATGAGATTTTGGAGGCATAAGGGTGAACTTACATATGAGGGCCCCAATTAAATCCAAGATTTTTAAATGTTTGATTTTTTGGTCTAGGCCGAAAAAATAAACAGTTTTTTGGTCAAAATATTGTGGTTTATTCTACTATTTTAATTTCTAGTATCCTAATCTTTTTTTCTCTTGGATTGAACAGATGGAGATGTTCGATCCAGTATGGATGCAAATTTCAGGATCTTCATGCATCATATTTCCAAGTCCTAGATGAATTTAGTTGGTCTAATTATCAATTGGAAAACAAAGCAACACTTGATAGACATTATATTTAATGTTTTGTTAGTGACTCGTCCATTCACCATCCCGATGACGATAATTCCAGGGGTTATTGTAGGCAGTTTGCGTTCCATGATACCTTCATAACTCGTAGAGACTTGTTTGAAGCTAGGTGTTATGATGACCTGATAGACCTAATAATCTTTTAACAATAGTGACATATCTGGGGATGATGTTTCTGTTGATAAGATGATTGTTGAGAAGTGGGGTGGTGTTGAAGATATGTTTGTCAAAGCACCAAATTCCGGTGTTGCATCTAAACGTCACTATGATCACGTTGCTTCTATTAATCCTAATCAAGCAGTTAAGTATTTAAATGTATGTTTTTATATCAATTTTAATTCTCTTATTTATTTATTTTTATATTAAATTTTTAACAATTTGATTTTTATTGTTTAATAAGGGTGTAAGATTTTTAAACTTCAAGCTTATAGGCAGCCCCGTTTCTGAGATTTTGGAGGCGTAAGGGCGAACCTACATAATAGGGCCCTAATTAGATCCAGTATTTTTAGATGCTTGATTTTTCGGTCCAGACCGAAAAAAAATAAATAGTTGTTTGGTCCAGACCATTTTCTTGTGAGGCCAAGAGCGAACCTACATATGACCTCATCCTACCTCTTTCGATCCATGAGCTTTCTTGTTCATGATGCTAGTAAAACGAAGTTCTATTGATGAAACTTCCAAAAAGAGGTGTATAGTTCGAACTTTGATTCAATCATGACTAGTTTGAAACGAAAGGTCATATTATTTAAATGTCGGATGTTTAAAGAGAAAGATCTTGCATTAAAACTTAAGGACAATTCTTACGCCATCAGGAATGGACTTCGGCTTCTCATATTCTTTAGTGTTTCACATGATTTATCAAGAAAATATATGAAGGTCCTAATTAAATATTACTTTAAATGACAGACAACCAAGGTATTTCACAATGGTTATTATGTCTCTACTCTCTACTTCGGTTTATTGGTAATCCAAGCGATTCTTAATGTTACAAAAAAGAAACATCAGTGCCTTCGTCGAAAAACAAGTGGAAGCAAGGGTTGTGCTCATCAGCAAAGAAGGGACATAATTAGGGTTATAAAAAATTCTCCAATAAATTAAACAAGGATGATGATAGAGGGTCATTTGTCTTCAGTGCAAAATCTATTTTGCAGTCGAATATGCTTTACCAAAACCCCTAAACAAGGATTATGATAGAGGGTCATTTCAAGAAAAAATGTCGCAGTCCATTTTTAATATTGTTATAAAATGGATTTAGGCATATGATCTTATACGATATTGTTAACACATACGGAGTATTAATATAAAATTATGCTAAATTTTTCAATATTTGGACCCTAAAACAAAAGTGAAAGGACATTCTAAAGAAGGAATAATTACTTTTTACATATTACCATCAATGTTATTGACTATAGTTAATGCTTTTAGACTTTGAGAACTCCATGAAAACAACTCTATATGAATTTCAAAACTAATAACTTTATATTTTATGATCTTGTATTGAGAACATTTAAAATTGGTTTATGACATGTACTTTATACAGTTATATTTTTGTAAAATGGAATTAATATCTTAAAATGTTCAATACTTTTGAATTGACAATATGAAATACTTTTTACATATTACAATCAATAACATAAATTTTTGTTAATGCTTTTAGAATCTGAGAACTCCATGAGAACAATTTTATCTAAATTTCAAAACTAATAACTTGTGATTTAAATTCTATGATCTTGTATAGAGAATAATTAAAAGTGGCTTAAAACCCATAAGATGGGTTTAGTAAAATGGACTTGATATCTGCAAATTTTGTTCAATACTAATATGAAATACTTAGGGTCTGTCCAAAAAGGGAGAGAAAAGGGGCAAGTTTTGTTCAACTTATTTTGTCTTATCTTATATTATCTTATCTTATAAGATCTTATAAAATCTTATCTGATCTTATCTTATCTTATCTGATCTTATCTTATCTTATCTTATCTTATCTTATCTTATAAGATAGTTTATTAGTTTATTGTGTGTGTCTAACATCTTATTTATCTTATCTTATTTGATCTTATCTTATCTTATCTTATCTTATCTTATAAAATCTTATATAAGTTAAAGTAAGTTGAACAGAACGGACCCTTATTACATATTACTATCAATAATCAATGTTTTAATTAGGCTTGAGAACTCTATGATAACAATTCTATCTAAATTTCAAAACTAATAACTTGTGATTTAAATTTTATGATCTTGTATTGACAATAATCAAAATTGGACGGAAAAGTTTTTTTTCCCATAAATTTAAGATTTTACGAAGTTTTTCCTAAAAGAATTGTGTGAATATTAACGTGTGATTAAAAGTTATATAATCATGTATATATTAAGATTGTTTTAAAACTATTTTATGACCTGTTTGTTCAGTGGCTTATGAGGTCAATGTGGATCACGTGACCCACCATTTTATTTAAAACAAAGTTGATTAAAAAAGTCTTTACTCTGCATACTGCTTCCCTTATATGCCCAAATAAAATCACATTTCGCACCACCATTGGCATTCACCCATACACCAACTTCCTCTTTCGCTCCCTTTGGCAGACCCGCTTCCTCTTCCACTCCCTCTTTTGGCAATCACGCTCACGCTTAACAGGCCACCACTACTTGCACTGAGAATTTTGGCATCCGTTATCAATATAGAAAATTTTGGCAGATTCTATGATTTAAGGGAGTGATTGTCTAAATGAAATCAGTAGTTCAATGATTTAAAATTGAATGATGTTGTATTGAGAATAATTTTTATTTTGGCTTACGACCCGTATGTTGCACGATTATGAATTATGCCCTATCTATAATAATTAGTAGTATCCGTTTTTTTCTAGAATTGAAACTAATATAAAAACATGCATTTGTAATACATAAATTCTGGTTATAGTCAATAGCTCCTTTCTTTAGCCAACTAAGATTTTAAAGATAGAAAAAAATATTGGTTGATGGAAACATAATGTTTTTAGGGTACATAATCAGTATCGTTGTGATTGATATTACTTTTCTTCAATAACATATCCAAATCAATCTGTGAACATACATAAATCTAATTTTATTTTTTCTTGATTATATTTTAAGAGTATTTACATAGTAACAATATTTTCTCTTTCTCTAAATTCTTTGCTATATATTTTGTCTTTGGAGAAACTTTGAATTGGTTGAAGGTTATCAATATATAAACACTTATCTCTTTTATTTGAAAGCTTTCTAAGAGAAATATTTCACTTATTTCAAAACAGAGGGTGTGTGTGTGCGCGCATATATATGTACATATATATGTACATATATATATATATATATATATATATATATACATATATGTATATATATATAAGTTCTCATTCTTTTGTCAATAAGCGTTTGATAATCTTTCTTTATAAAAACTATCTTATATTTTTGTTTATAAACAAAACCAAACAATGAAAATATCTTCTCTTGATTTTCTAATAATTTAGAAGCGAATTTACCAACCAATTTACACACTTGCTTTTTAAGTAGAACAAAAGTAACATACATCTCCAACCTTTTGTCATAAATAATAACTTACACTCTAAATATGTAAAAATGACCAAAGTACCCTAATACATTTACCTATTTTGAGATTTATAATTTTACTAATTATTAATCATGTAAAATTTCCTTCTTTTTCCCTTCCCAACCGCATATTTGCAAATACTGATTCTCTAAATGACTAAATCCACTTCTAAACTGATAGCAACAAATGATTAACAGTTTTTTTGTTTATTCAATAAACTGTCTTTTAGCCATATTTACCTATTTTGTGATTGATAATCTTACTAATTAATCATATTGCGTTACATTATTGATTAAAATAGTGTAGATTATTAGATTGAATTATAATATAAGCATAAGCACATAATATTTGAGCTTTTTGACATTGAAACTAGAAGTAGCATTGTTTATAACTTGATTATTACTATTATCTACTAACCATTTTTCTAATATTTTTGAAAAATTACAACATGTCTTTATTTCATCTTTCCCAATGAATTAAAACTAACCTAATTATAGAATACAAGGTTGACAAGATTTGTGATTTAAAACTTCTTTTCGAGAACTGATTTCAAATAAATATATTTCTCCATGATCAATTTTTCGGCAATATGATGTGATTTATTTTTAATTCGGCAAGTAATCAATCTCAATTCCATGATCTGTTAATTTTTCTTTATTGAGTAAATTTATATTTAACAAAGAAATTACATGTCTAATAATTTTTTTTACCGAATTATTATAATGTACGTAATTGGTAGAATGTGTGATTTAAATATTTTGTTATCAACCGATTTCAAATCTATATATCTCTCCATAATTAATAATTATTCATATCACATAAAATTCGTCAATATTCATATCACATAAAATAGTTTCCTAACTACTCTACAATCTCATGTTCCTTAATATATTAATAAATAGGATAGTCTAAATAAAAATGCATTAACCAACTAGGCAACTACTCTACAATATAATATTAATTGTCACACTCTTTTTATCTTATGGTTTTTCAAATTTTAATTCTTGGGCTTTTTCAGTCAAAAACTCCATACACTTTTCGTTTCTCTCACCTCCTACTCCCTCTTTCTCTCACTCGGCTCGAATTGCAGAAGCTCGTTTCAGGTTACTCTTTTGTTCCTTAGATTAATCTACTTGTTCAGACGATTTTTGTTATTGTTGCCAATTTTGGTGTCAAATTGCGATTTTTAGATCTACTTCATGTGATGTGATTATTCATGCCATTGTTTTTATGCGGTTGTTATTGTTTGTTTCTTGAATTCAACTTATTTTTTTTTCTTTATCTCATATACTTGGTTATTTCATGTTTTTATGATTCGAATTTCTGGTATAACTTCTTACAGTAATTAGTTCATGTTTGTTTCATGGAACTAAATGATAACAAAATTTCTTTTACAATTTGTAGATGGCCATATTTTCATGCCATTGTTCACTTGTTCTTGATTAATTCATCATATCAATTTTTCAAGTGTTGTGGCTTGAAATCAGGAATGAATCACTTGTCATCCCTGGGCCCTGGGCGACCGCCCCTCCTGCCCTCGCTCAGGGACGAGTTATAGGACATCATATAAACTTTAGCCAAAATTTGTGGAAAGCGTTAAAGCAGAGATTGCTAAATTTGGTCATGTGCTTGGGTGTTATTCTTGTTATGAAGATTTTGGTGAGGTCACCAGCAGATTCATTTATCATCCGAAGAGTAAATTACCCTTCATCAGATCCCGATCTCAATCTATAAGACATGGAGTCATGGTATTATCTCTTGTCTTTATCCTGTTTGCTCACATTTTTTTCAATTTGCCCCATATGATATTTTTAAAATTGTAAATTGATAAATTTAAATTATCTACCTAGGTTGTAGGCTTTGGCAAAGCTAAGATTTTGAAAAATGGGAAGATATTCGAGTATGCAATTTTTCAAAATAATTGGGGGACAAATCGTGGGAATGTCATCTGTAGGCAACCATTTGAGCTCTTGGCTCAATGTACTGTCCTAGTTTTGCGGGACAACTAGAACTGTGGAATTTCATGCAACAGGGAGGTACACACTGTTCATTTTTTCAAGTCTTGAAAGTATTTATGCTTCTTAGGCCTTGTATAATTAACAATTAATGATTAATATTTAATAATTAATAATTAACCACGTAATCATTATTAGTTAAAAATTATTAATTATCAATTAATAAATTTTTATTTAATTAATAATTTTTAATTAATAACTAATAATTCAAAATTAAGGACAAAATAATTAATAATTAATAAATATTAATTAATAATTATTAAATATCAATTAATAGTTATTAAATATTAATTAATAGATATGAATAAGTATTTACTAATTATTAATTACTAAAAACACTCATTGTCCAATGCTTGGTTGCATATTTTGCGAGAGTTGTCTTCAGATGACCCTCAAATCGTGATTCATTATCAAAGATGATTTCAAATGGGATGCCATACCGAAAGATAATGTTGTTAATCACAAATTTCGAGACTTGCTTTGCCCCTAGCTTTGAAAATGATGCAGCTTCAACCCACTTCGAGAAGTAATCAATTGCCACAAGAATACATTGATGCCCATTTGAAGCCTTTGGATGAATTTGTCCGATTATGTTTATGCCCCAACTTGAAAATGGCCAAGGAGAAGTCATATTATGTAATGACACAGGTGGCATAAGATGAGGTTAGCAAATATATGACATTACTTGCAGGCACAGACAAAGCTGATGCAATCACCTTCTAGAATACTCCAATAGAAACCTGCTCGCAAAATTTTACAAGCCATCATCCTTCCATTCATATAGGGTCCACATTCTCCTCCATGAACTTCTTCCATGATGGCTTGCTTTTCGCTATCATTCACGCAGAGTTGCATAGTACCATCAAACCCTTTGTGATATAGTTGCCTTTAAGTATGAGAAAATGAGCAGCTAGCCTTCTGATGACTATGCGGTTCTTCTTGCCACTTCCCTCTACATTGTTTCCAGAAAATTCTTGATATCCTTGTACCAAACATCATCATCATCATCTTGTTGAGCCAGTGTGGAGACAATTTGTGCTACCGTCACTGTATGCCCTTTCCTTTCTTCAATTAAATCTGACTAGATTTTTGTACCATTTTCCCATGTTAAATTAACAGCGAGATTGGCTAAAGCATCTGTGAAACTATTTTGTTCCCGAGGAAGATGTTTGAAGCTAATGTCATCAAAATAAGGGATTAATTCTTGAAGGTACTCTGTGTAGAGCTGAAGTCTTTCATCTCTAACCCTCTAAATTCCTATTGTTTGAGATATGATGAGATTAGAACCTCCATACACAGTGAGATGTCTTGCCCCCGCTACCAAGGCGACCTTTACTCCATATATATAGGCTTCATACTCAGCTGTATTATTTGTTGTTAGGAAATCCAGCTTGACAGCAAATGGAATATGGACTCCATCAGGATCTACTAACAAAACTCCTGCTCCATTACCTCTCCTATTAGAAGCTCCATCAAAATACATGCACCATTGTGGATTGTCAATGAAGCATAAGTACTCATTGGGAAATGCATCATCATACTCATCTCCTGACACTGGTCCCTTGGCTAGGGCTTCAGATATAGCTCTTCCTTTAACATATTTCTGGCTGACACTTTGAATATCAAATTCAGAAAAGCATAGCATGCTATCTCGCCAATCTTTCACTAAGAATGGGTTTCTCAAACAGATACTTGATTGGATCAAGTCTTGAGATTAGATAGGTGGTATGAGCTTAAAGGTGATGCCTCAACTTCTTTGTGGTATAGACCAAAGAAACACATGCTTTTTCCAGTGGGGGTATATCTTGTCTCACACTCCAGGAATTTCTTGCTGAGATAGTATATGGCAACTTCCTTCTTTGTTCCTTCTTGCACTAGGCTAAGTGAGCTCCCATAGCAGTGTCTGTAATAGTGAGGTACAAAATCAGGGGTTCTCCTGGTCTAGGCGACATTAGAACAGGTGGATTTGAAAGGTACTCTTTCATGGAATCAAAAGCTTCCTGACATTCATCGTTCCACTCATGGGATACCCCTTATCTGAGCAGCTTAAATATAGGTTCACATCTCATAGTGAGTTGTGAGATGAACCTGCTGATATATTGAATTCTGCCGAGAAGTCCTCTTACTTCTTTTTCTGTTTTTTTGAGGAGGTTGCCCTTGAATAGCTTTTACCATTTCAGAGTCCACTTTGATACCGTCTTGACTGACAATGAACCCCAACAACTTCCCCGAAGTGACGCCAAACACACACTTTTGAGGGTTTAGCCTTAGATTGTATTTCCTGATTCTTTCAAAGAAGGACCTTAGCGCAGGAATATGCCCCTCACGATCTTCACTTTTCAAAATCATATCATCTACATAGACTTCCACAATGTCGTGGATGAGGTCATGAAAGATAGTGGTTGCAGCCCTTTGATATGTGGCTCCGACATTCTTGAGACCAAAAGGCATAACCCTGTAGCAGAAAGTCCCCCACGGAGTAATGAAAGACGTCTTTATCATATCTTCTTGAGCTATGAGTATTTGATTATACCATGAGAATCCATCCATCAAGTAAAACATTGCATGACCTGCCGTACTATCCACAAGGACATCGATGTGGGGGTAGAGGAAAACAATCTTTTGGTGATGCAGCATTCAAAACACGAAAATCAATGCACACCCGAACTCTTCCATCCTTTTTAGGTACGACCACTATATTGGCGAGCCAACTCGGATGCTTTACAGCTTGGATGAATTTGGCATCATGCTGTTTCTGGATCTTTCACTTTCAGACTAATCTCTGGTTTCATTCGGCGGAGCTTTTGCTGCTTAGGCTTACTTTCAGGATGTAACGGAATGTGATGTTCCGCAATTTCTCTATTCACGCCAAGCATATCAGAATAAGACCATGCAAACACATCTACATACTCTTTTAACAATGCAATAAACATGAACTGTTCAGTTGGGGAGAAGGATGAACCTATTTTGACTTCTTTTATAGCATTTTTTGTACCAATATTAATTACAATGGACTCTTCCATGGGTTTTATATATGATTTTGTTGCATCAAGTGATTCATCATTATTAAATTCACTGTCAAAAATAACATCTTGCATGCAAATGTATTTAGATAAAGGTTCACATTCAATTTCCTCACTATCAGATTCTTCTGAATGGGTATGCAAGGTAGATTGGCTGGAAGATGAGCTACCAGTATGATATCCATCTGAAAGGGATGAAAAGGTATTTTCATGAGATGGATGTGGAGGATGGTTTCCTAAAAACATTTTAAATTCTATAGGCCCGTCTTTCGACTGACACTCAATACTCCACTTATGTTCAATGCTTTCGCCAAAAGGTATCATCAAAGACACCTGGTCAAAATCCCCTTCCTCAGAGGACTCAGAAGTGAAAAGTTTCTTAAGGACTCCATGTTCTAGATTATCCATCCAGTCATTTTCTTTTTTTATTTTTTGTTTTTGGACAAACCAACTTTTGATTAAGTCCAGATTTCTAGCCTCATTGAAGAATATCTCCAATCACGGTAAAATCTTATGTTCTTTCCTACTAAGCCAAGGTTTCGGAAACTCGTAGTATGGCTCAGTATCTCCTTACAGGATAAACTGACCATTGAGGGTAAAAGAAGGTTCTTTGATGTTGCAAGAAGTGCTGCCCGGATCATATCCTAACCCATGTCGGTTCTGCTTGTCTACTATGGGGATGGGGTGCTTTATGCCTCTACCATCATGCCCTAATCCGATTCCTTAAGTATAACCCATCTTCATCATGATTTGAAATCCTTTGGACAGAGGTTGCATGACAATCCCTACAGGCTCTTTGGCCGCATTTGTGGATATGCCTGAGGTGTTTGTTTTCTGATGGTAATTGGTCATCCTTAGAGAAGGGACAAATTTCTTCTTTTTGGACCAAAAGGTAGAGAAAAACAATTAAAAGAAGAGAGAGGAAATCTACATATTGTAGAATGCATTGCAAAGTAAAGAAAATTTTCGAAAATGATTTTGCAATATTTTGACTGGAATAGTCCACCTTTACAATTTTTTTATTTTTTATTTTTTTATTTGACTCTTTTGAACGATTTTACTGTCATTGGGGTTGAAAACTGATTTTTCATTCTTCCATTCCCTGCTTAATATTTAAACAAAGACATAAAATATAAAGATTAGAGCCCGTATCCCCATTGATGTGTCAATTCAGCATTCTAAAATTGTTCCTGTGATGACTGGCATCTCGAGTTCTGATCATATTGCCTGAAATACAATGGTTAATACATTTGAGTCGAACCCGAAGGCTGCCTACATATCCCTGTTGTTCTAAGTGCATTTTATGGGGAATCAGACTCAGCGTAGTTCAATATTTTAGAAAGAACTAAAGTTTTTTATTTAATAAAGCATCTGACTCATATTGAACTACCTACGTACCCCAGGTGTTACATACGTGGAGTGATCTCACAGTGCAAGTGATAGGCCGTCGTCGAGCCTAACAAAGATAAACCTAACTCGGTCTCTCTAACTAAATAGAAAGGGCAAGCAAGGGTCGAATCCACAGAGAGACAAGATTAAACACCAATAAGCTAATGTATAATAAGCTAGGCTAAGACAATGCTGATTGAAATTTGGGTTTTTTATACTATGTAGGAACTAACTAAAGAGAACTAAATCAAGCAAAGAACAAAGGTTTACGATAAAATTAGAGGGACTAGGATATGGGATTCACCACTCAAATCAATCATGAACTTCAACAAACAAGAAGGGGGATAACAATTGCAATGGATAAAAAGGGGTCATCTCCTAAATCCCTAATTACTCATTCAAGCTAAAAAGGGCTACTTAAGTTGAGAATTAAGGTATATTTTCATGCACCAAAACCCCAACTCAAGAACATGAATGACAAGATGACAAATTAGACCCCTTAGTTAAAAACCCCTATTTTCATGCAAGTCTAGCTAAGTGAACATATGGGGAGTCAACTCTTCAATTTCATCTTTCAATCCTTCATTGAAGTGACTAACATTTAAGTTTCGAATGAGGCCAACCACAAAAACTACCAATAGGAACCCCAATAGTTCATTTAAATCCAACAACCAAGTTAGACCCCCAAAAAGAGTGCAAAGTTCATAACTTTAATGAGGGTTTCACCTCATACCCTAGAAAAGGGACTACTCACTATTCATGGGATCCACAACACAAAATAAATGATTCATGTCATAAATGAGAGGTAAAGACTAGAGATTTCAACTCAAAACTAATATGAAAGCATGAACAACAAGTATTGAAAACTAGTGGCAAAGTAAGAGAGAGAGATAAAGAATTATACTAGAAATTTCTAATTCCAAAATATTCCTTGCAAAAGCTTCAATCTTTCCTAGATTAGAGAGTAAAATAATATTAAGGCACAAATAAAGTGGCTAGGTTTTTCGTCTCCCCTTCAAAACGGCAACAAATAGGGTATTTATACCCCTTACATTTCCGCAAGAAAAGCTGGAAATCGCGAGAAAATTAGAACAGCGCGCCCGCGCTATACAATCTGGAGAGCCCGCGCAGTGTAAATTCCAGCCAGCGCGGGGTGCAGGGGAAATGCACGGCGCGCCCGCACCATAGTGTCTGGAGCGCCCGCGCTGTGCAATTTTTGCAGCTTCTAAACTTTCTGCCTCGGTGAGAGAATGAACGGAGAGCCCGCGCTAGAAACAATGGAGCGCCCGCTCCATACAACAATAAGCGTACTCTCCTCTTGGGCACCCAAATGAGTCCTCCCAATGGGCTAGGGGTGTAGGCTCTTCCTTAAATTCTACTTTCCACGATCTTTTCTCTTGAGTTGAAACACTAAGAATACCTGCAAGAAAGAGGAAGCCAAAACAAAGAGCAAAATAGAGTCCTAATGGAGGGAAAAATGCCTAAAACCCGAAACTCGTCAATAGAAAAGGTACTAAGTGAGATTGTTAGCAAAATGGCGGTTAATTTAATGAAGATAAGGAAATATGTACAAGAAATGATAGGAAATAGGAGGCTAAAGTGAGTTAAAAACTCACTTATCAGCAAGTGTACATGATAATGGAGATTCAAGCTGCACGTAGTTCTCTAATACTAACGAACTGAAAGATTATTTTTTGATGGGCTAACCCCCTACAAGACTTATGCCGAAGACTTTCCTCCTTCTGTAAGACGATCAAGTAGCTTTGCGGTAGACAAGAGCTATGTTGATGATTTGCTTGATGCGATAGCTGAGAGCATGACATTGGTTTGTGACATGACCATGTAACTGATGATAATGGCAGTACTTGTGGAGATTTGACCCTACAGGACTTGCCCCTGGGCGTCTGGGAAGTGGATGAATCTTACCTTGTTCAACCAGCTTGCGAAAGATATCGACTTGGGATTGTGGTCGCGGATGTGACGTCACCATCTTTGCAGGTACTTCTTTGTGGGTTGGACTAATGATGCCTCAATCAATCAGGCTTTGCACTTTATAGTAAAGATCATGGCATCGATCAGTTTCATACCCAAATTGACGACAATAAGAGCAGAGTTTTCTCATGTCTGTTCCAGGAAAGGGTTAACAGTGCACATGCGCTAGAACCTGAAGTATACCTTGCCTCCGAAGACGATCATACACTATACTCAATGGTTCATCCATCTTAGCATAAACCCTTGGATTTATATTGTGAGTTTCAAGATTTTCTCGAGGTCGTTTTTCTTGGGATTTCAGAGTATCGATGTCGAAGCTATGTTGTTCCATGTGGCTGAGGGAGGTGTATTTGATAGTAACCATGTGACGGTAATAGAAATCGTTCAGGTTTCGCAATAATATAAGCATGAATTCCCGATCAGTAATAGGGACAAGAAGCTGGGCGCGAATGTAAGCGCATCTTGAACAAAAGTGCGAGAAAGTTTCCAAGCCGCCTTGACGCAAAGTGACTAGCTTGAACTTCTTGACATCAGTTTGTTTATACTCGAGAGCCCAATTAACAAAATATTGGCTGGCATTTTCCCAACTGGCTCTATCTACACAATTTGAAGAATAGTACCAGTCCAGAGCTGGTCCTTCTAAACTCTTGTCAAATAGCATGGGGTAATCTTCCTCTAGTATGCCCCATGGATGCAAGGCATTCACAAATCCCACTAAGTGGACAGAAGGATCACCGTTCCGATTAAAGTTCCTAAACTGTGGTAATTCAAGATAGTGATCTTCATGTTGGTATCCTGGGAAGAGAATCAGTGACTCGGTGTGAACTTCTCGGATATGACCTACTATATTAAAGTCCATGTCAAAATCATCTGTCCTAGATTTCTTCTTTGAGTCATTATCATCATCTTGAGGATTACCGACACATGATTCCTCCTGTGCTTCAATTGACGTATCATGAGTGTCAATGCTTGGAGCTCCCACTTCTTCCTCGTCATCCTCACTACACTCTGGTTCTGTTTCTTTAGCACTTATATCTGGTGTGGCAGCTGGGACCTCATTCATCCATGAATTTTCAGGTGCTGCTAGAATACAGTGGATAGTGTAACCATCCAACCTAGTGCCCTCTACTTCATTCAGATACAATACCGATTTTTCCGGATCACCAGAAATAGTCACAACACCTTGATCAGTACCTTCTGATTTAGACTAGAGGCCACCACTCTATTTTCATGCAGCCATGGTCTTCCTAATAAGAAGTTAAAACAGGCTTGAATGTCAATGACCATGAATTTCATATTCCTTGCCACGGGACCACATTCAATGAGGAGGCTGATTAAACCCAATATTTCTCTCTTAGCATTACCATATGCTCTGACCACCTGGTTAGATGGTACCAGATCTTCTTTTGAATACCCAAGTCTTGTTAGCACACGCAGAGGGCAAACATTGATTGCGGAGCCATTGTCGATCAACACACTAGGTATCTCCCATCCATTACAGCGTATAGTGATGTGCAATGAATTGTTGTGGTTGATATTGTCAGGGAGGTCATTGTCTGTGAACATGAGAGTTCGATCTCCCCCATGAATGAGCCCCACCATTTGGTCAGGTGTTATGAAAGAGCTTACCGAGGCTTCATTGAGATGCTTTAGAACAGCTGCCTTATGAGGCTAGGAATGCATTAACAATTTCCAAATGGAAACATTGGCATTTACTTCTTTCATGTGCTTGATACATCATCTTCCTTGTTATTATCCTCGGTCATTGGCTCTTTTCCCATTTCCTTCCTTCTCAATACCTCCAAAGGATTTTCATCCTCCAAATGGGATGGTTTAAAATGGCGGCCTGCTCTAGTCAAATGTGAGATATCCACATACTCCTCATCACTAAGATCATCGAGGCAGATGGGGCGCCGGTATATATTTGGAGTGGTGGAGTGTCCTCCAGTGTTTTTCTCCACGATTGTCAAGGCCGAAGAGACATCTTCATCAGCATCAGAGTCTAAGATAAAGAAAGCACCATCATAATCCAAAGTTCCACACATGTCAGAGAATGAATCCTTGAGTGGAATAGTCATAGACCAGGCACTTGTAACCTACGGCTATTGGCATTTCATATATTTGAGGAGTTGTCTTGCGGATTAACTGGATCGGATCGCATCCATCTGAAGCAGCAGAGATGGCATTAATGGCAAATGAGGGCTTATGATTAGGAAGGGGATTTTTTGTGATGTTGGGCTGAGAGTCGTTTGGTTTAGTGGAAATGGATCCTAAAGCCACAAGGTTTTGAATTTGATGCTTTAGAGCCGTGCAACTTCAATATTATGCCTCGGGCTTTGATGATACTCACAGTTTTGGTTTGGGTCATAACTAGGGTAAGGATTTTTAGGAGGTGGACGTGGATTCAAAGGTTGAATCAGATTGGCCATTTTTAGCTTGGAGAGAGCTTGGGAATAAGTCATGTTCAAATGAGTAAAGTTCCTTTGTGGTCGCAACTGGAATGCAGACGATGCGCCAATGGCATGGATCGTATTAGTTGTCTTAGGAGCTGCTGCATCATTGTTTGGGGCTCTTTTGTTATTTCCAAACTTTGCATTATAAGTGGCGTTGCCAGTAGGTTCATCTTTCTTGATGTCTCCGCTTTTCTCAGTGTCCTCAACTAGAGTTCCCGTAGCAATCAAAGCTTTGAAAGCTGGGAAATATTGGTAGGCCATATGCTTCTAATAGACAGGAAGAAGGTTCTTCACAACCATTTGTAGCTGTTCTTCTTCATTTGGCCTACTCATCATTTTGGAAGCATTGTTTTTCCACCGAGTTATGAATGAAGAAAATGTCTCGTTAAGGTTTTGAGAAGTGGTCTCCAGATCCATTCTAGTAACTTCAATTTCTTCATTATATTTGTATAGGTTTGAGAACTCTATGACTATGTCAGCCCAAGTGGATTTCCTTGTGTTTTCAAGATTGAGGAACCAATGTGCTGCAGCACCATCTAAATACTGTTGAAAGAGTTAAGCCATCAAAGATTCTTCCACTCCCCAGGGACTCATTGCCCCTACATACATCTTCAGGAAATTGGTGGGGCTGACAGTCCCATCAAACTTTGTCAGGTTAAGCATCTTGAAACCATGAGGTAATCGTGCCTTAGGAAAAAGTGTTAACCCATGTATGTCCATCAATGGTTCATCCTTAGTCATGCCTTTTAAAACTTCCTTGGTTCTGCTTAACTACTTCTTCCTCGAGCTTAGTGGGAATTTCTCTGTCATTGTTCATAGGCTCAATGTGAAAAGGTGAAGCTACTTCCGACTTCGGAGGAGGAGGAGGAGGCATCTGGGCGCTTTGGCGCATCATGCCCAACAAAGTTTGTTCAATATTATCCTGCCAGTCAAGCATAGCCTGGACAAGTCCTCGGAGCTCAGTCATTGGATCAGGTGGAGGGGTAGAGTTTTGTTGGTGCTCGTTGTTCGGAATTTCAGACATGTTGCTAAGATGTGTAGCAGAGAATACAGCTGGTGTAGACAAGGATGACAGTATTACTGACAGAGAACATTCACTATGATCAGAACTTTGGCGAATTAGCCTAGATCCTGAGCGGGCCCAGGCAGAGTTCCTGTGAAATGAGATGAAGAGTTAGCACAGAAGTTTGTCCAGATTTTGTTTCTTCTTTTCTTTTTCTCTCTTTTTTTGGGTGCAGGGAATGAAAGAAATGATATCTTTGAAAATTATTTTTTCTGTTAACCCCAATTTCAGTTATCATTTATTAAAAGGTGTAAAACCTTGACTTTATCATTTGTTTTGGATTCTATTACATTTTTTGATTTGTTATTATTATTTTAGACTTGGACCTTTTTATTTACATTTTTAACTTCGACTTTTTAGACTCATATTTTTTGGGGATAATGCGCAAACATTTTTCAAAATCAATTCGATAATATCCTTCAATTTCCTGCTACTACAGAAATAAGAGAAAAGATGTATAACGAGGCTTGTGTCCTCAAATTATAATGCCCCAGATATCGTTCTTCTTTGTAGTGATATGCATGTATTGATTGCTTCGAAGCGCCGAAACCACAAAAGAAAATATTAAATGCAAAAGGGGCCGCACCCGAAGGTTGCATACGTATCTCCATAAGTGGATTTGGATTTGGTGAAGAAATTTTTCTTATGATGATTTTTTTTTGAATGGAGAATCAGGCCCAACGTTGTTCTGATATATTAAAATGAAATTTTACATTTTTTTTTTTTTGCAGCTGCACTCGGAAAATGAGTTGCCTACTTACCCTTTTTAGTACATTATATAGAAGAGAAACTAAGATAGATGCATACAACATTTTTTTTTCTTTTTTTTAGGGGATCAAGCCGCACGTAGCTCTACCAACAAAGTACAATATAAAAGCAGTAACCGATTCAAGTACTTCTCAAACTTTTTCATAATTCATCCTGCTGGGCGCCATGCCATGTCTTCTCCTGTTTGAATATGTCTGTTCCACCTCTTAGGATTAGACTAATGTGAAGTACTCGAGTTCTTCTCAACCTTTTTTCGAGTTCAGTTTGCTAAGCGCCAGGCCATGTATTCTCCTGTTTGAATACGTCTGTTCCACCTCTTAGGATTAGATTAATTTGAAGTACCTGAAATGTACACATTAACAATGTTAGTCAATAAAATAACGAATTTCTTTTATGATTCTTAACAGGAAATGGAAGAATTTTTCTCCTTTTTATTTTTGAAATGTGATTATCTCTTTTGTTTAGACACATTTTTTTTAGTCAATTTTTTTTTAGACTAGACTTCTTGTGTTTTAAACTATATAGTTTTAATTACATTCTGATGCCTAAACATGACACGTTTTGAACTCATGGTTACGACTCTTTTTCATTTTTTCAATTTTTTTTTTGTTTTATTTGGGATTATATTTTCAAAACAGGATTTTTTTTTAAAAAAAAATCAATTTTGTTTTTGAAAAAGATTATGAAGTAAATGTGAAATTTTTATTTTTATTTTGAAAATGGGTGAGCATACATTTTTTATGACACTTGTGATAAATAAACAAGAATACTCTTAATATTTCAATAATCATTTCGGCAGCAATTCAGCTACACTTAATGATTACTGAAATATTGACCTACTGAAAACGGACTGAGGAATTTTTTGAAAATCTGCACATTATTCAATAGCTGAAATAAATAAAGGACATTTGTGCATTGATCCTTGTGTCCTAAAGGTCAACTAAAAGGTGATTCATTTAGGGAGAGATTATGTTAAAGTGGCCTCAAGTCACTTCCAAAATTCTGACCCTTACCAATAGACAAAGGTATCAGACCTAATAAGTAAATGGTTAAAAAGAGTGCATGTGTATGGATCGATTTTTGACTGTCTTATGTAATGGTCTGAATCCCACGAAAGTCTTTCATTTGACTACGAGTTTTAGAAAACTTGGAAGTCGCCACCCTATTAATTTCTGAACAGGGACAAATTTATTTAATAAATTATTTTAAAATCAATTTCGAGAAATATCATTTAATATGATAATGACTTCATATGGATAAGGTTTTTTGTAAATTGGTCTTTCATACCATGAGATAGGGTTCGGGGTTTAGGTTAAGAGGTGCGAACGTCTGGAACTCGTCTCCTCTTCCGTTCTAAAGAAGGTGCTCTTACTAAATGCGTTATTTTCCATTTGAAAGTAATCATGGCTATTCAAAAGAAAGAAAAATCACATAATTTGCACATATACACATCAGCCATTTTTATTTAGGACCAATATATCATTTGTACATGGTAGGTTTGAGCACTGAAGTTGCACTACGTACCAATCATTGCGGGATCGTTAATAAGAGAATGGTTAAAAAGAGTTGCACTAAAGGTTAGGAAGTAATCACCTTAATTGATGATTATTCAAGGTCTAGGATAATCACTCTAATTAGTGATTAAAACGAGAAGAATAATCGTCCTAATTAACGATTATTAAGGTTTAAGATAATCACTCTAATTAGTGATTAAATGAGAAGAATAATCGTCCTAATTAACGATTATTAAGGCTTAAGATAATCACCCTAATTAGTGATTAAATAATAAGAATAATTGTCCTAATTAACGATTATTAAGATTTAATATAATCACCCTAATTAGTGATTAAATGAGAAGAATAATCGTCCTAATTAACGATTATTAAGGTTTAAGATAATCACTCTAATTACAATGTTGTTAGGATCGGGATCCCAGTTTGGATCGGCAAGGGGGGTAGGATCGAATCGGTAGAATCGAACCGTAGGATCGTCAGATCCTACCATATTGCAAAAAAGAGTAATAAAAATGCTTCCAAATGAATAAATACACATCTTTCAACAATATGGATGCTATATACCTAGATTTCTCACATAATATTGATATTTCAAAGTTAATATGGCTTCGCAAGAGTCATAAAAGATTAGAGAAGATAAATATTTGCGTGTATGAAGTTGGGTTATCATTTATTGGGCTTAAAGGAAAAGTTAGTTGCTTTAGGGATCATTTTAATAAGTAAAGAAGTAAGAGCTTCCGATCTTGACCGATCCTAACCGATCCTATTCCGATCCTCACCGATCCTACTCCGATCCTGATAGACCCTGCAACAATCTAAGTGAAAAATAGGATCGTCCAATCCTACTCTGATCCTACCGATCCTATACGATCCTACCGATCCTGCTACAAACCTGACCGATCCTGCTGCAATTCTACCAGCCTTGCGATTCTGCTTACGATCTGGATCGCGATTCTAACAACAATTAGTGATTAAATGAGAAGAATAATCGTCCTAATTAATGATTATTAAGGTTTAAGATAATCACTCTAATTAGTGATTAAATGAGAAGAATAATCGTCCTAATTAACGATTATTAAGGTTTAAGATAATCACTCTAATTAGTGATTAAATGAAAAGAATAATCATCCTAATTAACGATTATTAAGGTTTAAGATAATCACTCTAATTAGTGATAAAAAATGAGAAGAATAATCGTCCTAATTAACGATTATTAAGGTTTAAGATAATCACTCTAATTAGTGATTAAATGAGAAGAATAATCGTCCTAATTAACGATTATTAAGGTTTAAGATAATAACCCTAATTAGTGATTAAATAATGATTGGAAATAATCACCCTGATTAGTGATTAAAGGAGGTTTGAGTTAACCGCTCTAATTAGCGATTAATCGAGGATTGAAATAACCACCTTAATAGTGATCACATTTATGATTTTCGAGAGGTCTTAGAAGGTTTGATTCCTAATTGAAGGCTTTTGAGAAACAATCTTAATTGAAGATTATTTAGTCATTTGGAGAGAAATGATCAATTTGAGATCGAATTTGGAGATTTGTGTTTGGCTAATTGGAATTTGGCCATTCAAAGCGAGACACGTGAAACGGCCTAAAACCAATTCGGAGATCATAATTACCAATCTAATTATGTCAAATTATATGATTAATCCATTTGAATATGGAGAACACAATTTAAAAATGTAAGAGAGATCATCATACAATTTAACTTAGTTAAATTTGCAATTTTTCCTCTTTATTGAGATTGGGTCATTTGATTCATATACTATGATATATTGGCCCAACATGCAATATTTGTAACATTGGTTACACATTTTAAAAAAGAGTTGTGGAATTATTTATGAAAATTATGCATAAACATTTCCATGTTTTTCATTAATTGAGTGATGTAATAACTATTTACAAAAAAATAATATTATTACAACAATATGTACAAATTCTATGACCTATACAAAGTCTTCAATCTTGATCTTCACCATGATGCTCCTTGATCTTCCTTTCCTTGAATGGGCTTTGGAATTCACGTTTATTTGTAAACGTGAAACATTGGAGATTAATTAACCTCTTTGATTTTGATTTTTTATGACAATTTTCATTGATTTTTATTTACATGATATGAGTCATTTTAAGAGAAACTTTAATTTAATGACTTTTAATTCACATTTTCTTATGAAAAGAAAATATTTTTTTATAAAAATTGAGTTAATCACTTTATTTCATTTTTCAGATTGCCTTTTTGTTCTTGTATTGACTTACATAATTCATAACATTCTGTAAAAAGCGTTAAACTGAGAATGTGATACATATATGGATAGATCAGTGAGTTATTTATGTTGTGTCAAACTTTCACAAGCTTTTAGTGACGACTCAAATTATGGTGAATTTTATGCCAAAATTGGTCAAAACAGGACCTTTATTCAATTTGTTCTTTAAAACCTAACTTATGTAACTTATTATTAAGTGAATTTTGGTATGAACATTCTAAACACCTTGAAAGACTAGACTGGAAATTTTAACTTGAATTGAAGATTTTTAAGACCATTTTTATTTATTTTCTTAACTGAAAAGAAAACATGTCTTCTCGAATTTAGTGATTTACATGAACAGTTTTTTGTGAAAATGATGTAAAATTGTATAAAATTCATATGAACATAATTTTTATATTTTTAAAAATCTATTGATATTTTCTTCAAACTTGATGTTTTTGGTTTTATCTAAATGATTTTATTTCGAACTTTATTGACAGAACAAGCTTAGGTGGTACTAGACAAAATCAGTTTTGCACAACAAAGTTGTATGATTTTTAATTATTGACAAAAAATTCGTTTTTTAGAAATGCCAAAGCCCAGTTGCTGGAAACATATTGCAGTTAATGGGAAAAATATTAAATTCTACACACTATTCTGATAATACAGATGAAAAAATGAAATGAAGTACAAAATTGAAACTGATTATAATTACAGCATCACATTTTTTTTTATGGAGATGTTTATATACAACTTGTCTTGAATTATTTTATGAAAACATTTTTTGTGATGAACAACAACTTGATTAAGGAAAATAACATAATCACATTGTTTTCTAAGAGTCACCCCATTAGAGGTGACTATTCTAGGTGGGGTGATTTAAGGTTGGGAACCTATTAGGACTTCCACATACCCAAATCACTCCAAAGATTAAAACAATGATAAGAAGAAAACATGGAGAAAGTTAGTAGATAATTAATAAGATAATCAAAATAAACAAGCATTTTAATTTTACCTTGCTAGCTCAATGACGCGCTTCCTTTTTGCCAATTTTTCTACCTTTTTTGTGATTTTCTTAATTTCTAAGTGAGTTTCTAAATCCACTTAATTACTAACTTAAACTCTCTTTTTTGTGTTTTATCTTCTTTTGATGAGCTTCTTTACTTACTAATTATCTTACTAACTTTTACTTTCTTTTCTTAAGTGTGATTTCTTTAGAGGAGAGGAGTAAAGAAGATGAGAGAAGTAGTGAAATTAAGTTGAATTCGTTTCAACTTGCTTACTTACTAATTAGGACTTTTTCGTACATGGAAAGATTAAGGAGGAGAAGAGTAGTAGAGAAGATTAGAGTGAAGTTGAATTGGGTTCTTTCAACTTGGTTTTGAAGTGGAAAAAAGGAGGGTATTTATAGAGAAATGGAGGTGAACTAGGGTTTCAAAGAAGTAGAAAATCATATTTTTCACCCAAAATAATCTGATTTTCTTCATCCTTAATCACCTTAACGACATCACTCTAATGACCTCACCCTAATGACATCATCAAATCTCTTTGGAAACACAAATATTCTTATTCTTTTTGGATTTTCTCATAAATGAGGCAAAATCAGATTGTCAGAAAATATTCTTCCCTAAACATCCTAATGCTTAAAAAAAATGCATCGAAAAACATGCAAATAAAACTGATTAGGACGCTGCGCCAAACGCAGTAACCTTCGCCAGGCACAGCGCCTTGCGCTAGCGCATGATTGTGTGCTTGGCGCACACTCGATGCTTCCGGAAAAAATCGGGATTTCCCCCCTCTTACACATGGGATTTGATTCTTATTCTCACATCTTTTCATGATTCTTATTCTCTAACTAATGGATAAAGGATGTGATTAATGGATAAAGAATATATTCTTTTTCTTTATCCAATGAACAATGACTTGACCATCAAGAAAACCGATTAATGTCGGTTTTGGGATACGACTAAAATCCCAACGCCTAATCGCGACTCATTTTTCGTTTTTCGTTTTTTCGAAAGACTAACTTAAGACAATTAATGAAAATTCATCAAATTAGTGAAGATGAGCATGATTATACTACGGATCATTTTATTAACACGGTGGTTGTAGCTATTGACTACGACTCACGAAAAATTATATCTCTAAGCCGAAACAGCACGACCAATACGGAAAATTGGAAAATTGTACGACGGAATGAAACTCACGCGCAGGGACGAAACATGCGTTTTACAGGGCGCGCGTTCCACAATGCATGATGATTTTTCTTATTTTTAATTCTTTTGAAAATCTTTATTTATTGGAAAAAGGGGTTGAAAATTTAGTGTCTACAGTAGGAACGATCTAAGTCAAGCCCAGGCTTAGGCCCAATCTAAGTCAAGCCCAGGCTTAGGCTCAATCTATCCCAAACTCATGCTTACATTTTCATATAGGCTCAATCTAAGTCCATTACTAATTAATCCTGAATCCGAGCCCGCATTTTCATGTAGGCCCAATTCAAAGTCTAGTCCTCCTAATATTTGAGTTTAGTCTGCTTGCATCTTCGTGTATGTATAAAGTCTAGTCCTCTCAATCTTTGAGTCTAGCCTGTTTGCATCTTCATGTAAGTTCAAAGTCTAGTCCTCCTAATATTTGAGTCTAGCCTGGTAGCATATTTATATAAGTTCAAAGTCTAGTCCTCCCAATCTCTGAGTCTAGACTGCTTACATCTTCATATAAGTTTAAAGTCTAGTCCTCCAAATCTATGAGTTTATTCTGCTTGCATCTTCATATAAATTCAAAGTCTGGTCCTCTCTATCTTTGCATTTAGCCTACTTGCATCTTCATGTAAGTTCAAAGTCTAGTCCTCCTATCTTTGAGTCTAGCCTGATTGCATCTTCATGTAAGTTCAAAGTATAGTGCTCTCAATTTTTGAGACTAACTTGCTTGCATCTTCATGTAAGTTCAAAGTATAGTCCTCCCAATCTTTGAGTCTAGTCTGCTTGCATCTTCATGTAATGTCAAAGTCTAGTCCTACCTATCTTTGAGTCTAGCCTGCTTAGATGTTCATGTAAGTTTAAGGTCTAGTCTTTCTAATATTTAAGTCTAGTTTGTTTACATTTTCATGTAAATCCAAAGTTTAGATCCTTCCTATACTTTCATACATGTACAGGCTCAATATTGAGTCTAAACTGCTTGCATTTTCATATAGGTCCAGTTAATATCTTGTCCATGTTTGCATAATCATGTAGTTAGCCCAATGTCTCCATCATGGTCAAGCTCATCCTATTTTCAAACCCAAATCATTTTCAAAATCCATATTATTTTCAAATGGCGTACGTCCATTCAGTTTCTATTCAGGACCAAAATTAGAGATATGTGTCCTCAAAGTTTTGCATTGGCATGCGTGAAAAGTGAACGTGTAACTGATAGGCTGTCGTAAAACTGTCAAAAATAATTCATGCAAAACCTTCTAACAATGTAGTAGGGTAAGTAGGGTCGAATCCATAGAGAGATGGTCGTTTTAATCTAGCTTCTAAATTATGTGAAAACTAAACAAGGTCACAAGTATCAGATTTAAGGTTCTAAACTATGAAAATCAAACAAAAAGGATCTAGGGCAATGGTTCACCATGTTTATAACTATAATCTATCAAAATATCATCAATAGTTCAATTATTCAGATATCTAGAGCACAAGTTAATCCTACAGTCGGGTCGTAACGCTCTCAAATCAACATATGCAGTACGGTTGTTAACATAATCAGATTTGCTAATTGTAGGCAAGCCTCTAATAGTAAGATCTTGGTCAATACAAATAATTATTAGCAATATTTAATCAGACAATTGATCATATTGAAAGATTAACAATAAAAACACTAATCAATTACAGATATAAGTAACTAATCAAACCATCAATAAATATCAATCAAGAATCATAGCATATAAACATGGATTCCCAAACCCTAGAATTAAAAACTACTCAATCATGAAACAAATAACAAAAACTAATTCTACAAAAGAAAGCATAATAAAAGAAATCAATGAAAGAAATAGAATGAAAATAATAAACTCATGAATTAATGAAGAAGAATAAGAAGTTAAAAACTAGTGTTTACTCCTAAGCTAGAGAGAAAAAGAAAGAAGAAAACTAAACTAAAACTAAGAATATAAAACTAACGTGAAAAGGGAGAAGGAGAGAGAGGAAAGAGTGAAAACCTAATATATTTAATAGTAGGTAACCTAATATGACTAGGAAAGTAAGTTACAAAAATAAGGAAAGTCGAAATATCATTAAATGGGAGGAATTAGTGATCCGCGCTTACAAAAACAGATTACAGCAGAAATAGTCCCAACTTCGAAAAGGCATAACTCCTGGACTAGAAGTCTCCTCGTGGTGTGCCACCTATCGTTGGAAAGCTCTTCAATTCTAGTTTCCACATCTTCTCGAATTACTCGATTATAATAAGCACATCAAAAGTTATGATCATAAGAGTAGACATGACTCTTTTTTCACATTTCTTCTAATGATTTTCCGCTTCGTTTTCATTAACTGAAATTTATCAAAAACAAGAAAACATACCAAATAGGAGTAGAATAACATAACTTAAGAATATGATGCAATAATTAACCTAAATAGGAAACTAAATGCTCTAAAATGCAATCTAAATGCACCTAAATACTATATATAAATATGACTTATCAAAATTCCCCCAAGCTAAACCATTGCTTGTCCCCAAGCAATAAGACATAGACATTGGAAAAGAAAGACAACCTACAATATAGGACTACAGGGTCAAACACTCAATTGAAAACACGAGAGATATAATCACTACATAAACTAAGCATCGAAATAATCTCGAACAAAGCCGCATAACATGTCATGTATCGCAATAGACTTTCCAATCATACCACAAACTATTTCTCCGAAGCTGGATTTAACAAAACCTGGCAGACCTCACTATCGTTATGTGCGCTCAAATCTCTCATGTGTTTAAAGGATAAATGATGACACTCAACCTAAAACAAGTCGACTCAGATGAAACATATACTCTGTAACTTTTGACTTTTTGACTCACTTAATACTCAACAATACAATACACAATGATCAAGAGGACTTTTAAGGGTTGTAATGGGGCTGAGGTTAAAGGTATGGAATAATTTGGGAATTGTGGTGGACAAACCAAGAAGGGGGGGCATCATATAACTGAAAACGTGACCAAGAAAGGTCACAACAACTCCACGCAACAACCAACAATCTCCAAATATAATCAACAACCTTTTTCACTCAAGAAATTCAATCATAACCCTTTTTATTTCACTTCATTCAAAACTTTTTTCCACTTCTTTTTAATTTCATTTTTCACTTTTTTTTTCTTTTTTTGAACTTTCATTTCAATTTCCAATCTCACTAAACATATTTTTCAATTCAATACAAACCAAACCAAACCAAAACTAATTCTCGCTCCCCCAAGCTAGGCTTGGGATAAGAATCAGATAAGACCAAGGCTTGTAATGTAGGTAGCACTCAAACACAGTCAGGAATGGCTCAGCAGCGCTAGAGAAAGGATAATATGAAAAAAAATAACTCTGGAGCTAAGATCATGAAATAAAACGCCTCAATTATATCAAAATGTATGCACTATCAAATATCAAAGAGTGCCAAGTCAAAGTCATGATCTATGCGACAACTAAGTAATTAATCACACATGAAAGAACATAACTGACACAGATATGTCAGTTTATAGGCATAAAAGCTCACTTAGGTTATGTTGTCTTCACAACAAAGTTAAATCGAGCCAGAGAGAGATCAACCAATCTTACCACAAACAATCAATTGCGAAACAATTATGCTATGAAGAATCATGAACAAGATGAACGACGCTTAGTAAATGTAGTAAAATATCAACAAAGTTCTCAAAGAGTGCCAGCAATAGTCCCATAGATGCAACTAAAATGAGATGAAGTCTAAAATGAGATACTATATGCTAATGCAACTAAGAAAGCAGCACATGTTTTTTTGGTTACACGTAAACTCCCACTCCAAGTGAGCGGTATAAACCGTGCAACATCCTACGAAAGCAATAAAATCTACTCTAGAAAGCTATAAAGGATAGAATATCCCCCCCCCCCAAAGCTAAAATATGCAGTGTCCTCGCTTCGGAAACCAGTTCAGATAAGGAACCAACAGCAACCCCGGGATCACCAAATCACCAAAGTCTCCCACCAAACGCCACAACACCACAAAACCCACACATAAATCCCGACAATCTAATGAACTTATAATTTAATCAATGTGCAAGATTCTCAACAAGATGGCATGAAAACAAAAATCCAAGCAAAAATTCCAGATGAACATTGACAACCCCCTAAAGTTGGGATTATTCTAAAATAATCCGAAGTTGGGATTTTTTTTAGAAGACTGGTGAAAGTTGGGAATATTCATGTCAATTTTATTAAAAGAAAGAAAAAAGAAAAAGCAACACAAAAAACAAAGGAAAAAGAAAAAGAAAGAGCCAAAAGCAAAAAATAAAAGTCAAGTTAGGGACTTGACACAAGTTCTACCCCTCAGTTCAAATCATTGAATTTATCAAATCATTAATTGGAAATGATGATTTATGGATTTTGTACATTAAATTATATATTGGAAAATATCATGCTTTGTAATACGTTTTAAGACATCTAAAAGAATTTCTGGTTGGACAGTGTATACGTAGTTTCCCTGATTGGGTTCTTGGAACCTGTCCTAGTGTGTAGAAACAAAATCGTGTCTCCCTATTGAGTACCTAGTTATAAAACATACCGTCGTCCTAATTGGTCCGATCCATAGGAAGAGCAGTCGAACAAGCTAAGCCCAAAAGCATTTAGAAAATATGAAGTCTACTTATTGGTTTAAAACAATCCAAGCCCAATTTTAAAGGCCAATTAATTATTCCAGATAATTAATTGCATTTTTAATAATTTAATATGAATTATTCTTGATAATTAGTATTTCAAAAATTAGATTTTTGTTCCTACATATAGCTGATTTGGGATTTCAAAGGACAGATTTTATCAAAGGATACAAAAATCTTAAAACACTAAAGAACCGGCCAGAAAGCAAGTGCGCGTGATGCAAAGCTGTGTGTGTGGCGCAAAGCTGTGCGTGTGGTGCACGTCTGGCACACAAGTTGTGCGTCAAGTGCAATGCGGTGCACCAGGCGCACAGTTTTTGCCTATAAATAACTCGTTTATACGGGCGGCTTTACACAATGCTTTCCTAGGACTTCTACATATATTCTCCCATACTCAAACTCACATTCAAACACAAATAAATACATTCAAACACATTCATACCTTCGGATTTCTTATTTCAATCTTCAAGATCGCTCATCCTGTAGATCGTTGCATAAGACCCAAGCGACAAAGGTATAATTACTGAGGGTCAATTCCAATTTAATTCCTTTTTTTACCAACAATTTACTTGGCACAATGCAGATCTTGAAGGAATTAACACTCTCATGTATATTCTAATCCTAAATCTTCTCTTTTTATTTATTCTCTTTATTATTCATATGCATGATTGTATGTTTTAATGCTTTCATCACCTCACATGATAATTATTGCTAATCAAAGACCTAAGAAACTGTTCTAACGCCTAATAAGATAAATGGACAGCCTGTTAGGTTCCCTGTAATTTGATTGCATAATAACATGTCACCAAAAATTAGTCTTTTGTTTGTTTAATGAACCGATTTAGATTAGTTCTTCAGATTGCATTATAATATTATGTGGTTATTTATTCACATAAGACATGACATGAATCGATTTTTAGTAGAGGCCATCAATGGGCGACTTTGATTCATGATCTTATTCGTATCCTCACCCCCGAACTCGATCTATGGTTCATTGACCATTAATGGAGTCATGACGGGGAAATCTACAATGGATAAGTCCCAAAGTTGTCACAAGGTTTCCCAATATTCAATTAGGTTTATGAGTCTTCCTTTAAAGACTTGTTCGCGACTTCTCTCTATTTCAAAACATTTTCAATGAAAACCTTTACAATGAGGCAGTCAAATAGTAGTACATGCTCATCCCGCATAGGCAATAAAAACACACCTACAATTTGGCGACTTTACTGAAGAGGATTTTTATAAAATTAATTTTTTAAGTGAGTGGGTGAAACTCGAAAATACGATTCACACTTGTTTAATGCTTTTAAATAACATTACAGTTTTTCATATGCATGGCTACTATTTAAGCCACTATAAGGACAACCTTCCTTGCCTCATTAGCGAATGTTCTATGCGTGAGACCACCCTGGGAGGTTTGTGCTTTGTCCTTCCGAAAGCTTCCTGAGCGATAGTGTTGGATCTTAGTCATAAACAAACCTATCCAACCATGGCATTGTTATCTTGTTCCTGACTTGAGAACTGGAGTGCGTCTTACACGTGGCCACCTTGTTAAGCAAAGGTACGAAGTGTGGGATCAATTTCTTAGTCATGGATCCTTTTAAGCCTTAACCTAAACCTGACCATACTTTTGCATGTTATTAATTTGACAAAACGTTGATGCGTATTGCAGCTAAAATCGCGTCTAAAAACATCGTCAAATTAACCAAACTTTCGCCAAATTGAGAAATTGCATGACGGGGGGAAGTGCGCCAAATGCAAGGTGGTGCGCCGGGAGCATGGCTTTGCGCCTGGCGCAACACTGTTGCGTGGCTCGCAGCCTTTGCGTCTCATACTATTGTCAATTTGCCTATTGTTTAAGTCAATAAAGTCTGTCATTAAGTCCGTCATAATGTGTTGTTGTCGATTTAGTCATCGTAATGGTACATTCGGTATTTTTTTTCCGTCTGCATTCATGTAGATTCATGATCGTTGTTGGAGTCATTTTGTCTAAAACGAATCTCACCTAATTCAAACATAAAAAATCAGTCATATCATACATATCATCTAAGGTTGAGTCTATCCTAAAAAGTGCATCTAGAAAAGTGATCATAGTAGAGTTAGAGTCATCACGCATGTCTATCTCGTTCCATCTCATCCCATCTCTAACAAATCTTCCCTATCACATCTATCTTATCATATTCCATCCTTTTCAAACAAACATCTCTTTTTCAAAAATCAATCCTACTCCTCTTCTATTCTATCCTTTTTTTCGAAAATATTTACTTATCATCATCATCATACCACCTATTAAAAAAAAAAATCTTTTCAAAATTAATCCATCATCTTTTCCCAATAAAAGATAAAAACAAGGGGTCTCTTTCAGAAAACAAATTTCCATAGTTCTAAGCCCAGTACAAATACATATAATCTAATCCAGCTAACCAAATATATCCAACCTAATAACATCAACGCAATCCCAATCCATTTGCATTCATATTAGGCCCATTTGAGCCCATACATTCATATTAGGACAACTATCATTAGTGTCCATCCTAGGCCCATCTAGGTCTAGCCCATGTCAAAATCTAGGTCCATTTGCATCTTTATGTAAACCCTAGTGTATGTCAAGCCCAGTCTAAGTCTAATCCCAGTCCATTCTAGTCTAAGTCTAATCCTAGTCCATTTCCAATGTCAAGCCCATGTGCATCTCCAAGTCTAACTTCAAACCAATGTAGGACTAAGTCCAAAGTTAGGTCCATATAAAGCCCAACTCATATCCTAAGTCTAATCAAGCCCAATTCCAAACCCATATAGGATGAAGTCTAAAATCTAAAACTCTAAACCTTTAAGTCTATGGAAACTAGCACTTGTTTAAGACCACATAGGCAAATCCTAAGTTTAGCGAAGCTACTCATCTTTTAAGACCATAATGGAGCCCTTTGAACCTAGCGAAACTAGTTATTTTTAAGACCACAACGACACCCTTTGCGTTTAGCGAAGCTATTCACCTTTAAGACCATAATGGCACCCTTTGAACCTAGTGAAGCTAGTTATATCCTTAAGAGTATAAAGGCACCCTTTGAGTTTAGCGAAGCTACTCTTTCTTTAAGACCATAATGGCACCCTTTAGACCCAGCGAATCTAGTTATCCCTAAGACCATAACGGCACCCTTCAAGTTTAGCGAGGCTACTCACCTTGTAAGACCATAATGACACCCTTTGAACCTAGCGAATCTAATCACCCCTAAGACCATAAAGGCACCCTTCGAGTTTAACGAAGCTAATCCTACCTTACATCTATAGCAGCCCAAATCCTCCAGTCTAGCGAAGCTAGTCTACCCTATGTCCATAATGGCCCAAAACCTTTGAGCGAGTCTAGTGAAGCTAGTCCACCTTAGATCCATAGCAACCCAAAATCACCGAGTCTAGCGAAACCAATCACCCCTAAGTCCATAAGGGTAACCCATTAAGTCTAGTGAAGCTAACATTCCTTATCGCCATAGAATGCCCAGCCATCGAGTACAATCTGCTTGCATAGTCCAGCCCAGTCCATATTTGCATTTGGATACAATTAGACCCATACTACTCCAAAACCCTTACCTTTTCCAATTTCTATCTCTCATTTCCATTTCTCATTTCCCATTTTCATTTCCATCCCCATTTTCATTTCCCATTTTCATTTTCCATTTCCATTTCCATTTCCATTAACATATCTATTTCCATTATTCATCTCCATTTCTCATTTCGAAATTCATTTCCAGAAAGTTATAAGTGAGGTTCACTTGATTATGCTCATGATCGGTCGAGAGATTACAACTTAGGAGCGCCTAATGGAGGAACTAAAAGGCGAGCCTACTCTAAAGCTCATCAAACGCACTCCACCACCCGACTTCATTTAGAGTCATGAAGATCAAATTTTGACCGCCTTCACAATAGAAGCATGATTACTTTCATAGGGTCTACTCCCAAACTCTGCACCTAAATGAAAATTGAAAAGGTGCAATTATATTTCTACTGCGAATTATAATGGAATTATGTACATCTGACATCTCGTGTTGGATCCTACAACTGCTTTGGAAAATATGGTCGATGACTATAGACTGCTATTACTTCCTGCGACGAGAATCTGTATCACCAACAACCCCTTGGCAGTGTATCAACAATTCAACAGGCTTAGTTTTTTATTTCTGGATTTCTAGGTTGTAGCAAAGAGTCCTTACCCTATGCCATTTCTTTCCTTTCGCACCGAGTCGATGTCACTTTAGGACATCATTTATTACAGTCTTTCCATTATTGTTTCATTCTATTTTATTTTAATTTACATTGGCCTTTCACCATCATTTATGCTTCAAATTGGATGATGAAACTCGTATCAGATTGTCTCTAATTACCTTGGTTAATAAAAAAAAATACAAAAAAAATCAAAAAAAAGAAAAGAAAAATGGACGTACTTTGGATTATGAGTTATTTCTCTCTTCCTCTATCACCTTCCATAAGCCATCATCCATAAACCATATCCATGCAACCAAGAAAAATAAAAATCCATTGAGCCATCATCTCCATGATCTTTAACCAAAAAAATCATTTCAAATCAATGCTCCACAAAAACCTTCAAAGCCTTCCAATATCCCAAAACCACAAAAATTTGGGGGCAAACCTCAGTACATAAAAAAGTCGATGTCAGGAAACAATAAAAAAAAAGTGAAACAAATTCAAAGTGCGAAAAAAAGCAAAAGAAAACGCACAACGCAAATGCAAATGCAAAAGCAAAAGAGGAAAAAGCCAAAGGCAAAGAAAATAGAAGTCAAGCTAGGAGGCTTGCACACAAGTTCTACCCTTCGTTTTAAATCTTTCCAATCCATCCAAAAAACCTTAACCATATAATCCAAATCCATAATCCTTACCTTAGCCCATCCAATTAAACCTTAATCATCTAAATCTCAAAACTTCAAATCTCCAACCTTTCATCAACCCTAACTCCTTCTCCAAGGTATGTCCATTCTCACTAGGTTGAAAACCCAAAAGGGCGGACTAGGCAAAAGTTAAAGTACAAAAAAAATAAAAAAATAAAAATCAAAACTACGAATTATCTGATTCCGCAAGGATATGTAGGAATCCTCAGCTTGAGGTCTGACTGCTTTAATAAAATAAATTAATCAAGGTATAATGATTTGACTTTCTAGAATTCAGATGCATAATCTTTCAAGATCCCGACATAGACTCCAGTCTGAACTTAGCCTCATCAAAGCCTTTTCCAACCTATATTTATTTGATTCACAAAATTAAACCCTTTTTAATTACTTTTTCAATCCAAACTCCCTTTGTTCCTGAAAGACTCTCCGATAATATCATGGTCTCTGGCGATATATATTTGACTTTGTCTGTATCAACTTCCCAATGAATAATCCCCAGTGAAGAACTTTGAATGCTCAATACAGATCAAGTACATTTCAATCTATGCTTAGAGTGCCTAATTTAAGACAAGGTTACCCAAAGTGGGGGCTTCCTATATGTGGTGGTTCTTCTAAATCAGACTCCTGAAGAGTTGTAATCTACAGATCTCATTTGTGGACCCCAATTATTTACCAAAACAGTTTTCAAAAATCAATCTATCTATTTCTAATCAATCTATATGTCTACCTACCCAGACCTCCTAATCTTGCATAACCCTGACCTAGCATGACGTTTCATAGATTTGCATAACCTTAATCTTTGTATAACATCTCATGTATCCTTAAAGAGTCTAAGTTTGCATTATTGCATCATTATGTGCATCTTTATGTGAGTTGCTTGCACCAATATACTAACATCATCTCTTGAAGAAAATAAGATTACTTGTAGTTATCGTCCTGCATACTAACTTTGTTTTGAAGAAATCGACGATATATAGATCAGTTCTAAACTGCAGAGCGTTTAGAATCGTTTTCCGTCCCGACACCGTATACTTTAACTTTCAGTTTTCTGAACCTTAGTCAAAGTGGGGGGCTTCTGTTGGCACAACATCGTGTCTCCCCATTGAGTACCCAATGATGAAACATATCGTCGTCCAATCGGTCTGGTCGAAAGGAAAAGCAATCGAACAAGCTAAGCCCAAAAGCATTTAGGTCACCAAAAAGTAGTCTTTTGTTTGTTTAATGAACCGGCTTAGATTAATTATTCATATTGCATCAAAATATTATGTGTTTATTTATTCGTATAATTTATGACATGAATTAATATTTAGTAGAGGCTATCAATGGGCGAATTTGATTCCTGATCTTATTCGTACCCTCACCCCCGAACTCAATCTACGGTTCATTAACCATTAATGGAGTCATGACGGGGGAAATCTACATTGGATAAGCCCTTAAGTTGTCCCAAGGTTTCCCAATGTCCAATTAGGTTTATGAGTCTTTCTTTAAAGGCTTGTTGGCCGCTTCTCTAATTTTCAAAATATTTTCAATCAAAACCTTTACAATGAGGTAGTCAAATACGCGCTCATCCCGCGTAGGCAATAAAAACATGCCTACATGGTGGGAGGCAGAGTTCATTTTCAGTGGTTTTGCCGGTAAAATATGAAGTTTCGAATATGACACATGAGCGAGACGATATTTATGTTTCAGAATGTTATATTTGAAGTGAAATTTGATGTTTGATTGGAAATAGTCTTGTCATATGCTTTGAGTTATATGGGATTTAGGTCGGAACAATTGTGTATTTGAGGTTTGTAATAAGTGTGTTGTAATGTGGGCTCATGACCCATAGGTCCATGATCGAGTTATGGAGCTATGTTCCGGTGCAATTAAATGCTCAAAGTGATGTTTAATAATTAGATGTTAATCGAAATTTGTGAGTGCTAAGTGTGTTTAACTAGCAACTTATGTAACACCCCAGAATTTCAAAGACCGAAAAGAATGAAATAATAATATAATTAATAGGACGATGGCGGAAACATCGTCTTCTGGGAATGTCACTACTACAAGATTATTGTTTATATAACTAAGTGATAAAAACAAACATAAGTAAATACTATAAGTAAATTAATTACTTAGATTAAAATCAAAATGAGAAAACTATCTCAAACTAAAGAGAAGTCTAGAACTAAAACCCCTAATAGTTTACTTCTCGCATCTCAACCCGAGCCCAAAATCAAAGAAAATCCCCATCAACAAAACCTGCAAAATATACAACAAATATCCACAATCAGTGGGGAGTAACTAGCAGTTCTCCCAGAACAAAAGCAATCAAAGTACGATTCAGACATAGATTAATTAGAAAGGAAATAATTAAGTCAAGTTAACTACAATATGCATCCACTTCCATATAACTCACAAATAACGCAAATGAATAATAAATAGCAAGTGAGTTGGATAAAAATAAATAAATCATCTCAAGAGTACTGTTAGAAAAATAAAAGTATAGGTAAAACAAGTGTCTGAGACAGAAACCGAACGCTAGTGATTCGCAAATCACTTCCTAAGGTTTGTCAGATCGCAATCTCGAGTCGGTCTATGGGCTTACGTTCCCCACCGCTTTGTGTCTAAGAATGGCCAAACTCCCGATGCAGGGTAGAACACGCAGAACTCCCTGACCTCTCGGACGACAACAATTAACCCAGGCTTACCCCTAGTTCGCAAACCAGGTGGTTGGCATGTTCTTCACCGGGGACTACATCTATCCCACCGGATGTTCTTATCTCAAAATAAAATCATAAATGTCATCAAAGTATTATTCATCTCAAAAATATTCGTCAAAAGGGATGCCACCCGGCCTTATACCCATAATTCATCAAAAGTAATTCTTCAAAAAATCCTCAAAATAAATCACTTACAAATTTTCAACAAATATCTCTCACAATAACACTTGAACATTCCAAAACATCAACAATGACAATATACTGGTTTTTACAGCAACCACACTCAATCACAAATACATCACCAATTAACTCTAAATCATATTCATTAAAAGAGTAATAACAATTAAATCATTTTATTTCATAAATCAAACCTAAACATGTGGTTACCCAAATGATGCATACTGTATACTACTGAAAATCAGAAACCCAGAATATATTAAATTATAAATTATATCTGATTTACAAGCCCTCAAACAATTTAATAGTGTGTCCTCAATTTCATCACAAAAACACCATAATAATTATGAAACCTACAAATTCAAGCATCAAAATCACACAAAAATTATCATATAACCCTAATAGCTCTACTGACATGGTAAAATTTTTATTTATAATTTTCGGACGCAAAAAGTATTTTTAACAGTTAATATACAGATTCCTCAAATAAGCCATTATAATAATTAAAAATATAAAAAGACGCCCAAAAATTACCAAAAATTCACATAACATGTAAAAACTCACGTAAATACATATTATTCAAATAAATTAATTTTTCTGCCTCTATAAATAATTTTCATGAATTATATACTGACTGAACAGAAATTACAAAAACAGATATATCAATTAATTAAAACAGTAAACAGTAGATAAAAATTATTCTAAGGCATGGAATACATTATACGCATGTAACATGATCAAATAAAAATGATTTCATCAATTTTAACAGTCGTTCAATAATTATTACGAAATTTAGCCAAAAACGCACAAAATACTAATTAAATCAAATAAATATTAAAAATCATGAGAAAATTATTTTTCTCTACACAGTATTCACATAGCATGTGTCACGTATGTTCATGTCAAATTTCATCAAAAATATCATTCAAAAAGTATTTTAGATAATTCCTAACGTAGTAATCTAATACCGAATAATACCCTAATCACTATGGTTCTAAGATAACAACTAGTTACCTGGATCGTCGGGAGGAGAGCTGAGTCTAAAGAGACAATCACGAGTTAAGCATGCAATCCAAATCCTCTTCTAACCCCAAGGCATAACGAACGAGAATTGTAGCAACAAGACACTAGGCATTTCTTCTTGAACGTTGAAAACTCTTGTTTCGTACTGCTCTGTTACGACCATGATTCCCGATGATCAAAAGCTCAGATTCTAAATCGCTCCGGTCAGAATGTAGAACAAGACGTTATAAACGTTGTCTCCAAATTTGAAGACGATCTAACGGTTAGATCTCCGGCTACGGTTATTTTCGTGAAGGTGCGACAGGGAAAACCGGGTTGAACTTTCTATTCTTTTGCTCTTCCTTTTCTCTCTTTCTTTTCTTGAAACGGTGGGAGGTTAAAAGAGAATGATGCTGCTGAACTTCTTTGAATAAAAATCAGAATTTTATGGATGTTTAATGGTTGAAATAAGGGGTTTTAATGAATGAGAATAATTAGGGGGGTTACAAAGCAACAAAGAGTCATGAGAAAAACAAAAGAGAAAAGAAAAGGAGAAGGCTCCCCTTAATCCTTCACTTGGCCGGCTGCCCCAAGCCCAACACCCACACAAAACTTTCGGCCCAATTCAACAACGATCCATGCTCTGAAAGCCCGATACGCGATAAAACGGTTAATTCCTAAATCGCGCCTAAACTTTGAACATACTTAATAATAAAAATAATTCTAATAAATTATATTATAAATATAAATATAATGCACACACTAACACACCATATAATAAAATAATAATTCGGCTCCCAAATTATAAAGAATAACAATCATTGATCTAGAGAAAATAATAAATTATTTATTTTTTACGAAAAGAATATCATTTTAAAATAAACTAACACCAAAAATAAAGGGTGAAAATTACGGGGTGTTACAAACACTCCCCCTTAAAAGAGTTTCGTCCTCGAAACTTCAAAACAACCAAGAGACAAAAGAAAGTACTCCAGATAAAGAACATTAAGAAAACAGAAATCGATGGATTTTAGTTAAGAATTAAACAACTTTGCAGGTATAAAAATTTGATAACTCAAATAATATACATTTTATTTTGGAAGACCAAAAATAGTTGTACAGTAAAGAAGCACGGTAACAACCATCATTTATACAATGTGAAAGAACCAAAGACAAGAGAAAATTTAAGGTAAAAACGTTTGCACAATAAACTATATGAAATTTTGTAAAAGAAGCAAGAATAAATATTTACGTAAAGTTAAAAAAGAACAAATCCGACCATACATAAGTATTTTTAGAAAAGAAACGAAGAAGAAAAAGTTCGTAAATAGATAGTCAAACCAATTTAAATAGAGCTATCCACACGGGCTTATACTCCACTTAAAGAGATAAGAACACTTTAATAAAGAGTAGCTAGCTGCTTTATTAAAGTACCAGTTACGAACACAAGTCATGACATATGTTATAAGAGCGTACGCCTCCTAAACATATATATGAAAATTAAAGTTCGCAAAAGAAATTGAAAACTTTAAAATAAATTTCACAACGACGAAACACTAATAATAAATAGGCGATAAAGTAATAAATTATTAACAACAATTATAAAATTTGCTAAGTCGACACAAATGTGCATGGAACCACCCATTGCAATCTAGTATCAACAAAACAATATTTGAAAGCCAACTTATCAAATCGACATTAGAGTTTACTGGAATCACCCAATATAAACTTAATATCAACTCAAAAAGGAAATTAAATCAAAACAGATAAAATGCATCAACTTATCAAATTGACATACAAGTCACAGGAATCACCCATTATGACTCAATATCAACTCAAACAAGTTTGAAATTTAGACTTATCAAATTGACATACAAGTCAAAGGAATCACCCATTATGACTTAATATCAACTCAAACAAGTTTAAAATTTAGACTGAGTATATAAATTTCATTTTCAAAGAATATAAAACAGATCAGTCAAAATCAGAGAATTAAATAAGAAGTAATGAAAACAACCAAAATTTTGATATGAAATGAGAAAGCATTAAATATTTTAACAAGAAACAACAAATAGTAAACGAGATCCTTTCACGTATTTGAGTTTGAAAAATAATGCTAATAAGAAAAGTAAGTAAAGTAAAAGTTGTTGAATGCTAACCTTTAAAACAAAAATAGTTTGCGTCTACATTTCAATCGAACACCAAGACAACTCATTAGGGTACTTTTATTTTCAAAGACTACAAAACTTATTACCATAATTAAAGGCTAAATAAGGATTAACATGAAAAATAAAAATATTAAAAGGAATAATATTCAAAGACAGTAAGAGAAATTTGAGGACAATTGAAATCAAACGTTTTTCAAAAGAGTATGTGAAAATATTAACAATAACAAAATTTGAAAGTCAGAAAATAACTCTAACATGGTTATGAAATATATTAAGTTCAAAGATCTAAAATATAATTTGGAATATAAACTCAAAGTAGAAAGTTTTGTAAATAATAAAACAGATACGTAGTACTCACATAAAAACAACACTCAATTGAAAAAGAACAGAAAATATATATTGTCTCACAGAATAACATATACTAACAAGCATCTAGCAAATAAAATAAATGCAATGCAACACACAACACTATATTAAAATTAAATTAAAGCTTATTTCTAAATTGAAAAACACAAAACACATTAAGCACACAACTAAACCGAGAAGGCGATAAATTACTTTGCTTTCGCTACGCACTCTGATAAAAGAGAAAATAAATTCCATGCAAGAGGCCCTGCAAATAAGATTAGCAAACTTGGTAGACTAATTCCACCAATAATACAAATAACTATACATATAACATATGCTCCATAAGCATGAGAGCACATCACATTCCCATAAGACTTCCCTTTACTTACTCTACCCATCACACTCTCATTATAGTAAATTAACTAAACTTAATTCTAAACAAATTTTATATCCTATGGCTAACTAATAATTCTAAAGAATCATTAGCAACTCTTTTTCAGAGTTTATGAGCGTTTTGCTCTGATACCAACTGTAACACCCCAGAATTTCAAAGACCGAAAAGAATGAAATAATAATATAATTAATAGGACGATGGCGGAAACATCGTCTTCTGGGAATGTCACTACTACAAGATTATTGTTTATATAACTAAGTGATAAAAACAAACATAAGTAAATACTATAAGTAAATTAATTACTTAGATTAAAATCAAAATGAGAAAACTATCTCAAACTAAAGAGAAGTCTAGAACTAAAACCCCTAATAGTTTACTTCTCGCATCTCAACCCGAGCCCAAAATCAAAGAAAATCCCCATCAACAAAACCTGCAAAATATACAACAAATATCCACAATCAGTGGGGAGTAACTAGCAGTTCTCCCAGAACAAAAGCAATCAAAGTACGATTCAGACATAGATTAATTAGAAAGGAAATAATTAAGTCAAGTTAACTACAATATGCATCCACTTCCATATAACTCACAAATAACGCAAATGAATAATAAATAGCAAGTGAGTTGGATAAAAATAAATAAATCATCTCAAGAGTACTGTTAGAAAAATAAAAGTATAGGTAAAACAAGTGTCCGAGACGACAAACCGAACGCTAGTGATTCGCAAATCACTTCCTAAGGTTTGTCAGATCGCAATCTCCAGGTCAGTCTATGGGCTTACGTTCCCCACTGCCTGTGTCTAAGAATGGCCAAACTCCCGATGCAGGGTAGAACACGCAGAACTCCCTGACCTCTCGGACGACAACAATTAACCCAGTGCTTACCCCTAGTTCGCAAAACCAGAGGTGGTTGGCATGTTCTTCACCTGGGACTACATCTATCCCACCGGATGTTCTTATCTCAAAATAAAATCATAAATGTCATCAAAGTATTATTCATCTCAAAAATATTCGTCAAAAGGGATGCCACCCCGCCTTATACCCATAATTCATCAAAAGTAATTCTTCAAAAAATCCTCAAAATAAATCACTTACAAATTTTCAACAAATATCTCTCACAATAACACTTGAACATTCCAAAACATCAACAATGACAATATACTGGTTTTTACAGCAACCACACTCAATCACAAATACATCACCAATTAACTCTAAATCATATTCATTAAAAGAGTAATAACAATTAAATCATTTTATTTCATAAATCAAACCTAAACATGTGGTTACCCAAATGATGCATACTGTATACTACTGAAAATCAGAAACCCAGAATATATTAAATTATAAATTATATCTGATTTACAAGCCCTCAAACAATTTAATAGTGTGTCCTCAATTTCATCACAAAAACACCATAATAATTATGAAACCTACAAATTCAAGCATCAAAATCACACAAAAATTATCATATAACCCTAATAGCTCTACTGACATGGTAAAATTTTTATTTATAATTTTCGGACGCAAAAAGTATTTTTAACAGTTAATATACAGATTCCTCAAATAAGCCATTATAATAATTAAAAATATAAAAAGACGCCCAAAAATTACCAAAAATTCACATAACATGTAAAAACTCACGTAAATACATATTATTCAAATAAATTAATTTTTCTGCCTCTATAAATAATTTTCATGAATTATATACTGACTGAACAGAAATTACAAAAACAGATATATCAATTAATTAAAACAGTAAACAGTAGATAAAAATTATTCTAAGGCATGGAATACATTATACGCATGTAACATGATCAAATAAAAATGATTTCATCAATTTTAACAGTCGTTCAATAATTATTACGAAATTTAGCCAAAAACGCACAAAATACTAATTAAATCAAATAAATATTAAAAATCATGAGAAAATTATTTTTCTCTACACAGTATTCACATAGCATGTGTCACGTATGTTCATGTCAAATTTCATCAAAAATATCATTCAAAAAGTATTTTAGATAATTCCTAACGTAGTAATCTAATACCGAATAATACCCTAATCACTATGGTTCTAAGATAACAACTAGTTACCTGGATCGTCGGGAGGAGAGCTGAGTCTAAAGAGACAATCACGAGTTAAGCATGCAATCCAAATCCTCTTCTAACCCCAAGGCATAACGAACGAGAATTGTAGCAACAAGACACTAGGCATTTCTTCTTGAACGTTGAAAACTCTTGTTTCGTACTGCTCTGTTACGACCATGATTCCCGATGATCAAAAGCTCAGATTCTAAATCGCTCCGGTCAGAATGTAGAACAAGACGTTATAAACGTTGTCTCCAAATTTGAAGACGATCTAACGGTTAGATCTCCGGCTACGGTTATTTTCGTGAAGGTGCGACAGGGAAAACCGGGTTGAACTTTCTATTCTTTTGCTCTTCCTTTTCTCTCTTTCTTTTCTTGAAACGGTGGGAGGTTAAAAGAGAATGATGCTGCTGAACTTCTTTGAATAAAAATCAGAATTTTATGGATGTTTAATGGTTGAAATAAGGGGTTTTAATGAATGAGAATAATTAGGGGGGTTACAAAGCAACAAAGAGTCATGAGAAAAACAAAAGAGAAAAGAAAAGGAGAAGGCTCCCCTTAATCCTTCACTTGGCCGGCTGCCCCAAGCCCAACACCCACACAAAACTTTCGGCCCAATTCAACAACGATCCATGCTCTGAAAGCCCGATACGCGATAAAACGGTTAATTCCTAAATCGCGCCTAAACTTTGAACATACTTAATAATAAAAATAATTCTAATAAATTATATTATAAATATAAATATAATGCACACACTAACACACCATATAATAAAATAATAATTCGGCTCCCAAATTATAAAGAATAACAATCATTGATCTAGAGAAAATAATAAATTATTTATTTTTTACGAAAAGAATATCATTTTAAAATAAACTAACACCAAAAATAAAGGGTGAAAATTACGGGGTGTTACAACTTAGAAGTGCGGGTTATTACACACGAGCTATCGAAATTCTCGATCCTTTGAACTTGCAACTTTAAAGCTCCAAGGTCCTGTCTCCTTCTAGCTTACCATGTATATCTCTCTCCTAAGCTTTCAAAAATTCTCAAATCATTGATGAACCTGCAACTTTGAAACTCCAAGGTCCAATAACGACGATGGATTTGAAAATGAAATCAGTAAATTATGTTGCTCTAGGAGATGACAACAATGGAGTACACCTAATTTGTGGATATAATATCAATTTCAAAATGAAGAACTAAACATCAATAACGACAATCTCGCCATTATTATGGTCGTATTTGTGTAGCCGGAAACAATGGGAAGGGAGCTTGATGCCAACAATCAAGCATAGTAGAGACTGAGGTTGGTAGCATCCATAGATAGATAATGGGAGAAGAACAATAGTTAGGTTGAACTCCATGTTCTTAAAATTTGTATTTCATTTTTAAAAAAAATTAAGTATGTTATTCTAACAAGTAGCACGTATGTTCTAAACCTTTATTTTAATGTTCTAAAACAAAATGATTGATGACATACCTGTGCTGTGTGCTGGCTAGAAAGAACAACACTAACAAGAATAATTTCATATTCTTCTGAAAATTGATATTATGGGGAAAAAAGTGTAAAAGGCAATGAAGGACAAGAAACAAAAAATCACAAATAAAATATGAATTAAAAGGCAACATGATTATATGTTCAAAAATAGTAAAGCATATGTTCTACAACATGTGTCTTATGTTTTAAATTATTTGGCATATGTTTGAAACCTCATAGTATATGTTCTATAAGCTATTGTTCAAGTACTAAAACTCATAGCATATATTCTAAAAAATGTTGAATACGTTCTAAAAAAGTTAAATATGTTCCATTAAAATAAAAAGTTATGTATGTTCCTGAAAAAAAAAATTAAGTTGGTTGTCCTAAAAAGTGTTTAATATGTTCTAAAAAGTTAATTATTTTCTCTCAAAAAATAAAAGTATGTTCTCTAAAACTTTTTTTAAATATGTTACTTAAAAAAATATTGCATATGTTCTAAACTTAAATTTGTTCTTATAAGAACCCACTCTTTATAACGGGGAGTCGTCATTACGACATGTCACTTGGGTCGAGCCATGCTTGGTCCTTCTTTTGAAAATTTTGGCATGACCTCGACATAATACATTTTTTCCCTAGCCTAATCCAAGCCGGGTTGATTTGGCATGGCCTATATTGGAGACCATTGATTGCTTTGAAATTAGAGAATTGAGATTAAACCAACATAATTTTTTTAGCCAATCTTTCAAACATAACAAAACACCACCATGATATGTGCCTAACCATGTATTACATTTATTCAAACATCAACACGTAAGGCATACGAAATATAATTCTACAAATGAAAATATATAGATAATTAAACTACAAGCCACATAAAGAGTGTGGACCAAAAGGTTACAGCTAATGTAGCAATAATATACGTCCATAGCATAATCACTGAGCATTCACCTTCACCTGCCTCCAAGAGTTGGCTTATAGTACCTGTTTGGAGTACCAATTAAGTTACTATCATTCTAAAAATTGCTCAAATTTTGTCTTTAGTATTTTACTAATATGCTCGTTTTAGGAGGAAAAAGATAAACATTTCTAATTTAAGTTTGAATCGTACCTATCTGCATTGCTGGTGGCATGGCAAACTGAAGCATAAGAATAAATTGATAGAAAGGTTTTGATCCAACCATGCCAATTTGATGAGCAGCTCGTACGATGACAATACCGACTAAAGGCAATGCCATGAAACGAACTAGTATTACTCCTATGATAATGACTGCATTTAATCCTGATCTTCTCAAACCTATAACATTGCAAGATTTGGATAAGTTACATTTACTCCATTTACAAACAAACAAAAAGTTAAGACTTTTAGTCTTGTATGAATATACAAGAACATGAAGATACTACCCCGTAGAAGGTTTGCTCCAAGAACTAGTGTCACACAAGGCACTGTTGCTCCCCTAAAGATCATTCAGAAAAAAAAAGACATTAGGCATTGTATTCTATTGGTATCATATATATATGTGTAACACTTACAAAAACCTCACCGCTTAAGTATCAACGATGTTATTTGAGATAATTTCTTATATAGAGACGTGCAAGATATTGGAAAAATGAAGAAATTGTTAACCTTTATTATGTACTTCCTCCATTCCAAAATAAGTGAAACACTTCTCTCATTTATGTGAGAGCTTTTTGAGACAAGTGTTTCACTTATTTTGGAACAGAGGAAGTATAGAAATTTGATGAATGTCACAATTTTCATTTTATAAACTAGAAAATCGGGAAACTCAAGAAACCTAGGCCTGGAAAACACGTTGTTTGTTTAAAGATCAATAAGTTTTACCCCTCATAAAGTTTTCGATGAGAAAATGTTTTTTTTTTAAATATTATTGAATAAACCAAACAAATATAACTTAAACACCCGCTTTAGGGGCACTTATTTTGTTAATAAATAACAAAACAACACAATATAAATAAGAGTTACCTTCTGTATTTCCCCTGAAATTAGTCAAAGCAAGTGGAACAAATTATTCTACAAGGAAATATTTTTATAAGAATAATACATACCCAAAGATTTCAGAAGCACTGTATAGAACACGAAGAGGAGCATTAGTACCAACTAACAACTTCTTCAGAAAAGGGGCTACTGCGATAATTACTCCAATTATCTAATCAACAAACGAAACACATTAGTGGAAAAGTAACATGGATATCGCAAATGTGAATACAATCAATTCTAGACAATTGTTAAAATATAATTCAAAAAATTATATAATGGATTTAGTGAAATTAGTCAATTTGTTAGTGGCTGCTTATTCTCCTACAAACTAGTAGCAAACTTTAAATTTCTAGTTGTTAGTGGGATCATGTTCACCCATAACTAGGTTGTATTTCCTTTTTTTTTAGGAAGAAGTTATGCAAGTTGTAGCCAATATAAATAGTTGTTTTAATCCTTGATAAAATGATGCAGTAAGCTTCTGTTGGAAAACCTATTGGTTTACTAGCTTTATTTGTGTATTTTCTCCAACAAATTGGTATCAGAGCATTAAGTTAGATCCTTAATAAAATATTGAGAGCAATGAAGAATAAGAAAAAAAGGGAGAGAGAAAGAGTGTTCCCAAAAAAATTAAAAAATAAAAAATCAGGAGAAAATTTAGTGGATGAGTAATGGTTTTTATTAGATGTGTGGATGGGTTCCCTTCTAGCCCATTAAAATACGAATTTTGGTTACTATAAAAAGAGGGAGACAATTCATTTGATGTGAAGTGAAAAATCTTCACAAGCAAATCAGATGATTGGCAATCTGAAAATGGTAGTAGTCGTATTCAACGTAGAGTCGGTTTTCGAAGTTGTAGTAGTGTTTGCAATACTACGTTGAATAGAGTTTATGGAGAGAAGTGCTCCAAAGTGAATGGTGTTGGTGATAATGTTCATCAACATAATTGTGAGGGTGATGAGACGTGCATCAGCTAATTAAATGTCAAAGGTGATGAGACGTGCATCATAAGATTGAAGAGAAGTGCTTCATACTTTATATGAGTTTAATTTTGAAGTAAGAGGGTGCGTTAAAATATACCTCAAAAAATATGTAATGGGTTTAGTGAAATTAGTCAATGTGTTAATGGTGGTTTATTCTCCTACAATAGTATCAATTTAGTTAATTTAGTAAGTTAGGCATAGGTCAAGCCAATTAGCATGACTTAAATTTCTAGTTCTTAGTGGGATTATGTTTACCCTTAACTAGGTTGTGTTTCCTTTATTCTACGAAGAAGTTATGCAAGTTGTAGCCTATACAAATGATTGCTTTAAACCTTAATAAAATGATTCAGTAAGCTTATTTTGAAAAAATCTATTGCTTTAGTATCTTTATATGTGTATTTTCTCCAACAAATGTAGACAAAAGAATTTTTTCGATACAATAGTTGCAATGTTCATGTCTTCATGAGGTGGTGACTTTTCTATTAACTTAATTATTGCTTGAATTAATTGAAGAAAATATCATTTTCTTTCTTTTAGGGATTGAAGGTAAGGATTCGTATAGCCCATTTGTATTTAAAAAGTATTAAATCATATTTTTCCTTGTAATTTATGTTAAACATATCAAGTTTACATCAAGCTTGCTTGGTGTAGTTGGTTGGGATTTACCTGTTGGAGTTAATGAATGAGTAATAGTATTTCTCACTACAAGTTTTCGATTCAAAAGAACATAAAGCTCAATGTCCCAAATTGGTGATTTTATAGTCTCCTAAATTCTTTATATACAGTTTTCTTCTTTATACATATGTTGAAGGTTTAGAGGGAAGGAACTAGTCACCATATGCACGCGCGTCGGCAAGGCTGGGCTTGTTGTGTGGTTGCGGTTGTGGTATTTTTTATATCAATTCCGTAATTTTTTACCCGAAAATCAACATTCATATGTTTGTTGATCATTTCGTAATCGTTATCCTCGCTAATACTGTGTTGTTAATTATCCTTTCCTTTATTAACCTATCCGTTACTCCTTATTTTGCTCCCTAAATTTTGGCCTACCGTCTTTATATTCAGAATAAGAGCCTTATGAGTGTTTCTTTAGAAGACACAAAAAATATATTCTCCTCAAAAAGACAAAACACGTTTTCTCATTCTTCTATTCTTCTAGACATTGTTCGTAGTATTTTCAAATTGTTTCTGTGTGCTACACCGCAGTAGCAATGGTCGTGTATCCCTGGACGTTGGTTGCCAAGAGTCCGTCTGTAGGTAATGGGGTAAATTCAACTAATGTTTATTCACGACATGACTTTCAGATAAGTTTTTCTGATTGTTATACCAATTTTAGTTCCTTTATTCTAAAGTTGAATTTTAATTGAATATTGTATTTTCGTCCCTAATCTTTCCATCAATCTAGAAGTGTATTTGAATTGTATCATTGTTTGAGCAAGGAACATATGACATGGCACAATGCTCTTTATTGCCCGGATTGTTATAGGTCATGACTGCACGAGCGATTATAGTGGATTAATGTGAACGATCTACAATTTGGGACATGTTGTGGTACATGTATGTACACACAGTAGTTGGGGAGTTATCGCAAGCGAGGCGTAGATGTCGCTGCGGGACACGCAAGATCAACAAAAAAGAAGCTACCTTTTCAGCTTTATAGTTTTCAAACTTTAACTTGTTTATGTAATATGTTTATTATGTGCCATCTCACGTTTAGTTTTTTGCTTGATGCAATATTGTGCATTGTGGGGGTGAGTTAGTATTTGAGTCTAACTAGTCAGTTAGCGGTGGCTCAATAGTGAATATGTTTAGTAGGAAGACCTCTTGGGAAGCTCTTTTGTTTATGGCGTTATTTGTATTCTCTATACTTTTTAGGGTAGTTTGCTTCTAGTTGTATTGGTGCACTCATTGTTAATTGTCATGAGTGATTAGGGTTCATTTATTTGCTATTTTCAGGAGTCCTAAGTTGTGGATTATAATACCTAATCTAATGGACAATAAACTTGAGAAGTGCGTGGAAAGAATGTAATCATATGGGGACCCTAATAGTTTTCGGATAAAGGAGTCCAAAGTTGTGGTTCATTTTGAAGCATTTTTAACAAAATATTCTAAAGTCTCATTTTTCTTAAGTTGTGCAACCACAACCTGAGAGCTACTGGTTTTAGAAATTGTTTTTGAGGAGGGGTTTTTTGAGAAGATTCTCCCTCCTTTGGTTTTGAAATGACAGTAGTATTTTTCCCTGCGGAAGTTTTGTATAGAGTTCGGAAGGCTTGTAGGAGTTGGGGGTGTTTTATGATAGATTAAGGATGCTCAGAAATGGAAAGGAGCCATTCTTGAACTTCCTATGTTCTGTCGATGGAGGAGGTTTCATCCTCCATATTCTGAACTGCTTCTTACCACGTTTTGATGGGTTTTTGGGTAGTGCATATGGTTTTCTCAGGAGGAGGTCGAGACTTCTCCTTATTTTTTGTCTTTTTGGGCATTTCTATAAGAAATTCACGGGTTAAGAAGTCAGGGATATAATTCTCTTCTCCTTTTATATGCTCTATCTCAAATTCAAAAATGCTTAAGAAGGACTGCCATCTGGCAAAAATATGTTTTGCAGCAATGTTTTGGACAAAACTATTCATCAACAGATTAAAGCTTCAACAAGACAAAATTATGAACAATTTAAAGCTGAAGACAAATTGTTCATGCATAGTAAAACAACGTGACAGATTTGTTCTTCCCTGCCTATAAATTGAGGTCTCTTCTTCAGTTCAAGGGAGAGCAAAATACACGGCTACATCAGCTCTTCTGAATATCTCCTCTCTCCCTCTCTCTCTATCTCTCTCTCTCTCTCTCTTCACTAAAAAAATGGTATCAATCTTATAGTATCAGTTTCATTTCTAGACAATTTTGTAAATTAATATATATTTCAATTCTTGTAAATAATCTTATATAGTCTTACCCTATTCTTCTTAATCTTGGAGTGTGGAGTGGTAATTTCCCTTATGTATTGTAGATGATATCTTGATTTATAGCCTTTATTACAGGTTTAATGAGACCATCTTAAATAACTTAATTTTGTTAAGGAGAGAAAAACTAAATGATACCCAAGACCAAAGTGAGTGATGGAGGTCCGAGTTCGAAGGACTAAAGAATGTCTTGAGGACAGTTTTTGGCATATCCCTTCAAATGTGGGGGTGGCAATAGTTTCAACCGTTTTCTTTATTTTTCGATGGATTTGATAGTCTCTCGAGAAGCTAGTTTAGACTTCTTTATTTGTCTAACTAAGGCGGGGCCTTTATCCTTATGATGTGCTTCACATGTGTTTTATGACTTTGTGATGATGTGGTAGTTAAAACTGTTGAATCTCCCTATTACTTATTTTACTCATTTATTTGAATGATATATCTATCTATGTAAATCGTACAAAACTATTTGTGGATAGGTTTGTAAGAGTATGATAATATGTGTTATGTTGGATTGATTGCCTCTTCTCCCTCTTTGTTTTGTGTATTCCTAATGAAGTTGGTGAGTTGATCAACTAAAGAGTAACATAGACATATTTCTTAAGCTAGCTTTGCATTGATGTTTTAATGACTTCTTGATTAGAAAGAAGTTAATGGACTTGGTGAATTCATGAGGGGGTCTTATAGTGATGTACAGGTTTGCTAAGAGACCATGCATGAATTTATATTGGTACTGCTAGTTTATAGAGATAAGCAAATGAGAACGAGATGAGTCTTTTAGGACTTATCATACTTGGGATTTGCTATACTTGTCTAATATTAGTATTGTCATGGGCTACATGTTGAAGGTTGAATGCCAAGTAGAGCGGCTAAGGGTAAGATTTTTGATTTGATAATTCACTCTAGCTCTAGCGCTAGCCATTTCATTTTGTCTCCCTTGTAACTAAGTTTGTCTTGTTTGTTTTATGTTTGTAATCTTGATAAATTGCATTCTAGTGTGACAACTTAGAGTGCGAGTTGTAATCTTCTTTATTTATTTACTGTTGAATGTGTAAGGATAAGCAGAAGACTATTAATAAGTTCATAACCTTGATAAGGTGGTTTGTGACAGTACAAACTTGATGGACTTACCTAAGTGAATGTGGGGGGTTACGCCTAATCCCCTATGAGAGTCCCTAAGGCTTAGGACATGTAGAGCAGTCATGAAAATGTAGGCAAATTGTCGGCTCTAAAATTACAAATTGCAAGAACACTATTGATTTCAGAAAGGTTTGACTCTGCACATGTGGATCACTAACATCGCAACAAAGGTTCAAAGAGATTTCTACCTAGTACGACGGTAAGACATAGTTGTATGCACTAGGTATCAATTCAAGTCCATAAGACATTGATGCTTAAAAAATTGAATCTCCGTGCCGAAAATTCCTTTTTCAGATTTTTTTACCTTTTTTCTTCTTTTGAATCATGTGGGGGAGTGTTGGAGTTAATGGTTGATTGATAGTATTCTCACTCCAAGTTTTTGCTTCAAACGAACAAAAAGTTCAATGTCCCACATTGGTGGTTTATAGTCTTTTACATTCTTTATATAGAGTTTTCTTTTTTTTATACATTTGTTGAAGGTTTAAAGAGAAGGAACTAGTCACAATGCACGCGCGCGCGCTGGCAGGGCCCGACTAGGGCGTGTGGTGCGGTTGTGATTGTGGTATTTTTTAAATCAGTTTCGTATTTTTTTGCCCATAAATCAATATTCATATCTTCGCTGATTTTGTAACTGTTATCCTTGCTAGTATATTGTGTTGTCAATGATTCTTGCCTTCCTTAACCTATCCATTACTTCTTATTTTACTCCTTGAATTTTGGCCTACCATTTTTATCTTCAGAAAGTCTCTATATAAGAGCCTTATGAGTGTTTATTTTGGGATGCAAAAAAATCTATTCTCCCCCTAAAGATAAAACAATTTTCTCATTCCTTTATTCTTTTGGACATTGTTTGTGGTGTTTTCAAATTATTCTTGTCTACTACACCGGAGTAACAGTGGTCGTGTATTCTTAGAGGTTGGTTGCCAAGAGTTCATGTGTAGGTAACGGGGCTAATTCAACTTTTGGGAAATGTTTATTCACGCCACCACTATTCCAATTATTATACCAATTTTAGTTCCTACACATCAGTTCGAGAAAGAAGTTTTTCGTTTGATAGTTTGCCATGATCATGTCATCATGAGGTGGGACTTTTCTACTAACTTAAATACTGCTTGAATTAAGGAAAAATATCCTTTTATTTCTTTCTTTCAATTAGGGATTGAAGGGAAGGATTCTCATAGCCCATCTATATTTAAAATGAATTGAAGCATATTTTTCCTTATAATTTATGCTAAACATATCAAGTTTGCACCAAACTTGCTTGGTGTAGTTGGTGGAGGATTCACCTTGTAGCCTTAAGGTCCCAAGGTTAAATCCTCCCAACTATAAAACGATACAGTAGGAATCATGTGCGCTCTTTGTCTTTCTTATTTCTCTCGCACTTTCTCTCCTTTGCTGGGTTTGCTTCTGATGATGATGGGGTTAAGTTGTGCAATTAGTAAATTAGAAGTGAATGGCAATGAAGATGCTATTTTTGGAGTAGATTAAATAATTTTGCAGCAAACTATTGGAGCTGGAAAATTATAGGAGTATTCGCTGCAATGATCAGATCCAATTTAATGGAGAAACCCTCTAATCTTTCTTTTGGTGGAAGATTGGTTGGTATTAAAACGCACTAGAGAGAAAGAGAGAGGAAATGTGACGAGACTTAGAAGAAATTAAAGAAAAAACAAGAGATAAAAGTAATAATAGGTATGTGGCTTGTAATAACTAATTATAAAACCTTAAAAATATAAAAACTGATACTTTATTCCCATAAAATGATAAGTTTATGCCCTAAACTGTTAGGTTTATTCCCTAAACCAATAAGTTTATGCCCATAAACTAATAAATAATATTAATAAAGTGATAAAAAATATTCCTACACTAAAAATATAGAGTATGTCTTGGGGGTCACATGTTACACCCCAAAATGTTCACACGTGTGAAATCCCATCCCCACTCTCTCCTCCAGTGGCGGATGTAGACCATAACACGCTGGTGCACGTGCACCAGCATTAAAAAAAATAAAGAGAGGAAAAGTTGTCGAGATGACCGCATAACTCTACTATCTTGGTTAGGAGTACAGAATACACCTCAATCCCCCAAAAAAGGTAGATGTCAGATTAAAAAGTATAAGAATAGAGAGAGAAAGTCTGCTACTAAGTACTTTTCTCCAAAAAAGTATTGCCGCATTAATGGAAGACTCTAAGAGGCGTGGGCCCCCTCTATTGAATGCCTGGTTGCGACATTACAGGCAACATGTGATTTAACTCTTTCAAAGTTTTATTTTTTCTGTTAATTGATGTTAATGTTGTTTTTGTTCTTTCTTTTGCCAATTTGTTACTTGTTGCTTTTTGTAATTTGTAAAATATAAATTAACACTTAATTTGTTACTAAACTAGATAATATCATAATATTTTCAAAGTAGAGTTTTCAATTTGTTACTTTACCGTATGAATCGTATGATTTGGATTTATATTATTATCTTGTAAAGAGTGGTTGATAAAAAGATCTAATTAAAGTTAAAATAAATTTTAGAATGAAGAGAACACCAAAAGGAGATTTGTCAATTTCCTTTCCAAAACAATTAACATAAAAATTGGAGATCCCTTTATACAAAATACTAGTTGCGACGACAAGTGTGGAAAGGGTATTTTCTCGAATGACGCAAGTGAAAGACAAATTGTGTTATAGTAAGGGAGATCAAATGTTGAATGATTGTTTGATTTCTTATTTAGAAAATGATTTGTTTTTGAATGTTAGCATGATTGATATTGTAAATCGATATCAAAACATGAAAACTCATCTTGAACAATTGTAATCATTTTTACTACTATTTTATTGTATTTTGTAGTATTATTTGGATATTTGGTTTTTCTAGTACTATTTGGTTGTATTTTGTATAACTATTGGTTATATATTTATTTTCTTTTCGATTGAAATTTAGTTTGGAGTATTTTTTATTAAAAAGTATTTTGGTTTAGTGAACTGTAATTGGTGGTGAACCACCATTAGGAAATTCCTGGATCCGCCACTGCTCTCCTCCTTCACCAATCACCACAACAGGATAACATCAACTGCCATTCTCTCTCCTTTCTCGATTAATATGATCTTCGTTGTCGTCGGCGATGATGACGTCGACATGATCGTTAGTTGTTGAAGCTGGCATCAATGGCGGATTGAGTATAGAGAAAGAGGAAGAACTTGAAAGGTTTTTTATGTTCAATTTTTTATTAAAATTTCTCTATCCTCTATCCTCTACTTCTTTGTTCGAATCCCCAGATTTCTCCTCTTCAAACTCATGCAAACGTTCTTCCCCGTCATCGTTGTCTTTGTCGTCGCCGAAACAACGACTCCCATGCCGCCGGTTAATTGAAGAAGAAAACAAAGGCTGTGCTTGTATGCTTCATTTTGACACGATAGTACTTATTTTGGGAGGAAGTACATGCTTTCGCATATAATCCGAGTGCTCTGTTTCAGAATTTTGCTGTTAATGGAAAATCTAATTATGCGATAGAGGTGGAGGAGAGAAAATCCTATTATTTTGTATAAATATGAGTAATTAAGTAGAATAATATATTTCTTATATGGCGCCCCGGGGCGTCCATTAGCGGGATGCCTTTAGATACAGTGGACAAACTCATATTGTCGTGTTTTATTTGATGTTTGCAATTTTTGGCATGAACTCATGAATTATGAGTGTATTTACTATATTATAATTTAGCAAAAACAACCCTGAAATAACCTGCAAAACTCGTTGTTGGTGAGTTTGTGTCTTTGTTATTGGATGATTGATCTTATTCGTTGATTAGATAATAGTGAATGTCTAATTTGTTTAGTAATTAGACAAGAGATTATTGGCATACTTCATTTTTTAATGAATATAAAAAAAATTTGTATTAATAACATGAACCACTAGTGTTTTAATACTTTAGACATAATGCTGTTTTGAGTATGTAGTGGTGCACAATTATGTTACTATGGAGTGTTGTTTTGTTATCAGAAATAACTTACTATTATAATTTTTATATTGTATATTTATTATATACTCTCATGCATTACTGCGTTAGAGGCCTATTTTTTAAAGTTTTCCCCAGGTCCAATAATACTCAGGAATGACCCTGATGATATGGTATATGAAGAGTTGAAAAAAGATAATAAAATTGGGGAAAGTGATATAAGTTTCCTGAAAAATGACATCTAAATGAGTAAGAATGACATAAAAATGAGTAATAAATCATATATTATATAAATAATAAAAACAATAATAAAATAAGGAGAAATTATACAAGTTTGCTATAGAAAATGACATAGGAATGAGTAAAAATGATATAGAAATGAGTAAAAATGACAAAGAAATGAGTACAATGACGTAAAAATGAGTAAAAATGATCCTCCGTTTCTTTTTAAATGCCACAATTGGACTTTTCTACTATTCACACCTACTACTTTGACTAAGATTTGTGATTTGTACATAATGAAAAATATAGTCAAGTGAGATCTTGTTAGATTTGTCTAGTTACTTACTTTCATAATACGTAATTTTTATAATTTTTACCTATATGTAATTATAGATATTTATGTTCAAAGTAATGTCTCGTTGCACGTGAAAGTCCAATTGTTGTATTTAAAAAGAAACGGAGGAAGTAGAATGATTGATAATGACATAGAAATGCGTGATAATGTTATGGTATATAAATACTTGAAAAATAATAAAAAAAATTAGAGAAAATGAAATAAGTTTTCTGAAAAAATGAGTAAGAATGACATACAAATAAGTAATAATGATATGTTATATAAAGAAAAAAAACAATAATAATAAAATAAGGGAAAACTATAAAACTTTGCTAAAAAATAACATAGAAATGAGTAAAAGTGACATAGAAACAAGTAATAATGATATGTTATATAAAGAATTGAAAAATAATAATCAACTATAGGGAAAATGATATAAAAATGAGTACAAATGACATAGAAATGAGTAATAGTGATATAATATATAAGGAGTTCAAAAATAATAATAAAATAAGAAAAATGTTACAAATTGGTTGAAAAATGACACAAAAATAAGTAAAAATGACATAGAAAGGACTAATAATGACAGAGAAATGAGTAATAATGTTATGGTATATAAAAACTTGAAAACATATATCATTTGTAAAGAGTTGATAGGAAAAATGATATCATTAATGCTCACTTTTATGTCATTTTTAAGCAAATTTGTATTAATTTCTCTTATTTCATTATTATTCTTCAATTATTTATATACTTATTATTAATTACACAAACTAATATCATTCATAAGAAAAATAATATCATTTTACTCACGTTTATGTCACTTTCAGCAAATTTGTACCATTCTCACTTATTTTATTATAATTTTTCAACTCTTTATATATAGCTTATCATTATTACACAAAAGTAATATCATTATTACTTACTTTTATGTCCTTCTTTCATCAAACTTGTATTATTATTATTATTATTATTATTATTATTATTATTATTATTATTATTATTATTATTATTATTATTATTATTATTATTATTATTATTATTATTATTATTATTATTATTATTATTATTATTATATCATTTTTGTTGAGTTTTGTATCAATATTGTTGATTTATGTATCATTTAAGTCATGCTGGTATTATTTTGTTAATTTTTCTATACAACATCATTACTATTTACTACAAACTAGTAAGTATCATTTACAAGATACACAACATCATTTTTTTCCACTTTTATATCACTTTTAGGGTGAATTATCAGATAAATGATACTTCATCCTTTTCGTCCTCTCTCTTTCCTCCCTATCTCTCCTCCACGACCGCCAACACAACCACCCCCTGCTTCTCCGTGCTCTGTCGTTCGTGACCTTCCCATGAAGCACCCAACTCGAATTGGATCGCATGAGAAGGAGTGAACAAATCTGAATTCATAAGTCTACTATGGAATATCCGAATTCAAAATTCACAAAAAAATTTGCAAATTAATTTCGCAAGAAGCTCAGATGATTGAACTTTAAAACCGAACACACAAAATCGAAGAATAGCGAATGAGAATTTGATGGCAGATCAGTTGGTCCGGAACTCTGACCTCCACCTTCACTTCTGTCGTTGCTTCCGCTGCTTTTCAACCTCGGCTGATGAAGTTTCGATGCTTCTCATCCGCCAAAAACATTCGCCCATGCCGCAGATCGGTTGGAATGAGGAAGATGATGATGATGACGATTGTGCCAGAATCAAGAGATTGAAACTTGAAGATGAGAAGTGTGTAAGGTGTGTTGAAGATGAATCATAAAGCGAGTAGGTGAAGGTACAAGTTAAGGTATTGTTGTGCCATGTGTGTGTGTGTGTGTGTTGTGTTGAACAACAACATTGCACTAAGTTAGAGCATTTGGGGAAGCACAACAATGGATCAAAAGAACACCACGGCCTACCCGTGGTGTTGGATGAACAACACGGCCTACCCATGGAGTTCACTGACTAAAAGTTTACTTTGGTGCTTTGTACAGCTCAAGTCCACGGGCTGGGCGTGGTGTTGAGAGGAAGACCACGGCCTGGCCATGATGTTCCCTGCTATACGAGAATCTACTCGTTTTGAGCTCGATTTCCTTGTTTCGTTCGTGTTTTTTTTAACCCTAGTATAAATATGTTTGGGCCGTTTATTCATTATATGTTTTTAGAGAGAAATATTCTTTAGATCTAAAGAGACCGTAGAACCTTAGAGAAAGGTTAGAGAGTCTAGATAATTAAAGAATCTCTCCTTGTATCATCATCTCATATTCAAAGTCCTAGTGTAGTGCTCGTGGTTTTCTCCCTATTCAAGGGTTTCCACGTTAAATCTTCGTGTGTTCTTTATTGCTTTATTTCTTTAATTCCTTCGTATATTATACTTTATTGTTCGATTTGTTAGCGCCTAAGATACATATATTCCTAACAAGTGGTATCAGAGCTAGGTTGAATCATTGTGCGGCTAGATCGTGTTGAATAGGTATAATGGATGACAGGAAGGTGAAGATCGATAAATTCGATGGTAAGGATTTCAGATTCTGGAAGATGCAGATTAAGGATTATCTGTACCAGAAATACTTGTACCAACCTCTGTTGGAAAAGAAGCCTGCTGCAATGAAAGATGAAGATTGGGCAACGTTGGATCGGAAAGCACTAGGTGTGGTTCGATTGACATTAGCAAAGAGTATTGCTTTTAATGTCAAGGACGTGAAAACAACGGCGGGTTTGGTCAAAACTCTTTTAGACATGTGCGAAAAGCCTTCTGCTGTGAATAAGGTATATCTGATGCGTCGTTTGTTTGAACTTGAGATGATTAATGGTGAATCCGCTGCTGAATTTATTAATGAATTTAATAAAATTATTAGTCAATTGGCCTCTGTGAAAATTACCTTTGAAGATGAGGTAAAAGCTTTGATTCTGTTGTCCTCTTTACCAAAAGAGTGGGAGACTGTTGTTGCTGCTATTAGTAATTCCGCAGGGAAGGAAGCACTAAAGTTGGATGATGTTAGGGATTTGGTGTTGAGTGAGAGTACTCGGCGTAAGGATTTCGGGGAGTCATCCGGTGGAGCATACAACGGTGAGGGTAGAGGGAGGAGGCAAAATGGGAGATCTAAGCGGGGAAAGTCCAGGGGAAAGAGCAGTGGAAGAGTTGGTAAGGCAGAAGTGGAGTGTTGGGGATGCGGCGAGAAAGGTCACTATAGGAGACAATTCTCAGATTCCAAAGACACTAATAAGGGGAAGAAAAAGAAGTAGGATCAAGATAGTGATGAAGAGAGTGATGCTTCGACGAACTCTATAACGGAGTATGTTTCTGATGCTTTGGTGGTAAGCAGTGCAGAGAGCTCACCTGGTTCATGGATCTTGGATTCGGGTTCTTCGTTTCATTCTTCGCCCTATAAGGAGTTGTTTCAAAATCTGAAATTTGAGAAACTCGGAAAAGTGTACCTTGCTGATGATAGACCATTAGAGGTTGAAGGCAAGGGAGATGTGAGCGTGAAGCTTGCAAGCGGGGACGTGTTTGAGTTGAAGGATGTCAAGTTCATCCCTAGTTTGAAGAAGAACTTGATATTAATTAATCAACTTGACAAGTCCGGCTACAAGGTAGTGTTCGAGGGTGGTTCCTGGAAAGTTGCGAAAGGTGCTATGGTAGTAGCTCGAGGTGTAAGAAGTGGAACGATGTACACCATGGGGAACACGACAAAGGTAGTTAAGGAAGGGATGAAGAAAACTTCACAAAAAGTGTCGTTCGGTCAAAAGTCTGTATACAGTAGGCCTGTGAAGAAGAACCGTGGTGGTAAAGTCGGTGTCTCTTCGGCTAAAGTTGATCGTGGAACGAACAAGGTGAAGAAAGCACACATGAGTGTGGTGCGTGTGAAATCGAGCCTAGAGAAAGATGTTTTGTTCGGGTTGGAGCATTGTCGGGATGCTCGTAGAACTATGAAGAGTCCTAATGGTTCGTGTTGTGATAGAGACTCGGGGTCGAGTGAGACCTCGGTGTTCCTTCCTATGTGAGTATGAAGTGGTTCTGCACTAGGTGATGTATGGAGAGTGATGATGACAAGTTGAGATCGTGGCTACATATTTATTGGGGGCGTGTTCTTCATTCATACGGATCTTCAAGGTGGGAGATTGTAAGGTGTGTTGAAGATGAATCATGAAACGAGTAGGTGAAGGTACAAGTTAAGGTATTGTTGTGCCATGTGTGTGTGTGTGTGTTGTGTTGAACTACTACATTGCACTAAGTTAGAGCATTTGGGGAAGCACAACGATGGATCAAAGCATGAACAATAGAAGTCCATGACCTACCCGTGGTGTTGAATGAACACCACGGCCTAACCATGGAGTTCACTGACTAGAAGTTTACTTTGGTGCTTTGTACAGCTCAAGTCCACAGGCTGGGCATGGTGTGTTGAGAGGAAGACCACGGCCTGGCCGTGGTGTTCCCTGCTATACGAGTTTCTATTCGTTTTGAGCTCGATTTCCTTGTTTCGTTCTGTTTTTTTAACCTTAGTATAAATATGTTTGAGCCGTTTATTCATTATATGTTTTTAGAGAAAGAAATATTCTTTAGATCTAGAGAGACTGTAGAACCTTAGAGAAAGGTTAGAGAGTCTAGAGAGATTAAAGAATTCTCCTTGTATCATCATATCATATTCAAAGTCCTAGTGCGGTGTTCGTGTTTTTCTCCCTATTCAAGGGTTTCCACGTTAAATCTTCGTGTGTACTTTATTGCCTTATTTCTTTGATTTCTTCGTATATTATACTTTATTGTTCGATTTGTTAGCGCCTACGATACATATATTCCTAACAAAGTGATTGTAGGTAAAGGATTGAAGGCGAACGATTGAAGAAAGCTAATGTGGAGACAATTTCAATTTTCTCCATTTTTGTCAAGCTAAGGGAGGAGAGAGAGGGGGGGAGAAGATGGATTGATGTGTTCCTCTATTTCACGCGTGTGATTACTTATTACACCATGTAACAACTACACCCAAGACTTTTACATAAACATATTGCTTGAATTGAGAATTGAAACAAAAGTGCCTTAAACAAATTTAAAAATGTGATAAATTGAAACTCATCTCTATCATTAAAATGACCGAGACGCATCTCGGCCAAGACTCTTTGTTGCAATATATAAATCAACTTTTACCTAAAAAAATTTCTTATTAGTTGATTATGATGTATTTTAAATATCTTTAGTTTCATAAAAGTAAAAACAATTAGCTGTAAGGATACTATTGATCAATAATGTAACATTTTCTTTTATTTATATAGTTCAAAACTTGACATGTTTAGCATAAAATTTAAAGCCTATAACAAGTTATTAGAGCTTAGAGGTTACCGATCCAATATTAATTGGTGAGAATAACATCTGTATATTGATAATCCTGAGTTTTTGGAGAAATTCTAGTACTCCATTCTTGATATTTTCTGACATAGACACAATCCCCCCTACCTATAAAGTCAATATATACATGTGTCAAATTACTTGACTTTGGCAGTTAAGGAGTAAATGTGCATGTCACGTAGAATAATTGCATATTTTTGTTAGATCAAACAAAATTATACCTTCGTTAATAGTAAGGTTTCTGTGAGTTCTGATGATGCACTAGAAGACCTTATGCTCACCACAGAGTGATGGGTCTCTCCTTCTCCGTTATTCTTCTTTTCAGCTGATAATTTCATGATAATATATACATAAGACCAAGTATAAATGCCAGCTACCTGCAAATGTTGCAATGGATTTTATTATATATATTATGCTACAAGTTTGAACATCATATTCACTTGTGCCTTCAGGTATGAAATCTAAATCCTCCTTTTTTGTTATTATTAGTGGCATCATTTACTTTTTTTATCACAGTTTGACTTGATCAATGTTGTAAGACAAAGTGTAACCATAAAAAAGAAACGGTGAAGCTAATAATAGCGAAGGTATGGTAAATTAAAGATATGGTGAATTAAGTAGATAAGGAAAAAGATAAGATACATACTGCCATTGAAATGGAAACATAAGCTGCTCCATCAGCCATGCAAATAGAGTAATTTCCAAAGGGACTCTTAGGCTCATTGCATATCGCTGGGATTAGTATGAGAGGTAAGTTTCTCAAGTTTCCTGTTAAATTTTTTCAATGAAGAGACAACTTCTTAGGTTGATAGTTAAGGGGAGAAACAATATGGAGCCCAAACTTCTTTTTTCTTTTTATTAGGGGGATAAATTTAATTCAACTTAAAAATTGGGCAACTATATATCATTGGAGGAAGACAATACATAAACACGAAACAACATGAACGCATACCTCGTAAAAGTTTCTTATTGGTTTATTATAATGCGTAATTAAATTAACTTACTAAGTGGTGAGTCATAATAATAATAAGAGATTTACTTTTATACAATAATATTCGGGTGTTTAATTTGATTTCAAAGAAATGAAGGCAATCTACATAATCTAATATTAGATATTCATATTCTATATGTGGTGATCAATTCTTGCAATTATTTTCATCATTTCTATATCTCAAACATTTGCTCACGTAATTAAATTGTTAATAATTTCAGAGGGAAAGTATGGTGGACTCACATTAATAGATTATGGAATTTTATACATTCCTTATAATATGGAATTTTAGGTACATCTAATTATTTATATGCAAGGTTCCATGATATAACTATTGCTCATCTTGTTACAAGGATATATTGGCTACTTCAACTCATTGATGATATGCATCACTTTGTACTTATAGTGGTATATGAAGTTTAACTAATGTATAAACTTTCTCACAGCTTCTACTTTAGAATTTTTTTATGTGGGTAGATGTTTTTCCTTAGCAGACTTTTCTAAGACATTTGATGGAATGGATAATGTTTAGTCAATAGATTCTTGGTACTACTAGTTCCTATAAGCTTTCTAGACGAGTAAATTCAAACATAGATGTATACTAGAAAATGTTTGTTAGACTAGTTCAGGGAGTATCTGAAAAAATACATGCATGTTTGAAAAGGATAGTTACTGCTAAAAGGTTGCAAACCAATGGTGCATTGTCGTCACCTTAAAAAAATAAGTTCCAGGTTTAATAAGTTCAGCTAATTTCAAACAAGTTTAGATAAATTTTAACACCTTATGAAATGAACTTAGATAAGTTCAAATAAGTTCAGTTAAGATTAGATAAGTTCAAATAAGTTCAGGAGAATTCAGGTGAAAATAACGCAACCTAAGAAGAGGTAGTGTACCTGCAGTACAACAACCAATCACAAGGCCTTGTAAATGATGTGGTGCCCCAGTGATTTTGATTAGTATCCATCCCAATGCTGATCCGATGATGAACGCAATCAATATATTTACAGGCATAAACCACCTACAAAGAGTGTTAAATCAGGTTAGTAATATATTACATAATTTGTTGGATTGTAAAATATATAATGGGTTGTATATGTGTATTTATTAAGCTTGGGCCCTTGTTACTATATGTTGTATTGGCCCAATTATGTGAAGTAGCAAGATTAGGGTTGTATATCATCTTCACTGCCAATGGCAAGCTAATACGAGATTTGAAAAAGGGATCTTGCATGTGAGGGGGAGTGTTGAAGTTATGATGTATACCGCATATTACATGTGAGTGTCCCACATAGATGAGTTTACTTTATAATGCAAAGGGGCTACTCCCCCTTATTGCCATATGGTTTTAAGGTGGAACCTCCTTTGTCTTGTAAAGTGGACTTTCTCTCCTTGTGATGGGTGCGACTCAGGCCCATAGGGTGGAAGTTGTATGATTTAGAGACTGGTGATATTTTTGTGTCTCGTGATGTACATGTTCAATTTTTTGAAACTGCTTTTCCTTATGCTTCCACTTCTTCATCTCATGATACTTCTGTTGTAGAGCTTGACATTTTTCCCACTTCTTTCTCTTCTCTAGCTGATGATACTCATCTCCTTACTCCTTCTTTGGTCCAAACCGGCTCATCAAGCTCAAACACATTATAATCCCCCACAATTTTATGAATTTTATAAATATATTTAAAGTATATTTATTAATGTCTTTGGTATTTAAATAATTAATTTCTTGAGTGTTGACTATTTTAAAGTCAATGATTATTTAATGGTTTAAATAGTCAAAGTATTTAAATTATTATAGAGGTGGAGTTTGAGAGTCAACATGATTTTAAATAAATTGATTAGTAGTAGTAGTAAAAATAAATTTAATATTAGGTTAGAGGAACCTAAACATTTTTAGCTTTTCATGTGATCATCGTTCATTGAACTAACCCAACAAGCCCATTTTTCTATTGGACTCTAATAGGAACCTATAAACACTCTCCTACCTCACAAATTTTGCCTCATTAAACAAAGCCCTGATTTCTCTAGAGATCTCCACTATCCTCTCTCCACTCACACATGACTCACTCTCTCTCCTCTCCCTCACCCGATTTCTCTCTCTATCCATCGTCCCTCGACTGCCGCTGCACCACCGTCGGACCGCCGCCAGCAGCAGCCCAGTGTAGTCTCTTCTCCCTCTTGGCGCCATGTTTTCCCTCTCTCCTCTTTGGTTTAATTCTCTTCTTTTCCTCCATATTATTGTTTGGTTTTGATGTTTTTCAATATTGTTTTGGTATATTAATAATTAAAGTTGGTATCTTTAGCTATTTTAATATTAATTTCAGATTATATAATTAGTTTAGTGAAGTAAATAAATTTCAGATTTAATATATTTGTTAGCATGAAAGCATAGATTTTTAGTGTTTTTAAGAGTGAAACCTATAGTACTATATTATATTTTATGAAATTGAGTACTTTAAATCTTGTCTCACATATTGTCTACACAAGGTACGTACATACCTATGTGTTATTAGACTAGTATCATGTCCTAATTAAGGTTAGGATTGATATAGTATCATGCGTAGGGAACTTTTTATAGTTCTTATGTGGCTTATATTTAAGTAAATTTGCATGTTTTATACTTTTATGTGAAGCATGTTACCGATGATGAAATATTATATGTTTGTATGGATGATTGATTCAAGCATGTGGGTTCGGAACGTTTATTTTATTAATTCACATGAGGGATTAATAAATGTATTGGTTATTCGATCATGAGTTGTATCATGTTGTTCCTTTGGATTTATTATATTATTTACTTTACAAGGACCGTGTGCCTTGTTTAGTAAAGTTGGATATTTACATATTGACAGGTTGATTGATTCTTGATTTAAGTCAACAAATAAAGGTTGGTTGGTTATTGACTTTAGTCAATAAATATATGGGATTAATTATGGGTCAATTGAATTTTATGATCACATTATTTAATCCTAAGATAAAAATTAGAATCTTTGTGTTTTCATGAGATTTATGTTGGTTGTCTTATTGTTGTGAGTCCCAACATTCAATAAATTATTAATATTTAAAGTGAAAAGCGAATAACAATAAGCTTTAGACTTGTGCACGTCTGAAGTGTTGGACTAGTATGAGTTGGAGTACATGGTGGTAGCCCATGGCTTTTCTTGGGACCGAATTGATCATCGTGTCCTATTTTTATTTAATTAGTACATTGATATCTTTCGTCGCGGGAGTACAGAGTCGCGCCCGTACTTCATCTAATATATTGAAGACAAGTTTTGGTTGGACAACTCTTTCTATTGACTATTCAATTTATTAATAAAATAATTTATTGGGTTTATGGAGTCAACTTCAATATAGTGAGTTTGATATTTTATTGTGTTATTATTTATCTCTGATTTAATGCTTATTAGTATCAGGTTAGGTTATGTGTTTTATTTATTATGTAAGTACTCAACTTTGCTGATTACGTGCTTTTCTGTGTGTCGATCATGACTGTGCCTTATTAATCCGGTAATGACCCATTTGGTGAGCAATCATTGGATCAATAAAGCATCAACCATTCGAGGTTTGAAGATGATGCATCCATTGGATTTTGGGAATTAGTTGGAGAGCTTGTGTTTTTAGCTTTTTTTAATACTTACGTACTTCTGGTTTGGTTATGTTATTAGATTGACTTTTATGTTCGTTTGACTTTGGTTTGGCTTTGGAGTTGACTTTGTGGTTGACTAAGTTTAATTACGTTTTCAAGTTTTTTATTTATTTCCGCTGCAAAATTCTGAGTAAGCCGATACGTTATCACACGGGCGATAATACTTTAGTGCTTCTCTATGTTTTATGGGAAAAAGGTATTTTATAAAATAAAGAATTGTCGGGGTGTTACAAAGTGGTATCAGAGCTTAGGTTTTTATTAGCCTCTCGTGCCAATCAATTTTTTAGGCGCCTAGTAATTTAAAAAGATTTTCCAAAGAAAACAAACTCCTACTTATTCATTGTTCTTAAATCACTTTTGAGGAATTCGAAACATTTTTCTTAAAAAGGGTTCGAATTTTTTCTTTGTTCGAAAATTTATTTCTTTTTTTTTTAAATCGAAATCTTTTTTTATTTCCGATTTTCTTATTTTTTCGGCAATTATTAATTGATTTTTATTTATTTTCGGTACGCTCAATTCCAAAAATTTGTGTGTCGAAATTATTTTTTTATGAATTTATTTTGCATTTTATTTACTTTATTAATTTGTCGAAATATTATATGTCTACATTTAAATGTTTTGTTCAGTATGTTCCATGTTTTTCTTCCCTGCTTAGCTGTTTGACGTTATTCCTGGCTTTAAATTATTTATTTATTTGCCTATTATTTATTGTTGGGGATGTACGCTAAGTGAGAGTATTACTTATTATAGATGTCGTGTTCATCTGTAAACAAACCTTTAGGCATGACTGATAGTGAAGCTACCCGAGTGGGAAGCTACTCCAACCCTATTGTACTTAGTGACGATGAGTCTGATGTGGAGTGTGACATTGAGAGCTACACTGGTCTACATCTTGATATGCGACGTATCTTGAAGATAGGCATCCCTGATAGCGATGATGAAGTAATTCAAGAGTTTGACCGTGCTAGAGGGCAAACCCGAAAAGATATTTATAGCGCTACTTGGAGATCTTATCTGGACAGGGATAGTGATACCGAGTTAGAGGAGGATGAACCTCAACCTAAAAGGAATAAAAGGTCGAGTAGAGCTGAATAGCCAAATTATCAGTGTGTTAGTGAAAACATTGAAGATGTTGAAGATGAAATGTTTACTCCAGAGAAATACAAGGAAGATAAGGATAAGAATGATGATGTTACTCCATAGAGTATTTATTCATGTTTTGAGATTAGTATAGTTGAATAACTAGCTAAACTACAACAGTTTAATTTTTTTTTTCTTTAGCATGTTTATTTTGTTGAGGAATAAGTTTGGTTATTTTGGATTGAAAAAATATTATTATGACCATTTTGAGGAATAAAAGTAATTATTTAGTTATTCAAGTTGAGTAAGAATTTATTTTAGTACGCGAATGGGAAATATTTTATTTAGTTATTGTGATTAATTTTGTTTGATCCTTATGTGGTTATTGATGTGAATAATTATACATAAGTGAATACATGATTGCTTATGGTTTATAGTATTGAACTTAGTGCTATTATAATTCCATTGAATTTTATATTGATGCGATCTTGTATGATCAAATCGATTTGATGTCTTCGTAGTGAATGGCAAGTAGTTGTAAACCGAAACCCCTATGTTAAATTTAAGGTCGCGAAGTAGAATGTCGAACAACGATACCGCTTTAGCTTCTATTATTCTCCTTTTGGCTGAGAAACTGACTCAAGAAAGGATAGAGCATCCATATCATGCGGGGGATATTTTCGAAAGGTTAGCAAGATTAAGCCGTCATTCTTTAAGGGGCAGGCTGACCCTACGTTTTTAGAGAGCTGGATTAGAGAGTTCGATAAGATATTTGGGGCTGTGAATTGCCCTGAGGCAGTGAAAGTAGGTCAAGCAGTGTTGTATTTAAAGGATGAAGCCGATTTCTGGTGGAAGGAGAATGGGAATAGGATTAGTGCTGTGGAAGGTTTCAATTGGGATTCCTTTACTACTGCTTTGAGAGGAATTTTTTGTCCTGCCTTTATGAGGAAGCAAAAGGCTCAAGAGTTCATAAACCTTAGAATGGGGAGTATGACTATTTATGAGTATTACAGCAAGTTCATAGCGTTATCTATATTTGCACCTGAGGTTGCAGCGACCGAAGAACTGAAAGCGCAGAGGTTTGAGCAAGGACTGACGGAGGAAATTCAATTGAGATTAGGAGGTGAGACCTTTGCATCCCTAGATATTGTTTATGGAAGAGCTGCCTATATTTATTGACTTCAATCAAGGCGTGATAAGAAGAATGTTGTGGTAGGTGAGAAAAGGAAGGATTTCAATGTTGGTGGAAATCAGGGAAATTTTAAGAGGAATAGGAATGGGAATGAAAATTTCGAAGCGAGAAATGGCCAAGGTTTTAATGGTAAGGGCCAGTCTGAGAGAGGTTACAATTGCAAGAGGTGTAACAAGAATCATCCTGGTAAGGATTGCAAAGGAGAGCTAGTGACTTGTCACTACTGCCAGATGAAGGGGCATAAAGAATTTGAGTGTTTCTCCAAGCAGAAGAAAGAACAGAATGGTAGTGGGAATGGTAGTTAAGGAAGGTCTGGGTACAACCATGCAAACAACCAAGGGCCGAAGCCTATAGGATTGTAGAATGGTCAAGGAAGCTATGGAAAGCCTACTAATGAGAAAAACAACAACAATAATAAGAGCAAAGCTCCGAGGAAGCTGTTCGTGATGAGTTGCAATGAAGCTGAAAAGTCTGCCGACGTAGTTTCTGGTACTTTTTCTATTAACTTCATTCTAGTTACAGCGTTATTTGATTCTGGAGCGACCTATTCGATTATTTCTTCGTCCATCATAAAGAGTTTGGGGTTAGTAGACTGCGAAGTGATTGACTTACCCATAAGTATTCCTACTGGGGAAGTTATAAGGTGTACTAAGATGTATAGAGACTTACCTTTAAAGATAGGAGAGTGTGTTTGGGAATCCTAGACGTTATTTTAGGGATGAACTGGTTAGGTTCCTACAAGGCCAAGATAAATTGTGAAGCTCAAATGGTAGAATTGAAAAGTCCTTTAGGAAAGTTAACTTCATATCGACGATCTAGGAAACCTAAGAGTTTTGGGATCATTTCCGCAATGCAAGTGAAGAAATTAATAAAGAAGGGGTGTAAGTTGTTTTTCTGTAGTGTGCAAGATGTGAGCAAAGAAGTCGAGTTAAGCATTGATGGTGTACCGATTGTGAATGAGTTTATGGATGTGTTTCCAAGCTAGATTTCTGGTATGCCACCTAAGAGAGCCGTTGAGTTCACCATACACTTAGTTCCTAGTACTGCACCTATTTCAAAGGCACCGTACAAAATGGCACCTCCTGAGATGAGCGAGTTGAATACACAGTTGCAAGAATTGTTGGAGAAGAGTTATATTAGGCCTAGTGCGTCACCTTGGGGAGCACCTGTGCTATTTGTGAAGAAGAAAGATGAAAGTATGAGGTTGTGCATTGATTATAGGGAGTTGAACAATGTGACAATTAAGAATAAGTATCATTCGCCTAGGATATATGACCTATTCGATCAGTTGAATGGAACAAGTAGTTTTGGAAGATCGATTTGCGTTCGGGGTATCACCAATTGAAGGTAGCCGATAAGGATATATCTAAGACTGCGTTTATGCGTTATGGTCATTATGAGTTTATAGTGATGCCGTTTGGATTGACCAATGCTCCGGCTACATTCATGGACTTGATGAATAGGATATTCCATGAGTTTTTGGATAAGTTCGTCGTAGTGTTCATTGATGATATTTTGATCTATTCGAAGAATGAAGAAGAGTATGATGAACATTTGAGGATAGTTTTGGACACGCTTAGGAAGAACTAATTGTATGCAAAGTTCTCTAAGTGTGACTTCCGATTGGAGAAAGTAGCATTTTTGGGCCATTATGTGTCTAAGGAAGGAGTTTCTGTGGATCCTGTGAAGATACAAGCCGTTAGTGAGTGGTCTACACCGAAGAATGTGTCTGATATAAGAAGTTTTCTGGGATTAGCTGGCTACTGTAGGAGATTTGTGAAAGATTTCTCGAAGACAGCAAGGTCGATGACTAATCTGATGAAGAAAGAGTCGAAGTTTGAGTGGAATGAGAAGTGCGAGGAAACTTTTCAGTCTTTGAAGGAGCGTCTGACCTCCACACCTGTTTTAACACTGCCTGATGGAAATGACGGATTCGAGTTGTATAGCGATGCTTCAAAGAATGGATTGGGGTGTGTTCTGCAGTAAAATGGGAAGGTGATCGCGTATGCATTGCGTCAGTTGAAGCCGTATGAGTCGAATTATCCTAGCCATGACGTAGAGCTCGCTGCTATTGTGTTTGCGTTGAAAATTTGGAGACATTATCTACATGGAGCGACTTGCAAAATCTTTACTGATCACAAGAGTCTGAAGTATATTTTCACCCAGAAGGATCTCAATATGAAGCGGAGAAGATGATTGGAATTGATTAAGGACTATGACCTAGATATTCGGTATCATGAAGGGAAGGTGAATGTCGACGCCGATGCTTTGAGTAGAAAGTCGAGTCATACGTGAATACATTGGTAGTTCCCGAGGAATTGTACATAGATATGCAAAGGCTTAGCCTTGAAATTTTGAATTCTAGAGAGATTGAAGCAAGATTGAGTGCTTTTTCGTTGGGATCGTCGATTTTCGATGAGATCAAAGAGAGCCAGGTTGGAGACGAGCACCTAGATAAGATTAAGGAGAAGATGAAGCAATGCAAGGAAGTGGATTTTAAGGTTCATGATGATGGAAGCTTGAGATTTAAAGGAAGATGGTGTAAACCACAGAAGTGTGAAGAGCTTAAGAGGAAGCTTATGGAGGAAGGCCACAATACTCCATATTATGTGCACCCTGGTGGTGATAAGTTGTATAAGGATCTTAAGGAGACTTACTGGTGGCCGAATATGAAGGGAGAAGTCGTCGAGTTCGTGTCGAAGTGTCTGACATGTCAGAAAGCAAAGTTCGATCATAAGAGACCAATGGGGAAAGTCTAATGGATGGAAGCGGGATTCAATACCAATGGACTTTGTGACTGCTTTGCCAAAGACGAAAAATGGCAATGATACTATTTGGGTTATCGTGGAGTCTGACGAAATCTGTCGTGTTCATTCCGATCAAGGAAACATGGAAGAAGAAGCAACTTGCCAAGACGTATATCAAGCACGTGGTGAGACTGCATGGAGTCACAAAGGATATCATTTCAGATCGTGATTCGAGATTCCTCTCAAAATTTTGGAAAAATATCCAGTTGAATCTTGGAACGACGTCGAAGATGAGTACAACGTTTCATCCGGCGACCGATGGTCAGAATGAAAGGACCAATCAAACAATGGAAGACATGCATGTTGAGAGCGTGCGCGATTGATTTTTAAGGAAGTTGGGAAGACCACTTGATGGTCAGACTGAAAGGACCAATCAAACTATGGAAGGCATGTTGAGAACGTGAGCGATTGATTTCCAAGCAAGTTGGGAAGACCACTTCGATTTAATCGAATTTTCGTATAATAGTAGTTACCATGCAAGCATTAAGATGACACCATTTGAGGCGTTGTATGGAAGAAAGTGTAGAAGTCTCATTTGTTGGAATGATTTTAGTGAGAATGTAGTATTGGGGACTGAATTTATAGAGGAAACTGTCAGAAACGTGAAGTTGATTCAATATAAGATTCAAGCTGCCCAAGATAGGCACAAAAGCTATGCTGATTTGAAGAGAAGGGAAGATGAATTCGCTATTGGTGATAAGGTGTTCCTGAAGGTATCACCGATGAAAGGTGTGATGAGATTTGGTAAGAGGCGCAAATTAAGTGCCAATGGAAAGGTACGTTGGCCCATATGAGATTTTGCAAAGAGTTGGAAAGACCTATAAAAATCTTGGATAGAAAGGTGTGTAGTACACGCAATAAGGATGTGAGTATCGTGAAAGTGTTTTGATCTAACCATGAGTCCGAGGAGGTTACATGGGAAGCCGAAGATGAAATGAAGAAGAAGTATCCTGATTTGTTCATTGAGGTGAGTTAAGGGCGTAACTCGTTTTCTTCAAGAGGGGTAGAATGCGATAGAATTTCATGCTTTTTGCCTTATTTTATGGTATTTTAATGCATTTTAACGCTTATTTTGGCGATTTGCACATGTAAGTGCAAAATAAATTGGTTTTCACTTCGGAAAATGTGTCCATGTAGTGACACAAGTGGTTTTAGGATTGGAAAAGTGTGCACATGTTGTGCCACAAGTATTTCCAAATGGAAAATTTGATTAAAGATTTTGAAACTATGAGGGTTTTCGTGTCAAGTTTCGGGACGAAACTTCTTTTAGGAGGGGTAGACTATAATCCCCCACAATTTTATGAATTCTATAAATATATTTAAAGTATTTTTATAAATGTTGTTGGTATTTAAATAATTAATTTCTGGAGTGTTAACTATGTTAAAGTCAATGATTATTTAATGGTTTAAATAGTCAAAGTATTTAAATTATTTTAAAGGTGGACTTTGAGAGTCAACAATGATTTTAAATAAGTTGAGTAGTAGTAGTGAAAATGAATTTAATATTGGATTAGAAGAGCCCAAACTTTTGTAGCTTTTCATATGATCATCTTTCATTGAATTAACCCAACAAGCCCATTTTTCTATTGGATTCTAATGGGAACCTATAAATACCCTCTTACCTCACAAATTTTTCCTCATTAAACAAAGCCCTAAGTTCTCTCCTCTTTCCCCTCACACACGGCTCGCTCTCTCTCCTCTTCCTCACCCGATTTCTCTCTCTCTCTCTCTCCTTCGTCCCTCGGCTGTCGCTGCACCACTGTCGGACCGCTGCCACCAGCAGCAAGCCAGCGCGGTCCGTCCTCCCTCTCGGCGCCGTATTTTCCCTCTCTCCTCTTTGGTTAAATTCTCTTCATTTTTCTCTATATTATTTTAATGTTTGGTTTTGATGTTTTTAAATATTGTTTTTCTATATTAATAATTAAAGTTTGTATCTTTAGCTATTTTAATATTAATTTCAGATTATATAATTAGTTTAGTGAATTAAATAAATTTTAGATTTAATATATATGTTTAAATTAGGTTTTTAAGCATGAAAGCATGGATTTTTAGTGTTTTTAAGAGTAAAAACTATATTACTATATTATAGTTTATGAAATTGAGTACTTTAAATCTTTAGAACTATGTTAAAGTGAGTTTAAAATGGTTTTAAAGAAATTATACCTTGCTGAATTTTTTGTTAATGTACTTATGATGGATTTTAAATGTTAAAGTATTGATTTTTAAGGGTTTTAAATGACTAGTTTGGTAGTAATATATTAAGGGACACGAAAGGTTGAGGTTTTTGTGTTTAAAGAGTTGAGAAATACTTTTTAAGGGAGTTTAAAGTATTTTAAAGTTGCTGTAATTTTTTTAGAGTATTAATACTTGGATGTTTTGATAATTGGTAGGTAGAGACTTTACTTTGAGTGATTTCTAAGGTTGAGAAAGTGGCCTCTCATATTGTCTACACAAGGTACGTACATACCTATGTGTTATTAGACTATATCATGTCCTAAGGTTAGGATTGATATAGTATCATGTGTAGGGAACTTTTTATAGTTCATATGTGGCTTATATAAGTGAATTTGCATATTTTATATTGTTGTGTGAAGCATGTTGCCTATGATGAAATATTATATGTTTGTCTGGATGATTGATGCAAGCATGTGGGTTCGAAACGTTTATTTATTAATCACATGAGGGATTAATAAATGTATTGTTTATTATCATGAGTTGTATCATGTTGTCCCTTGGATTTGTTATATTATTTACTTTATAAGGACCATGGGCCTTGTTCAGTATAGTTGGATATTTAAATATTGACAGGTTGGTTGATTGTTGATTTAAGTCAACAAATAAAGGTTGGTTGGTTATTGACTTTAGTCAATAAATAAATGGGATTAATTCTGGATCACAATATTTAATCCTAAGATAAAATTGGAATCTTTGTGAATTCATGAGATTTATGTTAGTTGTATTATTGTTGTGAGTCCCAACATTCAATAAATTATTAATTTTAATGTGGAAAGCGAATAACAATAAGCTTTAGACTTGTGCACGTCTGAATTATTGGACTAGTATGAATTGGAGTACATGGTGGTAGCCCATGGCTTTTCTTGGGACCGGATTGATCACCGTGTCCTATTTTTATTTAATTAGTACCTCAAAATAGTTGGTCGCGGGAGTACGGAGTCGCGCCAGTACTTTATCTTCTATATTGAAGACAAGTTTTGGTTGGATAACTCTATCCATTGACTATTCAATTTGTTAATAAAATAATCTATTGGTTTTATGGAGTCATGTTCAGTTTAGCGAGTCTGATATTTTATTACGTTATTATCTATCTGTTATTTAATGCTTATCAGTATCAAGTTAGGTTATGTGTTTTATTTATTATGTAAGTACTCAGGTTTGTTGATTACGTGATTAACTGTGTGTCGATCATGGCTGTGCGTTATTGATCCTGTAATGACCCATTTGGTGAGTAGTCATTTAGGATCAATAAAACATCGACCATTCCAGGTTGAAGATGATGTATTCATTGGGTTTCTGGGAATCAGTTGGAGAGCTTGTGTTTTTAGCTTCTTTTAATACTTACATACTTTCAGTTTAGTTATGTTATTAGATTGACTTTTATATTGGTTTGACTTTGGTTTGGTTTTGGAGTTGACATTGTGGTTGACTAATTTTAATTACGTTTTCAAGTTCTTTATTTATTTCCGTTGCAAAATTCTGAGTAAGCCGATACGTTATCACACGGGCGATAATACTTTGGTGATTCTCTATGCTTTGTGGGAAAAAGGTCTTTTATAAAATAGAGAATTGTCGGGGTGTTACACACATTCCCTCCTGCCTCTGTTGCTAGTCATCCCACCAGCCTAGCACACCACAACTTACTCACGCCTGACCTACTCACCTCTCCAGATGGCTCGTCAAACCCCGCGTCTGTTTTCTCTTCCTCTACTCCCAGTTCTGGCCCAGCTGAACCTTCATCTCCTGGCCCATTACCCTCCGTGTCTCTATCTGAACGTTATGGCCGAGGTTCCTCGGACTCTTCTAGAGTTCCTACCCACTGGATCTGTTGCTCCTAACTCTCCACCTTTGGGCTGTGGTCATCGAGTAAAGCAGCCCATTACATTATTGTGTGTTTATGTGGTGCATTCGGTAAACTTAGAAATCCCCCTTCTAGGTCCACTTCATGCTTCTGGTCCCTCAGGTTCTACTCCTAACCCTATAAATCACTTTGTGAATTGTGATAATTTTTCAATGCGCCATCATGCTTTTCTTGCAGTCGTTGATGCGAGTGTTGAGCCCAAAAGTTTTAAGAAGCTATGGAGTACTCTGGTTGGCGAGAGCCCATGCAAAAAGAAATCAGTGCTCTTGAGGATAATAAAACTTGGGTTATGACTACTCTTCCTCCTGGAAACAAAGCCTTGGGTTGAAAATGGGTGGATAAAATTAAATATAATTCTGACGACAGCGTTGAATGTTTCAAAGCTCGCTTGGTCATTCTTGGCAATCATCAGGAGGATGGGATCGATTATACTGAGACATTTGCTCTTGTGGCCAAGGTGGTTACTGTTCGCGCATTTCTTGCTGTTGTTGCTACTCAGTATTAGGAGGTGCATCAAATGGATGTTCATAATGCTTTCATGCATGGAGATCTTAACGAAGAGGTGTATATGAAACTTCCTCCACGTTTTAATCCTGATACTTTTGGTCAGGAATGTAAGTTACAGAAATCTCTTTATAGCCTTCGTCAAGCTCCTAGGTGTTGGTTTGCCAAGCTTGCAGCTTCCTTGCGCCAGTATGGTTTTTCTCACTCCTATTCTGATTACTCCCTTTTTAATTATTGTCGTGGAGGTGTTCGTCTGAATGTTCTTGTGTATGTCGATGATATCATTATTTCTGGGAATGACTCTGTTGCTCTTTCTTCTTTCCAAGCTTATCTTGGTGATTGTTTTCGCTTGAAAGATCTAGGTCCTCTGAAATACTTTCTTGTTATTGAGGTTGTGCACAACTCTGATGGTTTTTTCTTGTCTCAACGGAAGTATCCTCTTGATATCATTTCTAAGATTAGTTATTAAGGTGCTAAACCTGCTGATACCCCCTTTGGAGCGGAATCATACTTCGGCTCGTGCTGATGGCCCTTTGTATTCAGACACTTCCCAAAATCGATGTCTTGTGGGGCGTCTCATTTACCTGGCTTTTACGCATCCTGATATGGCATGTGTTGCTCATGTTCTTGCCCAATTTATGCATTAGCCTCGCCAACAACATTTGGAGGCCACTCTTCGTGTTGTCTGTTATCTCAAACGGTGTCCTCACCAAGGGATTGTTTTGTCTTCTGCTTGTGACCTACACTTGACTGCTTGATGTGATTCTGATTGGGCTAGTTGTCCCCTAACTCGTCGCTTCGTTACCGGTTGGATGGTGTTTCTTGGGTCTTCTTCCATCTCTTGGAAGACTCGGAAACAATATACTGTCTCTCGCTTTTCCACCGAAGCTGAATATAGCTCGATGGCTGACGTGACAGGTGAACTAAAATGATTAAGAGCTTTCCTTTGTAGTCTTGGTGTATTCCATTTTAGAGCTTGCTCTCTTTTCTATGATAGTAAATATGCTCTCTACATTGCTCTAATCCTGTTTTCCATGAGCGTACGAAGCACATAGAAGTTGATTGTCATTATATTCGTGATGCCATTCAAGCCGGTCTTGTTGCCACTGCACATATTTCCACTACGAAAGAACTTGCTGATCTTTTTACTAAAGCCCTTGGAACTCGACAATTTCTTTACTTACTTGGCAAGTTGGGAATTTGTAATCCCCATACTCCAACTTGAGAGGGGTGTTGGATTGTAAAAATATATATTGGGTTGTATATGTGTAGTTATTAAGCTTGGGCCCCTATTACTATATGTTGTATTGGTCCATGTATGTGAGGTAGCAAGATTAGGGTTGTATATCATATTCACTGCCAATGGCAAGCTAATACGAGATTGGACAAAACCTTAAACCCAAATCATCACAGTGTCGTAGCAGAATTTGATTCTAAATTTTTAATTTCATTTCTTAATATTAAAAAAATTATCAATTAAATTACATGTCATGTTACTATAGCAGTAGGAAACAACCATCACACGCAACTAGTTAAAATTAATTTAATATATGTTTTTAATTATATAATAAAAGTATATACTTCAATAAAATGCTCAAATAATAAATAAACGGACTATATATCTTTTGAGTATATTCTTGTATAATTGGATGAAGTTGCGGCACTTACATTTCTATCATAGCATCAAGAGTAATTGTTTTCGCTAGGTAGGCAGCCATGAGACAAGGATTGAATACGTATAATACCAACTGTTAGCACATACAATTTTCTTTAGTTAGCCATGCAGGAAAGTTATTATAAATTATAATCTTTATCTATCTAGAAATTAGGGGGGTAATGGGTATAAATGCCGACAATTGCCAATACTAGCAAACAAATACGTACTTCTAGGAATTAAGAAAGATACAAGATGAATAAAACCTGTTAAACACACAAAAATTTGAAATCAAATTTTTTGTCCCACAATTTATCTGCTACACGTGAGTAACTTGTGTATTAGATGTTGTATGAAAAAGTAACACATAAATAATACACAAATTGTGGGACGAAAAACTCAAACTCATTTTGATAGATTTTTTACTTTAAACTTTGTTGAATTAGAGATCACTTCGAAAAGCGGCCTAAATCTTAAGATTATAGTTTCAACCATATGCAAATTCCTCATTTTATTTATAGAAGTCATGTACAAATTCAAGTAAGTTTCAATAGTAAAGTTAAGCTTTACTCTCTCCAACTTGTTTCTGCTTAACTTAATTCATTTTTACTAACAAATGTGTAATAATTATGGTAATTTTGTTACAATAAATCATAGAAAGAAGATAGCAACATAATAATAATGATAGTAATTAAAATAATAATAAGTGGAGTATTAAACATTATAAGAAGAATGTATTTGCAGTATGTAATTAATTTACTTGTAATTTATAAAGTGTAGTGCTCCCCTCGCTTTCCCAAGTTCTACGATCACATTTCTTTTACTCCACCCATTTCTTTTTAATTTACTCACTTCACTTTGAGGGAGAACCAATGAGAAAGTACAAAAGTATGAGAGAAAAACTGAGAAGGTTGAGAGAAAAACTGAAAGTGAAAGAGAGAAATAAAAGGTGGACGACATGGGTGGAAAAAGAGGAGAAAGTAAATGTGACATGTTACTAAGAATAGAAAAATTAACAGCGTGTAAATTAAAAAGAAACAGACCGAAAAAGAAAAGTGTGTAGCTTAAAAGAAAAACGGAGGGAGTATATGTATTTTTGTTTTTTAGACTTCCGTCGTTTCATTCCTTATTTGGCGAAAAAAAAATTCTCTTTGATCTCCCATATCCCAATTGCCAATACACAATAACATGGAACCTACCTGCTGGCTATTTCTACGCTTTTGTTAAAAAAATTAAAAGACACATGAAGTGAACTTGTTTTTAAATCCTTCTAGGTTATTCTCGCAATAATAAGTTAATACTCCCTCCTTTTCTTTTTAATTTACTCATTTTACTTTGGGGAGAACTAAGGAGAAAGTCCAAAAGTATGAGAGAAAAACTGAGGAGGTACGGTGGAGAGAGAAACTAAAAAGTGGGTTAAAATATAAAAAAAGGGATGATATGGGTGGAAAAAGAGGAAAAACAGATAGGACATGTTACCAAGAATAGAAAAAGCAACAGTGTGTAGATTAAAAAGAAACGGATCAAAAAGGAAAGTGCGTAGATTAAAAAGAAACGGAGGAAGTATAACTTAGGAAACTAGAGAGAGTATTTGTTAACTGAAGAATATTCATAGAGTATAAAACTATTTTTGGGGGCCTCAACCATCAGCTTAAGCTTTTGGTTGATTTGGTCCTTTGACATTGTACCAGAGCCAACGTGACATAAAGGTCACGGCTTCAAATCTCATCCACCCCTCCTTTTTAAGTAAAATATCTAGCGCCAGGTGTGAGGGAGCCCTATGTTGCATTCACACTTCAAAGTTCAAGCTCAAAGGGCTCTTGCGTGAAGGGGCGTGATAGAGTATAAAACTATTTGTGGGGGCCTCAACCATCAACTTAAACTCTTGGTTGAGTTGATCCTTTAAAAGATGTCATCTGCATGACCGTTTGCTAACAAAGTGGGAATTGGAAGATTACAAAGCATTCTAGCTTTATGTAAAATTATGACCATTATGGTTTGGTCATGTTTCATGAAGCCAATAAAACTAACAGATGAGATAAATCTAAAATAAAATAGGCTAATGTCATAGATGCCGCATGGGGGTCGATTTGGTCAAAAAAAATAGTTTTGCTTAGCGATAATGTAATTATTTTGAGTAATTAAGAATGAAAATACAAATAATTATGAAGTAGTAACAATAATTAGTTAAATGTATGTAATTTACTTAACTGAACTTATTCTTTTCAAGTTGTTGAACTTAAATGTCATTTACTTAACTTTTTTTTATAATATATTAAAGTACCCCCTCTTTTTTTTTTTTTTTTTTTAGTTTTCTTGTTTTGATTGTGCGCATATGCTAATGCTCTTTTTTGACCTTAAATATCTTTCATTACATATTAGTCTAAATTATAAATGTTGAATATTAATAAAGTATTCAATGAGATTAATCAAACAAGACATTACATGAATCTATTTTATCTTATATATTGAAAAGAATTTAGAAGATTTTCTCGAATTGTAAATAATGTGAAGATTCTATGTGAGCAAATTAAAAAATATAGAGGGAGTATACATTTAGAAGAATATAACCCCTTTGTATTTTTTTTATGTTGCTCACTTTGAATCTCCCTATTTATGTTGTCACTGGGACTATAATCCCCATCTCTCTCTCTCTCTCATCCAATTCCCCTTATTTTTTGTAATAAAAAACATTGGTAGAGACCACTTTATCTATCCAATTGTTTATAAAAAAATTCAATTCATGAGACCATTTATTTTTAATCCCTTTATTATTAAAAAAGATCTAATTCTATATATATGTCCCGCTATCAACCTATGTGTACAACATCTTTCTCTTTTCCGGCCTTTCCTTAATATTTGTGCATGATATTAAGTGAAAAACTAAAAAAATACAGAATTCACTTAAGTTGATAAAAGTGTTCAATATACAGTCTAGATTAATATTCCATACGCATACGACCCAGGAGGCCGATGTAGGAATTTATGCCTTGAATCTGGTAAGAGGGCATGTTCGTCGGCTCCCCCGACCGGGAGGGGTCAACGTCTCAGCAGGTGCTCTAGGAGCAGGTCGCCCGATCGGGCGTCGTAGCGAACTACGACTTAGGCGATGGTCGCCCGATCGGGCCCGAGACTACTTTTGGCTTGGCGAGTACCGCCCGATCGGGCGGATTCCGTCCGACCCGATCGGGCGGAGGTTTAATGAGACGCGGGAACGCGTTTTTCGGGTTTGCTTATAAATAGGTTTTAAACCCAGTTTATTTAATTGACGATTAAGTCATTAATCACCTCTGTAATTCTGGTTATCCTTCTCATCAATAATATTATTCTCTCTCTGCCCGTGGATGTAGCCAACACTCCGTTGGTGAACCAGGTTAAATCTGTGTGTGATTATTCTTTGTTTTACATTCAATTATATGTTCTTTCTCACATCTGTCATAACAAATTGGTATCACGAGCTTTGTGTTCGATCCGGGTGAGAAAGATGTCTGGGATGAATGTGAAAATTGATAAATTCACTGGGAGAAACAGTTTCAGTCTGTGGCAAATCAAATGCGTGCTTTACTGAAGCAACAAGGGTTGTGGGCACCGTTGGAAAAGAAGTCATCGGATTCAGAAACCGCTGAGATGGCCGTTCTGGAGGAGAAGGCGCATTCAACAATTATGTTATGTCTTTCTGACGACATAATTACTGAAGTTGCGGAGCAGGAAACTGATGTTGGTCTGTGGTTGAAGTTAGAGAGTTTATACATGACGAAATCTCTAACCAACAAGTTGCTTTTGAAGCAACGTTTGTTCAGCTTGCGTATGCAGAAAGGTATGTCTCTGAGGGATCATCTAGATAAATTGAATACTATCTTGCTAGATCTTCGTAATATTGATGTTAAAGTAGATGATGAGGATGTTGCTTTAATTTTGTTAGTATCTTTGCCTTTATCGTATGAGAATTTTGTGGATTCTTTTATTGTTGGGAAAGATAGTCTGTCATTAGAAGAAGTAAGATCTGCTCTTCATACTAGAGAAGTCCGTCATCAGGCATCTGGTTCTAGTACAGAAAATCAGACATCTGGATTAGTTGTCATTGGGGGTAAGGGACAGGGAAAATCTGGTAAAAAGAAATCGAACCACAAAAATTCGAATTCTAAGGGTCCTAAACCTAATGATGTCTATAATTACTGTAAAGAGAAGGGGCATTGGAAAAATGAGTATTCTAAGAAAAAGAAACAGCAGTACAAGAATGAAGGTTCTGCTGCTCTGGCAGAAACTGATGGTAATTCTGAGGAAGATCAGGCTAACTTAGATGCCTAACTTAGTTGTTAATAATCAGTCACATTATAGGGATGTGTGGGTTCTTGATTCTGGGGCATCGTATCATATTAGTCCCTGCAGGGAGTGGTTTTCAACTTATGAGCAGATAGATGGGGGCGGTGTTTCTATGGCCAGCCGGTCGCTTGCAAAGTAGTTGGAATAGGCTCCATCAGATTGAGGACTCATGATGGTACATTCTGTACCTTGAACGAAGTTAGGCATGTTCCACTGATGACAAAGAATCTGATATCTTTGAGTCTTCTTGACAGTAGAGGTTTCAGTTTTCAAGGTGAAGGTGGAGTTATGAATGTCTACAAGGGTTCGAAGGTAGTTCGAAAGGTATTAAAAGGGTACCTTATATTTTCTTCAAGGTTCTATTGTGACGGAGTTACCGTTCGTTGCATGCATCATCCGAGGTTCCCGAGGAGGATATGACCAAGTTATGGCATAGGAGACTTGGACATATGGGTGAAAGGAGGATGCAAATTCTGTCAAAAAGGGATCTTCTGTGTGGGCACAAGGTGCAGGACTTAGAATTCTGTGAGCATTGTGTGTTCGGGAAGCTTCATCGCAGCAAGTTTCCAAAGGTTGTGCATACTACAAAGGGCACACTTGATTATATTCACTCTGATTGTTGGGGTCCTTCTCGAGTTGAGTTTATTGGAGGTTACATGTATTTTGTGTCGATGATCGATGATTATTCAAGGATGACTTGGGTAATTATGATGAAGCATAAAAGTGAGGCTTTCATGAACTTCAAGCAGTCGAAGGCTTTGGTGGAAAATCAAGCTGGAAGGAAGATCAAAAGACTGCAAACTGATAATGGTCTGGAATTTTGTTGGTCTGAGTTTAATGAGTTCTGCAAGAATAAAGGGATTGCACGCCATCATACCGTCGGGGAATACTCCACGGCGGAACCGGGGTAGCGTAACGCATGAATCGGACACTTGTTGGAGAGAGCGAGGTGCATGCTCTCTAATCTTTGGGTTACATAGAAGATTTTGGGCGAAGCGTAAAGTACGGCTTGCTACTATCCGATCAACCGTGGACCTCACACTGGTATTAACTGTAAAACACCTTATGAGGTGTGGTCTGGTAAGCCTGCAGATTATTCTCTGTTGAGAGTTTTCGGTTCTACTGTTTATTATCATGTAAGTGAGGGTAAATTAGAACCTAGAGCTAAGAAGGGTGTATTTGTAGGTTTTGGGAGTGGAGTTAAGGGCTATAGAATCTGGTCACCTTTTGAGAGTCGAGTTATACTTAGTAGAAGTGTAATATTTGATGAAAATTATATGCTTAACCCCACTGTGAAGTCTATGGTAGTGTCTGTTGGTAGTGATGTTGATAAGCAGGTGGAGCTGAAAGTCACTTATGATGGGAGTGAATTACAGCACCAAGGTGGAGAAGATCAACATGGTGCTACTGAATCTGAATCTTCTAGTCATCCATCTGCCTCATCTGAAGCACATCGAACTAGTATAGCACTTGATAGAGCTAGAAAAGTTGGTGTGGGACCTCCTAGGAGGTATGGTTTTGAGGACATGGTTGCTTATGCACTGCAGGTTGCTGAGGAGGTGGAGGTATATACTCATGAACCATCCACCTACAAAGAAGCTGTCTCAGGTAGTGAGTCTGCTCAATGGCTCGCTGCTATGGGAGATGAAATGGAGTCTCTGGATAAGAATCAAACTTGGGAGCTAGTCAAGCGTCCTAAGGAGAGAAAAATTGTCACCTGCAAATGGGTTTTCAAGAAGGAAGGGACCTCACCTTCTGAGGGGGTCAAGTATAAAGCTCGGGTTGTTGCAAGAGGGTTCACTCAAAGGGAAGGGGTTGACTATAATGAGATTTTTTCACCAGTGGTTAGACACACTTCCATCAGGGTGTTACTAGCAATAGTTGCACATCAGGATCTTGAACTTGAGCAACTAGATGTGAAAACAGCTTTCCTACATGGGGAGTTGGAAGAAGAGATTTATATGACTCAGCCAGATGGGTTCCAAGTTCCTGATAAAGAAGACTATGTTTGCAGACTGAAGAAGTCCTTGTATGGGCTAAAGCAGTCTCCTAGGCAGTGGTACAAAAGGTTTGACATCTATATGATTGAATTGGGTTACAACATGAGTCCATATGATTGTTGTGTGTACCACAACAAGCTGGATGATGAATCATGGATTTATTTGGTCCTATATATAGATGATATGCTTATAGCTGCAAAGTCCAAGCCTGATATTCAGAGGTTGAAGGGTCTTCTCAGTGCTGAGTTTGAGATGAAGGATTTGGGTGCTGCGAAAAAGATTTTAGGGATGGAGATTTATAGGGAAAGAGATCAGAGGAAGCTTTTCTAGTCACAGAAAGGCTACATTCAGAAGATTTTGTCATGGTTTGGCATGTCAACAGCTAAGTCTATAGATACTCCAAGTGCCTCCAATAATCATTTGTCTGTTGCTTTTGCACCCAAGTCCGCTGAGGAGAAGGAATACATGAGTAGGGTTCCCTATGTTAGTGCAGTAGGAAGTTTGATGTATGCTATGGTTTGCACTAGGTCGGATCTTGCACATGCAGTCAGTGTTGTTAGTAGGTTCATGGGTGATCCCGGTAAGGAGCATTGGCAGGCAGTCAAGAGGATTTTTTCGTTACCTTCGAGGTACGTCTGATGTTGTTCTCATCTATGGGAATGATACTCAGTGTTTAGTTACTGGTTATTCTGATTCTGATTATGCTGGGGATGTAGACAATAGAAGGTCCATGACTGGCTATGTATTTACTCTTGGTGGCTCTGTTGTTAGTTGGAAGGCAACTTTGCTGGCTACAGTTACTTTGTCTACTACTGAAGCAGAGTACATGGCATTGACAACAGCTGCTAAAGAGGGAATATGGTTAAAGGGGCTAGTTACTGATCTTGGTTTGCATCACGATCAGGTCGTTGTGTATTGTGACAGTTTGAGTGCAATATGCTTAGCCAAGGATCAAGTCCATCATGAAAGGACTAAGCACATTGATGTGAGATATCATTTTCTGAGGAGTGAGAAGAGGGTTAAGGTGAAGAAAGTAGGTATGTTGATAATCCTGCTGATATGTTCACTAAACCCGTTCCACATAGTAAGTTTCAACATTGTTTGAACTTGCTCAATGTTTGTGATTGTTGATTTCCCTTTGGGGCAAGTATGGGGTCTTTAGGGGCTAATTTGGTGTCCTTAAGGGACAAATCTGTTCTGGTTGTCTTTCAGGGCAAATTTGGCTGTAGGGAGAATCTGGGCATTGTGTTCAATGCATCTTTTATTTGTTTATCTGGTTCGTTGTGAGAGGATTCAAGTCAAGGTGGAGATTTGTAGGAATTTATGCCTTGAATCTGGTCAGAGGGCATGTTCGTCGGCTCGCCCGACCGGATCGGGCAGGCTCACCCGACCGGGCGGGGTCAACGTCTCAGCAGGTGCTCTAGGAGCAGGCCGCCCGATGGCATCGGGCGTGTTCGCCCGATCGGGCGTCGTAGCGAACTACGACTCGGGCGATGGTCGCCCGATTGGGCCCGAGACTACTTTTGGCTTGGCGAGTACCGCCGACCCGATTGGGCAGAGGTTTAATGAGACGCGGGAACGCGTTTTTCGGGTTTGATTATAAATAGGTTTTAAACTTAGTTTATTTAATTGACGATTAAGTCATTAATCACCTCTGTAATTCTGGTTATCCTTGTCAGTTGTCATCAATAATATTATTCTCTCTCTGCCCGTGGATGTAGCCAACACTCCGTTGGTGAACCACGTTAAATCTGTGTGTGATTATTCTTTGTTTTGCATTCAATATTTGTTCTTTCTCACATCTGACATAACAGCCGGAGTGTTCAATGTTTATCTTTTGCTACCGAAAAAGCAAACGTTAAGCTTTAGCTATAAGAAAAACAAACGTTTATCATTGTTATACGTTGGAAACCAACATAACTACATTTACTCCTTGGGTGGACTTAGGGATGACAATTGAGCGGGGCGGGTGTGAAGGATGGTGCCTTCATACCTGCATCCGCATAAAATTCCCATCCCCATCCCCGCCCCACCACCCATTGTGGGGGAAATTTCAGATCCATCCACTCCCCAACATGTACATATTTAAACCCATCCTCGACTCACTACCCGCATGGGTACCCGCACCCGCTTCGTACCCGCGTCGTACCCAATTCATCCCCGCTCCACCACTCGCATGGGTACTCGCACCCACTTCATACCCGCGTCATACCTACATATTTATATTTTGCAAGATAAAATTATAATAATATAAGTAAATAAATAGAATTTTAATAATAAATATGCGGGGTGGGCTGGGATGGGGCGGGGTGGGCTGGGGTGGGGCGGGGCGGGGTGGGGATAGCATAAAACGTACACCTGCTCCACCACCCATTGCGGGTACGATTTTAATCCCCATTCCCGCCCCATCCCCGCCACACTGCCATCCCTAGGTGGACTATCCAATTCTAATAGATCGTTAGAAAAATAATTGTTAATATTGAGTTGGATTCCACCTTACATTATATTATATTATATAGTGGGTGAATTACCCACTATGTCAACCAAGTTCTATCGATTTGAAACCGTTTAATTTGCATATGGATTTCTAGATTTTTTTTTTGTTTCATAGGGAAAGTGAGTCACTAATTCACTTTTCAGTTAAATTCCATTAATTAGCCTTTCCAGATAAGTCAACACTCAATACTACTATATTTCGTGAAAATATCATTATATCACTATCTATATTCTATTCTATGTTTGCATCAAATAAATATTCTATTCTATGTATCTTTAAAATAAATGATGCGAGTCGAGTTCGAGTTTGAGGTAGCTCGACGCATTAGCATTTTGAGTCGAGCTCGAGCTCACTCGAGTCGAGTTTTGGCAGATTTTTAACTGAACCAAACTTTGATCGAGAGATCTTGAGTAGCTTGCAAAGTCTCGTGTTAAAAGCAACCCTAAGGTAGAAAGTATGTTGAATTTAGGTATTTTGCTATAGATAATTGAGTATTCGAGTTTCTCACAAGTTTTCGAGTCGAGTAATATCGAGTTGCTCAACCTGACTCGCCAACATCCCGGTCGAACTCACTCAAGTCGAGCGTTTACCGAGTCGGTCTCCAGTAGCTCGCAATTTATCTCATCTCATTTACACACTAGTATGGAGTACCTAAAAAAAGCCTTAATTTCCTCAAATATTATGGAAGTGCTGGTTCAAATTTCACATGAAAAAGAGACTGGTGTAATACTCCCCCTTCTCCACAAAAAAGGGACCAAGTTCATGGTATTATTCTATATAGTGTATGCAAATGCAGGCACGATAGCATGTGGCATATTATAAATGATGGACTAAGTCAATATTGCATTATAAGTGGCTAGTGAATTTTGGGATGAACGTTAATTTGCTAGCGAATATTGAGACATCAGAAACGTATGATGTATCCTTGAAATTGTCATGAATACCTCTTAACTAAAGCAACCTGCATAGTGTTTATTTTATAAAATGCTACATTTGTGTAATTTATCCCCAAAGAATAGAGATCTTTGGTTTTTGGTTATGTATATCGCTACTAAAGGATGAGCAATTGAGCCTCAATGGGCACGTACTTAGTTAAATAGAAGGCCCAAGAGTATTAATTCTGCTGAATGCATCCGGTATACACAGTATGACACCGAATACTCAGTGTTTTCGCATACCAAAGCGTTTGGTTCAAATATTGGTGGTTTGGAATCAAGAATGAAACTAAAGTGGAAATATGGAATAAGTTTGGAACTTGATACCTAATACGGAATACCATGTGTTTGGTTTTATTTGGCCATTTGAGAATGATTTTTTTCTTTTATTTGATACCTAGAGGTATAGGTATGAGCCATACCCACCTCCCCCTTAGGTTTCTAAACCCCATAGCTTATGGGTTTTTAAATCTATCAATTTATTAAACAAATACTAGGTATGGGTTTTGCTCATTCTAAACCCCTACCTCATACCAGAATCATATGAACCAATCACTCGTGGATAATTGATCTAATTAGGTAGACAATCTTCTTTTCTATTTATCTTATTATCTCGTGTTTTATAGATTTGTGTACAGGCTCTAGTTATGGACAATTTTTGCTCATAATAATTTTTAATCTGATATATAATTATATTGAAATCAAAATTTCACCATTTTATTTATCTACACGACGTTATTTATTATATACCCTAATATTCGTACACCACATTGTTATTCTATACTCCATCCGTTTCATTTTAATTTACTTACTTCATTTTGGGGGAGAACCAAGGAGAAAGTGCAAAAGTATGAGAAAGAAACTGAAAAGGTGGAGAGAGAAATTGAAAAGTGAGAAAGAGAAATTAAAAAGTGGATGATATGGGTTGAAAAAGAGGAGAAAGTAGATGTGACATGTTACCAAAAATAGAAAAAGCAACAGTATGTAGATTAAAAAGAAACGGACCAAAAAGGAAAGTGTGTAGATTAAAAAGAAACGGAGGGAGTGTATAACATTATATTTATGAGGCATCATAACAGTATATAAATAGAATTTTAATAATATATATGCTGGGTGGGGCGGGGCGGGGCGGGGCGGGGTGGGGATTGCATAGAACGTACACCTACTCCACCACCCATTGCGGGTACGATTTTAATCCCCATTCCCGCCCTATCCCCGCCCCACTGCCATCCCTAGGTGGACTATCCAATTCTAATAGATTATTAGAAAAATAATTGTTAATATTGAGTTGGATTCCACCTTACATTATATTCTATTAATAGGGGGTGAATTACCCACTAGGTCAACCAATTTCTATCGATTTGAAACTGTTTAATTTGCATATGGATTTCTATTTTTTTTTTTTTTGGTTTCATAGGGAAAGTGAGTCACTGATTCACTTTTCAGTTAAATTCCATTAATTAGCCTTTCCAGATAAGTCAACACTCAATACTACTTTATTTCGTGAAAATATCATTATATCACTATCTATATTCTATCCTATGTTTGCATCAAATAAATATTCTATTCTATGTATCTTTAAAATAAATGATGCGAGTCGAGTTCGAGTTTGAGGTAGCTCGACTCATTAGCATTTCGAGTCGAGCTCGAGCTCACTCGAGTCGAGTTTTGGCAGATTTTTAACTGAACCAAATTTTGATCGAGAGATCTTGAGTAGCTTGCAAAGTCTCGTGTTAAAAGCAACCCTAAGGTAGAAAGTATGTTGAATTTAGGTATTTTGCTATAGATAATTGGGTATTCGAGCTTCTCACAAGTTTTCGAGTCGAGTAATATCGAGTTGCTCAACCTGACTCGCCAACATCCCGGTTGAACTCACTTAAGTCGAGCGTTTACCGAGTCGGTCTCCAGTAGCTCGCAATTTATCTCATCTCATTTACACGCTAGTATGGAGTACCTAAAAAAAGCCTTATTTTCCTCAAATATTATGGAAGTGCTGGTTCAAATTTCACATGAAAAAGAGACTGGTGTAATACTCCCCCTTCTCCACAAAAAAGGGACCAAGTTCATTCTATTATTCTATATAGTGTATGCAGGCACGATAGCATGTGGCATATTATAAATGATGGACTAAGTCAATATTGCATTATAAGTGGCTAGTGAATTTTGGGATGAACGGTAATTTGCTAGCGAATATTGAGACATCAGAAACGTATGATGTATCCTTGAAATTGTCATGAATACCTCGTAACTAAAGCAACCTGCATAGTGTTTATTTTATAAAGTGCTACATTTGGGTAATTTATTCCCTAAGAATAGAGATCTTTGGTTTTTGGTTATGTATATCGCTACTAAAGGATGAGCAATTGAGCCTCAATGGGCACGTACTTAGTTAATAGAACGCCCGACAGTATTAATTCTGCTGAATGCATCCGGTATACACAGTCTGACACCGAATACTATGTGTTTTTGCATACCAAAGCGTTTGGTTCATATATTGGTAAGGGTTTGGAATCAAGAATGAAACTAAGGTGGAAATATGGAATAAGTTTGGAACTTGATACCTAATACGGAATACCATGTGTTTGGTTTTATTTGGCCATTTGGGAATGAATTTTTTTGTTTTATTTGATACCTAGAGGTATAGGTATGAGCCATACGCACCTCCCCCTTGGGTTTCTAAACCCCATACCTTATGGGTTTTTAAATCTATCAATTTATTAAACAAATACTAGGTATGGGTTTTGCTCATTCTAAACCCCTACCTCATACCAGAATCATATGAACCAATCACTCATGGATAATTTATCTAATTAGGTAGACAATCTTCTTTTCTATTTATCTTATTATCTCGTGTTTTATAGATTTGTGTACAGACTCTAGTTATGGACAATTTTTGCTCATAATAATTTTTAATCTGATATATAATTATATTGAAATCAAAATTTCACCATTTTATTTATCTATGCGATGTTATTTATTATATACCCTAATATTCATACACCACATTGTTATTCGATACTCCATCCGTTTCATTTTAATTCACTCACTTCACTTTGGGGGAAACCAAAGTGAAAGTGCAAAAGTATGAGAGAGAAACTGAAAAGGTGGAGAGAGAAATTGAAAAGTGAAAGAGAAAAATTAAAAAGTGGATGACATGGGTTGAAAAAGAGGAGAAAGTATGTGTGACATGTTACCAAAAATAGAAAAAGCAACAGTTTGTAGATTAAAAAGACTCGAACCAAAACAAAAAGTGTGTAGATTAAAAAGAAACTGTTGGAGTATAGTATAACATTATATTTACGAGGCATTCTAACCCATTTGCTCTCAGAGATACAACCACTAATTGTTAAGCAAGAAAAAAGACGTTCACAGAGGCTATAAATTAGAAATCTCTACTAGCTAATGTTAGATTAACCAGCTTTTTTGACAAACTTTTACACATCCACGGTACTTCTTTGGTTACATTTGTTGTACATGCATTATACTAGTATCTGATAATCCATATGGTACCTCAAGTTCTTCTTTAATGTAGTTTGTTCCGTTTTGACTTTTAATACTATTCGCCACTTTAGTGTGACCATTATGCGTTATTTATACATAATGAAAAATATAGTTATGCTGGACCTCATCAGATTCGTCTCGATATAATATTATTTCAAAACATATAGTTTTTATAATTTTTATAATTAAAGATATTAAGGGTCAAAGTTGTGTGTTGGTAAATTTGCCAAATCGAAATAAAAATCAAGATGGATGTAAGAAAATAAGTCTGGCAATAACTTACACATGAAAGATACAAGGTTTTAATTACTTAGCCAAAAAAAAAAAAAAAACTTACACATGAAAGATACAAGGTTTTAATATATAAAATGTAGCTGGCAATATATATGCCTACTTTTTATATACACATCGACATGCATGCCTCTTAGGAATTACTTGCTACTCAATCACTAACATTTAATCATGTATACATGAATGCACTTCATGTATTCTTCAGTCATGTGAGCTAATCTAATGTCATTGCCGAAAGAAAATCAAGTAAATCACTGTCATTTTCTAATCGATTAATCGGTTTGAAATTTCATATATATTGAACATGTGAACTTACAATTATTCAAATTTAAACTAATAATGTTATATATATATATATATATATATATGGGAAGCTAATTAACCACTCAAAGTTGCAAACTACTTTCCTATTGTACATCAGTTAAATTTTAATATATAAAAAAACCAACTAATAATACTGAATGCAAATATGCAATATATAAAAACGAAATATGCCCTAATATATAATGGTATACGCTATTATGATTTCATGAACATAGTTTGGATAAGAGAAAAATCAATACGTTACTTACATTATTCAAGTTATGCCTTGCAGTTGAACCCAGTAGATTTATGCTGTCCAACGCAAGAATTAGACCAACCGTTGCTAATAACAACGTCATCAACACCGGCATCAAAGCCACCATGAAGAATGTTAAGAATCCCATTTTTGTGGCCAAAGTATTAAAAAGTCAAACAACCAATGGAATAAGATTAAACTGATGAATGAATTAGCATATGTATATGTATTTCTCCTGTACTTAGTAGTTGGAATACTGGGTGTGATCCTAGTTATTGCATATATATCAATATTATCAGTAATGTAGAAGGAAATGTTCTTCACCATGGCCAATTCAAAGACTAGCTTATGTGCTGATGACAATTCCTCATAAGCCTGTATTTATTTCCTTTTTGTTTATCTCAGATAAGTCGATAAGAGAACAAAATAATGGAAAAAAAGAGAGAAAAAAAATGAGAAAATGATGAAACTGATTTAAACAGATATATAATTATATTTTTTTTAAAAATAACAGTTGAAAATCTAGACATTGACATTTTCTGAAAACATAATATTTTGCTCTTTTTGGAAAAGGGTTATTTAATGTACTCGTACAGATAGTGCTACAAGTGTGGAGCATTGGAGTTAACACGCCCTTCTTCCTTGTCTACATTCATCATCTTCCACTGATCTATTCAGAGAGGAAGAGAATTATATTGGTTATCTTTATATTTTTTCTATTATATTGGCTACAACAGTACTTTTAATAATATGGGTTTTTTTGAGATTTGACCTAATAAAATACAAGTTTTGTAAAGAAGGACCTAATAATATTTTTTTTGTCTAAAAGGACCTTTTAAATATTTTCGATTGTGAAAAGGAACCAGTTTAAGAATTTTAGGCCAAAATTACCATATTTCGGCGTTGACTTTTTTTTTTTACCCCAATTGACTCTTTCAATGTTTTGATTATGTTTTACTTCATTCACTTTTCAACTTCTTCGAAACTACATTTGAAAGAAACTTTCCTCCCAACATCGAAAACTTGAAATCTCCATTGAAGCATCAACAAATTAGATCTTCTCCTACAACCTTCATCAAATCCAAGGTATGTTTTACTCTTCTAATTTTTCTCTCTCAATGTTTAAGGGTTTTTGAAATTTAGGGCTCCTATTACACGTTTTTCCCCAAATCGAGAATAGAAGAAGATCGAAGAAGATGAAAAGTGAATGAAGTGAGAGAAGATGAGCTGTAAAACAGAAACAAAACATTGAAAGAGTCAATTGGGGTAAAAAAAAAAAGTCAACGCCGAAATATGGAATTTTGGCCTGAAATTCTTAAACTGGTTCCTTTTCACAATCAGAAGTATTTTAATAGGTCCTTTTAGACAAAAATTCTTTTATTAGGTCATTCCCTACAAAACATGTATTTTATTAGGTTATTTCTGACAAAAAACCATAATATAAAGATAACCAATATAATTCTCTTGTGCTCTGAATAGATCAGTGGAGGGTGATGAATGTAGACAAGGAAGAAGGGCGTGTTAACTCCAATGCTCCACATTTGCTTTGCAATTTTTTTTATCCAAAGACGAGATTTAGTCAAATAATAAAAAGAATTAGCTAGTTCATCGCTTCACTATACCAAAAATTTTATTCTTTTATTTTAAGAAAAGAGTATGCTAAGGTTAAGAACTATTAGTAAGATCTAGATTGTGAAAATCTGATTTGTCTCAAGATATCTGGTACGTTATACGACGGGGAAGAGATTTTACAATACATAATCACTTTTTGCTTATATACACGTGGAATAGGGAGCAAAATCACTGACGTCCATTCTCTTGGACCAGGAAATTAATCGAAAGTATGACAATGATTCATCAACCCTTTAGTATACTGCTTACATGTTGCATCTACTGATCTACACCTATCTAAAGCTATATTTTAGCTATTCAGTCATTTGAAGGGCTTCAAACGAGTCAATCACTAGTTGCAAGAAGCTACAAATGAGAAAATAATTAAGCAAAGTGATAGAGTTATAGATCGATGAGCTGATGGTAGCTCTTTGTAGTTGAGAGTTACATGTTGGAAAATATATTGTATTCGGTATTATATGTATTATAGCCCTATATTTATTTTCATGGGCTTGTTGTATAGCTTGGGCTATTGCCTTTCTTGTGTTGACTTATAGGTTGTATACAAATTATTATTCACATAATACAAATCAAGGAAAATACTCAATTCTTAGCATGGTATAGGAGCCCTAGCAGCCTAGGAAAACTAACCTTCGTTTTGTTTTCTCTACCCTCAATCTCTTGTACCACCAGCATGTTCTTGGTTGTGATTGACCATGTTGGATGATAAAACACCTAAGACTGGCAACATTGATCCTTCCTCGCCAATTTTTCTCGGCTTCGACGACTAAGCCGACAATCTCATCACACATGTGGTTCTTAAAAGACATGGCCGTCTTGTACAATTTAGGGGCCCTATGCTAAATTAAATATGGGCCCCAAAAGGTACAAAAATTGTAAGCAAGCATGAATCACTATTAGAAATTGAGAAATGAAATTTTAAGCAAGCATGAACTCACTTTTAAAAATTGCTCAACTAATAACATGGATTATGTTGCTGCGGCATCAATTCCTTTCAACGAGGAGGTTCGTCCCTTGTGGTTGTACCTTGAGAAGCGCTTCTGTGTGGCCAATGGTCCTCGTTTCCAATAGTTGTGCGCCTCAATCATAGATTGCAAACAATCCAAGTCTATGTCGGTTGAGACATATTACACGACTTTCATGGGTCTCTATGACCAGCTTTATCGCCTTAAGCCACTGCACGCCTGTACTTGTGCTAAGTGCACATGTGATGTTGTTGGCAAATTCACCAAGGATCGTGAAGAGGAGCAACTTCACCAATTTTCTGATTGGTATTTATGATGATGTTTACGGCATGGTTCGATCGAATTTACTCTCTCCCCCTGATCTTAATCGGGCCTATCAAGCCTTCTTGCAAGAGGAATAATATCGCTCCATGAGTCATGGTAATGTCGTGGCTACCGAGGCCCACACCTTTGATCTTCAGGCTAATCGTCTAAGGTTGTCCTCCTCGCATAGACAAGTCGAAGCTCATCTGCACTCACTGCCACAAGTGAGCCCACGATGTTGGCATGTGCTTTCAATTGCACAAATAACCTGAAGGATGCAAGGAACGTTCTAGGTCCAAGGCTGTTGCCCCTGGCCGTAGTGCTGACTCCTCTGCTGCCCCTGATCGTCGGCATGCTGGGAGGTGCGTGCCGATGCAATCACTGACTCCCCGTCCTCTACTCCTTCGGCAGCATCTCCCTTCACCTCTACTGGCACAAATATTGCTGATTTGAGCCCCGAACAAGTCCAGGTTCTTTTAAGTATGATCAATACCGAAAAATCTTCGGCAGATCGCATAACGGTTGAGTCTTTCCCTTGTGCCTGGATTATTGACACAGGCGCGTCTCCCCAAGTTACGGGCAATCTTTCTTGTCTATTTGATGTTGTCCCTATTTCTGCTTGCCCTGTTTGTTTGCCGGATGGTCATAGTGTTGTGGCTACTATGTTGGGCCGTGTGCATCTTTCTTCTCAACTCACTCTTGAGAATGTTCTATTTGTCCCTCGCCTTTATTGCAACCTCATATCTGTTTCTCAGTTAATTGATCATTCCTCTTGCCTTGTCACATTCACTACCTCTTTATGTGCTATACAGTTCCTATCTTCGAGGAATCTGATTGGAGCGGGTGAGCGGCGATATGGACTCTATCATTTCCAGGGCATTTCTACGGTTCAAGCAGTTACGGTTCCTGGTTTGACAGACTTTTAGTTGTGGCATCGTCGGTTGGGTCCTCGGATCGTATTATCAAGTTAGTCCCTGCTATTAGTTCTAGCCCTTACAGGAATATAATTAAATAAAGCTTGTGTTGTCAATTCATGATTCTTTTCCTCTTAGTGATAATAAAGCCACTTGCATTTTTGAGTTTATTCATTTCGAAAAGTTGGGTCCTTATGGTACCCCTTCATCTTGTGATGCTACTTAATTTCTCACTCTTGTTAATGATTATTCTCGCGTTGTTTGGGTGTATTTATTGCATGATAAAAAGGAAGTCAATAAAGCTTTTCATTCTTTTCTTGCTATGGTTGAACGACAATTTGACACCAAAGTTTAGATGGTGAGGAGTGACAATGATACCGAGTTCAATTGCACGCTTTCATATTTTAATGATCATGGAATCCAGTTTAAAATTTCCTGTGTTCACACACCCTCAAAAAATAGTGAACGTAAGCACCAACATATTTGTATGTAGGTCGAGCTTTGATGTTTCAAACTAATTTGCCTCTTAGTTTTTGGGGAGAATGTATTTTTAGATGTTGTTCATGTCATTAATCGCACTATGTCTAGGATTCTAGATGGTAAAACTCTTTTTGAGGTTCTCTGTGGCAAACCTCATGACTATGATGCTTTAAGTGTCTTTTGGTGTTTATGTTTCGCTCATTACAAGAAAACCAAAGGAAATAAATTGGCCGCCGTAGCCGAAAATGTGTGTTTGTTGGGTATTCTAATGGCAAGAAGGGTTGGAATATGTATGATCTTGAAACACGAGATATTTTTCTTTCTCGTGATGTTCAGTTGCATGCGAACGAGTTCCCGTTTGCTACTATTTCTGATTCTTCTCATGATGCTCTTGTTCACAACAAGAATCCGCGTAAATACTGACTGCTTAAAATGGTAGGTGATTGTCTGAAAACAACCGGTAATCAGATTACCAAACACTAGGAAGTCTGTATGCATCAGTAGGTATTATGCTCGTCGGTAATTGAGATTTACGACTACCTAACAGTCGGCAAATTTACTGACTGCCCGTTAGTAGGTAAAAAGTGATAACACCGACCGCTACTTGGTATGTAATATTTGGCGTCAAAAACAAAAAAATTACGAATTTTGGGTTCATGGAATTGCAAATTTAGTATTGATAAGTGCATATTCTAACATAATTTAGTTGCATATTAGGGTGCATTTTGATGTAGTATTAGAGCATTTATAATGCATTTATGCATATTTAGGTCACTTTATATAAGCTACATTGCTTTCACGGGTTATTTGATCTTTTGATGTAATCTCATGTACTTTAGAATCCTTTTTAAGGACATGATGATTAAGGCACTTGGATTACCTTCAAAACGATATATCATGTCACTACAAGAAAAGGCTAAATCAACGATTGCTTCACTACGACGGCTATAATAACGGTCGTTATTATTGCACTCAGCGACTATTTTAACCCGTCGTTGCCACCGACTGTTTTAACGTGGACAGCGACGGATAAACAGTCGGTGTTTATCAGCGACTGTAAAAAACAGTCTTTGCTGTTATTATTTTAGATTTTAAATTTATTTTAGCTTAGGCGACTGTATTAAACTGTCGTTGATGAAAAATGAGATAAAATAAAGTTGGCCTCTTCATTCGATTTTATTTCAGCGACAAAAGGGAGAGCAAGGAGGGCGCGCGAATTGAAATAGAAGCCGAAGCCATTGAAGCTTCCCCCACCTTCCTCCAACGATCGGCGACAGGCCCTTATCTCTCTCCTTGCCGCCGGTAATGACTGAAGCTTAATGTTTCTATTTTGTTAAAGTTTTGTTACTCATCAAACCCTAATAATTGGGTTTTTGGGATATAGGTGGACCAACACCACCGTACGACGGCCGTCCGACTGTCGCCGCTTCTTATTCTGTCTCAATCTCTCTCCTCTTTCTTCTCTCTGCTACAACAACAACAATGGGTGGCAGCTTTCGTTGGGTTAGGCCCGGTTCTTTCTCTTTCTTTCTCCTCAAAATTTTCAATTTTTTCTCTATTCTTTCTCGTTTCAATCTTTTTTTATGCTGATTGATTTTATATATATAGATGATATGAAATTTTAGGTTTTGAACCGTAACTCCTCTGAGTTGGATCGCTCGATCATCTTCGCTTCGGACGGTTCGACTCGGTCGTATTCAACCTCAGGCACCTTCTCACCGTACCATCTATTGTAATGACCGTGATACCAATGCTTTAATCAAATTTATGGTTCTACTTTCTCTCTCCTCCTCTTTTTTATCAGTTTTTTTAAATTGCTTTTTGTATAATTTCCTGATATGAACTTTATAATTGCTGAAATTGTGATCATTTTTACATATTCTAGTTTTCGGTTATAATTTGTATTTTTGGTGGAAGGTTGATGTATTGGATACAGTTGAATAGAATGTATTAAGCTCTTTTTTATGTTGGTTGAGAATTTATGATATATATTGCTTTGAAATTTTCTAAATTGGCTTTTTTTTTTTTTTTACTAATGTATACGATCACAATGCGCCCTTATAAACCCTGGAATTGCTAACCTGGATCCGTGTTGGTCATACTTCCATAGTCTTGGGAACTAAAAAGTGGCGCTTGATAATGTGCTAGTTCCCACTTGATATAGCACGAAGTCGAGTATGCTTTACTTATCTTTCAATTTTTCCGTCTCCCTTTTATGGGTGGTTTTATAGATTGATTATGCTATGTTACAAACCCAATTAATTTGTTTTGATGATTTCTTCGCATTACTTCAGTTAGTGGCGGATGTATGTAGGTACATGGTGGGTCACGTGACCCACCATTATTAAAAAAAAGATTAAAGCAGTGAGAATGATATATGAAGAATACTGAAAATACAATGTAGTAAGGAAAAGGTTGTCCTAGTGGTAATCCTTGTCTCAACATAGGTACAACTCTTTTTTTCAAAGGTCATGGGTTTAAGCCCCATGTCTTCTACTTTTGTTCATAATTTCCTTTTTGATTTGCTTTTTATTTTCTTCTCTTTTGGATCAATTTTCTCTTTGACTTGTTTATCATTTCTTCTCTTTTAGTATCATCAAACATCATGCATGTCCATTTTCTCTTTGACTTATTTATCATTTCTCCTCTTTTGCATCAAACATCATGTCCATTTTTCTACCATATTTCTCACTCTTTCTTTTTTCCTATTGTTTATTGTTGCTTCCAATTCCTATAAGATTTAATAGTATGGAATAAAAAGATGTATATTCCTCACTTTCTCATTCAGTTTTATTATCATTTACTCGAGTAAAAAGATACATATTCCTCACTTTTTCTTTCAATTTTATTTCCATTTTCCAATTATCTATTGTTTATCCTAATTCCTATCCATTTTATATAATCTTGAGTAAAAAGATATATATTCCTCACTTTCTCATTCAATTTTATTTCCATATTCTAATTCATTATTGTTTTTCCTAATTCCTATCAGAGTTTTTTTATTATGGAGTAAAAAGTTAGTTTAACACTTCAATCTAATATTTGAAGTATTGAACCCACATGATGAAAATTTATTATAGAGTAAGTTTGAAAAAAATGGGTTTATTAAACGTACTTGGAATGATGGTGATCCACCATATCGAAAAAGCTGGATCCGCCACTGACTTCAGTTATTGTTGAATGTTAAGTGGCACTTGGAATATTGGACATTGAGTATGGTTTTGTAACCTCTTGCTGTCACTGTCTAGAGAAGCAAACAAAAGGTGATAGAAATTCACTTATAATGATTCTTGGAGGTTTAATATTCAAGTCGATGGTAATAATTAACCTTTATAAGCCAGAATTGTGGGGATTTGTAAATGTTAATGAACTCGATTGACAAATAATGTATGCTCTTCATTGAGTGGAGCATATGGGATGACCTTGCACCTAATGTTGTCTGCATTTCTTGTTTTTATGTTAGGTACTCTGTCTTATCCAAGGGCACTCAAAGACCATATGATACATGGATATCTAAGTTACTAAAAAACTAAGTTAATCTAGGTTTGTGTTTATATAAATTATCAGGACTAATAAGGGTCACCGAAGTTTAAGTTACAACTACAATAAGTTCATCTACGTCTAATTTAAGTGAAGAGACACCCCTAGTCAGTCATATGGATGAGGAATATATGGAAGAGTAATCATAAATTCTCAGGGAGGTCGAGATGGCTTAGGTGGAAGCCAAGCTCGCGAGAATTTGATTCCTAGGGAGCTTTTTCAGTCACCAAAACTACAAGAAAGCCAGATCCCTATCTCAGAGACACAGGGAGATGATTCATAGGCACATGACTTTGGTAACCACATACCGGAGACTCCGAACAGTCATATGGAGGAAGGTGAAGGGTCGAACCGTGCACCAAAAAAGGTTTTAAGCCCTACTGGATTGCGGTAAATTTGTAAGCTAATATATGCTTCATGATATTTGTACCAAATGATATTCACAATTCATGTATTTGTTTGGTTTTCAATTCAGGTTTGAAGATATCAAGGTTATTGGTTCCATCACTGACATTTTCCAGGGTCATTTTCGAAAACCTTGGTTCAATTACAGTGAGGTAGGCAATGCCACAAAGACGCATTGGTGGAACTCATTCACAATATGTATGAATCGAATTATGAAGAATGAAATTGATTGTATTAGTTTATTAATAACTTGGTTTAATGTTTGAATAAAGGGTCTTTACGAATGGGCTCCTGAGTTAGATGGCCGAGTAAGGAAGGCTTACAAGATGAAAGCTGCATATTGTCTGAGAGACTTGCGATACTGGGCACTTAAGAAAGCCAAAGAAAGGCCAAAATGGTTGGCGGAGACCATCTACGAAGCCATGAAGAAGAGCAATGAAGACCCCAAGTTTCTGTAAAAATCTGGAAAGGCGAAGAAGAACCGGAGAGGTGGCTCCCGGTCTAATCCAATTGAGCCGTCACACTTTCAGGGTTCTATTCGGTGGCACAACATGCTAGAAAGATGGTAAAAATGTTCCATATCTGCTACTTAGTTTAAATTACATGACATTTTCTGTATAAGTAAAAAATAAAGCGTTTGTTCAGCAATGTGTACAGGCAAAGAGTAGAGGATGAGTACTCCTTACTGCTCCCGAGTCGTTCTTGAAGACTCATTTTAAGGTTGTTCCTAAAAAAAGGAGAAATTACAGCAAACAAGAAAGGAAAGCAAATCTTAGTACATACTTCTAAACATATATTTAAGTTAGTTTTGATTGAAAATACAAAATATAGGCATGTTAGAACCAAATATAGGCCAATTTAGGCCATTTTACTTGAAAATGAATGAATATGAGTAGTTTGAAGTTAGTTTATGTTATAAACAACTCAAACATCATATATATACCTTGTTTCATGTCTTTATTAGTAGTTTTGATTGAAAATACAAAATATAGGCATGTTAGAACCAAATATAGGCAATTTTATCCCATTTTAGGCCATTTTTACTTGAAAATCAATGAATATGAGTAGCTTGAAGTTAGTTTAAATTTTAAATACCTCAAACATCATATATATACTTTGTTTCATGTATTTATTAGTTGTTTTGATTGAAAATACAAAATATAGGCATGTTAGAACCAAATATTGGCCATTTTAGGCCATTTTACTTGAAAATGAATGAATATGAGTAGTTTGAAGTTAGTTTAGGTAATAAACACCTCAAACGTCATATATATACTTTGTTTCATGTATTTATTAGTAGTTTTGATTGAAAATACAAAATATAGGCATGTTAGAACCAAATATAGGACATTTTAGCCCATTTTAGGCCATTTTACTTGAAAATGAATGAATATGAGTAGTTTGAAGTTAGTTTAAGTTATAAACACCTCAAACATCATATATATGCTTTGTTTCATGTGTTTAATAGTAGTTTTGATTGAAAATACAAAACATAGGCATGTTAGAACCAAATATAGGCCATTTTAGGCCATTTTACTTGAAAATTAATGAACATGAGTATTTTGAAGTTAGTTTATGTTATAAACAACTCAAACATCATATATATACTTTGTTTCATGTCTTTATTAGTAGTTTTGATTGAAAATACAAAATATAGGCATGCTAGAACCAAATATAGGCAATTTTAGCCCATTTTAGGTCATTTTTACTTGAAAATGAATGAATATGAGTAGTTTGAAGTTAGTTTAAGTTTTAAATACCTCAAACATCATATATATACTTTGTTTCATGTATTTATTAGTCGATTTGATAGAAAATACAAAATATAGGCATGTTAGAACCAAATATAGGCCATTTTACTTGAAAATGAATGTATATGAGTAGTTTGAAGTTAGTTTAGGTAATAAACACCTCAAAAGTCATATATATACTTTTTTTCATGTATTTATTAGTAGTTTTGATTGAAAATACAAAATATAGGCATGTTAGAACCAAATATAGGACATTTTAGCCCATTTTAGCCCATTTTAGGCCATTTTACTTGAAAATGAATGAATATGAGTAGTTTGAAGTTAGTTTAAGTTATAAACACCTCAAACATCGTATATATGCTTTGTTTCATGTGTTTAATAGTAGTTTTTGATTGAAAATACAAAATATAGGCATGTTAGAACCAAATATAGGCCATTTTAGCCCATTTTAGGCGATTTTACTTGAAAATGAATGAATATGAGTAGTTTGGAGCTAGTTTATGTTATAAACACCTCAAACATCATATATATACTTTGTTTCATGTATTTTTAGTAGTTTTGATTGAAAATACGAAATATAGGCATGTTTGAACCAAGCAACGCAAATATAGTTTGTTTGGTGTGTCACATAGTAGTTTTTACTTGAAAATGCATGAATATGAGTACATTTAACCAAATGCAGGAGACATACAACAAGAAGCTGGATGATTGTACCACTCAAGGGTCACAATCGAACCCTGATATCTAGTATTGAAACACAGTTGGTGGGAGGAATAGAGGAAAAGTGTAGGGGTTGGGTCAGGGAGATCATTTGTACTACAACTCTTCATCTAGGCGAGGAGATGGCTCTTCACAACCATACATTTTTTCTTAGCTTGAGGCGCAGGTGGAGGCAAAGGTCACTGCACGGATGGAAGAGGTGGAGGCAAAGGTCGCAGCACGGTTGGAAGAGTCAAACCTGGGCAACCTGCAGGAAATGATGAGGAACATGTCTAGTTTTAGCCACATGTTCTCAGGTTACAACACAGGCCCCCTCCACAACGCAGACCAGAAGATGACCCAGGGTTTGGTGGTGGCAGTAGTGCTGCACAGACGCCCGTGACATTGTAGTTTATTTGGTTTTGGCAACTAGGTAACTAACTTTAGACTTATAGTTTCTATATAGTTAGTCTAACTATATGCATTTAGTGTCTATATTTATCGGCATCTAGCTTTGTTTCTAGATGTGTCGGTATATTTTTTTGTAACCCGACTTTAACTTTATTTCCCGACACCGGGATCTATTTTGTGTACATATATATAATCTAGGTAGTTTGGCTAACTATAGACATTTAGTGTCTATATTTATCGGCATCTAGCTTATAAGTTTCTAGAATTGTCGACATATATTTTTGTAGAATCCGACTTGTACTTTATTTCCTGACACCAGGATCTATTTTGTGTACATAATTTTAATCTATTTCATGTAATTATATAAGTATCTACGCATATTGTAATATATATTAAAATTGCATATTTTTTTAGTTGAAAATATTGAATGCGATGGAGGAACAGGTTTAGTGTAGTATATTTAGGTGCAACCGTGCAGGTACATGTTTAATTATAATTTGGAACATTATTACTCATCTAACTAATGTAATTTAAAAAAACAACGACGGCTAAACAATAGTTGTAAAAGAAAGTAATGCTGCCACGAATGTAAAAGGCAAAAACTGCTAGTAAAAACTAGCGACTGATTTATACCGTTGTTGAATCAACGACTGTTTTAAACCGTCGTTAACACAACGACTGTTTTAAACCGTCGTTGAATTAACGTCTGTTAAGAATCGTAGTTGTTTCAGCGACAGCTCTAACCAGTAGGTGACATATACTCAACGTTGGTATTCAAAACAGTCGCTGATAAGAAAGAAAACCGTCGTTGATATTGGTACCGACGGCCTGACGGTCGTTGATTCTTCAATCAACGACCATCGATGCAACGACTGTCAGTCAACGATTGTTGACCGTCGTTGATTGGTCCAGCAACTTTTTTCGAGTGTGTCAGCGACGGTTCTAAGCGGTCGTTCATATCGTCTTTTCTTGTAGTGTGTGTCCAAAATGGATTGGAATTGAAGAAGATACTAATGGCTTTGTGTACTTGTGCGAAATATGACATCTCTTCACCATTTTGATCATAAGTTTTGACAAAAAACTGATAATGAGATAATTCCAACTGGGTTGGGAACTAGCCTTGAAGAGCTTTCCTTCGATATATTACATGCGTCAAATAAAATTCTAGATCAAAAGTTATAGCTGTTTGAAGTTGAGATGAAGAATATGACGATTACAGGACAACACGCCCGTGTCCATTTTGACACGTCCATGTCGCTCTGATTTCTTCAAGGCAGTAGCTTATTTTTGTGTACTACTCCCTCCGTCCCAGAAAGATCTGAACACTTGTTGGGACACATAGTTTAAGGTGATAAGTTGTGGTGTGGTTATCAAATGTTATTTTATTTAAAAAGTAGATGTGATAGGAGTTGGTGGGGTATTTTTTATTAGATGAGAGAGAAAGCTGGGTAACTTTTATTGATAAAATTAAGAGTGTGGGGCCAAAGATGTATAAAAGAAATAATATATTAATAGTGGGACCATGCCAAGAATGGAAGTGTTCAAACTAATTTGGGACAAACATAAAAGGAAAGTGTTCAGACTATTCTGGGACGGAGGTAGTAGATTTTAGGTCAACAAGTCCGTGTCATTATTGACACGTCCGTGTTGGTCTGCTCCATGACGCGTTTTGTTATGTCGGTTTTATTATTTTAGGAAGTTATAAATACTCTTTTATTTGTTTGATAACTAGGGAGAGAGTTTTATTGTATGCACTTTTTACAGTTTTTAGAGAGAAGTTAGAGAGAGAAACTTGTTGATCTTAATTGTTCTTCAAGACTCTACCTTTCTTCCATCAATTAAAGTATTTATTTCCTCCTTCTTTTCCCTTTGTTTTCTATTATGAATTATAATTATTCTTCTCTAACTTATTTATTAATTTCAATTATGCTTGAGTTGTTCTTTTATATATTGTTAAGTTGATACCTAGTATGAATTAATTCATGATTATTTCTTTAAATTCCCAAATTAATTGTTTAATTGTTCTTGCTTAATATATTGTGCATATTCCAATACTAGATGAGGGATAATTAGTATTGTTATTATTCCATTGTCTTGATCACAACGGGAGTTGGGTTTTGACGGATTTGGGTATTTTACTTAAGAACATGAAATTCTCCACGGGAGTAGGTAGAATGGATTGTTAGGAAGTTAGAGAGCCGCGTTTAATGTCTTTAATTTGCATGATTCCACTGGAGTAGGCTTGAGTGCATATTAGAGAAGCCATAGATACTCGGGAGACGTTTATGGTATTTTATAGGGTGTACTTTTTCTTGTGAACATTCAATTGACTAGTTTAGGGTAGGAATTATTATTATACTAATTCATGCTAGTAGGGATACTTAACTCTAGAGTCTTTTATTTTGATATTGATTAGTATAGTTTATTCGACCATTATTCTTGATATTAATCTCCTTTAGTCTTACCATTATTTAAGGGCTAATCATAGAACAACTTTCTCTCTGTGTGATCGACCCTGACTTACCCTACTACATAGTTAGGAGGTTAGTTAGGTTATTTATTTTTGTTAGGTGGACGACACGCCTATCAAATTTTGGCGCCGTTTATCGGGGAGATGGTTTGTTTTATTTAGCTTTTATTGCTGGTGAGACTAGATTGTATATATTAATTACTATTTTTTTTCTCCTTTCTTTTGTGAAAAGATTTTGGGAAATTCTACATGGTGGCCTCTTATTTTGGGTTTCTCTACTTGGTAGCAGGCCAAAAAAAAATTTATACCAAGTGACCACCTACTTAGGCTAATTATACTTAGTGACCTTAATTCACTTAAAACCTAGCTAACCCATCATTTAAAGTAAATTTACTAACCTACCCCCTTATTTAATTACCCTACTTTGGCATATTGTTTCCTTGCTCGATGGTTACCATAGCCTCACTTTTCTTCCTTGGTATTTGTTTTTTCAATTTGAATTTTTTGGAGATTAATTCTTTTTTCAATTTGTTGATTAACATTAATTGATGAATATTGATTGTTCTCCGCTATAGATAGCTTTTGTTTGATATATGAACACTGATTGATTAATATTGATTATTTTCTCTTATATATAAGCTTGATGATGAACACCGTGAATATTTAGATATGCGAACGGAAATTCGTTTGTTTGTGGACAAATTACTATTTACGGAAAAAATTGTTTGGAGTATATTGTATTGATTACCAAAGGAACATTTGGTTTACGTTTGATATATATATCGATATTTTTTGAAGTTTTTGGAATTTTTGTTGTTAAGTGGATAGTAATTGCATCATCAGCTATGATTGTGAGGATTCCTTTTCTTCCATGGCTACTGTTGCAGCTTCACAACTTAAAAAATATTGGCGAGGTGTTCACTAAATGTATGTTGTTAATACTTCCATCATCATATACATGTAGAATGTGCTGGTGATTTTTTTTCTATAATTCTAAGCGTATAAGGTATAACAGATGAATTAGGGTAATTAACTAAGGGGGTAGGTTAATAATTTTACTTAAAATGATGGGTTAGCTAGGTTTTAAGTGAATTAAGGCCACTAAGTAGAATTAGCCAAAGTAGGAGGTCACTTAGTACAAATTTTTTTTTGGTCTGCCACCAAATAGAAAAACCCAAAGTAGGATGCCACCATGTAGAATTTCCCAAAGATTTTTTTTCTTTTTTCGTATCATGGAGTCATATAATTATTATGATGGGAATAATTCTTTTGATATGCAACATAATCATAATTCTTGTGGTTCTCATGTTTATAGTTTTGATGAATCATATCAAAAATCTCCCAATTTTTGCATGAGATCTTATGAATTACCATATATGTTCAGTGAACCCCAAATTCATGCTAGTAATTCTAGAGCAATTTTTTCTTTTCCTCAATATGAGAATGAAGTGTTTTGGAAATACTATCATAGACTTGGTGATTTTATTGGTTCTAATCATGGAATTGAATTATGGGATATGTGCCTAGTGATTTATGAGGGGTTAAATGAAGAAACTAGGATGGTGGTATAATCTATGTCTAATGGAGGATTTCTATTTCAATCTCCTGATTACTGTTGGGATTTAATTGAGTGGTTGGCTAGGGATACTTATGAGTAGGAGATGCCTTTATCAGCTAGACTAATTCCACTAGTGTAAAAAACAGCTTTTGCTACTTATCAAATGCTTTGGTTGACTAATCAACCCGAGCATTGGTGATAATTTTAGTAAAAAAATTTCACAAATGCTCGTGTTGATTAGTCAACCGGAGGATTTGATGTCAAATGCTCCGGTTGACTAATCAACACGAGCATTTGTGACTAAATGCTCCGGTTGACTAATCAACACGAGCATTTGTGACTAAATGCTCCGGTTAATCAACGGAGCACTTGGATTGTTAGGCGCGAGTTTTATTTCTTTTGGTGAAATTCCCCCCTGCTAATTTAATCAAATATTTGACCCTATAGTTTAGTAGACCCCTCTCTATCAATCCTAAGTCGCCCCTCCCACACAAGTCCTTCGCATCCTCCCCCACTTAGTCCTCCTCTATCGTCCCTCCCTCCCTCCCAAATCCTTCGCATCCTCCCCCACTGATCAGCCGTCCTCCATCGCCCCTCCCTCCCTCCCAAGTCCTTCGCTTCCTCCCAAGTCAGTCCTTCGCTTCATAGAGTTAAACATCGCTAGTCCCTCGTAACTCGCTTCGCTTTCTCCACCGGAGTTCGATTGGAACTCGCTTCGCTCAAGTCCCTGGCCGTAATTCGAAGTCTACCGTAGTTCGTAACAGAAGCCCTAATTCCAGAGAAAAATTGTTTGCTCAGGTTATTGTATCGCTGCTGCTTCCATCCCAGTCAAGATCCCTCAGGTTTCTTTCTTTCTCTCTCCAAAATTTTATGTGAAAAACCCTAATTTAGCAATTTTCAATGTGCTTCTAATTCATTAAATTGCGCTAGTTTGCATAATTCATTTAATCTATTTGCTACCTGTTCCTCTGAATTCCTTATTTTTTTCTTTCTATAAATGCAATTATTCACGGTAATAAGAGTCAATTTTTAGTCTTTATAGTTGTTGCCAATTTTGTTGATTATGGCGGATTTGAATTAGAGTGCTTTTTCATTGCCATTAATTGAAATTTGAATTTTCGGATTGGTGAATTAATGGCTAATTCCAACCGTATACTCCTTCAGGCTCGAATTCGCTAGCGCACTTGAATCAGTTTGTTGCATTCGAATTAGTCTGGCACATACTCCTTCAGGTTCGAATTTGATGTCAATTTCCCTAACTCCTTCCGGTTCAATTTTATCATAATTTCTAGGTTTTCCTGAATTACTCAAAATAATTCTAGGGTTTAATTTAATTAATTTCCTCAATCATTTTTCAAACTCAATTCTAGTGGGATGCTTTTAGCATGGCATACCCCAAATTTGAAACTTGGTAGTAGTTTTGCGTGAATTGTGACTAGTTTTGGTGATTTTTTTACATTAAATATGGGAGTATGACAATACTGCTCTTTCTTTTATGGGTTATACCAGTCACTGAGCAATATCAAGATGCCGTCATTCCTTTTTATAATTCTGTGCAAGATCCAAGTTTTGTTTCCTTTGATTATTCTTAGGGTGTGAACAAGACTTATCATACTTTATCGGAACTTTTTGAAACTTGTCGTATTGAAACTATTCTTAGGGTGTGATAGACTACTTATTTTGTCAACTAAAGTCGTTGCTAATATCAATCCTCTCTTTTTGGTTATAATGCTTTGGGTGCCTACATATCTTACACCCCGTCTGTGTCTACTTGCTCCCGCGCGCGCTCTCTCTCTCTCAGTCTCCCACACGTTAGTAGTGCTCCCTCTTACTCTTATGTAAAATTAGTTAGCATCTTTGTACAAATGATTTACTTATATGTTAATTTTGAATCATTAAGAATGCTTTAAGAATCAAGGACTGAACTTTATTCAAAAGTTTGTTTTGTTATGCACAAAATAAAGTATCATCATAATCATATGCCTAGATACCCATCCAAGACTTACTCATTAGGTGGCAAATGTATGTTTTCTTTTTGTTTCTATGGAAAATCACGGTTACTCATTTCCCTAATTCGTTCTCTGGGTGCATATGTAGATAAGTAATGTCCTACATTGTGTACTTGGAGAACTGTAGGGAAATGTTGTCGGATTTTCCATATAATCGAGAAGTTGACATACATTTACTAGTGGGATTAGACGTCCAAAGATGGGTTAGGTTGGAGTGATAAGGACCTTTAAAAGACATGCATATATTCATGCTATAATTTTTTTTTAAATTTGTATGTTTAATGCTTAAATGATTGACAATGTGTTATTATGTTTGTTTAATTAGTCGTTAGAGGTCGGTTTGGATGGCGAGAGATCGTTCGTGGATGTATGGTAACATTGATTCGTCGAAATTTGTGGATGGGGTACTGGAATTTTGTTTAGCTGCCTTAAAACATCACGCTAGACGGGGGAATAGGGATTTTATTGTCCTTGTGTCAAGTGTAATAATAAGTTCAAAGTCAATGGTATTGAATTGCTTAGGGTGCATTTACTTCGTAATGGGTTTAGGCCTGAATACCATGTGTGGATTTGGCATGGTGAGGAGGGAGTGTATAAAGGGAATTCTTGTGCAAATGATGTCCATGAGCAAGAAGACGTGACTTATGCATTTGAAGAAATGGAGTATGATAATGAGGACGAGACTGATGAAGATGACAATGATCATGTGGATGAGATGATGGATGGTGTCAAGGATGATTTAGGACAACATTCTCGTGTTTTTGAGTCTTTGACAGAGGCAGGTCAAAAGCCACTTTATCCTGGTTGTAAAAAATTTACCAAAATTTCTGCCTGTTGACACTTTTCAACATTAAGTCAAGGGAAATTGGACCGATATTAGTTTCACTTCCCTGTTAGAAGTGTTAAGTGAGATGCTTCCCGATGGCAATGAACTTCCAAAGTCGACCTATTATGCTAGAAAACTTATGTGTCCCTTTGGCTTAGAGTACAAGAAGATACATGCTTGTCCAAATGACTGCGTGTTATATATGAATATGACAATTTCGATGAATGTCCACGATGCGGGAAGTCACGTTACAAGCGTAAAGGGGCTTGATAGGCGTGTCGCACACCTAACAAAAATAAATAACCTAACTAATCCTCCTAACTATGTAGTAGGTAAGTCAGAGTCGATCCCACAGAGAGAAAGTTGTTCTATGATTAGCCCTTAAATAATGGTAAGACTAAAGGAAATTAATATCAAGAATAATGGTCGTCGAATCAACTAAACTAATCAATCTATAAAAATAAAAGACTCTAGAGTTAAGTATCCCCACTAGCATGAATTAGTACAATAATAATTTCTACCCCAAACTAGTCAATTAAATGTTCACAAGGAAAAGTACACCCTATAAAATACCATAAACCTCTCCCGAGTATCTATGGCTTCTCTAATATGCACTCAAGCCTACTCTCGTGGAATCATGCAAATTATAGACATTAAACGCGACACTCTAGCTTCCTAACAATCCATTCTACCTACTCCCGTGGAGAACTTCATGTCCTTAATTGAATTACCCAAATCCGTCAAAATCCAACTCCCGTTGTGATCAAGATAATGGAATCATAACAATACTAGTTATCCCTAATATAGTATTGAAATATGCACAGTCAATTAAGCAAGAACAATTAAACAATTAATTTGGGAGTTTAAAGAAATAATCATGAATTAATTCATACTAGGCTTCAACTTAACCATAGATAAAAGAACTACTCAAGCATAATTGAAATAAATAACGAAACTAGAGAATAATAATTAAAATTCATAATAATAAACAAAGAGAAAAGAAGAAGAAAATAGATACTTCAATTAATGGAAGAAAGGTAGAGTCTTGGAGAACCTGCTACTACATAAATATCCTACGACAGAAAACCTACTGCCTCGAAGAAATTAGAGTGACACGGACGTGTCATAAGTGACACGGACGTGCTGTCCTGTAACCGTCAGATTCTTCAGCTCAACTTCAAACAACTATAACTTTTGATCCAGAACTTTGTTTCGCACATATAATATATTGTTGGACAGCTCTTCAAGTCTAATTTTCAACCCAGTTAGAATAACCTCATTTTAGTTTTCGCATCAAAAGTTATGAGTAAAATGGTGCAGAGGTGTCATTTTTGGCACAAGTACACAAAGTCCTTTGTATCTTCTTCAATTCCAATCCGTTTTGGGCACATGGTATATCGTTTTGAAGGTCATACAAGTGCCTTAATCATCATATCCTCAAAAAGGAGTCCAAAGTACCTGAGATTACATCAAAAGACCAAACAACCCGTGAAAGCAATGTAGCTTATAAAAAGTGACCTAAATATACATGAAAATACACACTAATATGCAACTAAATTATGTTAGAATATGCACTTACCAGGACTGAAGATACGAAAAGGCCCCCAGCTAAGGTGTTGTGATATCTGCAAATAATACCTAGATTCAAGCTGTTGTTTTCCATAAAAAACGATGCAAAAAATCTGAGGTGGCATGCAGACGGAAGGAAGAAAGATAGTTTGTTGAAGCCTTCGGCAGATTCTCCTAAGTGGAAGAGTATTAATAGGTTCCATAAGGCATTTGGGGATGAAGATCGTAATTTGAGGCTTGGGCTATGTACACATGGGATGAATCCATTCGGAAGTATGAGCTCTTTGCATAGTACATGGCCTTTGCTTTTAGTTATATATAACTTGCCTCCTTGGTTGTGCATGAAACGCAAGTGCATGATGTTGTCTCTACTAATCTCTGGTCCTAAACAGCCCGGAAATGACATAGATGTCTATCTTGCACCACTTAGATGATCTCAAAAAGATATGGGATGAAGGGGTTTCTGTGTTTGATGCTCATGCTAATGAGATGTTCACCTTGCGTGCAATGCTTTTCTGCACCATTAACGATTTCCCGGCGTACGACAACTTATCCGGGTATAAGAATAGAGGTAAGAAAGCATGTCCGATATGTATGGATGACATAGAATCCATATTCATTCCTAATTGCAAACATGTCTACATGCCCTACCGAAAGTTCTTACGACCCGACCACCCTTTTCGTAAGAAGAAGAAGGCATTTTATGGGTCTGTTGAAGAGGGTGTAGCTCGTAGACCATTGACTGGTAAAGAGGTTTATGAGCAAGGAAAGGGTGTTGAAACGATCTTTGGTAAAACAATGAAAGAGAAGAAATGTTATGGAAAAAGGAGTCTGTCTTTTGGTCATTTCCCTACTGGAAAGACCTATAGGTTAGACATTGCCTCGACGTCATGCATATAGAAAAAAATGTATGCGATGCTATTCTTGCGACGCTTATGAATATTCCCAATAAGACAAAGGATAATAAGGCCTCACGATTGGACTTGAAAGAGAAAGGAGTTCGGCCATAATTGTGGCCTCCGGACAAGAAAGGTAAGAAGAGGAAGACATATGAAAAAGAAACAAATCATGAGGAAGACAAGGAAGGGGAAAAAATCCGAAGAAAACATAAATCTTGAGAAAGTTAAGGTTAAAAGAACAAGAAAAAAGTTGACAATAAGAATTATTTGCCTCCAGCTTGCTATACGTTGTCCAAGGAAGAGAAGCGGGTTTTTTGTGAGCCTTTGTATGGCATTAAGGTTCCATCGGGGTACTCATATAATATGAAAAGATTTGTATCTTTGAATGGCGAGTTGAAACTAGGGTTTATGAAATCTCATGATTGCCATGTTATGATGCAAGTATTTTTACCGATTGCTATTTGTACGATACTACCAAAACATATGAGGTATGCTATACTGAACTATGCTCATTTTTTAACACGATATTGATAGGCTGTCGTACACCTGTCAAAAATAATTCCTGCAAAACCTTCTAACAATGTAGTAGGGTAAGTAGGGTCGAATCCACAGAGAGATGGTTGTTTTAATCTAGCTTATAATGCATGGAGAAACTAAACAAGATCAGGAATAATGAATTAAAGTTCTAAACTAATCAAACTACGAAAATCAAGCTAAAAAGGATCTAGGGCAATGGTTCACCATGTTCATAACTATAATCTATCAAAATATCATCAATGATTCAATTAATCAGATATCTAGAGCACGTGTTAATCCTACGGTCGGGCCTTAACGCTCTCAAATCAACATATGCTAGTACGGTCGCTCAACATAATCAGATTTGCTAATTGTAGGTAAGCATCTAAAGAGTACTATCTCTCGATCTATGACTCGATATTAGCAATATTTAATCAGACAATTGATCAGATTGCAAGATTAACAATAAAAACACTAATCAATTAGAGATATCAATAACTAATCAAACCATTAATAAATATCAATCAAGAATCATAGCATATAAACATGGATTCCCAAACCCTAGAATATAAACTACTCAATCATGAAATAAATAAAGAAATTTAAATCTACAAAGAAAAGCATGATCAAAGAAATCAATGAAAGAAAAGAGATGAAAATTATAAACTCATGAATTAATGAAGAAAAGAGAAACTAGGGTTTGCCATAAAAAACGTCAGAAAAGGAAGAGCCTCCTTTGGGAAGAGAGAGAAGACCTATTTATAGTTTTTACAAAACCGGCTAAAAAAAGGCAAATAAACCCGTCTCGAGAAACCGCCCGGTTGACCGGGCGAAATCCGCCCGGTCGGGCGACGGTGATTGAGGAACTACGACAGAAAAGCAAATCCGCCCGGTCAACCGGGCGAGAAAGGAGCCAAAATCGCTTGCGCGCCCGACCAAGCGGGCTCGCCCGGTGACCGGGCGGATTTGCTTTTCTGTCGTAGTTCCTCAATCACCGTCGCCCGACCGGGCGGTTTCTCGAGACGGGTTTATTTGCCTTTTTTTAGCCGGTTTTGTAAAAACTATAAATAGGTCTTCTCTCTCTCCCCAAAGGAGGCTCTTCCTTTTCTGACGTTTTTCATGGCAAACCCTAGTTTCTCTTTTCTTCATTAATTCATGAGTTTATAATTTTCATCTCTTTTCTTTCATTGATTTCTTTGATCATGCTTTTCTTTGTAGATTTAAATTTCTTTATTTATTTCATGATTGAGTAGTTTATATTCTAGGGTTTGGGAATCCATGTTTATATGCTATGATTCTTGATTGATATTTATTAATGGTTTGATTAGTTATTGATATCTCTAATTGATTAGTGTTTTTATTGTTAATCTTGCAATCTGATCAATTGTCTGATTAAATATTGCTAATATCGAGTCATAGATCGAGAGATAGTACTCTTTAGATGCTTACCTACAATTAGCAAATCTGATTATGTTGAGCGACCGTACTAGCATATGTTGATTTGAGAGCGTTAAGGCCCGACCGTAGGATTAACACGTGCTCTAGATATCTGATTAATTGAATCATTGATGATATTTTGATAGATTATAGTTATGAACATGGTGAACCATTGCCCTAGATCCTTTTTAGCTTGATTTTCGTAGTTTGATTAGTTTAGAACTTTAATCCATTATTCCTGATCTTGTTTAGTTTCTCCATGCATTATAAGCTAGATTAAAACAACCATCTCTCTGTGGATTCGACCCTACTTACCCTACTACATTGTTAGAAGGTTTTGCGAGAATTATTTTTGACGGTGTACGATGGACTTTATCAAATTTTGGCGCCGTTGCCGGGGAGAAAGTATAGTTTTATTTAGTTTTTATTATTTGGTGAGACTAAACTGTATATATATATAATTTTTTTTTCTTTTTCCCTTTTGTGAATATTTTTATTTTTTTTAATAACTTTTCTGTATCATGGAGTCATGCTATTTTGATGATGGGGATAATTCTTTTGCTAGGCAACATAGTAATAATTCTTGGGATTCTCATGTTTACAGTTTTGATGCATCGTATCAAAATCCTCCCAATTTTTGCATGAGTTCTCCTGAAGTACCTCATATGTTTTGTGAACCCCATGTACATGCTAGTAATTCTAGAGTAATTTTTTCTTTTCCTCAGTATGAGAATGAAGCGTTTTGGAAATACTATCATAGGCTTGGTGATTATATTGGTCCTAATCATGGAATTGAACTGTGGGATATGTGCCTAGTGATTTATGAGGGGTTAAATGAAGAAACTAGGATGGAGAATCTATGTCTAATGGGGAATTTCTATTCCGATCACCTGATTATTGTTGGGATTTAATTGTGTGGTTGGCTAGGGATACTTATGAGTGGGAGATGTCTTCATCTGCTCTTTCACCCCAAACTTACATGACACCAACCCCTTATTGTTCAAATTGTCAGTCTACTTCACATGATTTTTCTTCGTGTGATGTGACTTTAGTTTATGGTTTTAACCCCTCTTCCCAATATAAATGTCAATCTGCTCAAAATTCTAGCCCCAAACCGTTTATTTATGATGATGAGGAGGGTTGGATTATAAATGAGAGCTATTGGGATGATGAAAAGATTGAGAGAGAGACTATTATGATGGATGTTTTGCAGGAGCAAGAAACCATGGTTGAAGTTTCCTCTTTGGAGGTAAGTCAAGTTGAGAGTGAGGTGATTTATGAGTCTTTATCGGTACCACCTATTGTTTTTGAGTCTCATGTTCCTTTCTCTCAAAAACTTGACCTTATTCCTTCTTCTCCTATATTATATCCTCCATCGTTCCTTCTTCTCCCCTTTTGAATGACTCTCATGATAATGTAAATAATTTACAATTGGTTTCTTTTCCTTCTTTTGAGTCCTGCAAAATGACTTACGATTTTTCTTTTTCTTCTTCTTGTAAATATAATTTTTCCTTTGATTTTTCTTTTTGTAGTTTTAGTAATTTTTTAGTACTAAATTTTTTCATTTTTCCTTTCCGCTCTTATATAATATGCTCTGAGATGTTTGCAGGAACATATGATAAGCTTCTTAGAGCATTGAATTATTATGAGTGATGTACTAGTCTTAAACGGTCATGCAAGACCTTAAATCAGCGCTTATCGGGAGGCAACCCGGCTTTGTTCATATTTTTTATTTTATTTTATTTATTTATTTTTTTTTTTTTTTTTTTGGTTTGACTAACTTTGCTAATGTGATGAAGTCTTTTGCTAGGTGCAAGCATAGCCAATTTTTTGGCTAAGTTCACTGCCTCATTACAACTATCGATTGTGGTGGAGGTGTCGATGCTTTTTGACACTCCCTTTGATTACCCACCCCTTTTGTAAGTTGTACCTCTCCCTCATTCAATTCCTCTTTGTTCACATTAAGGACAATGTGTGATTCAGCTTGGGGGAGGATGTTTGTCATCATTACTTAGCGCATGTTAGTTGCATTTAGAGTTGTTTTTTTATTGCTTTCATAGGTTGTTGCACGGTTTGTACTGCTCATTAGGAGTAGGAGTTTACGTGTGACCAAAAAAATTAACTGCTTTCTTAGTTGCATTAGCATATTTCATTTCTTATTAGACTTCATCTCATTTTATTAGTTGCATCTATAGGACTATTGTTGGCACTCCTTGAGAACTTTGATGATATTTTACTACATTTCCTAAGCGTCATTCATCTTGAGCATGATACTTTATAGCACGATTGTTTCGCAATTGATTGTTTGTGGTAAGATTGATTGATCTCTCTCTGGTTCGATTTAACTTTATTGTGCAGACACCTTAAACTAAGTGAGCTTCTCTGCCTATAAACTGACGTTTCTGTGTCAGTTATGTTCTTTCATGTGTGATTAGTTCCTCAGTTGTCACATTCATCTTGACTTTGACTTGGTACTCTTTGATATTTGATAGTGCATACATTTTGATATGATTGAGGCATTCTATTTCATGATCTTAGCTCCAGAGTTATTCTTGTTTTCATATTATCCTTCCTCTAGCCCCGCTGAGCCTTTCTGACTATGTTTGATTGCTACCTACATTACAAGCCATTGGCCTCATTTGATATTTGTCCTAAGCCTAGCTTGGGGGAGCGAGTATTAGTTTTGGTTTGGTTTGTATTGAATTGAAATGCTCTATTTGTGGTTTAGAAGGATGGAAAAGTATGTTTAGTGAGCTTTGAAATTGAATTGAAAGTTCAAAAAAAAATGAAAAATGAAATGAAAAAAAAGTGAAAAAAAAAAGTTGTGAATAAAGTGAAATAAAAAGGGTTATGATTGAATTTCTTGAGTGAAAAAGGTTGTTGATTATATTTGGAGATTGTTGGTTGTTGCACGGAGTTGTTGTGACCTTTCTTGGTCATGCTTTCAGTTATATGATGCTCCCCCTTCTTGGTTTTTCCACCACAATTCCCAAATTATTCCATACCTTTAATCTCAGCCCCATTACAACCCTTAAAAGTCCTCTTGATCATTGTGTATTGTATTGTTGAGTATTAAGTGAGTCAAAAAGTCAAAGTCAAATAGTATTTGCTTCATCTGAGTCGACTTAATTAGATTGAGTGTCATCATTTATGCCTTAAACACATGAGAGATTTGAGTGCACATAACTATAGTGAGGTCTGTTAGGTTTTGTTAAATCCAGCTTGGAAGAGATGGTATGTGGTATGATTGGAGAGTCTATTACGATACATGACATGCTATGCGGCTTTGTTCGAGATTGTTTCGATACTTGGTTTGTGTAGTGATTATATCTCTTGTGTTTTCAGTTGAGTGTTTAGCCCTGTTGTAGTCCTATATTTTAGGTCGTCTTTCTTTTCCAATGATTATGTCTTATTGCTTGGGGACAAGCAATGGTTTAGCTTGGGGGAGTTTGATAAGTCATATTTATATTTAGTTTTAAGGTGCATTTAGGTTGCATTTTAGAGCATTTAGATTCATATTTAGGTTCGTTATTGCATCATATTCTTAAGTTATGTTATTCTACTCCTATTCGGTATGTTTTCTTGTTTTTGATGAATTTCAGGTAATGAGAACGTATTTGGAGTATATTTAGCTGAGCTTGAGGATTAGGAGCACTAGGAAATAAGCTACGATGCATAAGGATAGTATGGATATGTCTTAGTACGAGTTTGAGCGAAAACGAAATGGAAAATCATTAGAAGAAATGTGAAAAAGGAGTCATGTATACTCTTCTGATCATAACTTTTGATGTGCTTCTTAGAATCAAGAAATTCCAGTTGGGTTGGAAACTAGACTTGAAGGGCTTTCCAACGGCAGGTTGCACGTTCCAATCCGACTTCTGGTTTGAGAGATACATCCTTCGCAAGTTGACGCAAAATCGCAGTTTTCCCGCCCGGTCGACCGGGCGGTTTTGCCCGACCTGGCGAAATGAAATTTTCACGGGATGCAAGGCATGTTAGCCCGGTCAACCGGGCGAGAAAGGAGCCAAAATCGCTTGCGCGCCCGACCGGGCGGTTTTGCCTTGCATCCCGTGAAAATTTCATTTCGCCGGGTCGGGCAAAACCGCCCGGTCGACCGGGCGGGAAAACTGCGATTTTGCGTCAACTTGCGAAGGCTGTATCTCTCAAATCAGAAGTCAGATTGGGATGTGCGACCTACCGTTAGAAAGCCCTTCAAGTCTAGTTTCCAACCCAACTGGAATTTCTTGATTATAAGAAGCACATCAAAAGTTATGATCAGAAGAGTATACATGACTCCTTTTTCACATTTCTTTTAATGATTTTCCACTTCGTTTTCGCTTAAACTCGTACTAAGACATATCCATACTATCCTTATGCATTGTAGCTTATTTCCAAGTGCTCCTAATCCTCAAGCTCAACTAAATATACTCCAAATACGTTCTCATTACCTGAAATTCATCAAAAACAAGAAAACATATCGAATAGGAGTAGAATAACATAACTTAAGAATATGATGCAATAATGAACCTAAATATGAATCTAAATGCTCTAAAATGCAACCTAAATGCACCTTAAAACTAAATATAAATATGACTTATCAGATATGTAGCAAAGTGCTTGATCCGACAAGACTTGATGCTCTTCAAGCTGATGTGGTAGATACTCCTTGCAAGTTTGAAATGTATTTCCCACCTGCATTCTTTGACATAATGGTTCATCTTATCGTCCATGTAGTTCGTGAAATAAAGGTTTGTGGTCCAGTGTTTTTGAGGTGGTGTTATCCTTTTGAAAGACGAATGGGTACATTACAAGATAAAGTGAGGAATCCTGCACAACCTGAAGCTAGTATCATTCAAGGCACCGTGGGTGATGAAGTTAGTAATTTTGTAGCCGAGTATTTGGCTAGTGCTAAACCTATCGAACTTCCTACATCTCGACATGATGGAAGACTTGGAGGCCACGGTACGATTGGCTCAAAATTAGTCACACCTCCTAGGGATAGGCGCCTACAAGCACACTTATATGTGCTGCATCACGTTGTAGAAGTGCATCCGTATTTGTATGAGCATATGGAGGTTCTACGGGATGAAAATCCTTCCAAAGGGGATAGGGCATTGATGCAGTTGCATAATAAGACGTTTATTGATTGGTTTCATGATCGAGTAATATCTCAACAACAAGATGATGTATTTGAAACTATTAAGTGGTTAGCATTTGGTCCTCGTGAAGCTGTCAACAAATATGAGGGGTATGATGTCAATGGATTTACATTTTGGAGTGAAGGTCAAGATCAAAAGTCATCATCAGTGCAAAATAGTGGTGTTTCTGTTTTGGCGTCATCTACATTTTATTCGAGCGCTAAGGATCGGAATCTGGTGGATGCTAAACTATTATACTATGGGCGAATTCAAGAAATATGGGAGCTTGACTACTCTAGTTTCAAGGTTGATCTATTCTGTTGCAAATGGATAGGTAATAATCGGCGTTTCATAAGAAAAGATGACCCTTGTGAATTCACTCTTGTAGACTTGGGTCATTTGCGTGAAAGTGACGAGCCATTTATACTTGCAACACATGCTAAGCAAGTATTCTATGTAAGAGACCCTGCTGATCATAAGTGGTATATTGTTGTACCGGGAAAAAGAAGTATCCTTGGCATTGGCAATGTTGATGATGAAGAAGAGTATGATGCTTTTGAGGACATCTCGCCTTTCATCAATCCAAAAATCGATGTAACACGCGATGTAGATGTCGACACAAATTATATGTGTGTAGATCACACGGAAGGGATACTCGTCGACTTCTGAGAATGATGTATTCACAAGGTATTATATATACAAGTTTATGAAGTCTTTTGTTACTTGGGAGATATCAAGCATATTTTTTTGGTTCTTATTCTCATATTATGTATTTTCTATCTTTGAATTTGTGTACGTTATTTTTGAAGTTTTCATATGATATTTTATATAATGAGTTTGTTTGAGTTTTTTACGTTGACACCTTTGATCTTTTAAAGAACCCTTTCTGTTTCCTGGTAAAGCATATGTAAATTATGTATAAATAAGTCATACAAGTTTTCTAATGCCTGCAGGTCATGTGTAGCTGCTTGCCTTTTTAGTTTGATGCCCAACCAGATTCACTCCGCTAGCTGTCACAAATCCAATTAGCTTACAGTCACTCTAGCGTTCTAGCATCCAGTTCGCTGGTAACACATTATTACTTATTGAAACTGCTTTTTTTATTGTTGATTTAATAATGGTCTATTTTGTTTTTCTTGATTTCAAACCATTATTGTTATTATTAATTAAAGTTGAACATAATTGGCCTAAGAGAGTTCCAAATGTCTTATATTCCTTGAGATTGTAACTTTGTCGTCATATTAAGAATTTGTATTCAGTTCGCATCAATTGTAACTTTGTAAGTGAACTTTTAATAGTGAATGTCATCATTAATCAGCAAAACAAAACTGCTATAATTTTAAAAGTCTGGCAATCAAAAGAAGCAAGGTTTTCTACTTCATTATGTTTCCACTAGCTTTCTTTTAGCCTAAATTTGCATTTTCTTTCAGTGGATGCAATTAATCAACTTACTAATGAAACTTATATTATATTTTGTGTGAACTTAGTTGAAGAGCACCCAGAATTATATCATATTTTCCTTTATTGGAGAAAAAATCAGGAAATTTTTAGAATGAATAAGGTGAGTTCAGGAAAATAATTTGGACAGAACTTAGAAGTCATAGAACACACCCTGATACAAGATCGCTTACCTTTACGGTCACGACATCCTTCCTAGCTTCCTTCTCTTCAAAACCGTCCCGAAAACAATTATGAGTAATATCAATGTTACAACAACAACTATGGGAATAACAATAGTCGAAATAGTTGTTCTATTTCCTTTGTTAACTCCTGCATAATCAAAATTCAAGAATCAAAGTAATTTTTCTCTAGTTAGATGCAACAAGCCTATGAAAAAAAATGAAACTTACTTTTTCTGACATCTGAAAAGGATGAAACTGGTACAGATAATTGAGCAGCAGCTGCAGCCGACATGTAGAAAGGATATAGTTCATAATGTAGAACACAACTGGGCATAAAAATTTAAGCTCCTTTCTTCCCATCACATAGCACATCAGTTTAATTTGCTGCTGCTTTCAAGCAGGCAGTGCAATCAGCAGCAGATAAGCTATTGTAAGCATTGTTGTCACAATTTTGTTCAAATTTTTTTTTGCTTCTGCTAAGAGTCTTGAAATCTGAGTACATGATAGTTTGAGATCCTAACTGCATAGTCCATTTTTACTTGGCTTGGGTAAAGTACTGTTTGTGACTGACTGAACCATAACTATTTATCCTTTTTTTAAACTGAATGTCTCTGACCTCTTTGTGCAGAAGCTAATCTCACAGTAGACATTCAAGATGGCAGATTATGAGAAATATAGAGAAAAGAGGATAGCAGAAAATAAATTGAAAATGCAAGAAATGGGGATTTATTATGTGGCGTATGAAACTCAATCAAGGAAGGGCACAAAACGCAAAAGCAGGAGTAAGGAGGATGATATTGAGAATGATGAAATGGAGCATGATGTTAGAAATGATGATGATGCCGCGTATGATCCAGAGATGGAGGAGGATAAAGGTGAGGAGGAGACCGATAATGCAACCCTTATACAAGAGGAGGATGAAATGGTGTCAGCTCCCCAAACTCAAGGCCACTTACAAGTGTGTACCGTAAGTGAAATTCTGAGTCACAATCCAAAATATAAAAGAGGGCGAGGTCCCACAAAAGAACTTAAAAACAAGGAAGCCATGCACCTTGAATACAATAAATTTGGTCAACCTTGTGGTAAGTGGCGTTATATGTATAGGCAACAAGTTGGCCTTTGCATGCGCAAACTTTCCATTTTGACAACATGGAAAGAGGTGTCGGAGGGTATGAAGAAGACATTGTGGGAAGATACAGTGGTAAGTGTATAAGAGTTCACAAGTATTTGGCTGCATATTATAACATACTTGTTAAGTAACTTTTTTGTTTTTCTTGTTTGTAGAATTTATTTCATATTGAACCTGATGAAGCCAAGAAGGAAGTATTTTTATCAGCTGTTACAGAGAGATTTAGAGACTTCAAGACAAAGCTAGTGAGTGGATGGATCACTTTAAGAAGAAAAAGAACCAAGTCTAAGAAGTTGACAGAAGGAAAGGAAAAGGAGAATGAGGAAGGAGAGGAAAAGGAGAATGATGAAGGAGAGGAAAAGGAAAATGAGGAGGGTGGGGATGTGAAGAGGCATTGTAAAAGAAGCAAGTAAGGACCGACATTGTTGCCTTATGACATATGGGATCACATCACAAAAGAGGATTGTGAAGCATTTGTTGCCCAAAAAACTACTCCGAAAGAAGTTGTAAGTTTTTATCTCATATTTTCAACTCTGTTTATTTTTTTTATCACGTGAATGATGCGAATGCTACTGCTGTGACAGCCTTGTATTATTAAATAAACTCCACATCATATCAATAATATGGCAGTAGAAGAGCACCAGAACCAGGGTAACCTAGAGCTGAAAACTGTTACTTGCTTGTTTACAAGTCGAAAAAGAAACTCCATTATGAAGTCCAGCTACAGTGTCAAAAAAAGCCACTTAGTGTAATCTGCTACAGAATATGCATGAGCAGTAGCAACACAACAGTGAAAAGAACTTTCAAACCCACAAACAAATTCTTGGTGGAATTTCGGAACAAAAATGAGTAAAGTAGTTGCTGATCAAATGATTCAAAATTTCTGAGAGCAAATGAAGTAATATCATGAATTCTACCCCAGATACAAGTTGTAAGAAATTAATGTAATTAATAGCATGGAGTATTCCTGAACATTTCTAGGAAAAATTATTACAAATAAAATACACAAATTGATAAGTAACATAGATGAATGGTCAACCAAGATGATCCCATGTTTCAGAAGCAGAAATTCACCATTATAGTGTACTCTTAACCCAATAAACAGAGGTTTTCATAGCAATAAGCGGACATGACCAGAACATTTGAAGCACACTATCTCCGCAGAACATCCGAATCAAGCAAACTACAATTGAACTTGCCATTTGAGAAAGTGATCTTCTCTGCTCTTGTGACAGCATCTAGAGGAAGAGGTGCAAAACTACCCCCCCCGCCCCCGCGCCCCGCCAACCCCGCGCCCCCGACCCCGCACCCATGCCCATGCCATCACCCCTGCCATCCCCCCCGTCGGCCCCCTGCTAGCCCCTTACCACCCCCTACCGCCCCGCCCCTCCCTCCTGTCGGCCCCCTACCGGCCCCATTCCACCCCCTTGTACATTTATGAAAATTATGTTTTGTCGTGAGCCAATAAGTCAATCTTTTTTTTTTATTCTATGCCCTTATTGACTTAAAGTTACCTTTTATTTATATATTTTATATTGATTCTACAGGAAAGGCGCGCTAAAGCTTATATACGTTCAAGCAAGAAGAAGTTTTATCATCATATGGGTCCTAAAACTTATGAGCAGAGTAGAAAGGGGTGGCTTGAAGAAGTTGGTTTTTACCCGAGCATTAGCTCATCATCGGGGGGAAATTCAAGCTCTACAATTACGACAAAGAAGATTGATCGAGTTGCCGATTTGTATTGTTCACTTCATAGTCGAGATGCAAGTGGGAGGACAACCATTTCTAATCCGGGAACGAAGAAGATAGCCGATGATGTGGTTAGTATTTAGTGTAACTTCATTTGAATTAAATTTTTCAATTTCCAACTAACCGTTTTCTTATGTGTTCTTTCTTTCACTAGCTTGGATGGAAGCACAAAGAGGTTACAGGCGAGTTCGTTCCCAAAGCGAACAAGGATGCCTTATAAATGGTACTAGGTAAGGATCATGATGGATACGTGAAAGGCAACAAGATCAAGGTCAATTTCTAATGCATCACAAGATATGGAGCGCAAAATGAAATCTGCAATAGAGGAGCTAGAGAAGAGGATGAAGAATAAATTCAGTGCCATCTTGGAGCACATGGGATTACCTAGCTTTGACGAGCTGAATATCACTCCTAGGGACAAATTAAGCCAGCAAGATCCTGAGACACGTAGAGAGGTACTTGGTTCGATACCTAAACCTCCACTACTTGATCCCCCGGTACCTCATTTAGAGGTAAATGAAGAATTTCTTTTTCAGTTTCTTTTCCGACAAAATATATTATATCATGTTGTTAATGTTTGATTTAGCCAATTACGTTTTAAATAGGAGGAGACACCTTGTGATCTTTTACTTCCCGAATCAAAAGATGGTGAGTTGGTTGTGGTAGCTTATGGTCGGGCACAACCATCGAGAGTAGGTTAAACATCGCATTTGCTGCCCGTAGCAGGTTCTTATTTTAGTGTCTCCGTAGACACCATTATATGTGGATTTGAAGATTTCTCATTGTCGGTCCCTAGGTCGGATTATAGCCTATTTGTTCTCAATGACGTGCAGGGTAGTTTTGTTATATGGCCATGTGCTTGGGTACAATTTACAGATGAGGTAAAATATATGTGATAAAGCATGATGATAGTGATATAAAAGTTTTGCCCAGCTCAAATATATATGCACATTATGGAGTTGATTTATAGTTTTTTCCTTTATCTGTTCAATTTGTTGTTTATACTCACCATACGTTTTATAGATATTTTATTTCCTCTCCTTTTCTCTCTACAGTAAATTTGACATGAAATCATATCTTTTCAACTATGTTCTTTTGTGTCTTTTTCGAAATAGGCTTTGTAGAAAGCAAAAAAGGCAAAAAATGTGAAGAATCTAGATGTGAACAAAGAGGTTTCGCAAGGAAACCATTCAAAATCGAATGAGGTGGACTCAAAAGCTAACAGTAACAAGGCGGATTCACAACCTATTCCTGCAATTGTAGGAAAGATTTCATCCAATGGCTCATCTCCTGATGCAACACCAAAAGGACTTCTGTGTGAGCAAGTGATCCAATCTCTTAGCAAGTCATGTTTTTGGCTACATGCTCGGGTTAGCAACTTGCCCGATTCTTCCTAAATAAAGGTGGATTTGGAGAAGTCTCAATTCCACTACCTAGGTGATGATCAGCTACTTGGGTATATAAAGTGGATATTCGAGAATTCCTCTCTGGAGTGATGTTAAATGTATCCATATTACAAGCTAAGTCTTCATGATGTTATATATAATTAAAGTAACTACTTCAATATTTTGTTAGTTGTTGAAGATTTTCATTCTAACTTAACTTAGATTTTTCTTTTAGTGCACTTTACGAAGAATTGATTGGATGTGATTCTGTTTCAAAAGTTGGGTGGTTATGTCCACAAGAGATTCGTGATGCCAATTTCTTGCACAACCATGCAGAAGCGAATGAGTACATTGAATGGAGTATTAGACAATGTGTTCGATCGGGAGATAAGTATACTATTGCTCCATACATTGAATAGTATGTTTTAGTACCTAATTGATAATGTCTTTTCATAATGCTATTTTGGATAACTACTATTGGTACAAATATATATATATATATATATATATATATATATGTATGTATATATGTATATGATTGTTGAACTTAAATTTTTATTATTAGTCTTCATTGGATGCTCTTGGTGATATCTCCTTCAAATCACACAATATACCATTTTGATTCTCTGCGTCAAGAACCACCCCGAGGCTTACTAATCAAAAGCATATTGAATAGATATTGTTTTATTTTCATTTCCTTTTAGGTCTTCATTAACATGCATGACATTGTTGTCACTATTATAAAATGTGGTGTTGTAGTGTGATGAAGAAATTGTGTGGTTCTGGTCCAAGAAGAGCCACACTTCCTCAATGGAAATCGGTGAAGGTAAGTAAATGATTTCGGTTGTCCTCTATCTTTAAGTTATTAGTCTCCCTAGATTTATTGATCAGAATTTTGAGAATAATTTTTTGAATATGTTTTTGAATTTAGTGTGCACGACAACATGACGGGGTTGCTTGCGGGCTATTATGTGATGAGGTTTATGTACTATATAATTTCTTCTTGCACGAAATTTGATGATCTAGAGAAGTTTCGTAACATTTCATCCCCCTTACAAACTATGACTTGGTTTTCTCCTAATTAGTCTTTAAACAACTTGGACCATAAATTGGCATTTACTTGCACAACATTGACTCTACAAGTCAAATACGACTTGTAATCATCCTAGTAATCTTAAAGCAACATATCAGAGTAGATTGTAAGCACAAATTACATGTTATGGCATGAAAGGGATGAATTGGACCCAAAACGGGTTAAAACGACCTTTACTTGCACAAAATTGACTAAAACGATCAAATACGACTTGTTATCATCCTAGTAATCCTTAAAAAGCATATTATACTAGATTGTAAGCTAAAATTACATGATATGGTATGAAATAGATGAATTGGACTCAAAAAGGGGCTAAAACGACCTTGAAAATGGCCTTTACTTGCACAAAATTGACTAGAGCAATCAACTTTGCTTGTAATCATCCCAGTAATCCTAAAACAACACATTAGAGTAGATTATAAGCTAAAATTACATGCTATGGTATGAAATGGATGAATTGGACCCAAAACGGGCTAAAACGACCTTAAAAGACCTTTACTTGCACAAAATTAACTAGAACGAACAACTTTGACTTGTAATCATCGTAGCAATCCTAAAACAACATATTAGAGTAGATTATAAGCAAAAATTACATGCTATGGTATATAAATTGATGAATTGGACCCAAAACGGGCTAAAACGACCTTGAAATGACCTTTACTTGCACAAAATTGATTAGAACGATCAACTTTGACTTGCGATCATCCTAGTAATCCTAAAATAACATATTAGAGTAGATTATAAGCTAAAATTACATGCTATGGTATGAAATGGATGCATTGGACCCAAAACGGTCTAAAACGACCTTGTAATGGCCTTTACTTGCACAAAATTGACTAGAATAATCAACTTTGACTTGTAATCATCCTAGTTTGCGAAAACAACATATTAGAGTAGATTGTAAGCTAAAATTAATTGCTATGGTATAAAATGGATGAATTGGACCCAAAACGGGCTAAAACGACCTTGAAAGACCTTTACTTGCACAAAATTAATTAGAACGAACAACTTTGACTTATAATCATCGCAGTAATCCTAAAACAACATATTAGAGTAGATTATAAGAAAAAAAATTACATGCTATGGTATATAAATGGATGAATTGGACCCAAAACGGGCTAAAACAACCTTAAAATGACCTTTACTTGCACAAAATTAATTAGAACGATCAACTTTAACTTGTGATAATCCTAGTAATCCTAAAACAACATATTAGAGTACATTATAAGCTAAAATTACATGCTATGGTATGAAATGGATGAATTGGACCCAAAACGGGCTAAAACGACCTTAAAAGACCTTTACTTGCACAAAATTAACTAGAACGAACAACTTTGACTTGTAATCATCGTAGAAATCCTAAAACAACATATTAGAGTAGATTATAAGCAAAAATTACATGCTATGGTATATAAATTGATGACTTGGACCCAAAACGGGCTAAAACGACCTTGAAATGACCTTTACTTGCACAAAATTGATTAGAACGATCAACTTTGACTTGTGATCATCCTAGTAATCCTAAAATAACATATTAGAGTAGATTATAAGCTAAAATTACATGCTATGGTATGAAATGGATGCATTGGACCCAAAACGGTCTAAAACGACCTTGTATTGGCCTTTACTTGCACAAAATTGACTAGAATAATCAACTTTGACTTGTAATCATCCTAGTTTGCTAAAACAACATATTAGAGTAGATTGTAAGCTAAAATTACTTGCTATGGTATAAAATGGATGAATTGGACCCAAAACGGGCTAAAACGACCTTGAAAGACCTTTACTTGCACAAAATTAACTAGAACGAACACCTTTGACTTATAATCATCGCAGTAATCCTAAAACAACATATTAGAGTAGATTATAAGAAAAAAAATTACATGCTATGGTATATAAATGGATGAATTGGACCCAAAACGGGCTAAAACGACCTTAAAATGACATTTACTTGCACAAAATTAATTAGAACGATCAACTTTAACTTGTGATAATCCTAGTAATCCTAAAACAACATATTAGAGTACATTATAAGCTAAAATTACATGCTATGGTATGAAATGGATGAATTGGACCCAAAACGGGCTAAAACGACCTTGAAAGGCCTTTACTTGCACAAAATTAAGTAGAACGAACAACTTTGACTTGTAATCATCGTAGTAATCCTAAAACAACATATTAGAGTAGATGAAAAGCAAAAATTACATGCTATGGTGTATAAATGGATGAATTAAACCCAAAACGGGCTAAAACGACCTTGAAATGACCTTTACTTGCACAAAATTCATTAGAACGATCAACTTTGACTTGTGATCATCCTAGTAATCTTAAAACAACATATTAGAGTAGATTATAAGCTAAAATTACACGCTATGGTATGAAATGGATGCATTGGACCCAAAATGGGCTAAAACGACCTTGTAATGGCATTTACTTGCACAAAATTGACTAGAACGATGAACTTTGACTTGTAATCATCCTAATAATCTGAAAACAACATATTAGGATTGATTGTAAGCTAAAAATACATGATATGAAAAGGATACAATCAATGGCAAAACGACCTATAACGAACAAAGTTTGACGTATATATTATTGTCTTTGTTCTTATTGAATTTACAACACGCCAAAGGAGGAGCCCTTTACTATTGAGGAAATCAATGAAGTTCGAGACAAGTTCGCTTCCTTCTTTACTGATAATTGTCTTTGAGTTTGATATCTTAGTTATGATTAGGGGTGTTCACAAAAAAAAGGGAACCGAAAAACCGTACCAAAAAACCGATCTAAATGGGTGGTAACCGTACCGGTAAAAAAAAGTTTTAATGGTATACGGTTACCGAACCGGTAAAATTAATCGTTAAACAATACGTTTACGATTATGATTTTTGAGTAAACGGTTAACCGAAAAACCGAGATATATCTTTTTCCTCTATTTAATTATTTTGAAACTTTTTCTAACAATTACATTAATTATAATATTTGTTACTATATAACAACAATTAGAGGAAGTATGTGATTATTTGGAAACTTAGTACTAATATAAACATTATAATTAGAAAATGGAGTAAATACTTAGTGTTATTATGTCTTCCAATGGATTTATTATCCACTTTATAATACATTTTATATTAGAGTATATATAATATTAAAGCATATGAAAAAAAATAGAAAATATATATTTACATTAAGTAAAATATAATAGTATAGCTTGAATAACGGTTAATGGTTAACCGAAAAACCATATCCAAAAAACGATTAACCAGTAGGTGGTAACCGGTCTAAACGTTACGGTTCGCAAAAAGAGCGAACCGAAACTTTCGGTTACCGAACCGAAATATTATTTCAGGACAGTTAACCACCCATGAACACCCCTAGTTATGATGTAAACACATACTTTGAATCTAGAGTAGTATCTTGTAATTCAATTCTATACTTCATATAATATTATGGTAATTTGAAAGTTAATTTATTGGATTATTGAATTTTTGTATGCAATTTGTTGGATATACTTTGGATGATATTTGTATAGCAGTGAGGAGGGCACGAGGCGGTGTATTGTAACAGAGTTGTGCCTGCGCAATATATTTGTAACAGCTCTAGAAATAATATTTGTAATCAGTGCTGATTTTTTTGTAAAAAAAAAAAATCAAGGCAAATGCTCTGATTAGTTCCAAAAACCGAAGCCTTTGACACACAAATGCTCAGGTTATTTGCTAAAAAACCAGAGCATTTGATGAATTTTGAACATAAAAATTTAATATATGCTCCGGTTTTCAATACAACCGGAGCATTTGCGAGGTCAAGTGCTTCGGTTGACAACCGAAGCATTTGGTAATTGCCCAATTGCTCGTATGGCGCCGGCTATGCGTTAAATACGGAGCATTTCATGGGTTTTTAACCGGAGTAATTGATGTTTTTTGTACTAGTGTTCCTTCACCCCCAACTTACATTACACCACCTCCTTATTGTTCTAGTTGTCACTATACTTCTCATTATATTTTGTCTTGTGATGTGATTTTAGTGAATGATTTCACCCCCTCACCCCAATATGAATTTGATTATTATACTCAAAATTCTCATCCCCAACCGTATATTTATGATGATGATGATGTGGGTTGGATAGAAAATGAGTGTTATGGGATTGATGTTCAAAGTATAGGAAAAATCAATGTGATGGATATTTTAAAGGAGGAAGAACTCTTGGTTGAAAAACCTTTCTTGGAGAAGTCTATAGATGAGAGTGATGTGATTCATGAGTCTTTATCGATTCCACCTACTTTTTTTGAGTCTCATGTTCCTTTCTCTCAAAAACTTGACCTCATTCCTTCTTTCCCTATATTATTATGTCCTCCATCATTCCTTATTTCTCCCTCTTTGAATGATTTCTGTGATCATGTAATTATTGTACATTCGGTTTCTTCCCAACATGTTGGGTCATGTAAAAAGACTAATAATTTTTCTTTTTCTTCCTTCTCTTGTAGATATAACTTTTTCTTTTATTTCCCTTTTTGCAGGTCTTGTAGAGAATTAGAAATAATTTATTTTACATTTTCTTTTGTATATTATTTGCTTTTTTGTGAGATGCATGCATCTGTATTTGACAAACTACTAAGGGCTTTGATAAGCTATTTCTGGGAAGCAACCCAAGTTTTCTAACCTTTTTTTTCTTTTTAATTTTAGATTTAGGAAATTCTAATTTTTTATTTTATTACCGACTTATAAAATTTGTGCAAATTGTGCTCCAGGGGTTGAGTTCCTATTATTCATTGATTTTCATTTCTAGGTACTTGATCTTATGCTCTATGAGGAGGTTTAATTACGGGTTTTCACCCACAACACTTTTAGTATACTCTTTCCTTTCCCCCTCTTCAAGTTTTTGAGAGTTATATCTCTTTTTGCTATTTACTTTGGTTTAATTGATTGTGTGGTTGTGGATGTTTCTCTTTCCCTTCCCCTCCCTATATTTATTTGTCACATTAAGGACAATGTGTTATTTAGTTTGGGGGATTATTTACTTTTTGGGTCATAACTTTGCACATATTTTCGTTTAGGTTCATTATGTATTTTATTTCTTCTACATATTTGCATATTTTGGCTTTGTGGGTATGCCTTCTGAAAACCTTCACGAGACCTTACTCGTCCACTAGACAACCTAGGGCTTTAAAGGGCTTGTTGCACATGCTAAGTGCAATCATGATTCCTAGGAAAGTGAGTTAGTATTTATTGTTTTCTTAGTATTATGAGCATTTTAGTTTAGTTTTGCATTTTTTTTTTGCATTCATACAGGAAATATATGTTTTAATTCATGACATTGATAATTCATGAGATTTGGGCATATTTTGGATATTGTAATTAAATTTTACAAGATTGAGTTAGACTGCATTGACCGCTTCATGGTACGATTTTTTTGCAACTTGAATGGGTTTGTGGTAAGATTTAATGACTTCCCCAAGAAAGACTTGATTTTACTCGGTAAGCATAAGCCTAGTGAGGATTTTTCAAGCCTTATAGGCTGACACATCTACATCAGTCTTTTATTTTTGTTGTGTGATAGTTCCTCATGAAGTGTGATTCTTGAACTTAACTTGGCACTCTTTGAAATTTATGTGGCATATGCATGTGTTGATATGTTTGAGGCGTTCTTTTGATTGTTTTGAGCGTTCAGACATTTTTCTTTTTATATATATTATTCCCTTTAATTAGCCCATGTTGAGCTTTTGATATCCCATTCTCTTGATCAATAACCTACATTACAAGCCTCTAACCTTTTCTCTACCAAAGCCTTGCTAAATGGAGTAGCATTAAAGTTCATGTTTTGAGCTTGTGTTTGTGGTTTTGCGGTAATTATTGGAAGAAAAGACGTTGAAAGAAAAAATGTTTGAAATTATAGTGTGAAAGTGCAAAATGAAAAGAATAATGAAGAAGTTGTGAAAAATAATTCTGAAAAATTGGAAAAAAAAAGGAAAGAAATAAGTGAAAAAAAACTGAATAAATGGTGAATGAAGTTTGTTGGAGTGGATAAGGATGGGTATTATATTGATTTATTGGTAATGTGTTGTCGAACTTCTAGTAGGAGTTTTTGTGGCGTTTGCATCTAATGGCCATATATGTTAAAGTGTTATTTCCTCCACTAGTTGGCTTTTAGCACCACATTCCCAAATATTTTTCCTACCCTTACCTTAGCCACGCTACAACCCTTGGTAAGTCCTCATGATCTATATATATGTTTTTGAAATTTTTAAGTGGAGAATGAGATGATAGTCAAGTTTAAAGAAAAATACTTTATTCAAGTTGACTTGGTATATGTTTGAGTGAAAAAATCATTACATATAAACAAATGAGAGAAAGTATGCTCGAATAAAGTGAGGTTCATCGATTTTAATTGAGTCTAGCTTGGGGGAAGGTTTGTGGTTTGCCATGGTGAGTCAAGTTGCGATTACATGAATTTATACGAGGTATAATTTGTGGTCTATCTTAGTCTAATCTTATAATTATAATATCTTTCATATGCCCGAATTTCATGTTTAGGAGATTGAATGGTTGAACGTATAAATCCAGTACAAAATACTCTTCTCTTGTGAATTGGTTTGGTTTGCTTAAGGACAAGCAAATGTTTAGCTTAGGGGAGTTTGATAAGTCCATATTCTAACATAACTGAGTTGCATATTAGGGTCCATTTTCATGTAGTATTAGAGCATTTACATTGCATGTATGCATATTTAGGTCACTTTTTATAAGCTACATTGCTTTCACGGGTTATTTGATCTTTTGATGCAATCTCAGGAACTTTAGACTCCTTTTTAAGGACATGATGATTAAGGCACTTGGATTACCTTCAAAACGATATACCATGTGTCCAAAATGGATTGGAATTGAAGAAGATACAAACGGCTTTGTGTACTTGTACGAAATATGACACCGCTTTACCATTTTGATCATAACATTTTACAAAAACCTGATAATAAATAATTTCAACTGGGCTGGAAACTAGTCTTGAAGAGCTTTCCAACGATATATTACATGCGCCAAATGAAGCTCTGGATCAAAAGTTATAGCTGTTTGAAGTTGAGCTGAAGAATTTGATGATTATAGGACAACACGCCCATGTCACTTTTGACATGCCCATGTCGCTCTGATTTCTTCACGGCAGTAGCTTATTTTCGTGTACTAGTTTTTATGGTTACAGGTCAATATGTCCGTGTCATTATTGACATGCATGTGTTGGTCTGCTCCATGACGCATTTTGTTATGTCCATTTTATTATTTTAGGAAGTTATAAATACTCTTTTATTTGTTTAATGACTAGGGAGAGAGTTTTATTGTATACACTTTTTTGGGTTTTTAGAGAGAAACTTGTAGATCTTCATTGTTCTTCAAGACTCTACCTTTCTTCCATCAATTCAAGCATTTATTTTCTACTTCTTTTCCCTTTGTTTTCTATTATGAATTATAATTATTCTTCTCTAACTTATTTATTTATTTCAATTATGCTTGAGTAGTTCTTTTATCTATTGTTAAGTTGAACTCTAGTATGAATTAATTCATAATTATTTCTTTAAATTCCCAAATTAATTTTTTATTGTTCTTGCTTAATTTATTGTGCATATTCCAATACTAGAATAGGGATAATTAGTATTGTTATTATTCCATTGTCTTGATCTTAACGGGAGTTGGGTTTTGATAGATTTGGGTATTTCAATTAAGGACATGAAATTCTCCACGGGAGTAGGTAGAATGGATTGTTAGGAAAATGCCGCGTTTAATGTCCTTAATTTGCATGATTCCACAGGAGTATGTTTGAGTGCATATTGCAGGCTCTAATCTTTCGGGAGAGGTTTATGGTATTTTATAGGGTACTTTTTCTTGCGAACATTTAATCGACTAGTTTAGGGTAGGAATTATTATCTACTAATTAAACGCTGTAGAAGGATACTTAACTCTAAAGTCTTTTATTTTGATATTGATTAGTATAGTTTATTCCACCATTATTCTTGATATTAATCTCCTTTAGTCTTACCATTATTTAATGGCTAATCATAGAACAACTTTCTCTCTGTGGGATCGACCCAGACTTATCCTACTACATAGTTCGGAGGTTAGTTAGGTTATTTATTTTTGTTAGGTGCGCGACACGCCTATCAAGTAAAAGAGGCACTAAGATCCGAAGCCTAGTACCTCCAACAACCCATAAAAAAGAAAGAAATATTGTAACTGGAGATTTGTGTCAAGCAGACAAAAACCAGAGAAAGAGATGAAGAAATAAGAAAATTCAACCAAACCAAAAACTAACCAATCCAACCAAAATCATTGTAGATCTGTAGAAAAGTACATCAACCTAAAAAAATCACAAACATGAAAAATCTGAACAAATGAAATTATGTACAAAATATTATAAACATAGAACTGTACGTACATATCTAAAATTACATGGAACTTTACAAAAAGAACTAGTTTTATCCTAAAATCTAGATCTAACACTAAGAAATTAAATCAAGTACATAAACAATGAGTTTCATATTTTCGCCAAAATAACGGACATTCCTTCTTGAATCTTGAGATTTTGACTGAAAAGCTTCTACTTTAATCCATTTATGGCGTAAAATGAAGAACCCATTTCACAACCTTGCTTTATATTGTAGATTTTGCTTTGATTTCTTGGACTTTAGCATATTAATAGGAGGATATGAAGTTAATAGTTAAGAGAAAATAAGTGGTTGATAGTGAGACAGATGAGAGAGGAAAGAATGGGAGGTTGAAATAAGGGGTGACTTTTAAGGGTTCTATCAATTTATATGAACGAGTTGGAAGGAGTGGCTCACGTTCGTCGGATGCTCCAAATCATCCATTACCGACTGTCAGGTAGCCGAATATGCAAATTGACAGTTGGTAATTACCGACAAAATTAAAGCAGCCGGTAAAGTGTAAAATTAGCGACCGAAATATTAGCAGTTGGTATTTTCAGTTGGTAAAAGCGCGTTCTTTGGTAGTGTTTGCTTCTGACAGTGTTCGTGTTGATATGCATTTTTGGATGATATGGCATCTGTTATGAATGATCCATAAATAGCCAAGGCCGAACAAAATATTCATATTCCTCCCACAGCACCTGAATCTCCTATATCATCCCCTCCCTCCCCTGCGTCCCTTGCTGCCCCCAGCCACCATGTTGCTGCCTCCAGCACTGCCACTGCTGCCACCTGTAGCGCCCCCACTGCCACCAGCAGCACCACTACTACTACTTCTACTGCAGCTACCTAGCCGTCAGCAGCCCCCTCCACTCATCGTGGTGGTGGTCAACGCGCCAAGCGTTCCTCAATCTTGCTTCGCCATTTTGTCACTAATGATGTCCGATAATTAATTCCATCTCCGAGTTCATCTGCCTCTTCCAGCTATTTAGTTACCCCTTATCCTATAGCTCATTTTGTGAATTGTGAAAAGTTTTTTGTGCACCACCGAGGGTTTGCAAGACTTAAGCCTCGCTCTATTAAAGAAGCTATGACTGATGCTGGATGGCGCGAGGCCTTGCAAAAAGAAATATGTGCTCTGGAGGACAATGATACTTGGGTCATGGAGACATTGTTGGCTGGGAAGAAGGCCCTTGGATGCAAATGGGTTTATAAAATCAAATATCATTCTAATGGCACTGTTGAACGTCTCAAAGCTCGCTTGGTCATTTTAGGCAATCATCAACAAGAAGGTATTGTTTATGACGAGACTTTTGCACCTGTTGCTAAAATGGTCACTGTTCGGACTTTTCTTGCTCTTGCTACTGCTAAAAAGTCGTAGTTGCATGATCAAATGGATGTTCACAATGCCTTTCTTTATGGTGATCTGGACGAGGAAGTCTACATGAAGTTGCCTCCTGGTTTTTCACCTACTCATCCCGGGATGGTTTGTCATTTAAAGAAGTTTTTGTATGGTCTTCGTCAGGTCCCTCCTTGTTGGTTTGCTAAGTTAGCTGCTTCACTACAAGCTTATGGTTTCCTTCCGGCTTATTCAGATTACTCCCTCTTCACTCTGCATCGGGGAGCTGTTCAACTGAATGTCCTGGTTTATGTTGATGATTTAATCATCTCTGGTAATCACTCTTCCGCTCTTAACTCTTTTAAAAAGTACTTGAGTATTACTTGTTTTCATTTGAAGGACTTGAGTGTTCACAAATACTTTCTCGACATTGAGGTTGCTTGTTGTGCTGTTGGTATCTTCCTTTGTCAGTGGAAGTACCCTATTAATATTATTGCAGAGTCTGGTCTCTTGGGCACCAAGCCTGCTAGCTTCCCGATTGAACATAATCATTCTTTGGCTCTTACTTAGGGTGAGCTCTTACCTGATCCTGAGTCTCATCGTCGGCTCATTGGCCGTTTCATCTACCTTTCCTTCACTCGCCCGGACATAGCTTACACGGTTCATATCCTTGCTCAGCTTATGTAGGCCCCAAGCTAGGATAATTGGGACGCTACTGTGCATGTTGTTCAATACCTCAAATGGTCCCTAGGCCAAGGTATTCCTCTCAACTCTGCATGTGATCTTACACTCACTCGTTGGTGTGACTTTGATTAGGCGAGTTGTCCGCTCACTCGTCGCTCTCTTACTGGATGGTTAGTATTTCTTTGTGGTTCTCCCATTTCTTAGAATACCTAGAAACAGCATACTGTTTTCTCGCTCTTCTCCCGAGGCTGAGTACCATTCTATGGTTGTTGTCACAGCCCAGCTTTAGTGGCTCAAAGCTCTTCCTCTTAGTCTTGGGATTTCTCATCCTCATGCTATGATGTTGTTATTGATAGCAAATTCGCCTTGCATATTGCACAAAATCTTGTGTTCATGAGCGTACCAAACATATTGAGGTTGACTGTCATTGTGTGCATAATGCGCTTTGGGACGGTCTCATTGATACTTCTCATGTCTCTACAGATGATCAGCTGGCTGATATTTTTACCAAAGCCTTGGGTAAAAGCAAGTTCTTGTACTTAGTTTGCAAGTTGGGCATTTACGATCGGCACGCTCCAACTTGAGGGGGGTGCTGGGAAATATATTGTATTAGGTATTATATGTATTATCCCTATATTTATTCTTATTGGCTTATTGTATAGCTTGGGCTATTGCCTTTCTTGTGTTGACTTATAGGTTGTATATAAACAATTATTCACATAATACAAGTGAAGGAAACTAATTCACTCAATTCTTAGCATAACATGCATATAGTAACCCTAGAGTAGGTAGTAGCTCTTTGTAGTTGAGAGTAATATGCATATATTAACCCGCGTGATAGACTATAGAATAAATGTTGGGGGTCCAACCATCAACTTAAACTTTTCGTTGAGTTCGTCCTACATGCTATCACTGTGGTATGCATGTTAGGAACAAATGTACCATTTTCTAGCTAGTAAACTCTAGATTAAATCAAGAAAGAAGTAAATTGTAACCTCAATAATATGTGTCCACAAATGGAGTAGTATATTAATAAGATATCCCCAACGTTGTTCCTTGTATAATATCTAGGAAAAATTGTCACGAATAAGTTCACCTTTGAGCCGTCTGCTGGAATTAAGTGAAGCTTTTGATTATCCTAGAATAAGCTAATTTTGTAGTCACTTAAACTTTAGGTAAGTTAAATTACCATAAACCGGTTAAACCTGTAATAAATCCTCCCCATTTGATTTTTTGACTTTTTAATTACTCCTCCCTCCTCATTTTCTCTATAAACTTCTATTAATTCACATCCCCTATTTTCTCTCTCCTCCCCACCACCTCCATTTCTACCTCCTACTCTCTTCCTAGTCCGAGCAGCCCCTCAATCCTTCTCCCATTCATGCCCTCCTCCCATTCGACTGTTCATCACCATCACACCCTCCATGCTCGACAGTTTATCACCATCACCACCATTTTTTTGTGTGTGCTGCAACTGCTACGTTAAAAGAGAGGGAATGATGAGTTGAGGAGAGAGAAAATGATGGGTTGAGGAGAGATAAATTGTGGGTTATGGATCCATTTCATCGACATTGATGAAGTACAGTAGAGCAACACGACAAAGATAATTAGTTCATAAAGGATTCAAGCCATACTTTCAGGATCCACATCATAAGATACTTTGATATTCTTCTATTGCTCTTTCTTCTTTAGCAATTTATTTTCTCTAGAATTATGGGTTTTGTGGGGTTTTGTGGTCATTTTCTCTTTCAAGTTTAGATGCTCAAGTTGGTAATGCTAAACCTGAGGCGTGCTCATCCTCAGAGGCATCTTTTTCGTTGTCTAAATTACCCAATTTTGATTTTTGATTCCCCATTATCATATATGTTGCAATCATCCACACCCAAGTTGTTGGCATCCTCAGTGATTCCGATTATCTACTTATTCATAATTAAGACAGGTCAATTGTCAACAACAAAAAGTTAAAGATAAAAAAGAAACCTTTTCTAATTCAGGCCTTTCCCGCATTAATCTTAAATTTTATGGAAAGATTGTCAGGATTTTTTTTGTCAAAAAAAATTGGAAAAGGATTTCGAATTTTGATGGAACTTACAACCATTGCAGCTGAGGAAGGAAGAATAAGGAAGAAAGAAGGTGAAACATTGACCAATGGGGAATTGGAATTGGGTCTTATATATGAAAAAATAATTAAATAAAGGAAAAAAATAAATAAACATAAGTAATGGTTACAAAATAACCTGATATAACCTATTGTTGCAGGTCACTTCTCATTCCGACCTAATTAAAGTTTAAATGATAACAAAGTTAGCTTATTCTAGGATAATCCAAATGTTAATTTATTATTAGCGGACAACTCAAAGGTTAGCTGTTAATTGATTTAGTGTGATTGAACAAAAAGGCAGGATTATGCGAAAAGAATCTAGCAAAAGTCGAGCTAGGATTGACCAAAAATATGTCAAAGTTTGCTTGAAATCCATTAATGGAGCTTAAAGAAAGAAGGCAGTAATGAAAATAGGAGATTAAAGAGATGAGGAAGGAGAAAGAAAACTCATTTAGTTTGAACTCAATATAAATCGCCAAGTTAAACTAATATCAGGAATGATTAATGTGTATGGGCTTTTAAGACTGTCATAACATCTTTGTTAACTGTCAATATTTTTAGTAGTGTTTTATGTCTGGGACTATTAAATTTTATTGGTCTTAAATTAATCAAGTTATATGGTTGACCTGTTGGGTGCTAAGGAAAGTAGGACAACAAATATAGCAAATTCTAGTAGCTTCACGGAAAGGTTCAACAATTATTAATACAAAAACCTTCTAATAAGTCAGACTTTTAAAGTCGTTTGTGTATAAGTGCGACTTATAAACCTATCAAGTCACCTCATACATATTAGTTAACTAATTATTTGGAGGTCAAAGTCAACAAAACACCTAACAAGTCGCCTAATATGTATGAAGCTACTCGATAGGTTTACGAGTCGCACCTTACACATAAGCGACTATAAAAGTTCGTTAGAGTATAAGTAGGACTTTCACAGTCGCCTGTGAATAAGTGCGACTCGTAAACCTATCAAGTCAAGTTTTACATATTAGTCGACTTAATAGGTGTTTAGTTTACTTTGAGCGCAAATTTGACATACCTAACCACCACCTAATAAATCACCTAATATGTATGAGGCAACTCGATAGGTATATAAATTACACCTTATATAATGAAAAGATTCCTCCAAGTAGGTTTAAGAAAACCTAAATATCATTTACAAAAGGTAAGAAAAGGAAATATAAGAAATCGCGGAAATAAACTGGAGAACAACTTGCACGCTGGTGAGCCATAGTGCACGGTCCAGCAGATATCTGCACGGTCGTATAGGTGAGGCAGAGCTTTCTCCTCTTCTCTTCACATATCTGCACGGGCAAGCAACAATCTACATGATCCCGCTACTCGTCGCTTGGTCAAGTGGAAATGTGAGTGATCGCGCACAAACAAATTCTTGAAAGATCATCATCTCTCAAATCCTAAAAGCTCGAACTCATCTCCTCGCCTCCGAGAACCGTTATACAGACCCTCTGTGAATTAACCATCTTAGCCTATCTTAGCCATAACCGATCACAAAGACCTGAAAATCACAAAGAATAGACAAAAGTATCTCAAAGTAACATTGGTTCAAAAAGTTACTCAAATCATTTTTAGAGACTTTCATATACACTTTTACTACGATACTTCAACATACTTCCTACGACACTTACATTTTATACTATGAAAACACTTCAAACTCATTCAAACACATTAAAACCTCATTAATTTCAAATTCAAGCTTCAAGATTGCTCCTCCTGCGGATCGTCACACAAGACCCAAGCGACAAAGGTATAATTCCTTATTGTCAATTCCGATTTAATTTCTTATTTTACTAACAATCTGCTTGTCATGATGTAGATCCGTACAGAAATCAACGCTTTTTCTATAATCTAATCTCTCATCTTTCTTTTTTTTTCTATCATTATTATTCATATGCATACTATGTGCTTAAATGCTTTCATCACCTCACATGCATATTTCTACTAATAACAAGACCTAAATAAATGTTCTAATGCTAAATTCAGATAATTTGGACAATTGGATTAGGTTCTCAGTAATTTAATTGCATAATAACATGTCATCAAAATTTTGCCTTTTTGTGTGTTTAATGAACCAACATAGATTAATGTTTATATTGCATAGACATATCACTTGGTTCTTTATTTGCATAAACCGACACATGGATAGTATTAAGTAGAGCCCAACAATGGGCAAATTTGATTCCTGGTCATATTTGTACCCTCACCCCGAACTCAATATTTGGTTCATTGACCAATGATGAAGTCATGATGGAGAAATCTATATTTGATAAGCCCCTAACTTGTCTCTATAGTTTCCCTATATCTAATTAGGTTTATGAGTCTTCCTTTAAAGACTTGTTGACAACTTCTGTATTTCAAAACATTTTCAAAACTAAAATCTTTACAATGTGGTAGTCAAATATGTGCTCATTCTGCGTAAGCAATAAAAACACTCCTACAATAAGTCATGAGATGGAAATGATAGGCGTAAAGAGAGAAAAAACCAAGATATAAGGTGTTTGGATAAACACGGGTTAGGACTCGAATCTAGGGGATTCGGGTTCTAAGGTGATTTGGTTAGATCTAAAGAGACTAGAGAACCTTAGAGAAAGGTCAAATAGTCTATAGAGATTAAGAAATCTCCTTGTTTCATCATGTCATACTCAAAATTCCTAGTGCAGTGTTTTTGGTTTTCTCCTTATTTAAGAGTTTCCATGGTAAATCTTGTGTGCTTTTTATTGCTTGATTTCTTTGTTCTTTCGTAGATTATAATTTAATTATTGCTCGATTTTTTTGGTGCCTGTGATACGTATTCCTAACACTAAATACCTTATCAATTTTGTATCCTTTAACCTATACAAATCTATATGTTTGAAAATATCGGTTGGAGGTAGCTTGCATTCGATAAAAAAATTTTGTTTGAGGGGAACTTACATTTGATGAATAGGACTTTCTAACCTGCCAAATTTCTTGTAGATCAGAGCAACCAACGTACTGCTACGGTGAAGACACCTCTATAAGACCTTGTCAGTTATTGTAGTATTCCCAGCGTACAAAGCCAAACTATTTGCGATGCTTGAGTATAGAGTCTTTTAATTCTATATCTTTGCACTACAGGAAAAAATTTCAACCACTCCGGTCGAAATACGCCTTATCGATCCGGTTTTTGGTCCGGAGAGATTGGGCTCGGATCAGTTGACAAAAGTCAACTAATTTGGTTGAAAACTGGAACAGTTATCCACTGACTGATCTGGTATTTTTTTTTTTTTTTGCATTTTTTCATTCTTAATCGATACAAAAACAATAGTATATATCAATAGTATTGATTCAATACTCATTTTATTATGCTTAATGAGGCATAAAAAATTGAATAAATAAAAATATTAACAATTTTCCTAAAAAAATTGAATAAATAAAAATATTAACAATTTTCCTAAAAAAATAAAAATATTAATAACCATAATTTAAACAACAATATAACTATGATTTTGCCTTGAATTTGACGTGGATCTCTTGCCTCTACCAGCTGCTTTGAAGCCACAACCTGGACCAAACATATGAACACCAATAACACTTTGCACCTTATAAAGACCCTTTCAGGTTACTGAAGAACTCAACAAAGTCCATATTCCATCCCCACATATCAACCCAGAAGCAAATACTGGTCCAAATGTATCCGCCTAAAAAATAAAAATGAGCAAAGGTCAAAACTAAATCTCTCTTGCGAATATGACTATCAATTCGAGAGCAATTATAATAAAATGGACGATGTTCTAAGCTTACGTGGCTAAGATAGCACCTTTTGGAGTATGAAAGCTGTTGATAAGGTAGGAAGTAGCGGTCCCTCTAGGATATGTAAGTTTGAAGTCGATAACCATAATAACACGTAAGTAATTAAAGAATATTAATAAATTCCCATCTCTGCTAATATACTAGTGAATTATTGAGGTGTTGATATTGACTTTGACTCTTTATGTCACAAAAAGTTGTATCTATTAGAGATAAACGTTAGACTTAGTCTAACTTTATCTCATTCATTCTTGTTGATACGTTTTCCATACTTATTTTGTATACGTTGTTATCTTCTTATATTCTTTTGTAATCTTATCTCTTTGTTGTACTTTTTTTTTTAATAAGGTAAGAAGAAACCTTGACAAGTTGGGGGGAACAAAGGGGATCCCAACTTGCCAAGGGTGAGAATCGATCCCAGGACCTCCTGGAACCAGGAGGGAAGCTCTAACCACTAGGTTATCCCTCACTCTCAAAGAAGCATTGTTAATGTAAAGATTTGAACCCACAACCTCAAGTATGAAAGAAAGCGATCCAACCATCACTCCACCATACTGTTATTAAATGTTTGTATTGAGTTTTGAACCCAGGTTACAAGGTCTAATCCCCTCGTACTGCTACTCTCTTTGTTGTACTTAGCTTCTCCTTATACGTAGCTTTATGGTTATAGGTTACTGTATAAATATTGCTTATCATTAATGAATTAAACTAAGCTTTCTCAACTCTTTTATGGTATTAGAGCAGGAAGATTACCCAACCTACATTTTTCGGTATCCATGGCTAACTCCACCATTTCGAATGACGTTGAACCTAGTCGACCTCTCGTCGTTGTCACCCTCACCAACATCATTAAGCTTACCACCACAAACTACTTATCGTGGAAACTCCAACTTAAAGCTACCCTTGTTGGCTATGGCCTATTCAAATATCTTGATGGCTCCTACTCCCAACCTTCCGCCACCACCCCTTCCTCTGCCTCCACCACGCCCACACCCATACACTACTTGGGAACGTCAAGATAAACTTCTTTTTGGTGCTCTCATTGGCACCCTTGACTCTACTATTGTTCCTCTCGTATCTCGTACATCCACAGCCAAGGATGCGTGGGATATCCTAGCCCACACCTTTGCCCGCAACTCCCGCGGCCATGCTAAACTCCTCAAATCAAAATTCCGCAATATTACCAAAGGCTCTAATGACATTCCCGCTTACATGAATGCCATACGAGTCTGTGCTGATCATCTTGCTCTTCTCGGGGATCCTGTTAACCCCGAAGATCTCATTGAGTGTGTCCTTGACGGGGTCCAAGATCCTGACTTCAAAAGCGTCATCGACGCTGTTAATGCACGTGATACATTAATCAAGTTTGACGAACTTCATGAAAAATTATGGGTGCGTGAGGTGAACCTCACCAAAACTGCTACCAATCCTGCCACTCCCCTGCCCGCCACGGCCCACTACACTACCACCCATCCACCCTCCTACTCCCATCCATCCTCTTCCCCCCATGCTGCCAGTTCCTCGTCCAACCCACGCCCCACCTATTCTACTAAAACTCACGCCTCTTCTTCCAAATCCAACAACAAAAAACCCACTGGCTACCAAGGCAAATGCCAATGGTGCCATACCCTGGATCACTCCTTATACAAATGCACTGCCTTTCAAGAGCGGTTTCCCAATACCCGCCCTACACTTCCACCCACTTCTCACTCACTGTAAGCCTATACGGCCATCGCTCCTGCCTCCTCTTCCACACCATCCTGGCTCCTCGACTCTGGCGCCTCACACCACATCACCAATGATCTCTCCATTCTTGCGTTGCATCACCCTTATGATGGTTCCGAGGAAATCATCATAGGTAACGGTATGGGTTTTTCCATTTCTCATATAGGTTCATCCACTCTTACTACTCCTTCCAAGTCACTCTCTTTAACTAATGTGCTTTGTGCTCCTAGTATGACTCGCAATGTCATTTCTATTTCCCAACTTTGTCATGACAATAATTTACTAATTGAATTCTCCTCTCATTCTTTTGTCATGAAGGATCACCTCACGGGACAACACCTATTTCAGGGCCCCACTAACCATGGTGTCTATGAACTTCCATCACAACCGCACATTCAAGCTCTCACCTCCATCAAAACATCACATCTTGACTGGCATCATCGACTTGGTCACCCATCTTCCTCTATTTTTAATAAATTAGTTTCTCAATTACAACTCAATGTTTCTAGTTCCCCTTCCTTTCATTGCAATGCATGTCAATGTAATAAGAGTCATAAACTCCCTTTTTTGCAATCTACTTTAGTTTCTCATTCGCCCCTTGAACTTGCTTTTACGAATTTATGGACATCTCCCGTATCTTCTATTGATGGCTTTAAATACTATGTTATTTCCGTTGATCATTTTACCAAGTATATTTGGTTCTATCCACTCAAAAAGAAATCTAACACCGCCAATGTCTTCATTCGCTATAAATCTCTAGTTGAAAAATACTTGAGAAAACTCTAAAAATACTATATTCTGACAATGGGGGGGAATATGAAGCTTTTGCAACCTATCTCACCATTAATGGTGTCTCTCACCTCACATCTCCTCCTCATACTCCATAACACATTGGCTTCGCTGAACGATGGCATCGTCATATCGTTGAGACGGGACTCTCCCTCCTCTCACACTCTCATCTTCCTCTTTCCTTTTGGAGTTACGCACTCACTACAGCAACCTACCTCATTAATCGGTTACCAACTCCTACCCTTCAAGGAAAATCACCCTTTCATTGTCTTTTCGGATTTCCGCCAAACTACCTCAAACTTCGAAGCTTTGGGTGTATTTGCTACCCTTGGCTCAAGCCATACACACATCACAAACTTGATCCCAAGTCCAAACCGTGTATTTTCATTGGTTACTCAAAGACCCAAAGCGCGTATCATTGCTTGGATCCCAGCACAAATCGTGTTTTCACCTCTCGTCACGTTCGCTTCTTAGAACATGACTACCCCTACTTGCGTCTTTCCACTATACCCGACATCACTCCCTCCTCACTCGAAGCTTGGTATGCACCCTCGGTCTATCTACCTCTCTTACATCAGTCCCCCTCCTAACTCATCTCCTACTCCCAGCAATAGCCCACCCGCATCACCCCCTCCTTCGCCTACTACTACCCCTTCCCCCCCTCACACCTACAGCACCGGCTCCACCACACCCGAGCTCGCCTCCCCAAAGACTCGCGGCCTCCCAGTCTCCCCCTCTCCTACCAACTCCGACTCCCACATAACATCACCCGCGGCCTCCCACAACCTCCCACCCTCTCCTACCAACTCTGACTCCAACACAACCTACCTACCATCAACAGGCATCATCACACGCTCCATGAACAATATTCGCAAACCCAATCACAAGTATGCTTATCCTACATCCTTACTCCCTCGCCTACAAGAACCCAAAACCGTGTCCCAAGCTCTAAAAGACCCCCTATGGAAACAGGCCATGGACTCCGAAATTGCTGCGCTCCATAATCTTGGCACGTGGGACTTGGTCCCTCCTGATCCCTCACGGAACATGGTCAAATGCAAATGGATTTTTCGTATTAAATATAACTCAGATGGCTCTATTGACAGGTATAAAGGTCGTCTCGTTGCCAAAGGATTTCAGCAACGTCCCGGTGTTGACTACACCGAAACTTTCAGCCCGGTGGTGCGCCCCGCCACAATCCGTACTCTCCTCGCTCTTGCTGTACCTCATGGTTGGCATCTCCGTCAACTCGATATTAACAATGCTTTTCTGCAAGGCACACTTAATGAAGATGTTTATATGTCTCAACCACCGAGCTATATTGATCCTACACTCCCTCATCATGTGTGCAAACTCAAGAAAGCCATCTACAGTCTAAAACAACCTCCTCGAGCTTGGTATACAGAACTCACAAAATTTCTCACTGGTTTGGGGTTCAAGCGAGCGGTGTCTAATACTTCATTATTTATTTTATCCTCAACTCCACATCCTATTTATTTGATTGTGTGTGTTGACGATATTATAATTACAGGACCAAATGCCACTACACTGACCTCCTTTATTCAAACGTTGGCTGCTAGGATTGCTCTAAAGGACCTTGGCTCTCTATCATATTTTTTAGGGGTTGAAGTTATTCCCACCGCAGCGGGCTCTTTCTTAATCAACGTCAATATATCATTGACCTTCTTGATCGACTCAGCATGGTTGATGCCAAACCAGCCCCTACGCCATTTGTAGTCACTCAACCTCTCACTCTCAACTGTGGTACCCCACTCGAAGCTCCCAAGGACTACCGTGCTGCCCTTGGTGGTCTTCAATACCTTATGTTAACACGTCCCGATGTGGCTTTTGCAAGCAATAGGTTGTCGCAATTCATGCATCGCCCAACCACCGTACATTGGTTCGCTTTAAAGCGCCTCATGCGCTATCTTTGTGGTACTCTAGATAAGGGTCTCACCATTCATCGTGACTCACCTCTTCGTCTCCATGCCTTTTCGGATGCGGATTGGGCTGGAGACAAAGATGACTATATTTCCACAATGGTTTGCCGTACCCCTCTTACATGGTGCTCCAAAAAGCAAACTTCACTTGCTCGCTCTTCTACTGAGGTGGAATACTGCGCTGTTGCCTCTACTACGGCTGAGATAATGGCTGCTCAAAATTTGCTCACGGAATTAGGGGTCTCATTGTCACATATTCCAGTTATATATTGTGATAGTCTCAGTGCCACACATCTTAGTTCTAATCCTGTGTTTCATTCCAAGATGAAACACTTAGCGTTGGCTTTTCATTTCATCCGTGAACCGATTCAAAATGGAACACTTCGAGTACAACATGTCTCTACATGAGACCAACTAGCAGACTTTCTTACAAGGCCTTGACTCGTCCTCGTCTTGATGTTCTATTGTCCAAGATTGGACTCAGTGATCGTTTCCTCCGGCTTGCGGGGGTATATTAGAGATAAATGTTAGACTTAGTCTAACTTTATCTCATTCATTCTTGTTGATACGTTTTCCATACTTATCTTGTATAGGTTGTTTAAATTATTATCTTGTATACGTTGTTATCTTCTGATATTCTTTTGTAATCTTATCTCTTTGTTGTACTTAGCTTCTCCTTATACGTAGCTTTATGGTTATAGGTTGATGTATAAATACTACTTATCATTAATGAATTAAACTAAGCTTTCTCAACTCTTTTAGTATCTTCCAATCAATAGACAAATAGAACTTTAATTTCTTTTAGTCATGTCGGTCACAATGTGATAAAAATAAAATTTCACTATTTAGCTTCAGATTATTTTCCATATTAATCCCACTATAAATCATGGTGATGCGCATTTAGCCTGTTGTTTTCCATGTTAATCCCACAATGGTCAATTATTATGTTTTGCTAATGTGGAGTGCTTAAACATGGCTTGGATGGGAAGACAATACAATAAGCCTTTGCGCACTTGCTCGTCTATATATCTGAGTGTTCTTATCCATTGTTTCACTAGTTAGATAAGAAGCAAAAATAGTAGATGACAAACCTTCTTCTTCCCAGCCCACCACTAGCCCCTCTTGTATTGCACGAGAAACTCCCAACAATCAACCGTTTGAGTCCAAAAGAGACTCAAACACCAAAAAAAATAACAAAAGTAAAATAAAGTGGGCCCACAAGGAAAAAAACAAGGGAGAGAAAAAAATCTAGCGCGTGTGTTATGCTCCCACATAAACAAGAGAGTGAGGAAGAAATAAACAGAAAGCAAGAAAGAGAGAAAAAGACAAATCACCATCCCACAAGAAGAGAGAGCAAAAACAGACTATGAAAGTAAGAGAAACAGAGAAATTTTGGCACCATTGAAGGAGCTGCACACCAAGTTAAATAACAAATTCACTTCAATAAAAAAAAGGGGTGAGGAACAAATTAAGATTGCTGGAAAATCAAAAGTAATAGACCGAGAAATCGGGTCTTTCAAAATTTAGAAGGTTTAAAAATTAAGATTTTTATTATTTGTCTATAAATATTGGGTTGTGGATGATAGTAGCTCTTGCCTTTTTGTTGCCTTGGTTTTTATACTGATTTTGTCTAACTCTTTCATCTAATCTTCAAGTTTCCTCTTTTCTCTCTCTCTATCTAAAATAAAGTTTAGGCTGTAATTTTGTTTAAACTTTAATCTCTTCTTCATTTGCTAGTTCTCTAATTTGATTTTGTTTGTAATTAGAATCCTTCATTTGTAATTCCTTAGTTTGTTAATCAAGGAGAGTGTTTTAGTACGGCTAAGCAAATTGTTATTTTTATCATTGAGGTACCTATGAATGAATAAACTATTACCAATGAAAGTCTAAATTGGCCACTTGTTCAAAAGAAAACTTTATCCAAATGATACCAATGTGAAGTCAAAATGGTACCAATTTAAAGCATAATGGTACCAATTGTATATCAAAATGGTACCAATTGTATATCAAAATGGTATCAATTTTATATAAGAATGGTACCAATTTCATGTTAGATTGGTACCAATTTAAAACAAACAGGGTATTATTTCGATGAATAAAGGCATAAAATAGATACAGTAGCCTCTTGCACGACATCACCTTGGAGCTTGACAAACTGGTAACTAATTGGACAATTGTGAACTTTTGCGACGTCAGTAAGCATTACTAATTAGGTTTACTATTTGTCTATTACTACTTTTAATGTTTCATATAATTAGTTACATTATGCTTGCTTGATTGATTTTGGGTAATAAGTTAAAGTGATATTGTAACTTAAGGTTTATCTAAAGTTTATTATTTTTTAGGCTCATAACCCTCAATTCTAGAGAATAGTTAAGGTTAAACAAATTATAGTAGGTGATGAATATAGTTTGGTACCAATGAAAGCTAGATTGATGGGACCCTCCCCTTCTTACATGGTTTGCAAGTGTTTGGGCCATTAATGTAGAAGGAAGAGGCCAATTTAACATCATGTCAATGATTTGTGGTATATCAGTACGTGGGAACCATGTATGAACAACAATAGGATGTCCTTGGGAGATATTGGATCCCATTTGGAAGGACCAAGTATTAGCTTGGTACATCAAGGTTCCTACATTGGTACCCTCCCCTTCTTACATGGGTTGTAAATATTTGGGTCAATAATGTACAAGAAAGAGGCCAATTGAACACCATGTCAATGATCTAGGGTATATCATTTGGTTGGAACCATCTACTAACAACAATAGGATATCATTCGGAAAAATTGGGGGCCATTTGGGAGGACCGAGTGTTACCTTGGTATTACATCATGCTTCATACAATGGTACCCTACCCTTGTTACATGAGATACAAGTGTTTGGGCCAATAATGTATAATGAAGAGGCCAATTGAACATCTTGTCATTAATTTACGGTAATTCAAACACATGATTTGATCCTAGATAATATGCAAGAAAATATTTGGTTTATTAGTGAAGTTCATACAAGGACACGGTACCTTACACATCATACTTCGGTATCGTCCACTGACCATATTGGTATTCTTGACAACGACCAATCCAATTTCTATATTTGAGTCCAAAACATCAACTTCACCTTTCTCAATACCATCTAAGGGATGAAATCTTTCAGACATACGATTGTTCCTCAATAGAGTACGAGATAAAGTACTAGATAACCCTATCAACAAAATTCACACAAGGCAATGGTGCCCTACACATCTGACTTTAGTACCCTTCATGAACATATTGGTACCCTTAATATTGGTCAACCCTATTTCAAGATTTAAGTCTCATAGATCAAATTCCCCTTTTCTTAGTACCATCTAAGGGATGGAACCTTTACAACACATCATTTCATCTTTAATAGATTATGTGATGAAAAAGTATTACTCCATAGATGAAATCCACACAAGGCGTTGGTATTTATACATCTAACTTTCATACCTTTCATAGAACAGACTGGTATTCTTGATATTGGTTAATCATAATTCACGATTTGAGTACAACACATCATGTTCCCATTTCTTTGTGTTAAGGTTCTTCTTTTTAGGGAAAGCGTGTCAAGTGTGAGATTGAAAGTATACAAAAACAGGTTAATGCTTCAATTACCTTCTTTGACATAATCAAATAATATATTGTATTGTATGATAATTTAAGATATATTATGCACACATGACAATTTTTTATGCTCTTATATATTGACCTTTTGTGATCTACTATGCCTTTAATAATTTCAAATATAATCCAAGGATTGTAAATTGATTATATATTTGACTTTGGTTTAGCAAATCAGTTCAATGGCTAAACTTAGATAACTTTAACCCTTTTAATCAAACAACTAAGACATAATTGGTATGTGTTTTTAAAGTACTAAAAATGGAAAACATAACCATTTTCACTATATATTTTGCTTTGTGTGGGGGTTAGCTAGGTAATAATTTGCATATGTTATATATATTGGTACTAAATTGATCTTGTATTGGTACCAAAGTGATCTTATATTGATACCAAAGTGGTATCATATTGGTACCAAAGTAATCTCATATTGGTACCAAAGTATTCTCATATTGGCATTGTAACCTTCATAAAGAGGTTTAGTCTCCTTCGTTGAAGAGCTTGTAACCTTATTTTAATACTCCCTCCGTCTCTATTAATGAAATCACACAAACCTTGGTACCCTAGACATCTGACTTTGATACCATTCATGGAACATATTGGTATTCTTGATGCTGGTCAATCCTATTTCAGGATTTGAATCCAACACATCCAGTTTCCCTTTCTTGAGGCCACCTTTATAATGGAAACTTCAAACATATTATTTGATCCTAAATAAAGCATGCGAGAAAGTATTAGGCTCCATTAGTGAAATTCATACATTGGTACCTTCCCCTTCTTACATGTGTTGCAAACTTTTGGGCAAATAATGTACATCATGTCAATGATTTGGAGTTTATCATTTTGGTTGGAACTATCTAATGACAATAGGATATCATTGTTAGAGAATTAAGCCTATTTGAGAAGAAAAAGTGTTACCTTGATACATCAAGGGTTCTACATTGGTACCCTCCCCTTCTTACATGGGTTGCAAGTGTTTGGGCTAATAACGTAAAAGGAAGAAGCCAATTGAACAACATGTCAATGATTTAGGGTATCTTATTTGGTTGAAACCATATATGAACAACAATAGGATATCATTGGGAGAGATTTGAGCCCATTTGAGAGGAACAAGTGTTACATTGGTACATTATGCTTCATACATTGGTACCCTGCTCTTCCTACATGAGTTGCAAGTATCTGGGCCAGTAATGTACAAGAAATAGGTCAATTATATTGAACATCATGTCAATTATTTGGGGTATATCATTGGGTTGGAACCATCTATGAATAACAATAAGATATCATTGGAAGAGATTGGAGCCCATTTGATAGGACCAAGTGTTACATTGGTACATCATGTTTCATACATTGGTACCCTGCCCTTCTTACATGCGTTGCAATTGTTTGGGCCAATAATGTACAGAAAGATGTGAATTGAACATCATGTCAATGATTTGGGTATATTCTTTGGTTGGCCCCATCTATGAATGACAATAGGATATCATTAGGAGAGATTTGAGCCCATTTGAGACGACCAAGTGTTACATTGGTATATCATATGATTCATATATTGGTACCCTCTCATACTTACATGGGTTGCAAGTATTTGGACCAACAATGTAAAAGGAAGAGGCGAATTGAACATCATGTCAATGATTTGGGGTATATCAAACATATGATTTGATCCTAGATACAATGTGTGAGAAAATATTTGGTTTATTAGTGAAGTTCATACAAGGTCATGGTACCTTACACATCATACTTTGGTATCGTCCATTTAACAGATTGGTATTCTTGACAACAACCAATCCAATTTCTGTATTTGTGTCCAAAACATCAAGTTCTCCTTTCTCAATACCATCTACGGGATAAAATGTTTCAAATATACGATTGATCCTCAATAGAGTATGAGAGAAAGTATTAGACCCTATTAGCGAAATTCACACAAAGCATTGGCCGGTACCCTACACATCTGACTTTGGAACAGATTGGTACCTTAATATTGGTCAACCATATTTCAGGATTTGAGTCTAATACATCAAATTCCCTTTCTTTATACCATCTAAGGGATGAAACGTTTACAACATATGATCTTGCAATGATATCTAGGTAATAATTCTCATTATATTTTGCTTTGTGTGGGGGATAGCTAGGTAATAATTTGCATATCTTATATATATATATATATATTGGTACCAAAATGATCTTATATTGATACCGAAGTAAGTTTAAAAAAATGCTAAAATCATCTTTGTTGGGTGTGTTCTTTAAGTTCAATGATACTCGTATATTAGGAACCTAAAAGTTATAGTATATCTTATATAAAATATAGGTAAATATATAGGATTCAATTAATGAAACTCTTATGAAATAGTATTCATAATATTACCCATACAATCAAACATAACGCAACTATGAAATGTCAAAATAGTATGAGTAGACCAATTAGTATGGCCTGCCGACATCCGTAGAAGTTCATAATTCAATTACTTAGGCCCTGTTCTTTTGGACTTGTTTTCAGTTCAGTTCAATTCAGTTCTGTTCCGTTCAATTCAATTCAGTTCTGTTCAGTTCTGTTCCGTTCAGTTACTCTCTGCAGTTCAGTTTCTCTCAGTTCAATTCAGTTCCGTTCAGTTTAATTTCTCTCATTCCAAAAGAATGGGGACTTACTAGTTGGTCAAGTTCCAAAGCAACATCGTTCAAGGGGTTGGAAGATCAAAATTATGCCTTTATTCATCGAATTGGTACCCTTATTGTTTCAAAATGGTACCACTTTGAAATGAAAATGGTACCATTCTATTATGTAATTGGTACCATTTTGACTCAAATTAGTACCACTTGGATAAATTTTCTTTCAAATAACTGGCACCAATTTAGATTTTGCTGGTACTGGTTATCCATTGGTACCAGCAAATTATTTAGTGCCATTTAATCGATTATTAGTACCAATGTAATCTACGCTTTCGTTAATTGGTACCATCTTGACTTTTATTGTTACCAATCTAGTCTTTTATTGGTACCAAATTATATTCACCATCTACAATTAGCTATTTACCTTACCTATTCTATCAGTACATTTACAACCATAGTCATGGATATATACCAATGCTGGTTATAGCATGTAACCTCATTATTTGAGTTAGATCATTTGGGCCAACGTGATAGTATGGTTAGTCATGGATATATACCAAGTATTTGGGCCAACGTAATAGATTGCACATCATTTAATACTACAAGAAAAAATCATTTTAGCGACATATATTAGCGATGGACATAGAAGGTAGTTGCTAAAATTAACTTTAACAACTGAAGGAGACTAGTATAGTGGCTAATTTGCGACTGACTACTTTATAGTTGCTAAGTAGTTGCCATTTAGCGACTGTAACATATTTTTGCGACTACAGAGCAGTTGCTAGAATATGTACAATAAAAAATAATATGAATAACCCTTTTCAAAAAAAATATAAATAATAAATTAGCGACTAAAAATAAAAATTCTTGCCCTTTTGAGTTATTCTATGTTAGACAACCAATTATACAAAGAGTTTGAGGGGTAAAAGAGTAAAGTAACTACAAACTAGTGTGAACACATTTATTGCTCTTTGAATTACTAGGGATGGCAGTGGGGCGGGTCAAGTAGGAGACCCGCCCCATCCCCGCCCAAGTGGGGCGGGGATGGGTCTAGGTTTGGCGGGGATGGGGATTAAAATGGTACCCGCAATGGGTGGTGGAGCGGGTGTGGATTTTATGCTATACCCGCCCCATCCCCGCCGCCCGCCTCGCTCGCCCACCCCGCCCGCCCGCATATTTATTATTAAATTCTATTTATATACTTATATTATTAATAATTTTATCTTGTAAAATATAAATATGTGGGTATGACGCGGGTACGAAGCGGGTGTTAGCACCCATGGCGGTGGTGGGGCGGGGATGAAGTGGGTATGAGGTGGGTACGAAGCGGGTGCGGATACCCATGCGGGTGGTGGGGCGGGGATGGGTTTAAATATGTACTTGGTGGGGCGGGGATGGGTCTAGAATTTTCCCCAGCAATGGGTGGTGGGGCGGGGATGGGGATGGGAATTTTATGTGGGTGCGGGTGTGGAGGTACCATCCTCCGCACCCGCCCCACCCAATTGCCATCCCTATGAATTACTCTATGTTTGACGACCAATTAGACAAAAGTTTGACGAATTAAAAGGTAAAAAAAGACTATTGAATAGTGTGAACACATTTATTGCAACATGAAACTAATGAGAAATTTAATTCATAAATTATATTATTTATGGAAAGATTTAAAATAGGGACAACATATTGAAATTTCCCAATGGGAATACAGGAACAACAAAAGAAAAGGGAGGGAGTAACTCCCTATGGTGCAATTAATTAGGGACGGAGGGAGTAAGACCCAATTAAATAATATTATCTTATTATGAATCCAATTAAATAATTGTTATCTTATTTTATTTGATTTTATGTAGGTAACAATAGATTTCGAGTTGTTCCTATTCATACTAATTGAATCATGGTAAGATTTCTGTTTTACGATTGTTTTTATATTTCTATTACAATTTATAATACGACTAACCTGTTATGTATTGCAGTGGTAAAATGTGCATAGTGTGGTGGCTCCTTTCTTTTTCACTTTGGTGGCCAGCGGGGAGGGTTTAGGTTTAGGTTTAGGTTTAGGTTTAGGTTTATTAGTACTATGATGTGTAGGGTTTATGCTTTTATTGCTAACATATTAACACTTGTATCTCCTTTTTAAATGTTAAATGGTGTTAAAAGCCTGTAACAGCCAATAGGTGATGGTAAGAAAAGAAAATTGCAAAGACGTGAATTGCTATATATATTTTTTTTTTATTTTGTAATTTACTAGTTTTGAAGCCCGTTCGTTGCACGGGTTATTACTTATTTTATTTTTTTGCAACTTTATGTTGACATTGTTGATGTTGTATTGCTGTGAAATGAGATTTTTCAACACCATTGTATTTACATACTTCCTCCGTTCTTTTTATATTGCAACAATTACCACTTTGGGTAATTTTATCTATTATTGGAACCGTTCCATTTTTGGTGAAAAAAGCAACTATAATTGACACATCGCATTTACTTTATGTTAATAACACATCATTAATTACTCAAATTGCCTCATAAAGTTGCGTTTACTTATCCCCTACTCTAGTTAACCCCTCTATGTAAACTACCCATTTTTTTTCTTTTCTTAAGAACCATGCCCAAACCCATTGTTGCAGTAGAAAAATACAGAGAAAGTATTTGTCATAATACTTTAATTTCTAGATTTGTTATTGTGATATATAAATTATTAATTTTTAATGTTCAATTGTATATTGTAGCTAAGTCTATTATTAAATAGTTTCCCAAGAGTTGGTTTGACTAACAATAACACATAGTTTAAACATGAAAAATACCCGAACGATACTTTAAGAAAGTAGAGGGTAATAATTTAATAGATGCGGGATATAAAGAATAGAGAAAAAATATGAATCCCAGCTACAACTTCAACTTTTAATATAGCACAACACTAACGCATATAGCATAGAAGATGGGAAAGCCAAAAAGAAGATCATAATGATGGTATCATGAATAAAATAAATTAATTATAAAACTAACCTCTATTAATCGAAAATACTATTTAAGAGAAAAAATCTCTTCATCAGTTATGATCATATCAAGACTTATCAAACTTCCCCCTTTTTTATGATCTGCAACCTCAAATAGTCTAGACACTCGAACCTTGATTTCCCAATTAGTTTTAGTAGAATTAAGTTTATTGAGAAAAGAATAAAATCTGACATATAGATATATGAAAAAGAAAAACATAAATAATTAACAAACTTTCTGCAATGTCTTTTTCTACAACCTTAATTAATAAACCAATATGAGCCCTTGATTTTAAAATGTATGGTTCATATACAACTCTACCTTGTAGAATTTTATTAAAACTCTAGAGCATCCGGACTCGTAAGGCTGAGGTTTTGAAAGATAATATGTTTAATCGTGTAAATTGGACCTATGATAAAATGTTATAGTCACATATAGTTATAGCTATTATTATACTTGTCTAAAAAGAAGACTAAATAATGTCTTACCATTCATCTAGTTAAATATATTTTCATAAGTTGTAAAACTATATTGTAAATGGATCGTATTTTGAAGCATATTTCAAGCACTCTCCAATGGTAAAAAAAATTATAATGTTTTGAATTAGGTAGCAAGGTAGCAAAAGTTATATGCATAATATAATATTTTAGTTTGTTTATTCAAAACAACACTCTAATTTCTCATTATCCAAAACTCTTTTTATTTATTTAAATATATGTAGAACTCTATTTTTTAAAATATTTAAAATAAAAATTAATGACATGAAGATCTTACGTGGCGCTCTCATTTCATAATTTGTAGAACTATATTGTAAATGGATCTTATTTCGGAGCATATTTTGAGCACTATCCAATGGAACAAAAATAATAATATTCTAAATTACGTAGCAAAAGTTATACACAATTTACATAATATAATAATTTAGGTTGTTCATTTAAAACCAAACTCTAATTTTAGCTTATCTAGAACTCCTTATATGTATTTAAATCTATGTAGAACTCTATTTTTGTAAAAAACAAAAATAAAATTTGATGACATGACAATCCTACGTGGCGCGCTATATGGCCTCGAAATCTTAAGGAGCTCCCTATACTCCCGAAAAGTTCCTCTTTTATTTATATACTAGTTTTGAAGCCCGTGCGTTGCACGAGTTATTGTTTATTTTATTTTTTTGCAATTTTTTTTGTTAACATTGTTGATTTTTTGTGGTTGTGAAATAAAATTTTTCAATACCATTGTATTTATATAATTTCTCCATTTTTTTCTATTGCAACAATTACCACTTTGGGTAGTTTTATCTATTAGAACCATTCTACTTTCGGTAAAAAAAAGTAACTATAGTTGACAACATCGCCTTTACTTTGTGTTAATAAAACCATCATTAATTACTCAAATTGCCTCATAAAATTGCGTTTTCTTTATTAAGAATTTTCTTATCCCCTACTCTAGTTAATCCCTCTATGCTAAACTACCCATTTATTTTATTTTCTTAAAAACCATGCCCAAACCCATTGTTGTAGTAGAAAAAGACAAAGAAAGTATTTGTCATTATATTTTAATTTCTAGATTTGTTATTGTGATATATAAATTTTATAATGCCTCTTCAATGTCGTTGACAAACTTTCATTTGATTCTTCATGTAATGTCATCGTGGTATGCTATAGGTTCAAAACTACATGTATGTATTTTTGTATCTATATATAACCCAATTTTTAAAAGTATGATTTTGAAAGACATAATTGCTAGTGTTACATATAATATGCTATTTTTATAGTTAATTTTATACTCCCTCCGTCCCAGAAAGATCTGAACACTTGTTGGCACTAGTAGAATAAATGCTTATTGCCGCGGTCATTAAGTGGCCTATTGCGGCGGTTTTGACCGCGCAGCAATTAACGACGCAGCAATAGGTAATTAAATTGTTGCTGCGGTTTTAAACCGCAACAATATTAAAACATATTGTTGCGGTTTATAGGACAAACCGCAGCAATATTTACTTTTTTTTATTATGTAAATAAACCATATTGCTGCGGTTTGTAGGACAAACAACAGCAATATGTATATTTTTTTATTATAAAAAAGCAGTATATTGCTGCGGTTTGTGGGAGAAACCGCAGCAATATACTTTTATTTTTATAATAAAAAACACATATTGCTGCGGTTTGTCCTAAAAACCGCAGCAATATGTATTTTTTATTATAAAAAAAACAGGATATTGCTGCGGTTTTTAGGACAAACCGCGGCAATATACTGCTTTTTTTTTTTTAAATAAATTTTATTTTATATGTTCCACCAACCTCATGCAAGAAGCAGAGAATGCAACAAGCAGGATGTAGCAAGCAGAATATTTTCTGCATAAATTTCGACAGAGCTCCGTTTGTAAATTGGATAAACCCATAATTGGGAATTAACCTGTACAATATTATATGCAACAACCATCCATCCATCATCCAAAATTCATCCAACATCCATCCATCATCCAAAATTCATCCAACAAACAACATATAATCCAAAATTCATCCAACATCCATCCATCATCCAACTTCCACGCACAATCCAAATTCCAAGTTTAAAAGAAATATATACGATTCAATCCAACATAGATATCATACGAATCCAACATATATATATATATATATATCATGAAATCCAAGTCAATATATTACGATAATGTTGGTTGGTACAAGTTGCACTAAATTATTCGTTGTAAGAGAAGCAAAGAAAATTAACATTTACTAACCTATGCAATGCAATTATCAATAAAGTATCTTGCCCACTTATTTTTCACCTCATTGATTTGATCATCCGTATAAGGATCGCGGGTAAAGGTACGACCAATCTGAAAATAATTCACCAAAGTTAGCTTTCAATAGTTAAATATATAAAATATGAAATGAATAATAAGTGAACAAAAAACTTACTTCATCGAAATCCTCCGAACCAGAATATAAACTGAGTACGTCAAAAATGTTGCGCATGACAAAATAACCGCACTCCGTGCCTCCTTGTTGTTGTGGGCACTTTAACGAAAGTTTTAAGAAAATGAGGAAGTTTAATTTATCGTATAATGAGAATGACATAACATATGCTTTTAATTGAATAAAATAAGTCTATTATACCTGAACACATCTCCAAATAAGCTTGTGGTGACGAACTTCGTTGCCGCTCATCCGAAACCTCCTAAAAGCACTACATAAAACAAAATCAAATGAGTTACACTTTACTTGCTTTATATTATAATTTAAATTCATTTAAAATATATCAAAACGATCAACTTACGCTATCATAGACGGTCTAATCTTTAACTTCTGCTCCTTGTGAAAGCTAGCGGAATCAAAGACATAAATGCTCCCGAGCATGGGACGTATGACAAGGAGCATCCAATGACGGCTATTGTAAGATTGAATAATAATAATTACTTAAAAAATTCACATGTCATGCAACAATCCTTATCTGTAAAACTATTAAGATAGAATATTACTCTTGAAAGATTGGCGCGAAGATGATACTAGCACCAGCAACGACGGATCCAGTCAAAGCACACTGAATGTAAGTCGTTATATTCTCCAAAGCATGCACATCCGCGGTACTCTCCGGGCACATCCAACAAACTCGAACAGCAGCCCCAAATCCATCCAAGTCAGACTGTGTTGCCCTAAAAAAATAGATAAACGTAAATTTTATGTGGAAAATACAACTATCATACAATCAAATGTAAAAAAAAATCATAACTTTGATTATTGTTACCTCATGTACACTTGGATAATAGAAATATTAAGCATCTCCCATTTCAGGAACTAAGCAATATCCTCCTTGGTCAGATAAGCGGTGTCATCTTCTGAATAATGGAACAATGAGCTCGGCAATGTTACAGCAACGGTATCATCGTCTGCGACGGCAAGGGCAAGCGTATCTGCTAACTCCTTACAGTCTTCAGTGAGGGATTCCAAGAACGATACATCATCGACAACTGGACTATAACGAGTAGCCGAACCGGCTGAAAGCTGCTGGCTAAGACATCTAACAGCCTCCCCCGAAATCCCCTTTTGTTTTTTAGGTGTTGGTGTAACCTAATAATAAATTTTGAGAACGCGCATAAGATTATGTAATTTTTAAATTTAATCCTATTATTTTTACAAAAATGGATAAAATTTGAACAATTACCTCATCACCTAATATTTGCACTAAATTTTTTGGCCATTGCACCCACGTACCCAAAGCAGTTTCTGTATTGTCGATTTCAAATGCAGGGACGGGGACAGGTAGTGGCAAATGACCATAATTCTCTACAAAACAATGAATTTTCACTCGAAGGTGATCATTCATCATTCTAGACCCATGAACTGTAGTGGTCTCATCAAAAGCATAAGAATGTGCATCTGCCACTAGACAAGTCTTTCCACTAGTTGGATCTATCAAATACAATCGACAGGGAGTCTCGTCATAACAATAACATAAAGTTCTAAATATATAAGATAATTATTTGTATAAAGCACATGTATATATGATAATTATTTGTATAAAACACATGTATATATGATAAATATATGTACCTTCAAATGAGGAGAATGAGTGTCGAAAAATCCAGATAGTGGAGTACGTAGCTGAGTGGGCTGTGAAGTAGATGGCCCAGCAGATGGTGAAGCAACTGATGGACCAAATGGTGAAGCAGCTGATGGAATAAATGGCGGAAAAGGTAGCTGAGTAGGCTGAAAAGTAGCTGGCCCAGAAGATGCTGAAGCAGATGATGGAACAAATAGCGGAAAAGGTAGCTGAGTGGGCTAAAAAGCAATGCCCGTAAGATGCCAAGCGTGTGATGGAACAAATGGCGGAAAAGGTAGCTGAGTGGGCTGAAAAGCAGCTGGCCCAGTAAATGGTGAAGTAGGTGATGGAACAAATGGTGGAGTAGGTAGCTGAGTGGGCTGTGAAAGCGCCACATTCTGCATATATGTTGCAATGTCAATTCTCCACCTTTCAGTCATTTTCTGCATGAATGCTTCCTCTTGTTCCTGACTCGAGCTCCAATAGTTCCTAGGAGGTGGAGGACCAAAAGCCTTCCTATAGCCAACATTGTAGCCTCCAAAACCATAACAACGACCCGAGTGATCTGGCTTCTCTCCAAGAGCCATAAAAAGGGCGTCTTTGTTACGTACCGGAGTGAACTCACCCTTGGCTTGCTTCTCCTTGTACTCCAGCTGCCCAAAAAACAAGTTCCAAATAACCCATATATGTATTTAATAAATATAAAACACATATATGTCAAACTAAAAGTTACAGTGATATACATACGTATTTATCAACTGCAATCTTTGTTTCCTCAACTGAAATAAATCGTTGTTTAGTGACTGGATCCTTCTTATGCATCGCGCACCACCAGTCATCACCCCGAGTAACATGAGAGGACACCGACGAGGATGGTGTACTAGATGACGATCCAGAATCAAAACTAGGTGGACAAAAGTTCTCCTGCTTCCACAACTCTCTAGCATCCCCATAGTTCCTTTGACCTAAGTGGTGACGATGTGTATTCTTTTTTGCACTCTCGAGCGCCTTTTCTCGCTTTTTCTGCAATAAAAAACACATTAAGTTAGTAGAATATAATTTAATTTAATAAAACCAAGTTAATTTGATTATAAACTTACTACAGCCTCATCTGACGTCATAGCCTCTTTGAAGGTAAGCCAATCCTCCATCTTGATGTGCTTGTATACATCTGGCGGAGTATCACCTAGCTTCTCCTTCTTTGACCTGACTCTGGTCATTGTGATCCAACCAAATACCAATTTGCTCTTGAAATCCCTCCATCTAGAGTTCACAGCAGTCAAGTAGTGCCTCTTATAGCTTATCTCGTCCGGAAGGTGAAACATATTCTGTTTTCCATCATAAACAAATAAATAAGCACGTTAGCTCAGCATTAGAACAATAAATCCGAAAATTGTAAATGAAACATATCTTACCATAGTGTCTGTCCACATCAAATCCAACAAGGCAGGAGAAATGTTTTTTCCATTTCCAATTGATGTTAAGCCTGCGTATAGAAAGACCGACCCAAATACCATACTTGGATCGCCACGTGCCTAATAGAAAAAACAATTAGAAATCCAAACATTAAATCGTAAGCATGATAAATTTATCTTACAAGCAATAATTACCTGTTGGTCTCCCCAATTCATCAAACTTTAAGAACATATCTTCTGTGTTGTGGAGATTCATCGTGGGACCTCTTTTACTCTTTCTAGATGCCTTTGTCTTCCCACCCGACTTCTTTCCCCTCCCTTGTGCACCATAATATGCACTGGTCTGACGAGGATCTAAGAATCAAAATAAGGAAACTAAATTAGAGAACGAACAAATAAATGACATATTCAATATTACAATAATCGCGAACCTGAGGGGGGTGGCTGACGTGGATCAGATGTCACCTCAATGTCAAGTAAAGCATTTCTATCAGCTTCTACTTCCATTCTTTCCATCCAAGCATCAAACGCATCTGCAGCACGATCACTGTCCTCCCCCTGGTCAGCCTCCTTTTCCGGGTGAAATGGTGCATCGGAATCCGATGACTGATCGCCCGAACCGTCACTAGCCATATCTGTAACATATACATAGAAAAAGCAAAAAGTGTTAACAAAATTTAAAACAATATATATCAACACAATATTGTAATGAAATATATTATAAGTACATCAATTTATAATTCAAATTACTCATATAAAACATTTTTTACCTTTAATTTTGGTCAATAGGTTGCTCGATGACCGTTATACCTTCTTGGTGATCCATTCGCATGTAACTATTTTCAGTATCAGACACATCCATCATATCATCACTTGGGATTGAGAAAGGGGGGATATCATCAAACTTATCATATTCTTCTTCATCGTCAACATCACCTACTCCTAAAATTCGCCTTTTACCATTAACAACAATGCACCACTGAGTGTCTACAGGATCAGATACATAAAACACTTGTTTTGCTTGTGATGCGAGGATAAAAGGTTCTTCAGTGTCACGCAGACGACTCATATCGACTAGAGTAAAACACACTCATCCGTTCGCAAACCACGTCTATTATCCGCCCACTTGCATTGAAAAATAGGCACAGTGAAGTCACAATAATCGAGCTCCCATATTTCCTGAATGATCCCATAATATGATTGTTTAGCATCAATGGGAGTTTTATCCTTTGCACTCGCATACTCCCTAGATGATGCAACCATTGAAACCCCACAATTCTGTACCACCTTTGATTTCTTGTCCTGACGTTCAGTGTAAAAGGTATATCTATTGATATCATACCCCTCATACGATTTAAAACTGTCACGTAGACCGTATGCCAACCACTTAATTGTATCGGGTACATGATGGTCGTTTGCAGACAATTCACCAATTACTTTATTGTGGAACCAATCAATGAAAGACCTGTTATGCTCATTCATCAACACCCTCTCCCCTTTTGACGGGGTTTTTGTGGCGCAATTCAGGCATATGTCTCTCTAAGTATGGATTAACTTCAGTAACATGGTGCAACACGAAAAGATGAGCTTTATTCAACTCACTCAACGAAGGCGAAATATGTCGCATTCCGACACCACCCTTGCCTTCTAACCTTCCCTCGTGTCTGGACTTTGGAAGGCCTATCGTCATAGCCTTAGCAAAATGAGAAGAACAATATCCTCCAACCTCTTCGGCAATTGTTCCTTGAATAATACTCGCCTCGGTCTTCTTTGGGTTCCTCACTTTCTTTTTCAAAGAACCCATATGTCTCTCAAAAGGGTATGCCCATCTTAAAAACACAGGACCACACAGTTTAATCTCTCGTACCAAATGAAGGACTAAGTGAACCATAATGTCAAAAAAAGAAGGTGGAAAATACATCTCAAATTGACAAAGTGTTATCACCACCTCATTTTGCAAAGCATCCAAATTATCAGGGTCAAGTACCTTGTTGCATATGGTATTGAAAAATGAACACAACCTCGTGATGGCAAGCCTGACATGTTTTGGAAGAATCCCGCGTATTGCAATTGGCAAAAACACTTGCATCAACACATGACAGTCATGGGACTTCAGCCCAATTAATTTCAGATCAATCAAAGAAACAAGTCTTTTCATGTTAGATGAGTATCCAGTGGGAACCTTAATATTGTATAAACACTCACAGAACAATCGTTTCTCCTGCCAAGACAATGTATAACAAGCTGGAGGCAAATATGTTGTTGTTCCTTTTCCTTTCTTAGCTTTTTCCTTAACCTTTGGCCATAAATTTGGCCGAATCTTCAATTTCTCCATATCTCTGCGAACCTTCAGACCATCCTTAGTTTTTCCCGGCATATTTAACAGAGTACCAATAATTGCATCACAAACATTTTTTTCAATGTGCATTACATCGAGACAATGTCTAACTGGTAAGTATTTCCAATAAGGAAGTCTCCAAAATATAGACTCTTTTTTCCAAATGATACCATCGTCTTCCGAAGGTTTAACCCCCTTACCAAATATTGTGCCCATCCCCTTAACACGATTATAAACTTCTTTTCCGGTCAACGGTCTAGGAGCTGGAGCATTTTCAACTAACCCGTTAAATGGTGCTTTTTTCTTTCGATATGGATGAGAATTATGTAGGAATTGCCTATTAATGATATAGACATGTTTCCCACAATGTGTCAAATGTGTAGCCTCCATACCATTCTCACAAATGGGACATGCCTTTTTTCCTTTGACCTTATACCCCGACAAATTGCCATAAGCAGGATACTCATTTATAGTACAGAATAGCATAGCACGAAGCCTGAAATCTTCATTGGAATACGCATGAAATACCATAACACCTTCGTCCCACATCTTTTTAAGATCTTCAATGAGAGGTGCAAGATAGATGTCTATATCATTTCCCGGCTGTTTAGGCCCAGAAATTAAGAGAGACAACATAATATACTTCCGCTTCATGCACAACCATGGAGGAAGATTGTATATCACTAGCAGAACAGGCCAAGTACTATGTTGACTACTCAAAGTACCGTAAGGGTTCATTCCGTCCGTACACAATGCAAGTCTCAAGTTCCTAGCTTCCTGACCAAATTCCCGATATCTGGAATCTATAGCCTTCCATTGAGGAGAATCTGCTGGATGCCTAAGCATCCCATCTTTCTTTCTCCGATCAGCATGCCATCTTAGGTTCTTTGCATCTTCTTTGATAGAAAAGAGCCTCCTAAACCTTGGCATAATTGGAAGATACCACAACACTTTCGCAGAAGGACTCGTATTGCCCGGCCCAGGCTCAACCCCATCCGGCAATTTATAGCGGGACTTACCACACCTCGGGCATTCATAAAGGTCTGCATTTTCATTTCGATACAACACGCAATCATTCGGACATGCATCAATCCGCTCATATTCTAAACCCAAAGGACACATTAATTTTTTGGCATAGTAGGTGGATTTTGGTAATAAATTACCCTCAGGAAACATATCTTGTAAAGCTTCTAAGAGTTCTGTGAAGCCTACATCAGTCAAATTATGTTTCGTTTTGATGTTGAAAAGGGTCAAAACCCCACTCAATTGAGTGTATTTTGTACACCCTGTATAAAGGGGTTTCCCAGCAGCTTCAGACAAACTTTCAAACACTCGTGGCCGCTCATTAAAATGGTCACGTCCCCTTCCAACATCTCACCTAATCGATCATCACCAAACTCTTCATCCTCAGTGTCACTACTATCTCCGTTGTCATTTTCTTTACCTACAACATCATCACCTTCAATCCTAACATGATCTTCAATCACAACTTCATTCTCAACCCCAACATTCGGCATATCAATCTCTAATGAGTTACTAGTGCCATCGTCAACAATAACCCTATTCTGAGTATATTTTCCCTTCTCACCATGCCATAACCAAATATAATACTCAGCTCTAAATCCTCGACGAATAATATGATCTCTTATTAACCTAATATCAGAAATCGTATTCACATTGTAGCAATCAACACATGGACAATATATCTCATCCTCGCCAGTAAGTTGTTGATGCTCTACAGCACGTTTACAAAACTCATTCACACCTTGTACGAACTCCAACGTATTTCGCTTTCCATACATCCAACTTCGATCCATTTCTAAAAACCCCCACACATATATACATACATAAAAAATTATTATCAATTAAAAAATTCACATAAATATAACACAACAAACTAATATTCAATGCATGCTTCCATTGGGTCCTTATCACTCCAACCTAACCCATCCTTAAACGTCCAATCCCACTAGTGAGTGCATGTATCATCTTTGATTCTAAGTAAAATTCGGCAGCATTTCCCTTCAGTTCTCCCAGTACACGATGAAGATAATTGCTTATCTTATATGCACCCGGAGAACAAATTAGGGAAATGATTAACCGTATTTCACTTAGAATCAAAGAATCAACACACATTCACTACCTAAGTGAGATGTGACGTGTAAGAACAGTCCCAAAACGGGGACTATTCAAGACTTACTCCTAAATGAGTAAGTCTTGAACGGGTATATAGGCATTATGATGTACATAAAAACAATCGCATTCAAGCGATTCCAAGTCATCACCAAACAACAAATACCAAACCATTCCTTAGATTTCCCTTCCCCTCCCATTGGTGAGTCTATCAATATGAAGGCATTGCAAAAACAATAGCATTATACTTACAAACAATCGCATTTAAGCGATTTCAAGTCATCACCAAACAACAAATACCAAACCATGCCTTAGATTTCCCTTCCCCTTCCCATTGGTGAGTCTACTAATATGAAGGCATTGCAAAAATAATCCCATTATACATATCACTTCAAATAATTCACCAAACTTATGCAAAAATAATCCCGTATAACATTCTAGGGCATACAAAAACTTAAGCAAAATCATCATAAAATTAGTTTTAATCCTTAAATCTAATAACTAATCATATATATATATATATATATATATATATATATATATATATATATATATATATATATATATATATATATATATATATATATATATATATATTATACTCCCTCCGTCCCAGAAAGATCTGAACATTTGTTGGGACACGTAGTTTAAGGTGATAAGTTGTAGTGTGGTTATCAAATGTTATTTTATTTAAAAAGTAGATGTGATAGGAGTTGGTGGGGTATTTTTTATTAGAGGAGAGAGAAACTTAGGTAGCTTTTTATTGATAAAAGGAAGAGTGTGGGCCAAAGATGTGTAGAAGGAATAATATATTAATAGTGGGACCATGCCAAAAAAAGAAGTGTTCAAACTAATTTGGGACAAACATAAAAGGAAAGTGTTCAGACTATTCTGGGACGGAGGTAGTATTAAGCATTTTTAACTACTATTTAAGCCAATTTTTTTAGTAAAGCACTATTAAAAAAGAAAAATAAAAATTAATAAGAAATAATGAAAAACTAATTCCTTTTATGACAAGGGGAAGGTGGCGCTGGCGGCTATGAACGGAGTTGAGGAGTGGGGCGAAAACCCGTTGGTGGAAAAGAAGGGCGAAAACCCGTCGGTGGTGGTGAAAACCGCACCAAAGAGGGGCAAAATCGGCCGAAAACCGCAACAAAGAAGGCCGAAAACCGCCGAAAAAACGAGTAATGTGACCCTTGTCGCCGGAAACCGAAACCTTGTCGCCGGAAAATGGAACCTTTTCGCCGGAAATTGTAAGAGAGTGAGAGAGTGTGAGAGTAGAGAGAGAGAAAGTGAGAGTAGAGAGAGAGAGTCGAGAGAAACAGTGAATCAAAAAATTTAAAACCGTGTTTTTTTTCAGATTTTGGGCACATATATTGCTGCGGTTTCTGTCAGAATCCGCAGCAATATCTCTGCCCCAGATCAGGAATAAAATATTCCAGATTATTGAAACATATTGTTGCGGTTTCTGACAGAAACCGCAGCAATATCTATCTGGAAAAAAATATTCCACTTTTTTTAAAAAAATCCGTTGGAAATATATTGCTGCTGTTTTCTCTAGAAAACGCAGCAATATGGTTGGTCAAATGGTCAACTTTTTGGAAAAATATTCCGTTGGAAACATATTGCTGCAGTTTTTAATAAAAACCGCAGCAATATGGTTATTTTATAGTTTACCTTTTCTTTTGTCGTGATATATTGCTGCGTATGGATAAAACCGCAGCAATACCACCGCAGCAATAAGCATTTATTCACTAGTGTGGGACACGTAGTTTAAGGTGATAAGTTGTAGTGTAGTTATCAAATGTTATTTTATTTAAAAAGTAGATGTGATAGGAGTTGGTGGGGTATTTTTTATTAGAGGAGAGAGAAAATTAGGTAACTTTTTATTGATAAAAGGTTGAGTGTGGGCCAAAGATGTATAAAAGAAATAATATATTAATAGTGAGACCATGCCAAAAATGGAAGTGTTCAAACTAATTTGGGACAAACATAAAAGGAAAGTGTTTAGACTATTCTGGGACGGAGGTAGTATGTATTTAAAATAAATAATAAATAATACATTATTGTTCACCTATATATATATATTTTCATAAGTTGTAAAACTATATTGTATATGGAACTTATTTCAAAACATATTTCGAGCACTCCCCGATGGTAAAAAATATAATATTGCGAATTATGTAGCAAAAGTTATATTCAATTTACATAGTTGAATAATTTAGGCTGTTTATTTGAAATTAGAGTGTAATCTTCACTTATTATAAAACACCTTGAATGTATTCATATCTATGTTAAACACTATTTTTAAAAAAAATTAAAAAGAAAGACATGTCATGCTTAGGTGGAGCTCTCTATAATATTCAGGTTGTTTTTTAAAATTATACTCTAATTTTTTCATCATCCAAAACTCTAATAAATATCTATATGTGTAACTTTATCGCTATAGATTTAAATTTTGTTGTAACAATAAAATTTCCTTAATAAAATTTTGTTGGAATACTCAATTGTTTTGGTTCAGTTGAGTAAGGCTGGTGTTTGGATCCTCTAGAGTTTTAAAAGAACTCTACAATGTAGAGTTTAATTTGAGCAATATCAACCATTGAATAAAAAAATTTAGCTCATATATTATCTTTCCAAAACCCCCTCTATTTTTTTATCAAAATCCACCCCCTTATTTCCCCCTTTCACCAATACACGCCCTTGACTTTAAAATGTATGGTTCATATACAACTCTACGTTGTAGAATTTTATTAAAATTCTAAAGGATCCAGACTCGTAAAACTGAGGTTTTGAAAGATAATATGTTTAATCATGTGAACTGGACCTATGATAAAAAGCTATAGTCACATATAGTACACTATAGTTATAACTATTATTATATATATCTAATATAAAGTCTATATAATGCCTTACATTCATCTAGTTAAATATATTTTCATGAGTTGTAAAACTATATTGTAAATGGATCTTATTTTCAAGTATGTTTCAAGTACTCTCAAATGGTAAAAAAAATTACTTCCTCCGTAACAAATAGATGTTACACTTTCTAAATTTTGTTGTAACAAAATATTTTACACTTCCTTTTTAGGCAACAATCTCTCTTTATCTCTCTCCTATCACATGAGACCCCTTTTTTCTTTCTCTCTATTTCTATCCTCTTCAAAAATTTGCCTAAAAAAATGTGATTTTAAAAGTGTAACATCTATTTTATTACGGAGGAATTATAATGTTTTGAATTAGGTAGCAAAAGTTATATTCAATTTACATAATATAATAATTTAGGTTGTTTATTCAAAACGAAACTCTAATTTTTCGTTATCCAAAACTCCTTTTATGTATTTAAATATATGTAGAACTCTAGTTTTTAAAATATATAAAATAAAAATTAATGGCATGACAATCCTACGTGGCGCTCTTTATTTCATAAGTTGTAAAACTATATTGTAAATGGATCTTATTTCGGAGCATATTTTGAGCACTATCCAATGGAACAAAAATTAAAATATTCCGAAGTACGTAGCAAAAGTTATACATAATTTACATAATATAATAATTTAGGTTGTTCATGCAAAACCAAACTCTAATTTTAGTTTATCTAGAACTCCTTATATGTATTTACATCTATGTAGAACTCTTTTTTTGTAAAAGATAAAAATAAAATTTGATGACATATCAATCCTACTTGGCGCGCTCTATGGCCTTGAAATCTTGAGGAGCTCCCTATGCTCCCGAAAATTTCCTCCTTTATTTATATATATTGACTAGTATTGGGACCCGGGCAAATGTCCATGCTTTTCATGAAGAAGAGGTAAAGTTTTTAAATATTTACACCCCTATTTTTAGCAAATTTTTGTCCGACATAGAACAAATAAAAGTTATAATATGATTTTGTCATTATCTTTGCCGTTGGTTTCTAATTTATATGTCATGAAGAAACTCATTTTATCATTCAGAAACTATATCATGCAAAAACTACATCATTTTTTAACCACTAGTGGAAAAAGCCCATCTGATGCGGTCAAAATCGGGCTTACTGATCCGGTTTTGGTCCGCATCGTATGGGCTCGCAGCAGATCCAAAATATTTACTGATCCGGTCCAAAACCGGATCAGTAAATTATTTACTGATCCGGTTTTTGGTGAAAACCGGAACAGATAACCCCCCCAAAAAAACCAAAAAAATTTTTTTTTTTTTTTTTTGCATTTTTTCATTATTAATCAATACAAAATCAATAATATATATAAACACTCATTTTATTAAGCATATTATGCCCAATTGAAGCATAAATAATTAAATACATAAAAATATTAACATACACAACTATGACATACAAGAAAATGTAATCCTATAAATTTTGAGACCTTAATGGTACTAAATCAATCCCAACAGGGATATGCAACAAAAGCATCTTACATGGGAGAACTCAAGGATACAAGTGACGATTATATTCACCAATTTTCCTTCACAAACAAAATTCTACATGCGTTGTATGTACATAACAAGAATCATGAGACTCAATCAACTGCCGGAAAGGGTTGTCGGTACACCTTAAAGGCTTAAATCATCCGTGCAAAACAAGAGTTCTCTCTCAGTCCCTTCTACAGAAGGATACACGCTTCATCAGGTTCGCAAGTATATCAAGCTAAAATTCAGTGTCAAAATAAGAGACCATAACTCGGCTGACCATGGCCCTGGCAAATGGAATGTAACTCAAACTATACCTGCAAATACAGTCACAAGACACCATAATCAATAGAGAGTAAAAACATGATATTGTAACATTCTAATCATTTTTCATTTTGTATCGGGGGAAAGGTGGAGATAAATAAGTGCACGTCCTATTTTGCTGATTATATATTTTGACAAGAATTACTTTTGGTTCGAGCATCACATGAGATTGGTTTATGATCATACCATCTAACCCAATCACCAAAAAATTCTGTGTCAAATGAAGAGAAAGAAGGGAATGACTCAAATAAGAAAGTTGCCATTGAAAAAAGAGTGAATAATAAGCATGCTCTTAGTACATGAATCTCAAGTATTTGTTTTACGATCAAACACCCTAGCCATAAATACGGAGTAAAAGAGCCAGAAAGTAATTTTCCTAGGCTGGATTTTTTTTTTCAGGGGGGGTTTGTTTTTTGGGGGGGTGGAGGTGGGGAGTTTCCCTTTGAGCTTTTGGACATACCAAGTTAGAGCACCAAACTCCAAAATGATTGCCAAGAGAGTCAACAACTTGTTATGAACCTGTCCAAATTGATTGAACAAAATAAAGTTACAGAAAGAAAAACGATCTAACCTTAGAAGGAGCAGGAAGTGGTTGATTCTTTCAAAGTTCCATATGTCCCTCTTCCCTTCTTTGTCTGTCTTTTTTCCTTGCTTCTTGTAGACTCCTCATGACTTTGTGAATCATGCTGCAAGATATGTTTTCATCAGCAGGTTTCGAACAGAACGTTTAAAAAGAAAATCATAAGAACCATAGACCATCGGGATATGTGATCATATCCCATGAACTTCCTAAGACAATCTGCTGAAAGTTATCAGCTTCCTAAGAGAACTTCCTGATTTATCAGCTAACCAGCTAGGACAGTCTGCCGAATGTTTACTCACAGACCAGCAACTATGATATATTGTACTTGTACAAATTAAAATATTCACATCCATTACAAATTCAATTTGTGACAGAGCTCTTAGTTGTACACTATATTCAAAAGGAATAAATCAGCAAGAAAAGTTTACCTCTCGAATATTAGAAGAGCCTGGCCTTAAAGGATTAAATGATTGGCTTTTTCACCTATGTCCTGGCAAAGTAGATCACAAGTCAGAAGTTATAGCCCAGATAAGTACCGTTTTGAAACATGAACAGATCACTAGCTATAATATAATAGCTTACCGTACTTGCCTTCCTAGACCGCTTGTCTTGAGATGGCCTGCTGCAGATTACATCATCAGCTTCATTGCAGACAATATACTCAGAGATTTAAAAAAAAAAAAAAAAAACTAATCAAAACTTTTATATGTTCATAAATGCAGACAATATATGTAGTGTACAAAGCATAACAAGATGATATATGTTGCTATCTTGAATTATCGAAGAATGTCATTTCTTTTCAAGGAACTTCAGAAGGAACCATTACACCAATCTCTGACAAAATGTACAAAGACAAAGAATAAGAACAAAGATTTACCCGAGAGCTGCGCAGCTAGATCAATCAGCCAGCACCAAAGAATCGGAGCCACAGGTGCAGTAGCAGCGACTTCAGGGGTAGCCCCCCAATGGTCGGGTAGCGCAGCCCATTGATCAGATCCAATCTGAAGCATCAAAATAAACAACAAAAATTGCCAATTGCTGTTGCAACAAGAGCCTGATTGACTGCCCTAAGTAACCCAGAGAGGTATATGAATTAAATGCCCATGGTCATACCTGTTTTTAAAATTCGATCCTTCACCACCCTCAGCACTTAGAGCATTCAAAGAGTCCAAAGGCGCACTCGGGACAAATCAGCAAACAACAGCCTTATGCATCTCATCTCACATGACCATTAACAGCAGCAATGTGGAGAGTTGTTCTCCCACTGAGTTAATCTGCTTTAGTAACCTACAACAACGAAGTTAAATTTCATATCACAAAACTCCAAATTGAGTGGATACTAGATAGAAATAAAAAATAAAAATCAAATTATCAAACCCAAAACCAAATTAGCTCAAAAAAATAAAAAAAATAAAAATCTCCCACCTGCCCACAATAGTTTCTGGAGTTGACATCAGCCCCATTCTCAAGCAACAATGCCACAATCTACATTCACAACAAACAAAATAAATGAAAAATATAAACAATCATGTTCAAAACAAAAACTGTCTAAAAACAAAAACTTGAAACAAGGTTATACTTATACAGTTTACAAAATTACACAAAAAAGTAAGTTAAAAAGAACAGAATATGTATACAAAACATATGAACAAAAAAACGAAAATTAAACACAAATTACATAACTTACGAAAATAAATTACAATAAACAGACAAAATTACACAAAAAGGAAGCATAAACCCTAAAATCGAAATAAATTACAAAGCCCAAATTTTAAAGAAAATCAACCAAAAATTAAATTGAACGAAAATTACAGAAAACGAAGACATAAATGAAAATAAAAAAGAAATTAAACGAAAAAATAGAGAAATTAAGCGAAAATCAATCCTTTCAGTCTAATTACAAAGAAATAAATTTGACCTAGATCTGCGAATTACAAAAGAAAATAAAATAACGAAAATTATTAACTTAAATTTGGAATTACAACGAGATTAAAATATGAAACAAAAATCAGTAACTAAAAATCGAAAAACCTCGAGATCTGCAGCGACGAAGATGAACGACGAGGGAGGAGAGGAGAAGTGTTGGCGAGATGAACGCCAAGGGGCTGAGAGAGATCTACGAGGTGAAGAGGATGAGTGAGAGCATAGAAAAGAGTGAGAGACAGGGCAGGGAAGAAGATGAGTGAGAGAGAGAAAGGAGGAAATCTTGTCGTTCATCAGCGAAGACAAACAAAGCTAAGGGGAGAATTGAAGCAAGGGTCTAAGCTAAGGGAAGGAGCGAGAAATGAAATTGGGTGAAGGAGGGAACGAAAACGCAGGTTTTCCTTTTAGAAAAAATAACGAAAAATCAGATCTGGTCCTATGAACCGGATCGGATTTTAAAAAACCGGAGCGGTTTCTAAAATCTTATCCGGTTCACTAAAGGACCGGATCAGATTTTCTGCCCAGCTTTCCCTCCCATTTTTTTAATGATTTTCAGATGCGGTTTTATAAAAACCGAATCTGTTACTAAGTGACAGATAAGGTTTTTTCCACTAGTGAACAATCCACTATATCATTAATTTCGACACTCACTATATCATGCAGATACTCACTATATGATTCAGACATTCACTCTATTATGCAGAAACCACATATTTATATGTTAAAGCACATGTCACGATATACTAAACAACCTACATCTTCCTGCATGTTAAAATATTATAAATAAAACCCTAATCCATAATTCATTAGCAATGTGCAAAGTTGACTGCTGACAATCTAGTATATATACCTTTGAATATTCTAGTTCTAACGTAGAACAACCCTAATTCTAATTGAATCTCTTATAACAATCCTAATTCTAATTGAATCCCTAATTCCAATTGGAGTAGGTTACTTTAATACTATAACCCTAATTCAATTAGAATCGCTAATTCCGATTGTAGTAGGTTACTTTAATACATTAGTATAGTCAATATTTCCTTTTATGTGTTACTTTAATATAAAATTTTAAATATAGTATAAATGAATCTTATTTTAAAGTACTTTTTAAACAATTTCCAATGATACAAAAATTATAATTTTACGAACTATGTAGCAAAAGTTATAATCAATTTACAATATTTAAATTTTTCATTGAACCCAACTCTATTTATTCTTATCCTAAACTCTATTTGTATTTTAATCAATTTAAAACTCTATTTATTTAAAAAAATATGAAATGGCACTTAATGAGTGCGACAAATGGCGTCCAATGAGGACGCCAAATATCGCGACCTCGTGAGCTGGCTTTTGTACTCAAACTCCATTATTGGATGGATATTTTAATGTTTATATCAATTGGAGTCTGCCTTATCACAACTGGAAAGTGTAAACTGAAATGCTTGTAATGAACTTCATTCAACCCTTTGACTTCAGTAGCCCCACCGACGCAGCCCAGCCTCACCGGCGACAACAACTTTGCACTCGGCCCATCCCAGTACTTCACTCTCTTTCTTCATCATCTTTTACATGCGTCGTTCTTCAGCAACTTTTCTGTAAGTTTTTTTCTTCTGCTTTTTTATTTTTTGGATTTGAATACGAATTTGAAATTGCTTGATTGTTGTTCATTTCTGCTTGAATCGATTTTAGGTTTGTTTTTTTTTTTTTAATTTATTCGCTTATAGGCAGAGTTTGAGTATATTTGATTATTGAAGAGTTTGAGTACTTAGATCGATGTCTCAGATCGATGGTTGTTTCTGTCAAGAAACTTTAAGTAATGATGAAGGGGATGCCAACTGAATGCTGAGAGGGTACGAGAGCTCCGATGGGTCTTGACGCCGGTAAACCTGCAAAGCACTCTGAAAAACTACCCCGGGGGATATTTCGGGAACGCCCCTCCGACGCTCAAGTCAGTAATTGAGGTAGAGAGAGAAAGCAGTAATTGTAGAGAGAGATGCTCTAGCTTTTTAGGTGAGAATTGAATACCTTTTGACTGATGGGACAAGCACTATTTATAGTGGTTGTAAATTTCAATAAATTAGGGTATTTAAGTCAACTCCAGGTGGTGGTGGATTGATGGCCCTAGAAGTAGGGGTATTCTAGTAATTTTACTGGAAATGGGCCGGTCCATGAAATGGGCCGGTCCATGAAATGGGCCCAAACAATTATCCCCACGCCAATTAATCGGAGCGAAAATCCGATTTTCAAATGGCGGTTGATTGGCGAAATTGAGTGAATTGCATTTTTCGTTTGGCTAGGCGGGGCTCGCATGTTGTTGGAGTGAGTTCGCAAGGCCATAAGGATGTGAGAGCGGGGTCGTAGCACGCGAGCTGTGCCGAGGCTGGGGAGGTCCCGCATGTTGAGGCACTCCCGCGTGCTGAGGCACTCCTGCGCTCTGAGGCCCCCCCGTGTGCTGAGGCCCTCCCACGTGGTGAGGCCCTCCCGCGTGCTGAGACACTGCGAGGAAGCGGTTGAAAGGAGGGGGAAGTACGCAGCGTGCTGAGGCCCTCCCGCGTGCTGAGACACTACAAGGAAGCGATTGAAAGGAGTGGGAAGCGCGCAGCGTGCTGAGGCCCTCCAGCGTGCTGAGGCCCTCCCGAGTGCTGAGGCCCTCCCGTGTTCTGAGGCACTCTTGAGTGCTGACACACTGCAAGAAAGCGGTTGAAAGGAGGGGGAAGCGCGCAGCGCATCTCCCACGTGCGCGACGCTTCCTTCATGCACGCAGCGCTTCCTCCTTGCGCGCAGCGCCTAGCGCATCCTTAAGCGTCCAGCGCTTGGTCTGGCGTACGGCGCACACTGAGGTGTAGGAGTTGATTGAGGGGTCCCGCTTCATTCTTGTTGGCCTTTACACAATGGCTGAGGCGGTGTGTGATGTAGTGATACTTAGCTCATTTTTCTAAGTATATGATGCTCTTCATCGTCCGAGGGAGGCCCAAGGTAGTCCTTCGGAGGGGCCAATGAGCCCCTGCATCCGAGAAGGCATGGAGTAGTGGTACTTAGTTTATTTTTTAAAGTATAGGACGTTCCTCCTTATCCGAGGGAGGCCCAAGGTGGCCTTTCGGAGGGGCTAATGAACCCCTGCATCCTAGAAGGCATGAAGTAGTGATACTTAGTTTATTTTTCTAAGTATAGGAAGCTCCTCATTATCCGAGGGAGGTCCAAGGTCGCCCTTCGGAGGGGCTGATGAGCCCCTGCATCTGAGAAGGCATGAAGTAGTGATACTTAGTTTATATTTCAAAGTATAGGACGCTCCTCATCGGCCGAGGGAGGTCCAAGGTCATCCTTCGGATGGGCTAATGAGCCCCTGCATCCGAGAAGGCATGAAGTAGTGATACTTAGCTTATTTTTCTAAGTATACGACGCTCCTCATTATCCGAGGGAGGCCTAAGGTATGCTAAGTATGAGAGTGGTTCCGCTAAGGAGATGGAGTCTCCTATAGGCCGAGAGGGTCGGACGCCACTCGGATGAGGGATTAACGAGTCCGATGTTGTCCGAGTGGGTTCAATTGGTACTTAGCCATATTTGGCTAAGTGTGACAGTGGCTCGGCAAAGGAGAGGGGGTCTCCTATTGGCCGAGTGGGTCATACGCCACTCGAATGAGGGGTTAATGAGCCCCATGCTGTCTGAGTGGGTGTCAATTGGCAGAACACATGAATGAATTTCAGGGCATTGTTAATCAGCTAACAAATGTTAGCATGACAATTGAAGATGAAGTCCAAGCCTTATTACTCCTTAGCTCATTACCCGATAGCTGGGAAACTCTTGTTATCTCGTTGAGTAATTCGGCTCCGAATGGTAAACTCACCCTTGACATGGTGAAAGATAGCTTGTTCAATGAAGAAGCTAGAAGGAAAGAATTTGCCTCCACAAATAATCAAACTGAAGCACACGTTGTTGAAAGTCGGGGGAGACCAATGTTTAAAGGCTCCCAAAGTCAAGATAAATGGAGAGGCAGATCAAAATCCAAGAAGAGGTTCACTTGCTTTTATTGTCATAAGGCAGGACATAAGCAAAGTGAATGTCGAATATGGAAGCGGGACATGAGATCAAAGAATGACAAGAGTAGTGATAATGAAGACAAGAAAAATGTCACGGCTACAGCAGTTGGTGACGAAGTTTATTTTGTAGGTGATGACTCATGTTATAACCTTACAAATGAAGATTGTAGTTGGGTGATTGATACAAGGTGCTTCATATCATCTAGCGCAAACAAAGATTACTTCACATCTTACACTAGCGGCGATCTTGGTTTTGTAAGGATGGGAAATAATGGATCCTCCAAAATTATTGGTATTGGAGATGTTTGCTTGGAAACCAATGGGGGTGCAAGCTAACACTACACGATGTTAGACATGTTCCGTATATTCGTGAATTTGATCTCAGCTGGTAAACTTGACGATGAAGGGTATGCAAATCACTTTTCTAATGGAAAGTGGAAGTTGTCGAGAGGCTCGATAATTGTTGCTCATGGAAAGAAGCAACAAACCCTTTATGTCACAAATGGGAAGCTCGGCTCACAGTTGAATGTAGCTGAAGAATGTTCTACCGAGCTATGGCATAAGCGGCTCGGACATATGAGTGAGAAGGGAATGCAAATCCTCACTCGGAAGAAACTCCTTCCTTTGAAGGATGTTCATTTGAAATCTTGTGTTAATTGTTTGGGTGGAAAACAACACGAGTTTCATTTCGAAGAAATCCACCATCTAGAAGACCAAGTGTTCTAGATTTGGTTCACTAGCACGTATGCTCTATGACGGAGAAATCTCTTGGTGGTGCATCTTATTTTGTCACATTTATTGATGACCATTCCGAGAAAGTGTGGGTCTATCTTTTGAAGAGTAAAGACCAAGTTCTTGACGCGTTCAAGGAGTTTCATGCAAAAGTGGAGAGAGAAATAAGCATGAAATTAAAATGTGTACGATCTGATAATGGTGGTGAGTATAGAGGACCGTATGAAGAATATTGCAAGAAGTATGGGATAAAGCTTGAGAAAACTGTCCCAAAAACGCCTCAACAAAATGGTCTTGCAGAAAGAATGAATCGTACGATTACTGAAAGAGTTCGTTCGATGTTGTCTCATGCAAAGTTACCAAAATCATTTTGGGGGAGGCGATTAAAAGCAGATTCATTTGATTAATCTTTCTCCTTCGGTTCCACTTGATGGTGGTGTTCCACAAACGATATGGTCGGGGAGAAAAATAAACTATGAAAGTTTGAAGGTCTTTGGTTGTAGAGCCTTTGTTCACATCCCGAGGGATGAGAGATCAAAACTTGATAGCAAGACAAAACAATGTATTTTTTCTTGGCTATCCTCGAAGATGAGTTCGGTTATAGGTTATGGAGTCCTGCTGAAAGAAAGATTGTCAGAAGCAGAGATGTTGTCTTGTTTGAAGATCAAACCATTGAAGATATACAAAACACAGGAAAATCTACAACATCATCAGAAGAATCACCTATAATCATGAATCCAGTTCCTTCTCCAGATATAATTGATGATCATGGGGGAGAAGTACACCAAGAAGATCAACCTCACAATATTGATGATGATGAGGATGATAATAATGAGAATGTGGAACGATTGACACAACAAGAGAGTCAACCACCACCACCACCGAGTTGAGAAGGTCTAGCGAGAGATAAACGACTTCCAAAGAAGACTTGCTAGTGGTGAGTATCGGTTGCTTATCGAAGGGGGAGAGCCAGAGTCTTATGAAGAGGCTCTAAGAGATAACCACCAAAAAGAGTGGATGGAAGCCATGCAAGATGAGATAAAATCCTTGCATGAGAATCATACATTTGATTTGGTACAATTACCAAAGGGTCGACGAGCACTCAAGAATAAGTGGGTGTTCAGATTGAAAACTGAAGAAAATAATCCGCAACCAAGATACAAAGCAAGGATGGTTGTGAAGGGGTTCAGTCAGAAGAAAGGTATTGACTTTGAAGAAATATTCTCACCTGTGGTGAAAATGTCGTCAATACGAGTTGCTCTAGGCATGGCAGCATGCATGGATTTAGAAATTGAACAACTAGATGTGAAAACAGCCTTCCTACATGGTGATTTGGAAGAAGAAATATATATGGAACAACCTGAGGGATTTCAAGTTAAGGGAAAAGAGCACAAGGTATGTCGTTTAAATAAGAGCTTGTATGGTTTAAAACAAGCTCCGCGACAGTGGTATCGGAAATTTGAATCCTTTATGAAGGATCATAAGTATCACAAGACGACATCGGATCATTGTGTGTTCGTTAAAAGATTTGCAGAGGGAGATTTTATTATTTTACTCCTTTATGTTGATGATATGTTAATCATTGGTCGTGATAACAATAAAATCGCCAATTTGAAAAAGGCGATGAATAAGTTTTTTGCCATGAAAGACTTAGGACCAGCAAAACAGATACTAGGCATGAAAATATCTCGTGACAGGAAAAATAAGAAGTTATGGTTGTCACAGGAAAGATATATTGAGAAGCTACTCGAGAGGTTTAACATGCATAAGGCTAAACCAGTAAGTTCTCCACTTGCAGGTCATTTTAAGTTGAGTTCTCAACAATGTCCTACAAGTGAGAATGAAATAGAAGAAATGAATAAAGTCCCTTATGCATCTGCAGTTGGTAGTTTGATGTATGCTACGGTCTGTACGAGACCAGATATTGCTTATTCAGTCGGTGTTGTTAGCAGGTTCCTCTCAAATCCAGGGAAAGAACACTGGGAAGCTGTAAAATGGATTCTAAGGTATCTAAGAGGCACATCCAATTTGTGCTTATGTTTTGGTTCAGGAGATCCTGTGTTAAATGGTTACACAGATGCAGATATGGCTAATGATGTTGATTCGCGAAAGTCTGTATCAGGCTATATGATGACTTTTGCAGGGGGAGCTATATCATGGCAATCTAGATTACAAAAATGTGTTGATTTATCAACAACGGAAGCTGAGTATATTGCTGTGACAGAAGCTTGTAAAGAGCTCTTGTGGATGAAGAATTTCCTACAAGAGTTAGGGATTAAACAAGATAAGTATACACCTTACTGTGATAGCCAAAGTGCTATTTATCTGGCGAAAAATCCTACCTTCCATGCCCGTTCCAAACATATAGATGTAAGGTATCATTGGATACGAGAAGTCTTTGAAGCCAAGCTGTTGCATTTGGAAAAGATCCATACTAACCACAATGGATCAGATATGATGACAAAGATATTGACCATGCAAAAGCTTGAAGTTTGTCGAGTTGAAGCGGGTTTATCAAGAATCTCCAAATAAGTCGAAGGGGGAGATTTGTTGGTTATTCCTCCTTATTTGGAAAAGATCAAATTAGTAAAATAGTAGGAGAAAAAGAAGGAGAGTAAAAAGAAAATAAGAGGCAAATTATTTGACGTTAATTTGCATCATTAGTTTATTAGTTATAGGATGATTATAAATATGTAATCTAATTGATTGTTAATTAAAGATTCAGAGATAGAATTTATAATCACATTTCAGAAATATAGAAACACTTTACATTTTGAGAGTACACCATCGAATGTTAGTTTATAATTTATAAACACTTTGTGAGTTATTCTATTATATTATAGAGATATAATTGTTAGCCTATTTTGTTTATACACGAAGGGAAAACGAATATTATTTCCGCTGCAAGATTATTTGTGATCTTTCCCAAGATGCTTAACCAGTGTGCCAAATAGAAATTTACCCGCACATAAGACATTCATTCTCTTGCTCTTGCTCTTGCTCTTGCTCTTGCTCTAAGTCGTCGTCTGTGACGGTTGAGGTAGCTCAAAAACCGAGTCCGGGAACTGGTCTGCGGGCACCCAAAACGGAAGAATCTCTTGATTCTCATCAAAATTAGCTGGGTGAAGGACAGCATCACCACAGATTACACAATTTCCCACTGCAATGCAAACAAAAATAAACCCACCAACCCTATTGTCAGTTCGTTCGTTCGTTCGTTCGTTCCTTCTAAGTTAAAAAGAGTAGTTCTTCGTATATAACTTGAAATTTGTAGTTCATTCTAACAAATCAGAAACATCTAATCAAAGATTAAGGGCCCGTTCATTATCGTTTTTTGTTTTCAGTTTTCAGTTTTTTTAAAATTAAAAACTAAAAACCAAAAACAGGAAACCAGAAAAAGTGGTTTTTATTTTTTAGTTGTCAATTTTCAAAATCATCATGTTCCTAATAAATTTGACTAATTTTTTATTCATTATAGGACATATATCATATGAATTTAAAAATCAAAAAACCAAAAAACAAAAAACCACAGTAATAACGAACGGACCCTAATAAAAACACAAACAAACAAACCAAAACTAATCCTTACCAGGACCAGAAGGATCCAGAATCTCGCACTGAGTCACAGATATAAGCCGGTGTCCAAAATGATAAGTCTCACAAAAATCAGCATAGAATAACTTCATTGAATCATCATCATCATCATCATCATCATCTCTAGCTCTGTTCTTAACCTCAAAGTTGAAATGCCAGCGCGGATGGGGGCCCATGTAGACAAGGTCAAAGCTGACAAACTCAACCAGCTCAAAATCACGCCCCTTAAAATCAATCAACCAAATGAAAAATAGAAAGAGATTACAAGTCAGTGGAATGCCAAACAAATTTAATCACCTAATTAATTAATAAAACTAAATACAATTCTTTGGAAAAAAAGACCAGACCTTGACATCATTGTAATGTTTCAAAGCCTCTTCACATCTTTGACGATGATGCACAAGCGTCACCTTATAATGTGCAGCAACCACCTCCGGATCCTCTAGGACTGGAGGATCCCTACCATATCATATGTTATGGTGCCATACGTCCATACCATACCAATTAGCAAGTGCAAATAAATAAATCAAAGACAGTAAGCAAAATTATTTAATCCATCAAGCTAAGCGCACATATATATATATATATATAGAGAAGTGAGTTCATATGAGAATGCATACTTACATGAGAAATGAGAATGAATTTTACGCGCTATAACTCTAATGAACAAGTGATGTAACTCTAATGAAAAAGTGATGTGACTCCAAAAAAAGAATATTAGGAAAAAAAAAAAAAAAAAAAAAACAAAATTTGATATATATATATATATATATATATATATATATACACACGTATATGAGTCGAAACACAATTAAATTTAAATTAAAACCCGAAGAACAAACATAATTTCAATTTACCTATGATACAGATAGTACCGTCCATCTGATCCGCGATAACCAGCTTCTTCCATTGAATCGAATCAAATCTAGTGGAATGAAATTGAATCAGAAAACAAATACATACATACTCTACATAAACAACAAAAAAAAACCCTAAGTTTTTACAAGCAAAACTAGACAATCAACCCTCCCACAGGCCACAGCCCACAGCCCAGATCGAGCAACTACAGGACCTACCACGATAAACCCCGTCAATAATTTTTTAAAGAAAGAAAAATCTAATTAAATTTCATGAAGCACAACAACAAAAAATAAAAAACCCCACAAAACATGAAATCAACACTGCAAAAAAAAAAAGGAATAAAAAAAAAACCAAATTTTAGGCTAATTTCCTTGAAAGACGCATAATGATCGCATATATAATCACTAGTCTTATATGCACGCGATGCGTGCTAAATCGGTATTGGAATTAAATTATTTGAGTAATTACATTTAGTACTAATTTATAAAAAATATTTACAAAGTTTACCTAAGGAAAAACATATTCATAATGTAAAAATATAATCACAAAGATAGTACATGAAATCTCTAGTGTTTCAACTACGTAATTTGCCTTCATGGTACTTGGTTGACGACATGCACTCTTCAGCCCAGTTGACATGCGGCACATAGCTAACAGTATAAGAATGATCTGGATTGAACTCTTGCATTGGTGGAGGTAAGATCTAAGAGAAGGTTTTCTATCCAAGTTTTGCGAATATAATTTCCATGACTCGAGTGCGTCCATTTTGTTGCATTACTCATTACTGAATAGTAAATAATTTTGTAATAGTACTAATCATTATTTTAACTCATTACTCAAAACATAACTAAATTTCTTCAACCTATAATAAGCCCCAAATCTATGGACATCAATGTCTGAAGAATTTTAAATAGAGATTGTTAAAAGTGGGGATTTCAACCTATAATATGCCCCAAAGAAGGGCGCCCTCTTTTCCGCCTTTATCTCCTCCACGAAACTCGAGAACCTTATTTCCCATCCCTACAAAACTCGAAAGGTTTGAAACATTCAAACCCATATATCCCCTATCGTTCTTCGTTAGCAATTAATGCAACAAACAACAAATTATGCGTTTTTCTTTAAGTTTGAAGATTGATTAAAGAATTAATCGAGGTCGGTAAATCTATTCTGGGAATTTGGTATATTGAAGTAATATGTTGGAGAAAAATTATTTACAAATTTTTGTTAAAGTAAACATTTAACGCCTCAATTGAAAAAGTAAATAGCCCAACAGACCTATAAAAATTCCCAATTCCCAAATTATAATCTCTATAAGTTGAATGGCCCAAAACATAAAATTGCCCCTTTAAATTACTCTGACATTTTAAATTTGGTTAATGATCTATGCCTCTTTATAATTTCCACCTGATTAGCAAACATCAAACCCCACCCATCTTCAAGATCAAAGGGTTAAATTCCATCTCATTATCTCATCTAATGCTCCAAATCGACCCCTCACATTATTGATCTACCAAAATTGGCTCAAATTCCATCTCATCAACTCTCTCTCTAGGCTCCTCACTCCCCGTTGTTGTTTCCAACTCTGAGGTCCTTCCCGAATCCTAAAACACTCGAAAAAAGACACCAAATTAATCAAACCTTCTTATGTTAACTTTCCCCCAAATTGATTTCCGTTTTTAGGGCTAATAATGAAGTAAAAGCAGCAACTTTAAGGTCGAATCTTTCTAAACAAATCAGCAAGTTTTGTAGCTAAGGTCGAATTTATCAAAGATTTGAAGCCAAGGTCGAATCTTTCGAACAAATCAGCAAATTTTGAAGCCAAGGTTAAGTTTTTCAAACTGAAATATGCACAATTGATTTCGAAACTTTCTGTCTCCTGTCCTCGCCGGATTCTTGGTAATTTTTGTTGTTGCTTGAATTTGTCTACCTCTCTTGAGTGGTTGAATGTCATCGGTTTTCTTCTCTCTTTTTTTCTGTTTGAAATTGATTGAAAGTAGGGAATTTGAGATATTGAATCAACATTTGGTGTTTTATGTTCTGGCTATTTGATTGAAACAGGGGGAAATAGATGAGGAGAGAGAAAAGGGGGGGTCAAATGAGGGTTGTAGTTGTGATGATGGTGTATGTGATGAACGAAGGTGTATGTGCCAAATTTCAATTTTTTCGATGGGAATAATTTTAAATTGTGTTAGAATTTTCGGAGTTTAGTAGTGCAAAGATAGAGTTTTGTGTGCAAATTTTGGGTTATTTCTTATTGTTCATACAAACGGTTTGCATTTCAAGCTATGTAAAAACATACCTTTTTTCCGGTTTCCTTATTGAACCTGCAACTACTTTTGCATGCTGCTCTTGAATGTCTATGTTGCTTCAATTATCTTTGCATCCATAATTGAAATCACAAAAAACAAAAAAAAAAGAATGTTAGACTTTAAATTTATACAGGGATTATGGGAAAAAAAAATTTATGTATGCTTTATAATTACCTAATGTTGATTTTCAATTTTAAATTGTACAAGGCTTGGAAGAGGATGAACATAGAATTTGTATATGGGATTGGAAGAGGAAGGAGATGGAGAAAAACTGTCGTGCAGTGTTTTCTGGTTTTTTTTTTGTTACTATATTGGTACACTGAAGTCTGAAGTAACTGCCAAAGTCACTTGCAGTTTGTTAGGATCTTTTGATTTTTGATATTGGAGAAGTTACTGATTTAAAAAACAACGTATCTCTTCTGAATTTTTTCCACCCTTTTTTTGTATTTCTCTTTTTTTTATTGGATGTAATTTACTTAAATTAGGGGATGTAATTTACTTAATTTGTTGGGGGTAAAATAGGGTTTTTTATATTTTGGTGTCCTCCTAATTGCCTTATACAATAGAGACTAGCCTTATATGCACGCGATGCGTGCGAAATTATTGTTGGAATTTGATTATTTGCATAATGACATGTAGTATTAAGTTTTGGAAAAATTATTTACAAAGTTTAACTAAGGAAAAACATATTCATGATGTAACAATATAATAACAAAGACAGTAAATGAAATCTCTAGTGTTTCAACTACGTAATTTATCTTGATGGTGCTTGGTTAACCACATGCACTCTTCAATTGATCGACTTGCAACACGTAGCTAACAGTATAAGAATGATGTGGATTGAACTCTTGCATAAGTGGAGGTATAATCCAAGAGAAGGCTTTATTTCCAAGTTTTGAAAATATCATCTGCATGACTCGGCTGCGTCCATTTGGCTGCATTAACGCAAACAATTGAACAATTATTTTGTAGAGGTAAATATAGGATTTGAAATTATGCAGTGTATTTAAAAGCAATGCAAGCTATTTTGTAATAGATGATAACCTGTTGAAGTATTAATTTTATGTCCATAGCTGAGCATCTCAAAATGAGTTGTGCAAGATCATGAAGCATTGTGACCTTTAAAGAACCACTTCTATCACATATTGTAAGCCGAATTAACAATCTGTTAATAAAAAAGATATATAAGTTAATCAGATTAAATAAATCTTGGTTGTTTAATGATAAAGATCAAATAAGTTCGAAAACTATACCTTGGAATGGTTACAACATTAGTAAGATCGCAAGACTCACATTTAGGAACCCCTTGGAAAATAACCACCTTTCTAAGACAACGATGACATGCTTCATATATGATATTGTCAGCCTGCTCAAGATGACACACATTGGCAATAACTCGACAATATTGTACCTGCAAGATAATTGAAAGTTATTTATTCATGTATAGGTTTATTTTAGTTTAAAAAATAAACATTAAGGGTTTAATTACATTTTTCACGGTATGAAAGGTAGCTAATCGGATCCGATGAGCATTTGAAATATCAATAGATGATTGTAAGGAGAAAGGAGTTGAGCGGAACCCCGCAACCCTTTTTTCGCTAATTTATCGGATTCATACCTATAAATTTAGAAGAAAAAATTATTCAATAAAAATAGTAATTTAAGATACCCATTGATATAATTAGCTTACACATACCATGTAGATAAGGAAGTAGTTAAGTCATCTACTTTGTTAACATGAATCCTGGAGTAAAATCCTGTTGTAAGTAGGGAATTTGAGATATTGAATCAACATTTGGTGTTTTATGTTCTAGCTATTTGATTGAAACAGGGGGAAATAGATGAGGAGAGAGAAAAGGGTGGTCAAATGAGGGTTGTAGTTGTGATGATAGTGTATGTGATGAATGAAGGTGTATGTGCCAAATTTCAATTTTTTCGATGGGAATAATTTTAAATTGTGTTAGAATTTTCGGATTTTAGTAGTGCAAATATAGAGTTTTGTGTGCAAATTTTGGGTTATTTATTATTGTTCATACAAACGGTTTGCATTTCAAGCTATGTAAAAACATACCTTTTTTTCGGTTTCCTGATTGAACCTGCAACTACTTTGCGTGCTACTCTTGAATGTCTATGTTACTTCAATTATCTTTGCATCCATAATTGAAATCACAAAAAAAAAAAAAAAAAAAAAAAAGAATGTTAGACTTTAAATTTATACAGGGATTATGGGAAAAATAATTTTATGTATGCTTTATAATTACCTAATGTTGATTTCCAGTTTTAAATTGTACAGGGCTTGGAAGAGGATGAACATAGAATTTGTACATGGGGTTGGAAGAGGAAGGAGATGGATAACTACTGTCGTGTAGTGTTTTCTGGTTTTTTTTTGTTACTATATTGGTACACTGAAGTCTGATGTAACTGCCAAAGTCACTTGCAGTTTGTTAGGATCTTTTGATTTTTGATATTGGAGAAGTTACTGATTTAAAAAACAACGTATCTCTTCTGATTTTTTCCCCCTTTTTTCTATTTCTCTTTTTTTTATTGGATGTAATTTACTTAAATTAGGGGATGTAATTTACTTAATTTGTTGGGGGTAAAATTGGGGTTTTTTGTATTTTGGTGTCCTCCTAATTGCCTTATATAATAGAGATAATTGATCAACTAACCTTTCTGTAGCGAGGACGGAGGAGAGAAAAAAATGAGCCACAAGGAAAAAAGTTGCAGGAAAGATATAGAAGGAATAGCAGTGAAATTTGTTTTAGGGTTACAAATACTTCTAGTTTAGTTGAGGGGTGAGGGCACATAATCGGGTCCACGCAAGCCCATACCGTTTTATTTTTAAGTGGGGCACATATCCGCCCCCATATTCATTGGGTTTAGGTTTAGTTTAATATTATTAGTACTATGATGTGTAGGGTTTATGCTTTTATTGCTAACATATTAACACTTGTATCCACTTTTTAAATGTTAAATGGTGTTAAAAGCCTGTAACAGCCAATAGTTGATGGTAAGAAAGGCTTTTGTAGAAAAAAAAATTTGCAAAGACGTGAATTGCTATATATAATTTTTTTTGATTTTATAATTTAGGGAAAATTTCAAAAAACTACCTTTTATAACCAACTTTTTTCAAAAAACTACCTTTTAAAAAAAATCTTTCAAGAATACCTTATACTATAACATATTCCTTTCAATATACTACCATGTTACGTTTATATTTAATACTAATCAATAAATGACAATCGCCCTAGGTGTTGCTGCCGATGGAGTAGCGGGAAAAGAAGAGAGAAACGATAGTGGAGGAAAGAATAGCAATTCACGGAGACTCAATTATTAGTGATTAAACCCTATTTACGGTAAAATGGTAGTATTTCGAAATAGATTTGTTATATAAGGTAGTTTTCTGAAAGAAAATGTTTAAAAGGTAGTTTTTTGAAAAAATTTGATTATAAAAGGTATTTTTATATGATTTTTTCCCTGATGTATAGTTGTTTTGACGAGAAACTCAAAACAACTTTATTAAGAAACTGAGGTAAGGTCTGCAATTACAGCAGCATGGACATCAGGAGGATATTCCTCCAACCACACTCTACAATCATCAAAACTTCTACTAAGTTTGGCTAGTCCATGGGCAACCCCATTCCCTTCCCTTTTAACAAAATTAAAAGCTACTGAACTACACCCACTGACAAGCTTATAAATGTCATTCATAATGCTGCCCAATTCAATAGTTTCCCTGCTTCCTTTTTTCAGCTTTGAGAACACAGTAAGATTGTCCGTTTCTAGCACCAGATTTCCAAAACCTGCTTCCATGGAGATCTTCATCGCATGCCGCATTGCCATGGCTTCCACCACCTCCACTTCGAACTCGCCTGGCAGGAAACAACATGTTGCAACCACCACATCACCAGTACTATCCCTTGTGACTCCTCCAAGTCCCACCCCTTCTCCTCTGAATATGGCTGCATCCGAGTTTGTTTTATAGGCACTCTCATCCAGCGGCTTCCACACTTTGTTCGTCGGAATGAAATTGTGCACATATTAGGAGTAAAAGAGGTGGAGAGACAAGAGAAGTACTTGGGGTTGCCTACTGTGATTGGGAGGTCAAAAAAAGTTACTTTTGCGTGCATCAAAGAGCGGATATGGAAGAAACTGCAGGGATGGAAAGAGAAACTGTTATCCCGTCCTGGAAAAGAGGTACTCATTAATTATGTTGTTCAAGCTGTTCCAACTTATATGATGAGCGTTTTCTGTTTACCTTGTGGGTTGATTGATGAGATTCATGGCATGCTTGCACGCTTTTGGTGGGGTTCATGTGAGGGGGCTCTGAAGATGCATTAGCATAGTTGGAGTAGTCTTTGTCTTCCCAAATCAATGGGGGGGCTTGGGTTCCGTGATTTACATTGTTTTAACCAAGCCTTGCTCGCGAAACAAGCCTGGCGTTTGTCCCAAAATGTTTCATCTTTGCTGCATTCGTTACTAAAGGCCCGCTATTATAAAAGCGTTGAGTTCCTTGATGCTCCGAAGGGTTACAACCCCAGCTTCACATGGCGAAGTATATGGGGATCAAAATCGCTGTTGTTGGAAGACTTAAAGTGGTGCATTGGGTCGGGGTGTGACGTCAAAGTATGGGAGGATGCATGGATTTTGGGTGAGGGTTCACGTTGTGTGCCTACACCACAACTGAATAGTGATATGGAGCTTCGGGTTAGCTCTCTTATTTATTATAATATGGGCGGGTGGAATGTGGAATTGAAGATGAGTGGGAATTGATACTCAAAATTCCATTATCTCGCTACTGGCCCTCTGATAACCGGTTTTGGTGGCCCACGAGAGATGGCATTTTTTCGGTCACGTCTTGGCCACATTCGCACCTGGCATCTCCATCATGGACAGAGAGACTTGGAGCTATGGAAAGAGGTTTGGAAGATTGATGGTCCACCGAAACTCCAACACTTTATATGGCGTGCAAGCAAGGGTAGTTTGGCGGTTAGGGAGAGGCTCTTTCAGAGACATATTTGTGATTCCCCTATGTGTGTAATCTGTGGTGCGAGCAATGACGATACGGTCATACACGCACTTTTTGAATGCTCCTATGCTAGTACCATTTGGCAGGTTAGTGCTTTCTCCTCCCTCATTGTTGATGCCCCAAAATCCTCCTTTGAGGAATGCTTCGAATGGCTTGTGAGCAAATCTTCCCGGGAAGATCTTCGTACATTATGTGCTTTAATGTGGTCGGCTTGGTTCTGTAGAAATTAAAAAAAAAAATTGAGAATGAAAACCTCGAGGGTCCCTCAGTGGCTGGTAGCTTTGTGAAAATGGTGGAAGACTATGTTATGTATGCTGGGAATGTCTTTTCTCCTTTGAATAATATAGTGGCTTCGAGTGCGAGTTGGCACCCCCTGCAACAGGTTTATGGAAGGCCAATTTCGATGCCCATCTTAATCCCAATGGGGAAGTTGGGATGGGAGTCGTGGTGCGAGATCATGGTGGCATCATTGTGTTGTTGTGCACAAAGCGTGTGGCAGCCAAGTGGGATGCAACATTGGCTGAGGCAACGGCGGCTCGTTTTGCAATGGAGGTGGCTCTTCGGTTTGGTTTCACTAATCTCTTTCTTGAAGGAGATGCTCTAACGGTGACAAATGCAATTTCCAAAAGGTCTTATGGTGCTGCACCTTTATTTCGAATCTTAGATGATATTAGTAGGATGGCTGGGGACTTAGTTGCTTTTAATATTTTACATGTTAAGCGAGCGGGCAATGCTGTAGCCCACATGTTAGCTCGTTGGGATTGTTTATGTAATGCTGAAATTGTTTGGTTTGACTCGTTCCCCCAAAGTATCACTACTTTGGCGGAGCTTGATTTAATTTAATCTCCCGACTTTTTCCTCTCAAAAAAAGATCTTAGTCCTAACTATGATAGAGCCTAAGTAGAGAAGGATTATAAATCCAAACAATATCCAAATATATATCCTAATACTATGAAGAAAATATATCCTAAATATATATCTATCACACCCCCACAGTCGTAACGGGAGTAGGATGAACGTTAAGACTGGATCGAAATTCTAAAAATAGCTGACGAGGCAGGCCTTTGGTGAAAATGTCGACAAACTGATACCGATCAAGATGGAACATGTAGCACCCGAACGTGCCCCAATAACGCAACCTTTTCTATGACAAAATGAATATCCATCTCAACATGTTAGGTGTGTTGGTGCTGAACTGGGTTGCTGGAGAGATAGATAGCACTGACATTATCACAATAGATGAGAGTAGCACTGACCTATGTAATTTCTTCTCTCTCTATTTTGATTAATTTGCTTAGTTTTAAGTTTTGATTCGTTTTCATAGCCTTTAATTTGTATCTTTTGTTATATTTGCTTGATTGTGAGATTTGTTTAGGAATTGATAGAATTTGCACAACAGGGAAATTACTAGAGAGGCAGCTTTAGGTCATATCTATACTAATATATTATCTGATAACGTATACATGCCACTTGACACCTCTCTTACTCCACTAGAATTGTCCAATACGTACATATGTCATGTCAACTAACAAAAATAAATTGGTTTGCAACAAGATTTGAATTTGTGATATCTTGCTATTATACATAGCACAAATACCATCTCAACCAACTTTCGATCATACTTTAAATGTCCACATTATTATATGTGTACCTTTTGATAATGTTGAGTTTTTTTTATAATATTTTTAATGCGAATGAAAAGAAAATGCATATGAAGTTGGGAAAAAATACTACCTAGGAAAACGCCCGGGACCAAATACTAGTTAATCTATCTCTATTATATAAGCCAAGGGGGGAGCAATGGTGTCCCCCTTTGAATTTACATATTCACCCCTCCACAACATAAAAGTTAAAACCATTACACACATAAACTTACCAAAAAAAATTCAACCAAATCTCTATTAAACCCAATCAACTCATATAATTGTCAATCACATAAACTTGCCAATAAAAAAGATTCGATCAAATTAAATTTAGATCCAATCAACTAAAAAAATTCGTAATCAAGAAATTACCAAAAATTAATACCATAGACAGTAAAAAAAATGGCATTCTCATTACAAGACAACTCATATACAAAATTAATTACAAATACAAACTCCAAAAAAAATTCAGCTTTTTCATTACTTGGATATGCAATTTTATCACTTATAGTTACTTTAAAAAAATGTTTTTAGATACTATTTGTAAGTATTTAAATACTTCTTACTCACTAAATGAAGGTGAACGTAGATACGTACTTTCATTATTTTATTTTTCATTTCTTTTTATACAGAGTAATACTTATGCCTAAAATGTCACCGTGCAGAAAAAGCTAGTACAAATATATTAAAAGGTGTTTCTAAACAAGAAACGATGCCACTTGGCGCTTTCCCTTAGATTGTTTAACTCCATGTAATCAACATACAATAAAAAAATAGAAAATGCATTATATAAGATTCAACCCCGTGATCACAAGCATATATACTAAAGTTTTAACCACTAAACCAAGTGATAGTTGACAATATCATTGTAAAGTAAAAAATTAATAAATAAAATATATAATTACCGTAGCGCAGCCCGGACCTAAAAACTAGTTGTACCTATAATCTGTTAAAAAAAACTGTACCTATATTCAGGAGAAAAGTAAAAGCCTTCAATTAATTTTTACAAAATTCAGATATGTTCAGTAAATTACTCACGCCAGCTAATTTGGCAACTATTCAAATAATTGGTTTTAGTTATAAGCTATTTTTTAGCACTAGTAATTAATTAATGTTTAAAGAGAATGTAAACATCAATTAATTACTGTTTGATATAAACCTACTTCTCGCCCAATTCAGAAAATTGAGATTGTGTTGTACTGCTGTTTAGAGGGAGAAAGAGAGATTAGGTTTGAGGGATTAGTCGGTCAGGTGGTTCTTTTTTACACCAGGGAAAATTTGCATTAAGTAAAAACGGAAGTACAGCTTAATGCTAATGCAACCAAACAAAAGCAAAGAAACTTAATTGAGCTTTACTCGCTCTTACATAACAAGTACAATAACATAAAAAACTTGGATGAAACTGCTCGATTTGGAGGTCTGTGTTATAAGATAACTGTTAGGTGGTTCAGTATAGGCTTTACTCCTATATGGAAATGTTATTTATTTTTTTTTTTTGACGTCGAGGGAAATATTAGTTGACGTGGGGAAAAACTTCAAATTTGAAGTTTTGTTTTGTCGTAACTAGGGGTGTAAGTAGACTGCGAAAAGTCCAGAGTCCGATCCAATTCAGTCCAAACTTGTCGGACTGGACTGGACTGAAAAATGTTTGGACTGGACTCGTACTCAAATTTTCGAGTCCAAATATTTTCGGACAGGATTTGGAATCATCCCTTGGGAGTCCAACAAATCCAATCCAGTCCAAAATATACATATATACATATACATATACATACATATATACATATATATATATATATATATACATATATATATATATATATATATATACATATACATATAATTTGATTTGGACTTTTTAACATTCCCACTCTAAATTCTTTTATCTAGGCATCAATATTTTCACTTATTCTCCAAAAGTTCAAAGTGAGAACTGAAAAATTGAAAAGGCAAAAGCTACTCTTACCCTTTTGGCGCCTTTTGTATTTTGCAATTTGCATTTATAAGACTTGAAAGATATATGTAACTTATTTGTGGAATGAATGTAATGAGTCCAAACTTTTAAATTTCAATGATTTAATCATGAGAAACTATTGTAAACCTAAATAGGAAAAAAAAAATATTATATAATATTCGGATTGGATTTGGACTCAAGAAAAAAGTTTCGGATTGGACTAGACTGGACTCAAAAAAGTTTGGATCTGGTTTGGACTCAATTTCTCGAGTCCAAAAAACTTTGGAATGGATTTGAATTTGACAAAGTCCAATCCACTTACACCCCCTAATCGTAACTCGTCAAGGCATGATTATATTTACATGAGGTCGAGCCTTTTTGGTCGAAAATTCAGTTAGTAATTTTTTATAAAATAAATGTCAGTGATTGTAATGTATTGGTTAGAGGCTAATGCAAAAATGATCGTAGAAATTGTTTGTGATTGTTTTCGTTGATCACAAACAATAATTTGAGGGATTTTAATTTTGGTAGTCTCAATAATCAGTCACTTTGAACGATTTTTCTTGGAGTTTATTGGGAAATTCTTTGATATCATCATTGTTGAATAAAGTCATCAATATGTCACCACATGACAGTTGAGTAGAGGGAAAATTATTAGCAGAATAGAAGTTGAATCTTGTGCTGAAAATTTTGATTTATTTTCTAAGTTGACTTATTATTGATGATAGACTTCATTTATGTTTAAGATGAAAGGAAATTAAAACATCTGTATTGTAATATCTCATTACTAGAATGTTATGCAATACTGAGATCCATTACGATAGATTTCTTATCGAGTATTACCCCATGCAAAAGGATCAACTTATATATAAATAGACACCGTACTACATATCTATAAATGGACATTACATATTGCAGGTCTGGAATTTATTTATTATCAAGTAGCCAAATTTTAAGTTGATAGAGACCTTAGTCCTTAACCACCATAATCGGTGTTATAACGGCACAAAGGTCATTAACAGTTGCCACCATGACCGCCATGACCGCCTACGTTGCCACCATGACCGCCGCTACCACAACCGTTCCATCCATGGCTGCCACTTCCCCAACCGTTCCCGCCATGAACACCGGTTCCAGAGCTGTTCCCGCCATGGCCGCCGCTTCCGCAGTTGTTCCCGCCGTGGCCGCCGCCGACGTTCCCACCATGGCCGTCGCTTCCGCAGTTGTTCCCGCCGTGGCCGCCGACGACGTTCCCACCATGGCCGCCGCTTCCGCAGTTGTTCCCGCCGTGGCCGCCGCCAACGTTCCCGTCGTGGCCGCCGCTTCCAAAGTTGTTCCCGCCGTGGCCGCCGCTGACGTTCCCACCATGACCGCCGCTTCCACAGTTGTTCGAGCCATGGCCACCGCCGGCATTCCCACCATGGCCACCGCTTCCGCAGTTGTTCCAGCCATGGTTGTTGCCACTGCCACAGTTCCTGTCGTGACCGCCACCGTGGCCTTTCATCCTGTGATTAAATGATATTTAAGTATTTAACTACTACTTAAGATATAAGTATAGCAAAGTATGTAAATTTGTATTTGTTTATGTGTTACTAAATTTGCCTAGAGGTACTATGGTGTTTATAGTAGTGTACACTGTACTAGTGTTATGTGTTAAAACTTGAACGGTATGCAATTTATTTTGTACTTCATATTTTGGCATTTGCATGCATCTGATTCTTTTTTTTTTTTTTTTAAAACGTGATAGTCTTTTTAAACTATGAAAGAATAAGAATATAAGGTTTCTTTTTTTAAAAAAAATAAATAAATTGAGAATATAAGGTTTATTTCTTTACTTTTTTTTTTTTAGTTGGGAATTTGGGATAGCATAGATTATATTAGCATAGAAGAATATATAGTTGAAAGAATAAGAATATAAGGTTTCTCTTTTTTTAAAAATAAATAAATAGAGAATATAAGGTTTATTTCTTTATTTTTTTTTAGTTGGGAATTTGGGATAGCATAGATTATATTAGCATAGAAGAATATATAGTTGCGATAACAAGTTTGATTAAATGTCTGATTATATACGCATTTTTAATTTGGTTCGACCATTTAATCTTTATCATTGTCCTACACCCTGCCAATAAAGAACTTCATAAATTAACAAAGATTAGTTACAATGGTGCAGTTCTTTTATTTGAAGTTGTTCCATGTGGCAATAGTTACCTCTTACAGTCCCGGAACAACAAAGGGGTTCGGGGGATTAGTGAAAAATAAAAATAACTTTTAGAATATTTTATGATTGCAAATAAGAACCCAAGTTCTATTAGATCTAGACGTAAAATGTTCACAATCTACCACATCATTGCCAATGCTGAATGCAAATAAGCTAAGGATCTTGTACACTCGGAGGCGGATTCATAATTATATATCTGGTGGGGGCATAGATTCAACCGACCTAATAGCATATCAAAATCTTAAGAAATCCAACAATTATAAAATAACCCTCGAAAAGTTATCTAACTTCTAATTAAATTAATTGTCATTTTTATTTATTTCTGGCTAAGTAAATCGACGATTTGTTGCTTCAAAGGCTTTTAACGAAACTCAGCATGTTCAACTTACAAGTTTAATTAGGTTATATTTGAACATCAATAATCGAGTATATAATTAATTATATTACAGGCTTTTCTCTTTCTAGTCACACTCAAAGCAGTGCTTTATAGAATTTTTTTTACTAGAGAGTACTTTCATGTTTTAATCTACGAGATTGTTTTGCCTTTTCTTTTCTCTTAATCTATAACTAAGAGTCAAAGAGGGGAGGTTAATGAGCCGACTATTACAAATAGTCACCTTGTAGCTTTTTCCTTTCATTTTTGTTTATTTCACCCCCACAAGGTACTCAATTTTTTTACAAAAATGGCGAGGCATGTCACCTAAGATACCACAACATAATAAGTCCCCTGATCTGTGTACACTTTAATTTCATTATTTCTGTCCTAAAAAAAGATGCGGATTTATGGCAAATTGCAGATGATTGATGAATAATTAATGATGATCATCCCATTATACTCCATTGGTTCAATTCCCCTCGTGTGGAGGGCTCCAAAATCCTTTATTCCTTGCCAAAAATGGGTAGGAAACTAGTCACAAACTCGAAATAAATGTTGATCAATCTCATAACGTAGCCAAGTTCTGTAATAGTAACAATGTTCCTTTCATTTCCTTTAGTTTGTATACTTTCTTGTTGTCAAAAAAAAAACTCACACAAGAATCTAATCCTCTTTTAAATTCTATATTAAAAAAAACGGAATCAGATGCATACATATCCAGAATAAATTAAACACTAATCATTGAGCAGTAGTACTATAAATACCATGCAATTCATCTCCACAATTCAGTCACACAAAAACCTAACTATACTTAACCTAAGTACGTTGAGTAGCTTAATATTATCGTATCAACAATGGCAGGGCATGGGCACGGAGGCGGGCACGGCGGTGGCCACGGCGGTCACAGTGGTCACCACGGTGGTCAGAGCCATGGTAACCATAATGACAACGGTCAAGGTGGTCAAGCTCAGCATGCATCAGGTGGTGGCGGTGGTGGAGTCGTCAGCCACTCAGGTAGCTGTTTCTATAGTTCCACTGGGAACTGTGGCCAACAAAATCGTTGATCTCATGTTGTAGTCGTACGTGGTCATCGTTACTATATGTCAAAAATTTTAAAATGGCCACTATGTAAAATGATATAACTATAAATAAGAGACTCCTCAAAATATTTAAATATATACTATATCAACTAGCTTTCCTCGTCTACAATATTTGTAATGTCGTTTATGGATATGTGATGTCTATCTTTAGTACGTATAAATAAATGTCTTGTTTGGATATTGTTGAGAGAAGAGCTCTGGTTGAAATAATAATAATAATATATGAATATTTTGTACTCATGTCTCGCAAAACATTCTAATATATGGATATTTGGTAATAATGGTTTAGTTGAAAGTACACACTATGGATTAAATTTCCATAGTGAAAATTTTACAATAGCCTTCTTCTAAAAAGGCTACTGAAAAGAAGCAATGAAAGCCACAAATTCTTCCACATCAGCAGTGACTGGATGAAGTTAAATATGGACAGTTTTCTTTTTTTTTGTATTTATATTTTCAGTAGTTTATATATAACTTCCAAAATTATTATATATGAAATTCTTAAATGTTTTTTTTTCTGTATTTGTGATTTAATAACGTATACAATGCAATACACAAAATTATACTACTTCCTCCGTTCTGTTTTAAATGAAACGTAGGGCCTTGGCACGGGGATTTAGAATAGGAGAGAGATAGAGAGAAAAAAGAGAAGGGACCCATGTGATGAGGAGAGAGATAGAGAGAAGTGAATACCAAATAAGGTAACGTTTCACTTATTTTGAAAGGCCTAAAATAGTAAGTGTTTCATTTATTTTAGAACGGAGGAAGTATATAATATACAAAACTTATAAAGTGCATCGATTATTTAGAATTATATGGTTTATATTATACAAAATTAAGCCTTATAATATATATGCAAAATTATTCTTTATATATATGTATACTTTATTCCCTTTTTGAATATTGCCCCCCTCTCACACCCACGATCTACCTCCTTCACCCACTGTCTCTCACTTCTCCCACGCTATGCAAAAACGCAAAAGGTTAATTATCATATGTTGATACCATATCAATCAAAGCCCTTTGGGATTACGTTTTCCCACTATCTTATTCTTTCAGGTATTTGTTTATCTAATTTGAAATTCTGATGTTTAAGGATTTTTTTTCAGTATGAATTTTTGATTTTTAGGGCTTTTTGCATACTTTTTATACAATAAATTACAATTAAAATGATATTTGATTGGTGATGTCGGGACTTGCAAGTTCAATGAAATGATTTTTGTTTCATAACGTTCTTATGTGGTTTGTAGGATTTCGGTTCTCCAGATGTAGTAAAGAAAAAATTGATTTACAGGTTACGGGATAAAAGTATATGATAAAAATTCAATTTAATACTATTTTTGCTATTGATTATGATGTTTTATGAAACTTGTGATAGTGAAGTGAGTGAGAAAGGATTTTCCTCTATCCATTATTTCTTAGTGTTGAGAGTGCAATAATAAATAATAATGGTCTCATGTACCATTGCCACTTCATTTGTTTGCTTTCTTTTTTGGTTTTTCTTTTGCTTTATATGATGCAATTTATATGATATCAAAGGGACAATTATCAAGTTCTTGATAGTTAATTTGCTATTTTTGCTTCCTCTCCCCTTACCTATTTATAGCTATTTCTAGTATTCTACTTGACTTGGGGTACAATATATTTGAAGGCAACTTGTGAGAGAATAAACAGTTTTTTGATCGGTATTACTGCATATTGTGGCCTTATTTTTTAGTTGATGAAGATTTATATCTCTATCAAATTTTAGTCACTTAACATTAAACATCCTCAGTGAAACTAAGCGTAATCATTCTTGTCATTTGGGGCTTCATTTATGTTGTTGCCATCTTTAGTTTTTTTTAAGTCAGTCCCTTACTTTATTGTTAATGTCGAAGCTTTATGTTAAAGCAGTTTCATTGTTTCTCCCCTCTTAGATGACTGTAAGCCCTGTAGAAATCTTTGTGTTTGCTATCAAATTATAATAGATAATTGTAATAGCACTAACATATTTGCAGATGTAGAATTTATTGACTCACATGCTGAATGTGTCCATCTTTATTGGTCACTGGTCCAAATCTGTTTTCATTTTTGTTCTCTAACACTGCGACTGAAATCTCTTAACAGTGTCAACTTCTCAACATAAGCTATCGTCCATCAACTGAGCAAGAGATACCAAAGGGGAAAAGTTTGGTGAATTATCATCTACCTTCAATTTAGTGCCACTTAAAAGTATTTTTGGTAAAAACGTTGATTGTATCAATGATTTTTTCAGGTTATGGTGGCATATAATCTACTTGGATGGATTCAAACTAATGTAATTATATCCAGGCAGGTTGTTCAGTGGCTGGTTGTTTATGGGATGAAATTTACAACCGCAATGCTGATGATTGACATTTTTCTATTACTATCTCGTCTGTATTCTACTCCAACTGAATTAACAGGGTATTTGATATGTGAATGAGAAATTGGGGATTAGAAGGTGGGAATAGAGAGATGGGGAGTGGGGATTCGTGAGTGGAAATTCAATAAATATTTCTGGTACCAAACTCAAGGTCGTATTTTAGTTGCAGTTGATAATGGTGTATTTCGAATTGGAAAGGTTGAAGATAACTGCCATTAGAAATTATTCGTCTTTGCGCATTAGTTACATTAGTGTTGTTTTTGGACAACACCATAACATATTTTGGTTATATCTATATAATGCGTATCCTAAATAAGCTCACCCCAGCCAAACTTTAGCAACGACCGTGAAAACCTTTCACGTGTCCAAAATCAGTATCACGACCCATCATCACTCCAAGCATATACAACTTCTAAACATTGTAGAAAGAATGATCCAAGACAATTATTGAGATATTTCACTATTACTTATTCCTTCACAAAAAATAGTTGGATATTTATTTGTTACTAGATTTTAGGAGATATTAAAGAAGTTAATTGAAATTTTCCCAAAATATTTTACAATGCACGTTTTTAGGAGTTAGTAATCTTTAAAAGATATAGGGTACTGAAAATACATTTTGCCATTATGTAAAAGATATTCGAATTCCTATTTTGTTGGGGAGAATGAGATATTGCAATTAACTTACAGAGTTATGGAGGAAACAATTATGACATTGTAAACACAAATTTTAGATCTGCAAAACATTTTCCGTGCCTACAGACATTTTTTTGTAAAAGTTGATTATATTGATAATGGTGTATTTCAATAATGATTTTGAATTGTTCCTTTGAAATCAAAATAGATCTGCTACATGGCAATTGTCAAAATCAACTTAGGTCATTACATATACGTAAACTCAGTTATGCGATGATATTATCGATCTTATTATCGTTCTTATACCGATATTTATAACTTTAAAAAGTCTATATGAAAATATTATGATTTATGAACTGTTTAACTTACATATTCTTACAATATATAATATAATAAAGATTACGAGCAACAGAACAAAAAACCAATAAATTAGGAAAGTGGTGGGCGTGATTAAAGTAAATCTAAACAACATGAGAAAATTAATATTTCAAATCATTGTAACTGTGTATTTGGTGGGAAATCCCATTAATATGGCGGTAATATTCCAATTATAAATTCAAGACATAAATTTTACTTTAAAATCAAAACAGGTTTGCTAAATGGAAATTGCCAAAATAAACTTAGATCATTACATGTATGTAAACTCGGTTATGAGATGATATTATCAATCTTATTGTCGTTCTTATACCGGTATTTGTAAAGTATATATGAAAAGAGTATGAACTGTTTAATTTACATATTTTTACAATATATAATGTAATAAAGATTACGAGTAACAGATTAACAAACCAATAAATTAGGAAAGTGGTGGGCGTGATTAAAGCAAATTTAAACAACATGAGAAAATCAATATTTCAAATCATTGTAACTGCGTATTTGGTGGGAAATCCCATTAATATGGCGGTAAAATCCCAATTATAAATTCAAGACATAATATTTACTTTAAAATCAAAACAGGTTTGCTAAATGGCAATTGCCAAAATCAACTTAGATCATTACATGTATGTAAACTCAATTATAAGCTGATATTATCAATCTTATTTTCGTTCTTATACCGGTATTTGTAACTTTAAAAAGTATATATGAAAAACACTAAACTAATTAGAAGGAAAAGATTAAATATTTTCCACACATACATTGATATATAAAAATAAATAATCAAGGCCTTAAATAAGGCTTACAAGAAAACACTAAACTAGAAAATGCCTTTAATAGATGATGGTGGGTTATGTCCCATGTTTGGTAACACATTACATAACAAACTAAACATACGAACTGAATTAATTAACTAAGACTATTGTGCTCCAGTACTATCCCAAAAATTCCTATATTAACATAAACAGTCTTTGAAGCATAGTCAACACAAAGTTGGGTAATGTTCGAATATGATTATGGTCATAGTCAGGAGCTATTTCACTGTAACCATTACGTATATGACCAAAACATGTTATGGTGCTGTCCAAAATGCAAAATTGACAACATCTAATGCGAGAAGTCGGATCTGTTCAATTGGCAGTTTTCTTCCTTTCCCAAGTTGAAAACCATCATTATGGACTTCCCACTGCACTAAAACTCATCCATGGAACCGGAAATTGGAGATTTAATCGTGAATCTGATGAACAAGTGAATGCTTTGTTTCCAACTACAATAAAGACAAAGCTCACTTTTTTTTCAAATAAAAAGAAATAATGAAGTATAATCATAATTTTTTGTATAAAAGTAGGAACTTTAGTTCCTACACCAAAGAAACGGTAGAGACAAAGTCTCACAGCATACGAAGAAAGAGACGAAACCAGAAAAGAGACGAAGAAAAGGAAAATCGACCGGTGCCCAGTACACTGGCTGGCTCCCCGACGACAGTACAGTAGGGTTCCAATTTTTTTCTTTTATTATTAAATTTGATATGATATACGAAAATATCAATTATGATTTCTGAAATAAAACTCTATGATATAATAAATTAGTTTATAATAGATGAAAAAATATGACAATTTACTTCAACAATATTACCATTCAATGCAAAAAAATAATAATTAAAAATTTATTTCAGTAATGACCATCTTCTTCAACAGTATTATCAACCTATGCCAAAAAAATTATTTCACGAAAAAAATAATTAAGAATTAAAATAAAGTTTTTCCAAAAATTACAATTTGTTTTTACATGTTTGATAATATCTTTGAAGTAAACTATAACATTTATTTTCTGTATTTATATTTGTATTTTTTATATGGATCGTATATCGTTCGTATTAATACATTTTTTTTTCCTCTTTTCTCCCTCCTCTACAATTTTTCCTCCATAGCTACCACCACCTAGCCACCACCCCACCCCTACTTCACCCACTTGCGGCCCGGCCCCCAACCCACCCACCCCACCCCCACCCCTGCGGCAGCCCCCCCCGATCCCACCACTAGAGTAAACCCCCACCCACCCCCATCCCACCCCTCGTAGCAGGGCAACCACCCCACCCCGGTCCCGTCGCCTCTCCCCCCTTCTCCCCCGCCCCGTCGCCCCTCCCCCCTCTCCTCTCACTCCGCCGCCGCCCCCTCGCCCCCCCCCCCTTCGCTCGACGACCGTCGCCCTCCCCCCCACTCCTCTCCCTTCATTTCTCGTCCACTTATGTCCACCCCGGTGAGATTCTCCGGCGAGACCCTCCCCGCACATCCCTCACCCCTTCTTCTTCCCCTCCCTGTGCATCCCCCACCCCTTCTTCCTCCCCCTTTCTCCCCTTCTTCCTCTTTCTCCCCGCTCTAAAATTTCCAAAAAAAAAAAAAAAGGGTTCATTGAAAACATGTAAAAATCGTATAAAAATTCTAAAATGTTAATGTTTTTGAAAAGTATATAATGTATTTTTTTGTACTGTATATTTCATTGTATAAGGTTCGTATATAATTTTGCTTAAGAAAAAAAATCAAAAAAATCAGTATAAACATAAATTAAGAATAATTCCATTTTTAGCATTATTCAATGTATATATACCTAAAATAAGGAGCAGCTGACATGGCACAATTTGTGGCTCATATTCATTTGTTACGGTAGCCTTTTTTTCAAGAAGGCTATTATAAAAACATCCATTAAATTGACTAGAGAGATTCTTAACCCGGAAGTATTTTTCAATCAAACATAAATTGACTTTGCACTATATAATTCAGAATTATTTGTAAAATAAGACCTAATAAAATAGATGTTGTAAGGAAAGACCTAATCAATCATACATAACTAGATTTTGCATTATATAATAAAATAATGCTCCATTTGTAATGTAAGACCAATTATATTACTACATTCCAGCAAAACTTTTTTGCATTGACGAATAATTCCTCTCTCATATGGGATTATGGGACAAAGCCAACGACAAAGATCTGTTCTTTTCATCTTATTTTTGTTTATTTTCTATAAAAGTAAGAGAAGTTTATACAAATAAAATAACAAAAGTTAAGATGAATAGTTCAGTTAAAATAACAAAAATTCAAAACAAATAAGGTGAAGAGAACAAAGTATAGTTAAAGGGTTGTGATGACATATACAAAAAATAAGGTTGTTTTTTAAAATGCTTACTAGATCGTGTAGGACATGTAGTATTATGTAAAAAAGAAAATTGGACTTGTTCACGATATCCCAATTCGAGCCAAGGATAGTTCAAGCTTTTATTGAATCAATAAGATCTCAAGATGAACCTGAGCAGTCAAGCTCGCTCGAGCCAAATTTTTTAGTCGAGCTGGAGTAGTCAAACGAGCATGATTGACTTAGTTACCCGCTAGGCGGATTTATGGCAAAATATGGTCATAAACTCATAACCATCCCCCTGGGCTCTATTCGTTTAATCCTCTCTCTATGTGTGTATATATATATATATATATATATATATATATATATATATATATATATATATATATATATATATATATATATATATATATATATATATATATAATCTACAAGGATAAATTATATTGGTCTTTTCTAAGGGAATAATACATTATTTCTTTTCCTATCAAAAAATAAAATACAAGTTGGGCTTATCTCTAGTATACCAATATCTTGGGATGGAAGAATCATTGTTAAGTATTAGGATGGTTTTGTGATTGATTTTTAATGAAAAATAATAGTCAACAATAAAATATAAGTGAGAAAGCCATAAAGAAGATGAACTAAAGACACAAGGATTTACATGGTTCGGTCAATGTGACCTAGTCCACATGTGGGGAATTCGGGAGCTTTTCTATAATCTTCAATGGAGAAATTTAGAGGATTACAAGGAATCCTACAAAAGGCTTAGAGGTTTTAATCACCCAATAGGGTCCTAAAACCCTAAATAAATATGAGCAATAGCTGTCAATTTAGGAAATATCTCAAAAACTGAAAAATTACCAAAAATGACAAAAACTTAAATCATTGTATGCCCGACAAAACACCAAAAAATGATGCAGTGAGCGTGGAAGATCAAGCCACCCTCCCGGGCCACTAAACTGTCAGTTCGAGCGATTCCAAATCTTCTTCTTCGTCGATTTCAAAGGCAACTCTTACAATCATGAATATATTTTCTTTCAGCAAAGTGCAAGGTAACTACTTATATTTAAAACCCAACTAAGTGTTATTTGTGACTTGAAATCTTGTGAAAATGGCATAAGGTTGACTTTGAATGCACATATCTCTCAATATATAAATGGTGATTCAAATTGGAGGTGATAGCTTGTTCTAAGAGCTTTCCAACGACAAGTCATACGCCCAAGTTCGCTGAGAAACGAGAAAGTTATGGCTGTTTTACGAAGAACTGTCGAACTGGAATTTCGTATCTCCCGACCGGGCGGGTTTTGGCCCGACCGGGCGGTTTGGCCCGGTCGATCAGGCGAGCCTGTTTCTTATCTTCGTAGAAACTGGAATATTTGCTCTCACGCCCGATCGGGTGGCTTTTGGCCCGAACGGGGGGTTTGGCCCGGCTAACCGGGGGACACAATTCTACGCGGGTTCTCCGCTAGGGTTTTTTGCGCGGCGTCTAATCTAGGATTTTGTTAGGGTTCCTTATGTTATAAAAGGAACCCCTTGGTGGTCATTATTTGACACACAATTTTAGCCTCTAGTATTTTAGGACTCTTTGTAATTATTCTCTCTGTTTTTCTCCATCATAGTGAAGAAGCTCGAATCCCCCACCTGTGGACATAGGTCTGTTTTGACCGAACCACGTAAATCCTTGTGTCTCTTTTGTTTATTTTCTTAATTGCTTTTCTCATCTTTATTATTTCATTGATTTGTTCCGCATTAATCAAACTACACCAACTCGTTTCCTAACACTAAGAATCCAGATTATATATTGTTAATCATCGCTATTGCAACAAAATTATTCTTACTCTATCACTAAGTAATTAAGAAAATCTAATCATAGTTGATTAGCTAGGTTCAATTAGGTATAACTATAAGGTGAAATGAGGGACCGTTAGTTTCACTCAGGTTTAACAAGTTCGATTAAGATAAGTTTAGGTGAAGAGACCCCACACATGACAACCCTAATGATATTAAGGGTTGTTAATAAAAATCAAGAGTTGAGCTACATTCCTTTAAATACATAATAAAAATTAACAAAATGACTTTAGCCCCTAATGACAAATAAGGGAACGTACGTACTATGTAGAAGGTGACATAAGCGAAGCATCTTGACAATCATAATGGCCATCAACTGTATCCAGCACGTAGGCTGTTAATTAACCAGGCGTAGTAGAGGTACTCCCAACTTAAGAGTAATTGTGATCAAATTTTAAAAGTTAACTACATAATTGCAAAATTATGGGGGGAAAAATTACCTATTAAGTAGTAAAAATATATGTTTTATCTACTTCTTTATAGAGATAATATTGGAAATACCACTCAAAACCCTAAACCCTAAACCCTAATATTGGACATAAAAAAATGCTTCATAAGATAGAAGAATTGAAGAAAAGATTCTCCTATATAATATTTGAAAATTATTAATGAAATATTCATATGATCTCTATTCTATAAGTGAACACTTGAAACTTTAGTGTCCCCCTGAAATGCCTAAAATATCCCTATGCAATTATTGTTCTTGAAAAAAAAAATATCATATTTATTGATGAAATAAATTTTTAAAGCTATTTTCTCTACCAATTATTTTTTTGTAAATCAACACATGCAATACATGCAAAGAGGACTAGTTACTATTAAAGGAACACATTTCTTTCTTTATTTCAATCCTCTATTTCACTTTGCCATTAGATTCTACTAGGAAAATAACTAAAGTTAACTACCAAGTCTTTAACGGAACAAGAAAAGTGTAAAAGTTTAGGTCTACAATCAATTATCTGCAAAGAAACACTTTGTAGCCATCTCTCTTTCTGTCCCTTTTTCTCTCCAAAAACCCTAGTCTTTTTTCAGCTAGTTTGGGAGTGTCCCATCCTTTTCGATGGTGGTAAACACCAATTCCTACTTTTATGCACTTATTTTTCTAGTTTTTATTAATAATACTCCTATTTTCTATTTCTGTTGGAGAGTTTTTCTACCCAGTTATTGGGTTATTTGTCTTCTCTAATGGGAGTCTAAAGTTTGATTTATTAGTCTCTCTTTATGGGAGTTTAAATTTTTATTTTTAAGGTGTGTTGCAAAGATGCAGTTTATAGATGGTATCCTGTTCAAATTTGCAATCAGTATTATTAGGCATTCGTACACTATCTACACGGTCCAATAAAAAAAATATTCTCAAAACTTTGTCAGAATAATATATGCTGTCGAAGGCTACATAATTCAGTGTAGAAATAGGAGCTACGCTATACTGCAAGATCTGTTTCATTGTTATCACAGTTATATCGTAGAGAAACTTTATTTCATCGATTAGGTTATGTTTAGTTTTCTTTAATGCTTATTTTTCAGACTTGGAAGTCAATATCGATGCCTTTGAGCTCCAAACAAAACGGGGGAAAACAACCTTCATTTCAACCACTTAGGGCCTCTTCTCCCCAGCTTATTTTCAGTTCAGTTCAGTTCAGTTCAATTCAGTTCAGTTCAGTTCAGTTCCTAAATGATAATCATTACTATTAATTAGTTATAATTTAATTCAATTCAATTCAATTCAGTTCAATTCATTTCTGTTCAATTCAGTTCAGTTTAGTTCAGTTGTTTTATGTCGAAGAGAACAGGCCCTTAACCCAACTCCCTCTCTCTCGTACATGTCAGCCATGGAAAGAGCATTATCTGTGATAGAATATATGAACATATATTCTTGATCCTATTTTAGTGAAGTAAATATTATTCCCTTTGTATTTAGAAAGTGCATAAATTGTTACCATAATCTTAGCAATCTTAGCCTTAGTTTATGTAAACGTATGATGTATATAACTAAGGGCTCGTTCGGTATTACTGTGGTTTTCTGTTTTTTGGTTTTTTGATTTTCAAATTCATATGATATATGTCCTATAATGAATGAAAAACTAGTCAAATTTATTGGGAACATGATGATTTTGAAAACTGACAACTAAAAAGTGAAAACCACTTTTTCTGATTTCCTGTTTTTGGTTTTTAGTTTTCAAAAAAACTGAAAACTAAAAACAAAAAACGATAACGAACGGGCCCTAAGCTTTTGGGTAATGAAATATTCAAGGAATTACATTACTTTCAATCTGGTAAACGTAAATCACATACAGATTTAATTTCGGAAAGAGAGAAACAGAGTAACAGAGATATTGGTATTATAAAGCGGTGTAAATTCAGTTTTCTATTTAGTTTAGGATTCCTAATTGCTAACAAATTAGGAATTAGAAAGAAAAAGATAAGGATTTGCGGGATGAATATAATAATCCTAGTTGATGTAGAATTGATATAGCTTCATTTATTTTCTATATAAATAGACGTATGATGCATTAAACCTCCCTCAGAAAAAAAAAAAAAAAAAAAAGTTGTTTTAAGTGTAACACAGATTGTTTTGAGGTAATTGTTACATTGAGAGATTCCAATGGAGGTCATAGACGAAGAAAATTCAAGTGCTTTTCTTCCTTTCGAATTGATTACTGATATACTCAAAAGGTTACCTGTTAAATCTCTTATGTGTTTTAAGTGTGTTTCTAAGTCATGGTATGACTTAATCAACAGCAAAATTTTCATTAACCTCCATCTTGATCAATCCCTTAAAGCAAACTCGCACACCACTCTTGTCCTTGACAATGTCAAAAACGCAATTAACATCCACTCTTTCAACCATCACCATTCCTCCTACCATGTCAATGAACTTTGTTACCCTAAAGACCTCCAGCGTCCTCATTATCATACTACCCTAATAGGTTCGTGCAACGGTTTAATATGCCTTTCATCTTATGGTAACGTTATTATTTCTCTTTACAATCCTGCCACTCGAGCCTACAAAAGATTACCAGATGAACGCAATTTCACCACAGATTCAAATATTTCTTACTCGGTTTACTCATGTGCATTTGGTTATGATCGTGTTTCCGATGATTATAAGGTTATGAAGTTATGCTACTACATTTGGGATCGAATAGATGACAAAACTATGCTCTATAGTTTGAAAACTAATGCTTGGGAGATCATACCGAACCCCCCTTGGGATACAAAATATTTATATGCCTCTAGTGTTTTTTGTAACAACTCCCTGCACTGGTTGATTGATACTAGCGAAGAGATAAAGTGTTTCAATCTTGCCACTCAGGAGTATTATGAGATACCCCTCTTGAAAAGAATTAGTAGCTATTTGCCTAAATTGACGACTTTAAGAGGACAATTGTGTGTGGTGACAAATTACCTAGACATATGGATATTACAAGAATACGGTGTCGAGAAATCTTGGACTCGACTCTTTCTTCAGCGATCTAGGTCTTTGTGCACCTTTTATTCTACTGTTACCTGGGATCGCTATTCCATTCTTGTTTGCTTGGAAGATGGACACTACATTTTATTAGCGGAATCAGATGGAAAAGACAACCCAATCATGATTTGCTGTGATGTACAATATGAAGAAGCTAAAATTATAAAGATGGTAAAGCAGGGTTTACCATCACATAATGTGAACTACCCGTTTGGTGTACAGCATTGGGTGGAATCTCTTGTACCCCTTACAAGCTAGCGAAAATATGGTAGGAAATTATACTTCCGCAAGCTACATATTTTGCACAATTAATATGTGACAAATGTTGTCTTCTCTCATTGCTATCGGGAAGCTAATTGCGTGGCCGATTGGCTTGCAAATAGGGGGTATTGATCAAAACAATTTTTTTTTTTTGGTGCGAATGAGCCACAAGGGCGGGGATGAGAATCGATCCCAGGATTACCTGGAACCGAGAGGGAAGCTCTAACCAACTGAGCTATCCCTCACTCTCTATTGATCAAAACAATGGTAGTATTATTTATGATGATATTCCCATAGGTTTACGTCATATCCTTGATGAGGATTATAGGGGAGTGGCGATGCCACGTATAGTTTCGCGGTAATTTATTTTTTGTTTTGTTTGGGGTTTTCCCCTCTTTTGCACCAAAAAAATATGTGACAAATGTGTAAAAACATGTGCTTGCAAGCACCTAAAAATATGCGTCTGATTTCCTATTAGATAGTAGAAGTATCATATGTAAGTACATGACTCACGTGAGGCAGGGGGTAGATGAGGGTGTGCAAAGAGCCCAATAGCACAGGGCCCCAAAATTATAAGGGCCCTAAAATATGTTATTTTCAAATAATTTACTTTATTTTTTAGAAAAACACTCTTGCTTTCCACCCTTAATAAATTTCTCAATGATCAATCTCTAAATTTTCAACTTTCCATCTTTAATACTCCAACTTTCCATATTTTATTTTTTATAAATTTAGGGCCCTAATTTTTATGTTAGAACAGGGGCCCTCAAATCTTCAAGACGGCCCTGGTAACAACTTTATAATAATAGTAACCTTATTAATTTCAACGCTTTATCAATTTCAGCTATTGTCTTTTCAGTTTCAACTATCTTATTCATTCAGTTGCATTTCAACTGATTTTTACCAATTACATAGCCCAAATAATTGTTTCATAATTTTTCGGTTCCACTGATTTGCTAATATCTTTCATGTTAGAAGAAACCAAAAGAAGTGAGCTTGTATACACAAAGAAAATCTCATATTCTTATTTCCTTTTTTTACAATTAGATAAGTTACAAAAGAATTTATTTTCCCATTTTGTTTCTAATTTTAAAAGAGAAAAGAATCAGACTACATATGCCAGATTTTGGAAATATAGTGTTTTCAAGGCAAAACTCAAGAACAAAATGACAAGCCAAAGGAAATAAAATTCGGTGTATTGTGACAATATGGAACCAGTGACTTGAAAACGATAATCGGCGCAATTGGTGCTTAAAGACACTTCTGGGTGAGAGGTTGGAGCCATATAAACGTATATATGCCCAAACGAGAAGGAAATGTGTTCAGCTCTTTTGTAGGAGTCTGGAAGTTCTTGTGTATATTTTTATGGAGAATAAAACATAAAATATAGAAGAAGAAAAGATGGAACCTCCAAGAGATGAACTCAAAGATGAATGCTCACCACTATTGTAAACCCCCATAAAGAATATTATGTCAAATAAAAAATTCATTACAACCTAATAATGATCAAATTTAATAACATAAGTTACAAGAGCCAAAAGGGGAGAATGCCAATAGACAACCTTTGAGTTGAACTTATTCATCACCCATAGGCCATACCGCAGCAAAAAGAAGCATATAGTGGCCTATCAGTAGAGTAAACTGATCAAGCTACAAAAATAATCATAACACCAACACCAGAATATTGATGAATAAAAAAAATTCATTCCATTTTTTTGCAAGTAGAAAAGTTACAAAAGAATTATCCCATTTTATTTTTTAACTCAAAAAAAGAAAAGAATCAGATGCATACATATATGCTAGCATAGTGATGAATAAAATAAAATAATGAAGAAACAAAATCGAAGGTATTAAGGGTCCACTTCTCAAATTAGGGTATTAAGGGTCCACTTCTCAAAAAAAATTATAATACCAATAGAATTATAGCATTAAGATTTCATAGATTCCAACCTAAACAGTTGAAAGTAAAAATATTTAAAACATGAATAATTGTTTGGGACACCAAAAAAAGAACACAAACATTATATTATTATGAGACTGAAATAGTACTTCCTATGTTTCTTTTAGTTGCACCATTTGCTTTTTCACGTTCCTCAACACACTCCCTATACCCTTAATATCTCTAGTTGCATGTAAGTAAAAGTTATATCAGATTAATAATCTGAAAATATGCACCAAGACAAATCTAATAAAATTGCACTTCACTAATTTTTTTCTTATATTTTTTTTTTAGGGGATTTTTTTTTCTTATATAATGATGACTAGTTAGAGTTTATACATAAAATTGGTTAACAAACCATGGCCAAATGTCTAATAATAGAATTGACCAAAACATAAGAGACATTGCCTTAACTAGTAACTAAGGCTTTGTTCTCCTCGACTTAGTTAAGCCAAATAACCCGAGGAAAACAAAGTCGAGCTTGGATAGGCGTCTCATCGTGGTACCTGGAGGTATTAAAGTAAAAGTTACTTTAGCACCAAAGCAAGAATTACTTTGGTACGAAAGCTCGAGAGGCCAAAATTTTGGTATTTGGAGGTACCAAAGTAAGAGTTACTTTGGTATTACTGATACCAAATCTCAAAGTTGATACTTACAAAGTAAGTATAACTAGTACTAGGGCTGGGAATGAGTCAAGCCTGTCCGTCAACAGTTCCTGCTCGGCTCGGTGAAAGCTCGGTCAGGACTCGGCTCGAGTTCGGGATCGGTTCGAGACCTAATGAGACGAGCCACTAGCTAAGCTAAGCTCGGCTCGAGTTACTTTTTTTGTAAAAAAAATATATATATAAAATAGTATTATTATTCATTAGTTAAAAAAAGGCAAACAAGCTCGAGCCGAGCCTCACATTCCAACACACGAGCCCGAGCCGAGCTCCATTTTTGAGGCTCGACGAGCCGAGCCTACCACTATTCGGGCTCGGCTCGGTTCATTCCCACATCTAACTAGTACCAAAACTCAAAGTTGATACCAAAGTTCACTTACACTTTGGTATTAAAGTAAGAGTTATTTTAGTATTGGTACCAATTTTACTGAACTTTGGTATAAGTTGGTATCAAAGTTCAGGTCATTTTTTGTCTTTTTACACAAAATGTCAAAATACCCCTATAACGGATCATTTTAATATCTCACGATAAGACGCCAACACTCCCTCAACAAAACCTAGGTGACAGGAGAAAGTTTGACAAGTCTAGTCAATATCGATGGCTTTGACCTCCAAACAAAACGGGGAAAAAAAGAACCTTCATTTCTAGTTAACTAACCACCAAATTTTCTCTCTCCTACATTTTCAGCCATGGAAATAGCTCCGTCGACCTCAACTTCCGGCGGTGGTGGTCCGGCGCCATTTCTGCTGAAAACGTACGACATGGTCGACGACTCTTCGACAGATGAGATCGTATCATGGAGTCATTCACACAACAGCTTCATCGTTTGGAATCCTCCAGAATTTGCTAGGCTTTTGCTTCCTACTTACTTCAAACACAACAACTTCTCTAGCTTCATTCGTCAGCTTAATACCTACGTAATTTCCTCTTTTTCTCTCTCTCTCTCTCGATTTTGATTCGTGTTTAAGACGTTGAATTTTGTATCTTTTGTTATGTTCATGATGAATTGAATGTGTGGATCGTGTTTTTGGAGGATTAATTTTGGTTATTGATGCAAATTTATGAACTTGCTTGATTGTGAGATTAGTTTAGTAATTGATAGAATTTGCACAATAGGGAAATGACGAGAGAGGGAGATTTAGGTCATGTTAATGTTACCTATATTCAGGAGAAAAGTAAAAGCCTTCAATTGATTTTGACAAAATTCAGATAAGTTTAGTAAATTACTGAGAATTGAGAAGTTTTCTTCTTTCGAATTAGGTTCAGTATTATGAGAGACTGAATAGAAGGTAGTAGTAGGTGATTGGTGTAATGGAAGGTACTTATTTGCAATGGCGGAAACACTGTGTGCGCTTGAGCTTCAGACAAGCCTCATGAGAGGCATGATTTTGTAGACTCTGAGCTAAGAAGTGGGTGGATATGTTTGTGAATAATGAAATTAAGCATGTAATTGACTGATTGCTAGTGATTAGGGCCGATGATTCTGTTAATTGAGTAGGGTAGTTGGCTTAAATGAGCTGCTTAACTCATAATCAAAGCAACATGTAGTCAATCCTAATGATGTTGCACCATCTTTTCACTTGACAATTGACATGTCAGTCTGTGATTTGAATCGTCATGGGTCAGAAAGCTTGAATCTGCTTCCAGTTTTTTTCTCTTATTCATTATTATACATGTGGCCAAGCACTGTTGCTGCTGGAATTGTTTGGCGGTTACCTGGTTGCTGGCCATGAGTTTTCTTTTGCCAATAGAGTGCTGAGAATATCTCGTGGTTTAGGGCCTTAGGGGCCTTGTAAAAAAATCATGTCAGATGGACTGAACAAGGTATATGAATATTTGTCAGGGATTTCGGAAGATTGACCCAGAAAGATGGGAATTTGCGAATGAGGAGTTCATAAAAGATAAGAAGCATCTCCTGAAGAATATCCATCGCAGAAAGCCTATCCATAGCCATAGTCAGCCTCCACCAGATCCAGAGAGAGCAACATTTGAGGAAGAGATAGAAAAGCTGAGTCGTGAAAAAAACGAGCTTGATGCAAAAGTGTCAGGTTTCAAGATGCACCATTGTGCAGCAAAGTCACAGATTGAAGACATAACACAGCGTATTTGTGGTATGGAGCAACGGCAAGAGAAATTACTGACCCACTTGCAGAAAGCAGTTCAGAATCCTGCTTTTGTTGAGCATCTTGCTCAGAAAATAGAAGCTATGGACCTCACAGCATATAACAAGAAGAGGCGTTTGCCTCGATCTGATCTTTTTCTCCCTGCAGTGGAGAATAATTTTGGGGACATCTATCAGCAAGATCTGTCAAATAAACTTAAACTGGAGCTATCAACAGCTGTTTCAAACATTAACTTGGTCTCAAATAGCACACATAGCTCAAATGAAGACTGGTCAAGTCCCACACAGAGATCATCTGGTACCGATCCGAAAGATGCAGAATTGGGAATATGTACCCTGCCATTTGCCACGGAAACAGTAGAGCTGTCAGATGCAGGAACATGCCTGGCTTTTAAGACAGATGCGTCATTGTCAGACAAAGTTGGAGTAAAAGAATGTTTGGGATTGCAGTCTTTGCAGCCAAACTTGGTGTCCACTGAAGAATGTGAAGGTCAGTTATGCTGCCAGTTGAATCTTTCATTAGCATCATCTCTAGTGCAACCCAATCAAAATGCCTATTCGAGTAGAGCAACCCATATGGACGTGGACGTTAGTGGACCTCAAGGAACAAGAGCGGTTACCAGTGGTAGTAATAGTGATGGGCTCGGGGTGGCTTCTAAGAATAATAACTCGGTCAATAATGTTGGTAATTTATCATCATCACAAGAGACTCGGAGTAATAAGCGGGCTCCTGCTCCAGCTGCACCTGCCCGAGTAAATGACCATTTCTGGGAGCAGTTTTTAACTGAAAGGCCAGGTACCTCAGATACTGAAGAGGCATCTTCATGTTATAGGGCTCTCCCTGGCGATGAGCAAGAAGATAGAGGGTCAAGCCATGGATTGTCTAGAACTGCAAAGAACTTGGGTAAGCTTACTCTTTGAGCTGCAACATAGTATATATATAGGACTTGTATAGTGGATATTATAGCAAGCTTCACATGCAAATTGTCCACATCTGTAAGATATTGAACCTGACAACCATAATTCTAGTTGAGATTACTGGCTATCTGATTTATTGTACTTTGTAGCTAATATTATACTGAAAGCTGATTGTCTTTCTTTTGAAACCTGCTGTTGCTCATTTCCTGTATTCCAACTTTTGTGCGACTCTGCAGTTATGAGCTTCTTTCTCTTCTCTGAAGTTATGAGCTAATACCTCTCCTTTCCGTTTTATGTTTTTCTAGAGTACATGTTTGAAAGTAATCCTCTGAATTTTGTTGGTTTGATCATCCAGTATTCTAGATCATATAGGAAACACTTTCTGCTTGAAGATCCAAGAAATTTTAGTGTATATCTATCCAAATGGCAAATGCCCTAGGGTTGTGCATGAACACATTAGACTAACAGGGTAAATTTATAGAATAATTTTTGCACAACTTGAGCCTTTGTCAGATGGCTTTAGTCTTTTGGACCCTGGTCTTAGTCAAACTCTTCATTTCATCTCGAGCACGTATACGTGATACTTGGTAGTGGACATGCAACAAGAAAAGACATCAATAACTAACAAAACACATCAATAACTCACATCCGGTGTTGGCTGTGAATTGACTATATCGCCCATGTATCTAATTGAACTTGAATTAGGTATATGTATTGATGCCAATACATATGGTGTTAGATGGAGAACTAGCTATAGTAAAACTAGATGCTCTTTTTACCCAAATCAAGCATAGATATTATGAATTGACCGAGTCTGGCACTTCAACAAGTGTCCGATTCCATTTCTTTTGGATTGGTAAGATGAATTGCCCTATCGGACCGGAAGCTCATACGGGTCAACTCGGCCCGGATTAGCGGGCTAGACACTCTGAAAAAGTATCCGGTTCCATTTAGTGGACCAAATCTAGTAGGCAAGTGAAAATTAACTTAGGTTGGCTGACATACTACCTCTGTGAAGCTAAATAGAGCACGGTTTCAACCTGCACTGAAGCTAGCAAACCTGTCGGCTCACAAGTGCACCAAGGTTCACCCACACTTCTCCTTTACAGTTTTTGCACGGTGCACTACCATTAACCACTATCCGGAACCTGCCAAGAAACGCTTTTTCTTATTCTTCTTCCTCTCGTTGTGTTCCTTTCATTTTGTCACACATGATATAAATTATAATGATGCACATTAGGCAGTGAAATTGGTCAAACTTGTGGGGCTGCTTTTCTCTCATCATTGCCAAACTCCTCGCCTGTTGAGTTGTTTGTTGACTTTTTGGTTGCAAATGTTCCCAAAAACTAACCTCTGAATTTTGGACCACAAAATGTGTTATGCATAGTAAAAGTAGTAGTGGATTATCTCTGTTTCATCAAGTGAGAACAAACATTCACCCACTTATCTCTACAGTGAACAGTCGATTATTGACTTGCGCACTTTTGCTATTGATTTTAGCGTAAAAGAAAATTTTGTTCTAATAAAAAGGAGTGCCAAATATCAAACTTTGCGGTAGGAAGTCAATACCTCTTGTGAGGTGGAATAACGACTTAAGACGAGCGTCAAATTTGTTTCATGTATCCGAAAATACCTAGGTCAATGCTCTATGTCGAGTGCGTGCATGATAAGTGAGGTGTAGAGGGACGTATGTTCGTCACACTTGACACTACCCGAGTGGCATGCATCCTTTGAGTGTGTGCATGTCGTGCACTAGTCGTGCCGGAAGTCGGAAGCACGAATCTCACTACTCGCTACTAGGGGGGCTAACCAAGTATATATGCTCGTGATAAATTCGAACTTAACTCGAGCTCAAAGTTGAAGCTTATGAGTAACTTGATTTTTTTTTAGATTATTATATTTGACACTTGTATTACAAAATTTCGATTTATTTTAAATTGCATTCTTACATTAAATAATTGAAATTGCCAAGTTGGCACTTGTCAACTAAAGTTAAGCTACTCCCATAGTTAGAAATTATTGAACCAAAATAATGTTTGAAAGGGTAAAGTGGGACAAACTTCAGCCCTATATTTTCAATTTAACTTTTAGTTGTTCCCTCAATGCTCTACTCTTTTTCTCTCCATGCCATAGCTTCATCAAGGAGTGATAAATAAAGTGTTTATGCTTGTAACTTGCAGTAGGGCGATAGTTCTCTTCGCATAAAACTACCGAATCGAATCGAGCTGCGATGACCCGAACCGAACCGAATCGAACGCGGGTGAATTGAACGGAATCGGAATTAAATTATAACTAATTAATAGTAATGATTATCATTTAGGAGCCGAGTTGAGCGAAGTGAATCGGGTGAATTGAATTGAATTGAGCAACCGAATTAACTCAATCGAATCAACTGAATCAACGGCCGAGCCGAATCGAACCGAATCAAGCGAGCGGGCGAAGCGGGCGAAAATAATGAGAAGCGGCGCCTCAAATGGAACTTAACTCGATTAAAAGCTTGACTCAAACTATTTTCAAGTTGAGTTGGGCATAACCTATCTTACCAATAACTCTTTATAATGTTATGAAGGTCCACTTAAATGTGTTGCCTCTGTCCAACATTAAAATTAATCCATTCAACACATGCCTGAATTAATCATTAAAGAATAAGATTGCAAAAATTAATCTCCAAGTCAGCAATCTTGTTTAGTTGGAACTTTCGCTTCCCAATGTATCCCCTTTGCTTACAACTAGTGGAGGGAAAAAACTATATCTACCCACCGGGTAGACTACCCACCATTAATAAAGACTTGTTGAGGGTTGTGGTAATTAATCCAACTCAACATAATTATTAAATTTTTAATCTTTCTATTAGTAAGTGGGTTGTCTACAGTTGGGTAGGTAGAAGAATGTCCGACATATTTAAGCTACAACATCAACATTGGAAATACACAAACTCATGGAGCATTTACACCTAAACTTACAACTGTAAACAAGCTTTAATTTTCAATAATATTCCTAATGAGGGAGGATGCTTCATTTATACCTCATAGAGTATTACAAGAGTTCCGTTACTAAATAGAGAATAGGTAAGGAGAAAAAATTAAGAGATCTTCCTCGTGAGAAGTTCACTTAATGTGTCGTTTGCAAGAATGGAATTTGAGGCAAAGTTAGTACAAGGATTAATGAAAAAGGAAGAGTCAACTAAATAATCAACATTAGCAATCTAGTAGGCGACTATGTTGGCTTCCTTTAAATGTGGTTGATGCTCCAATTTGTAAAAAAACTACAGCGATATGTGCATGTGGATTGTTTTCAATAATATTGGCAACTCGCCAGGGAGGATTTCAGGTTCCTTTTACAATGATGATGTTGATCATCACCTTCAATAATGAGATTTTCAATCTCTTCTTCTATCGCTAGAATCCTTTGATGGAGTGGTTTTACAGAATAGGACTGTATATTAAAGTTTAATCACATAACAAATAATCAACAAAAATAGAGGTAGTAACCAATCGAAGTATCCCTTAACCTCAATAATAAAACTTAGGGTTTTTCTACGTAGTGCCCTTGTGTTTTACGAAATTCTATTTTGTACCCGACCTTTTTGGAATTTCTACGTTGTACCCCTAAGCTTTCTAAACAATACACAAAATACCTTCATATAAGATACCAAATAGTAGATTTTGGGACTTACTTACATGTGGGCATAGAATAGGATTTTTAAACCTTGTTAATTGACTGAGGTTTCGGATATGATTTGAGAAATTAAAGGCTAAGTGGGGTTTGGGGTAGGAATTTCTATTAGTAAAGGTATTTTTTGTGACGTTTAGAAAGTGTAGGGGTACAATGTAGGAAATTCAAAAAGGCTGAATACGACGTAAAATTTTGTATAACACAGGGACACTACGCCGAAATATCCTAAAACTTATCAAATAAATAAAAGATTAAAAACATAGATATATCATCACTCATTCGGTGCTCTACCAAGAGGTTGTCTTGTATTGAAAGCATAGATGAAAAAGAAATGTGTTGGCATATTCTTTGGCTTGGCCCTCCAAGTTCCAACCATATAATTTATGAGGCCACAACAAGCAAACATTACATAAGTATCTCTCACTTAAGTGGACAGGACCACTATATAAATGAGACCGTGACCCTCACCATATTTAATGATTTCTCAACTTAAAGTAAAAATCAAATCTTGATCAACCAAAAAAAACAAGAAAAAAGAACCCAAAAACAAAAACAAAAAATCACTCTCACCTACTAATTTTTTTTCTCTCTCTCAAAAAAATCCCAATTTAGCAATGCTCACCAAAATCTCAAAATTCATCTCACTACTTCTATTACTTGTAATATTACCAACCCACCTCAAAATCTCAAATGGGTTTTCAGATTTGAGCCTAAATTCAACAGAAAGTGGTGAAATTGATGAAATGGTGAATAGGGTTTGTGATGAAAATATGGGAAATTGCCCTAATTCCATGGAAGAAGAATTTGAAGTTGATTCTGAGATTAACAGAAGAATTTTGGGTATGAGAAGAAAATATATAAGTTATGAAACATTAAAGAGAGATGTTGTGCCTTGTTCAACACCAGGATCTTCTTATTACAGTTGTGGAGCTACTCCAGCTAATAGATATAGAAGAGGATGTAGTGTTATTGCTAAATGTGCAAGAATGTATTGAAATTTGAGAGTTTTCTTCCCAGAAAGAATCAAACTTTTGAGGGTAAATGTGCTATAATTTTATCTTTTTTTGGGTAATTTCTGATTTCTTTGATGAGATCTTTTGTGTAATTTGTAGTATAATTAATGTGTTAGTCAGTTATATAGTTATTATTATGATCTTTGTCTTTATTTTATTCTTTGTTGGTAGTATATGTTTATCTGGAATTAGGATCCTAATATTAACATTTGTGAAATGGGATATTATTGATGAAATGCAAGTTATTTACTACTAGTACTGTAGTACAGATCAATTTAATGAATTTATTTGTACTATTATTTTTATTCTTGGATAATAATGTTGAATGTTGATGAAAATAGAGCACTTGGTAATTTTTGGCTGCAATTTCTGTTTTGGTAGAATGAAACTAACTGGGATGATTCTTAATGGATCTTCTTTGCTTTCAATCTTAAAAGTCTTTCTCATATACTGAATCAACAAAAACAAGAAAAATTAATGAAATAGAGAAGTTGTTTAGAAACATGATATATTAATTAACAAGGAGGATAAGGATAACTCGATAAGAGACGAACTTTTTTTACTAAATACTTCCTCCTCTCTTAATAATTGCAACATTTTGACTTTTGCATTATTCATGTATTTATATTGACGGAGAATTTGTGACGAATAATTTAGCATGTAAATTTTGGTTGGATATATTTCAATATATATTTCAAGATTTCAGCTTTTTATAATTTGCAAAAATAGACTATTGGAAATATTATTGGTCAAAGTTGTGTGTTGACAACTGTACAAGTCAAAATTGTTGCAACTATTAGATAACAGAGGAAGTATAGAATCAAGTAAAGTTGGAAAAGCTTTGAAGAGCAAGATGGATGTTGAAGTGGGAAGGACGGAGAAGTATATGAGAGAATTAAAGCTAAAATTGTAGCTATTGATGACGAAGAGTACTTTCATTTAATCCTTAGGATTGCTTTTGTCTTAAACAAGATAACGGAGGAATCAAATTATTGCAATTAATGATGGAGAGTACTTCATTTACTATAGATGGTTAAAGATACTAATGGTTAAAGTCATATATTGTCTATCGTAAAAATTAAAGTAAAACAACTTATGACAAATGGTGTTATATAAATTAGTAGATCTTCGTGAATCAATAGTCAAAATTTGATGTACAACAATGACTATCACTCTGTTAAGACTTAATACAGTATTAATGGATCATACTTATGACTTAACATCTGTGATCAACTAATCAGTTCTCTTTCGCATAATTAGCCTAATTGTGTAAAGGGTAATGCAACTTCTTGTTTCCAAACTCAACTTCAATCATATTTTTACTAGTTTATGTAAAAGTTACTCCTTAAGAAAGTTTGAAGTCAATCATTTACATTCATGTGGAAAAAGAGAAGAAATGACAACTATATAGAAGCACCCAAAACTTGCACGAAATCTCACATGAAGAAAGAGACTTTACAAGTTGTATGTTTGATCAAATGGGAGTAAAAATTTGGTGCAAATCCCATCACTTTCTATTTCCAAATATGAGCCCAAAATGTGGGTGAATTTATAATTTATAGAAGTATTGCTTTACAGGTCAAATTGATAATGACTTCTTTTTTGTACAAGGCAAGACAAAACTATGCACTACCTATTTTCAATTTGTCATGACTTTCAGATCAAATAAATAAACAAATACTCCTACTATAAAGGAACTTGCTCCATTCTAGTAAAATAGATTATGCATTTTGACTATTGCAAGTTGGAGTAAAGACATATTATAAATTCAATGAAAGCTACTTTCTATCATTACAACTTGAACCATCAGAAGATTGTGCTGCCAGAAATATTAGATTGGATGAGTTCAATTATATTTTTCTTTCTTCTAGGTTGAATTTTTTTTCTTCTTCATGTGTCTCTGGGTTGAATTTTTTATCATTAGATGAGCTACACAACCATTTATGGAGTCCAGCTAATTGTTTAACAAAAGGCACACTGTCGATAGTGCCCTTATAGGAGATTTTAAATGTAATGATTATAATTATATTGTGTTCCCAGGAAATATGATACATTTAGATATGTGAATCATAGATGTTCTTTACAATTCTTATTATATATACACCAGAGCGTATCTACATTTTCGGCAATTTTTGTTCATTGCTCATACGTAAGAGCTCCAAATGGGCGAAAAGATAGTCTTGAGGTGTAGACACACCTAGGTGCGTCATAAACACATTGGTTGTTCTTTATCTCCAAGTTGGGTTGCTATTCCCCCTACAATTTTGGAAAATAGACCTCGTTCCGATAAAACCATCATCTCGGATCATAGGTACAACAAGAGTTTCTTAGATGTTATAGTGCAACCCTTTCATCTTGGCTACTCATCTGAGGCAAGATAATCTTGATAGTTAAAACCCCACAATTGGAATAAGTATTCAAATAACAATTTTGCATTATAACTATAAAGTTCGAACATTGGCTTACTACAATAATTACACTAAAATAGCAGCAAAACTCTGCTTTTTAACCAACTACAACAGAACTATATTCTACAGTTTCAACAAGATTACATTGATCTTATTGCCAAGACAACCTAATTCCTTAAACAACAGCTATGACAACATTATAAACCACTTCGAAAGCTTTTAACAACAGCTATAACAACATTATAAACCACTTTGAAAAGCTTTTAATGCAGTCTCATTGTTCGTCACTCTCAATCATCTTGATGAAATTCTTAATAATCCCTTTTCCTTCTGGAGTGAGAACACTTTCAGGATGAAACTGGACCCCCTGCAAATCAAGGATGAAATTAGAATTAACAACGTTGGCACATTCCTGAAACAAAGTATGCACAATTATAAGAACCATTAATCAAGACAATGAGCCCACTACAGAGGGAAACTCTTGGTAACTGAGGAGTGAGGACTCCAACAAGCGCATTTTGGTAATTTTATGGGATAGAGGTACCAACTTAGAGTCAAGTTGGTACCAAATTTTTCACTTTGGTATCAAGTTAGATATTTGGTACCAAGCTAACTTAGTACCAACTTGACTCTGATTTGATACCAATTTAATTCTGATTTAGTACCAGCTATAGTTGGAGTCTCTAAAGGACTCCAACAATTAGACCCCAATCAAGCTCCATTATAGAAACCATAAAACAAAGACCAAGTTTTCTTTCCATTACACTAATATTCCCTGTGTCTCAGAACCCTTGGTCCATAGCAAGTTAGTTCACTTTTTGAGAAGAGTGAAGAAAAGGAGAAAAAAAATTGGTGGGACCAAACTTTAGAGACAAGGTTGATGAATAAAGGTTGTAACACTTTGAGTACATGTAAATTGTAACAGGTCTTGCTTATTTTCTAAGTATCTCCTGTTCAACACTCCAGTTTCTTCCTTTTCGGATATTATCATATTCATATACGAGGGATGATGAATCTATAACAGAGAGAAGCCACAATGGCCTCTATCACAAAGATATATAATGTTTGTGTCGATATATACTTTTTGTGTTAGTAATGTAGTGTATAGAAAACAGTAACATACAAGAGGAGTGTTTACCATAACACTGTGTATTTCCGACACAAACACGATATATTACCAACACAAACACTATATTTTTTTGTGATAGAGGCCACTGTGGCCTCTCTCTGTTACAGATCTATCATCCCTCATACTGTCATACATTTTAGGTAAAGAAAAATCATGAAATGAGAGGATTTAGGACTCGTTCAACTATGCATGTCTCAAAGTGAAGGGAAAGAACTTTAATGTTACTTTTTCCTTGTAGCTCGTTATTTTTCTTTGGCGGGAGAGGTAAGGATTGGAGAGGGCATTAATTGCCATTAAAGTAGAGATAAATGGGTTTTACCTGTAGATATCTGTGCTCTTTATGGTGAGCAGCCATGACCAACCCATCCTCAGTCCATGCGGTAATCTCAAGCTCATCAGGAAAGTCCTCCCTTGAAACCACAAGACTATGATATCGTGCAGCAGTGAAGGGACTGAAAACAGATAAAATTTACCATCATTAGAGTCTAATATTTTCAGTAGAAGTTACATTTTCAGACACATACAAGTTAGTACACATGTTAGCACTTAGCAGTATGAGTGTACGATTATATTTCCCTGTAAAAGATGGCGAAAATTATTTGTTTTGGACTGAGAAGAAAATTCCATTAAGAGAAAAGCAAAAGCACGTCTAGGAAGAAAAGCATTCTATAAATCCCCAAGAATCTTTATTAACTTGGCATTTTCAAAACTATCCTACAGACCGGGTGACTCCAAATAAGAAGCACAAGAGTAAACAACAACCTCCTTAATAAACAATGAGAATCAATTTAGACAAAAGTAGCTCTCTATTAACTGCCCAGCAGGATTGATAAGACCAAGAATATCTCACTGCCGTAAGAGGTTTAGCATTTTGATTTCGTTCAAACTGAAGGCAACCTAGAAATCTTGTTTAACAAGTTGACTTCAATGAAGAATCAAAAAAGGCTCCTCTTCCACACAGCAGACTAATTCCAATACCATAGCTGTAAATCAAAATCTCAAAGAAAACTCGTAATCTGATACTCAGCGTCAGTTTACATCACTTTAGTGCCTCTTTTGCTTGTTAAGAATCAATTACTGATCCAAATTTATCACTTTTCGCACCTCATACTTCTGATGTACAACTCTCTTGATCTAGATCATAAACATACAAACATTATATATAGTAAATAACTTACTTGGGTAATCCTGAAAACAACCCATGACTCCTCTTTTCATCATAGTACACGGGAGAGCTTTTCCCGTGCATAACCCCATATGGAGAACGCACGACCTTGCCTGTAAAATCAATCATGATAGCATGAATTAGTAGAAGAGGAAAACAACATGTGCAAGTGATGAATGTAGTCAAACAAATAAGATGAAACTGTACTATAATCATACCAAGCATAACATATCATTGCAATGGCCTCTATCACAAAAGTTGAGTGTTTGTGTTGACAATTCACCAATAGAACAAGTAATTCATTCAATACCAGTTTATATTTTGCACTAAAGATATTTGAGCAAATTCTAAAAACATCACCTCTAGAACAGCATATGAGGTTCACATTATGGTCTGTGTGCTCTTGACTAGTGAGGTTTCACATGAGTACAAGATTATGCTCTATTGGAGATAAGATACTCGCTCCAGTTGAAGAAATTTTGACCTCTATGGAATTGTGATTCAAAAGATTACAGGTGCCAAAACTGCTTGGAGTGTCATCCACAAAACAAAAACCCATTCTCCAGACAGACTCAAGCAGATTCACAACGTCAAATGACAATAAAAGTAAATTCTCACCTCCAAAAGCCTCTCCGATGCACTGCAAGCCCATACAAACACCAAATATCGGGACAGTGGGGCCCAATTCCAACACAGACGCTAATGAGATTCCTGAGTCTTGTGGTGTACCTTTTGAAAGAATGCAAGTACATATGTTGTTAGCAGGGACAACATAAAATATAGAAAACAACAATTATATGTTAACATATGTTTTGAACCTTAATCTAATATGCAGTGTTTGTTTTCAACTTCTTTATAAAGAAGCAGTGCGTACAAATTGATTGGCCATTTTTAAGTCGGTCTATTATTATCCAGAAAAAACTTTAAAAAAGAGAATAAATATTTAGTGCAAACACATTCTAAAAGAAAATAATCAAAAGCTCTTACCTGGACCTGGAGATATAAGGATTCCCCTTGGATTTTTCCTGTTATGGGAAATGAGATCAGCATATTTAAATCTTATCTATGAACACATGGTATAATGTTAAAAAACTTCACAAGTTAACAAAAACCTAATCATCAGAACTGAAAAAAGAAACATAACCAGTGATTTTCCTCCTTACCTTTTCAATTCTTCCACAGAGATCTCATCGTTTCTGTACACCTCGAAGTTTGTACCCAATTCTCCCACATACTTAAAAATGGAAACAACATAATATTAAGAGTGAAATAAATTGCTGGTGACCACAAACATAAACGTCAAGAGAAAACAGAAAAAAAGTTTCAGGATAGTGAAGGATCCATAATTTCATCCAGTTACAACAATAGTCTTAAAATGCACAATATTTTCTATGTCAAGCTAGCTACTGTAGCAAGTTGGAGGAGAAAAAGAGGAGAAAGCAACCCAAAACATAGACTGCAGTTGCTTGCAGGGAATTGGTCCTCGTTTCCAATAATAATTGACCAAGACGATGCTAAAGTAATAATATCTCTGGAAATCTGTTCAGTTACTGAAGGTCAAAACAGATTTTTCCAATCACCAAGAGCTAATTCTTCAACTTATTCTTGCCTTCGTAAATTTTAGCATATTTTTGGAGTTTTAAGATGGAGAAACATGAAACTGGAAGTAAGAAATAGAAATCATCCCCCACAAAATCACTGAACAAGAATGCAGCAACCTATACACAGTTTAAGGTGGTTGCTCATGGAGGAAACTTGTTGAAAAGTTCGTAGTAATTGTCCGAAATAGCTAATCAAAATTATCATCTACCTATTAATCTATTATACAGGTCTTAAAAATTCAGAGATCTCATGTTAATTTCAGTTTAAAGACATTATTGATTTGCATCAATGGAGCTCATTAATCATTAGTTTACTCTCTTTCTTTTCCAAATTTAGACATTAAAGATTGTACCCAAAAGGCATAAATATTTCTCATTATTTTAATTGCGAACTTGTTTATTAAAGATGTTGATTTTAGCAATTTTACTTGATTCAACCCAGGGAAATTCAGTTGCAGTGATATCCCTCCAGCCTGGGAACCAAGGTGAAGTTTACTTCATCTCTGGTGCAAGCAAAGCAACAGCAAAAAGAAACTTAGTATCAATCTCACCACAGGCTGGAAAATTCGCATATTTATGCAGTCTTAGCTCTAACTAGCAGGGGGTAGAAGAGAGACTCAGCCCAAAGATTCCAGCTTATACAGGTGGAGGAGTGCCTTTAGAACATTTAAGGCAAAGGGTAGATGTATTATTATACGCATTCCGTACGCATTTGTCACAAACAAGTCACCAACTTTCTCAAAATAAGTAAAAACTTAAGCTCCACAGTCTAAGCCTATGACAATTGTCGTTGTTTATCATATAATTCCAGCCCCATCTCCAAGTTACAAGTGAAGCAATTCAATATAGCAACATCGGAAAAACATATTTCTTTCATCACTTAGGTTGCATTGCTTTGACCTCCTTAGACCAACTTTTAGAAAGAAGACATATTATGTGTTGTAAAAGACTATGTTGGTCTTGGTAGCTTTAGATACGACAGAAGTAAATAAAGAGCTTAGTATTCATTCAGAAATAAGTACGAGGAAAATGAATTGGAGCTTATTATTCATTCAGAACTAAGTACGAGGAAAACAAATTGGCTCTAAAAGCAGCCAACAAGCCTATAATTGGATCACATTATATTATGCCTTTAATGGAAGATAATTATTCTTCCAAGAATCAAACTCAAAGCTTGGGCACAATCGTCAGATAAAGCAACAATATCTTGAGGCTATTATAATCTTTTTATCCAGCTACTACCCCACCTCAAGAAGGAAGCCTGAAAAATGTCTCGCAAGATTCAGAGTATTAGAAATCAAACTTCAGATAGTTTATCTCACCGGTATCAGAGGTAAAAAAAAATCTAGAATTAGCAAATCAACCTTGAAGTCACAAGATAGCGGCTTTATTCATGAAGGGTCTTTCTCGACAGATTAGGTAGTCCCACCATGGGGTTAGAAGGTGGGGGAATATACGCTCCCTCAACTCACGCTCACTTTTTATGAAGAGCTTCAAAGCTCTAAGAATTAGCAGACAAGACCGTCAAGCTTGCTAGCACTTAGCATATAATCTTATTACCTGAATAGGAGAAAATATGAATCTTGCGCCTCAAAAATTCTAAAATGAGAGAATTTCAATTTCTTGATAAAGGGTTTTGTTTCACATCACATCATCATGAGGCTAATAGTTTAAATCTCCCCAATCCCGATCTTTCCATGATCATCACAAAAAAAATCTGAATACTGTTGTTGACAATCAAATTTCATGGCCAAATCCTATTTCTTAAAGAAAAAACCTGATATCCCATTCCCTTGCTTCATTGAAAGCAACACCCCTCAACAGTTTTCTTTTCCGCTGAACATTACCTTCTTGTTCCAGACAAAACTCTACCTACCTGAAATTATGGAATTAAGATATGCACATCACCTAACTGTGTCAATGAAGAAGTAAAGCGTTGTGTTGTCACCTAGGTTAATGAAATTCTCCATATTACCATTTACCACCCGAATTGGACACAGATCACATGAATACGACAATTAAGCACCTCAAAAGGAGTGAGATAGATACTTGAGTATGATCCCTAGAAATATACTGGACTATGAGTATCCAAGTGACACTTAATGAAGGAAGTTATCTCACACGAGGTTGGCATGGGTCAGTGCAGCAATAACTTCGCCAATCATTGACTAAAAAAGGCTTTAACATTTTTTTGTTGCTTTCAACTCAAATTATTTAGAAGCCCACAATATAAAGTTAACCGCAATTTCGTTACTACTAACATATGATACCATTTTGTATCAAATCTCCAAATGCCACACTACATTGTGGACTAGATACTCTTTCCCAATTTTAGTAATGCATTGAATGTCCACAAAAGGTCTAATAACTGAAATTTAATTCCCGCCCTCTAAAATGAAACTTTTCTTCAGCAATTTTATGTTGCTTCTCAACTCAACCCAACTTCTTTAGAAGCACATCAAAGAAAGTTAAATGCATTTGTCGCTACTATGTATATACACCACCATTAAGTATCAAATCTCCAAATGCCACACTGCACCGTGGACTAAATCCTCTCTCCAAATTTTTGTAATTCATTGAATGTCCATCACAGAAAGTCCAATAAGTAAACCTACAGACTCCTTTATTAGCCACTAAATTAAGATTACGCGTTTCTTCTACGCTTGATCATCCAGCCGCCACCACCACCACCACCACACACACACACAACTCCAAAAACATACACCCAACACACACCACATGATCCTCCTGTCTCCAAATAAAATCCAAGTTTTTAGCAGTCAGGAATATAAAATTCATTAAAACTGCTAGACATATCTCCCAAGTTTCAACCATAAACCCTAATGCTTAAACTTTCAAGATATGTACAAATGTGCTTGCATAGTTGCATGCAACATACCATAGAGCACAAAAGACCCACAATTTCACCAAAAAAAAAAAAAAGAAAAAAGAACAACACAAATTCTAGATACTACTTCTTAAACAAAGTTCAATTTCACCAAAAACCAATCTACATCACCAAACAAAACAATCCACTTCAATTTCACCAAAATCCCACTTCTGATCATCCTTTAATATCACAAACAATCAATAAAAAAAAATCTTTCAAAACCACATTTTATTCAATTATTCTTTATTCGAATAAAGATCATTACTCCACAAAAAAAAAAAAAAAAAACACTTAAAAAAATCCAAAATTTAACCTGGCAGAGGTTATAAGTGAAGCTATCATAGTTATCAATGACAATGAGAGGGCGAGAATCAACAGCTTTATTATCATCTGCAACAACCTTCAAAGAGTTCTTAAAAACTCTTTTATTTTCGCCCGAAAACTTCAATAATGGTAATTGGGCGGGAAATTTTCGAGGAGTTAAAGAATTGATGGAGGTTTTGATTGGAAAGGTGGAGGAGATTTGGCCTGAGCTTGTCAAAGTTTCCATGGCGGAAAGAATTTGGAGGAGAGTGAAAAAAAAGTCGGAAATTTAGGGTTTTTATAGGAGAGAGAAAATGAATTTGGAGAGGGAAAAGATTCAAAGTGTAACAGAAATAGTGAAGACACAACTTTGAAGAAGAGTGAAGCATGTGAAGCTGTCAAGGAAGCATCCCCAATTGTTTCTAGATACATCGACTTAGGACATGTTCGTTATCGTTTTTATCACGGAACTTTTAATTTTTTTTGAATAACTAAATCAAAGTTACGAAAATATATGAAAAGACAATTTCTAGTTTTATCTTGACAATTAATTTTTAAAATGGATAGGATTAATATAAGTAAAATTAATTTTAATGTAATTATATTGTTTTTATTATATGACTTTTGAAAATCTTAAAAACAAAAACTACAAACTGAAAAACAAAAACTGTGGAAAGTATCAAATGTGAATAGTCGTTTTTAATATGGGACGACTTTTGTTTGTGGATGTAATCCCAGGCTTATTTGGTAAAGTCACGTTGGGATGGTGACCAAGACCTGGGATCAAATATCACAAACATACACAAAAATAGGGGACTGATTTTTTAAGACATTCCAAAAAGAAAATATAGAAAGAATCGATGGGGATGGAGATAATATGTGATTTGTTTCCTTTTTCCGTTCCTTCGTTAAAGTTAAATGGTTTATTACCATATTGAAAAAGTTATAGTTTAATTCTGCAAAGTATGATTTTTGAAATCTCAATAGATCAAATATTCATGCATCAAAAGATACAAAGCAACTCAATTAAGTATTTCCTGATATTTTTTCACTTTTTATCAAATCTACTATCTACTACTCCTTTCAAATTCACTTTAGTTTTACCTATCACGATTCATGACTAAGATATGTGTTACACGTTGAAGCGGGAAGATTAAATAAAGATTGGCCATGAACAGATTATTATGTTTTGTCTTATAATTAAGTAGTCTATGGTTCCATGAAGGGATTCTCATTTTCAATTATTTCATCATTAACCTTTTTTTTTTCTAAGAGTCATTTTCAGTGACATATAAGCATAGTATTATTTAAAATAATGCAAAACAAGGTCCCATAAATTAAACTTCATATTAGATTCAATCAGATATATGTATGTGCATTGTGCACATATGGTCATCAATATGCATTTAAAATTAGTATATTATATCCATAATTCAGGTTGTAGCACCATAGATCTTTCGTAAATTGCTTGCAATTGCCAATAAAGATGCACTACATTCTTTGAGCGACTCTTTTTCAATTAGCATGTGGGTAATACATGCACTCCCAGTGGTAAATTGAACTTATTCTTATTGTGCTTGACAACCAATCAAATTTTTACAATCCTTTTCACTCTTACGATGCAATTCAATCTCGTTAAGCTTTCTCGCTAGTGTTCTCAGTCATGTTGTCATGCATATTCTTTAAAACAAAATAGAAAGTTACACCTCACAAGATTATTCCAAATTAAGCAAGTTAATCAAGGATAATCGGATAAGCTCCCTTATGCTTTGTTGTGCTAGCCATTAGCCAACACCACCTATTGTGGTTCCTACTATTTTTCTTATGGTAAGGAGTTGCAAGTCGGTTGTTTGATACAAGATTCGAACACAAAACCTTTATAATTGAAGATAAAAGTTTTACCAAGTGACCAAATACCTACTTGATATTGTAGTTCCTACATGCCTCGTCAAGTCATCGTGAGAAAGAAACGTGTTGAAGTAGCTTGCATTTGTGGTCTGATGCAAGTCCCAACAACACAACTTGTTTTTCCTTTTCCTTTTTCTTGGCATTTCAAGTGAGCATCTGTTGATAAACATCTGGCCATGCTCATCCAGGTAAATGACAGTTTATTTTAGAGTTTTTTGTCGAAACAACCTTTTAAAAGTGTCATTTTGTGGAAAAACAACCTTATAATTTTTTTTTTGCGAGAAACAACCTTTAAACTCTATTTTCTTGTCAGATCATACTTCTTAACCATTTTCCGACATTGACTTGATTTTTCCGGCCTTGACTTTTTTTTTACCCCATTTCCCTCCCTTTTATTCATCTTGGACTTTAATTTCCCTCCATATTCCCCCATACATAACCTTCTTTCCCTCTCTTCCACACTTAACCACTTCTTCCCACACCCCAAATCCAAATTTTCCAAAGAAATCCCCTCAATCAGGATCTTCAATTGGTAAGTTTAGGGTTCTTGATTCCTTAATCGTCTTTGCTCCTGTATTTTAGGGTTCTTCATCTCAATTCATTAAATTTTTTCAAAACAATTAGGGCTTATCTTTTCAATTGAATTTGGGCATTCCTTTGAACTTAATCTGTGATTTTCTTTGTTGCAGTAATATAGTGAAATGCGATTGTGGATTTCCAGTTCAAGAGAGAAGAGAGAGAATGGTTTTTTTTAAGGTTTGAAATAGGATGGGTTTATAAGAAAGAAATTGGAGGGGGAAATGAGAGGGAAGAGGGGGTACAAAAAAGTCAAGGCCGAAAAAATCAATTCAATGCCGGAAAATGGTTAAGGGATTTGATCTAACAAGAAAATAGAGTTTAAAGGTTGTTTTACAAAAAAAATTATAAGGCTGTTTCTTACAAAATGACACTTTTAAAAGGTTGTTTCCCAAAAAAATTTATTTTAATATGATATAGTATCGTCATTCATTGAAAGATGTCTTCGGCATTTTGACTATGATTTCAACAACTCGAGTATTAGTTTAACTGATTATTGGATAATTTAGCAGTAAGAACTTGAGTTACAGTGCAAACTATTAGGTATAAAATCTCCATAAACTTAACATAAATGGGAAGATTAAACAAGCTTTTGAATTTGCAACAACTTTCATCAAAATTTCTCATCCATCACTACATAGTACACACCAGTTCTTTTTGTAATATAAAAACCTATCAAATGATCACATATTGGGCTCTAGGCTCCCCATATATTGGCAAAACTGGTCATTTCAGGTACAAAAACACCAAGGGAATCCCCTCTCCTATTCTAAGATTTCATCTACCAAAAAGAACAATGGCACACCAGAAACAGTTATCACTTCAAGAAGACTCTATGTCTGATACTTCCAATCCTTCTCTATACAACTCAAAATCATCCCCTCTCAAACTGCAGATCAGATTGAGCTTGAAGAGAGCCATTTTCACTCCCAGCAGGCGCTGCAAAAAATATCAGAGTAGAATTCAGCAGAGTAGGATTTGAGAAACACAGCAAGAAAGAAAAAAAAACTTTCATTCCGCAACACCAACAGTTGCAAAAAAATCAGCAGATAAAACGTTCATTAGCACCCTGGCATCCAGATACCCACTAGTAGAGATCCTATATCCTACTATGTGTCCCTTCATGTGTCTTATTACCAATGATTGTGCCACATCATCTACATTCACTGATAAGATTAAGAGAGCGTTAGGCCAGAAGGAAAACATTCGCAAAAAGTGACAGATGGTTTGCTAAGGGTGCAAAATTAGTTCACCCAAGGGTATAAAGTACTTCTTCCGAAGATGGACAATAATTTCCTTTATAAAGGAAAGGATGACACTTTTTCCTCCCTATTCCCTACCTTCCTCTTTCTCTTCTCCTATTTATCCAAGTCTCCACTATTTCTATTTTCCTTCTCTCAAAATTTTCTTGCAAGCACCAAATAAGGATAAACTAATTAACAATTGTGTTTTACATTGGAAAATGTTTTTCTAAGAGTTTCATTAACCATTAAAAAGGTTTTCCGATCAACCTCACAGAGCCTAAAAGCTAATTTAGATCTGGTCAGCATCCAAATTATAGAAGTGGGAAAAAGATACGACACAAACTGGAATATGTCATCTATACTTCCTTTCCTCTCCCTTCCTAAACCCCCCACCCCTTCTCCAAAAGAAAAAGAAAGAAAAAGAAGAAGAGTGCTTCCAAATTTCCACTGAATATTATTTATCCATATATGAAGTTACCAGATATTTAAGATTGCTTCAAAAATTCATCAAAGAATTCACAAATTAGGATCACCAAACATTCAAACAATATTCTGAAACTCTAAAGAAGAAACTCCCATTTGCAAAGACTATTCACATGCATGGTACACCTAAATTAATCTAATAGGAGTTTCCTTCAAAATGTCATTAATCCAGATCAATCTCAAACCTCAGCTAGCCAACTCCCAATATACATTCCAGCTAATTCTATAATGTTGGGGGTATCCATTAGCATGCTTTACTTTCACATAAACCAATTCTCGAGGCTTTCTCTAGTGCACACTGTATCAAACCAAGAATGAGATTCAGGACAATACATCTAACAGTATTTTCTCAATGATTATGACAGGGAGACAGACAAGCCACAGTGAGAAGACCATACAATATGCATAAGTGGAGTGATAAGATCACACTAACCAGGATACGAGATGATTCAGGTGACAAAGGATTGCCTTCTTCACAAACAACAAAGTCTGAGATAAGCTCCACCACACCTGCCATGAAAGAAATTCAATCAACGTTTACATCTTTACTGAATGGGGGATATAACATAAAGCTCCTAAGCACTGGAAGTAAGCAGACCTTTATTTAATCGAACAGGCAACCCTTGCTTGCGTAGGAAGGGCTCCATCTCATGGCTGAACTCAGTTAGAGGTCCTTCTTTAAGCTCAACCTGCAACATTCAACACTTGTACATTACTTACCATAATTATATCAGACATAAAAGGTACCAAACCTTGGATGCAAGTTCTAAGCATATACAAAAGATTTGAGTTCAATAACATAAAAGAAGAAATTGTACAGACAACCTTCAGCATGCAAAAATATTCCAATTTCTTCATGCCAATGCAAGAGCGATAGAGCATAAGCCATAAAATCATTGACATATGCATGACCCACCAATGTGCCAGAACACTAGAGCAGACTAAAGCCGAGAGGTGTATATACAAAATAAAAACCAACCTTCTCCGTGGCGTTGCATCCCGTCCTTGCAAAATCGTAAACTTCAAACTCATCAAATACCCTGCAGATCACACAAAAATAGCAGAAGATTAGAGGGCATCAACACAAAAACTTGAAATACCACTCCATAAAACTGTGGATAGCATATGCATGACAAAATTTAACAAAAAACAATCACATTTAACCCCACTTTAGAAAGCCTTTGACCATCCCAAAAAGAGAAAAACACAGTTTATAACAATATACTTTGTCCAATAGACATATAAAAAGCGGGAAAATTCCTGATGCATACTTTTTGACCTCTTCCTCTGACATATTTGTAAAGAAAAGACCAGTCTCTCCGCGCAAGAACTGCAAAATGGGAAGCAGACAAGAAAAAAAATGAGACATCTTAAGATAACCAAGAAAGTAGATTACATGGAAAGAAAGCGTATCATTTAATACCTTTGAAATTTTGTAAAGTCCTGGTTTAATCTCATCAGAGGCAGACCGACCTAAAGCAACCTGCATGACTTTGTTTGATCCAAGAAAGAATCTGAAATTGCAAAAAGAAAAAAAAGAAATTCAATTATCATATTCAACACATGGAACAATAAAAAAGCGTGACTATTTGTAATTCCCAGTTCCTATGCTTCTTGATTTATCCAAAACCCAGCTAAATATTGCAATTTAACTAATTGCACAGCCATAATTTACACTACTCAAAAATGACGTGTTGAAGTGTCCATACTCATGTTAGAACAGCACAAGTACTTAAGTTAAATTGACGATTCAGAGTAACACCAACCATAATCAGTCTCGGCCAGGACACTACTTTACTACTTTGACAAATTAACAGTGGCCAATACATGTATCCAACATTCATTCATGCAAGAGTCAATACATATTTAACAAACAACAAAATGAAGCAACAATGACACAACGACAACGTAAAAAAGAGCATCCCCAACGATGATCACCTGCCGCTGGAGTTGAGAGACTCTCTGAACTGTTTGAATTTAAGATTCCTCATGTTCTCGAAAGCGAAGACGTAAACAGACGGGTACTTCTCTACTGCTTCCCTTATTGAATTCACAATTGCCTCCTTATGCTCCCTTCCCTTCTTCTTTGTCTTCGACAGGGTCACTGCAATATAATCATATTCCATAAAAAATCACCCACAACACATCATTAGCACTGTATCCAATATCCACTCAAAATTACTATTTTTTTCCTTCATTTTTTTAGATTTTCCAACAACCCATTTCAGACTAGTTAAAATTTTACACACCCAGATTCCAAAAAATGAAAATAAAGTAACTAAATCAACCATGATATTAAAAAGGTACTGTCTTGTTAAACTCTTCACAACTTAGCAAAACACAAAATATATCTATATACTACCAAAAAAAATACAGAAAAAAGGGGCAAATAAGAAGGAATAGCAAAATGAAGGAAGAAAAAGGGAAACCTGCGCGATTTCTCTTGGATTTCGGCATCTTCGAGAAAGACTAAGAGGGCTGCGGGAGAACAGAGGGGGAAAGGAAAGAAGAAGAAGAAAGAGGGGGCTAAGGGCTTAAGATTAGGGTTTTGTGAATTCAATTTCATTGGGTAAAGGGTAGTTGTTACAGTTTAGTTAAAGTGGGGCCCGCATGTTATGTTGAGAATTTTTGACAGTTTAACTGTTTAAGGCCATTCTTTTGGACTGCGAGTCTGCGACATACTGAAAAAGTAAATAGCGCTAAAGTGATTGCTTTGGTTGACAATATTTAAAGTAGATCTTCATCCGTCTTAGACTAATTGCCGTAAACTATTTGGCGTAAATAGGAACTTTTATGAAAAAGTATCAAATAAATGACATTTGATTGAAAAAATACCTTATAAAACTGAAAAATTTGAGTAACACTACCATTTGACGTATTCCGTACTAATTTCTGTTAATGAGCTTGATTATGGTTCAAAATGTCCCATTAATAACATATGCGGTAAAAAAAAGTAGTGTTTAAGCAAATCAAAACAAATAAATCATACATGTGGACCATCAAAACCAAACACTAGTAGTTGCTAATGTCTGAAAATTAGTGTGGAAGTATGAAAGTAGTTCCTAGGATGTGAATGCAAATAAATTTATTTTTGGTTTACTTAGTTGCTTTGGTTGGTTAGAAATTTTCCAGCTACATGGAGCTTTGTTTGAGAAAGATTTAATTAAATCGAAAAAGTTTGTGTTGGAATTAGAACTTGAGAAGAAACTTTATTGATAAGGCAACATGAAAGCTTTAATGTGGAAAGATAAATTAATTACTACATTGTGAAAGTATTTGTTGCAGACTATAATATGTATGGATACCCAACTCTATTACATCATTGTCTCCATTTATACTACTAATATCTTGATAATTTAATCTAGTTAATCTAACTAAAATATATATCAACTACATTTTGTTAAAAGACTTAGCCCAGTATTCTCAACAATTTAGGGTTCGGCAAATGAGGTTAGTCAAGACAGTCAAGTTACCTCAAAACGATGAGATTGCTGGTTGTACTTTAACTGCAATACCGAAATATTTGAATACTTGAACTTTATTATATGATAAAGTAAAAATTTCAAAAAACTACATTTTATAACAAATATTTTTCAAAAAACTACCTTTTAAAAGTTATTTTTCAAAATACTACCTTATACAACACTTTATTTTCAAAATACTACCAATTGACCGCTAAATGAGGGTTTAACTACCCATGACGGGTTCATAACTACTTATTGCCTTGATCTCACAGGCCAGTCACCGCTGACGACCCACATAGGATGCCAAATTGCCCCTTATTTCATTGTCTTCTTAACGAGCACCCCCTCCCTCTAGCTTTTCTCTCCTCCATTTTTGTTCTTCTCTTTTTTATTTGTTGCCCCTCCAGCAACGACACCTATGATAGCTGTTATTTAAGAGTTAACATCAACAAAAAAAGTCAAATGGTAGTATATTGAAATAATTATGTTATATAAGGTAGTTTTTTGAAAAAATTATGTTATAAAAGGTAGTTTTTTAAAATTTTCCCTATGATAAATGCAACTTTTTACTAGGAGATTCATAGCTCATAAATATTGTTGATTGGTTTGTTTGAAAATGGAAAAAACTAGGAAAATGAAATTGTAAGATAAATTAGGAAAATGTATGTGGTTGTAATAGCCGAGGAAACACGACATGTGTAGTATAAAACTGGAATTACTAGTAATGAATTCTACACAACACTCTTTATGCTCTCGAAAAATAGTTGTAATTCGAACGAGTTAATGACTAGTAATTCCCGACAACAAATTTAAAAAACTACTAGAAATTCAGTTATATAGGGTCAAGTTGTGATTAAAAGCATAATGGAATCATAAGGTAAAACAACATTTGTTTGTTTGTCTATTGTAGATGTTTGTTGATGGAGCAGTGGCATAAAATATGTTATGGGGTTACAAAATCGGGAAAATGGCTCGTTTTGGCAAATACTACTCGAAATGTGAGCGAAATCGATTAGGTAGTTAAACCGATAAGGTATATTAAAACCGATAAGGTCTTTAAACCGATAAGGTAGGTGATTAGTTTTACTGTTTGGCAGAACTAGTTGCATAAGTTGATTAATTATTTAAATTTTTGTATTTTTTTTCAATGTATTTAAACAATAAAATAACAATATAAATATTTAAATATAGCTCACTTAAACAAATATATTTTTGCTACTTCTCCATTAGCAATTATGAAACAAATTTCTCTAAATTTATACTACTATTTTTTTTTTGCGTATAAACGGTCATAATACAAAAAAACGATACTTGTAAAATACTTCCTCCGTTCCAAAATAAGTGAAACACTTCTCTCATTTATGTGAGAGCTTTTTCAAACAAGTGTTTCACTCATTTTGGAACGGAGGAAGTATAGTAACAAATCATTTTCTACTCCATATTTGACTAGTGATACGGTCACGAACCAAATCCATCTCTTTAGAACATGGTGTGGCGCCGTGGCCTGTTAGACATCATCGGCATTCATAGTTTAATTGGATCAGTGCTCTCGTTCATATAACTCGATAACACAAATTAACCAAAGACATGTCAGCCATAAACAACGAAAATGCCAAGTCACTGAAGTAGCAATTAATTTATCTGTATGGCTTCATAGTTCATACATGTAGATTGTGGTAATCAACCCATGACGAAACCCCATAAAATTTTTGAGATACATAAAATATTGAACAGATCAAATTATATACATCAATTCACACATGAAATACCCCAGACATGCTATCTAAATTCTCATCTGAATTCAAGTGTTTGTTTATAAGAAACCATCCTAACCAGAGTTTAAGGGTGCAGTCTCTCTATTTACTCTCTATACATTCAATTCAATGTGTTTCTCCTCTCTCCATCAGATACATGAAATACAAAGGAATCTCCTAAAAAAAATTACAAAGGAATAGTAAACCGAAATCATTCAGAAAAATAGAGAAATAAAGAACGAAATTTGCATAAAATTGCAAGAAAAATCATATGATGATTTCAAGGAGATGAAGAACGGAACTAGACGGTAACTGATTTGAGAAAATCAGATGCAGAAATTTGAGAAGAGATGCAGTAGAGGGATGAAGACCAACAACGAAATAAAGAAGCAGTAGAGCAAATGACGTTAAAATATGAGATAAGTTAAAAGATTTTTAAAGATTTCGGAGTAGGTGATTTTGAAACGTTAAAATTTTTACCTATTCAATTTTAGTCATTTTAGGAACCGAAATTTTATTTTAGGTATTTCCCAAACACACCTAATTCATTTCAACACCTAAATATTTTAAAGAACTTATCATTTAGACACCTAAAATACCTCTCCAAACAGAGCCAATGTAGATGGAGAAAAAAGATGTGTGCTACAAGGCCGAGAATTCTTACATATCAGGAGGTGGTGAGCAATGATTTCCCTCTAGATTGAATTATGTAAGTAAAGTTAGGTTCTTGCGTCTATGACTTTCTTCATTACAAACAAAAGCAATTGTTATTAACGGGGTAAAAAGTGTTGGAGATAATTTTAGTAAAATCCATATATCGGAACAATTAAAATATAGGATGATAAAAAAATGTGGAAAAGAAAAAAAAGGATAAGGTTATAGCAAATGCTAATAAAATATCTAAGGAAAGCACCAACCTATATATGACAACTATAAATAGGTGCATGGTGCAATAAGATTGAGTTGTAGGGGAAAAAAAGTGGTCTACCAAGGACGAGGCATGAGTTCACTATACGTAAAAAGAGTGTCGCGTATATTTATTGCATACGTGACCACACACAAAAAGAAATATGAGAGTTGTTTTGTAAGATGTGGAATAAGTGTCCCACAAAAATTTTTGTTATGCAATTTATGTTGTAAGTCTTATTTGCATAATGTATTGTAATATCAATTTTTGGGTCTACCACAAATTCCTCGTGCGCCCTAAAATTCTATCAAAAAGAAAGTCAAGATAATCTGCTCAATAAATAGCAACTAATTCGCTACATTTCATTTCAGCACTTCATAACCCAAAGGAATCTGGTCGAGAAATCCATCTTGTTATAGATAATATCCTTTTTTACGCTATGTATAATGACTGTATCTGTTGTTATAAGGTCTCGAAGGATGAAGTTTAACATGCTCATAACATAGCGATTTATGCTAGAAAAGGTTAGGGCTTGCTCAGCGCAAGCTTTTGAAGTAACTTTTAGTCAGTCAAAACACTAATCAAGAAAAATTGGAATGTTTGGTTAGTTAGTGGTGTGGATAGCGTTTAATGGCAGAAGTAGTGTTCCATTAGTGGCTGTCTAAAACTAAAATTTGTAGCTTTTGGGTAGTGGTTAGTGTCGTGCTAGTGAAGTATAAATTTTACATAAGTTTTGAGTTATTGACTAATTATTTGTAAGCAACTACCATGACATTTATTTTCATCAAAGATCAATATTTTACATAGCTACTTTGACAACAAACAACTACACACCATTTAAGGCGTCGTTATTTTGGATTGGGAGAAAGCTGAACCGGGAGAAACGAACCGAACTAAACGGGAGTAAGGCGAACGGGAGAGAGTGTCTAAACCTGACTCAACCGAACCGGCGCGAGAATTTGGATGGAAAATAAGTTAAAAAGAACAATGCCTAACAAGGGCGCTTTTCTTTGACATAAAACAACTGAATTGAACTAAACTGAACTGAATTATAACTAATTAATAGTAATGATAATAATTTAGGAACTGAATTGAACTGAAAATAAGTTGGGGAGTATAGGCCCGCCCAACTACTAACACAACTAATAACTATTCTCACAGCTAAAAGTTAGCTTTACAACTATAGTTGCCGAATACGCCCTTAAAATATTCGTTGTTTTGCTTGGTTTAATCTGGTCCCCCTCCAACCCCAAAAAAAACAGAACACACTTTTTGTTAAATAGGTCGAATATCGCAGTAACCTAAGCTCTCAGTCTAAAACCTTCCGTTCTCCATAGTTGTACTTTTTTACACTTTACTTTACACTCTTACACAACAATCTCATGGATATCACCATGACTGACCTTTACCTAGCAGTCTAACCCTTCTTCTTTCTCTCTCTAAAGTGGGTTGGATTCATAATCTCAAAAAAAAAAAAAAAAAGTTTGTCACTAAGTAAAAGTGAAAAAATTGATGAAACATGTCAAGCAGTGGAAAAGACAGTGGATTTGAGGAAGAAGAAGCATCGCAGATAGCAGAAGAGTTGGAGAAATCTCTAAAACATGGAGAGAGATTAGTGGGTCCTACTCGTAGACCTGATGGTACTCTTCGTAAACCCATCAGAATTAGGGCTGGTTATGTTCCCCAGGAAGAAGTTGCCATCTATCAATCTAAAGGGACATTGGTAATTTTCTATTTTTTGTAATTTTTGTTGTTGTATTTTTCCCTCTTTTTTTTATTGGTTTAATTTGTGTGTTATAATGATGTTAATTGATAATGTGGGTATCTATTTGTATTGACAATTAATCTTCAGTTTTCATTCAATTATTCGTTTTGTTGTTTGTTGTTTTTTTTTTTGTCAGTTAATGATGTTCTGTCTATGTATATAAATTATCATTCTTTATATGTACAAGAGATTGTTGCATAAGGCCTTAAATGGACAAGGGAATTGCTAGCATTATTTCTCCTCTGTGTGATTGATATGGGATAATGATGAAAAAAGCTTAGAAAATTAATGGATAATGAGACTGATTTTGGTTTGGGTAACCCTCAATTTGTGAGATTTCATTGCCTTCATCCTCGCCGGAGCTGGACATCGGTGAAAGTTTTGAAGTTGCACTTGGAAGCACCCTGTGATTGCGACCATGTTTCTCCTTTTTCTTTGGATATTAGTAATCCTTATAATTCCTTTGTTTTTTTTTAACTTCTACCATTTGCTCTTTGCATGTTTGTCAATGCACAACTTTCAGCAATTATATCTTTAATTAGGTATAAGTAAAAATTATAAAAAGTTAAATTTTTGAAAATATATGTAGACGAATCCAATAAGATCTCACATGACTATTTTTTTCCATCTGTACAAATAATACAAGATGGTCAAAGTATAATTTGTGAACAGTGTTAAAAGTCAAAATGGTAGAACTAAAAGAAAAAGGAGGAAGTATTATGGAGTAACCATAGCTCAATGGAGTCAATGAGTGCGAATGAATCTAGAAACTATGCAGCAAACCTTTACGGTTTTACAGAGTTAAAACTCACATTAACTATCAACTTTAACTTGATGCACTTGACAAGGCCACTATTAAATGCCTTGAGCCAACTTTACTCAGTTCATGAACTCGCCAATCACCATGATAATAAAAGGAACTTTAATGCAAATCTTGAATGAATTGTATTACAGAGTCCTCATCCATGTTTTCTGTTCCTTGCAAACACCATTTTTTTCTATCATGTTGACTTTGTGCATCTTTTGAACTTTGACATTGTCCGAACTCCTCTGTCAAATTAACGGGATTACATAAAGTTTCAGTCTTTAGTACCAAACAACCATTAGGGGCCTACAATAGTGCAATTTCAAGTACCCAACTTAATCTTTGGGCCAATGGATGTGAGGACAAAATCTTTGGAACATATTCAATTGGAGATTTATGGTATTTGCTTTGGCGGTGGGACTGAGAAGAATTTATCATTCATATCTGAGAAGAATTTATCATTCATACTGTCATGCTCTAAGGTTTTCCCTCTCTTGTGGAGCAGTGCGGTTTACTTTACTATCTCATTTTGGCTTGCCTGCAAAATGCTGCGAAAGTTCATCCCCTTTTACAGCAATGTCCCATGATTTTGGCATTAGATAAGGGGATCCAAGTTTGAAATCCTGTAGCTGGTGTTTGATCTCTCTGTAGGTGATTTCCACAGCCTAACTGTCAGCCATGGCTGTAGCCTGTAGGCGGGGTAGTTCAGTCATTTCTTATGCAGTGAGGTTCACCTTAAAGTTGGTACTAAATTCTAGAGTTCTAGTAAGCTGCTACATTCAGTTTCACCGTCCTACTTTTGGCTATATACTTTACTGCTTGTAGGTTCTACTAGGACTGTCTCCCCCATTCCAACTGCATTAGTATGGTTTACCTAATTACCCACTTGATGTCAGTATCCTCTGCTATCAATCTGCATGTACATAGTTGTTAGTGTGATTGAGGGAGGTCAGGATGCACACCACCATTCTATAAGACTTGTGCAGTTGTATAGAAATCATTTCAATGAGGGAGGTAGAACTTAGAGGCAAGTAGAGGTGATGCAAGTAAAAGTTAGTAGCTGAATTTTTTGCAGCGAAGGGAGGAGGAGCTCTTGTGAAAAATGCACCTTTTTATTTATAGTAACAGGTAAAAGATGGTACACTAGTGTGAATTTTGAACCACAAGCCTAAAATTAAGAGTAATTTCCTCGGTGGGCTCTAGTTGGGCCAAGTCGAGGCAATTCTTGCAATAAATAGGTTGGAGGAGGTCTGCCTTTGGAAGCTTTAGCCTTAGCTAGTTTAGTCTAGTAAAGAGACCATCTCCAAAAGGTAAGTGTATAGTACCATGGAAGCTTCTTCTTGTTTGTGTTTTGTTTTTTCCCCATTTTTCTGTTGTATTATACTAGGTAATTAGTTCGATCTTATGGCTGTGAATTTAGTTCATTGTTTGCTTCATCTTCATTTGTTTGTTTGTCTACGATAGATGTGTGTCGATGGAGCAGTGGCATAAAAGATGTTATGGGGTTACAAAAGCAGGAAAATGTTGAGTAAAAATTGCTTGTATCATTCTTTATAACTTTTTTCACTCCATGCTGAATTCTGATTTCAAATTTGCTTCATTTCTCGATTTTGTTCCTTTTTTTGTGTGTCTATATTTGTTCTGTAGCAATCAAGTGATGTACCATCAGACCTGAATGATTTTCCTGTCAAAAAAAAAAAAACCTGAATGATTTTGACTCAAAAATTGTTGCAGTGGAGAAAAGAGCTGGAGTCACAAGTTGGACCACCCGGGTATGATCCCGGAACCGGAATGGAGGCAAAAACGAAGAGCAAGTCTGTGAAGAGGAATGAAAGAAAGAAAGAAAAGAGACAACAGGTGCTTTAATTAACCTTTTGTTTTCCTATGCAATTCTTATGTGCTTTATATATATCTTAGGTGTTTCCTTAAGTGAATACTTCTTATTGGACATATCACACCAATTTAAACTGCAATATAGATTTATTTGTGAGGATAGGTTTTTCCAAGCGTTTAAATTATACTCTTTTGAGAATTTCGTCGATCTGGAGTCAAGTGCTTCAACACGAGCATTAATTGCCTGATCATGATTTTGTAGATAAGATCAACATCATTCTACAGATCGAAATTTATGTAATTTGTCTATAGATGATTTTGGTATGTGAGACTTGTGACGTCTTGGTTCTAGCCCTCTCAGTATATGGCTGAACTCCCTAGATGTTCCTTCCAATTCAATTCTTTGTTACCTATCCAAAAAGTAGAATTAAGTTTTTGCACCAAATTGCTCGTATGGAACGACTTTGATCAGTTTAATTGTTTCCTTATCTAGAATTAATTGTAGCTATCCCCTTTGGCTTAATATATTACAATTCTTATATTACATGGAATATGTAATTATGGATCAATATGTTTATTACCGTGTTGCAGCTTATGAGTGTACTGTAATCTTATATAATACTCCCTATGTCATGAATAAGAATCACATTATCTTAACACCTCATAATTTAGCATATCACTCAATTGTCCAGATTACATAGCTTTTCCTTTGCTCTCCATCATTTAACAATTAGTATGATCTTAAGGAGCTCCATCACATCATCTTAGTAATTGTTTAATGATACAATCCATAACATCACTATTACTCTTTTAGAAAATTGACAATTTATTCCCGGAGATTCTCAATCATATATGTAAGTATGTGACTCGTATTTTTGGAGGGAGGGAGTATTGCTTTGCTCGTATAGGTTTTGTTTGTTTAAGGGGAGAAGGGTAGGACATAGGGATAGGGACTTGTAAGGGGATGAAATTTTTTTCCACAGTGGGCCGATGGGGACACGGATAAAACTGCCCTTATCCCTTCAATCTAATAGGGGGCATGCATGAGGGGGAAGGATAAGACTTAAGTTTTGGAGAAAAAGATTGTATTTCATTAATCAAAGGGAAGGAGGGACAAGGCTAGTAAGGGCATTTGAGTAAAATTTGCAATTTAATCCCAACAACACACACCGAACAAGGGATATGCATTATTTTCTCATTGCTATTCCATTCTTTAATTCTCTATTCTTATCCCATCCCCATATTCTCACCCCTCATATCCGAACACCCGTTAAGTGAATTATCAGCTACTTCTGTCATTCTACAGCTCTGCTAATTTGAAAGTGGTTGGCCTAGTGTGTCATAGGTCAAATACATCTTAATTTCTAGCTTGAAGTATTATAGCTATATGCACTATTGCAGTTAAGGGCTTAATATATATCAGGATGTCCCTTAGAAGGAAAAGTTAGGATTTCCAATAGTTAAAGCCATGCGTCATGAGTATTTATCCTTCTGTAGAAACTGCTTTTTACAATTTTGTTCTTTCTATTATTCATTTTTTCGTCTCTCTTGGAACATAATTTGTTGTTTTGAAGCATTGCATGGATTTATGTAGGGGTTTCCCCTATGGTGACTTGGTGAATTGGGTCCCCCTTCATGACTATTGGCATCGGGAAATGTTCCACTCGCACTCCTTAAACATCGATTACAATCTACTAATTTCTTTCTAGTAAATTATGTTATTGGAACCCGTAATAAGGAGTAAATGGGATAAGAGTGCAAGCGTAAGTTTTTTTTGAGCATGAGAAATCGGGAATGTGCATGATTGTTGTGTTCCTACTAAACTTATTCAAGGGGACGAGGGGTAGGTTTTTGAAACTTACATGTTAATGTTTCAAAAGACAAAGTTTTGGGTTTTGAAGCTAAGAGATAGGAGAAAGCAAGGAGTTGTTAACTTTGTCTACCAAGAATTACAATTAATTATAATTAGTAAAGTGTTTACTTACCTCAACTACTATACATTGAAGGCACGACTAAAGTCCGTTTGATCAGTGGAGGGGATCTTGGTTATCTCTTTATTGATAGGAGACTTTCATTTTGGATAAAGGGTAGTATTTAATTAAAATTTGTTTAATTGTTGCTTTCTTGGTAAACATTGATTGAATCTTGCTTTATTATTATTTTGTTGTAGTTATCATGTCTCATACAAACAACAACTCTCGGTTTAATTTACGTATGTACTCGAAAATGACAAAATGAACGCAACATAACTTCCTAGAACGGGATTCTTTGTCGAATCGTTCTCGGGAGCGAAGGAGAGGGATAATGTTCTTGACAATCCTCTCCCCGAACCGTGCTTAGAGAATGCTACTCCCGCGAACGGAGAGGAAGGCAACCCACAGAGGCTAATTATGTGCAAGTAACATGTCGGATGCTTTTGCATGGAACCGGGACCTTCAAATAGCGTTATATTGAATGCAATTCAAAACTATGTTCGTGAGAAGAATGCTAGACGTGGAGGTGTGAAACTCACTCGTAAGTTGTTGGAGCGTGGAAATTGGGCAAGAAAGGGACCGTTCATGCGTTCAATATGATTGGACATTTTCGGATCGTGGAAAAATTGGGCTCTTCTTGCCCCAGAATTCAGCACCGATATAGTCATGAATCGTTGCATGAAGCTTTTCAAAGCTTCGTTGAATTTCTACCTCGAACGGAGGCTACTTTGCGAAGAGTCGCATGATATGCATAGCCGAAGAGGAGCTTCCTGTTGAACCTGAACATAAGGATGTTCTTATGGTTAGAAGGCGAAGCAATTCAAGAAGAAAGGGGCACCTATGAAGAAGAACGGGTGGCAAGGCTTATTGCCATTGATGACACTTAAGCTAAAGGCTACTCCTAAGGCAAAGATAAACGGCACTACATGAGTGTTACTACCTCAAAATCGGTAATTGGAAGAGGAGAACCCCAGTATCGGAGGGAGATGAAGAGTGGCGCTTCGCGTGGTATTTATGTTATAGAGATTAACTTATCTATTTTTACTTCATGGGTATTTGATATTGCTTATGGATCTCACATTATTTGTAATGTGCCGAGCTAAAAAAGAAGTAGAACGTTGAGCAAAGGAGAAGTGGACCTCTGCGTAGGAAATCGAAGCACGAGTCTTTGCTTTAGGTGTGGGAGATTGCGGTCTACTTTTGCCTTTTGGTTTAGTATTAGAACTTCATAATTGTTATTATGTTCCAACTATTACCGGTTTTGGATTCGGAAGGTTTTTCATTTCAAATCAAGAATAATTATTGTTCTACTTATTTTGAACTGGGTGAAACATAGAATAAATCATTTAAATAAGCAAAACAACAATTATTTTTGATTTGAAATGAAAAACCTTGCGAATCCAAAACCGAAATCGAAACAATATTCTTGATAATAGTTGGAACATAATAACAATTATGAAGTTCTAATACTAAACCAAAAGGCAAAAGTAGACTGCAATCTCCCACACCTAAAGCAGCAACTCGTGCTTGATTTCCCACGTAGAGGTCCACTTCTCCTTTGCTCAACGTTCTACTTCTTCTTAGTGCCTGCAAATTACAAATAATGTGAGATCCACAAGTAGTATCAAATACCCATGAAGTAAAAATAGATAAGTTAATCTCTATAACATAAATACCTGAAGTCGAAGCGCCACTCTTCTTCTCCTCTAGATACTTCGGCGGTTCCTCTTCCAATTACCAATCTTGTGGCAGTGGTAGCACTCATGTAGTGCTGCTACTTTTGCCTTAGGAGTAGCCTTTGGCTTAGAATCGTCATCAATGGCAATAGCATTTCCCTTAGGTGTCCCTTTCTTCTTGAATTGCTTACCCTTCCTAACTATAAGAACATCCTTATGTTCAGGTTCAGCAGGCAAGCTCCTCTCAGCCTGAATTAGCATATCATGCAGCTCTTGCAAAGTAGCCTCCCGTTATTGGAGGTAGAAATTCAACTGAAAGTTTTGAAAAGCTTCATGCAACGATTTGATGACTATATCAGTTGCTAGTTCTTGGGAATAAGGGAAGCCCAATTTTTCCACGATCTGAAAAATGTCCAATCATATTGAACGCATGCGGACCAACGGGTTTTCCTTTGCCCAATTTGCACTCCAACAACTTACAGTGAGTTTAAAACCTCTCCAATCTAGCATTCTTCTGAAACATAGTTTTCAGCTGCTGGGAGGATGGAGTAGGCATCCAGACCATTAAAACGCTTTTGAAATTCTGGTTCCATGCAAAAGCATCAGATATGTTACTTGCACAGAATTAGCCTCTAGGGTTTGCCTTGCTCTCCGTTCAGCTGGAGTAGCATTCTCTAGCACGGGTTCAGGGAAAGGATTGTCAAGAACATTATCCCTTCCTTCGGCTCTGAGAACGATTCTGACAGCAATCCCATTCTAGGAAGTTATGTGCGTTCAATTTGTCATTTTCGAGTACATAGCGCAAATTAAAACCGGAGATGTTGTTGTTTGAATTAGACATGATAACTACAACAAAATAATAATAAAGCAAGATTCAATCAATGTTTACCAAGAAAGCAACAATTAAACAAATTTTAATTATACCCTTTATCCAAAATGAAAGTCTCCTATTGAATAAAGAGATAACCAAGATCAACCCCACTACCATCAAATGGATTTGGTTGATTTGCCCGATGGGGTAAAACCCATTGGATGCAAATGGATTTGCAAGTTGAAAACAGACAAGGATGAAAACATTTGTGTTTTCAAAGCAAGGTTAGTGGCGAAAGGTTTCAAGTATATTCATGTTATTGACTTTGATGAAACCTTCTCACCAGTAGCCTTGCTCAAGTCCATTAGGATAGTTCTTGCGATTGTTGCCTTTCATGACTATGATAAATGGATGTCAAAACTGCTTTCTTGAATGGTCTCTTGAAAGAGGATGTGTACATGACACAATCTCAAAGTTTTGAAGATCCAGAAAATTCAAGGAGAGTATGCAAGCTTAAGAAATCCATTTATGTTCTAAAAGTATCAAGGAGTTGGAACCTCACATTTGATGAGGCGGTCAAGAAATTTGGCTTTTTCATAAATGAAGAGGAATCTTGTGTATACAAGAAGTTAAGTGCGAGTAGTATTACCTATCTGGTCTTGTATGTGGATGAATATTTCTCATAAAAAATGATTAAACCATACTTGAGTCAGTCAAGGAATGGCTTAAAAATTGTTTCTTTATGAAAGATCTAGGAGAGGCAGAGTACATATTGGGAATAAAGATCTATAGAGATAGATCGAAAAGGCTGATTGGACTTAGTCAAGAGACTTGTATTGATAAGGTTCTTGCAAGGTTCAAGCTGGAAAACTCCAAAAGAGGTTTCATTCCCATGCAACATGGCATAACACTTGGCAAGACTCAGTGTCTTTCGAGTCCTGATTAGGTCAAGCTTACGAGTAATGTTCCCTATGGAGATAGATCTATAGAGATAGATCGAAAAGGCTGATTGGACTTAGTCAAGAGACTTGTATTGATAAGGTTCTTGCAAGGTTCAAGCCGGAAAACTCCAAAAGAGGTTTCATTCCCATGCAACATGGCATAACACTTGGCAAGACTCAGTGTCCTTCGAGTCCTGATTAGGTCAAGCTTACGAGTAATGTTCCCTATGCTTCTATAGTAGGATCCATTATGTATGCCATGATATGCACTCGACCAAATGTTGCATATGCGTTGAGTATATGCAGCAGATACCAGTCAAACTATTGTTGTCACAATACAACTCAATGCCATTCTCAACACTAGGAACTACACCATGACGCTACAAAGGCTGTACATTCTTTTCCTTATAATATGATTCATACTTATGTTATGCATGCGATCTTGTGATTTGTGATAGATGTTAGGATATTTGTTTTATGAAATTCCGCTATATGTTCATCTATATTCCTACACTTTTTCATGGTCCAAATGGTAGCTTGAATAACTTATTTCATCTTATTTAAGAATTAGTAGAATCGAAGTTGCTCAGCTGTGAGAAAACGAACAAACCGATAAAATCAGCGAGTATTACTTCTATCACTGCAAACTGCAAACTCAAGGGTGGGTGATAGATTAAGTGACAACAGTTATGTCCAGTGTCATCCCTGAATTTACTCCCTATTAGGTCATAGGACAAAATATATATGCAGTCCCAAATAACAGTTGAATTTGGTGGAGTTTGCATCGGAAAAAAAAGAGGAGAGAACATAGGGATGAGAGCAATGACAGGGGAAGTTGAGGATTTAGGGTGATAAAAAAAACACTAGAGATAGGAGGGTATTGTGTTAGGATAATTAACTTAGGAGTAGGTTAGTAATTTAACTTTAATTGGGTGGTTAGCTAGGTTTTAAGTGGATTAGGGTCACTAAGACACTAAGTATAATTGCTGAAAGTAGGATGTCACTTGGTATAAATCTTTTTTTGGCCTACCACCAAATAGAAAAACTGAAAGTAAGAGGCCACCATGTAGAATTTCCCAAAAAACAAAGGTTCTGGATAATTGAGACATGGAGACTCAGTCATGCATGAGACTGACTAAGGCTTTTCTGTTCTATATTTTGTTCAACAAAGATTTTTCTTGTTATGTTATTCCATTTGAATTTGTGCTTTGTTGATTGTCTTCAGCCCTCCACTTTATTGCTTGACACCACGACGCTGTTCTTCATTTTGGTTTAATAACCTCATTTTCTAATGAGTTGCGAATGGTCTACATGATTAGGTTATATCACCAAATTCTTTAATTTTACTGGTTTGATAACTTTGGAAATCCGGAAAAGATAACCCAATAAGTCCAAAAGGGACGTAAGCTGTGAAATTAGGGTGGGTTGTAGTGTTACTTATGAATTGTGATTCTCATAAGCAGGTTTCTTTTAAATGGTGATGGTCTCCAACTTTAGAGCTTTTGCCTTATTTTGCTTGCAGCCATTTAGTCACTATGACACTACCTAACTAAGCTAACCCAATTACTCACTTGATTTTATGCTCTGAAGTTAGTATACATTTGTGTGCTTCTAGTGCTTGTCATGGTTCTGTTAGTTTTCTCTGGGAGTCTGACGTTGTTCGTGACTTCTCTTTTTTCTCTGTTGGAGAAGAAGTTTTGGATAGGAAGGTTAAATCTTCACTGGAGTACAATACTAATTCTTTCTTCTCTTTTTGATGGGAAAATACTAATTCTTTGAATCTAATATGTTGTTGTGAACTTGAATCCTCATGTAAAAGACCTAAAAGTTCATGTCTTGGTTATTACAATTCAGATTGGGGGGATGGTGGATGCTTTATCAGTATGTGTTTTATTTTATCAAGTCATTTTGTTTCAGCTTTGATACTTTTTGTCCTATGCGTTTACTTTATTGTGCGCATCAAATCAACTTGAAAACCTTTGTCAACAATCAACACATCCTTTCTAATCTCTGTTGTGTTCTTATGCTCATCTCTGGGAGTTACTAATCTTAGGTCACCTCTGAAAAAGTATGTGCAGCAAAATATAATAACTGTAGCTGGGTCGAATATGATAGTATGAGAGAGATCCAGACAAAATGAATCAATGTAATTATGTTAACTGTTTATTGGCAATGTGCATTTCCTGCTACTTGTGCTTTCTGTACACATTGACTTAGCATGCAGTTGTTCTTCTAACTTGAACCTTTTGTGGCTTGACCTTCTAATGGCTGTCTTTAGTTTGGCTCTGAGTTCTATTTCTTCATTCGGAGTCAATTGTTTTAGTTACTAGTTTGGGATGGTGCAAGTTTTATCCAGTTTTTTGTTGTAGTATTATTTTAGTTTACCTCTCTCTGTCCTATGTGGAAGCAAGTTTTAAGTAAAAGGCATCACATTTAAAAGTGAGACTGTATTTCTTCATGAAAGCACTACTTTTCCTTAGTATTAACAATTGGGGTACTGTTTTGTTTTTTATTAGAAGGTTAATTAGTTATAATTGACCTTGACAGGCTGCCCTTGAAAGGGCTACGAACTCGGAACATTCAGTGGATGAGGATAAGGAGGAAACAGATGCCACGGATCCAAGTCTAAAGTCAAATAATCTAGAGTCTGTTGCTTCTCAGATCAGCCAGCTAGCTCTTTCTTCAACTGGGGCTGCTGGTAAGGTATCAGATACAGCTAATTCAGGTGTAGATATTGAGAAAAAGATCCGAGCTTTGAAAAAGAAGGTACCATTCCCATCTTTGGAACTTTTTTTTACTGCAGAAAATGAATATAGTTGCTGTTTGGTTGTTTAGCAATGAATAAAACTAATCTATGCCCTCTCATGAAGTATTGAGAAAAAAGAATGCAAGGTTTCTCTTAGGCCCTTACCTCATGCATATTAATGTAGAAGGTTCTCAGAGAATTATTATTGTCATGACTGTGGACAGATAAGGTATCACTGTGGGGTATCACTTACTCACTTTATTCTAAGGCATATAGTCGAAGAGCAAAATTCGATATCACAAATGATTCCACCAATAAAATATGAGAAGATGCACTTGCCATTGGGATCCATAAACTCAGGATAGTGGTTGGGGTGATGAGGAATTCGTTACATCACTCCATATCTAAGGTTCTATTTGAAAAAGATTGATATTAGGAGGATGAATTACTGTATGTTTTTTTTTTTTTTTTTTTTTGGGGGGTTGGCTTGTATAAGAAGTTGGGGTTTTGGGTACTTTGGCACTGTTCTATTTTGTTGGCACTGATACATGCTCTTAGGACTTTGTTTGGGGTCTTTGGCATTCTTATCCATTTTGCAACTTCATGTAAAGTCTAAAATGCCCAATGAAGGAAAGCCTTCATATAAAATGTGGTCCTTCATGTAGAATGTGACATCGAGTATGAAACAACACAAGTGATGTGCTTCAAGTGCTAAGGCTTGCTAAGTTCTACCCTGAGATGCTTATGGTTTGCTACCATACAATTACCAAACATTTGTTTCTTCTTTACTTGATTGCCTGCTACCTTAGGGTGAATTAGTGCGGTCCTGGTTAGAAATATAAGATACCTAGCTACTATAATGGATTACTTATAAGGAAATATGTAATCTTTGTGCAGAATCTGCAGATAAAGAGTGAATGGTGGTTTGGCGCACTTCCTTAGTGTTGATAGTATGATGTGTGTGGTTGGAAAGAATGCGAGGATTTCCTCTGCCAAATTACTTATTATTGTTTTTCTATGAAATTGCGTCACTCTGCCAAGCTGCCTATGTTTGTATATATAGTGAAGCAGCAAAGAGCCTTTATTACTTAGATGAAAGGTCTATTGGAACAGCTATCACAAGAGCAAGGCTCCTTACACGTTACACCTCCAAAACCTTTTTCTGACGCCTTGTGAGGAGTTTAGTTAGAGGCATCGGGACTGTGCTCTATAATAATGGCTTATCAATCTGTCTATGTTCGAATCGGTAGTGAAGCAGCAAAGAGTCTTTGTTATTTAGATGAGTGGTCTATTGAAACAGCTATCACAAGAGCAAGGCTACTTACACCTGACCTCCAAACCTTCTTATTGATGTCCTTTGAGGAGTTTTGTTAGAGGCATCGGGATTATATCCATGTTGTTATATAGACACAATGAAGGACAACGTTCAAGAGGATTTTCTTACTGAAATGATAATAATAGCACTTTATTTGTCATTAGCTAGAACTGGCAAAGCTTATCACATGTTGATTTTTAAACTACAAATAGATAAAAGCATAACGTTATACTGCGTCATGATATTTCAACCTAAGTAAAAGGGAAAGAAAAATACAGAAAAAGTTGCGTCTGGCTTCCTTCCAAGCCATTCTTTCTGGAATTTTTTTCCCCTTTTTGCTTTGCATCTACAAGATATTTCTTTTTCAAATACTGTGAAGCTGGGCTCATGGTTTTATTATTGATTTGCTGGGGGAGAATTCAGTGGTGGAAGTGTTCGAAGGAGATAATATTGTAGGAGGTGAGGAGTCCGGCTATGGTTTACATGTGATCCGACATCCATAATTCACAACTTTTTATTCTTTGAAATTCTTAGATTTATGTTAGGTTGTAGCTTGACAGTTATCTATGTTTGGTTGGGGTAGAGAGTGCTTTTGAATTTGTTATTCTATTATGTAAAATTAATACTATGTCTTGATTTTAGGATCTCCTGAAATTTCTATGTTCTTCGGCTCGAATATAATTACTTCCATTGACAGGTTTTCTATCTGCCTCCCCTTGCATCATTCTATCAATGTTCTCTTCTCTTGTTTAAGTGTGAAGTCAAAGTGGGATCTGTGATCTGTGACCAAGGGAATAGTGTAAAGGACGTAAATGTTTTTAGAACGTGTCCTGTAATGGGTGTATCTATGATTTTAAGGAGCATTGCAACTTGTAACCAATATATAGGGAATAGGAATTGATTATAGGGGAGTCCATGAGATGATGACGAAAGCCAAGTCTAAGGCTAAACCCGCTAAACCAAGGTCAAGGGAAATCTAGCACTTAACTAGTGGCAACCCCAACTTAGTCTTTTTGTTTACCCCTCCTTTAGAGATTAAACCAAAACACAAGAACCCTTAGCATTTCGATTATAAACATATATCAGCCTCCTAGCATATTGGAGTTGCATAGGGTCCTGATGTGTCATCTGGGCTAAAGAGTGATTCACACGGAATCCTAGAGGGAAGTCGGTGGAAATTGAGGATCTTCTTTACGTTTTTTTAATTAACCCTGAGGCTCAAGTATGACAATAGACTTAAAGTGATGTAGTGTTTTTCTGAATAACATAAGTCAAAGAAAGTAAGACTCATTCTAAATTTCAATGGAAATTTAGATTAGAATTCAGATGAAAGATTTCTTGCTTTGGAGACCACTAATTTTCCATGATAAATTGGACAATAGTCATCACTATCCAAATTGTTCTGGCAAACACATTTTGCAACTTCTGGCTCACTTCCAAAGTCATCCAAAGTCGCATATTGGTGGGCTTGACCTACCCTCTGGTGATTTTAAGGTACAATGGCAAATGTCTTTTGGGGTCGTGCAAGGGCCATCCTTAAAGTAACGTTTGCTGTCCATGGAAAGGCCATAAGCCTTGCCCAAAAAACCACTCTCAGATAATTGTGGAAAACTAGGTAAGTTCCCAAGTACTAATCCTTTTAAGTAGTTTTTGTGGGTGACTATGGCTACATTTTGTCCATCTTGTCTACTGATGTGGGCATATGGCCTTAGTGGACCTTATATAAAACATGTGAACTAATTTGAAACTTCTCATGTGAACCCTCTAGGCTCAGTGCGGAGGGGCCATGGCATCCATAGTTCCATACACAACATAGGACATTAGGCCTAAGGCCTATTTATGGCAGCCATGACTTAGACCTGAGATAAATTTCGGACACTTGGTGAAAGCCCTTGAAGGAATTGTATTGATCTTACTCAATCTGAACGCCAACCTCAAACGAATATAAAACATGTGAACTAATTTTCTTTGGGCATTGCTAAGGAATGTTGCTGGATATGGCATAGAAGCGTAGGGTTTCCGCCCAGTTTAGGTAACATGCTCAAATTAAACTTCGTGTTTTGTCGAATAATTAAGGTAGTCCTAGTTACAGTACCTGCTCCGCAGTGTAACTCCTTAGAATTCAATACTGTGACCAGCCCCTCATTGAATGCTGTGTATGGCGTGAAAGGGAAAAGGAAAAGGAAGGGGGTAAGTCAATAAGTCATCCTTTCTAAATCAGGACAAGAATGAGTAACGGAGTTACATTGCTGTTAGGAGTAAGGTCAAATTGGAGAGAGTGTAATTTGTTATTTTAGTTATTCGAAAAAACACAGTTAATTTGAGAATTTTGCCTAATTTCCGTCTTTGGCATCTTTATGTTTAAGGCTAGTAGTGTTCGAGTAATAGTCGCTGAACAGTTCCTAGATACTCTTCTTTCTGTTTCATTTTGTGTGCATTAATCCTGTCCCACTCCCTGCAATATTTGACTCTGTTTTCGAGTAATTTCATCATTAAGCCTCTGAAATTTCAGCATATAAATGATAAGAGAACATGGATATCTTATTGTGTAGTTGCATTTGAAGCAGTTTCATGTCCCCTCCCCTGTTTTACTTAGGGGCCTACCCAGAGTCAAAAGAATTGGACCTGCTACCCCCAAGGGAATGTTAGAACATCTTATTTGTTCCTTGGTCTCGAAAAATTTATGAGTATTGAATGACTTGGACATGTGTGGATACTTGATACGCTTATGTATGACAAAAGAAGAACATTTAATCCAAATGGAATCTCTTTCATTACCTTTTCTTTTCATTTTAACCTTGCTGGAGATTGAAAGAGGGACTTCCGAACAAGCTCTAGAATTGTTAGTTAAGAAACAACTTGGAGAAAAAGCTACCAGCAAAAAAGTTTAAATTTGAGCCATTGACCTCCTTCACATTGCGTTTATATTGAGTAATCAACATTTGGATTTATTTCCCCACGTAATTTTAATATAAATGTTTAGAGATGCACATTAAAAGAGTATAGAGATCGTGTGGAAGCTGACATTTTGATGGGATTTATATTGGGTGGTGGCTGTTATGCTGTTGAGGCTGACAGTGGCATATAATTGGCTTTAGAAAAGTCGATTAGGATCCGTATTTAAACATGCTTTATTATAGCTCAATAATCTTTCTTTTATCACCTGCAACTGTATATATTGTATTCATTTCTGCTATGACTATCGATTTCCTAATATACTTCTGAATGAAATAATGAGTCGATAAAAAGGATGTTTCCCTCAATACCCATTGTGATTCCAACGTTTTCATTCTACTTTTTATACACTTGAGTGAATTGATTCGAGGATTTTTAGAAACAGATTCTAATTGGTCTGGTTGAATCAAGGAAAAAACCCTTGTCTATTGCACTATTCTACTTTTTATTTTGGCATATTTCGATTGAACGTTTTTTGGATATGCATTATATGCTTAATTCCACTAACATATGCTATTATAATTGCTTAAAATTAAACGATCCTAATTATCCATGCATTTCGTCAACTAGGACAGGTGCAAGTTGCAACTTACAAACAATGACGGGGTTGGGGGGCTAAGTATTCTAGATTTCTAGGTGATATGCGACACTCGTTGATAAGATTATTGCCCAGCTAACTCTGGACTTGCTGTCGTTTTCCTTCATTATAATTTTTTTTTCCATTTTGTGTAATGTTTGAGACTTCAAGTTGATTAATGTGTATTCTAGTTTTTCAGCTATATAAGCCTCCTTCTAGCATCATGATAACCATTTATTAAGGATTAGGTATTTTGTGGTTATTGAACTTGCTATGATGAATTATAAGGAAGGAGATAATGTTTCCCCCTACCTTTCCCTTTCTTTCTAGATGGGGATCTTCTTTCCTTCCCCCCCTTTTACCGCCAAATGCATGGCCTGCAAATACTATACTAAGAAACACTAAGGGTTTGAGGTCTAGTCACGGCTCTTACCATTAAAGAAACTAGATTCAAATGCACGCAGTGCGTGCTTCAAGTTATAAAAATATGACAATAGTTATAGTATATTTATATCAAATTGTAAAGTATTTTTTTTTTAAAATAAAGGGCATTTAAGGAATTTCAAGTGGACACCAAACACGTCAAGAGTTGCCTTATATAATAGAGATAATAAAATGTCTCTTTTTCTTTTATATTTCCCCCCTACTCCCAAATGGATGAATTCTCTTTAGGGTGACTATTCACATGAAACATGTTATGTTTAACCTACAAACTTGTGTTTGGTCTATTTTCTTCAGATTCGGCTTGCAGAAGCTCAACTGCAGAAGGCTAGCCCTGAAGGCATGAAACCTGAGCAGCTGGAAAAGATCAAGAAGCTGCAAGGTTGGCATGACGAGCTGAAGCTTCTAGAAGGTGAAAATACAACAGCATTATCAGCATCGTGACCCTCATTCATTCTAGTCGATGTTTTAACCAAGATTGTCTTAGTCGAGTGGTAAGTGGCTCTTTGAGTTTGAGCTCCAGTGGTCTGGGGGTTGGGGCCGGGCCCTGGGCAAGGCCTGTTCTATTACCATCCCCCACACAAAAATTAGTCGCGGTTTAGCTCTGCGTAATGTGTGGTATTGTTGATCATTGGAGAAGAGTTGCATTGTTAGACGTTAGTGCTCCATTGTTAAGGAGTTGGACTCAGCGCGATGTCTGAGGTTTGTGTAGTTGTAACTTATGTTTCACATGCCCTGGTATGAAATTAAGTCATATCTTGAAGTCCATTCCAAAATCCTTACTAATATTATTATTTTTGGATATCATACTCATCGCATTACCAAAAATTAAAATGACAGAAATGGGAATTACTAGAGAATGTTGATCTTTGTTTTTCCTTGGGACACTTCAATATGGTAAACTCCTAGTTTGGAGTGGGAGGAACATATATGTTTCTCTTTGTTTGGATTTGGTTGTCATACAGAAGAATTTCCTTGTTCTTTTTTCAGTTGCAACATTTCAACTTTTGTATTATCTATATACTAAAAATGCCCGTAAACTTTGATTAATGTATAAAATCAGGTATTAATAGCTATATGTTGGTTGTTGGATTTTATCTCTATTTATATTTTTAAAATACTATCTTTAATTTTTTTTTATTTATCCATAGAATTATAAAGATATTATTTGTTTAAGTTGTGTGTTGGTGGCTAATGGAATATAAATGTTGCAAAGTAAAACATATGGTGGGAATACTATAGGATATACAAGAGGATCCTTTGTCATAGTTGGGACAGTGTCTAATCACAAACTATTACTATTTTCGAGATTGTGATAATGTTTTTTAGGCTTTTGGATCCTCTAGAGTTCTAAAAGGACTCTAAAGTAGTACATGTGACTATTAATTATGAACGAAAAAGCTTTTCATACAAGCATGTCAAATTACCATCATTATAGCTATCTTGTGAAGAAATGTTCCATCTTATTGACTTATTGTTCATTAAGGTCTGATTATCTCTAAATATCACTGTTCTTCCATAATTGCACGAAGATTGAGCAAGAAAATTTATGGTATTTTTTTTTTTTTTTGATTAGGAGATTAAGTCTTCGCCTGGGCTAACCCCTAGCTGCTGTATACAATCAGTGGAACACCAACACATTTGGGTAAAGCATGCATGCTAAAAACGCCAACAGCATAATACTGGGGGTAAGGATCGAACCCCTGACCTCAGGGGCCAAGGGGGAGTGCTCTATCCACTTGAGCTAACTCCTATCCTTTAAGAAAATTTATGGTATGTTACATGGAAAATTATGACAATCTTGATTTTTCGTTAACTAAAGAATCAATTTGGGAAAAAGAAATCCATATATAAACCACAAAATTTTACACAGTCGTAGTTGTTGAATATACAATCATAGATTTGCGATAATTTTCGGTAAATCAAGAACATGAACCGGATTCCCCTGGCCCCTAGAGATTGTAAAGGATGTGTTGTGGCCTGTAACAACATTCTTTCCATGAAATTCTAATACTTAACCAAAAACTGGAAAAAAAGCAGTTAAACAATACAAAAGGATCAAAGTACATAATACTGCAATAACATTTCAACAGTCTGTTAATTACACAACACAAACACTTAACAATAATATAATCTTAAAATCACAATAACACATATAGTAGAAGAAAGAAGAACAAATTCCAAAATTCTCCTACTCCAATTAGTTGAAGAATTTAGGATCATAACCATTACTAGCAGTAGCCAAAATATAGTAAGCAACAATATGACCTATAGAACCCCATGCAAGAACATCCACAATATTAAACCCAACTGGATCATTTGATTTCAAGAGACTCACATACTCCTTAGCCCGGCTATCGCCCGCCTCGAAATGGGTTAACCCGTTTTGTTCCGGGACTTGTTTAGCCATATTTTCTCTCTGGAAGTTAAAGAACACAAACCTTCCTAAGAAAAGGGATAGTCCTGTGCTTAGACTTATCACCAATGATGGGCTCAATTCAGCTCTACAAGTCATTGATCGTCGAGTTTTCGACGTCGAAAATTTATTGTTATTCTTCACCATGTTCAGCTTCAATGGGCGGAGCCCGGAAAATGAGATGGATTTTAGTTGGACATTATGCTGCTTTGAGTTGCATGCTGCTAATAAGCTGCTGCTTATAGCTGCTGTGGTTGCTGACATATTTTTTTGTGTGTGTGTAAAGAAGCTTTAAAAAAAATATGGTATGGTTTTTTTTGTGCTAATTTTGATGGAAATTTTTTTAGGTGATGTTATTGTTAAGAAGAAGATATGTAGAGGATGAATGTGAAGATGATGGTGTCCACAAATTTGATAGTCCAATCTATATTTTTTTGTGGGTGGTATGTGGGTTTTTTTTTAGATTTTATTTGCTGAGGTGTCATTCATTTATTGGTCTTTTGTGGATTATAGATTAAGTGTAATTGGCCAATGAAGTGTCATCTCATTTACAGTTATTGTATTGGGTATCTTGTTAATGATGAAGGAATAATCAAAATGAGGATCCGTGGCGCAATGGTAGCGCGTCTGACTCCAGATCAGAAGGTTGCGTGTTCGATTCACGTCGGGTTCAATCCCGAACTCATTGGATCATTTTTGCTTGGGCTGTTTCTTTGTTATCTTTTTTGCCTAATCTTTACTAGGATCTTATGTTTATATATATGCATTCAGCTAATGAGATTAATTTATTACGTGTCGACAGTGGAGAGGGACTATTTTAGGACTTGAATTCTTGTAATTAACTGGAAAATCTTTTTTTTTTTAAGGATAAGTGGGCCGATATTAAACTAATGGCAACTTTTTTTTATATTGACTTCAAATGTCTTTTAACTTCAACGCCTTGTCACAATCCTAGAAGAAAAGTTCCCAGCATAATCAAAGTGTTTGCCCTTCTTATATGTTGAAATCAAAGTTGGGCATCGACTTAAACCGTTACGGTTCTAAGAGTGCCAACGTCACCACAAGCTTGGTCCGATGGTGGGTCGTGTAAGGACATCATTTTCAAAATTCAGCACAAGTCTAACACGTGCATGATCACGTATAAATCATTTTCTTTTAATTGATCATTCTATTTTCATTCTTTAATTGTTAATATTGTGTTAATCTATTGCATGTCATAAAATTTTATATTACAAGCATTAATTAACTAGTTATATAACTTACATGCGTCATAGGAGTAACCTAACAGGAGAAGAAATGATATTAAAGGGACCAAAATTAGTTAATTACCATACATTTTAACTCCCAAGTTCCTTTTTTTTAAAGCAACTCCAAAGTTCATATTATTAGGAAGTATACCTACCCAATTTTTGCAGTGAGGATAAGTAGTCATTTTTGACCATTTCTTACGTTGGGTATTGGTTTACGTATTAGTATTACATGGCTGCTGAAAGAAATGAAAAAGAAAATTAACTGTGCTGCTTTTTATCTAACAATTTGACAATTAGTTCAATGCCTTAGCCATCATTCCAATTATCTATTTTTTTTTTACTAGAATCAAACTTCAAGTAGCCAAATGCAAATTCACAAGTAACTGTCAAGAGATAACATGGTAACTTCTGGTATATCCAATCTATTTCCTTACTCTTATGATGGTACCTCAAAATCAATTATGTCAGCTTTTGTTTCAAAAATAGTTCATCATTCTGTGTAGAATCTGATCACGAGCTTCTGTTGTTTTGGTATACATAACCACTAGCACAGTATCACTTACTGAAAATGCTAAGAGCTTGTTGGGTTTAAAATCAAAGAAAAAACAGAAATGGGGAAAAGATGAATAATTTCATGGGGATTCTTGTTGAAGTTTTCCAATATCAATCATTGAGGTGAGCGAATATCGATCAGTAGAACGGTGGTTGTCAGATGAGAAATTGGGCGGTGTTGGGATAGACGCGGTGGGAAGTTCACCAGTTGTTGGTGGACATTATTAGCAGAGTGCTGGTTCTTAGGCAAATAAGATGGTTGCAATGGACAGCTACGATGAGTTGATCGATATATGGCAATGCTGTGAAGGTGCCATGAGCGTGGAAGATGGGGAAGCAAAGTAACACAACTTAAGGAATTGGGAATTTGGGATTAGATATTGAGCAATGACATAAAGTTCTTACAGAAGTAGTATGCCATAATAGGGATTACTCTAAGCATGTCAAGATTGTTTGTAACAGAAAACTCATTCCTATTCATTGACAGAAAAATTATAACCAGACTCACCAAAATGCACGAAAGCAGCAGTCTAGTGAGCAAATTACAAACATACTATAAGCCTAAGACAATCTCTTTATTCAAAACCCCGTTTTTGGACTTGAATCAAACACAATAGCTTCGTCCATCCCATCCTTCCCAACATCAAAGAAAAGCACAAAAAACTAACAATCCTAAGCGAATTAAGATATGGAAGAACACCGTCCCTTTCCTCTTGGATGATCCAATAAGCCGAACTCTGCAAATTCCCACTTCAATACCTGTAGTGAGCTGGCTTGTAAGGACCCTCAACAGGTATGCTGAGGTAGTCGGACTGATCCTTGGTGAGCTTGGTGAGCTTAGCACCGAGCTTGTTAAGGTGAAGGGCAGCAACCTTCTCATCAAGGTGCTTGGGCAACACGTAGACCTTCTTCTCATATTTGCCGGATGCCCTCTCGTTCCACAACTCAAGCTGAGCAATAACTTGATTGGTGAATGAGCATGACATGACAAAGCTAGGGTGACCAGTGGCACAACCCAAGTTCATGAGACGACCCTCAGCCAGGATGATGACACCTGAGTTAGTTTCAGGGAAGACGAAACGGTCGGTTTGGGGCTTGATGGTGATCCTCTTGATTCCTTTGTAGGTCTCGAGTCCGTGCATGTCAATCTCGTTGTCAAAGTGACCAATGTTGCAAACGATGGCATTGTTCTTCATCTTCTTCATGTGGTCGACCATGATAATGTCCTTGTTACCGGTGGTGGTGACAAAGATATCACCCTCAGCGAGCACATCTTCCAAGGTCAAGATCTGGAAACCTTCCATAAGAGCTTGGAGAGCACAGATAGGGTCAATCTCAGTCACGATCACACGAGCACCAGCAGCCTTCAAGGCAAGAGCACAACCCTTTCCAACATCTCCGTATCCACAGACAACACCGACCTTGCCGGCAATCATGACATCAGTGGCTCTCATCAAACCATCAGGGAGGGAGTGGCGGCATCCGTACAAGTTGTCGAACTGTTTACAAACACAAACAGGTTGTAAGCACATAGACATGGCAGTCACTCAGCTTAAAGCATATTCCCCTACATTAATCCATTTCACTATAATAATATCCTCTGAATGATCATGAATTGACAGTTTCATACAATATTCCCTTTATTAATCCATTTCACTTAAACTACGTAAGTGTACATTATTATCATTCCTATTACTTTAATTTAGTGTCAATGTTGGTCATCTTTAATCTGAATTAGCTCAGTCTATAATTCAATTATACCTTGCTCTTAGTGACAGAGTCGTTAACATTGATGGCAGGGAACAACAAGGTGCCGTTAGCCTGCATCTGGTAAAGCCTCTTGACACCGGTGGTGGTCTCCTCAGAAACACCAACCAATCTCTCCTTCATCTTGTGGTACCTCTTAGGGTCGACCTTCAAACTCTCCTTGATGAGACCCAATACGAGCTGGAACTCGACATTGTCAGTGGAGGTTGGGTCGGGAATCTTGCCGTTCTTCTCAAACTCCTCCTCGGCCTTAACTCCCTCGTGGATCAACAAGGTAGCGTCACCACCGTCATCAACGATGAGGTCGGGACCGCCACCAGGACCCCAGTCAAGAGCTCTCTCTGTGCACCACCAGTACTCCTGGAGGGTCTCACCCTTCCAGGCAAACACAGCTGCACTGTCCCTAGCAATGGCAGCAGCAGCATGGTCCTGTAAATACCCAACAACAACATTAACAAATCAGATGATTAAATCAGCATTTCAAGTTGATTTCACTAGTACAGATCCACTAATAACGCAACTAAAATAACAGTCAACAGTGATCCCAAAATTCAGTAAAAAAAAAATCCGCATTTTAACCTAAAATTAACAATTTAGAAAAACCGTCCACATTTATAGTGTAAAAAATATTTATCCCAATCTCAAAAATGAATAAGATCTAAACCCAAAATACAAAATGCAATGATCCAATACACATTCCACACTGAGATCTATACTAATACAAACTTTTTAACTCATAATTCACAACAAACATACTAAGATCTACACATTTCACTAAACGGAACAGTAGTAATTTTTAGTTCAATCATCATTTCAAATCCTTCTATTAATTTAAACTTCACAAAAACAACAATCCACTCCCACAAACATTTCATCATCTGACCCAGTACAAATCTTTAGTTAAATCATCATTTCAAATATACAACATCATCTATCAATAACATTAAATTAAATCATTCCATTACTTCACAATTTAGTAAACTTCACAAAAACAACAATCCAATCCCATAAACATTTCATGATCTGACACACAAACACAGTACAAATCTTTAGTTACATCATCATTTCAAATATACAAAATCATCCATCAATAACATCAAATCAAACCCTTTATTAATTCACAATTTAATAACCTTTCACATTTTCAAGATCTGACCCACAAAAAACTAAATCAAACCCAGATGAGATCTCAAAAAATGAAGAAAAGGGTAACATAAAAAATCTCCAAAAACATGATCTTTGATTTTTAAAAAAAAAAAAAAAACTCTAGAATACCTGGGTAGAGAAGATGTTGCAAGAACACCAACGAACTTCAGCACCAAGAGCAGTAAGAGTCTCAATAAGAACAGCAGTTTGAATAGTCATATGAAGAGATCCAGTAATCTTAGCACCTTTAAATGGTTGAGAAGGACCAAACTCAGTACGACAAGAGACAAGTCCAGGCATTTCAACTTCGGCTAACTCGATTTCGAGACGTCCGAAATCAGCCTGAGACATGTCTTTAACCTTGTATTCTCGGCCAGAGGTGGTCTTCTCAACGGACAAAGATGTCGCCATTTTAGCTCTTTTTCTCTCTCTTTCAAGAACAGAACTTGAGGGAGCCAGAGAGAGAGAGAAAAAGAGTAGTAAAACAACACAAGAGAAGAAGAGAGAAGGGGGTGAAGCGAGGAAGTAGTGAAGGAGGGGAGGGAGTATAAATAGGTTTGAAGGAGTTTGTTTTGACGGTCACGATTTTTTTGGGAGGTTTTTAGATCTGTTGTTGTGTTGTTGTGCTGGTGTGGGGGGTTTTGGGGTTGGTGATTGAATTGTGGGAAAAAAAGGTTATTGACTGTTTAGTCATGTAATGTTGTCACTATGATCTTCACTCTTAAACAAATAAACATTCAAGTAGCTTGACCCATATACTCTTAAGAACCGAGAGTGAGGGATAGCCTAGTGGTTAGAGCTTTCCTCCCGGTTTCAGGAGGTCTTGGGATCGATTTTTACCCTTGGCAAGTTAGGATCCCCTTTGTTCTCCCTAACTTGTCAAGGTTTCTCCTTACCTTATTAAAAAATATATATATATATATATATATATATACTCTTAAGAGTCGCTCTCCCCATGATGGACACAAATAATTACATACACGAATGTCTGTGTGAATGTCAACTAGTTTAGTTGGTTAAAATCTTAAGAGGTAAGACGTGGGATCGAATTCCATATACATCATTCGTCCTTGTGACTCTCTACACACACAAAAATATATATACACGAGTTTGTTCTATTCATCTTATCTTTTCTTAACTTTTCTGAACTAGTCTTACATGTTCTCAATTTTTCTAATTTATTTTGAATTTTTCTTTTTTTTGAAAATAAGCAAATAAGGTGAAGATAATAGACCCTTAAAATCGCTAGAAGTTATGAGTTACTTCCTCCGTTTCATTTTACTTGCTACACTTCTCAATTCACGGACTCCTAGGCAATTTTTGGAGAAGAGAGAGGTAGAGAGTAAAAAGAAAAGGGACCCATGTGAGAGGAGAGAGATAGAGAGAGTTTATTGCCCAAAAAAGAAGTGTAGCAAGTAATATGAAACTTCCCTATATGAAAAGTGTAGCGAGTAATTTGAAACGGAGGAAGTATATTGGATGTGGTTAAGGTTCGATCATTAGAAGCAATGGATATCAATTAATGTGTTACAACGGTTGGAACAAAAAGTAGCATGGGTCGACTATGATTGGGCCGCAAGGCCCATGATAAATTCAATTGGGTCAAGAATTTTGTTAAGCGAATTTGTTTTACCATGGATTATTAAAGTATTACTTTTACCGTAATAATAAACTAACATCTTATATTTTTGGGAAAAAATTTGTGAAAATTTGAGATCATAAATAGCAAACTTTTATTATTTTTATTTACTTCTCATTTATTATCAAGTAATTGCTTTTTAATATAATTTCGACCATAACTAGGATTCAATTGAAAAGCTAAGGATTTATATTTACATATCACCAACTCTAGACAATTGGTTGGGTATCTAAATGGGAGCCCTCATTAAACTTAACTCTATCAATCATCCATATGGAGAGAGGTTTGGCTCTTCATAGCCTCTCTTGGCATTCTCCTCCCTCTTTGGTCTTTAAGGAAACTTACTAATTTTAAGCAACATGCATAAATCAATTCATTTATAAGTGGTGTTTTGGTTTAGATATTTTTCTCATTAATTTCAAATTCATAAGAATTGAATTCCATAAACAAATTCATTAAAAAAATCTATTTTTTTTTTGTTAGCAATAGGGGAAGTAATTTTCCATGAGAGACTTTCACTTACTTAAGGGGGACTAGCCGTCTAGGTAAGTAACTCCCGATATTTTGTGGGAAATGAAAATTCATATTAAATACTACTTCTATCATTTCACTTTTTTTTTTTTGTCAGCTAAACAACTCATATGCTTTAGGATCAAAATCCCAATTTTTATGTTTCTTATGTCAATCAAATAAGCACAAATATAATATACTACTCCTTCCGTCCCATAATATAAGTCCTGATTCTGTTTTTACACGGGAATTAAGGTAAAGTGGAATCTTGTTTTATTTGAATAAAAAATTTCATTTTTATTGGGAAACCCTACATTGTTTTTTTCTTTTTAACAAAAAATAAAAACTGAACATTAATGTTGCATGTTTTAATGTGTAGAAGAGTTTAATGGGGTAAAAGATTCCATTTTATCATTAATAATGGTGCATTGGAAGCTGAAATTATAAGGACTTTTTGGAAATTAAATTATTTTGATGAGGGTATTTTGGGCAGAATTATTGATTGAAAATAGAAATAAGACTTATATTTTAGGACACTTTAAAAGGAAATGGGACTTATATTATGAGACGGAGGGAGTATAAAACATATTGGACTATTTTTTATGGTTGCAAAATTGAATATGTATACTTTATAAATTCATAAAAACCTTTTTTTATAATCTCGATACGTAGTTTGATTGGTCTTTCACTCTTATTCCTTACATGCTTTGCTTCCCTCCAAAGTGAAAAATCCCTTTCACCACCAAGGAAGGAGTTTTTATTTAGTTAATAGTACTTCTGTATTAACAAGAATATACTAAAATTTTCCAAAAATATGTCCTTTGGGCTCCACAATATGAATTTGTAATACTACAACATCCACATATCAAGATTTTTTTGTATAGTCACCAACTTTATGGTAGGTTTCCGGGTAATGGATGCCTTCTTCCTGTTACTTTTTCTACGTTTTGGCGGAATGGCGTCACCTTCAATCTTCATGATATAGAATAGATCATTCTATTTATTTTATCAATTCGAGTCCCATAAAGGTAAATTTTTTGTACGAAGTGCCACATAAGGATTCAGGAAGTGGTTAAGTCAAAATTGGATCCTAAATTTTGGGTACTATTTAGTAGGGAATATACATTGAATTAAGGAATGTTAGTTTGATGTATCTCATTATCTTATTAGCCTCGTATGCACACGATGCGTGCGACAATATATTAGTATTAATACTGATATTCGGAATCGTAAAAAAAACTTTAATATTAATGCGAAAAATAAACATGTACTTCGTACTTACTATTTATTTTGCAAAACATAGGATTGAAAATGAAGATAACAGAAGTTAGTCTATGCTTACTTTTTCTCATTATGTTTAACTATCTCGCTTGAATAACATCTTTACTATGACAATTATGAAATCGAAAAATATAAAGATGAGTTATACTTTTTTTTCTCGGTAATGTTATGAATTTTTAATTTATGTTATTTGTAATTGTTATTGAATATTTAGATAAAACAAAACTTTGTATATTTGGCTTTACAATTGTTGGAAAATTTATTTGTTATGCTAGTTTCCTCATCATAAGTAATATTTTGATGGAAATCTTAAACTTTTTTATGTAAATTTTCTTATTTTACAACTTTCCTAATTATGCATAATTGTAATTTAGGAAATAAATGAGAAATTTTAAATATTTTTTTTATGTTTTAAATTAGGGGTATATAAGTCTTTTAATGGGGGGACACCATAGCTCCATCTTGGCTTATAGTAGTATTAGAATTTTTTGCACACTATGCGTGCGAGTCATATTAACGTTTTTTTTTTCGCGATTAGTTATTCATCAGTGTTACAAAATTTTTATTCGAACATAAAATTATAATTTTTTAATATGTTTTTTTTAAATCAATGTTTCGTTGATTTTTTTAGTTATTTGTTCATCATTATTCAAATATAGTATTGAGAGAAGGAAATATAAAGTAGAAGAAAACTTGTGCTCAAATAAAGTGGAAGAATTTGTGTATCGGGTTCAATATTTGAATATTAATAAAGTGGAAGAGTTTGATTTATATATATAAAATAGAGATTACAGAATAATAAACAACATTTAAGTTTTAAAATATTATCAGTATAAGTAATATGCAAGTTTTTATTTTTTCTTCTGATTGTGTCAATCAAGTTATATGTCAATTTAATTTTTTATCAGAGTTTTTAATACAAAGAAGAGGAAATCATTCTCCTTAATTTAATATTTAATCCAAATTTCAAATTCAATTCCATTTTTAACTTGTTCAATATATATGGCAAGTAGGAAGAAGAAAAGATTATATATATATATATATATATATATATATATATATATATATATATATATATATATATATATGTATGGTTATTTAAATTTATTAAGGGTACATTAGACTTTTTGAAAGGGGACACCATCTTCCTCCCCCTTCACTTATATAATACTTGTATTTTTTGCACGCGATGCGTGCGTGATCATCGCAGTGATATTGTACATGTTTATTTTATTTTCAAAAATCAGGAAGTTACTTTCACTAAAAAAAATGTGGTAGTTTTTTAGGGGGGAAATATGACAGTTACATTAGAGCTTTTTTTTAAAAAAGTTATATGACTTTTTTTGCCCTCATTAGTTATCTTGGAAGAATAAAAGCATAAAGGGTATTTTAGGGAACTCAAGTGGACACCAAACTCCTCAAGAGTTCCCATATATAATAGAGATACTAGTATTTTTTGCACGCTATGCGTGCGTATCATATTAACATTCTTTTTCTCAATTAGTTATTCATCAGTGCTTCAAAAAAATTGATTCGAACAAACATTTATAATGATTTTTAATTTTTTTAATATATTATTCTTAAATCAATATTTTGTTGGTTTTTTTTAGTTATTTATTCATCATTATTCAAATCTCTATTATATAAGTGAAGGAAATACAAAGTAAAAGAAAGCTTGTGCTCAAATAAAGTGGAAGAATCCGTGTATCAGATTCAATCTTTGAATATTAATAAAGTGGAAGAGTTTGATTTATATAATAGAGATTACCGAATAATAATCAACATTTAGGTTTTAAAATATTATCATTATAATTATTAGTATGAAATTCAAGTTTTTATTTTTTGTACAGATTGTTTCAATCAAGTTATATTGCCAATTTAATTTTTTATCATAGTTTTTCACACATATTTAAGAAGAGGAAATCATTCTCCTTATTTTAATATTTAATTGAAATTTGAAATTCAATTCCATTATTAACTTATTCGATATATATGACAAGTAGGAAGAAGAAAATATTATTTAATATATATGGCAATTTAAATTATTAAGGGTATATTAGAATTTTTGTAAGGGGACACCATCTTCCTCCTCCCTTCACTTATATAATAGAGATAATAGTAGTTAATAGAGATAAAAGAACTACTCTTTCACTGAGACGTTAAAAAAAATAATGTTGTCTATTTGCAACCCAAATATAGCTACAAGTTTATCCCAAGTGGCGTATTAGACCCGCCCTTCCCAAAATATAATCAAAATTACGACAAATTTTTTCACCCTCAAATATTAAAAAACTTATATGGACTTGGTCCACACTAGATTAGTGTAGACCTAATGCTAATTCATGTTATTTATGAAAAAAAAGGATCACTATACAAAAAAAAAATATAAAAGATGAATAGATATAAATTATGAAGTTTGACTATAAAAAAAAAGGTTACTATGTCACAAAATGAAAATTTCATCATGATAAACTAATGTGAGAATATATTAAAAAAAGTCACTATGGTGGATAGTAACGGTATAGTGTATCTTAAAATTTGAAATGGTTACTCTATGGATAAAAGAGTCACTATGTTAAATAAGTGGTTTTGGTCCACAATAATATTATTGTGGACCAGGTCCACGCAAGACTAACTCTAAATTTGGGAACAAAAAGCCGGCCCAAAAGCTAGTGTCGACTCGCTTCAAAATCGTCCCATGATCATTTCTAAATATAAATTATCAGTCCTAATATTTATAGCTAACGTAGGAATTAAACTGAAGTTGATCATGTCAAAAAAAAAAATAAAAAAAAATGAAGTTGTAGGTGCTCCACCTCCACTGATGTTACCCCAAGATCCTTTATAATGAACAAGCTAAAAATTACGTGAAATCTCTCTCAAACTCTTTTATTTTTATTTTTATGGAATATCTCTCTCAAATATTATTATTTTTTTATGAGGGGAAAAGAGTAAGCCATATAATTAGTTAAATCCAACTCCGCCAAGGCTAAAACACCTTGCGGAAACAAATCCACAAATATCTGTTCCACCCCATTTGATGGGTGTAAACGAAGCGATAAAATGTCTTCTTGTATTCCTTCCCTTTTAACATGAGAAACATGAAAATTAGAAAAACTATCCCCAAACAAACAAATGTCTCAAATATTATTATTTATTAGTACTAAACTATGAAGAAAGTATGGTCGATCTCAACATGCGTACGATTTGACAAAAGTATCCCTGTTTCATCAACTCAATTAATAATTGTGCTCAAGAAAATATCTACACTTCATCATTGCTAATAAATTATAATTATTCTATTCGGGTTTTGTATAATTATCAATAGCAACTGCTTGTTACTCTGTCAGTGAAGTTGTTGAAACCAATCATATTATATTATGCGCATATGGGCATAGTTGATCCATGAAGATCTCAAAGGCACCTAGAAATTTAGTACAATAAACTTGCTTTATATTGCTATATCTAATTTATTTAAATTCCTGGAATTGATTTGTTGCATTCATGTATGACAAATGTGAGATAGCTTCATATATCCATTGCATAGGTTGGCACATGAAATAGTCCTTTATTTATTGTTATTGCATACATTGCCATATGAAATATAGTCTTAATATTTATTTTTGTCGAACTAATTCCTACAAATTATTTGATTTTACAATCATTTACATATGTGAATGAAATATTTAATAATTTTTCACAACAAATTATGACGGCACTCATACAAGTATTGAGAAAAGATGAAACGACCACGTCTTATAGTCCTATATATTAGCTCATTTGGTTTTTGGACATTCAGTAAACAAAAAATTTATAATACACCCGGGTGTACCGTGAGCATGGTACACCAAGGCTATTTTTTTGCTAATTTGAAATCATCCAATGAGCAAAATATACTAAATAAAGAAAGTTATAAATGAGCAAAAATTAGTCTTAGGTGTACCATGCACATGGTACAACCGGGTGTATGATGAATGAACTCATTGATTTAAGGTATTTATGTGTTACAACTTACAAAGTGATTTTCGAAATCTCCAATCCTCTTTTCCTTTTCTGTCTCTCCTCTATCTCTAACTTCTTGATCAAATATGTCTTATATTTCTTCTTTTTACACTATTTTGTTATCTTTCGTTTGTATCAAGTAATCTCTAATTGAACGATTCTCTCCTTATTGTGATATGGCGATGTATTATTGTTTAGTAGAGTTCTTGTCTTTCCCGATCTGAGACTTTCCTTGTCTTTCCCCGCCTGAGATCTTTCTGGTTGTAGAGTTGAAAATCAAATATGGATAGAAGGTCAAATATCAATTCTTATAACTAATCAAGTCATCATTTCGTTTATGGTTCGAATAATATTATTATCATATGATTGAAGCAATTTTTACAGTGTTGTTATTGGTTGATTTGATCAAAAAATTTATATTGGTAATTTAGATCATCATTTAGCTATAGATAATTAGTATTGTAAATGCCATATATGACCATTTATTAATATGACTTCAATATATAGCAGTTCAAAATTATTTTGAACCCATATTATCAATACAAAACCACTATAAAGGTCTGTCTTTTCAACTTATTTTTTAGAAAAAGTAATAATAGGAAGTTCAGGTTAGTTCATAAAAATTAAGAAAATTTCACAAAAAAGTTAAGAAAAAGTAGAGATCAGTCCAGAAAAGTGTTGAAATATTAAGAAAACTTCTTGAAAAGTTTAATATAATTCAAAAAGTTTCAAAAAATTCAGTAAAATTAATATAAGTTCATGTTAGATAAGTTGAAGAGAACAAACCCTAAACTATTAGATTAATATGATCATTGTCCATATGGCCATCCTAGAAATTTTTATGTATTTCTTCCCTAACACACTCTCTTTTAGATTATCTCTTTTAGGAGTTCCATTGTCCACATGTACCACCTATCCCGAGTCCTAACCCCCAAACAGTTGACAACCAGGTCGAAAATTAGGGCAAATTCCTTATTATGATATATGCAATCATCTCAAATTTATTTTAAAATTACTACTTGTTATTGGGGTATGCCATACCAAAAGGGTTGTAATATTAAAGGTTTAATACTTTTCAAATTTTACAGCACAGATGTGTCACCTAATCAATCTCCTCAACTATTGTTTATTTGTTTGTCTTACATATAACAAGTGATCAGCAACAACTGCCATCAATTTCTATATGGTGTCAATTTGGTTAGACGATAGTAAAAGAATTGGGATAAGTTATTGTATTCATATTATGAATTTACATAATTGTAGCTCAAAGATTTGATGTCCATTGAAGATCCATATAATACCATTATTATTTTGGAAAAATTGATAGGAACAGTCCTAACTATGGGCGTTCCGCCATTTTCAGTCCCAACTAAGAATTATTATTGAGCGGTCCCAACTATGCATAATTTTTGCCAAAATTGGTCCCAGCAGGTCAATGACCTGCTACAACAGGTAAAACACGTTTTTTTCTCTTTTTTTTTTCCGCCGCCACCACCTCTTTCTCACTCCGCCTCCTCCTCCACCTCTTTCTCACTCCTCCCTCCACCATGTCAGCATAACAATTAAACTGATGCTCTAACTGAACTAATTCCAAGCTTTCTAAAACAGATCTTTCTCAACATTAGCAAAATTATTCTACATTACCTACTAATTACTATATGAACATTATGCTAAAAACCCAAATCATATAATTACAATTTAAAGACAACAACTCTAAATAAATTGAATATTGGAGCATACTTTTGCCGGAGTAAAATGCGGAGTTTTCGAGAAGAGAAACCAAACACGGCCTTAGCAGAAAAAGGGATTTCATTACTTCTACAAAGAGTGTGAGGCTGTGAGCTCCTGCTGCTAAACTCCCAGAAGCCATAGCAACCGCCATTTTTGCTAATTTGATATAGCTGCTATATTGAAAAATACCCAGAAAAATCTGCGTTTAAGATCTGCAAAAAAGGTCAGTGAGAACAAATAAAAATGAGGTGGGGATTTCTAGAAAAGAAGAAGATTTCTAGGAAAAATCTGCGTTTATGAAAATGATGCCCCAATTTGCTCAAACCATGAAAAATTAACCAGTTTCATCTAATTTCATATCATTTCAATGAACTCAATCACAAATTAATCAATTTCATCACATTTCAATTGAAGAGATGAAATTTTCCAAAAAAATGGAAACTAACCAGAATTTCTTGAGGTAAAGCTTCAAGAAGAGAAGCCGAAGTTTTGATGCACCGCTACAGTATTGTCTCTTCATAGGAGTAAAAGACTGAAAATCAGCACAAAACTGCTCCAAATCACAGCTATTACTCGAATCTCTCCTCTTGTTGGTGGTTGTAATTGTTGTTGTGTTGCTGTTGGGGTACTGCTCCCCTGCCCATCGCTGTGTGTTGGTAGTTCGCATAGAGCCAAAGAGGTGGCTGGGGAGGGGGTGTGAGAGGGGAGGGGGTGGCAGGGGAAGGGGGATGGGTGGCGGGGAGGGGAGGGGGGAGGGGATTTCGGGCGTGGGCGGGGGGGGGAGGGGGAAGGGTGGCGGGGAGGGGGTGAGAGAGGGAGGGGTCGCAGGGGAAGAAGTTGGTAGGAGAGAGAAAAAGGAAACTAACTTAAAAAAGTTTTAAAAAAGAATTTAACCTGTTATACGGTGTAACCGCACCACTTGGGACCAATTTTGGCAAAAATGATCGATAGTTGGGACCGCCGTAAATAATCCTTAGTTGGAAATGAAAATAACGCCTATACGCTATAGTTCCTATCAATTTTTCCTATTATTTTTTAAATAAGAATCAATAAGATCGTAATGAATTAATAGATAATTGCTTTCATTCCATATTTAAGGTTTTGCATTATTCAAGATCTCATATTGACAATATTTGTATTTAAAAAAATTATATGTAGAGTGAGAAGTATGTCACATTTTTTCAATAACAATTTAGATTCCTATATTAATGACTATAGTTACTCCAAAGTCATTTATAAAACTTCATAAACTTTTTCAATCCGTCTTGCGTGGACCCGGTTCACATTAAAAATAGTGGACTGGGCCTGGACACGCGTCCCCCACTACAAACTAGTCACTCCCGCTTTCCAAAATCCGCTCGATTTTCTCTCTCTTCAATAAGATTCTCTCGCTCTAAAATTTTAACAAAAACAGTTGTTCAAAACAAACATACACTATATCATTTTAAAACACACTATATCATGTCAAAATACACTATCCTATCAAACACTATAACGATTGATTATGATAATTTTGTGTAATATACAAATAAACTACACTATAACATTTTAAAATACACTATATCATGTTAAAACACACTATATCATGCAACACTATCATGTCAAAAAACACAGCAAAACACAATCATGTCAAAATACACTATATCATTTCAAAATACACTATATAATGTCAATATACACTATAACATGCAACACTATGATGCCAAAAAACTCAGCAAAACACTATCATTTTAAAATACACTATATCATTTTAAAGTACACTATATCATTTCAAAATACACTATAACATGCAACACTATCACGCCAAAAAACTCAATGAAAACACTATCATTTTAAAATACACTATATCATTTCAAAATACACTATATCATGTCAATATACACTATAACATGCAACACTATCATGCCAAAAAACTCAAAGAAACACTATCATTTTAAAATACACTATATCATTTTAAAGATCATTATATCATTTCAAAATACACTATATTATTTCAAAAATACAAGATCGGGAGAGTGAAGTTATCGGAGGAGAGAGAAGTTATCGGGAGAGAGAAAATAGGGGAAGATCGAACGCGGCAAAAACGGAAAATTGTAATCATTAAAACTCACGTGAGATGGATAAGGTGCACACTAAGTTAGTGTGCACCGGGTCCATATTAGTTTTTTTAAAACTTTTTTTATGCATATGCTACACTTATAGTTACATACTACTCCATCCGTTTCTTTTTAATTTACACACTTTCCTTTTTGATCCGTTTCTTTTTAATCTATACACTATTGTTTTTTCTATTTTTGGTAACATGTCACATCTACTTTCTCCTCTTTTTCCACCCATGTCATCCACTTTTTAATATTTTAACCCACTTTCTAATTTTTCACTATCACTTTTCAATTTCTCTCTCCACCTTTTCAGTTTCTCTCTCATACTTTTGCACTTTCTCTTTGGTTCCCCCCCAAAGTGAAGTGAATACATTAAAAATAAAACGGAGAGAGTATTAAGTTTTGTGACCACAAAATACACACCCTCACCCCCAAACACCAAAAAAGGAAAAGGGCCAAAATATTTTAGCTTTAGTATTGAGAGTGAAATATAATGATGTTAGTGGCCCATTAAAATGGAGGAATGAGGGATTAACAAGTGTAATTTAATTTTTTATTTTTATTTTTGGACAATACACAGGTGTATGATGGAGTATCAAGTAAAGAAAGGCCAATAAACAAACACAAAATTGATGTGGAGGTACGAGACAAGTAGTGAGGCATCACACTTGATTGCCTCACGTTCACTAGTCGCAGCAGTATTACTTTATTTCTTTGATTTTTTTTTTTTTTTTTGGTTTTGAATTAAAGAATCGTATTTCAATAATTCAATGTAACCTGAATCACAGATTTAAAGACCTAGATCTGATTTCATTCACCAAAAAACAGAGTTCTTACGAAATGTAGTACATCTCATTTATGTGGATCTCCATTGAGAATGTTATGTCATCAAAAATAAATTAGGATTAAGTTTGTATTACGGTTAGAAAAATGAGCAACAACAAAATCATTAGTTAAGTTTCAATACAAGTCTTGTGTAAGTCCGTCTTACAGTGATAATCATTAGTGTAAGACTATTTCACTTTTTTCTCAAAGAGGGTGACTGTGTATGTTATAAGGGTCACTTTTAAGTTAAAGAGATTACTTTAATATAAAGGGTCACTTTCAGGAGAAGTGGCCTATTAAAAATAGTAGGTGACATCGTCTTATCATAAATCATGGTAAAACAGTCTTATATGAAAATTTGTATAAATATGATTTGCAATTTATATAGAGATTTGAAATATATTTAGTTTGGGTATTCATTATTGTAAGTATCGTTCAACTTATTATCAATTACGTAATATTCCTTTACAAACATTAAAATATTTTGCCAGCCTAAAACAAACATTTTAGAATAAAGGTTGTACTTTGTTTACTTTATTGATTTACAATAGAATATGCCAATCTGGTTTGGTGGTTATTGTACTCCCAATATTAGCAAATAATAAGCATGTCAAATAACAGTATTAATAAAGAACTTATATTATCTAGATATGTACACAAAATAAATGTAACTTTTAGTTTTTGTTGCCAATCCACCAACTCTGGCCACTCAAATATAGTCAATCATATGCAAAAGGCAGCCAAAAACCAATACTTAAGTGGAGAGTCAAATACACTAGGACTTAGCAAGGTTGATGGTTGGTGTTTGGTAATGACATTTTCTACATTAGAATGCTATTCTAATTCTAGACAATAAAACACATACTCAATTAGTGGTCTTATTTAAGAAATCAAGCTAACTATCATCCATAATTTGCTTCTAATCAAGTGGTAAGTTAATTAGTCTTTAATTATAAAGGTAGTTAATTATGTTATGTCTTATTTATAAAATATGAACCATTGAATAACTCGGATGATCACAATAATCCTAGCTAACTTTCAAATATATCTTCCCAGAGTAGCCTCACCTGACTTATACCATGTTAAGTAGGTAAAAAGAAGGGTGACGATGGTCAAAAGGGCAAAAATGAGAGAGCAAAACACAATTCTTCAAAATGGACTTTTTTCTCATGTGTAATAGGTTATACTTTTTTCTCATGTGTAATAGGTTATAAGTTGCGCGAAACTCTTTTCAAAAGAAACATAGAGTTGGATTGAGTTGATTATTAATTTTTTTTTGAAAGTAAGTTGATTATTAATTTATTGCCTAAAAAAATAGAGAATAGTTGAAACAGTTAATGTCAATCTTTTCTTTTAGGGTTTTTCTACATAGTGCCCCTATGTTTTATGAAATTCTATATTGTACCCGACCTTTTTGAAATTTCTACGTTGTACCCCTAGGCTTTCTAAATGTCACACAAAATACCCTTATACAATATATCAAACTAAAGATTTTGGGATTTTCTTATCCTGTGGGCATAGATTAGGATTTTTAGCCTTGTTAGTTGAATGAGGTTTAGGATATGATCTGATAAGTTGAAGGCTAAGTGAGGTTTGGGGTATGTTATTATATTAGTAAGGGTATTTTGTGTGACGTTTAGAAAGTTTAGGGGTACAATATGAAAAGTTAAAAAAGGCTGGGTACAATGTAGAATTTCGTAAAATATGGGGGCACTACGTAGAAAAACCCTTTCTTTTAAAAGGTAAACTAGTTATTATGCCCGGGCTATGCCCCGGGTAAGGAAAATTTTCATTTATTAATATTATACTTTAAGATAATAACACTAAATGTTATTTGGTGCAGTGGTTAAGACTTTAGTATATGTTCTTGAGGTCCCGGGATCAAACCCTATGCTACGCAATTTCTATTTTTTTTTTATTGTTGTGGATTACATGGAGTAAAACTCTCTTAGGGAGAGCGCCACGTGGCACCCTTCCTTGTTTATGCACTCCTTTTAATATATTAGTATAGATTTTGTAGTACGAAAACTTGCGTTCCTTTTGAACAAAAGCAAAGGCTGCTTAACCATTATCCTATCAATTTCTGTATATTCTTCCATTTAGGATTCTTTTATTCATTTTCATTTGGTCTATAGAATTTGCTGAGGGTCAAATTATTGGGTATATAATAATTATCTGAGATAGAAATTGACAAAGATGGCCATACCAACTCCCAATCTTAAGCTTTCTTCGTATATAAAACTCTTACCTTCACACCAATTTCACCAACCACAGTCCACAAGTCCTACAACAAATAACAATTTCTCAATCATATTACTTTTAATAATATACCTACTACTTTAACGTACTTTTCCCTTAGTGCACATTTCTCCAGTTTCGTATAGCACACCAACCTTTGTTTGGTAGCATTCTAATTATCTGATCATAGGGCATAGCCGCATAGGCAATTAGGCACTACGTTTTCATAGAAGATAATATATGCATATCGTCACCCACACCTATTTTTTTTTTTTTAGGGGAACCCACACCTATTAGATATTATTGTTCCATGTACAAAGTTCTCTAATGCCATTGACCAATAGTAGTTTGACTTATAATGGAGTTTACTAATTTACTATATTTCGATCAGTCGAAAAGTGGTTGTCCAAGGTAAACCAAACTAGTCTTGGTATAGTGGTGGCTCAGTTTGTCCTTTAACCAATTAGTTAGGGGTTTGATTCTCGATTTTTGGAAATGGAAAAAGATTCTTGGCCAGCCCTTTCCCTTTAGTGGAGCACCTGGGACGAGTGGATTAGTCATTGATGTCGACGGTGGATATCTTAGTTGTTTATAGAAAAAAAGGTTTGAAGGTAAGCCGAGTTTTGTGTTTAACCTCTAGGTGCAATAACACTTCTTTTGAGAGCTTTCTCTTCTAATTGGTTTTTCCAACTCGATGCCAACCGATTTGAGTCTAGTATAATCTAGGTTACCAAATGGATTTTCACAATGATTAAAAGAAACTAGTTATATCGAATTATCGACGCATAGATATTGTCTATTAGTAAAAAAATATTCGTGACTTATTTAGCGAGTTTCGCATCTGGGGAATCATGAACGAAAAATATACTTGTTACAGTTTTGATTCTTAGTCAATAATAAGGAGATTTGGATAAAATGTACTCTATGTAAGATGTTGTTGTCATTTACCTTACAATTTTTTCTTAAAAATCCGGAAATTTTTATCGGGAAGAGGGGTTAAGCATATATATCCTTTTACCGTGAACATATTCTCAACCCCTTGATAATTAAGGAATGACCATTTCTATACCAAAACATTTATAACTTATCAGTTATCGCCATTTATTTTCAAAGGGAGGTGTTCATGTCACATGACAATTTATTTTAATTAACTCAAAATCGTAATTCATATCATTTCCGGATATACAAATGTCATGATTTACCAGTAAACTACATCTCCTATTACGAAACAAAAAACTTATTTTCCTTTTATTAACACAACTAAAAAAATAACCCGAAACATCGCTGAGACCCAACAATAACTAACTTGTCCTAATCAAATTCAATCCGACCCAGAAACTTTAAATGTCAGTTTGTGAGCAAGGATACTCCACAAGTGCACTAAAAAGGGCCCAAGAGGGACAATATAGTAAAAGATGAAGTAAGAAAAAAGAGTATGTGTCGACACTTGAACATCACCACACCACTCAATTCCCAAATTTTCCAGATCTAAAACCAACTCTTCTTTCTCTCTCCTCCACCTCCCTCTCTCCACCAAACAAACAATAGTCAAAATCTTTTTTATTTTATTTTAATTTCCATTAAAAAAACCTAAAAAATGATGCACCAAATCTCACCATCCCACATCAAGGACACAAGAGTAATTACACTTCCTCCAATTTTCTCCTTTAAATCTCCTTCGCATTTCATCAAACACCTTGTGCGCATCCCTCTTTCTTCTTCTTCTTCCTCTGCAATTGCAACAAAAAACCCACCATTTTCTCTCTCCTCTTTTCCAATTTCCGCCATGGATCCTGTTAACACATGGGGAAACACTTCTCTCGAAGAAATCGACCCAGAAATCCACGATCTAATCGAAAAAGAAAAGCGTCGTCAATGTAGAGGTATTGAACTAATTGCGTCAGAAAATTTCACATCTTTTGCAGTAATTCAAGCCTTAGGAAGTGCTTTAACCAATAAATACTCAGAGGGTATGCCTGGAAATCGTTATTATGGAGGTAATGAACACATTGATGTTATTGAAAATCTTTGTAGATCAAGAGCACTTGAATGTTACAGATTAAACCCAGAAAAATGGGGTGTAAATGTTCAACCTTATTCTGGAAGTCCAGCAAATTTTGCTGCATATACAGCAGTTTTAAACCCACATGATAGAATTATGGGGTTAGATCTTCCATCAGGTGGACATTTAACTCATGGGTATTATACTGCTGGTGGTAAAAAAATCTCTGCAACATCAATTTACTTTGAAAGTTTACCTTACAAGGTGAATTTTCAAACTGGGTATATTGATTATGATAAGCTTGAGGAGAAAGCTTTGGACTTTAGGCCAAAATTGATCATTTGTGGTGGAAGTGCTTATCCTAGGGATTGGGATTATGCACGTTTTAGATCTATTGCTGATAAGTGTGGGGCACTTTTGCTTTGTGATATGGCTCACATTAGTGGACTTGTTGCTGCTGAGGTATATTGTTTTTTTTTCTTTGATCTTTTTTTTTGTTATTTTTGTTGTTTTGGTGATGTGGGTTGGTGGAAAGATTTGGTTTTGAGATCTGGGTTTGTGTCGGTTTTGCATGTGTTTTATTGTTTTTTTTTTTTTGATTATATAGTGGATGTGGATCTAGTTTTGATGATGAATGAGGTAATTGGATCTGTAATTTTGGTGGGTTTTTGTTATTATGATGATCTAAGTGTTTCCTTGGAGAAATGATGTGGAGTGAGGAAATGATGTGGAAGTATCAGATTTGCATGTCATTGTGTAAGGATTCCAGGTGATAGTTTGTGTGTATGAAATTTTTTATATTTTTTTTTTTCAATTTACAATGTGATATGAAATGCTTCATTGCTGTTTCAGTATTAAAAGGAATGCATGTACACAATCACACCTCTGATGCAGTGATGTGGGAAGTGTGTCTAAAGTTTAAACCCCCTCTATTATTGGGGTTTTTGTTTCTTAATTACTCGACGTAATTAGATGGCTATCCTGCCTGATTTCTTAGGTATTCTATTTATGTTTTGATCCTTTGATTAGGTGAGAGACAGATTATATGTCATTGGGATAGAAGGAGTTAGTGTTGGCTGTGTTATTGTACAATATTGATGTACTATTTGGTTTTACGAAAGAGGTGGAACACTTCCCTTGTGAAGTCAGTTTAGGTCGTTTCGTGATCGCTATGAAATCGATGACTTATTGCGGGTGGCTAAAACACTAATAGTTTTGTTCATGTTTGGATTGCAGGAAGCTGCAAGTCCTTTTGAATACTGTGACATTGTCACCACCACCACTCACAAGAGTCTTAGGGGTCCAAGGGCTGGTATGATCTTCTACCGTAAAGGCCCAAAGCCCCCAAAGAAAGGCCAACCCGAGGATGCCGTGTATGACTTTGAAGACCGCATCAACTTTGCTGTTTTCCCGTCTCTTCAGGGTGGTCCTCACAACCACCAAATTGGTGCGTTGGCTGTGGCCCTGAAACAGGCCATGTCTCCTGGGTTCAAGGCTTATGCCAAGCAAGTCAGGGCAAATGCTGTTGCCATTGGAAACTATCTTATGAGCAAAGGATACAGCATTGTTACCGGTGGAACTGAGAACCATCTTGTACTCTGGGATCTTCGTCCTCTTGGATTGACTGGTAAAAGAATCAACGTGTTGTTTTGAGTCGTTTCTTTGTCTAACTTATGTCGAGGTTTGAGGTGTTGATTTTGTTACATCCTTTTGGCAGGAAACAAGGTGGAGAAGCTCTGTGATCTCTGCAACATCACTGTTAACAAGAACGCTGTGTTCGGTGACAGCAGTGCTTTGGCTCCTGGAGGTGTACGAGTTGGTATGGTCTTTGATACCCCAATATATTACTATACTTGCAATATTAAGGGGAAAATTGAAAGTATAACTTCTTCCAAACAAGTAATAGATTATGTTGACTTACAAGATGCAAAAAAGAATTTGGTGCAATTCTTCTGGTTCTGGTTACTGGTAAATTGCCTAGAAAGCTGACTGATTAGATAGTCATAAATTTTCTTCACAAGATTTACAATTTTTTTTTTATTGGGTAGGCAGGTAGCATAAACTACATATATGGTCTTGACTCTTGAGGACATTTATACCAGGCTGCATATGTTTGACTGAGATAAACAAATGATCTCAGATTTCTTGTTGGAAAGTACTCCCATCTTTTGACCCATTATACTATGTTACTCAGACTTGGATACTTTTTTTTGTATAACAAGACTTGGATACTTGCAACATGAGTTATGTCCAAGTGCCTGACTCGGTTACTCTATGGAAATTTTTCATGATGTTGGCCTAAAATGAAGTACTAAAATGTCGATACTCATGTCAGAATGTCGAGAACTTGACATGGGTATATATGAGATAAACTAAAGAGATTGAGTAAAGTAGCTTATACCGCCAATATTGGCCGCATCAAATTCAGGAACTGGAATCCTGCATCATTTGTTCTTAAATTTCCTGCTATAATCTGGTTCCTGCTACGTATTGATGTGCGAAATAAAATTATGTTTGACAGGTGCTCCTGCCATGACTTCAAGAGGTTTGGTGGAGAAGGATTTTGAGCAGATAGGTGAGTTCCTCCACAGGGCGGTCACTCTCACTTTGAGTATTCAGAAGGAGCATGGTAAGCTCCTCAAGGACTTCAACAAAGGTTTGGTGAACAACAAAGACATTGAACAACTCAAGGCTGACGTTGAGAAATTTTCGTCTTCATATGACATGCCCGGTTTCTTGAAGTCTGAGTTGAAGTACAAGGACTAGGTTTTTTCGTGTCTGAATATCGGATCATAGCAGCTTCGCCAATGGAGAAGCCTTAGTATGTTTTATCGTCTCAGTCGAAGAAAGCTACTGCAGATTGTGCATTTTTTTTATGTTGGAATTTTAGGGGATTTGATCAAAGAAAAGAAGTTGTGGAAATTATACATCCCAGTGGGTGTACTAGTAGTTATTTGAACGGCTACTGTCACATTTACTTGAAGAATAAACAATGTAATGTCTCTGTTTTCACCTTGTTTTCTTCTTAATATAGTTTTCCATTTTCCTTCATCCTCTTTTACTCCCTTACTGGCTTTTACAAATTCTTTTACACGACAATTAATATCATTAATTGATGGTGTAATTACGGATTAGCAGAGACAGTGTTATTGATAATGAGCTTATAAGGTTACTAATAAGATATATTAAAATTGTAACTAGTATTTTTTGCACGCGATGCGTGAGCAAACATCGTAGTGATATTGTACATGTTTCTTTTATTTTCAAAAATCAGGAAATTACTTTCACTAAGAAAAATGTGGTAGTTTATTAGGGGGAAAATCTGGCAGTTACGCATTAGAGCTTTTTTTTAAAAAAGTTATGCGACTTTTTTTGTCCTCATTTGTTATCTTAGAATAATAAAAACATAAAGGGTATTTTAGGAAACTCAAGTGGACACCAAACTCCTCAAGAGTTCCCATATATAATAGAGATGAGGTTACTGTTCATGCATGCATGAAGGCTGAAGCTACTAATAAGCACAAAATAGGGTCGTTAATGAATAATGATGTATCAGATGACTGTAACATGTTGCACAGAAGACGAATTCACCAGCTTTTATCATGAATCTCCATGGAGTGTGCAACACTGCAAGCAAGTCTGCAACAGTGCAAATCTAATATATCACTCGTATTTGGGATTAACATGGTACTATAACTTATTGTCAAAAAAATAACTTATTTCTTTAGTCTTACCAAATTGCTTAGGGGTAAGTGTACCTTAAGGGGCTGACATGATCACCATGAGACATGCCTCAGCCAACATGCTATGCTTATGGATTGCGTTCAACTATAAAAAAAATTGTTGTGAGAGTGAGGGATAGCCTAGTGGTTAGAGCTTTCCTCTCGATTCCAGGAGGTCCTGTGATCAATTTCCCTCAACTTATCAAGATTTTTCCTTACCTTATTAAAAAAAATAAAAAAATTATTGTTGAATTTTTTTGATAACATTGTTGTTGAGTTAAATTTCACTGTACAATAATGTATTTTATATTTAGTGGGTTATTTACTCGTTCGATAGATTAACTTTTTTCCGATTTTTATTCTTGAGGATGCATAACCACCAGGGGAATTGAGTCATTGACTTTTTAAATGTCAACCGTTAATAGTGCTCTAGAACTCACTTCACTAAGTAGGCATATTAAATTCCAATTTCCAGTTGACGAAAATAGTGGATCTTGACTTGCCGAAAGTCTGATTTTAGCACTCCTACAATTCATATGATTTTTGAATTAGTCAATTCCCTTTTTAGAGATAAAATAAAAAAAAAACTCTTTGGTGCCAAAATGAATTTAGGAAATGCCATAAAGATGCTGAATCCTATATTCCATTCCTGATAAAATCATTTTCCTTCTTGTTCAGTGACAAACTGACAACACTGCAAACTTTTTGTTCACATGTTTTGGGATTTCCTTGGAATGGGAAATATTATGTAACCTATCTTTGGGTTATCCTACCTCGATTAGTTCCCAAACAATGAGCCACATTTGACTTTCAGTTGTGAAAAATCACAATATTCAACTACAATTTTTTTGAAATAATATATAGATTGTTACAAGTCATATAACGTCAAAATGATATTTTCAGATTTTAAGAAAAGGCGAAATTAGCGCCAACACTCGAATCAGGGCTTCCTAGGCACCCAACACCACCAACTACGACTAGTAGCCTAAACACCACCAACTATAGGGCGGGGTGCATTCTGTACCATAAATGAGGCCGAAAGCCTAAAATGTTGTCGAAGACGATGGGTTTTTATGGTACATACTGCACCCCACCCCGTAGTTGATGGTACAGCCTGCACCCCACCCTGTAGTTGGTGGTATTTAGGCTACTAGTCATAGTTGGTAGTGTTGGATGCACCCGAGCTATAGTTCAGGGTGTTGAGGCCAATTTTGCCTTTAAGAAAATATACTCCGTACATTAATCATACTTTATCTTTTAATATGATCTGATGGAAGAAATTTATTGTACAACTCGAGAGTCGACTATAAAAGTCAAATGTGGCATATTATTTCTGAATGAAAAGAATCATAAAACTCCGACAACATATTATGTACTATAGTGTTCCGTTTACTGGTCTAAAAACTTTCCGGAAATCAGCTAGTTAAGAGTAACAGACTAATAGCTTGAATTTGCCATATGATGGGCACATACAAATAACTAGCTGAAACTAAATTTCCCTCCATGTTGATTTCTCAAGTGACAAGACTTTTCAGCTAAGAAATGTACTGAATATGGATAAACTCAAGATTATAAAGAATAGCTTCAAACTAACCACTGTACATTAAAACCTGTGCAGATCTTACAGAACAACATTCTTTCGTAAGAACTAGTTTCAATGCGTGCTAATACATATCCCTCTCATTTTCTAATATATGTACAACACAAATTGAGCAATATGAAGATTCAGTATTACAGTGACTAAAACATGAGTGAGTTGAGGATGACCATCTTGAGGAATTCAATCAAAGATCTCTTGAGCAGTAATTATGCTATGTTGACTGCAACAAACAAGTTAGAACATCAAATATGAATTACTTTCCCATAGAAAAACTAGAAAGAAACCAAGAAATTCAACTTTCACTTGATTCGATACAACACGGGAAGAAAAGAGGAGAATGGGAAAGATTCAGTTTCCTTCCCCTCAATAAAACTAATTCTTCCAATGTTAGAAAGATTAAGAAAACAAATTTCAAGCTCTTCCTTCCACTTTCCGTTACTTTCTCTCGCCCCTCCTTCCCCCCCGCCTTTCCTCTATAACTAGTATGGAGACAAAGTGGAGATAAATAAAATGAACCTATTGCTGCCGACCAATGAAAAAAAAAACAATGCACTGAATTATCTTTCATATTTGTATTTCAGTTAAACTAAGGAAAGTTCCGAAAGTACCATCCTTTTTATTAGTTGCACTGCAACACTTTGACATTCGCACTTACCAATAAGAAACTTTGATCATGGATATCTTTAAGTATCCATTAGTGAAAATGATAAAAGTTGACATTGTGTAAGTATACATTAAGATAAATCTAACAACAATTCACATGCTAAAATTTGCTAGTAAAAGAGAGACATTTTTACACAACCAACCCCTATCAGAAGTTGATTTTCTTTTTACTTTTTCAAAATAAGGTACATATGAGCCTTGGGTCGAGCCACCTATCTTAGGTGCAAGCCCAGCCCAACTAACATCCCCTCCAAACTCACCATGCTCCCCATGAACTTCCTGTGACCATTGTGAACGGTTGTTGCTTGCTCAACTACTATCAAAATTTAGTTGTTACTGACGTTTTGAGATACATGATGTGTTAAATGTTTGTAAGCGAATTGGAATAAGAAACATAGCCATTGGGGACAAACTTGAATATAAGACAACTATAGTATAATAGGGAAGTAGCATAAGGTAGCAGGTAGAAAGAACGATGGACATTCCCGAGTCCCAACTACAAATTAAGCGAAAGTAGAATTCACTCAATAAATTTTTGATTCTCTTCTCTTTCTATTCTCCTCTATTGTAGCAGATTTTCCTTACATTTCCTACTCTCCTCTAGTTAATTTAGCTGCCTTCCTCCTCAAGCTCATCATAACAAACTACTGTGCATTACCAAAGCATTACCGAAAGTGCCCATTTCCCCCTAGGCTAGTCTATTACAACAATTCCTCAAAAATGACAACCCTCCACAGCCACGACATACTAATTCTGTTTTCCTTCTTTGTCTATCTCCTTTATTCTTTAATGATCCTCCACAACAAGAAATTCAATTTAGTTACAAATTTCAGACGGAATAACCTTATATATTCAACCATCGCCCAAGCATGCACCATTTTGTTGGGCGTACTTGATTTAGCATAATGCACATGTGGGCAACACTTAGTGCTCTGAATTATGATCAACCAACTTTTCTAGTAAAAGGAACATTTTTACACAACCAACTCCTACCAAAAGTTGAATTTTCTTCACTTTTTCATACATATGAGACTTAGGTCGAGCCACCTATCTTAGGTGCAAGCCCAGCCCAACTATCATCCCCTCCAAACTCACCATGCTCGTCATGAACTTCAAACCTATGACCATTGTGGACGGTTGTCTCTTGCTCAACTACTATCAAAATTTAGTTGTCACTGACGTGTTGAGATACATGATGTATTAACTGTTTGTAAACGAATTGGAATACGGAACATAGCCATTGGGGACAAAGTTGAATACAAGACAACTATAGTATAATAGGGAAGTGGCACAAGATAGCAGGTAGAAAGAAGGCCCTTACTGCTCATCTTTGTAAACTCGGTAATATTTCTCCGCATGCTGCCGTTGTCCAATTAGTTGAGCAAATCGCTCATCATGAGTAATCACAATCAGCTGAAAATTTTCCTGGCCTTTTCTGTCCTCCATAATTCTTGAAAAGGATGAGCCAAAAGTAACATATTTAGAACTTACTGAACCAGTAATAGAAAGACATAACGCTGGCACATATTATATTTGTATACCTGAGAAGAGCAGCAGCCAAACTCTCAGAATTTGGGCCATCCAAGTTTGTTGTTGGCTCATCAAGTGCTAAAATTCCACAATTCAGGCAGAAAGTTTCTGCTAGGGCCAACCTTATAATAAGTGAAGCAAGAACCTATATACGCAGATTCATGGAAGTACAATGTCGTGTATAAGGACAAAGATAATATAAAACAAAGTACAGGCAATATCTATGGGGAAGGGACATGCAATATTTATTTGATAGTCTCACCTTCTGGCCAGCACTGCACCTTCCTCGCATTTCCAGTTCTGCATCACCCGTCTGCATTAGCACCTAAACATATATTGTAGCAATGTCAAGATAGATACCCTGAAGTTAGAGGTCCTCATTGAAGCATCAGATCATGACAAGAATATGCTATTACCTTATAACTGTAAGATCTAGCTCCAACACCTTCAGAATCAGAATGTATGTATATGTAATCAATGTCTTGACCTCTGTATGTTTGCTGCCAGAGTTCCCGAATAATTTTATTTATTTCTTCCATTTTCATAGTGTGGAAACGCATGAGTGCCCTGAAAGAAGGTAAACTCTGTCTGAGCTAAAATCAACACTAGCAACTAGTATAAAAAGCTGATAGAAAGCACCAAAAACATAAGCATGAGATGCACTAACAAACTCTCAGGCATCTAATACACAAAAGCGAAAAATATTTGGATCTGCTACAAGTTAATAGTTAACCCTAAAAAATAGAATTCACGCTAAAAATTGGGGTCTGTAAGTTGGTATCCTTGTTAAAAAAGCAGCAAATTTTGAGAAGAAAACAATGTAGGCTGTACATCTGATAACATCACGAGCAAAAGAAACATGACAATGAAATGTGGCAACAATCTCTACATAGAACAAGCCAATACATTAGATGTTGCAATTTGTAAGTACAAATAATTTTAGGAAAGGAACCAAAAGCAAAGTGCTTACTTGTCAAGAGCATTATAATATCGATCAAGATCTTTATTTGCCATTTCTGTAGTCTGTCAGACAGAGACACCACTCAATAATGTAACTCAAGTAGCTTAAAGAAAAAAATGCAAAAGCTATGTGAAAGGTACCTTGAGCTGGATTAGTTGGTCGAAGTGTCGTTTGTCTATCTCCTTGTATAGTGGCTGTTTGAGATCAATCTTATTTTTTGATATATTACTCTCATACACTGACATTGTTCCATGAATTTTGTTCAACTGTGGAAGCAACAGAAGTTACATTTTATTAATCATCCCTACGTCTTTTTTGGCTATTCAGCACCAACTAGGAAAATTATTTCATGTAATGTCACAATTTTTTAGGAGACAAACATAAAGTAAGCAATTCCAAGAAAGATATGAAAGACAGCTCCATAAGCAGACAAAGGAAGTGCTAAACAAATGTAGACACATGCGGAAGAATAAAAGGATATACTTCCTCCACTTTTCTTTAGATGCAACACTTTGAGTGGAAATTTTAACTAAGATGTACAAAAGGGTTATGCATGATGTTGATTAAGCTCAAAATATATTTTCGAGATATCAACTTTTAATGAATAATTAAACATATCAATAGTCAAAGTTATGCATCAACAAGTGTGTGAGTCAAAGAGTTGCAACTCACAAGAAAACGGAGGTAGTATATTGTAATATTAAAGGCTAAAACAGTACTACATAAGCAGGAGTGGCAGGCAATGCAACTTTATTTTCCATGCAGCATAGTAGAGAAGTTGAAGGGCCCCTAAGGCTAGATTGTCATAATACATCTCTACGTAAAACTCAACATAGAAAGCTTGGGTCACATCAGCATAGAAAGCTTGGGTAAAAGGCCAACAAACTACGAGTACTGCAAAAGCATCACAGAATATCTAATTAATCGAAAAGATTGTAGCCTTCATTCTAATTAAATCTTTTGAGAAAACCATATATGACTAGAAGCTGATAGTAAGATAACATTCAAGACTTCAAGTAATCAAGTCCAGATAAATCCATTACTCTTGTTAAGCAAAACCAAAATCACGCCACTACTATAAGTAACCACATAGCATCTGACTATACTAAAACAGCTGGAAATAAGCCAATGTTATTACAAAGAGTCAAAAGAGAGAATGAACAATGACTACAGTAAAACTGATATCAAGATTAAGAGTACCTCTGACAGAAGCCTCTCTCTTTCTTGATTTAATTTTAATAGCTCAGACTCAATTGTTTTCTCACTACCAATCTGTACTTGTCTCTGCTCCAGCAACTCAAGCTCACGAGTCAGCTCATCTACTCTAGCTTTTGCTTCCCTATATATAATGTTGTCATTGATATTACGTCTCAGTAACTCTTGGTTCTGCTTGGTTTCCTCGGCGATTTTTAATTCATCATATATATTCTTCTTCCTTTGATTACCGTTCTGAAGCTGTGATTCTGACTGTGACTTTCTTACTTGGAGTTCCTTTAAGCGCTCTACTTTTTTTATCTCATCATACCTGTTAGGAGAGTGTTATGGAAAATTCCAACATGCAAAAGAACACAAGAAATGAAAACAAATAACAAAGATGGGATTGAGCCATGTACTCTTTGATCTTGGAGTTGAGTTTGAGGAGGTCTACGACTTCCTGTCGCTTACTTCTTGTTAGTTCAGCATGCTGCTCAAGTTCACGATTAAGTCTTTCTCTAAGAGCATCATAATCACCTGACAGTTTCGTTGTTTCCCTAGTTAAAGGTTTGATAGCCTCTGCAAGTTGCTGCAAATATCAAAAGAATCTAACTTCAACTCATAAAGTTATATTCAAAGATAAATCAAATTACTCCACCTGTATGTCTTTTTAATCTACAATAAATCAAACAAAAATAATATCAATTATGGTAGATCTAACAAAATTGAAACCGATTACAAAATTGTTAAATCTAAATCCAACTTTTACTACGTTCAACGAAAGTGGACTAAGAGTAATGTTGTCAACATATTCATATGAGGTGTCCCAAATAAATTAGGCAAATTGAACATACACAATCACAGCTGATGCCAATTGGACAAAAATAGAACAAATAGTATTAAATTTTTAAGATAAACAGACAACATTGTTGTTTATGATGAATAGCAATGATAATAGATAAAGATTAAGAACAAGAAACCGAGTCGCCACTATCATCAAATCAATATAGTTTTGATCTACTAGTGAGTAGTGAGATTAAATACATTGGACATATGCATAAAAGCAAATGATTAAGAAAATAGAAAAGAATAGGTGAAGGATTTGTAGGAAATATTAGTCTTTACTTTCACATTTTATTTTGGAATGTTGAAATCTCAAATAGCAAAATAGTTCAGTAGGAAGACAACTTTGTTGTATTCTGAAAGAACAAATCGCAAAATCATCCTAATTACCTATCTAATCCAACAACTCCTCTGAAACACTGCTTTTTCTATTTTTTATTGACATTCACTTGAATCCTACAACCTTGTCTTCTCATTTTGACAGTGATGTTTCTTCTGCATATGATTGTTTAAGGTTTCAAATAGGCTTTAAATCAACCATAGTTAAAAGCATTAATAAATCTATCTTTATTGTTTCATTTGAAGAGCGTAAAAAAAATGCTTGCGGTGTTATCATAGGTCCACCCTTGTTGGATCTTTTCAAAATTAAGATTATTCACACATATTACTGAATTACATTTCATTCTCTAATATTTGACAACCACTTGAATTGCTGGCGGGTGAGGTATGGGAGCTAATCATGAAAGAGGAACCAGTAAAAACTTCAATTAATTTATTTCTGCAGGTATTCCACAGCATAAGAGAAAAACATTGATAGACCACAAAGGTAGAGTATGGCCCTGCGCTTAACTTAAGACCCTCTTTCTGTATAACCAAGAGATTATCAGAAAGTCATTTCAACAATTAACAAAATACAGGCTATAAGTGTAAAGCCCTCATAGGCATGATATTCATCCAAGAGCGTCCTCTTGGCTAATGCAGTTTTTTGAGATGTCCTGGAACCAACACAGAGATATGGCTTCCTCATAATTGATACTTCCAAATGCGTAGAAAGCTAAAAAAGTATAAGACCCTCAACTACGGAATGGATGTTGATTCTCTAATCAAAGTAGGCCCGTAACCGACTCAAAAAAATAAGTAACCACTTCTACAGAAATAGTAATATATTTTTCATGCCTTCCCCGCAACAGCCTGCTAAGCAGCGTCCCCCCAAAAAAAAAAAAAAAAGAACTAATGGTAAATCACAATTTCAGGAGTAGCAGAATTTTGGGATGGAGCAGTAGGTATTGTAGATAAATTGATGCACATTATCCATGCATATGATCAAGATAGTACAGTAATGATAAGTTTTACTAGAACCATGGGTTACCTTCTCCTCAAGCTCAAATAAACTTCTCTCCTCCATCAAACGTTCAAGCTCATCCTCCACCTTCTTAAGATTTTCTAGTACAGGAACAGCTTTCAGTTTCTCCTCTCTACTTGCATACATCCGTAAGTTAGCAGTAGCTATATCTTCCAGGATGTTCTTTTGTTCCTCTCTTAACTTCTCTATATCATCTTGAATATTATCCCTGGACAGCACACAGTAAAAAGCCCTAACCATGAGACAAATTGCAGTAAAATGCCATATTAAACAAGTAAAGCTGTCCAAGTTCTCAGTCTCTTGCAGTGCGAGACTGCGAGTGCACATTGCACTTTCATAATCATTTACTGGACATTTGTCCAATTTAATAAAGTAAATTAAAGAAGAGAAAGCAAATGGGAAAAGGACACTTGTCAACAGTGAATGTGAATGTTTTTCTTGCACTCTTAAGTGAGGGCAAAGGTATATTGATATATGATAAAGGTAATAAACATGTATATTCTGCAAGCAATGAGCTAGCATGAAGTACACATCTTCAAACATCAGTATCAAGCCCGAAGTCAAATTCATCTTATTATCTCCTTATGCTCCTAGTCCAAGGGTTTCTATCTCAGAAGAGAAGAGATACATATCATGCTCCATAATGAAACAGAAGTTAAAGAGGATTCCTATGATATAATATATATTCTACAAATCTGAGTCCGCAATTACTCCTAGAATAGAATTTCTTATCTCCAAATAGAAGAAATACATAGCATGCTCTACCATATAAAAAAAAACATACAAATCAGAAAGATACATACTTAGTGTTTTGTAATTCATCAAGCTCTGACTTAATTTCCTCAATTGATCTAACAATTGCCCCTCTATAATCAAGCTTGCCCTCCAAATCATCCAGTTGTTTTTGCAAGGATTGTATCTCCAGGAAATGCCTGTTTGCTGTTTCCGCATGCGGCATCAAGGACTCAATTGAATCCTTGTCAGCCTGTACTTGGGCAACTACACCTAAAATCTTCATTAAGAAAAAATGTTAGATTAAACAGAAAAGTGTATCATTTTAGATAAAACATCGTTTACTCAATCTCTTTACAACACAATCTTAAATTCCAAGTGGGAGACATAGAGAAAGCTACATCAGCTCAAGCACTAAGTCTGAAAAAAGAAAGGCAAAGATAGACCTTTAGAACTTATCACCCAAATTACACAAAACATGATGCTAACAATCTATCTAGGAGATATCAAAGATTATTAAGAGGCAAATGAAAGAATGTCCACAAGATGTAAAAGCCAATATAATAATCCACATCTCAACTCAGATATCAACACCACGCGGGCAACTTGAAACAGAATATTTCACGTGAGATAAGATCGAGCTAGTTAAGTTCCTTTTGCACACAAGCAAAGTGGATAAATCTAGAAGACAAGACTAGCATAATTGCTGGAAGATGGACAAAACAAGCACAAAAATTACATCATCAAGTGCCTGTGTCTTCTGATCCAATTCTTTATTTAATTCAGCTGATTTTGCCTCTGCTTGAGGTATTGTCTCTTTACTAATTTTAATATACTCTTCATACACCACACGGAGGTTGTCCAACTGCTTGAAAATGGAATCAATATTTGCAGATTCTGTGCCCACTGCTTTCATACGCTGTGCAGAATCAGAAACTACGGCTCTTTGCTGTACATAAACGGAAAGGAGGACATCTTGTCAAAATAAAGAAAGACACTGCAGAGATAACTACCTTCAAGATCAAGCAACAAAATAATAATAATAAGAAAAAACGAGGATTCAGTAAAGTAGGTGTCCGACCATATCAATACCGCAAATATTACCCAAGTCCCTCATAAGGCTCCTTGCCTACACTGAGGCAAGGAGTCAAATGTATGCAATCTTACCCAAGTGATTGAAGAGAGTAACTGCCAATAACCCTTGGCCACAAATGCATAGACTAAAAGCTAATCCAGAATTCGGGTACAACACTGCCTACCTTCTGGACAAACTCATCCTCCTCTTCAGCAGAAAAAGGGCGTTCACAGACAGGGCAAATATGTTCGCCTCGAGCAATCTGTAGAAAAGGTTCAAACATTTGGCGCATACCATCTGCCACGCTACATTTACTGCACCGAGTTAACCAGAACATTAGTACACAAATGAAAGGTCAGGCATGCTTTTAGAGAGCATCATAGTACCAACCTTTTCAGGTCATCTCTTTTCTCTTTGGCCCTATTCAAGGCTTGAAGATAGGAATCAACTCCAAAATACTGCTGATCCAGTGATTGAAGTGTTGACTCAATGACCCTCTTCCTAGCTGTAAATTAAACAAGAAGAAACATAATAGATAGGATGAACAGTCACAGACTCAAAATGGTGCAGTTGACTGTAAAAGCTTCACATGATTGATCAGAAATTGAAGGTATATCTTCCTCTTCACGGCTCTAATTTGTTTGTACATCATATATACAAACATCTTCCAGAAAGAGAAGGTTTCAACATGAGAGATGGAAAGCTAAAGTTCAACCATGGATCAAAACCTTTGATGACACGACTGAGCATGACATACAAGTACAGCTCAAAAGATTTCCAATTATTAAAATCATCCTTAATCTTTGCGCAAAACTGCTGTTTCACATACATGGTGATGAAGGGAGTTAAAGCTTAAGCCTCTACAATATTATCTTCCCATTAAATTTCAAACTTAAACTTACAGTCTATATCTATTAGAATTCAAAATCAAACTCACAGTCCATATCTTTTCGCAGTTTGATTGAATTATCATTGACTTCCTGGATCTTCAAATGTAACTTGTCAACTTCCTTTTCAGCTTCACGGGACTTGAGGCTAAGGTCTTTAAGCTCGTTGCTTGTAAAGCTGCACATGGAATCGTGAAATTCAAAGGTCAAGCTATAGCCTAGGGGTTAGAAGAGAATCTTCATTGGGATGAAAAACATAGAAGTACTCTTCAACCTCTGGTTTGGTTTAGCCTTTCCAGACAAGCTATCCACATAAGGCTCAAGAGCATAACTTTTTAGCACCCTATATTTTAGAATAAATCTGGATATAATAAAAAAAAAAAAAAAAGGGTAAAAACAATGGATGAGCTCAGGTGACTATGCAAGTGTTTACGATAACAGCTATCAGAAGAATCACCAAACCCCAAACCACATACTGAATTGGAGCAACCACACAAGAATTAGCATCTAGGAAAGGACGACAAATCAGTAAGCTTCGACACTCTATCACCCTGCCATCTACCACCTGAGAAAATATCTTAGCCTACACCAACAGCTTCCTAAAATCACTGTGTTACAGTCTTACCTTTGAGCTAAAACCTTTATCTTCTAAAGCTGGCTTCATTTCTCCCTCAAAACACCTTCTTTAAGTCCTGGAGCTCCACACTCTCAACTCTTAACTCTTAATCTTGAGCCCCATCATAAATTTCCTGATTGACAAAGGCAATCATTCTCAAAAGAATAGCATTTCTTTCCCTGACTTCCTCAGAAACTTATTCCACTCCTAGGAGGTTTTCCTCTAGAAAACATTGACATCTTCATTAAGCCAAACCCCTTCTAGCCTTGGACATCAAACTCGCCCCACCAGTCTACCCTCTTCATGAAATATGGGATAAGAAAAACACTCATTCTCAAACTACAACAAAAACATGTTCTATCCATTGATATTGATATTCAAAAATTGATCAACAAAATCCACAATTTGATACTTCGGTTGTTATTCAAGTTCCTTATATTACTTGGACTACCTTTTGAGATGTTTTTCCTAAATCATTTTTTAGCTTATGAATAGGACGCAAATGTTATATTTTCTCTCATGAACTGAGTGAAGATGGTAGGAGCTTATTCAACAATTCATTCACACAGCCAGCCACCTTCTAATCTAGTTCTCATGAACTTAGTTGCAGGTTACTCAATTGGGGTGCTTCCTAAAATTTAGCGTCTCCTACAATGGTCCACAAATTGAAGTTGCCTACCTCAAATAGTCATCAGCCAGTGAAACTTCTTGTTTATTGCTCTCTCCGTATGAGTGAGTTAAATGCTTCCTATGTGTCTAGCATTGACTTGTCTGCCTTATGTCATAGACCAAGTTTATAATATTCTCTAAACCAAGTGTTAGATGGGCACTCATGATTAATTTTTCATTCTTGTGAGCACAGATATTGCTGAGCCTTAATTTATTTCACGAATGGGGTTAGATCTAGTTCTCCTCCTCCAATGTATAGTGGTAGATCGTCTTTCTTTGCATTGTTCTGAGGACAGAGCTTAACTTTCAAGATATGGAGGATGATATATTCATATCCCTCCTTATAATAAAAACTTTGTATCTAAGGCCCTTCAGTAGCACATCGTGAGCAAAAGTATCTATTACTTTCCAGTATCATTTCCTTTAGTGGTTACAAAGAGGAGACTTATTACCATTTCCGTAACTGTCATGAACATTTTTGGTTTGCAGGGGGGTAATTTTGGTGTCCTGACAGGGAATGCTTTGGATATGTTGGGAATGGTACAGGTCCTTTGTGAATTTATTGGGGCTGTTAGAGACTTGGAGTTTCTCTAATAAGAGTAAGCATTCATATCAGAAATGATAGTCAAATTCCATATACTATAAAGATTATGTTGTAGAAAATTCTTCATTTTCCAAGTCAATCTTTTAGCTAATAAATACAACCCTAATTATATGATTTACCTCATTTAGGGGTTAGGAACCAATAATATCCTATTTCACTTAGATCGGTGCATAGCAAAATCAAGAAAAATGAAAAAAAAGCAAAAGATCAAACTAATACTTCAAAAGCTTGAGAACAACCTTAACAATTGAACAATTTCATTCTTCAAGTCTTTCGGATGTGGGAATCTCCCTTTTAGCACTCCTCTAATCTTATCCTTGTGCTCATCCATTCTAGATATAGCACATAATATGTTCAGTTCAAAGGAATATTAGACAGCACAGAAGTTTAAAAATACAAATGACTACAGTAAATGTACACAAGTTGAAAGACTTGAAACAGTAGAAACACGTAGACTGACATTTTATTTAACTTTTTCTTTTGATTTTCCAACTCTGTTTTCTTCAATGCCAATTCAATTCTAAAATCAGAATCACTACATAAGATATCTCTTTCTCGATTCAAAGATTTGATCTTGTTGTCTATGCTAACCGATTCAAATTGCTTTTGGCTTATAATTAATTCGAAATCTTTTTCAGCAAGTTGCTTTTTCTTCCTCTCCAACTCGAGACACTGCAGCAAACAAATTACCAGACATAATAGTTAAAAGAGTAGCAGACAAGCAGGGGAAAACATAATAGAAGGAAGCCACTAAGCTCATACGATACCGCATTCCTTTCTTTTTCATCTAAGCGAGAAATATCAACATTAGATATCTGAGCTTCATATGACTCGCGATCTTTCTCTTTCTCTTGAATTTGTTTGGAAATTCTATTCTGTAAACAAGAGTCCAGAACGACATAAAATGTAAGCATTTGTGGACAGGAATGAAGCAGATCTTACAATTATTTATAAAAAGTAGCAACCTTTGTGTCCACTTTCGCTCGTATTTTAGCTTCAAGATCCTTTAGATGGTTATCAGCATTCTTATAGGAGTCCCATGCAGCCTTAATTTCAGTTTCATTTGAATTCTGCAAAAACATTTTCAGATTAATATTTTGTAGGCTCTGAAAGACATTGTTGGAATGGCGAGTAGGTTTATAGTAAGTAACAAAAGCGCAAACATAATACAGATGATGCTGCTTCACCTGCATTCATGATAACAGGGGATTAAAGAGGAATAAAAGTTGAGGTTCTGTAAAATACTAAAGTATCAGGGAAATACAAATCACCCTCAGTGTTACCTTATTTGCTATCTAATTTGCCTTCCGTATTCGCAATTAGCCAAAAATAAACCAAAACCAACCATATTCACTTGTCTCAGTTCGCAATTCGCAGGGGAATTAGTGAATTAGGTAACACTGATCCCCCTTCCCTCGAGTAATTCTTCCTCCTCAACTCTCTCCTCTATTTCCACCACTTGAAAATGTCATTTCTATTTTGTTATTCCCACTTTGCTTTTCAGTCTCTAACAACAGAACTGTGACCATAATATCCTCTTACTATATGTTCGTATATATTATGAAAAAATACTTCCATGTAAGTACTTCCGTAACAAATTGGTCAATAATTATTTTATAATTTAAACAATTCTAGTTTAAAAAATGTAAAAGGTCAAAGTTTGACCTTGAAAGTCCAAGTGGGAACAACAAAAAGGAACGGAGGGGTTATATAGCTTTAAATCTAATCGAAAGACATATCCCATGTATGCTTTTGCACATCACAAGTATCAGAAAGCTCAAAGTTTGTCTGCAAAATGATAAAAAAAAAGGTATATTTGACCTTTTTCTCCTGTAAATCCTTCTCCAAGTCCAGAATTTTCTTATTTAAACGACTAGTACACCTCATAGCTGTTTCATCACTAAAAGGACCATTATCCAGGGAACCTAGATTATGCGTAGAAAAGAGCTCTTGGATCATGGAGTCTCTGTCCCTCTTCAATGAAGCATGAACCTGAGACAAAAGAACAGAAATATCCAGAATAGTAAATAACATAGTGAAGAAGCAGCATACAACACATTCAAATTTGCAAAGGGAAATTTCACAAGAATACCTGTGTTTGACAAAATGTATAAGTATCCAATGTGAATAGTCTAACCCTGAAGGTTTCATTAACTGTCCATTTTTTTTTTATTATTATGAAATCTTTTCAGCAGACTGTAATAGATTGGTTTAGGGGGAGGGGTAATATGGGTAGTACAATATAATTAGGTTAGCTTGGGGAGTAAGTAAATAGCTCTATATAGAAGGAATTAGTGTTAAGGAGGGGATATGAAGAATATATTGGAGAGTTCATTTTAGTGGTTAGCTTTGGGAGTGTGTCAACTGTCAAGTCACCCAAAAACTTGATAATTATCCTTATATTTTCTGTAATTTGCATTTCCATCAATCAAATATCATCATCTTCTTCCTTTATTTTTCTGCCAACATACTCAGTTCATTACACAGACATCATGACCATCGAGATACTACATGTCTCAACTCTCAACTGGTGTTGGAGCAACAAAGCAGTCCCCTTTATTTAAAAAAAAAATTATCCTCTGAGTGATCTCCCCTCTCAATTTCTTTTCCTACTCATGTTTTCTAGGAATCATAACATTGAATAACATCCACCATCAGTCAATGTAAAGAATATAACAAATCGACATTGAAACAAGAGTATAAGAGTCCAGATTCTTTCTTTTAGGGGGAGGGGATGGATTGGACTTCTCGTGCACACTATCTGAAGCCAAAAACCACTGGAGATATTCTCCCCCTCCCCCCCCCCCCAAAAAAAAAAAAAATGAGACTTGATGTAATAAACTGGTTATCTGCCACACTAGAATAAAAGAAGATGAAGATGATTTTTGATTGATAGAATGGAAATTACAGAAAATAAAGGATAGATTGCCAAGTTCTCGAGTGACTTGACACACTCCCAAGTTAACCACTAAATTGAACTCTCAAATATAATCTCCATACCTTTTCCTATCACTAATTTCCTATATTTATAGAGCTAACTCACTTACTTGCTCCCCAAGCCAACCTAATTATATTGTACTACCCATAATACCCCTCCCCCTAAACCAATCTATTAGACTTGATGTCTTGATCCCACAACGGCACAAACTCAGTAATAGGAAGTGGGTAGCTTTCGCAACCTGGCCCCCACTAAGCCTCGACATAAATAAAAAGGATCAGATGGGTATAATGTAAATGCAAGTTTGCTAAAGATTCAAAAAGAATATATATTAACAAAAGAAATGTATAAAGGTTAAAGAATTTAGAAGATAATAAGAAGTTGGAAAGCTTTGTCATGCCAGTGCCATTATCAAAATAATGAAGCAAAGCTCGTGATAGAAAAAGATGAGTTTTACAAAACCCTGAGGTCAATCATGTTCGCAAATACTGTGGACCACGGATCATTGCTTATTTGTTAGAAAAACAAAATTAACTTGTAAAATTTCCCATTCTTAAAAGTGGAGACTTACATCTGCTTCACTCTGAAGCTTGCTGATCTCTATGATATTCTGATTTATTCTATTGCCAAGAATTTTGCTTGTTTCTTCTAGGTCAGCTCCTTCTCTTTCCAGCCTGCTAATTAGCAAGTCCTGCTGAGAAATCTTCTCATCAAACTTTTCCTTCCACTCCTTCAATTCTTCATCAGTCTCTGAAAATACAACAATATGAAATAAAACAACCTGAACACTGATCGTTAATCTTGATATGGGACTATGGGAGGCATTTGATAAAGCAACTAGCACAACCATGAAATAATGGGACCCAAAAAAAACATAAGAATGAAAGCATAAGCAATCACAATCATGCTTTCCTATAGTGAGTGACAGACCTTCAATATCTTCATCGAGTGCTTGATACCTTTGTTCCTGCTCTCTGAATGAAGCACTTCTTGTGGCACGCTTTTCAGTTATCTGGACCTGTAACTTACGCAGATCCTTTAGCTTGGTTTCAGTAATATCTTTCTTAGAAATAATCTCTTCAATTTCTTTATTCAAATTTTGCTTTTGCACTTCCAAGGATTTTGTTTTTTCCTGGTCTTGAGCAATGCTTTCTCGGAGCTGTCGAAGAATGATCAAAACCACACCATCAGAATACTTGAGGGAATCAACCATAAATGCTTCCAGGTTTAAAAAAACCCATATCACAAAAACTGAAGTAGAGAAATTAGATACAAATCGCTAGCTGAAATTGCAGCATAACATCTAATAGTGTGAAAGAATTCGTTTGGGGTGGCTGTGAATCGCGAATTAGTAAGGGCAAACAAATTCACAAGTTCACCTCAAAGGGGGCTCTTCCCTTAAACAAACAGCTTTATGCAGCAGATCCCATAAGCGATCTCCCAATTATGTGACACTGATGTTATGCAAGGAGACTCGAAGGGTGAAATAGAGTATCAAAAAGTCCAGAATTAAACAGGAACTGTTCAACTGCCTCCTTGATAACATGAAAGACGCTAAACACGAAGAAAAAAAAAAGAATTTAGGTTTGCCAAGCTGACACAATCACGAGAGTCTGCTGCTGGTAATGCTCAGGAACCATGAACTCCCTAAAACATAACCTTCCCATGACTGGCGAATGGCGACCACTTGGGCTTACACTGCACCATTCCCCTCATGTCTTTCCTACCAATATTTAGGGCGGGAGAGGAGGCATGGGAAAGGAAAAAAAGACTGTCCCTTCTTTCTCGTGATTGATCTGAACCTCCTCTAATCCCTCCCCCAACTCCTACCTGCAGCTACCAGAACCGGCACAATAAATTACTAACCACAGATGACGACCAGCTACTCACATCTAATGCTGGTGAGTTTCAGCATTGCCATTGAGGAGCATGGAGGAGTTAATAGGGAAGTAAAAGTTAACATAGGGACTGACTGTGAATGGCAACTCAAGAGAAGTACAGAAAAAAGGGGTGCTAGTGAAGATAGGTGGTTGAAATGCATGGTAGGATAGAAAGGTATAGGAGATAATGGCTGCAAGTGGTAGTGTTCTGATCCAAATAAAGCCTGGATTCATGCAACGCGCCACAAGCACTCGTAACTGTCTCGAAAAGTTCCGTTAATCCGAAAAATGTCTTGATCAACAGCAAATAAGTTATACGAAAATAGACTTTCTCCCTTGTTGTGGATCCTCAGGGGGTGTAGTGCAGAGATTGATACTATCCTGAACTCTATTTCATAAACAAGTTCCAGAAAGAGTTGCTACAAGGATTGAAAAGATTAGGCTGAAGATTGATATAACCCCTAGAATCACATTTTTTATAAAGGAGGACGGATTCTTACGTCTCAGGGTCTACACTCTAGAGAAGAACCTAAATCATTTTAGGGAAATTTTCATTGGTAGCCATGTACTTTTAAAAATTCTCATTGGTAGCCATGAGTTTTTTAAATTATTAAAAATGGCCCTAAACTATTGCGTATGGTGCACATGTAAACTTATGAATCATTATTCTGTTAACTTTCCGTTAAATAATGCCTCAATTTTTGTGCTCGGAAATTGTCATTATTTGTGCCGAAAAATCACTCGGTTAGGGTTTTGGGGGGTCATTTTGGCTCTTAAGGGACAATTTTGAAGTCGAAAATGGCAAAAAAGAACAAAAAATGCCTCGATTTACGTGTCTCGGCTTGCGTGCTAATAAAATCCGCTCAAGCAAGGTTTCAGGGGTTAGTTTGACCCTTATGGGTGCCAAAACTGGCAAAAAAGAACTGAAAATGCCTCAACTTACGTGTCTCAGTTTGTGTGCCTAGAAAATTGTTCGATTGAGGTCTAAACTGGAAAAAAGAACCGAAAACGCCTCGTTTTGCATGCCGGACATTAAGTTTAACTGAAAGTTAACTTTTAGTTCATAAGGTTACGTTTGCAAAATAAACAATAGTTAATGGCCATTTTTTATAATTTAATAAACTCATGGCTACCAATGAGAATTTTCAAAAGTACATGCTACCAATGAGAATTTCCCATTATTTTATAACTCACACACTAAAACAAAACTGAAATCTTCCTGTGCATCTGAAAGATAAATTCAGGAGAGTCCAATGAGCATGTGACACCAGAAAACTAATATCACAACCTCTCCCACATGAAAATAAATACTCAACAACCATTACAAACCAAACAAAAGGCTTGATTTTTCGCAACAGCCAAGCACACACAAACTACAGCAAATATAATAAATTGCCACAACCCCTTCAGCCCCTCATTTCTCCTAAATTCCACATAAGAAGATTCTTAAATGCTCCCAGACTAAAACAGGACATACAGCAAAACCCTGAGCCCTACCACACTGCAGAGCTGGTTTCATATAAGAGCCACCTCGCAATGCAGAAACAAGAGACAGAATGACTTCTCAGTTCTCACTAGGTAAGTACAGAGCACACAGCTTCGGAGATAAAGCCTTGTCAGGTCTCCATAAATAGAGCCTTGTCGGGTCTCCATAACTTCAAGCCTATCACATGTTTTGAGTTTCTCCAAAGAAGCTGCTCAAACAAAGCTTTGACACACACATTTCAGGACCTTAGTCTTCCAAATGAGAGTGGAGATAGGACAAGGCTGTGCGTCTGGATCTCATTGAAGGTGATTATAAAGAGTTACAAGAAAACACTCCACTAGAGAAGAGATATTGCTACGGAAATTGCTCAAGGACATTAAACAGGTTATCAAGCTCATCCTCCTATAGATCAAAGCCATCCCTTCTAAAGTGAAAGTTCCAAGACACAGTACCAGCAATTTTCATCATAAGAGTAGATATAAGACTAGTGGACAAGCAATAAAACAAAGGGAAAAGGATGAAGAATGGTCTTGGGTCCTCTCCTCACAAACTTCTCAAGAGGCAAATGACCCCCAAACGCCAACCAACCTTTCAACTACCAATGAAGAAAAGAGAGGAAACCCGAGAAACGAACTTGCAGGAGATTGTGTAGAAAATACCAACTCTGCTAGTGCATCCCAGCCATACTTCTAGAGGTTTTACCTGATTTCAATAAGACACTATGTGTCATAGTGTTAGGATCCACCCTTCCTTTTCTTGTAATATATTTTCCTTGTGCTTATTATGCTTAGCTTTATGCTTTCTAAGGATACTTTCAAGTTCCTCTAGGCCGCGTAACTTGGTGCAAGTTTAGATGCAAACTATGTTTTTCAGCTGTTTCAGTGTTCACAGAAGAAAGCAGCTATCTGTGGTAGGGTATTGATTGATGGAACAAAAAATTTTACACTGTGCTTAAATATTTGAATTGTTGTTTGACTAACCTGAAACTTGGTATTTTACTCTTGTTAATACTTCCCAACCATCAAAATGCCACTTTCATTGTCTGCTGCTGCGCACATTCCAGTCCTGTTGACTAGAGTTGCACCTTCTCTGCCAAAAGACAAGAGTGCACCACAAATATGAGTGTCAAAGCACTCGAACCATGACACATAAGGTAGGGCATCAGATTCTAGTATTCTACCGGCAAGCTCTAAAGCCATTTACCTACCAAACATATAATTTTGGACACCAGTTCCCATAAACCACACCTCCTTCTTCTTCGGGCTTGTGGATGATGTCCCTAACTTCCAAATAGCTAAAATACATTTCTTACCACCTAACTTCAGAGTTAAGCCAAATCCCAGAATGCAGACTTCCTATAGTCAGTCCTCGAGAACCCTAAAGTAGGTCAAAGGAAGACTCAACACAGAACCAAAGAACAAAAGCCAAAAAGGGGGAACTACTCTATATCAATCCCAGTAACACTAAACTAGTGAACTTTTACTAATCAATTTAATCCTCAAAACTAACTCAACATTTCGAACAAAACTTCAACGGTTAAAAAAAAAAAAAAAAAAAAATGTCGTCCACAAACTCCAGGTAGGAGATCACCACTTCTCTACCCACATAAGACCAATTACCTAACTTATGAAATCACCCTTAGAAACTACCCAGCCTAAGACATCCACCACCAAAGCAAACAAAGAGGGAAACAAAACATCCCCTAGCCTCAAAATGTCAAACATTAAAGGCTCAAAAACACCTCCAAGGGTGAGCGGGTGACTATTTATCACCAGGAAGTGCAAAACAGAAAGGCAACCTTGACAGCTCGTATCATAGGCGACACTTAATGATGGTAAGGGTAATGACTCATATGTAATTTGCAGGGAAATGCCCAATTAAACACCATGATAATAGAATCTCATCCGAAACATGTGACTTTCTTCACAAAGTTCCAATCCCATTATATTAAAACCACCTTCCCAAGTGGTAATGGATGGTAATAAAACTTTAAGAAGAAAATAGATGTTTTGGGATGAAGTAACATTACCAAGGATGTTGACATAGGAAGTTCCTTACAATTTAACACCAAAATTGAATTAGCATTACCACTGTTTATGGTCGCTTTCCAAACAGGCCTTTGAGTCCACTTCTTTCACCTGGACCCAAACCTTTTCCTCTTTGTAAACTTGTTCGGAAAGCATCATCCCATCTTTAGCTTTCACGAAAACTAACTCTTATAAACTAAAATAAAAAAAAAACCCTTTCATCAATAACCTTCAACTCAAGCTCTAACATCTGCCTTTTACCTACAAACACACTCAAAAATAAGGTTCCTTAAGCTATTAATAAGATCTTAACAATCAAACTAATAGGCCAAAAATAGGCCGAAAAGCCTTAGCATAAAGATCCTTCTTCAGAACTAGGGTGAGAAAGAAAAATTCACTTCCTCTATTCTAAAGAATGCAACATTGGTTCTTTACAGTCTCCACCATATATCATTGAAACATTGACCACGTATGTCTTAAATTGCATGTTTGTACAAATTCTGAAAACTTAGTATTTGGGAAGAACACCTCGAAACAAATCAAAAAGTATCACGCATAATAATATTTTATTCTTACATATTACTGAGATTTTACAGTCAAATGCATGAAAATGGACCATCAATTTCATGTTGCACTCTTTCAAGAACTCAATGTTGCATTCTTTCAAGAACCAAAGAAGTATTATCAAGATAATTGCTCCATAGCAAGTCCGCACACATTCAACAAGCTAAACAGAAGATTTTGTAGGTGACTAGAGAAAAAGTAGAGAGGAAAAAGTTACCATGTAGGGATAAAGCAAATAAACCGAAACATACCAAAATGGAAGTGGGCTACACACCGGGAGTAGTCAATACGCTTGTGGAAATCTCTTCAAACAACTAAGAAAGATCTTCCTTTACATCCATGCAAGCCTCAAAAAAGCTAGAGCTAAGTTAAGCATTTAGGACCTTGGACAATCAACTATGTATGAAACCATTAACTTGATCCCATTAGCCTCATACGGCCTCTCAATCAAGCACAATACAGTATACACAAAAGGATTCAGCTTGAATAAACCGTCAGCATGAAACAAAGGGCTCTTAACAAGAGCACTTTGATCTCTAAGTATCAAACCATCCAGGTATTCAAACTCCTCAATTGAACTTCTCTTAGCTTTGAAAGGCAAGAGATACACTGAAGCACAAAGGGTTCCTAGAGCCTAGGCTTCGCATCCCATTGGCAAGGCGCACCATTATTTCTAATCTTTTATATCCATTTATGCTATCTCATATTGAATCTTCAGTAGATAAGCCGAGATATATGCAAAAGAAAACAAAAGCTAAAAAATGAAATTCCTTAATAAAAAAAGAGCCCTTAGAATATCATATTTCAGGGAGGGAATGGACATGAAAATCAAGGAAGAATACCGCACATGCGGTCGCGTTCGTGTCAATGGTGTGATGTCGCAGAAGCGGCTTGTAATCGTCAATAGAACAAAAACGCGATGTGATTTTTTGCATTAAATTCGAATAAATGGATTTATCCTCAAATTTGCTTTTTCTGGTTTAAGAATTTTTCTTTCCACGTGAAAGGACTAAACCTATCATATATAATTAGTTAAAACATGAATGCCCTTCCTATTATCTTTATGTAAATAGGCACAACTCAAATACATTACCCAACTTAAAGGCCGCCTACACTTTGTTCTCCCTTTTTTGGTGCATGGATGTTGTTTCTCTGTTGCAATGTATGTTTTTCCTTTCTCCTTTTGGCCAAAATAAAGAAGGAATGAATGTAATGAGAAAAGTAACGTTCTAACGCGCCGCCTCACTATGATCTAACATACAAACTACAAAGAGCCGAGGACGTATTTTATCATGGCGTTCTTTAACAGCATTTCAAATGGCAATTCCAAACCTGTTACATAATAGCAGTAACGTAAGGAAAGGAAGACTTTCAATTCCATAAATCAGGGGCAATGGGGTACCCTTCCACTTTCACTAACTGCATACTCTCTCTTCCTCTCATTTCAGCCTCACACTTTCTCATCCTAACTTCTAGAGAGCCAGATTGTACACCAAGTCAGTAGTTAGGTAAGACTAGACAGAATGGGAGAAAAAAAGAATATATATAGAATAAACAGAGACTTTTAAACACCTCATTGCAAAGGCCGGAGAAGAAAGAGTGAAAATATAAGTTCCAGAAACCAGAACGGGAAAAAGAGAGAAGAATCCAAACAATGACCAAAGGGATGAGGAAGAGAGAGGAAAAGCAAATCGTCGGGAGAGAGAGAGAAGGAGAGCTAGAGAACGGAGTCACAGATTGAATAGAGATAACAGATAACTTGCCTGAAAATTTCACCGGCAACACAACTAGCAGATCCTGGTGCCTAACAATTAACATCACCTCATTTCTGTTCACTTGCTTTTATGTATAACCCTAGTATACAAACTTTCACCAGCGACCACTAACATTGAAGTAGAACCTCATTTCACCGATTAGGGCTTTCCACCAGATAAGAGCTTTCGATTTGCTATTTGAATTGAAGATATTTCATTCAATGCATTAAGGGCTTTTGCTCGAAATGTGAATATCAAAGCTTATATAACATTTTTATCTAAAAATTCTTTAGTCTTCTTCTTTGCGTTCAACTTAGATCTCTCACATGCATCTTTACAGAAAGATGGCATGCCCAGCGTCACAGGCAACCCTAGGTAGTTGCGCTAATCTTTTCAGATGCGTTTTCCCAGCACTCGGACTCACGCCTCATCTAAGCATGCCTTGGTAGCGCTATTCAACACCAGGCTTTTTCTTCTCCGATCAAAAACTTCAACTAATTATACCCGCTTCTTAGCCCACCTAAATGGAGTTCTAACTCCAGCACCCTCATCTACAACAAAGAGCAAATTCTAATTAGCGTAAGGCCAAGCTGGAAATTTAAGAAAAGTAACCCCAAACTTCTACTGCACTAAGTCTGCTCTCCTTATTCATCATGAACAAAACTTCTATGAAAAGATAAAGACTAGTTTCTCTAAGCATTTAGGAGTTAGAAACAAATTCGAGATCCACATTACATACTGGTTTTATACATAAAAGCAAGTGAACAAAAATGAAAACCTTATAAGCAGAATCTTTCAATGTTTGCAGATGCTCTAACTTTAGCTTGTATGTCTTGATTTCTTGGGCCTGCTCCTTATGGAGCTTCTTGATAACCTCTAATGCCTTAGTGTACCTGGTCAAAGCATATAGAAAAAACTCATTCCAACTATTATCTCGGGATGTAATGCATATTGAATATCAAGTCAAGGAGCCAATAGATAATAATGGATAATATCTCGCAGAGCTATGTCCTCCATGTTAATAAAAAAAAATTGCATTATTTAGCAATTAATAGAAACCCAACAATGTGATAGGAGTTTTGTAAACTGTCAGTCAATTGTGAGTCTATGAGCCATCCTTTCATGATGTTTCCTTTTTACTATTCAATAATTCTCATCACCTAAACAAGTGCACCATTTCTTGATAGGCTTAAGCTTAGACCTAGACCTAGTACAAAACGTTGACCAGTCAAGATCATAGACACATCAGAAACTGCAAGTCTTCACAAGTGAGACTGCTGTTATGACTACTAAATCGAAACAACTATGGCAATCATTAGTGAGAATGGCAGTGTAAACAACAAAATATAAAGCTCAATCGAGCCTGATGGAGCATAAACGTCTCAACTAATCTTAACGAAGATTAAAAGAAGCAATCTTTATGGTCCATAGCTCACATCGGAACAAAACTCATAATCCACAATATGTTTTTAGCCGTACCGGGTTGCGGAGAAAATGTCATCAAATTTCTTCTTCAGAGTGGAGGAATCTTGCAATGGCCAGTTAGCCTCATCTTGGTGCACAAATATCACATTTTCAAGAATAGCCTTAGAAACACCCATCAATGCGGGAATTTCTCGATCCATATCCGCACATCTATAACTGAGACAAACTTTCTGAGAGACAAAAAAATTCATTAATGGAGGATCCCACCAGTCAAACATATATTTCAACAAAAGATATACTTTCTACAAAATTATAGATTATACACACACTCGCTCAAGCACGGTCCATGTAACAAATAAGAACAGTAATATTTGAAGCTTTCAACATAGAGAACAAAATACGAGCTGCGGAAGATAATTATCACGCCCACCAAAATCTTAAGCAGCACCAATCGGGTAAAGATTGTTCTTGCATTTTGAAGGAATCTCATAAAAATGGTTTGTTGGACACTGAACTGGAACCCACTTCATATAAACGCATCGAAAATGTAAGGCTCCAAAGTCACAGACATTCAGCAGCAAACATAGCCTTATGAAAATTGCCTAGATGTACCTTGCTAACAGCAATACGTAGCCTTATGAAAACAAAAATCAGGGAAAATGTGCTAGGAAATGCATTTGCAAGAGAATTTCAAGCTAGCCAGGTAGGCAGTTGGCTAACAAATATAACACCCCTTTTTATAACCAAATTCAATTACAATCAAGAGCTAAGAGGGTTGGAGACCTAACAATAGTCAGCTCAAGTCCTCTCGTCAACTAAATCATAGATCTCCAAAGAGCTCCCCGCTCCAGATCAAGAAGGGGACAAACTGCTTTGTCCTGATGAACAATCTGCTAGGCAACAAAAAGACAATAAACAATACACTTTCACCCAAATACTGACAAAAACACATGCAAGAGGACCTCTCATACAAGGGATAGCAACTACAACTGCAGAATTTCCAAAAGTTACCAAGAAAATCCCTTGCAATAATCATCCCAATCTAGTAATAATAGCAACATCTAAATTCCATATTCTGTAATTGCAACATAAAACAGATGAAAACACAGAGGAAATAATATTAAAGAGCGTAATTATAGGGCACCACCTCTCCGGTATTAGGATTTATAGTCTGAAGCACACTTTCAATAGCTTTATATTCCATCTTTGATGCCTTTTGTGTTAACTGGAAGGACCTTATACACACAACATCTTTCCCTGCAGCTGTCTTAAAACGAAGCTTAATCTGCGCTTTCGTCTCTGTTTCCCCTGCTACCTACCGTTCAAAACCAACAAAACAAAGACCCTCTGCATATCAACCTCGAATAAAAGAACAAGACATGTTAGCTATGCTTTTATAAAGAGAATGAGAACCTTGGGATCATGAATGAAGCTCTGACCAGACCTAGCATTGGGAGGCAACTCTCCGGTGCATGCAAGCTTCAAGCACTCAATTATGGTCTACACCAGAAAAAGGAAAACAAAATAAAATTGCACACTAAACTAAATAGACTATAGATTAATGCTACATCAAACATTTCCGACAAGCGAAAGGTGTTACACTGGCAAGTATATCAATCAAGTTTCTTTTTTTTTTCAGTCCCCACCATGCCACCATTAGCAAGTCTATACACTTTTTGCTTGACTGTACATATATAGCCCATTTAGTAAATTGTAATCGTAATAAATTCATACAAAATATTGCATAGAAACTAAGTACCATATTAATGTCCATGGTAATGCTCATCCACCCCCAACAAACTTGTGATTTTTCTTTACAGGACTCCATTACCAATTTGGAGGTGGTACTAAGTGGGAATGAAAATTTGTGAAGAAAAACCACATGTTTGGGGATGAGTCTCCATTACCATACCGCCCATCAGACGAGGCGTTAGCCGATTACAATTTGTAACAATATAGATATATACATATAAGTACACAACATCGAGACATTGGAACAAAAATTGATAAAATGGGGAACAAAAATTGATAAAATGGGGAACAAAAAAGTGAATAATATAGCAAAGCAGAAATGGGCAACTCAATTACAGTCAACAGATTACAGTAAATTCATCAACAAATACATCACCTACAAGAATAAAAGAAACCCAATTATTTTAAAATGATAAGATGGGTAACAAAATTCATACTTTCTCAAACAAAGAGAAAGAAAAACTCACATTATAATCTAAAAATACATACAAACATACCCACCAATCCATAACCACCCCCAAACCCAAAATTTATTTAATCAAAATAATTAAAAAAATAAATAAATGAATACTAAACTGAGAAAATGAGCAACCAGAAAAAATAATAAAAGGGAAAAGAGAATAAAAAAGAAGAATACAGTTTTTCCGGCACCATTGGAGCCCACAATTAAGGTTAAGGGTTTAAAGAAAGTGACGACGTTTTTGTTTTCCGGGTCGAAGCTCCGGATTCCTTTGATCAGCATCTTGTCTACTGTGCTCATTTTTACTTTTTTGTGCTGCAAATTTTAAAGGGTTTCTCTGATTAAGAGTATTTGTTTGTACTTGCAGCAAAATTATGCCGGAAATTTGATTACCGGCGAAAATGAGAGAGACGAAGAAAAGGGTTTTGTGGGGGGAGTTGAGTGAGCTGTGTTTTGTGTATTGGGCGCGCAAAGTAGAGGAACTATAAACCGACGAGGGCCTTGAAAAATACGGTAGAAGAGATATTAATGGTCAAAATAGTAAAAAGGATAACGTAAAATTGCCGGTTGCATAAATCATTGAACAAAGGAAGTATATCAAAATTAAAAGTATGGTTCTGTGCTATTCAAAAAAAAAAAAAAGTATGGTTCTGTGATTTCAAGCTTACATACTAAAAGGCTTAACGTGATATCTGGTGTTATCGCTTTAAAGTAAAATATTAATAAATGAAAAATATAAGTACCTGCGTATAGCTCGAGACTAAAAACTAGTAAATAGTAGTTATATGTTGATTTTTCATATACTCCTTTTCGAGTGAGGATCCTCTCCAGTGATTACACCAAGGGTTAGGAGTGATTTGGAGATTCCATGCCAAATTTCTCCTCTTAAAGAGTAGCACTGGACATCCAGTGCACTGGAGATGATCCTGACTCCTCCTTTTCTTATTCAATATACCACGTTCATAATACAATGGCTTATTTTGTTAAATATAGCAACAAAAATTGATATGAACAAATTTGTATTTTTTTCCTCATGAGGCTATGTTGTCTTCACCTTATTTTAGGAGCTTATTACGAATTTTGGTTAGAATTATACCATACATCAAATATTTGGACTATATCAAATTACACCTTCTTAATTCTATTTACCTGTTACCATTGTATTAAATTGTGTTAGGAAAAATTATGAAAATTATACTTTGGAATATATATCCAACAAGATCTCATATGAATATGTACTTACTTGTGAATTGGCATATACATGTGGTCAAAGTTCAATCTAACCACAAAATCAATCACCTGAGACCAATTTTTAGTTATTTCAAATCAATCACCTTATTTTAGATGAAGAGAACAAAATTTAACACTAGACAAGCTCTCACTCTACTCACACATATAGGGAAGTCATTAATCACTTAAGTCATAAAGTTTACTTGAGAAAGAAGTACTATCCCTTTTTTTACTTTAAAGTCGAATTTCACTAACTTTGACTATATTATTTTCACTAATATAGAACACCAACTTTTACATGTGGGATCTTGGTAGACTTGTTTCGATTTTGATATGGTGTACGTCACTTATGGCTCACCAACTGGCCATGCCAACACAGTATTATTACCTTCTCCTTAAGTATCTTCAACTATTTTTGCTCCAATAGAGTGATTTTTACTTGCTCCTTTTATAACTTTTTACAAAGCCATTTACACCTCCATCACAATGTGTATAAAAAATTGCTAGCATAAGCTATAATTAGTCTTTTTTTTTTTTGGGAGAAGTGGGAGAGTTGCTAAAAATTGATAGTTTTGGCAAAGATTGTAGCAGTTTTAAATAAAAAATTATCATAGTTGGCGAAGTCAACTGACTGTTATCTTCTAATGTTTATTTTCGTGAACTTAAATGTAACACCCCCAAATTCCATACACGTCTAAGCTACGTTGCATCGACTTTGGGAGTGTTACCGCCGCGGTGAAACGCAAGGCATGATAAAATCAAAACCTTAACAACTCCTTTATAAGAAAACTACATTGCAGCGGAAATAAAATGTTCACTTCAAATTACAACTCGGGAATCACCATAGACCCCTTTTATTCAAACCATTAACTATTCATACTAATTGTTCTATAAGTTCCACAAAAACATTTAAAAGCTTATAAACCAGAAAATATCCCCCGTATGCCAAACTCATGCAGCATCACCAGCATACCTAATCTGTTCCCCATTGAAATATCAATGGTTCATCACAGGTCAACAAACATCACAAATAACAAACAATCAGCTATGCTGAGTACGTACATAAACAATTAAATTAGACATCAGACATAACTAGAATAATAATAACCATCCCTAGACATGATACTACAAAAATACCACAATTCACGTTATAGTTTAATTGGCATTGAACGGGCACCGCCATCTTTCTAGAATCATACGGGCTACTTAATCCTTAATAGACAACTTGGTCTATTAGATGGAATGTAAATACGGATTCCTTCCGTTCCACATCCATCACCTTAGTATGCATACCCCAAAGATCGTACGGAACCTTCCGCCTACTTGAGTTATCAAAAATTATAAGGACACTACTGTCGTCACAGTAGGCCTGCGTAGGAGTGTAGAACAAGTCTCACACTCCCCCCATTGTTCATCACTTGTAGGGAGTCCAACTACAAGTTATCGCCAATATCCTTCTTAGTAATATTCATTCATACAACATCGAACATATAATCGTTAAATTCTTAGGTACATTGCTCAAATTCTCTAATTAAAGCAATCTCTTGCAACATCCTTGTTACAACAATAAATCATATGTTTTCAATCCAATTCTCATTTCATGCTTGTGATACGATAGAATTACGCATACCAATAATAACTCATTCCAACTCACAAGTCATACAACAAGGAAATACATACAGATTTCCAATTGATTTCATGTTACCAAACAATCTCATCAATCATAATCAACCACAGTTCCCTATCATGGTTCTAGGTTCCACTATAACAATCACAACCTAAACATGATACTAATATATCGAACTGAACTAGTACGCGTACGTACCTTGTAACGGAGAATCTTTGCTGATTATTAAAACGTTCCGCTTATGAAATTGGGACCTAATCGAATGATAATGAAAGTAATTCAGTTCTAAATCCTTGATATCATTTAAATACAAATCAGCTTAACTAACTATGTAAACTTAGTGTTTCGAATAATAAAATAAACGTTCTTGTTGTTTAAACTTTCTTTTCATGAACACTATTGAAACTAACATATTTAGGAATTAGTTAATATGCTTGTAAATTTGATTTCTTTTAATTTTATCTAATACTTTTTTTTTTACAGCACCAACTTAAACAATTTCAATTACAAGTATTGTAAAAATCAGATTTCTATAATTTATTCTATATTTTGTTTATATTACAACTTAATCCAAGATACATAAGAATAACAAAGTCAGATTTTACAATTAATTTAAAGAAGAAAAGAGAGAATTTTTTTTTTTTATACCGAAGTGACTTGCCGGCGACAATTGTCGGCGACGGAACTCCGGCAGCGACACCAGCCACGCCCTCGAGCCTCGACGCACGCACGCCGCTCGACCTTCGCACACCACCCTTGCACGCACCCTCGACTCGCACAACACCGTCGAGCCACACCACTCGCAAAACACCGTCGAACCACACCACTCGCACAACAGCGACGAGCGACGACACTCGAGCCTCACGTCGCACTCTCGCCTCGACAGCAGCGACGACACTCGAGCCTCGCTCGACCCCGCTAGCACACCCTTCGACACCCTCGTTCGACCGCACGCAACGCAGCGACGACACTCGCTAGCTAGCCCCTATTTGCGTCGCACACCACACACACACCGCCTGACCTCCTCGAAGGCCGATGAATTTCAGGGGAGGGGAGGAGAAGACTGACGAGGGAGAAGAAGGGAGGAGAAAGAAAACTTTGAGGGAGGAGAAGGAAGTAACGACTGATTTAGAACTTAGAGTTTTTTTTTCTTTTTTTTTTTCTTCTTTTCTCTCCTATTTATAGCATGAGAAACCTTGGTTTAATAGGATTTGTTTCCCAGCTCAATTTTCGATTTCTTATTTTATTTGGAAAATAAAACAAAACAAAACTATAATATAATTAGGTACAACAGTAGGTTACTCCCTCCGGTTCCTAAAGATCTTCCTTGTTACTGTTCCTACAGATACCAAGGAGGATTCATTGATGTGGGGTCTAGGGTGGATAAAGTATAATAAAGTAAGACCATAGAGGAGAGAGAGGGTAATAAAGTATAATAAAGTAAGATCATAGAGGAGAGAGAGGGTAATAAAGTATAATAAAGTGCAATTGTGGACCCATATGATAGTGACATGAGAGGGTAAATAGGGAAATTTATTTTACCAAATAAGGAATAAAGCAAAAGAGGGAAGATCTTTTGGAAACGCACTTAAACGGAAAGAGGGAAGATCTTTAGGAACCGGAGGGAGTATATAGTTAAATTATAACTGTAGGCTTACCCAAACTATATATTTTTCTAAAAAATATTAAAAACACTTTCAACTTTATTCTTTATATTTTCTTATTCATAAAAGAATAACTCCCAAAAATACGGAGTATTACAGGCTTCCCCCCTTAAAGGAAGTTTCGTCCCGAAACTTTGAGGTAGCCAGTCTTAACGACGATCTTTTGCACTTCTAAGTCCCAATATTTCACAAGCGTTTTCTAGTTTTCGCAAGTCACATAAGCAATAATACACATAAATAACATACTTAAGCAAACTTTAGGGGAAGCGCGAAATTCTATCGCGTTCTTCCCCCCTTAAAAGAAAAGTTACGTCCTCGTAACTAGCCTACCTCTTGAAAAAGCTCAGGGTACTTCAGACGCATCGCATCTTCTGCTTCCCATGTGGCTTCTTCAGTATTCTGATTTCTCCACAACACCTTCACGATTTTGACATCTTTATTCCTCGTACTACGCACCTTGTTGTCTAGGATCTTGATGGGTTTTTCCTCATAGGACAAGGTTTCGTCTAACTCGACGTTTTCAAGTTCTAGGACATGCGACTCGTCAGGTACGTATTTCCGGAGTTGGGATACGTGAAACACGTTGTGAACCCTTTCTAACTCGTTTGGCAAATCTAAGCGATAAGCCACTTTGCCTACCCTCGCCAAAATCTCATATGGTCCTATGAACTTAGGGCTTAGTTTCCCTTTCTTCCCAAATCGCATCACTCCTTTCATTGGAGACACCTTAAGCAGTACTTTTTCACCAACTTCATAGTTCTCTTCCCTTCGAATCTGATCCGCATAGGACTTCTGCCTGTCCTGTGCAGCCCTAATCTTGTCTTGAATGACTCGCACTTGATCAACAGTCTCTTGAATCATTTCAGGACCTAACACCACCGTCTCACTAATAGCGTTCCAACACAAAGGACTGCGACACTTTCTCCCATACAACGCTTCAAATGGAGCCATTTTGATACTAGCATGATAACTGTTGTTATATGAGAACTCTATGAGGTTTAAATGGTCTTCCCATGATCCCTGGTATTCTAAGGCACAAGCTCTTAACATGTCTTCCAAGGTCTGGATTGTTCTTTCTGTTTGACCGTCTGTAGCTGGGTGAAAGGCGGTACTCATCAACAGCTCACTACCAAATGCTTCCTGGACCTTTTTCCAGAAATTCGAAAGAAATCGCGAATCCCGATCAGACACTATACTCGTGGGTACCCCGTGCAGTCGAATGACATGTTTAACATATGCTTTGGCTAGGGATTCCATACTCCACGTGTCTTTCATGGGTATGAACCTTGCAGTTTTGGTCAATCGGTCCACTATTGTAATACTCCGTATTTTTCAGAGTTATTTTTTTTACAAATAAGAAAATACAAACTACTTTTTTGTACCTAACTATATTATAATTGGGTTTTGGTTTTATTTTTCAAATAAATAAAATAAGAAATTGGAATTTGATTTGGAAATAAGTTTTCCTAATAAACCAAGGTTTCTCATACTATAAATAAGAAAGAAAAAAAAAAAGTAAAAACCCTAACTTCCTCAATCAGCCGTTTTCCCAAGATAACTTTTCTCTCTCCTCTTCTTCTCCTATTATGTTCTTTTCCCTCTTCTTCCACGTCACACCCCTTTCTCCTCCTCCATACTACTTTTCTTCTTCTCCCCTGAATTCTCGTCGGCCTTCAAGGCTTGCTGCGAGTGTGGTGGGCGAGGGTGTGTCGAGCGAGGGTTGTACGAGGGTCGTGCTGGGCTAGGCGAGGCGAGGCAAGGCGAGTGCGAGCGTGTGTGTTCGAGTGCTGACTCGAGGGTGTGAGTCGAGAGAGGGTGTCGAGAGTGTGCGGGCGGGGTCTAGCGAGTTGGTGCGAGGCTGCGTGTGCGGGCGGTCGAGCGAGTCGTCGCTGCTGTCGAGGGTGTGTCGAGCGAGGCTTCGAGTGTCGTCGCTGCTGTCGAGGCGAAGGTGCAACGCGAGGCTTCGAGTGGGGGTGCGAGTGTGGGCCGAGCGCGAGTGCTGCCAGAGGGGAGTCGTGGTCGCCAGCGCAAGTCAGCCGCAGGTCGTGGTGGTCGTCGTGGTTTGTCGGTCCCAATTTCATAAGCGGAACGTTTTAGATAGTCAGCGAAGATTCTCCGTTACAAGGTACGTACGCGTACTAGTTCAGTTCGATATATTAGTATCATGTTTAGGTTATGATTGTCATATTGGAACCTAGAATCATGATAGGGAACTGTGGTTGGTTATGATTGATGAGATTGTTTGGTAACATGAAATCAATTGGAAATTTGTATGTATTTCCTTGTTGTATGACTTGTGAAGTTGAAATGCATTAATATTGGTATGCGTAATTCTATCGTATCACAAGCATGAAATGAGAATTGGATTGGAATCCTATGATTTATTGTTGTAGCAAGGATGTTATAATACGTTGCTTAAACTAAAGAATTGAGCAATGTATCTGAGAAGGAAAATTAAATTATTATTTGCATAATGTTGTATGAATGAATATCACTAAGAAGGATCTTTGGCGATAAACTTGTAGTTGGAATCCCTACAAGTATGAACAATGGGGGGAGTGTGGGACTTGTTCTACACTCCTACGCAGGCCTACTGTGACGACAGTAGTGTCCTTATAAATTTTGATAACTCAAGTAGGCGGAAGGTTCCGTACGATCTTGGGGGTATGCATACTAAGGTGATGGGTGTGGAACGGAACAAAACCGTATTTACATTTCATCTAATAGATCAAGTTGTCTATTAAGGATTAAGTAGCCCGTATGATTCTAGAAAGATGACGGTGCCCGTTCGATGCCAAATAAATTGTAAAAACGGAATTTAATGTTTTTGTAGCATCATGTCTAGGAATGGTTTTTGTTATTCTGATCATGCTTAGTGTATTATTTAACTAATTATGTACGTACTCAGCATAGCTGATTGTTTGTTGTTTGTGTTTGTTTGTTGACCTGTGATGAACTATTAATACTTCAATGGGGAGCAGATTAGGTATGCTGGTGTTGCTGCATGAGAAAGCGCATACGGGGAATATTATTTAGTTTATAAACTTTTAAATGTTTTGTTGAACTTATAAAATTGCTATAATCTACTTAGATAATGGTTTGAATAAAAAGGGGTCAATGATGATTCCCGAGTTGTAGTTTAAAGTAAATATTTTATTTCCGCTGCAATGTAGTTTCCATAATAAGGAGTCGTTAACGTTTTAATTTCAATAAGCCTTGCGTTTCACCGCGGCGGTAGCACTCCCAAAGTCGATGCAACGTAGTTTAGACGCGTATGGATTTTGGGGGTGTTACAACTATCACCCATATTGTGTTATTACCTCCCTGACTCCTAGGTAAGGCTACGACGAAGTCCATGGATATCGAATTCCACTTCCATGTTGGAATGTCAAGAGGTTGAATTTTGCCTTGAGGTCTCTTGTGTTCACTCTTTACCTTCTGACACGTCAGACATTTGGAAACAAACTCGACTACTGCCCTCCAAAACATCTTCTTGAGGTCCTTATATAACTTATCCCCCCCCTGGGTGGACGGAATAATTCGTATTATGACCTTCACTCATTATCTTTTGCTTCAACTCCTCACATTTTTGCGGTACACACCACCGACCCTTGTAGCGTATACTCCCATCCTCATGGATTTCAAACCCTTCTGCTTTTCCCTCCTTAAGTTTTGCTTTGACCCGCTCAAGTTTCACATCCCCAAGCTGACCCTCTCTTATTTCATCTAGGAAGTTGGGCTGAATGGTTAGGGCACTCAATAACTTTTCCACTTCCCCTTCATGGACTACTTCAAGCTGGAGTTTAGAAAATTCTTCACAAAGTTTGTCAGCAACTACCAAGGTGTTCAGGCTATGGCTAGACTTACGACTCAATGCATCAGCAACAACGTTTGCTTTACCCTCATGGTATTGAATATCTAAGTCATAGGCCTTAATGAGCTCTAACCATCTACGCTGTCGCATATTAAGGTCTTTCTGGGTGAAGATGTATTTGAGGCTTTTGTGATCGGTGAAAATTCGGCAAGTCACCCCGTAAAGGTAATGTCTCCAGATTTTTAAGGCAAAGACAATTGCGGCCAACTCTAGGTCATGCGTGGGGTAATTAACCTCATATGGTTTCAGTTGACGGGACGCATAAGCTATAACTTTCCCATTTTGCATAAGAACACAACCCAACCCATTCTTTGACGCATCACTATAGACATCATACCCCTCATCCCCGTTAGGCAAGGCTAGAACAGTGTCGAGGTTAATCTCTCTTTGAGTGTTTGAAAGGCTTTCTCACTATCGTCGATCCAGCTTAAACTTGCAATCTTTCTTCATCAAGTTAGTCATGGGTTTTGCGATCTTCGAAAAGTCTTTCACAAATCTCCTATAATAACTGGCTAAACCCAAGAAACTCCTTATATCTGTGACATTCTTTGGGGTAGGCCATTCACTCACAACTTTTATTTTTGCAGGATCTCCTGACATACCTTCCTTAGAGACGAAATGACCCAAAAATGACACCTTTTCTAACCAGAACTCACACTTTGAAAACTTTGCATACAGTTGGTTCTCCCTACGTGTCTGTAAAATAAGCCTCAAATGTCCCTCATGTTCCTCCTTGCTCCTTGAATAGATCAATATATCGTCTATGAACACGACTACGAATTTATCGAGGTAGGGTCGAAAAATCCTATTCATGAGGTCCATAAAAACTGCAGGTGCATTGGTTAACCCAATAGGCATGACGGTAAACTCATAGTGTCCATACCTAGTCCTGAAGGCAGTTTTAGGTATATCTTGGTCAGCAATCCTCAACTGATGGTAACCAGACCTTAAATCTATTTTGGAGAACATCCCTGCACCTTGAAGTTGGTCAAACAAATCATCTATCCTAGGTAATGGATATTTGTTTTTCATAGTGACATTGTTCAACTCACGGTAGTCTATCCTTCTTCTTCACAAATAAGACAGGGGCTCCCCATGGTGACATACTAGGTCTAATGTACCCCTTCTCTAGTAGTTCCTCTAGCTGGTTTTTCAACTCGTTCATTTCTGCTGGAGCCATTCGGTATAGGGCCTTTGAGATAGGTCCAGTTCCAGGTACTAAGTCAACAGTGAACTCTACATCTCTCCTTGGCGGCATACCAGATATTTCTTCAGGAAAAACATCCTGAAATTCGCTAACTATAGACACATCCTCAGGTTTTAATGGATCATCCTCAACCCTTCTCACAGAACACATAAATAGAGGCCATCCTTTGTCTATATAACCCTTAAGTTGCAAGTTACCTTAATCCCAGGTTCTCGAGGTATTCTCCTATATGACACCCTTTTTCCTGAAGGATCACTTTCTGTGCATCATAGTCTATCTTAGCCTTGTACTTCCCAAGCCAATCCATCCCCAAAATGATGTCTAGGTTCGATAAATTAAACTCTATTAGATCGGATGGAAAGAAGCCCTCCCCTATTTTCAACGACACATTCAAGAATTTCTTAGAGCAATTTATAGCATCCCCAGACGGAATAATTATAGGCATAGAAATTGACTCAGACTCAATCAATGCTAGAGTTCTAACAGTTGTATGGCCAATAAAAGACAACGATGCGCCAGAATCGAACAATACTTTAACAGGAATTGAGTTAATAGAGAAAATACCAGTGACCACATCTCTACGAGCTTCTTCTTCACTAGCCGTCATCATATACAGCTTCCCTTTGCCCTTATTATCATTGTTGTTGGTCACATGGTTCCCTGATGGTGCCTGGTTATTTGCATTAGTTGGTGGTTTGGAATAATTAGAGTTCCCTGACCCATTGTAGGCATTTCCACCATTTACATTCCCATTTCTAGGCTTGTCTCCATAGTTCCCTTTCTTCTGACCATTGGGGTTAACCTTGTTCTTTGAGTAGCACTCATACGCCCTATGCCCCAGTTTCCCACATTCACGACACTCCACTTTGTTACCCTCGCAATCTCTCCCAGGATGGTTGTTTGGGCACTTCTTACACCTGTACACACGCTCAGGTCTGCGGTTGTTGGTGTTATTGTTGCGGTTATTGTTATTATGTTGATTGTTGTTGTTGTTGGGTCCCTTACCAAAGTTTCGTTGGAAGGTTTGGTTGTTTTGGTTCCTCTGGTGTTTCTTTTCAAACCTTTGAACCTCGGGGTTTGGATTCTCTTTTCGCTTCTCCCCTTGTTTACCCCCTTCCTCTCGTTTCCTTATGGCATATAGGTGGGCAGCTTTGCCAAAGACATGGTCCAATGAGGTGAAAGTATCTCCCCCCAGTCTCCCCTGGCAGTCAAGGGTGAGCCCTAACTCAAAACGTGAGGCCTTAGCTTCCTCAGTAGGGGCAATTTCAGGAGCAAATCTCATCAACTCAATGAATTTGCGATAATACTCCTCAACAGACAGGTTCCCTTGTTCTAGCATCATAAACTCCTGGGCTTTCTGCTTCTTGAGGTATGGAGGGTAATACTTATCCCTCAGGGCTTTCTTGAAGGTTTCCCACCCAAAGTCAGGTTGTTTAAGGAGGTTGTCCTTAGCTTGGGTCCACCAAAAGTGAGCATCCCCCTGAAGGTAATAGCTTGCTAAGGGCACAGTCTTATCATCGAACGAGGAGAGGGTAAAGAACAGTTTATCAAACTCCCCAACCCAGTTTTCCAGTTCCTCTGGCCCCCCCTTTCCCATTCAGTATTGGTGGGTTCCTACGGGCAACCTTTTCAGACAAGTCCCCATCCCGGTTATGACCCTGGGCTAGGTTAGCTGTGATCTGCACTAGATCACGAATCGATTGCTCGACATTCAGAGAGGTATCAGGCTTGTCGCCTTGACGAACCATTTTGCGCTGAAAAATGACACAACGGTTGTTTCAGCGATATGCACATAGTCGTTTATTTATTTAACTACTACACATTGGCACATTTATATAACACATCTTTATTGCGAACAATCATTAAGTCTCTATTGACTTGCAATATAAACATCTCAAATAAGACGTTACATCAAATAAAAGAATGAAACTGTTGTATTATTATTGAAAAAGGTAAAACTTATTGTCTCCAAGGAAAACATAATATGAATAAATAAAAGAATAAAAGAATACTAATTTGCTACTTGGCATGCAAGCCTTATTAAAACTGAAATAACGAATAAAATAATATTCTAATCCTAATTATATAATCAAAAGAAACTAAGGACTATAATGGTGAGCTTCGTCATCAGAATTAGGATTTTCTATTCCTTCTTCCATGTCAGCTTCGTCCTCAGAAGACTCGTCATCCTCTATAGGTTCATCTTCCTCCAGAGGTTCTCCTCCAGAGGTTCTTCTTCCATGGCCTCTTCTTCTGCTTCTTCTTCGTTTTCCTCAATCGGATCCTCCTGAGCAGGCTTATCCTCGTTAGGATCTCCCTCTTCAACAGGCTCATTTTCATTAGTATCTCCCTCTTCCTCATTTTCCAAGTCAAGTATAGGTTCAACATTATCTTCCCCAATCACTGCGATGAAAGTCCTATTATTCCCCTCATCTTCGGAAATATAGGTAACAGTTCTGAGGTTTGGCGCTATGTGGTTCTCGGGTATGAACTCATCCTCAAAAGTTTGGTACCTAGCTCTTTTTGCAGCTCTTAAGGACGCTTGCGGCTCAGATTTAACTCTAGGATTCTCAGAATTCACATTAATTCCCGAGCTTTCCCCCACATGATAGGTTCCTCGAACTAAAGGAGATGAGGTAGAGGGCTCCCAACTTCTTTTCTCACGCATTCTCCATTCATTTTCACAGTATTTAAGATCATTAATGAAATGTCCTACAGTAGGAAGGTATTGGTTCCAGTAAGTGTGTTTGACCCTATTAAAATTTTCATTTTCTGACCATATATCCCCATATCTACGGTGTACGAAAAGATAAGGTTCCTCCTTAGGGACATACGGCAGCATAAAATATATTTTCTCCATTTCAGTCTTTAGTCTAGTATCTCCTTGTAAGGTCCTATACTCCATAGCAGCTCTCATCTTATGGGCCCAGATGTCCCAATCTTCCGCTATTCGGTGTTTCATCAGGTATTCCTTAGGACCTATGTCGTAAACCATCTGCGAATTTAAAGAAGGAAAATAGTCTAAGGCCCTGTTCTTTTGAACTTATTTTCAGTTAATTTCAGTTCAGTTAATTTAATTTCAGTTAATTTCAGTTAATTTCAGTTCAGTTAATTTAATTTCAGTTCAGTTAATTTAATTTCAGTTAATTTAATTTAATTTCAGTTCAGTTAATTTAATTTCAGTTCAGTTAATTTAATTTCAGTTTAATTCAGTTAATTTCAGTTAATTTCAGTTTAGTTCATCTTATGTAATGTTTTAATTATTATTTTTTATTTATTATGATTATAATAATAATAATAATAATGATTATTATTATTATTATTTATGAAAATAATAATAATTAATATTATTATTTAATATTTATTATGATTATTATTATTATTATTATTATTATTATTATTATTTATGATAATAATAATAATAATTATTATTTTTATTATTATTATTTATTATTTATTTTTTATTATTATTTTTTATATTATTATTGATTATTAATACTATTATTATTATTATTATTATTTATTTATTATTTATTATTATTATTTATTATGATTATTTTATTATTATTATTATTTATTATTATTATTATTTTTTATTTATTATTATTATTTATTATTATTATTATTATTTAATATTATTATTTATTATTATTATTATATTATTATTATTTATTTATTTATTATTATTATTATTATAATCATTATTATATTATTATTATTATTTAATTATTTATTATTATTATTATTATTATTATTATTATTATTATCATTATTATTATTATTATTATTATTATTATTATTTTTATTATTTATTATTTGTTATTTATTATTTATTATTATCATTTATTCTTTAATTATTTTTATTATTATTTATTATTTTTATTATTATTTATTTTTATTATTATTATTATTATTTATAATTATATATTATTTATTTTTATTATTGTTATTGTTATTTATTTATTTAGTATTATTATAATTATTATTATATTTACTATTATTATTATCATTATTTATTCACTATTTGTTATTTATTATTTATTATTATTATTATTTATTGTTATTATTTATTATTTATTATTTATTATTTATTATTATTTATTATTATTATTATTATTATTATTTATAATTTCTAATTTATTTATTATTATTGTTTTTTTTATTATTATTAATATTTATTATTTAAATAAATAATAATAATAAATAATAACAATATTAATAATAATAATAATAATAATAATAAATAAAAACAATAATAATAATAATAATTATTATTATTATTATTATTATAATAAATAATGACAATAATAATAATAATAATAAGTAATAACAATAATAATAATAATAATAATAATAATAATAATAATTAATAATAATAATAATAATAATAATAATTAATAATAATAATAATAATAATAATAAATAATAACAATAATAATAATAAATAATAACAATAATAATAATAATATAATAATAATAATAATATAATAATATTAATAATAATAATAATAATAATAATAATAATAATAATAAAAATATAAATAATAATAATAATAATAATAATAATAATAATAATAATAATAATAATAATAATAATAAGTATTGATAATATTATGTTAATACTTATTGATTATTATCGATAATTATTATTTTAGAAAATTAAATATACAATTCAGTTCAGTTTCTCTCATTTCAGTTAATTTAATTTAATTTCAGTTAATTTAATTTAATTTCAGTTCAGTTAATTTAATTTCAGTTAATTTAATTTAATTTCAGTTCAGTTAATTTAATTTCAGTTCAGTTAATTTAATTTCAGTTTAGTTCAGTTAATTTCAGTTAATTTAATTTAATTTAATTTAATTTCAGTCAAAATAAGTTCAAAAGAACAGGGCCTAAGTTTTGTGAATTTAAGGTTTTTAAGTATACATTATATATAAACATATATAAGAGGTAAAACGATTATTTTCAATTTTAGAATCCCAAGTCAAAATATTTATGACAATTTATATGATTCTTTCCTAAAATATTCGAAATAAAGTTTTAGTTCAATACCTTTATGAAACATCTTTGGAATATTATATTAATTCGAAATTTTAGGCAATTAAAATATTTTACTATCGAATTTTAGTGCCTTCAACCACTATCCTCGTACATCCTCCTACTCTATTCACATTTCAAAGATTCAAAAGAACCTTTCACCAATTCAACCAAGCAACCACATCACATTTCATATAATCAGACAAATAAAGGCAAGAAAGGCAGTACAAATAAAATCATTCCTATGATTTAATGCACGCAAAAGTAATCCACATGCTCTTATCCCATACTACCCATTTTAAAATCTTTTAAAACATCTTTGAAAATAGGAACTTTTAGCTCTGATACCAGTTTTGTAACACCCCCAAATTCCATACACGTCTAAGCTACGTTGCATCGACTTTGGGAGTGTTACCGCCGCGGTGAAACGCAAGGCATGATAAAATCAAAACATTAACAACTCCTTTATAAGAAAACTACATTGCAGCGGAAATAAAATGTTCACTTCAAATTACAACTCGGGAATCACCATAGACCCCTTTTATTCAAACCATTAACTATTCATACTAATTGTTCTATAAGTTCCACAAAAACATTTAAAAGCTTATAAACCAGAAAATATCCCCCGTATGCCAAACTCATGCAGCATCACCAACATACCTAATCTGTTCCCCATTGAAATATCAATGGTTCATCACAGGTCAACAAACATCACAAATAACAAACAATCAGCTATGCTGAGTACGTACATAAACAATTAAATTAGACATCAGACATAACTAGAATAATAATAACCATCCCTAGACATGATACTACAAGAATACCACAATTCACGTTATAGTTTAATTGGCATTGAACGGGCACCATCATCTTTCTAGAATCATACGGGCTACTTAATCCTTAATAGACAACTTGGTCTATTAGATGGAATGTGAATACGGTTTCGTTCCGTTCCATATCCATCACCTTAGTATGCATACCCCCAAGATCGTAAGGAACCTTTCGCCTACTTGAGTTATCAAAATTTATAAGGACACTACTGTCGTCACAGTAGGCTTGCGTAGGAGTGTAGAAAAGTCTCACACTCCCCCCATTGTTCATCACTTGTAGGGAGTCCAACTACAAGTTATCGCCAATATCCTTCTTAATAATATTCATTCATACAACATCGAACATATAATCGTTAAATTCTTAGGTACATTGCTCAAATTCTCTAATTAAAGCAATCTCTTGCAACATCCTTGTTACAACAATCAATCATATGTTTTCAATCCAATTCTCATTTCATGCTTGTGATACGATAGAATTACGCATACCAATAATAACTCATTCCAACTCATAAGTCATACAATAAGGAAATACATACATATTTCCAATTGATTTCATGTTACCAAACAATCTCATCAATCATAATCAACCACAGTTCCCTATCATGGTTCTAGGTTCCACTATAACAATCACAACCTAAACATGATACTAATATATCAAACTGAACTAGTACGCGTACGTACCTTGTAACGGAGAATCTTTGCTGATTATTAAAACGTTCCGCTTATGAAATTGGGACCTAATGGAATGATAATGAAAGTAATTCAGTTCTAAATCCTTGATATCATTTAAATACAAATCAGCTTAACTAACTATGTAAAACTTAGTGTTTCGAATAATAAAATAAACGTTCTTGTTGTTTAAACTTTCTTTTCATGAACACTATTGAAACTAACATATTTAGGAATTAGTTAATATGCTTGTAAATTTGATTTCTTTTAATTTTATTTAATACTTTTTTTTTTTACAGCACCAACTTAAACAATTTCAATTACAAGTATTGTGAAAATCAGATTTCTATACTTTATTCTATATTTTGTTTATATTACAACTTAATCCAAGATACATAAGAATAACAAAGTCAGATTTTACAATTAATTTAAAGAAGAAAAGAGAGATTTTTTTTTTTTTTAATACCGAAGTGACTTGCCGGCGACAATTGTCGGCGACGGAACTCCGGCAGCGACACCAGCCACACCCTCGAGCCTCGACGCACGCACGCCGCTCGACCTTCGCACACCACCCTTGCAGCACCCTCGACTCGCACAGCACCGTTGAGCCACACCACTCGCAAAACACCGTCGAACCACACCACTCGCACAACAGCGACGAGCGACGACACTCGAGCCTCACGTCGCACCCTCGCCTCGACAGCAGCGACGACACTCGAGCCTCGCTCGGCCCCGCTAGCACACCCTTCGACACCCTCGCTCGACCGCACGCAACGCAGCGACGACACTCGCTAGCTAGCCCCGCTTTGCGTCGCACACCACACACACACCGCCTGACCTCCTCGAAGGCCGATGAATTTCAGGGGAGGGGAGGAGAAGACTGACGAGGGAGAAGAAGGGAGGAGAGAGAAAACTTTGAGGGATGAGAGGGAAGTAACGGCTGATTTAGAACTTAGGGTTTTTTTTTTTTTTTTTTCTTCTTTTCTCTCCTATTTATAGCATGAGAAACCTTGGTTTAATAGGATTTGCTTCCCAACTCAATTTCCGATTTCTTATTTTATTTGGAAAATAAAACAAAACAAAACTATATATAATTAGGTACAACAGTAGGTTATATAGTTAAATTATAACTGTAGGCTTACCCAAACTATATATTTTTCTAAAAAATATTAAAAACACTTTCAACTTTATTCTTTATATTTTCTTATTCATAAAAGAATAACTCCCAAAAATACGGAGTATTACATTAAATGTTCCGTTAGAGAAACTACTACTTTATCATTATGATATGTGGATAGCGTATACCACAATAGCATGTGTAATTCGGTTAACAAACTCTTCAAATCATTGCTATTAATATACTTTGGAAATCTCCAAATTACACAAATATTTTTGTAATAACTAGTTATTAGGCCCGGGCTACGCCCTGGGTAAGGAAAATCTTCAATTATTAATAGTATACTTTAAGATGATAACACTAACAGTTGGTCTTGTAAGAGACCGCCTACTTTTAACTTAAAATTAGGCATGGTCCAAGCCCAATATTTAGAAGAGAACCTACCACTTTTTTTTAATATTGTCACTTGTTTAATCTATTTCGTGACCAATTTAATTGATTTCGTGACCAGTTTAATCTATTCAATAATGATAATCTTTAACTCATTCAGTTTCTAATTTAATCCATTTAATGACTAATTTAATCCGTTTCGTAAGACTACCGAGTTATTTTTTAAAATTGTCTGTTGTAGTTCGAGAATCAAGAAAACAAAGGAAGGAAAAGAGAATGAATGACTAAAATAATGTTGGATTAGAGTAAAATGGAATGGGCTTGTTAGAAAAATTCGGTACTGAGTTTGTCTAATTTTATGTTAAAATGAGACCGCCTATTCTAATAATGAGGTCCCGTGATCAAACCCTATGCTATACAATTTCTATTTTTTTTTTTATTGTTGTGGATTATATGGAGTATAACCCATTTAGGAAGAGCGCCACGTGGCTTTTAATACTTCTTCCGTTCTGTTTTAAATGAAACATTGAGTGAAATGACACTATTCATTGATCAATTTTGACTCCAATTTATCACCATTATATAAAGAAAAACATAGTCAATTGGGATTTTGTTAGATTCGTCTCAATGCATACTATCAAATTATAACTTTTTTATATTTTTTACGTGTGCACAACTAAAGATATTAATGATTAAAGAAGCGCGTTGGGTTGCGTGAAAAAGCAAACGTTTCATTTAAAACAGAACGGAGGAAGTATATTAGTATAGATATAAAGACTTCTAGTTCTATCGTTCTAATCATAGTATTCCAAATCAGTTCAGGGATAATATGGGATACCAGATAGGAAGAGGGGATAATGTAAAGGTAGGGGATAGATACTGGGCCCATAATGAAGCAAAGTATGTGGAGTTAACCACTAAACTGGGCCAAGAAAGCTTGCTACAAAAACCTGTAAGAGACTTAATGCATTTGGATAGATCTTGGGACAAAAATCAATTTTTCAAAGCCTTCACTATCGACTCTGCAAAGGCCATACTGTCAACCCATATCCCACCACCTGAAAATCAAGATGAGATTATTTGGATGCCGTCACAGGTTGGTGAATATTCAATTAAATCGGGTTACTGGAGTTTAACTAAATCTATGTTCACAGACTGGCATATGGAAGGAAATTTGGACAAGTAGCATGTTCCCAAAATGGAAATACTTCCTATGGCGAATAATGAGAGGAATAATTCCGGTAACATATGAACTTAATAAGCGAGGTATTAAAGTAGATATGTTATGCACACTATGTAAGAGGAAGATAGAAACACTAGAACATTTATTTAGGGATTGTGATATATCAAAGCATGTGTGGGCAGTATCAAACCTAGGGCTAAGGGTCGAAATGAACCAACATATCCCCTTGGCAGAATGGCTCAGATTTAACATTGCTTACCTCAAGTCCTATAACCATGGTGATGAGGTGGGTTACATGACACTCATGACAATTCTTTGGGCGATATGGGTCCACCGGAATGAGATTGTCTTCCAGAGAGGTCAATGTAATCCAGCAAGAATTTTGACGCTGGCATCCAAATACCTATTGCGATGGCAACAAGCAAAACAACAGAAAGGACTGGTAAATGTAAATAATTCAAATAATCGCTCCACGAATGACCGCGTTAACAGAGGACAATACACAGACCACGAAGCTGTGGAAGTGCAGGTTGATGGAGCATGGAAACGGAATCAAAGAAATAATCTAGAAAGACAAGCAGGAGCAGTACAACAGACGAACCATGCAGGGAGGACAAAGCGTGTACTCGAATTCGGCCATACAGACGGAGTTACTGGCCACTCTTCAAGGATTGAAGGAGGCATGCAGGTGGGGTTCGAGCATACATATTTTAACGGATTCAAGATTGGCTATTTCTTACTTGCAGGAACAAGTACATGCACATACGCAGGTGACAGGCATTTTGAAGGACATATATTTTTGGATGACATTATGCAAAGGAGTCAAAATACAGAAGGTCGACAGGTTACAGGTTCAACACGCACACAACGTAGCAGTTCACTTTAGAAAGGGAAGTCACCTTATGTAACTATATTGTAAAAAAAGAAAGTATTCCAAATCACGGGCGATAATTTAGGACAAGCGCGGGCCATTGTATGATGGCTTCTTTGACCGTTTGGAATGCGTTTTAAATTCGCGGGTAGCTACTTCAAATTACTCATCTCTAATCCAAACTCAAAAACATTTAACAACAATGAATTCTTCCTCTGAAGAACCCCATCTTTCATCAACAACAGTAACAACAAAAACACCGGTTAAAATGCAAGATCTTTCGAAGCGGTTAGACACCATTGAAGCAGCTTTCGAAGCAGCAACATCAACTGTAACTATAAAATCTTCTTCATCCAGCTCGTCTTCGATCAAAACCCCACGTAGCAGCTCTTATGCTAACGAAGAAGACGATTCCAATGCCCGACCCAAGACCCGGCGTCGATTGCGGGGCTCCATTTCCTACTCAAATGGCGAACGGGGTTCGCCTCAAAATTCAAGATCTTTCGCTCTAACGCCTTGCTATGGTAGTCGGAATTTACGCCAAGGTAATTTAATCACATTGTTTTGAAATTGGGGTTTATTCAATTTAGTGAATTTAGTTTTTGTTTGGAAATTGGGACATGGATGAATTGTTTTAGCATATATTGATATTGTGGGGATATTAGCAATTTGTAAATAGAGTATTGTAATAGATTGAATTGTGTAAAATGTGATTTTGTTAGGCAATGTGAAGATGGAGTATCCTGCAATGAATTTTGGGGGTCGCATTGTGTATTCGCGGACGACAGAGGAGGTGGAAGAAGCTACATTGCAGATTTTGAAGATGTTGGAGGCTAGGAAGCGCGAAACCGGCAGGGCTGTTATTGGACTTGACATAGAGTGGAAGGCTAGCTTTGTTCGAGGTTGGTTTACACCTTATATTCATGACTTGAAAGTGCTGCTTTTTTTTGGCAAGTTTACCAAGTTTGATGTCCTAGTTTGCCCTATTGCTGGTTTGCCTATGTGTGCTATGAGAAACATATTAGAGGTATGCAAGAGAAGTGAGTAAGTGACTGTACTAGGTTGCTACCTTTGACCTTTGATGAACTATATGGCTGTTGTGATGTGATTTTGTTTAGGTATCTTCAGCTCCCACTGTCATAGAGCATGGATTAAGATTCTTGAATTCTTTGACCGCTGAAAGACATTTCTAGATCACTCATATTTCGTGACCTAGCCCAAATTTTGGGATGTTGTAGTTCCACAATTCGTGAATTTCGGAAACTGGGTCCAAATACATGCTTGCATTTTTCAATCCAAGATTGATGTCCATCCTAAGCTCCTTAGGAATTGAATTATTTACTGATTCAAGATCGCCCATTTGATTTGAGTTGTTAGCTTCTGAATTGAGGGATCCAAGATCTTGCTCAATTCTTGTAAAACGACACTTTTAAACTTCTCGCTGGGGTCACCTGGATGGCATATGCATAACCGCGCAAGTTAATATCTACCTTTATTTGGGGTCCACGTATGATGCTAAAGACTAAGTGAAAAGTTCATGAACTATGCCTATGATATGATGTTAAGGTTCTATGATTCTATCCAAGCCTAGCTCCCTTAGTTTGTGCTTGCTAGTTGCTAAGATCTTAAAAGGTTTTTTAAAAGGTTAGGCTTAACCCAATAACCCTATAGAAGTTTTAGCTCAGGCTCTACTATCTCATAGAACACACATTAGTCCAGCTAAGTTTGTGCTCTTCAATGTTTCAACCTTCTTTTCTGTTGACCTTCAGAATGTTAGTTCCAGTGTTGCAAAATACGAGATGTGTTAAGGCAATAGGAATTTGGATCCTAAGCATGAGGCAAGAGGTAAAGGTACTGGCCTGAGCACAGTAGTGGACATTTGCAGTATTAAAATGTTGCTTTTCACATAAAGTAAATTTACACAGAATCATGTATTATGTTAATAAGTGATAAGTGTCACTATTTTTTCCATAGTAGCCCATCAATTATACTGTATCACACAAAGGGTATCGTAGTTGCAAAAAAAAAAAGTAGATTTCATGACTTGTGTTATGGTGAAAGATTTAAAATCTACAGTAAATTAGGAACCTAAAGATGCATCTCCTGTGCCTAAGCTTCACTTCAAGCAAGAACTCATTGCTTAGAGCCATAAAGGCAATGACCTTGTGCGCCTTGTGAGTTGTGACTTAGAGGCGCCGTCCTCCCTTTGAGGCTTAAATCAAGTTTCTCCTATAACTTTTGACGTGCTTAAGAAGTGAAAAGGAAAGGGGAAAGTAGGTTTTCTCTTTTAACATTTGGAGGCGCCGAACTACATCCAAAAGTTTCTTTCTTACTTGTTGTAATCTGAATCCTAGCCTCCATCTCAGGAGGTCGGATTGGTCTACTTTAGCACATGCGCAAAGGCTTCCATCCCTTTCTCATTGTATTTCTGTTACATTTTTTTTAACTTAGTTGCATTTGCTTTTGGTTTCATGAAATGTCTTTTCTAATTTGTGGAATAATCTGTGACTTATAGCGGGATTATGTTCTTCCCTATTGTGAGAGACGTGAGTGTATTTAAGATTGAAGATGTGAAATTTCAACTGGATTTTGCTTCAATTTCTTTCCTGTGAATTTTTTTATTTTGAAAATGCATTATTACTTAAAATTACTACTCTAGTGTTCACGATTACACCTTGGTGTAGGAATTGTCTGAAAAGGTTGTAATCTGTGAATGGGTTAAAGTGTCTCATAAGTCATACCTATTAACTACTTCCTCTTCCCTTTTGCTTATCCTGGTTGGCTGGTTGCTTTTTCTCAGTTCCCAATACAAAATTTTACTATTAGTATCTTTAATTTCATATTTGTAAAGATTATAAAAGTTGATATTTTAAATACACATACAAACGAAAATACAAAAATTCTGCATCATTTTTTTTTTTAAATATTGGTGAGACTATCTGGTCAACGTCTGACCTTTTAATAGAGAGATTCCATTTTGGAAAAATTAGATAGGAACTGAGGGAGTATTAATCAAGTGCATCATCAGTGTAGAACTGTAGATGCCATAGTACTACTTCTGATTGTAACTTCTCTTTTCTTCTATATGTATAAATAATCAATAAAAGTAACGAGCTGAAGAAAGGCACATTCAATCCATGTTTTCGTTCTACATACATTTCTATTGAAAAGTTGTCTGATTGAATCTGATCTTCAGTTCTGAGATTACTTATTTCCTTGTTCTGAAGCTGTTACTTGGTGCTTCATTGATACCTCCTTATTCAGTTTAGAATGACCGAGTTTGAACTTTGAAGACAATCTCTGAGGGATTTCCTCTATGAATGCTTTGTCTGACCTTCTTTTGTATATTTTTCTGCTCTTGACGTTGTTGTCAAATTGTTGAGTGCAATTAATGGTGTCTCTTCTTTCATTTGTGTTCTCACTATTTTTTCCTTGCTCGCCTTTTTTTACAAAACTCACTTTCCCTCCGTATATTTACTATGATTCAGAAAGTGTATCGACATCTATGATGGTGTGACTCACTTTATGGATCACTCTCCTCCTTTCATTCTTGTATGATTGCGGGTTGGTTGCCTCTCGTGATACTAGGGCAGGTAGAAGGTTTTCAAGTTGTTCTAAAGGAGTCCGGAGTTTGATGTGACTCTGTGATCACCGGCTTGTATGAATGTAGATGCTTAATATTGAAGGGTTTTGGAGCCTTTCTTTCTATTCACTATATTTGTGCGTTACAGGTATTCCCCAGGGTAAAGCTGCAGTCATGCAAATCTGTGGGGATATGACTCACTGTTATGTATTGCATATTATTCATTCTGGAATCCCTGGCAGCCTTCAATCTCTTCTGGAAGATTCTGAATTTATCAAGGTTGTAAAATAAAAAACCCTGTGTACATATGTTGAGTTTTTCAAATATCTCTCCCATGAACCTCTTCTTCAATGGTGAATTGATCTTGTATTATTCACAGGTTGGAGTTCGTATTGACAATGACGCTGTTAAGGTTTTCCGTGATCATAATGTGTCTATTAAAGCTGTGGAAGATCTCTCCATTCTGGCCAATCAAAAGCTTGGTGGAGTACCTAAGCAGTGGAGTCTCTCTTCACTGGTTGAAACGTTTACTTGCAAACAAGTAATTAATTAGTACCTTTTGTTTTTACTGATTATTGGTTATTGCCTCCCATGATTTTTCCAAGGTATTATATGATTTCTGGCGTCTATGTTGTCTTCAACTTTAACTGATTCTGTTAACTTTCCTTCATAAAATGCATTATCTCTTCCTGTTACTCTGCATTCACCAGAAACTATGCAGGTTAGCTTGATAGTGTCATATTTTCTGGGTTTCTTGTAACCATTTTTACTTTCAAAGTAGAAGGTAGTCATAAACTTGGAAGACAGTTGCAGCACGCCAGCACCTTGCATCTTTTTATGCAGAAAGTTCTCGTAGACATCGTTCCTTTGGGCTTCTTTGCAATGACTGTGTCAGCTATGGGATCATACTAGATGGCCTTTTGTTTTTCTGGATTTTTTTTTTAATGGATTGCAGATTCTTAATCATTTGGGTTTTACTTCTGTGCTTGAGTCATGGAACCTCAAGATTGGTTATATACAAGATAAACTGTCTCGAATATTACTATTGCAGAACTGCAACTTACAGTCACAGCAGATTTTGCTGTTAGCTGAGTCAGGTGCCTTGTCTCTTCCTTCTTTAAGCCCTTGAATAGAGAGCTCCATGAAGCTTGCTCTTCTGTATTGAGTTGATTAGTGCAGGGTCATCAAGAAACAAGATTACTGTAAGTCTGAATCACATGTTTTCTAGATGTGATGATGAATTAATTGGATCTAAACATCAGACTGAGAAAGGCTGCTTTCACTCAAATTTATTCTGATAGTATGGCTCTAGGAATTTGAGTAAGAAGATTTTCAATCTTAGCTTCATTTGCTTTCAAAACTATATCCCAAGTCTAATTGCAGTTTCAGTTTCATTATAAAGCCAGAACTGTTTACTATCAGTGTTTGTGAGGTTCTTAATTCCACCATATATTTTTGTCACAACAGGCAACTCTTAGCTTCTTGAGGATCAGAAAGTTTTCCACTTTTTTCCGACCTAGTTTGCAGCGACATTTCATGTGGGTGGCTTGTTTGTGTCTTAACACATATTGGACCCCGACACATGCCAGACACAACCCAATGCTTGTCCGACACTGCAAAGAATGTCTCGCGGTTTTATTTTTATTGGCACTTATAAGTTTTAAATTACTTTTGGGACTCATTTCCAGACACTTGTGACATATGTCATAAGCTAGAATCTTGGCATGAAATGAATCTTCTGTAATAAAGATGGTAAGGTGAGTGAAAAAGAAGAGAAAAGAGAGTCAAGATTGATTTATCTTCAAAATAGTGATACAGTAGAAATTTGTAAGTTAGAGGAAAGCAAGTGTTTTTATGATTCTTTTTTCTAGTAATTTAATAATGATTTTTAATATTTTCTTTTGATGTGCTCACGAGTCATGTCCATTATGAAGATAGTGTTTTTCTGTGTCTGTATCTTATCAGTATCTGTTTCTATTATGTTTCAACTTATAAGTTGCCCTTCTTTTTATTATTTGGTTGGTATATGTGCTTTTGTTTAAGTAAAGATTCAACAACTATAGATGATATTGAATATATGTGTGCAGCTCCTGAAGCCTAAGAAGATTATACTAGGAAACTGGGAAACTGATTTTCTTTCAAAGCCACAGTTAGAGTATGCAGCAACAGATGCATTTGCTTCTTGGAACCTCTACGAGGTAAACCAAAATCAGTTTTTTTTCTTATCGTTTGGCACTTGTATATAATTTTCATACTATTCTGCATTTTCCCCACTGTAGGTGCTGAAGAGTTACGCAGATTTACCCCAGAATAAACCTGAAAGCTAAGACCTTAAAAAGCTCCGGGGATTAAAACTTGCGAGCTATGCCTGTGCAGTGTGCATCAACAACTGTTTGGACATGTGAAGGCTCTCCACAGAAACTGAATTAAGATGCCACAACCAGGTTTTCGCTTTATATATTTGTGAAAAAATCGACAAATGTAGACTGAACTACAAGCCATGAAGAAAAAGGCTGAACTAAGGAAATGTACATAAAGAACACTGAACTATGAACCATGCTAACGAAAATTGACTTGGTGATTTAGAAACTGAAATTTTGGGCATCTAGAGCACCAGAAAGAATGAATAACATTTTTTTAGTGAATGTTCTCCTCCGGCATCACTAGGAAGTTCTTGTTTCATTCATGGTAGACTAGTAGTGATTCAGATGCCTGAATTTCCAACTCTAACATCACTTAATCTATTTTTGTTCATAGTTCATTCTATTATTGTACAAATTGATACTTCAGTCTTTGTCTGTTTGATGGTATGTACTTCAGTCTAATCTTGTCAGCTTTTCTAATACTTACCAGCAGTATTTTGTCTTTGTATCTAGTTATTATCTGGCTGATGTGTGATGAGGACTGGCTCTGGCTGTAAGACTGGGACAGGAAATGGTGAATCCAACCAATAGGAAAATCTTAACAGACGGAAACTTGTCGAAAATCCAATTAGAAATCACTAATACACACTCAACCTTAAAATTTCAGAGAGATTAGATTATGAGAATAGAAACCGTAACATTATTATTGTAATTAATCACTCGAAACGAAGCTTGTTAATATCGTATTAGTTGATCATATATTTATTTTTTTGGTGTGGTGTGGCCAGTGGTGTGGGGGACTGGGGGTGGTCCTCTTTCTTGGAAAAACCATCCCATGTTTAGCTTGATAATCAATAAGAATTCAATGTACTTGTAATCTGAAATTGAATGTGCCATTGATGATTCCTCTGAAGATAGTAGGGTTTCTGAATCTGGGTTTTTTTCACCCTCTGAATCCTAAGATAATGTACCATGTTATATAACTGTGTTATCATAAGGTGCCCCATAACATGAACATCTCCTAATTTAATTTTTCTTTCACTCTCTGTGTGTGAAAGTGATTGAAGGGTTGGCAGTTTGGCACTGTTGATTGCCACTTGCATGTGGGTGGGACCCCTTTCCTCTTGTTTTGATGGTAATGTGATTTCAATGGTCTCCATTTTCTCTCTCCTCTAGAGATGTGGGGTTGTATCCCATGTGATTAAGGACAATTTTTTTTGGCCACTTTTTATCTTTGAGCTGAAGAATATGACAGTCAATACCTAAAGATAAAACACTTTGTGAAGTCTTCTTAAATTTCTGTGAATTTCTAGCAAATTGTGCAATTCTTTGTGATTTGGAGGTGAAGTAGCTATTAGTTTGAGAAACTTCTTTTTTTAGCTTACTATTTTTAGCAATTTGGGAGGGATTTTCTTAGCAGTACACAAGTACACAAAAAAAATTGATAGTTCACATACTAAGAGTACACATGTCCTTGTTTTGGACTACTAATTATAAAAGCCCTTGTATAGTTGTATATGATACACTTTTTATATGCAAACATAAGCCGTAGATGACTTTCATACAATAGCTTGGTTGATAGCTTTGATGGGGGACCATAGAAAGCTGGAAACTTGCATTCATAAGGGAAGGAGAAGTGACCTATAAACTCTATAAGAGATGATAAATCTATATTAGAGAATTGAGATTTGCATATAGATTGTGCATGTGGCTGATTTACTAGATTAGTATAAAAATTAGTTTTTTTTTCATGATTCGTATAAGAGAAGCTCTACTTTGTATTAGAGCTGAATTTTGGGCGGGTTTGGGCAGAATTTTTTGGCTCGCGGTCGAGCCCGGTCCGGCCCAATTTTTTTGTTTTGGGACGGGCTTTGGGCAAGCCAAAAATGACCTTCAAGTCTATTTTTTGGCCCGGCCCGCTTTTGGCCCGAAATAGAGGGGTTTTGGGCACAAAATTTCGGCCCGAATTTTGGCCCGGCCTGACCTATGGGCAATTTTTTAAGGCTTGGCCCTGCCCGCCCCATGATCACATCTACTTTGTATTTAAAAAGCTTGAGTTTTTAACTTTTTGGGTTATATGTATAGCATCTTATCTATTATCATATGCCTTTTGTTTAATGTAAGTCTAAATACCTGATAAATATGAAAGAGTTTGGAATTCTTCTATTATGATATAATAATACTGATTAGGAATTGTTATCTAACTGTACTAGTTAGCAATGTTTTTTAAAGGAAAATTACATAGAAAATTAGGGTATTGTTCTCTCAATAATCTATATTTGGTTGGAGTTACTATCTATTTTTTGTTAACTACTCCTTCAGTTCCTTAATGTTTGCCTCATCATCTTTCGGTTAAAGAATTTTATTGGGCGAGTATGTAGTTCTGTATTTTAGTGTGTACGATAGGAGAAAAGCTAGAGAAATTGTGAGAACCATGTCTTTCATAAAGGAACTCGAGTGATATTTTAGGGACAATCTAAAAAGAAATGTGGCAATTTTTTAAGGATGGAAAAAGTATATTACTTTAAGGGTTGACACTTTACTTACTTTAACCCATAATACTAAGTTCTGACTGAATAGTTAGGTGAGACTCCAAACCCTCATTTTACCACTCTCATTTGAGGAATTTGATAAGTTATGTTTAGTACTCTCTCCGTTTGTTTTAGATGTAACATTAGACTTTTTACATTTGCCGAGGTACAACTTTGATCGATAATATATCTAATTGTATAAAAGTAAAAATTATAAAAAATATATATTTGGAAAGTGTATACCGTGACGAATAAAACAATATCCCATATGACTATATTTTTTCTTATGTATAAATAACAATTAGTGGTCAAAGTGTATTGGATGAATAGTGCCCAAAGTCAATATGTTACATCTAAAAAAAACGGAGGGAGTATTATTATCCCACATTACATATTAGGTTTTGATGAGTTGCTCTATAAGTGATTAGACTTAGCTTACCTTAAGTTCTCTTTTTAACGATTCAACACAAATTCGACAAATCAATTTTCTTATCACCTCCTCAAGTTTATGGGCTACATTTGACTTAAATGTTCAAAACTCATTTACACTATCTATTATTTTGTTACCCCAAGAAAGCCACTTATATGGCTTTCCTTTTTTGCGATGATTGTATGGGAAACTGTTGACGAGAAGGAGAGGAAAAAAGTTTTTTGATTGATAAGGAGTCTAAGAATAGAGTGAGAAATATAGATAAGAGAAACCGCTCTACTTGTCACTATAATAATATGAAATTGACAGCCTAGGATTAAAAGGGTAAAATTGAAATATTTGAAATTACCACAAAGTTGCTGACTCATTCTCGACCTTGTTATCTTATTTATATAAGTTAAGGATATGCAAAGAATCATAAAAAAAAAACTAGTTTTTAGGTTCGGGCTACGCCCCAGGTAATTGTATCTTTCATTTATTAATATTTTACTTTAAAATGATAACATCAAGTATCACTTGGTTTAGTGGTTAAAACTTTAGTTTAAATGCTTGTGATCAGAGGATCGAATCTAGTTCTTTTTTTTACTAGTTTTTATTTGGTAACAATAATGGTCAAGTTTGTAAGATTTGGCAATTTAAGACAACTTTCTACATTAAATCTTCTTCACTGGTCCAGGGTATTATTCATCTGCTTTTTCAAAACTAAACTTCACAAATTTTTACCTTGAATTATCACAAATGTATGAGAAGAAAATAGTTAGGGTTTTTCTACGTAGTGCCCCCGTGTTTTACGAAATTCTACATTGTACCCAACCTTTTTGAACTTTCCATATTGTACCCCTAAACTTTCTAAACGTCACACAAAATACCCTTACTAATATAATATGCTACCCCAAACCTCACTTAGCCTTCAATTTATCAGATCATATCCTAAACCTCATTCAACTAACAAGGCTAAAAAATCCTACTCTATGCCCACAGGATAAGAAAGTCTCAAAATCTATATTTTGATATCTTGTATAAGGGTATTTTGTGTAACATTTAGAAAGCCTAGGGGTACGACGTAGAAATTTCAAAAAGGCCGGGTATAATATAGAATTTCATAAAACATAGGGGCAAAAGATCTATGTAGAAAAACCCAAATAGTTATATAGGATTTTGCTAGATATATACTCTAAAAATATAAGTTTTGGAATACAAATAAGAAAAAAAATATTACTGTGGTATACAAATGTGTATTGGGATTTGGGAATTGGGACGATGAAAACAAATAAACAATCCTTCATGGGATGGAGGGAGTACTTTTAATCAGGCTTTTCACTATGTTAACTGAAATAAATACTTTCTCATCCCTTCTATTTTCTCATTTTCTTTTTTGGATGTTTATAAAAAATTGTCCTATTCATCTTGACTTTATCTCTTATGAACTCCACCCAACTAAAATATTTAAAATCAATATAGCCCCAATAGAGCAAACAAAAAGAAAAAAATAAGTAGCAAAATAATATACTCTTTTGATGCCTATCACAAAATTATTTGCCGACATTTTTTTTTGTTTAATTGATAATTTATCCGGTGAGGAGAAAGTTCCATTGATAAAAAAGAGCATCAAATAAAGCCAATGTGCTTTTCCATCATGCATTCATATTGAATATGACATCCTCTAAGACCAAATTTTAGTCCATCTCTTGTGTTTACAGCAACATACTATATTGTCGAATTACAGTAGTGTTCATGTCTCTTTCTTATGAATATCTGACTAAATCTTATCGTAAGCAACAGAGCATGCATAAATCTACACTAATTGACTTGCATGAAATGAAATTTACAGCATTAAGTTTGCATGAAATAGTGGTCGCTACTACTGTAGAACTGGTAATTTTTGCCGGGAATCCTAAGGAAAAGAGCATGCTTACACTGGATAATGTGGATATCCCATAACAGCAGGCCCGGTCCTGAGCCTAGGCGGAGGGTGCAACCGCCTAGGGCCCAGAGCAGGAAGGGGCCCAAAAATCTGTGTGGAAAAATATTATTAACTGCCTAATGACTCTGTGAGTCTGTTTAGTTCTTCAATAGATTAATGCGACATTTTGATATCTGAACTTCCGTAATTGCTTTGCATTAATTCCTCCAATTCCAAAGTTCCAACATAAATTTAATGACAATGGGAAATCAATTAAATCATAATTTTCTTCTTGGCTAATGTAAAGGCAACGTAATAAAAGCTATTTGGAGCCAATTCTTAACATGTAACATCCAATCCCGATTAAAATTTGTAGAAATTAAATTAACATAATATGTCACCGGAAAATTGAATTCGGTGTTGTGGCAAGGCGTTCTCTCTAACTGCCACTGCCCACTTGCTAGCTTTGTCCCTATCCACCGACGCAGCGTCGCGGGGATGCTAAACTTTGGCAGGCCTAATGAAGAGGTTGTGATTGTGGTTGCATTTGAATTATCTTATCTCGAAATTCGAATCTAATTCCAACTACAGGGTAATTGTTATTTTCTACTAATTCTGCATGTCTAAAATAACTAGAGGAAATGAGCAATCCTTTATTCGAATTAGGCTAGTCTTAAAAGTTAAAAATATGGAACTTGGCATTTGGCAATCATTTCTTTGTTTTCTTGGGAAGGATTTTATTTCCCTCAAGGCCTCAACTCTATTTACTCCACATCTTTAATCTTTATGCTAGTAATTTTAAGTAACTTTTTTTAGGTATATTGCAGTAATTATGTTTTACAACTTACAATACTGAATATACTTAGTTTCATTTTACTCCCTCCTAATGTTTATAAGGAATACTAGTATATCAATGATTATAAGGAATACTAGTACATCACAACTGTGTAATTATACATGTTAATTTTCAACTTCAAATTTTATAATTATACTTCTTGCTCTTCAGGTGCTCATTTTAATTATGATGTTACTTGAGTATTTTTTTTTTGTTTGAATTATACTTAAGCCAATTAAAAGGAAGTAAAATAATGAAAAATGAAAAAAAAAAACTACTAAACTCCCAATATATCGGTTTTAAAAAAGACTATCCATTAAAATTTGATGTCATTCAAACGAAAATTTGAAAATTTTAAACTATGAAAATAAAAATGAGGGGCCCTTAGCTCTTATTTTGCCTAGGGCCCATAATATGTCAGGAACGGCCCTGCATAACAGTATTATATTACATTCGGATCTGAGCCCATACTTCAAATGGCGAAATTTGTATAAAGCGCTTTTTTAATACTTTAATCTATTGTAGTAATTTAGAAATTTATGACATAATCATACCTCAATCGTTGTAATTAACACTTACTTATAGCTTCTTATATGCAACCCTTAGGGCTGCATATGTAATTTTCCCATTTTTCATAGGTTATTTTGTAACTTACATGTTTAAAAATTAGTGAAATATAACCTTTCTAAAACAATTTATATTTATTAGGGAATCCTGTTTATTATTGGGAACTCAAGCTGTTTTTCCTATGGATTTTTATGGAGGCCAAAGCCATTATGTCGGGCCAAAATCACCTAAAGGACTTCACATATAATACACATTATGATATCAGTTTGAGCAAACAAAAATTCATTGAAAATCTGACAAGAGGTAAACGTATAACAGTTGGTCTTGTAAGAGACCGCCTACTTTTAATTTAAAATTAGGCACGGCCCAAGCCCAATATTAAGAAGAGAACATGCCACCTTTTAAAATATAGTGACTAGTTTAATCAATTTAGGGACCAATTTAATCTATTTCGTGACCAGTTTAATCAATTCAGTAATGACATTCTTTAACCCATTCAGTGACTAGTTTAATCCTTTTAGTGACTAGTTTAACCCGTTTGGTAAGAATACCGAGTTATTTTTTGAAATTGTCTGTTGTAGTTCGAGAATCAAGAAAACAAAGGAAGGAGAAGAGAAGGGATGACTAGGATGGAATGAGCTTGTTAGAAAAATTCAGTCTTGGGTTCGTCTAATTTTATGTTAAAATTAGACCGTCTATTCTAATAATATGTGAACGTACAATATATAAGATGTAAAAATATACAACTTTTTTGTAGCTCTAAATCATAAAATTACTAAAAGGTATAAATTGATTTTTTTCCCCTAATTTGTCTCACATTTTTTTTTTATAAATTCGCATGATCTAAAACTTGCCAATTTGAAACACATTGTATACATTTTTCATCATATAAGGTATGTATAGATGAACCAAAAAAATAAAAAGATGCACAACATATCTATATGCTATAAATTTTTGTGGATGTCAACTAATTAAATTCGTTAAAGTCTTGGGAGGTCGCTCAATACTCTTAGGATGAAATCCCGTCTATATAATTTGTTTTTGTGGCTCTTTCTACACCAAAAAAAATATGTTATAATTTTTTTAATATAAAAAATTATCTAACATCTACTTTGTCACTTTTACTTTTTTTTCAAAATTGTAATCCTTGCTTTTTATGCAATATCTTTTCTTGGCAGTTGCTTATCTTTTTTATCTTCATTTCCTATGTCCTATGCAAATGTTATCTCATTGTGTGGGCACACCAAGTTGATAAAAAAAAATTAGCATACTCCAATTATTTGATGTTGCACAAAGAATGTGACATTTCATAAGGAGGAGGATGCGTTACTATCCGCAAATTTCTTGTCATGGCATTCAAATCTCAGACAACGAACTTATAACAAGTCTGAGTTCTTTGCTCAAATCACGACGAAATCATGCATACTGGAAAAACAGAGCAAAGGATCCAACACACCCTATTAGTGAAGAAGAAAAATTCATATTGTTCAATATAATAATGGCTCATTGTTGAAACCTAGGGGCACTATCAGTTTTTTGTTCTTTTTTGAAAAATTTCTTGTATCCTTAAATAACAAGTGGAAATTATTTTGTCCCAAAATAAAAACCATATTATAATATTATGTTACCACGACGTGTCTGAGTCACACGATCCATTTAAAATTTTATAATGTTTGTTCAACTTATTCTATTGAAGGTCGTTGTATCGTTCTTAACTTATTAGTTTTCCAGGCCAGTGGATGCTATTTAGCTTAGTTTTTTGTGGGAGTAGTACCCAAGATATGTGATCGAATCGAATCCCATCCACATCACATGCTTATTTGCTCATTCACACCAAAATAAACTTCTTAGTTTTCCATTTTATAAAAAAAACTTCTTAGTTTTCCATTTAGTTTTCCATTCTTCTCTATGATATTATTATGTTGCTCTTGGGTTTATATATACATTCTTTTAAATGAAATTATACCAAATATAATTTCAAGTCAATGATCCTCATTAACACGACATAACATTTTCTATTCTTTTCGTTCTTCTTGTAACATTGAAAACAATTTTATTTCCAACAATTTCACAATGAAATAATTTACCTTCCCTCGGGGTTTTAAACATTTACGGGGCGTTCTATTAATTTGTTTATAATAAGAAGTTTCAAACCAAATTAGTTCTGATAAGCTCCAATAAATTATAAAATACGTTTGAAAAGTTTCAAATAAATTCGATATATTCAAATAAGTTCAGCAAAAATAAGGTGAAAAGAACGTACCATTACCAGTATCAAAATTCAATTTACACAATTGACTATTTCCCCCAAGGAATCGTTAGTCCCTATTATTTCGGATTGAAATTTGTTGAACTCAATAGAGATGAACTGAGGTAAACTAAACTAAACAGAATTGAAACACTGAAAATCAATTAATAATAATAACAATACTATGATTTAAAAAAATAAAATTAATAATAATAATATGATATGATTATGATGCATTTCACGATGATTCGTGAATGGTGGTGGTTTTACGTGTGAATATATCATTGGTCAAATATAAAGATGTCCATTTTGGAGTCAATAGTTAAAACAGACTATTAAATTTAAGGAAAATTTGCCAAAAAAAACCTTTTAAAAGTTCAATTTTGCGAAAAAAAACCTTTTACAACATTCTTTACAAAAACAAACCACAAACTTAATTTTTTTGCAAGATGAAACCTATTCCCATTTTCCGGTGTGGTTTTTGAGATGCATACGGGTGGTGCTGTAGTTAATGGAAACGGGGGTTAAAGGAATATAGAAGAAGGGCCCTTATGCATCTCAAAAACCACACCCGAAAATGAGAATAGGTTTCATTTTACAAGGAAAATTAAGTTTGTGGTTTGTTTTTGCAAAGAATGTTTTAAAAGGTTTTTTTTTCGCAAAATTGAACTTTTAAAAGGTTTTTTTTGGCAAATTTTCCTAAATTTAAATAGATTTCTTGATCAAATTAACCAATTACTTAACTATCTCACATGTCCTTCTATCTGCTATTATTCTTGTGATGGGAGAAACCGACTTCTCAGCTAGAAACAGGGAGAATTCCTAAAATAGGAGAGTTTCCCTTCAACCTTTCCAATTTTTTTTTTTGACAAATTTTCTATTTTTTTAATATCTAGCTTTGGATCATCTTTTCTTAATTAATTGCACCGATTGAAAGCAACATTTTCCCTCTTTTTTTTAATACTCCCTTACGTCAATCATACCTTGATACTTCCTATCTTCCGTAAGACGATCATATATATATGTTGCACAAATTTGAGTATGTTGCTGATCATGATGCGATATAGGTATTGTGGTATGCTAGTTAAGAAAATAGAAGAAATCATGTCAATACAGTTAAATTTGTTGTAACGCTTTGACTTATATAGTTCAGTTTAGATGCTAAAATTTGTTATGTATATTAGTCAAAACTAACACCTGATCAAAATTAATACTCCATATAAATAGTGTAAAAGTCAAGTTATTATTGCAACTAATAAAAATATAGGTAGTAACATGCTTCACACACACTCCCCATAATTCACACATTTTGACCAAATATTTTCATAACTTGTGCTACACTTGTACTTCATTAGTTAGTGTAATACTTTTTAATATGGATTTTTTTTATGCATTTCTTATATTTATGTACTATAAACATTAAATATACTCTTTTATTTTATTGACAATAGTTCTATTTTTAATTTCTTACGCCAAAGTATTAAGCTAGCTACACTTCTTTTTTGATCTTCATCAGATGATAATTATTTCTGTAATATGTCAACTAATTAAGTATTTAGTATTTTAATCAAGTGGTCGGAAGAAAGAATCAAGGTGGCAGTCATTTTGACTTTGCATTTTGAAACACTCGTTCAGCGATAATTTTTTTTTTTTTTTTTTTGTTCAGGAAAGATAATTGGTCAGAAGGCCAGGCACAATTTCTTGGCGCTACTGACTATGCAAGACTTCGTTATTGGGTAGTGGGGATTTATACCCACAAACAAACATTTTTAAACAAACTCCCCAAATTGGGGAGTGATGAGAGTCGAACACCCGACCTCGCGGTTGGGAGGTGGGAGCACCAACCATTGGGCTCCCACGAGGACCTCTACTCGTTCAGCGATAATAAAGTTTGCAAGTCAATGTTAATGACCGTTAAAATGTAGTTGTACTAACTACTACTTTAAAATACAACGAGTTTTCTACCTTCCCCCAGTTGCATTTGCCTTAGAGATAACTAGAATTAAATTATAAACTATCCTTGAATTCATATCTTCTTAAAAAAGATCGATAATAGGACATAGGAGTAATATTTGGATCTTCTAAAAGCAAACGGTTCAATACATGATTACATGCTATATTTCCTAACATGATGGTAGTACTTTTAGAATTTATGATAAAATTACACATCGATTAGTATTATAAACGCTTAAAAACTGTTTAATATTTCCACATTTATCTTTGTATTGTTAGTTCTTAGAGAGGCACATATCATATTGTTGTAATACATTCCATTGGAAGAGAGAAGACATCGAGGCGAAAACAAACTTAAAGGATGCCTGAATAACCTTCGAGATGAGACAAAGCTTTGTTCCCCTTAAATCTTATCCTTATTCCTGTATGATCCTACCTTATTATGGGATATGTGGGAAGTTAATACGTACTTCATTCGATCTTTATTAATTTACCCGTTTCTTTTGCACAGAGTTTTAGGAGTATCTTTTGGTGTATACATGTATTTATAAAAAGTCACAAATAATAATGTTGTAGTCTTGTAGAAGAACTTATATATATGACCTACGAGTTGTTATCATATATATGCATATTTAGTTACGAGTTAGTAGTTACGACATATGCCCCTACAAACCAAAAACATCCTTTCAACATATTACCCTTGAAAAGTTTCCATAGTCACCATCACAAGAGAGTTCATAGCAAAGTAAGCATGCGTAATTGTGGAATATCTTACCTAAAACAAAGGTACACCTTATTAATATATATAGGTAGAAAATCAAATTATAAATAATTGTGCATGTACATTACATTAACACCGCCATGACCTTACTATCTGAAGTTGAGCTAGTTGTCATCCATGGATAACATGTACTTTCATTTGTAGAAGTAAATATATATCAGCCGACATGCCAAGAGAACTTAGGAGTCCATGAGCTAGATTTGAAACCACATTATTTGTAGATATGAACAACATTAATATGTAAGGTTCAATAAATGGAATGGGAGAATAGAAAAGAGCCATCATACTCTTTCATAAATTTGGTGGGGTATTAATCACCTTATGAGTAACGTTACTTCAGATTTTGATAGTATCTAACCGTACTTAATAATATACCAAACAACTATGATTTTTTGTTGTCTTGGGGCCAAAGGACGATTGACTCTTTAATTTTCATGCATGAACTATATCAACATATCACAGATGTCATGGCATTCAAAGCTTTGTTGGTTTGTTTATTCTGTCAAAAAAAAAAGAGGAAAGCAATATCAAACAACAAATTTAAAAGATAGGGTTTCAAGTTTCAACCAGTACAACATACCACACCTACCTGAATTATTTGTTTTGTAGTTTAATGAAGTTATCCGTTAGTGGCTTAGGCTAGACTCTAGAGCATTCGCTTCTACTCCCTCCGATCTTTATTAGTTTACCCGTATTCCTTTTTGGGATGTCCCTTATTAATTTACCCATTTCTTTTTTTTTCTATTTTTGGAATGGGACCACTAACTTTCCATCACACATTATAAACTAATAAACACCGGAGGGAGTATATTGTAAAGTTGGAGTAGCAAACTAGTTCAGTTCAACGGAAATTAAATAAATAGAGTAACAATCTCAATTATTATTTTAAAATCATGTCTTAAGTTTAAATGAAGTCACTATATATATAAGGGAAGGGGGGAGTTATGGTGTCCCCCTATTAATTTACTTAAATGCCCAATTAGTAAATCAACTACTACTAAAAAAAGGGGAAAACTAAAGCCAAACTCAAATATAGCATTAAATATTAACTTAAATGTTGAAAGCAATCAATTTACAATTGAGCCACAAAAAAAAAGAAACATTGACTATAAAAGTTAATACATTTATGCTGAAAAAAGTAAAAGATAATATTACATCAATCAAATATCTTATGAATCACTTCACAAACACAATCAAGTATTACATTAAAAATTAAAAATTCAATCAATTAACAAAGTAGAATGATTTATTTAACACAAAAGACTATGTTAATACAACATAAGAAATCCTAAATAAATTCACTTAACGTTCTTTTATCGTTCATCAAGTTTAATTTTAAAACCTAGAAGAAAGAATAAGTAAAAAAATAAAATAAAAGAAGGGTTAAGTAATAGAGGCTTAAACTACGAAATTTAGCCAAATAAATGTCTAATATTCAAAAATTTACCCCTGTTTATGCCAAAAGGCTAGAATTTATGTTTGAAAAAAAAACCAGGCAATTTGCTAGTATATATATAATGATTTAGATAGTTTATTTTTGAATGAGAATATGTCATTTGTCATTTTTGGTTGGATTTTTTGATTTTTACCACCTTTTAAAATCACCATTTTTAAGATAACCACCTTATAAGTTAATTGTTTTAAATAACCACCTTATATGACCTAAATCTCTTTAAATACATACCAATTGGCAGATTTCGTCCAAGAAATCGGTCTTAAATAAGGGTTTAAACCTTAAATACATTCTAGTGAATAAAGGTGGAGGTGATGAAATCGTTCTTAAACCCTTTTTGAGGATGATTTCCTTGACGAAATCTGTTGATTGGTAGGTATTTAAAAGGATTTAGGTCATATAAGGTGGTTATTTAAAACAATTAACTTATAAGGTGGTTATCTTAAAAATGGTGATTTTATAAGGTGGTTAAAGTTAAAAAATCCTTTTTGGTTTTTGTTTTAGTAGAATTTAGTAGATATTTTTTTAGATATATAAGAAAGACAATTATTAAACTGATATGCTAAGTAATAAGAGTATGAAAAAAAAAACCTGGTTTGTGTCTCTCTATCTCTCCTTTTTTCTCCTTAAAAACCCTAGTCTTTCTTTAGCCAGTTCGGGGTTGCCACCATCCTTTTCGATGGTGATAAGCCACAACTTCTACTTATATGCACTCATTTTTCTAGTTTTCGTTAATATTCATCCTCTTTTCTCTCTCAGTTGAAGAGTTTTCTACCCAATTAATGGGTTCTTTGTCTCCTATAGTGAGAGTTTGGAGTTTGATTTAGGAAAAATGGATCAGAATACCCCCAACTATGGGCGGTCCGCTTTTGATACCCCCAACTTTGGATTATTTTTAAATACCCCCAACTTTGGGGGTGGTCCGCCAAAATGCACGAGATGACTTGTAACCCAGTAGCAAGGTAATTTTTTTTTTCCATCCTCTACTTCTTCTTCCTCCATTACAACCACCACCTAGCCACCAACCCACCTCCCACTTGCCCCACACCCCATCCCCACCCCTGACCACCACCTTTGAACCCCCCCCCCCAACCCCGCCCACCACCTTTGCCCCTCCCCCACCCAACGCCCAACCACCACCTTTGCCCCTCCCCCCACCCAACGCCCGACCACCACCTTCGAACCCCTCCCCCGTAGCCCCCTCCTCATCCCCCGCAAACCCTCCCCCTCCCCCCACAACCCTCCCCACCACCCCCGACCCCGCAGCCTCCCTTCCCCCCCCCCCGGCCCCGGCCTCCCCTCCCCCACCCCTTCGAATCCCGCATCCCCCCCCCCCTCCCCCCCCCCTTCGAATCCCGCACCCCCTCCCCCCACCCCTTCGAATCCGCGGCCCCCTCCCCCACACCTTCGAATCCCGCATCCCCCACCCCCCCCCCCCCACCCATTCGAATCCCGCAGCCCCACCACCCCTCCCCTCACCCCTTCGAAAAACGAACACGAATTAGTTTAATTCGAATGATTTTCATTTCGAAAAACAAATCCCGCGTAGTTCGATTGATTCTAAGTTTGTTGGAGGTTCGAAGAGTGCGATTTTGCCGGAAAAGCTTAGGTTTAGGGAGATGAGTGAGCCGGGTGGGATGGTGAGAAATCGGAGGTGGTTGTTGGTGGGAGTGAAAGTGGTGACGAAGGTGGTAGGGAGGAGAGAGAAATGGTGGTGAGGGAAGGTGGCAGTGGGGGGTTGGGGGTGGGGGGATGAGGAGAGGAGAGAGAAAGATGAGCGAGAGGGGGTGGGGGTTTTGTTTACTGGGTCAACCGGTCATAACGGGTAAATGGTGCATTTTTGGCGGACCACCCCCAAAGTTGGGGGTATTTAAAAATAATCCAAAGTTTGGGGTATTAAAAGCGGACCGCCCAAAGTTGGGGGTATTCTGATCCATTTTTCCTTTGATTTATTAGTTTCCGTTTGTGGGAGTTTAAAGTTTGTTAATTGTTATTTATGGTTTGTTGCAAATATGCAGTTTATTAATGGTTTGTTGTACAAAATTAATTTGAACACATGTGGTGATGTGGTAAGTATATGGGCATTATTATACTAAGAACCAAGAATTGAGTCAAATGAGAGAGCTAGCTACATGTTACTTACTGTTAGGAAGCTGCGTGAACCATGTTACATAGCCCCTCCCCTGAATCCATCCTACAAATCTGCACCTTCCATGAAAGGAGAGGTGACAAAAACTAACTTTATTTGATATGCTAAACTAATTATTAAAACCACATAGTCCACCGACTACGTATTTTATAGTAATTACTACTAGTCTAGGCGTTTTTATTTTATTTATTTTTTTAATTTATTGGAATTTCATACTTTGACATTGGCAAGAGAAATTAATGTATTCTCATAGTATACATTTGCCACAAGAGAATCTATAATTATTATGCATATTGTACTACTCAAAGTAGCACTTATAAATTCAAATCGTTAGATCTTTACAGTATTATTGTCGGCTCTATAATCTCAAGGAATAGTTTTTCCTTTCTTATTTTTGAAAAAGAGAAAAAAAACACACTAAGAGGGACCTATTGAATTGACTAGAAGATGTTAGAAAAACCCTACTGAATTTCTAATTGAATCTAGGTTGTGTACTTGTGTTACATAGACACTTGATAAGATGTATTTAACCCTTTTGTAAACTTAACTTTTCTCTCCATCCCCACGACTATCTAATAATCAACAAACATGTATGGGTGCTACCGCCTACCAATGTCCCCTATCGGTCCATGTCTTAGACCAGAAGCATCTCAAACAGGAGGTTCACTCCAAAGGCTACGCAACGCTTTTGATAAAGACCAACCGTGCCGCCGTGCCGGTTTGGGTCGTGCAGGCTGGCAAGGCTCTTGCAAGTTGCAAGCCCTTGCATTGGGGGCTCAAGTACAAATAATCCTTGTACTTAGCTGAACCTAATGGACTAATTACAATTCGGTCACAGAGTCAGAGACACGTGGACTAATGAGGAGCTTTCTTACCCTTTAAGGAATTAAGTCGAAAAGTCACTATAAATACCTATCATTCTGACACTTTAGGTACTTTTTTTTACCCCACTTGAACAACATTTTTACAGCTACCAGTATTTTGTACTAACTTAAGTATCTGAGAGGCGTTCCTCAAATCAACCTCGGCCAAAGGATAGCCTATGTGTCCAGTTTTGCAGACTCCTTAGAGGATCCAATGACTTGACATTCCTACTCCAAATTATTCTATACCGAAACAAAACATATTATATAGACATGTAGAAAACTAAAAATAAGAAGGTAAAAAATCATATATATATATATATATATATATATATATATATATATATATTGTTTTTTGGGTGCATAGTACTAAGCCACAGACTAAATAATGACGTGGATGAGATTCGATCTGAAATCTTATATACCACCCTCAAATGATTTTTATTAATTACCAACTAAACTACTCTTCCTACATAATTGGTATTCATTAATTAGTTAATCTAGGAGCTAGAACTCAATAAACCATATTGATGTTTCATGTTTGACCTACTCTTGGCCAACGGTTAACAAGAGTTTGCTAGTTAGTTACAATCCTTAATTATTCATTTATATATATAGACGAGAGCTGTATACTAAAATTTATACTATGAGTCTATAACTAGTAAGTTAAATACGAACTTACTAATGCAAGTATGCAAGTATGCAAGTAACATGAGCTTTGCCACGAGGTTTATTCTTAATAAAGCGGCTTACCTACTATTTGTTTCTTGTTTTCAACCTTCTTTTTTGTCCTTTTGAACTTTGTTGGCTTTCACTATCTTATTAATCCTCGAGTTCTTTTTACTTTGTCCTAGTGTTTTTCATTAAAAAAGTTATCAACTCAAATGATTATTATGGATAAGTTTTGTAGTTTTACCCTAAGAAGGAATTAAAATTGAAGATAGATTCTTTTTTTATTTTCTTGCCCTTCTGGCTTCTTAATTACTAAACTTTAGAAACCAAATGATTCCTATCTCACTTTTTTATACTACTTTTTTTTACATTCTCTAGTTTTATAATGTTCTCTTTTCTAAAGCTAAACTTAGTTGCCAAGCTAATTAATCATAACATATCAATGTGTTTGTAATCTATCTTGCGAAGGTCCTAGCACTTCAATTATAACATTCTGAAACACTTCTTGAGTTCTTTCATTATTACTAGCTAGTTCCGACCCTGTTCAAACGTAAGCATGCGTTTGTTCTAATATATATCTATGAATTCACGATAATTAATGATATAGCTTCTTTAGAAATTTGCTATCAATATACGATACTTAAGTGAAAGGATTTTTTTTTTACCATAACCACCTTGTAAAGGAGGTCCTCGTGGGAGCCCAATGGTTGGTGCTCCCACCTCCCAACCGCGAGGTCGGGTGTTCGACTCTCATCACTCCCCAATTTGGGGAGTTTGTATTAAAATGTTTGCTTGTGGGTATAAATCCCCATTACCCGTGTAATGGTGGTGTCTTGCTGTTAGTAGCTGCAAGAGGGTTGGTCTTCGGACCAATTATCTTTCCTGAACAAAAAGAAAAAAAAAAAAATAACCACCTTGTAAAGTTGGCTTTTTTTTGCAAATAACCATCTTATGAAAACTATTTTCTTCAATAACCACCTTATATCACTTTTTATCTGCTAAGAAGCACCACCAGATGACGGATTCCATCAAAGGAACCGTTTGTGGGGGGTCCAACCTTTTGTTTTCCTCGCTAATTCTCTCTTGAAATCTCTTGCATTTTCCCTCGTCCATTCTAAAGCAAGAACACCAAACGTTAGAAAATTATTAAGTTCGCAACGTACATCTACAATTAATTGTTTAAACACACCAATTTAAAGGAATTTGTGCAGCGTGAAGAGGGTAATTCTCATGGATTTGTAAATTTGGGTTTATGCAATTAGGGTTCATCTCTTCAATACTCTAAATAAACTTAAATTACTTTAATACTTGATGTTCTTAATTGGGTTGGAAATGACAAAATAAAGTATCAATTTACATAAAAATCTATGATGCTTACCTTCACTCCTTTAATATTTAAAATCTTTATTATCTCCTATCACTTCCAACTTTTAATAAAATAACAATTGATAACCATACATCAACTTATCTCTTAGAATTACGTGTCATAATAACTGATCTAATACTAAACAGAGAGAATATGAGATTAATTTTCTGGTTGTTTTACGTTTGAAACTATTATTACCATTAATAATGTTTAGCCGATCATGTTCACTTCAATGAAAATAGGGGGAAAAAGAGGAAATATATTGTTTTATCAATAAAAAGTTGGGTAATATAGTACTCCCTCTGGCCCCTAATAGACTTCTCATATCTCCTTTTCACGTTTGTAAATGCACATTTTTTTATCATTAATATCTTTAATTATATATTAGTAAAAATTATAAAATTTTGATTTTTGTAATGTATACAATATAGGGGTGGCAATTAGGTCGGGTTCAGGTTGACCTGACTTCTATTTCGGGCCGATTACCCCTAAACTAAACCTGACCTGATTTTTATTCCAGGCTTAAAACCATAACCCGAACCCGACCTAGTAGGTTTCGGGTTGACTCGAAAGTAACCCAATATGACCAGTTTTATATTTTATAATTGAAACAATTATACATTAAAAAAACTAAAGCATTTGGAAATCCTAACTTAAAATGCCAATTAAATCAAAGATTCAAACTTCAAAGCCATAAATTAGCCACCGACTTCAAATTAAGAAATAGTCTTGGCCCAATACAAGTTTATAATTAGCAAGTAGGTGACTTAAGTTGTAAAAGTCTGGCTAATTTCAAGCTGATATAACCCGAAGCTGACCCTAATTCTAAATCAGGTTGTTCGGGTTATTTTTCGGGTTCAAAAATTCAACCTAAACCTAACCCGTTGAGGTTTCTGGTCAGGTTGGGTGGACCCATTTTTTATTTCAGATCGAAAATCTCAACCCAAACCCGAAAATTTCGAGTTAGGTTCGGGTCGGGTTATCAGGTTTGATCAATTTTGTTTGGCACGTCTAATACAACGGATCGAATCAAATAAGGCCCACATTACTTATGTTTTTTCCTATATATTGGAAAATTTTCCTTACTTATGAATAATGTCAAAATTAGAAATTGGAAATCTATTGAGAAATAGAGGAAGTAATTTTTTAGAGAAAAAATATAAACTTTAATTGCTAATTTACTGTTGGAAATTTTTAATATTTTCTTTTTGGGGACAAAATATAGTTGGAAATTATGAGTGTGAAAGAAGAGGAAAGATATTCAATGAGAACACGTGTTCTTCACATGGTAGGAGGATTTTGTAACACGGTTTGATATAGCTGGCAGTGGCGCTTTGGCCACTAGCATAATTCAGAGGTAATTACAATATTTGGCATGGAATGAGATGATGATAAAAGACTGAAGATTTTGTTACAATAGCTTTATTATTATTATTATTATTATTATTATTATTATTATTATTATCTCTTTCAAAAAAAAAAATTATTATTATTATTATTATTATTATTATTATTATTATTATTATTATTATTATTATTATTATTATTATTATGTATCAAACTTAACATTGAGAATAATAAAAACTAAAAATAATATACGCAACTCTAAGGGCAATATATAACCATATAAGAAGAGATATAGTTCCAATTTTTTTTAAAAAGATGTAGTTATGTTCATCTTTATGGAATTTAATTCAATCATGCATACCTATATTATACTCTCACTTTTAAAAACAATGTATTGAAAGTGTATTTATATGTTTTTCCTACAAAAAGTATAGGTTAACAATGAAAAGTTAAAATGAAACTCTCCTCTATGAATAAAAACAATAATTCAAGCCGCCTCATCTCCTCTCTCCCTCTCCAATTCTCTTTCTAGAGTTTTTAATTTCATGGTCTCCTAGACCAAAAATAGTCTAATTTCTTCGAAAATTAGACTATTTCCGACCATTTTCCTTAGATTTTAGGGTTATTATCTTCTTTTTCGCTTTTCTTTTGTTTTGTTCTCCAATCGATGTGAAAGTTTTTTCTCCCTTCTCGGTGGGTTGCCTCTCATCTTTGTATAAGTGTTCTTGTTTTCATGGTGTTAATAATTTGGAAGATGATCAGGATCCATGAGGGTTCAGGTTTTATCAACAATTTGTCATTAGGAACAATTATATCACATAATTAAATTACGAAGGCCTCCAATTGAAAAGATGCAAATATATCGAAATACATTGCTCGCGTCAAGCTTGAAGCAATGGATCGGAGTTGGAGTTGTGCTCGAGTATGCTTAAAATTAATTGGTTCCACTGTGAAAATTGTTATGTTTTGCTAAATTCACTTCTTAGTTTATAACTCAATGTGAGAATATTAATTAGATATCTATCAGCACGTTTAGAAAATACGTTTATCGAAGATTCTAATTATTCTTGGTCTTCATTATATCATATAAATATAATTTTCCAATTTCAATAATAATATCATTCCCTTTCATAACTTTACCATAACACAATATGTCTTGTCTTTTTTATATTGCCCATAAGAACTTATTAGAAATGATAATTTATATTTAATAAATATTTGACTAGATTTTTCATGAAGAAAAAAAAATTCTTATCACCAACTCTATCAAATGACTAAAATATAGAAAATCAACCATTTGAATTTTCCATAGAGTTAGTTAAGTGTTATACTCCTACATAAACTCTCCAACTTAACAAACTAGTCCTACTTAAAAACAATCGATTTTTTTTATCTATATAAGCTATAATTTCTACCTCTCTTATCAATTAAAAGTAAAACAAACCAATTAAAAAGCATAAAAGCACACACTAATACAACTTTTTTTTTTTTTTTTTTTTTGCATTTAGTGGTCTCCACCCAACTTTCCTTACTTCTCTCTCCTCTCTTTTTTATATTTATTTTTTTTCATAATTTATTATTCTCTCTCCTCACTTCCTTCTCTCCTTTATATTCTTCAACTCTTCCTCTCTCATTCACTCTTAGGCTCAATGATTCACCAGACTCTCATCAAATCTTGAGCCCTTTTTTTCACAACAAAAAAAATCAGTTTCTTTTCTCTCAAATTCTCTCATCCCAAAACTAACAAATCATAAAAAGTATACACAGTTTACAACATTATCTTATACTACTACTAGTTACTACAAGTCTACAACAATAACAACAAACTATGGCATTATCTTCCGACCTTAGCAAGAGCACAAAACTAGAGAGGTACAACAGCTACCTACGCCGTGTGAACAATACTAAGCTCTTAGCCGCCTCGTCGAAGCTCCTCTTTCGCGCAACTCTTCTTGTGGCGCTGCTCCTTGTGTTTTTTTTTACCCTCAATTATCCTATTAGTGGTGGTGATGCACAAAATAATGCATCTATTCATACTACGAGCAGGTTTTTTAGCTCGGGTTTTTATGGGTCTGGCGCAGCCTGGGAAAAACAGGTGCGCCAGTCCTCTACCCCGCGGCGCCCTAACGGGTTTTCTATACTCGTTACGGGCGCCGCAGGTTTTGTCGGTACCCATTGCTCCATCGCCCTCAAAAAAAGGGGCGATGGAGTATTGGGGCTCGACAATTTTAACAGCTATTATGATCCGTCACTTAAAAGGGCCAGGCAAAAGTTACTGTCAAGGTAAATTATATTCTTCATCTTGTTTTCCTATATCCTACTTTTTGACATTTAACTTTTGCACTTTATTCTCGTGTTTTGGCCTTGGTACCAATATAGGATAATATAGTTGCATATAACAAGATTATTTGATACCTTGATAATTGATATTGTTTTATTTTTTCCCCTAGAATAACAGAAAAAATTAGAAAAAGTTTATATTTTCCTATAATTGGATATGAATCTTAGATCTTAGATTGGAAAAGCAATGGATTAACTACAATTGTCAAATTATTGTAAATCTTCAAAAAAGATATGAGGAGAATTTTTTATCCTTGTCAATATTGGTTAAATTAAACTCAATTCTAGCTTGTTTATCACCCATTTGATTTGATTGATACTCAACTCTACAAAAATAAAATTCACACTACGAAAATTCAACGCAATAATGGAAACTGAAAATTCTAAAGATCAAGCTACTAATTATTTAATAGTAATATTTAATTATTTAGTGTATACTTCTATATAGATGATTATTATATTATGGATGGAATATAAGTATTAATTAAATGTTGGTTAAATTACAGGCAGCAAATCTTTATAGTGGAGGCAGATCTAAATGACAACCCAATGTTGATGAAGTTGTTTGACATAGTCCCATTTACCCATGTGCTTCACCTTGCGGCCCAAGCTGGTGTTCGTTACGCTATGCAAAACCCACAATCTTATATTCAATCCAACATTGCGGGCTTTGTTAACCTCTTAGAGGTCACCAAGGCGGCCGACCCGCAGCCCGCTATCGTTTGGGCTTCGTCGAGTTCTGTTTATGGGCTTAATAAGGATAATCCCTTCTCGGAAACGGACCGGACCGACCAGCCCGCTAGTCTTTATGCGGCGACGAAAAAGGCCGGGGAGGAGATAGCCCATACTTATAATCATATTTATGGGCTTTCCCTTACTGGGCTTAGGTTCTTTACTGTTTATGGGCCGTGGGGTCGACCTGACATGGCCTACTTTTTTTTCACCAAGGATATTTTGCAAGGCAAGCCCATTAGTATCTATAAGACCCATGATGGGGAGGAGGTGCAACGTGATTTTACGTACATCGATGACATCGTTAAGGGTTGCGTTGGGGCGCTCGACACGGCAGAGAAGAGTACCGGGAGTGGTGGTAAGAAGCGGGGGCCGGCCCAATTGAGGGTTTATAATTTGGGGAATACTAGCCCGGTACCGGTTGCAAGGCTAGTTTCTATCTTGGAAGGGTTGTTGAATGTGAAGGCTAAAAAACATTTGATCACAATGCCAAGGAATGGAGATGTGCCCTATACACATGCTAATGTTACCTTGGCCCGTAAAGATTTTGCATACAAGCCCACTACAGATTTGGCTACTGGGCTTAGGAAGTTCGTTAAGTGGTATGTTGGATATTACGGGGTCCAATCACTCGTAAAAAAGGAAACCACCTCCAACGCTAAATGATGATTATTCAAAAGAGAATAATCACCAACATCATGGTTAATATACTTCAATGGTTTATTACCAAGAACATGGGTACCTCTCTTTTTTTTATATAGATTTTTTAAATATAGTTTATTTTTCCTTTTGCTTGGGGAAGAATGATGTTGTACTATAGATATAGAAACTTTTTAAGTGTTCATATTATATAATTATTATTTATAGGAAAAAGTTTGGGGACAGAGGAAAAGGAGGGAGAAAGAGTGATAAGTGTAGAACATGGAGAGGTCAATAATGGAATTTGGATCCAAAGAAAAGGAAAACAAATTGTAAAGCCCAGGTATTCTTGGTGGGAAATGATCTGCTCCAAAAGTGCAGCAGATGAAATTCAGATATGTTTAATTGAATGTCAAAGTCAATATGGAATTGTAACATATATGAAAGAAGCAATTTTATGACATCGAAGATGTTTCCTAATTGTTCTTTTACTGATTATAGAGTACAATGTTAGCTACAATTTTTGTTATAAATTAAAAGTGCATTCTTTTTACCTGAATTTGTATGAATTGAACTAATTACATTTAATTCAATCTTTTAATCTTGATTTTATCTATCTTTACTTTTGATTATACCTGGTTATATTAGGTAGATGAAGAGAAGTCATGTTAAATGCATCTACATCTGAGTGCATCGATATGTAGGGCTTTTTTCTTACTCATTCTTCAATTGATAAGGTTTTTTTCTAACACATTCTTCATTCTGGAGTACTCGTGTTTATCTTATTCACTTAGATTGACAAGAAACTTATTACTTTTATTTGAGTCTATCTTTTTTTGACATTCAATTTATTTCATTAATCGAAAGTTATACGGCGTCTATATTATAATCGGATAAAACTTTCTCTCTGCAAAATTTTGATCATTTGAAGTGATTTGACACTTCTGCATGCCCGACCCAATTTTCCTAAAAATCCCAAATTTTGACCATTTTCACTTGTTTTGCCATAGTCCAGCCTAGTACAACAAAAAAAAAAGGCTCTCTTAGCCCGGGCCAACTCCATTTCTCTGTTCCAGATGACTTTCTTTTTGGCCTAAAATTTGACTGAAACGACCTTTTAAACTTTAGCTGTTTTATTATACACATATGTTTTTTTTACAAATAATTGTTACACTTCACTTTTAAAGAAGGTGTTGTTGCGCACACGCTAAGACATGCATGAATAGCAGCAAATGAACGTATATACGTGAATAACAAAGCTCAAATGAACATATATACGCTCTACATTGGTTCAAACGAACATTCATCTGGTATTCAGTCTTTGTGTTCATAATCTAGTCATTTATATTCATCGTGCGTATAGTTCTCATCCTACGAATGTATATATGTACTAATTAGGGCCACTTTAGAGAAGAACCAAGATAATTCTGAAAAAAACATAAAGAGAAGTAAAATATGAGCAGGAGTTTGCGATCCAATTCCGCTAATATTAATATTCTCGTGGGGCTGTGGCTCCCTACGCGCAAAGAAAACAGTTGTTGCTTTGTTACCCTAATTATTGTTTGTTCTCATTTTCTAAGTATTTGGCCTTTCCAAAAGGGTCAATAGTTTAGTCATGATTGGTAAGCACAATGGCAGCTTTTTGAGTGATTGGTAGATTAGTAAGCATAAGTGCATAACTGGCTGTTAGAGTGTTAGGCCATACTTTCTATTGACATTTTGGTAGATACGTTTGGCCAGCAAGTCAAGGAGTAGGCTTGTCTTATTATATCACCGACAGATCTAAATTAAGGTCGATTGCAAATTGCAATATGAATTTTTTTATTTTAAGTATAAGGTGTGGGACTAACCGACTAAGTAATGTTCTCGAAACACTCTGAAATCAGAATCAATCTTACTTTTTCTTGAATAATAGTTGAGAGAGCATTACTTTTTTTAAAATATATTTAATTTAGAACCTTCAAATAAGTATAGTGACAGCTTCAAATAAGCAAATGAGTAAAAAAAATAGTCGGGTATGATAGAGCTAGGGGTGAATGTGATAATGAGCCTGACAAGCTCGCGAACAGTTCAAGCTCGGCTCGATCAAAGCTCGGTTCGTTGTGGCTCGGCTCGAGACTTAAACGAGCCGAGCTGAGCTAAGTAAAGCTCGGCTCGAAAAGCTCGTGAACAGCTCGATTAATATATTATACTAAAAAAATATTTTATATTAAAAAATTATTTATATATTAAAAATTATAGTATTAAGTATTTCTTTTAAAATATTAACTCAACTAAGGTATATACAGATTTTTCGCAAAATAAATTTCCCAAACGAGCTTGAGCCCATGATTGAGCTCGAGCCCATAATCGAACCCGATTTCGAGTCGAGCTCGAGCCTGAAAACGAGCTCGAGCCTAGCCGAGCTCACGAGCCGAGCCGAGCCGAGCCGAGCCCATGAAAAGTTAAACGAGCTCGAGCCGAGCTCGGCTCCCCCAAGCTCGTCGAGCTCACGAGCCGAGCCGAGCCCATAAAAATTTAAACGAGCTCGAGCCGAGCCCAATGCTATTCGGACTCGGCTCGTTCGATAAGCACCCCCTAGATAGAGCATTAGTTTCTAAAATACTTCCTTTTTATAATTGCACCATTTCTTTTTTATGTTTGCCGAGACGCTTCTTTGAACGTCAATATCTCTAATTGAGTATAAGTAAAAATTATAAAAAAATTGATATTTGTAATCATTTCATAGAGACGAATCTAACAAGACCCCACTTGACTATGATTTTTCTTATATAATGATGCGAGATAGCTTAACGAAGTATTAGATTTGGAAAAATCTATGATGGTCATAATAAAGATCAGATGACCATGGAAATCTAATAGATTATATTGATTTTGGGCCAACATTTTAAAACTTGAATTATTCTGGACCACTTGATTCCCATAGTCATCTTTATATATTACCATCTTATAATTTTCAACTAGTATTTAGGCCCGGCGATGCCCCAGGGTTTCTCTGTGCTATAATTTAGTAGTAGTTAAATAAGTCATCTAATACTCATTTAAAAAAGTCATCTCATTCATTACATGGATTTCAAAAGTTTTCCATTCATATATCATCATTAATTTTGGTTAAATAAGCAATAATAGTATGGTGGAGTGATGGTTGGTTCTCTTTCTTTCATACTTGAGGTTGTGGGTTCGAATCTTTAGATATAGGGTAATATAATCATACTTGAATAAATTGATTATTACCACATTAAAGTGACATTATATTGTTGAGTTATAACTGATTAATCCTAAGACAAAAGATCTAGAAACCCAATGCTACTATCTCACAGTACATGGATGTGTGTGAATAATTTGGAGTCGGAACTTCTATTTAGCTAAATGTTTTGTAATATACTTAAGCATCATAATGTATAAAACAATATTGTGTTAGCCACTAATAATGAAGTGTAAAGCTCAATAACATCAAAGTTGGTGTAGTTCTTGTCGACGGAGATACTTGCTTTATATCTTGATGATGCTAGTTAACTTTAATAAAGTAAAATAAAGGGAAGCAAATGATAATAAGATGACAAAAGAAGATGTAGTTAGATCATCCTCTTATTACCACAAATAAATTATATGTGCACTTGGAGGACAAATTGGGGGACATTATCTACTTATCTAGGTATAGGTGGCCAAGTCAAACTACATACAGTATTGTTGTAAAGCTCTTGATTGCACATCTATCTATACTAATATATTAAAAGACGTGCGTGACAACATATACACGCCACGCGCACCTCTCGTTACTTTACTGGGGGTCCAACGTGTGTACGTATGTCGTGTCAATTAACAAAAGTAAAATTGGCTTGCAACAAGATTTGAACACGTGACCTCTTGCTATTATACATAGCACAATTACCATCTCAACTAACTTTTAATCATGCTTTAAATATCCATTGTATTATATTTGTACCTTTTAAATGTTGAGTTTTCTTTAATGTGTTTTAATGCGAATGGAAAAAAATGCATATCAAGTTCGGAAAACAATACCACCCGGGGCAACGCCCGGGTCCAAATACTACTCTATACTAATATATTAAAAGGTGTTCATCAACAAGGAACTGTGCCACGTAGCGCTATCCCTTACAGTGTTGACTTCATGTACTCTACATACAATAAAAATAATTAGAAAATGTAAGTCTTAACCCACTAAACCAAGTAATGTTTGGTGCTATGATTTCAATGTAAAATACTAATAAATGAAAATTATGAATACCCGGGGCGTAGCCCGGGCCTAAAAACTAGTTTAAGTTAAAAAATATCGTTATGATATTTTAATTTGATTGACAAGAAGACACAAGAAATTTTTTTGTATACGAAATTAATAATCTAGTCCTTTAGATAAAAAAAATACATCTAGAAATCATATATTCTTGTGATCAATGAAACAAGACTCTATGTGTTTCAAGAAAAAAAAAATTATATCTAATAGAAATCATATTTTCTTGTGATCTCTTGAGATTAATGAAACAAGACTCTACGTATTCAAAGAAATAAAATATTATATCTCGTAAAAATCATGTTTTCTTGTGATTAATTATATGATTTTTAACACATTATACCAAGAGATAGAATGCTATTTAAATTGCTATTTTCAAATAACTTTCTGTAAAACTAACTAAATGACTACTAGATATGCAAGTCGGGAATTTTGATACAGTAGGATATGAAAACAATAAAACGTATGTTTTATGAACTTTTGATGTAACTATAGTACTTGAGAATAAAAATTCGAGAATAGGGTTAAGGTTTGTAAATTACCTACCAAAAAGTTTTGGAAATTTGGGAATGTGCGTTCTTTTGGATGTTTTGGTGGCAACAAAATTTAAATATACACTTCATTTGTTTCTAAATATAAGGCATGCACGCTTTGTAAAACCTTGTTTTGATCACAAATATCTCTAACAATATGAAAAATAAAAATTATAAAAGTTATACCATTATTGGCTTAAAATAACTATAATATCATAATATTATTTTAATTTCTTATAATTTTTATCAATATAAAATGAGAGTAATTAACTAATTTTCACAACCATATATATGTATATATGTTTAAGTTCATATAAGAACCACCCTTATGGTGAGAACCGTGAGAACCACTCATTTTTCCTTATTTTACGAAGATTTTTCTCATTTCACAACGTTTTTGCTCATTTTATGTTTTGCTTATTTTATGTTTTTGCTCATTTAACATTTTTATGCTCATTTAATCACAATGTTTTTTCTCATTTTACAATTTGTTAATTTTACGTTTTTGTTCATTTTACTTTTTTATGCTTATTTCACAATTTTTTCGTTTTGCATTTTTTTTCATTTTAAGTTTTTGCTCATATAGTGTTTTCTACTCATTTTATGCTTTTACTCATTTTTTTTTATTTTTTTTGCTCATTTTATGAAGTTTTTGCTCATTTTTAGTGGTTCTCATGGTTCTCACAGTTCTCACCATAAGAGGATTCTCATTATAGCCAAAAGTCATAGTCCCTTGGTTGCCGAAACTAATTATGATATCGTCCCGATTTGACCTCATAATTTCACTACAAAACAAACTTTTTTATAGTCCATCATTCCCTTTTAACTAAATCCTTTTTACATTATTGGGGCATTTGGAAATCCTAGAAAAATCCATTTCCATTTTAAGACATTTGACAATTATCCGAACATTGTAAAACAATATATGTGACTATTATTTTCTGGTGGACGGAATATTAATATACAAAGACAAAAATATCTTGATATTGTAATACACAAATATCTAATACTCTTTTTGTCTCTCAGAATCTCCTTGCGTTGTTATCACAAATTCAAAGACACATCTTTGATCCTTAGGATTATGATAGATTAGAGGCAAAAGCTTAGGGTTTATCATTCATAGTCGTGGCTAATAAACCACTCCAATATAGAATACAAGACTCAGAATATTAGGAAATATCCTATGCTAAAAGATAGGAAATATTTGTTTCCTAAACATATCACATAATTTCAGTATTATCCTCTAATACCCCCCCTCAAGTTGGAGCATGGGGATCAAGAATGCCCAGCTTGCTAAGTAGGTAATCAAACTGAGCTGTGCCAAGAGCTTTGGTGAAAATGTCCGCCAACTGATCATGAGTGTTGACATGAGAAGGGGAGAGAAGCCCATCTTGAATAGCATCACGAATGAAATGACAGTCAACCTCAATGTGCTTGGTCCGTTCATGGAAAACCGGATTCTGAGCTATATGAAGGGCAGATTGACTATCACAGGAAAGTGGAATAGACTTTGGATGATGAACACCCAAACTGAGCAAGAGACCTTTCAACCATTTGAGATCACAAGTAACAGCAGCCATAGAGCGATATTCAGCTTCGGCCGAGGAACGAGAGACGGTATGTTGCTTTTTAGTCTTCCATGAGATAGGAGAGTGACCTAAAAATACGAGCCAACCAGTAAGGGAGCAGCGAGTGAGAGGGCAGGCAGCCCAATCTGAATCACACCACCCTGATAAAGTGAGCTCACTGTGAGAACTCAAGAGAATGCCCTGACCGGGCGTGCCTTTAAGATAGCGCACAACACGTAATGCTGCATCCCAGTGTTCTTGACAAGGACTTTGCATGAACTGGGAAAGAATGTGAACAGCATATGTAATGTCAGGACGCGTCACAACAAGGTATACCAGACGCCCAACCAAGCGTCGGTATGCGCAGGGATCACCACGAAGGGGCTCAAAAGCTTAGGGTTTATCATTCACGATAGTAAAAAAATATTTTGCACCACAAGAAGAGGGGGTAGCATAAGGGCCCCAAAGATCAATGTGCACTAACTCGAAAATATGAGTAGATTTATTTAAACTAGTTGGAAAACTACTCCTATGATGCTTGGCTCTAGGACACACATCACAAACATGCTGTAAACCACTACTGTCATTGCTAAGAAAAGGAAGCAACTTTACAACATTATGTGAAGGATGTTCCAATCGATTGTGCCACAACTCGAACAAGGTTGAGGAGTCCACCGAAACAGCTTGAGCAGTTGCATCTCCTCTAAGGTAGTATAGTCCATCTTGACGATCACCCGTCCCAATCACCTCCCTCGAGTGTCGGTCCTGTATAGCACAAAAGGTAGAGTTAGTTATGACATCACAATTTAAATCATCACTCAATTGTGAAACTGAAATCAAGTTGCACATCAAAGATGGCACACAAGCACACGATAAAGAGTGATGGTCTTAGTAAGAATAGCACTGCCTTCCCGGACGGCGTGAACTTGCTGCCCATTCGGAAGACCAACCAGGCAAGCCGGGACGTCACAAAGATTAGTAAGAAGGGATAAATCACTCGTGACGTGGTTCGAGCAGCCGATGTAGATTAATCACTTACCATTTAGACGGTTGGAGGGAGGAGGGGTACCGAACATGGCCATGAAGGCCTGCCACTGTTCGGCATTGATTTGAGGAGGTGCCGCAGGAGCTGTAGATGTCGGCTCGAACTGGAGCACGATGCCTAGCAGTAAAAGAAGAGGAGGAGGCCGGCTTTAAGGGGGCCTTCGACCCATATTTTTCAATGAACCAATCAGGGGTGCCGTGAAGAGCAAAGCATGTGGTGTCATCATGTCCTTTGTTGTGGCAGTGAGAACATATTAGAGCTGTCTTCTCACTACGTGAGAGACGGGGCCGAGTCCGGGGATCCACACGAACCGCAAAGCCTGTGATAGGAGGTGATTCCTCCTTAAGACGAGAAATACCACGAGCTTTTTCTTCTTCGGCGATAGATTGAAAAGCCCGGTTGAGTGATGGTAATGGATCACTAGAAAGAAGAGTGGACCGAACAGGTGAATAATACTCCGAGCAGAGGCCAAGGAGAAACTGGTGAAGACGATCCCCTTCGCACCGAGCCGCATGACGTTTACCAACATCACAAGTGCAGCGTCCACAGGTGCAAGTGATTAAGGGTTCATGACGAGCAAGCTCGTCCCATAAAACAGAAAGTTTACTGTAATAGACCGCCACCGGCATCGTTTTAGGTTGCTCACACTTATTAATTTCGGCCTTAATCTGTTGAATGCGAGGGTCGTTCACAAGACAAAACCTTTCATGAAGGTCATCCCATAATCTCTTGGCGTCATCATAATGAGACAACATACATTTTACTTCAGCGTCAATGGTGTTCATCAACCACGACACCAACATACAGTGTATGGTCACCCAATCATCCTTTGTGCAAGGGGGCGAATAAGTTGTTAGAGTTCCATCAAGAAAACCGAATTTTCTGCGAGAAGTAAGAGCCACACGAATCGAGTGCGACCAATCATCAAAGTTGTCTAGTTTTAGACGAATTGGGGTGATAAAATCGCCCGGCCGATCTTGGGGGCCGAGAAAGAAAGGAGAGTTAGTTTCTATTTTGGTAGGTGGTGGGGGTGGTGGTGGTGAATCAGCATCACCAGCCATGATGAAGGCGGCGAGAAGATAGGTTATGCGGAAAAAAAACTCTGGCTTGATACCATGATAGATTAGAGGCAAAAGCTTAGGGTTTATCATTCATAGTCGTGGCTTATAAACCACTCCAATATAGAATACAAGACTCAGAATATTAGGAAATATCCTATGCTAAAAGATAGGAAATATTATTTGGAACCTAAACATATCACATAATATCAGTATTATCCTCTAATAGATTAATATATAAATTCTATAAAAAATTAATATTTTGAATTATACATTTGAGACAAATCTACTAAATTCGGCATGACAATTTCTTCTTCTTATATATAGGTGAGAATCTCTAGTCAAGTATGTAAAATTTGACTATACAAAAAATCAAATGGAATAGAAAGCTAAAGTGAATGATTTTTTACACATAAGAGAGTGAAAGTCAATCCACTTTTGTTATTACTACCAGAAAAAACCTTTTATTGTTGCTATAAACTAGGCCAAGCATATTTTAAGGTAATCTGCATTTTCCTTGGGATTCGAACATGAAACCACTTACTAGTTCACTTGTGAGTGCATAAACAAACTCACTCCCGTATCATTAGGACGATAATTTTCTTGGGTGTATGTGATGAATCCAGGTATATTGTTAGACTCAAATTTTCAATGGCTTTTGTTAACATAAACTTTTCTATTTTTTATTTCAATTTGGGGGTAAATCAGTCCCCCTTCCTTCATTGGCTTCGGCAGTGTCATCTTATGTCCTTGCTTGTAAGTTGTAAAGTCATAAATCACATAATGATATAATAGTATTAGAGGTTGTAAGATTTACATTGAATCAATAGATAAATCTCTAAGGTCTATTTTTTTTTTTAAAAAAAGTTACAAGTTCGAGATTTGTAGTCAAAGTATTTGTTATATACTATTAGGTGCATGCAGTATTTTATTTCATATTCATCCTATAATAAAGTTTTATTGGTTTTTTCCACGTAATACATTATAAAATATGATCCTAGGATCTTGTTAGAGTCATTTTGATGTGATATTAATTTTCTATTATTATTATTATTATTTATACGTAACTAGAAGTGTAGAACATATTTATGATAAAAGTTGTACATTAAAAATTACGCAAAATTTAAATTTGATCATATGATCTTGTTAGAGTCATTTTGATGTGATATTTATGGAACGAGAGTAGTATTTTGTAATGAATAAAAGAGAGAGAGAGAAAATGAGCCAAAACAAAAGGATGGAGGAGAATGGGCAAATTACGGTGGAACTCTTACTTTGTTGTCAAAGCTTCAGTGGAAAGTTTCATTCGTCTTCCAAGCCCATGTTCAGTCCTTCCACCAGGGCCGTAGTTGCGGGTGTGCAAAGAGCCCCTCCGTACAGGGCCCCCAATCTAAAAAAAATTGGTTTTATTTGAAAGGGCCCAATTTGAAAAATATGATGCTTTGTAAATGGTAAACGACAAATGCTCCACTCCACATCTTCATCTCCGGACTCCTTAATTCACGCTATCCCCTATCATATATCTTCCTCAATCTCTTCCACCAAAAATTCAACCTTCCATATCTTTAAGTTTAGTATTGTCATCAATACTTTTTTCATAATTATCAAAAGTAAAATCAATCAATCCATCAGTTAGCTAGTATTGATTCTCTCTACTGTCTATGAAATTTTTTGATCCTTTTCTCTCACTAAGGGGAAAGAAAGGGCCCAATTTCCATTTCAGAATAGGGCCCCATAAATATCCAAGACGGCCCTGCCTTCCACTTTCTAGTTGGTGAATATAATGCAAAAAGTTCAAGATATATAAATAAATATCTCGACAGCTTGTTTTAGAGGGCAAGTAATAAAGTAAAATTAAAAGACATAATTATGTTTTTACGAATTAATATACGTGATGATTATTCAAGTTATACAAAAGTAATTGAAAGTTAAGTTGATAGAGGTTGGAAATAATTTTCCACCTCTTTCCTTTGAAGAAAAGATTAGTTTTACAAGTTACGAACCTACGTAAATGAAGTAGGGTAGCTTAGCTAGTTTACGCAAAATGACCAACGTGAGCAAGTCTACTTTTCAGTTTTCACAAGATGCAAATGCAATAGTACTTCCCCGGACTTGTGAAAAGCTAGAGATATCAAAATAGTCAAAAAAAAAATCTTATGACATGCATGATATGAGTTCATATATAACATGTGTGGAAGAGTCTTAAGGTTGATCATAGATTCATAGTATCATAGATCAGACCACTAGTCTATGCTTAAAAATAATTGAGCCGGTTTAAGGATCAAAAAATCTAAAAACTATATTTGAGTATGAAATCTATGAAATTCGGCTTTAGAGATAGTTAAGCTCTCACTAGAGAAACTCAATCGTTATTAATTACTATCATGAAAATATTATTAGAGCAACAAAGTTGGCTAATATTAGCCCATGTCGTTCTGGGGTGAGGTGACAATGATTGCTGGTGACTCTAATTAGCTTGCTACAATTTTCTTGTTCTAGTCTATATGTCTTTTAAACTATTTTTTCTATTATTATTATCAACTTAAATTTTTAAGTGTGATAAATATTGTTGATAAATATTGTGGCCTTTACAATAGTTTTTTTAAACTATTATTTATCAGTATATTACATTATTTTTTACTATTTGATTATAAAAAATAACATATGTCCCAAAATTCATCTAGTAAAGACATACAAAACAATTATTATAGTTGCACATTTTAAGACACAACATGATTTTTAGATGTAATTTTTTTAAGATTAACAAAAAAAGTATGACATATACTTGACATTTTACTTACGTAGGTTGGTTCATGGATACTTACTAATGTATAAAATACTAATAATTAACCATTTCTTAATATATATATATATATACTTATTAAACAAAAATACTCCCTCCACCATATAGTATCAATTGTATTTACTCAATTTTTTTTTGGGGACCCCTTTCGAGAACTCTGTGGTAAGATGAATTTCCTCTGAGCTGCCCTCGCACAGGGTCACTCACCTAGAGGCCCAACAAGCCCCCAATCCCTCCCCCCAACAATATTGAAATTTTTACTTCCACCAAAATTTGAACCTTGGTCTCCCATGTGGGAGATAGGAAGCCATACCATTGGACCCAAGGGTCCTTAGTGATTGTGTTTACTCAATATATTCTAATACACTATTGCATCAGCCGTCAATACTATAATACTAGATCTTATTAGTTTCAATTGTCAAAGACCAATACAATAACTAACAAGAAATTTCGTCCTTTTTTTTATACTACTATTAGAGTGAGTAATTTGCTCAATAAAGTGCCTTGAGATTTTCATACTCCAATTTCTAAGAAAAAGAACTATTTCCTACATAAATGAATCATAGTATAACATGATTTGGTAGGGAACTCCACCAAACATCATGCATGATACCCTCCTCATCTCATTATTCTCATACTAGTGAGTTAGTGTCACCGAAGCTGTACTTGGGTTTCGCAATTTAATGGTCAACTGCATTTTTGATCTGGACTAGTCCACTTTCCCCACTCATCTCTGTATATTCTTCGATTTGTGCACTTAAAAGTATTCCTACTTTATAGCTTCATTTCTTTGCGGAGAAGTCACAATTAAGAGGTAAACAACAGAGCCGACTATGAAAACTTGTTATGTTTAAAAAATGATTAATCAATAGTAAGTTCTTTCTATCTTTCATAGCAAACTTTGTGAGCTTTACTGAATTACACGAGGCTGTTAATAGTTATTATTTATTAAGTGCAAATTCATGCACGTACGGAATTTTAAATATTGATATATAACTATATCAGCTCCATTTATCGAAATTAACTTTACCATGGTGTGCACGTAATACACTAAAAAAATTATTTAGTGTTCAAATTCTTAACTTGGAGTCTTAGCCGAGACCGTCTCAGTCATTCGAATTTTTCTTGGTCATAGTCATGTGCACAATACACCAAATGTTCATGTATGCGCTTAATTTTTGGAATTTCATGATTCATGAACATATATGTTCAAGATTATCGATGAATATAAATATATATATCAATGGTACTTTTTTTGTTAGATGTCTAACGGGAGCAAGGAGAAGCCATGAGTCTCAGTGTCTCACAACCATTAAATATACTAAAATGTCCTTGGAAACTCGTACAACAAAATGTTATTTACCAAACTCAATATGTCCAAAATATCCACCATACATGCGAGTGTATGTCTACCCGGTGAACAATGCTATATTTCTTACATGCTCATTTGTGATACTTCCTCCGTTTTTTTTTACATGTGACACTTTTGAAAAACACGGTTACCTAGAAAAAAATTGGAGGAGGATTAAGCAAAAGTAATGGTAGGGATTAAAGGGAGTGGGGACCACCCCTCCCCCACCCACCCCAGCTTCCTCCACCCCTTCCTTCTCCCCTCCACACCCGGCCCCCACCCCCTCCCTCTCCCCTCCACTCCACCGCCCCTTCCCAGTCGATTTCCCCCTCCCCTCCACCGCCGCAACCCCTCCCTCACCCCCTCCCCCTCCCCGTCGATTTCCCGAAATTTTGAAATCATCGCACCACCGCAAGAAGTTGAACACCGCGATCCGGAATCTTGAAATCGTCGCACCTCGTCGTTTGAGTGATAATTTGGAGAGATCTTCGGCGAAAATCGACGGTTTTGAGAGTTGAACACCGCGATCCGAAGAACGAGGTCGATCGGAACACCGCGAACTAGAATTCTAGGGGAGGGGTGGGGGCCGGAAAATCGACGGGGGAGGGTGAGGGGGGTGAGGGAGGGGCTGCGGCGGTGGAAGGGGAGGGGGAAATCGACGGGGAAGGGGTGGTGGAGTGGAGGGGAGAGGGAGGGTGGGGGGTTGAGGCTGGGGTGGAGGGAAAGGGAAGGGGGTGGGTGTTGGGTGGGTGGGGAGGGGTGGTGGTTAATTGTTAATTGTTTAATTTAGGTTAATTTAGGTTAAATTAAGTGGGGTTTTATTTTTATTAATTGTGATAAGTAAGGGTAATATGGTAATTTAATAGGCTAAAACTTACTACTTTAGGAAAGAAAAAAAAGTGTCACATGTAATTTGCACCATTCCATTTTAGGAAAGTGTCACATGTAAAAAAAAAACGGAGGAAGTACATCCATTGTAATTTCTTGCTCATTTGGAGCCCTTCGATCAAATAAACGTACAATAGAGTAAATAAATATATTTAAATGTACTGTATTCACGAAGAACCTGCATAAATTCTCCACTACAATAGGCATACAATAGTCGATAGACCAAGTGCTTAGGCTTAGTGGCAGAAGGAAAAGACCTTCCAAACTTGGGGGTTCGATCCTCACTGCCAGGAGTCTTTGGGAGAGGGTTTCCTTACCATCCCCCACTCTCAAAGTATCTGCCGCCAAACTCGGTAGGGTTAACTCCGCGAGAGGTTATGGTCTCACAAGACCCTTCATCTTACCACGGGATCCTCAGTGGGGGCCAAAAAAAATACAATAGTCAATAGATAATGAGTTTTCTCCACTCGTACAGTATATGTATTCCTCCAGTGATAACCAAAAAGAGGGAGGTGGTAAAACCTTGAAAGGGTTAAAATTTTAAAATCAGAATTAATAACTTCTATAATTCTACTAATTCTCGTTTTGATTTTTTCTGAGGTACTTATAAAATTGTTGGAATTGTTTGAAAAAGAAGCAAAAAAAGCAATTGTTGCCATCCTCGACCGATAGCATTAATACATTGCTTGATTGCAAATTGCAGTGAGTGAGGTCATATCCATCATAGCTTCAATTACATATCAATGCAGCTATTAAGTCTAGATGCCGTATGTTTATGGGTTTATTATGTAGTACTATTTTCAAAGGGATCCTCTAGATTTGTTTGTCCTAATGTAGGCCGGGTTATTGTCCATCCTCTATCCCGCTACCTCAACCATAAAAGTTCTACGTATTTATTGCATTTTCTCCTATTATACCTTTTTGCTATTCGCTATTCATCTTGCTTTCCTTCTTTATACTCTTTTCTCTAATCATTTGAAGTTTGCTTACATATGTGCTTCACTTTCGTCTTCCCCATCAATGCTTAGGGGGAATAAGAACAAATATGTTTTATAACATAATTTTACAACGAAAAAGAATAGGAGTAATAACTATATCATACATATAAAGAAAATAATTCTGATAATTCAATATAGGTTGGAATAAGTGGTAATCACCATCACACACATAATATATTAATATACCCTTTGTTCTTCTTTTTAATTTTGAAATAATAATAATAATATAATCTTAATTCTTCATTTACTAATTACAAGTTTACAACTAGTTTTCTTCTTAATTCCAAATATCATCTCTATTATACTTCTTCGACTCTTCGTTCTAAAATAGCTGCACCATTTAATTTGACATTTGGTCACTATTCATCAACTAACTTTGACAAGCTTTCTCTCACCATTATATAAGAAAAAACATAGTCAAGTGGGATCTTGTTAAATTTATCTCAATACGAGGATTTCAAATATCAACTTTTTATAATTTTTACTAATACGCAGTTAAAAATATTAAAGTTCAAAAAAGCGTCTCCACAAACGTAAAAAAGCAAATGGTGCAATTATTTTGAAACAGAGAAAGTATATGGCAACAGAGGTGGGACACAAAAAAATAGAAAAAGGAAAAAAATAAAAATAAAAAGGAGATGTAACTACCTAATTAATAAAAAGAAAAAAAGGCACAAAAAAACAGCGAAAATCTACAGCACAGTCACTTACTTCCCTCTCAACTAAATTTTTTTTAAAAAAGCTAAAAACCCCTTATTTAGTGGGATAAACTGATTAAACATTTAAAAATTCTCGATTTATTAGATGTAATTAGCAATTAACTTAATTTTCTATATATTTCACACTCATCTATAAGACTAGTGGTATATATTTGAACCCGAAATTTAGGGTTGTCAATAAGATGAAGGATCCTTACAAACCAGGGATCCACGTACCACTCCACTGTATATTATTCGATTTTTGCACAAAAGTATTGGTACTTTTTAGCTTCATTTCTTTCCAGGAAAGTCACAATTTTTTTATTTTTTTTTGAGGGAAAGGAAAGTCACAAATTTTTTTTTTTTTTTGAGGGAAAGGAAAGTACACTTGCTACACTAATCTTTATGTGGCAATGAAGATTTGGCTCAATAGCCCATATTCAGTTCCACACATGTTGTGATGTCCAAGTCCAACATTCACAACCTGCTGCCCAACAAGGTAAAGCCCAATAGGTGATGATGCATTTAATTCCTAGTAACTTCTATAATTCCTCTCTTGTTCGTCTATTAAATTTAAAGAAAAGTTCTTGATCCTCAACCTATATTGTGAACTAGGTCATATTGATTAAACTACGTAAATCCATGTATTCTTGTACGTTCTTCTCTTCTTTGCTTTCTCTTACTTCCTCCGTTCCAAAATAAGTGAAACACTTGTCTCAAAAAGCTCTCACATAAATGAGAGAAGTGTTTCACTTATTTTGGAACGGAGGAAGTATATTTTTTTTACATTGTTCAGAATAATCCAACACAAAATTACACCATATAGTTCATAACAATATATAATAGGCTCATGGTTCTTTGTTCATATCTTGTTGAAGAAAAACTACGTACACCGATACACGTATATGAAGGGTTTGATGCAAAGATGTTCGGTGTCACTTAGACAAGCAAACAATGAAGTACGGAGAGGACGGATACTTGCTCGCACGGTTAATTGGTGGTGCTAAACCATATTGAACACATAGGCTAATAATAACCTTGGCTTACAAGTGTTGGACAATGGAGACGACCATGCATTTTATGAATTTGCATAATTGTAGTACAACATGAAGTGTCTAAGTATCCCTTTTAAAAAAAGTGTCTAACTTTCAAAACTGAACATTTTAAGTTTAAATTAAGTCCAGCCGATTTTGGCCTAAAATAACTAGTTATGGGCACAAAAAAATGGCCCATAAAGTTTGGCCCGGACCAATACGACACGATGAAATTTTGGATGTGACCCGACCCGAACGCAACTCGTCCTGCCATTTAAGAATGCACTATTGAATTTAGAGACCGTATCTTATATTGGGGAAGAACTCAACAATAATCACGCACTTTGATCAAAAGGATAACGGGAATACATGATTTGCTTAATAGAGAAAATAATTCTTTTTATATAACTTCGAAAGTACTAATACTAATTCTAACATGAATAAGATATTTAGATAAGATGGATTTGAAAACGAATAATTGACTTTTCTTGGACCGAGACTAACACTAATTCTAATTGCAATAGGTTTTCATAAAAGATAAACATGAAAACCAATAAACTATTAATGACGATTTCTTTTATACGTTCCTTTTAGTTCACCCATGACGGTTTATTGTTTATATATTTATTTTATTTTTAAAAAAACAAATAAAGAAATTTTATAACATGCATTTTAGCTATGTCATATCAAGCTCTTCTAAAATTAGTTGATCAAAAAAAATATTCCATCCATTATAATATTATTTTTAAATACATTAGAAAAAATGGAGGGAAATTGGGCTGAAACATAAGATATGCGGGTCACGTTGCATATGTTTAGTTTTAATGAGTCAACGCCGGAAAATACTTGGTCAATAATCGAAAAATGGGTCAAGATTGTTCCTTGCAAAAAAAAACTAAATCTAAGGTTTTTTTTTTTGCCACATTTTTTTATAAGTTTGTTTTTTACAAACTTTTTAATTATAGATTATATTTTGTGATTATATTTTCAATTATAAATTAAATTTTGTGATTTCATCTAGATGATTAATCACTAAACCTACCTAGTAGGCTATATAGTATATACTTCCACCGTGCCTCTTGTTGTGCTCTGCTTCTCTTAGGGCCTGTTCTCCCCAGCTTATTTTCAGTTCAGCTCAGCTCAGTTCAGTTCTTAAATTATTATCATTACTATTAATTAGTTATAATTTAATTCAGTTCAGTTCAGTTCAATTCAGTTCAATTCAGTTGTTTTATGCCGAAGAGAACAGGCCATAGTTCCCTTTTCTTTCTCCATCAGATTGAACAAGTGTTGGTATTGGTAAGTTTTCTCCATGACTATGTATGTTCACTATTATTCCAACTACATTCGATCATCAATTTTTTCCCCAGTTTTCCTCCTCTTTCTTCTCCCTCTTTCTCTAGTTCGCATGTCTTCTATTTCTCCAGAATTTGGGAAGATAAAGTCTTACTTTTCTTTTAATGCTTATAAAGTTCACTTTTTTTTTTAATCTTTATAACTATTATTATGATGAGAAATTGTTTCTGAATTGTTGATGTTATGAATTTGGAAATTGGTTTCACATGAATTGGGTTATTGGTATTGATTTTGAACCTTGTGAAGTTGTGAACTACAATGGACAACATGAGTTACGTTACTGGTTAATGATCGATTATGGACTTAAAAAGGTTGATAAAAGTTCGTTATGTGACTTTATTTGAGTAGGACTTATTAAGGGAATGAAACTTATGGTCTTGGTCTCTTGGATAATGGATCTTCTATAGGTATCATAAATTCATAATAGGCTAATACTGGGCGTTCGACAAAAAGACATTGGTATTGATTATTATTAATGGTGTAAATGATGTGAGTCGACTCCGAATTTAAGCTAGCTCGACTCGACGACTCCACTCGTTAGCGTCGAGTTCAACACGACTTAACTTTTGGCCGAATCGAGTTTTGACCCAGTAGATCTCGAGCAGTTTGTAAGTGTGTCGTGTTAAAAGCAACCCTAAGGTAGAAAAGATGTTGATATATTAGGTATTTTGCTATAGATAATTGAGTATTCGAGTTTTTCACGAGTTTTCAGATCTCGTATCGAGTTGCTCAACTCGAGTCACATTTACACCCTTAGGCAGGTAGGCCCTTATTGTTATTGCTATTGCTATTGTTATTATTATTCTTATTACTATTATTATATTTTTGTGTAATTCTAGTATAGAATTAAGTACCTAACGTGAATTTTTTTACCCTTCTAACAGGTTTTCCGCAGTTTGATCACTTATGTCACATACCATGTCAAATTCTTCAACTGTCTATTGCCTTGAAGAAAAGGTAATTTTTCATGCCAACAGAAGTTGCGTTTTTCTTCAAGGGAAGAAAATTAATCATGGATCCTTTCTCATTATGAGAAAGTGTTGGTATGTAATTGTAGAAGACTTATTAGTAGTATAGTATCTATGATTTTATTTACTTTTTTGTTGGTTAAAATGGGACCTAAAGTAATACTGCTTCTATTCTATATTAATTGCAACATACCCATCGACATATTTTTTTTTTTAAGAAACTCATGTGAAGAGGAGAGAGATGGAGATAGATAAAATGTAGGGCTCATGTGATAGGAGAAAGATGGAGAGAAGATATTATCAAATGAGGAAGCTTGTAGACGGCGTGCTATGCAACTATCTATGGGCCTATGGCTATTCCATCTCGTGTTGAGTTTGTGATTTTGTGACATTGCAAAATCCTCCTAATAAATCTTTGTTGACATAAATTACTTCTATATGTTTCCCTTCACTCTGCAATCAGCATGGTTAATGTATAGGTTGGGTGAAAAAATATTTGTCCAATTGTAGTTGCCCATGATGTTTAGGGTCTGTTTAGCCAAACTTCTCAAAATCAACTTCTACTTCTTAAAAGTCGTTTTGTAGAAACTAATTTTGTGCAAATTTTGGAGTGATTAGTGTTTTGCCACCCAATTCTAAATTGCTTCTAAGAAATAAACTATTTGTAGTGTTTAGCCAATTTATCCATATTCCTTTTTCTCAAAATCAAATATTGACATTTTTAATTGATGCTATATTTTCAAGTCAACAGACTTGAACACATTTCCTCCCTTGATTTGCTAACCTTTTTCTCAAAATCAAATATTGACATTTTTAATTGATGCTATATTTTCAAGTCAACAGACTTGAACACATTTCCTCCCTTGATTTGCTAAAATCAAATCATCCCCAAATCTTGCCATCCTTCTAATTCTCTTCGCTACATCTTCTTTTTTCCCTTTTTTCCCTTTTTTCTTGTTTGGGTCAAAATGACAGTGTCGAAGAAGTAGAAAAATGAAATTTTAAAATAGATCTGAAGAAGGAAATTAGAATTAACCACCTTATTAAAACAATTATTAATAACCACCTAATGTTAGAGGTGGTCAACATGTTGGGTTCGTGTTACATGTTCATCTCGTGTGGCTATAAAAATTATCAAAAAACTATGTGAATGTAGGATATATATTTGCATAATATGATCGATAAATGGATCAAAACGAGTCTTGTTCGGGGTGGTTTAGCGTCGTGTCGACTTTGTATTTTCTCTCAGTAATTTTGTGTTCGTGTCGTGACGGTTTTAGTCGTGTCGTTTTAGAGACTAATAACTCTACCGTAATATTATTACCAGAAGTATCTATGATCCCATAATTTTCTAACTTTTAGACTCACTAAAGTAAGATCAATATCTAAAGTTGTTTTAAAAGCAAGGAGCTTTTGACTTTAACCACGTTATAAAATCAACTTTGTTCAAATAACCACTTTATATAAAAAAAAATCGCCTAATTATACTTTCTTTATTATAACACCATCGGATGACAGTTTCCTTTAAAAAATTCGTTCATGGGTCCATCTTTTGCTTTTATCCCCAATTTTTCTCTAGTACTCCATGAAATTTCACCATGCATTGTATAACAAGAACAAAAAGGCAATCTTCAATTCTTCAACATTTATAACAATTCATTTGAAATTAGGTTAGTGGGTTTACTTAGAGGATAGATAGTATTGAATCAAAAACTTCATGTTAAAAGAATTGAGACGTGTGAAAAGGTAAGATTGAAGGATTCAAAAATTAAGGTTTATGCAATTGGAGAAACAAACTTTAGTCAAGTTCTGTGTAAGTTGACATTTTATTTCTATCAATTACCTTGATTAAATTTCTAAAATTTTCTTAATTGATGTTTTTAAGTTAAAATAGACCGGAATTTACAAAAACATTGACTAAAATTCTTTCCCCCAATTGCATAAACCAAAATTTACAAATCCATGATATTGACCTTCTCAAGTTGCTCGAAATCTTTCTTCTTAATGCTTTATATTTGACATATATAAACTCCTCAATGAAACCCTAACCTAATTTTTGTTAAATAATTGTAGGTGTTGTGTTAATGTGTTTTGATGATCTTTATTTAGACATAGCAATTCAGGTAAACGAGACTTGTTCATATTCGTGCATATGATTTTATTGTGTCATATCAGAGATTGTCGGGTCCATTTACATCTTTATTATTCTTACTTAATCATGGATAATAAACGACACAAAAGATTTCATGAAATGGAGGAAAACGAGATATGGGCTCCTTTCACGGACTTTTTGTTGGAATGCATCATCCAATGGTGATCTAAGAGAGTTTGATGTAAAGCAATTATATTAAAAAAAATCCTAGATATTTATAGAAAAATAGACGTGTTAGTGAATTTATTACAAATGATAAAAGGTGGAATCTTGATCTGCTCAATTCAACCTTGCCTCCTGCCTCGGATGGGGAATATTCTGTCAAGTCGGGTGCCAGATTTATTATTGGTTATCAAAATTCAGACAATGTTAAAGTTGAGTATAATTGAATTTGGAAATATAATTTCCCTCCTAAGATTAGAAACTTTCTTTGGAAAGCGTGCAATGATGGGCTTCCTACGAAGGAACGTTTAGAAAGAGTTAATATTTTTACTTCGCAACAATGTGAACTTTGTGGTTGCTTTTTGGAAAATGCTAATCACTTGTTCTTTCAATGTCAGTTTACGTTAGATGTGTTTCACCAACTAGCTTTGGATTTCGATTGGCCTCAGCTTCCTTTTGAAGCTAGTCTAGACTCGTTTCAAACTGGCTCTAAGGGTACTAGTGAATTAGCCATGGTTTGATGGTTTATTTGGTTCACCAGAAATAAAATTATTTTTTCTCAGGACTCCTTCTCGGTTAGGAAAGTTAGTGAACTTGTTGTCAATTTCGCTAATGACTGGTATCATTGTAAAGCCGTTGATGATATCTTATCTCCGTATAAAAAGCTGGCCTCCTCTCTTACTCCCCCTAATCCGGTGCGTAAATTTGGTTGGCGCCCCCCACCCACCAAATTAACTTTGACAAACTTAATTTTAATGGTTCCAAATATCAAAATGGCAGTACGATTTGCGGTTTTGTCATTAGAGATCATAAGGGTGAGGTTTTGGTTGTTGGTTGTTGGCTGTAATTCTTTGCTTGGGGGTCTTAGAGAATCGGTTAAAGCAGCCTTATCTTTAAATTTTAAAAATATTCAAATTGAAGGAGACAATATTAATGTCATCAAATCTATCCAAAAGATTTGGAAGCCTCCGTGGTCTATTTACGCTTTGCTTGTTGATGTAGCAGGGTTTCTATTGCCCACTGTTTCAGGGAAGCAAACCAAGCAACAGATTTCATGACGCACAAGAGGCAGGGAGTTTCCAATTTAGTTTATCAGTTTCCTCCTTATTGTTTGGATTTTTATCTTATCATCCGCAGGAATGTTTTAACAGGCCTCTCAATTAGCGTATCCTGTCCTAGTTTTCTTTTCCGTAACAACAAAAAAAAAAGATTAAAAGTAATAAATTCATAAAAGCAAAACAAGCATTAGACACAAAATGAAACAAGGCCTTCTGATTTTGACAGGAGGAGAATAAATAAACATCCTGGCCAAAATAAACAAACATTTCTAGCTTTGCTTGCGCACGAGTAAAAGTTGCAAATTATTGATATTTTAAAAATATATATATTGTGATGAACCAAAAATTATCACTTGATTATATTTTTCTTTATGTAATAGCATGAAACAGAGTCAATTTAATCAATATAATACTTAATTAGACGAAAGAAGTAATATAAAAAAGAAGGTAATCTGAGCTGAATAAATTGTCAGTATCACGAATTATCACCCCCCTGAATCAAAGGAAAATACAGACTCAGCCGGATTTGCAGAAATAAATCAGACACAAAGGTATTGCAACATCACTACCTTGCTAATCGTATTCAAGATACACAGCAGCGAATAATGTGCCAAATCACAAAACCAGTAGCCCAGAGAACATCCATCAAAATAGAAGCAAATAAACGAGCTTAAAATCGCATTCGTTTCCTACAGCCACTTGCTATGAACAATTGCAATTAACATAATTAAAAGTCCTCGTTTGCACTTCTTTGATAACCACCTCCACCACCGCTGCCACCAAAACCTCCATCACCACGGTATCCACCACCGCCGCCGCCGCCATATCCACCACCACCGCCATATCCACCACCACCGTATCCACCACCTCCTCGTGGAGCTTGTGGCCTATCGTTAGCAACACTTACACGGATGTTACGGCCATTCAGATCCTGCAGATTTGAAAAATGCACAAGTATTATTATAAAAGCTATAAAAACATGTTTGATAAGCCATAAGAACATAGTAAACAGACTGGTTGTGCTCTCACCTGACCATCCATGGCAGACAGTGCACTGTTTGCAGATTCTTCATCTGTAAAGTTAACAAAGCCAAATCCCCTGGACCTTCCAGTGTTTCTATCAATAATAACTCTTGCTGTGGATCAAAGAAAATGACTGAAAGTTAGCCAGCAGTCAATGTGAGAAAATTTTATGTTCACAAGCATGTATTCAGGACAGCACTAAGATTTGGGTATTATTTAATAATTTACTCAGTAATACTCACCCTCTACCACTTCTCCGAAACCAGAAAATGCATCTTTTAATGAGCAATCATCAGTTCCAAATGATAGACCTAAAGTAGAGCATAGAATACTGTCAATATATCAAATTTAAGAAAAAATCATGCTAATGAAGTATAATCTCTCTAATATTCATAAATATATACCTCCAACAAAGAGCTTAGTAGAAGACATGCATCGAATTGCATTCATCATAGATGAGGTAGAATTTTGCGAGATACTCTGGCTAAGCATGCTGCCGATCCTGTTAAAGAACGCCATTTCCCCCAAGAATCTGCACAAAACATCAACACATAAACATTCATCATTCACAACATCTCAACTCTTGTAAAACCTCGACAAGGAAGTTAGCTGAATTTTTTTTCATATGTTCACACGCTATGCTTAGAAGTGCCTAAGATGCTTCACAGGGTAGATTTAGGATAAGGGATGAGACACTCAAAAACTAAAGCAAACAACTCCTGTGTCTATACAAGTCTTCATCCAAAAAGTAAAAACTTTGCTGTGACATCTAATGTCGAATACTTTTTTCTGATATTTGTATACTATGCTCAAATGCTTCATGGTAAATCATTTTCAGGGGAAGTGAGCAGACACTTGAAAGCTAAACAGACAATGCATCATTATAAGCCGACAAAATAACATCCTGGCAATGGCATCAATTCTCCACAACACTTTCTATTTCAAGATTCACTAAACTTGAAAGCATATATCAACATCTAGCAGGCATATAAACTAAGAAGACTCTTCAGTCTCTACGTAGTACTTCACTCGATATTAAAGAAGCTTGTTCCAACTATAGACCACCCTCAAAGCAAGTTGGAATATACTAACAGCAGAACATTATCTTTAATTTAAATATCCTATACCAACACTAAACAAGCATGGCACATTTCAGTACATACAAAAATTGAAATATTAGGCGGGAAACGACACGACGACTTAAACACATACATACTAAACAACCTCCAATCATCAAAATAACACAAAAGGCCATCCAATATTGCATAACCTCAGCATACAACAACAGAACACAGAGAGGTTGACAAAAAAAACAGCACTATAACTCCCTTTAATGAAATATATTATCAAACTTCGTAATGTTGCAAGTGAAAAAGAATTGTTTGGTTGATCATGGTAATTAAAACCTCCAAAGGGAAGTTCCACTTACTTACAACACTTAGTAAGCAACTTCCTCCAATTTGTTAAGAGTAGTGCTTTCTATAAATCTTTTTACAACAAAACAACTCCACGGCTTTCGACTTCCCGGAAAGTTTCGCTTCCGTTTCATAATTATGTCAACCAAACAAACACTTAATCGCATAATATAGAGAAATTAGCCAAATCTCCTAAATTAAATGTGAGATCATTACATTACACTTGATATAGAAAAATATCATCATTTCCAAGAAAAACCCCTCCATTTGAAGAACTTCAAACAAATAACAGTTAGGTAATACATTCATTAACCATAAATTTCAAATAAATAACTCCTAAAAATTTACTGAAACGGTGATTAATCACTGTTATTACTGACAAATAAAACCTCCAAAAATCAAACCTAAATCACAAAACAATCAGTACATGACTCAAAAACAAAGATTAGCTCAAAACATGCGATTAAATCAGAAATCATACACACACAAATCCCTAAAGATAAACAAACAAATTCAGAGTTAAGATCGAAAATTACGAATGAGAAATGAAAGACGAAACCCTAAAAATGAAAGAAGAATACCTGAGGAGAGAGAAAGATAGATAGAGAGAGAGAGTGAGGTTTTTGGAGCGGCTAGGGTTTAAGCTTTGCAAAACCTTAAAATGAAGTTTGGTTAAAAAATATCTTCCCTCATTTTATAGCGTGAGAAAAATATCACAGGGGTTTTAGAGTTTTGGATTTTGGACGCGCGTAATTTTATTTGTTTGCCCTTTTACTTTTTCTTCCTCTCCATGTAGACGTAGTGTAGTAAAGTGAAGTGTGGTTTAGATAGAGGCGTGGAACATTTGGATTCGGGCTGACCCGGTTATATACGGGTTGGGTTTAGGTCACCATTTTTTTATGAGGGTTTTGAATGTCATTTTGTTTTGTGGCTTGATTACTTTATGCAATTTGGATCGGGCTTGAACTGTTGTTTATTTATTTAGGACGTGCTGAAGGTCGGGTTTTTTTTAGATATGGTGAATTGTTTGATTAGATTTGAGTTTTAAGAGTTGTGATTATTTACGTTTTCGTGGTTATGTATGGATAACATGTATGTTTATTGGATCAATCGTTGAAAATGCATGATTGAGAAAGTAGAGGGGGCTTTTTGCTAGGTAAATGAAATAGGTTTCGTAATTTGAAGGTACGAAATGAAGGGAGATAGAGAATCCCAAATAATTTTACCCAAGTTTGAGGAGGAGGAGTCTATCTATAAAACTGAATGTTGACATGTTGTTACTTTAAGGTCATATTGGATACGATTGTATCACTGTATTATATTGGCTTGATATCTAGTCAAGTGTTATTCATCTAGGGGTTGTATAAGGCATGTAAGATTGAGATAATATCAACTACTTAATGAGGCCAATATCGATCTTAAAAAATTTACATGGATTTAGTAGTGTGTGCTATACTCAACAATCATGAAATATATTATAACGCCTCTCTTTCGCATATTGGTATATCAAGCAACTCACTTACTTCATAATTTTTGATACATACTTCATTAATTAGACATGTTCTTTGATGAACATATTATAACTCCAATCTAGAAAGAAAAAATAATACAATGTAAATTCCCTAATAGAAAAGGTAAAAAGAGAGATACTTAGCTAGTTGCATATATTGAAGTGGGTGATGTTGAGTAAAGATGACAAAATGAGTAGGAATTAAAAAGGATATAATCAAAGAGATATGAAAGAAATTAAAGAGCCATCGACTTAAACTTACACACACTGATAGACAAATAGTCGATTCGTGAAAATATATTTTTCCACCAGAATACATTGAAAAGATGCTATGAAAGATAATTTTTAAAAGTTAATATACTATTACACTACACAAGAAAAAAAATAGATAAGTCGCTAGCTCACAAAGACAATTTTAAAACAAGCGCTAGTTGATATTTTTTTCTTACTGGTGTAACAGTTTATATTAATCCGGGATAATAATTAAGTGCTTAAGATTTAAGATATAGTAATCTCAAATTCATGTGCAATAAGCATCTTTGTCTATTTTTAGTAATCTCAAACGTTTTTGTTTGAGTGTGACATTTTTCCAAACTAACTAAATATCATCCTACTAACTAAACTTGTATCAGCAAATTACCTTGGAAAATTGATAAAAAGAGAAAGACTTTTAAGTTTCGTGGCTTTTACGTGGAAACAAAAGATTAGACAAAATCAATGAGGTTATAGTATAAACTGTGGACGCGTGTACAGCGTGATGTAAGCTTTTACTATTAACGGTTAAGAGCTTTTTGCCAGTTTAAAACAGCAGTCGAAGGAGTGTGGCCAGCTAACCAACCCACATGTGGCTTCGACTGCTTCAAAGATACTTCCCCTGGTACTCTGTGGCCATTAACTTCAGCAAATTAAGCTCTCATAAGTTGAGGGGAGGGATAAACAAACAAAAAAAAGGGTCATTCTACATTAACAATTGTGTGCACATGTAAATATTTAATTTCTATGTTGTATTTCAACCTTTTTATAATTCAATATTATACTCTAAAAACTTTCATTAATTAGTGTACGATATCTCTGCAATTAACTACTTGTTATTAAGTTCATTGAACTTATACTTAATTTAACTAGTTCACTAGGTTAGAAACTTAAAATAAGATAGAGGATGCCTAGTTAATGGTGGGGACATTGTGCATAAAAAAGGTAAGTTCAAGGGTATTGTGCGGATTGTTAAAAAGGTTGGAGTACAACATAAAAATCGAAAAAACACAAAGGTCAGTATACTGTAGGAAAACCCAAATAAAAAATATTGACTCATGTGATAAATATAGAGATAGGATATAAATGTATGTTCGTTTTTGTGCAAATGATTTAAATGTCGAGAACACAGAGACATATGGATGGTATTCTGTTTTGGACATGGAGGATTCTTATGCAAAAATTTTGGTATGGAAGTGGGTTAATGCATATGGAGGTAGGGGGGGCACATACAGTGAGTTTAGTGCGCCTACACTATGTCTCAAATTTAAGAGGAGTAAAGCACAGGCCTTTGTGCGTTGCGCTCGTACCGTGCTGCTACTCCGATTTTTATGCTCGTAATTGGTTTGGTGTTTTAGCTTGGGATTTGATCAAGGCCCTTTGATTTGTATAGAAACCTTTGTATAAAGATCCCGCTTTATCCCCAAAGCATGTAGCTTAAGCATTTTTACATATTATAACTTAATTATCTTCAATTGATTCAATAACAGTGCAAGTTGTTGGTTTTTTTCCCAGAGTTCGACTTTATTCCCACAAAAAACTCGATATGTTTGTTCTTTGATTTTGCACTTTTTGAATCGTTGCTTGATTGCTCAATTTCATGCTTATTATTGTTCATTGATAATAGCCACAATTAGTTAGCACTTTTTTAAAAATAACCACAACATGCAGATAACTTACATATTCTCAAAACTTATCAAAATAGAAAGTGTTTTAATTAAATAAGAATGGAGCAAGGACTCCTTGGCCAAGAACTTGACTCAAGTATTTGAGTATTATGAAACATGTATATGTAAAAATTATTAAAAAAGTCGATGCTTGAAAATATATACCGAGACAAATCTAACAAGAATCAATATTTCGGTCAACCTTTCTCAACTTTTCTTAATTTTTTTAAAATTTTTTTTTCTTTGAACTCCCACCCCCCTAAAAATAAGCAAAAATAAGGTGAATAGAATAGATCCTAAGTGCCATGTAAGGAACACAATGGGGTTATTGACTAAGGGATGAGGGAATGAAGAGATTCAAACCCACAACAGAGTTGCGAGAGACTATACGGTAGTGAGATCCCCACTTGAACCAACCCGCTCTTTTCTATAGTTTATAGTATTATTCATCATATTCATTATAACCCTTTTCAAAGATATTCTATATTCCTTATAACCTTTTTGAAATCATGCATCATTTCTCCAAGCATGTTCTTAGCTTTCGAAAAATTTAGTAGCTCGATAAGAGAGAGGTATAAAACCAAAGTGTTTATTGGACGATATATATACAATATATAGATCGGCATTTTCATATTATTAATCATTTTAGAAAAAAAACTAACCCTACATAGTTGGAATTATTTTGAATCAAGTCCTACAATGTTTCTTTCAAACAAAAATAAGCCATAGTTGGAATCATTAAAAGTGAATCGACGATATTTGACATTATTCCTATCTATTTTAATATTTATTTTTTTGACAACTCCCCACAATATTAACAAGGAGGAAAAGATAGAGAAACAAAGAAAAAGAAAAGAAAAGGAAACATTGAAAAGAAGAAGTTTCTAACCCTTACACAATTTGCGCAACCCTCGATTACAATTTCCATCTCTCTCTACATTCCATCCATTCCAGTTTTGTATGTAAAAAGTTGACAAATCAACACCCACAAATTCGTAATTTCAGTATCAAAGTTTGATTAGCAGATAAAAACACTGAGAGAAAACAAAATTGGAGATCCTTTTTCGACGAAAACCTGAAAGTTGGATCTTCCAAAAAATTGAAGGTTTGTTTTGGACTAATTTTTACTATAAGCTTTAAGATTCAAATTTTGTAGCTTACCCACAAATATTTGAGTAAGAATTCGGAGTTTGTTTATTTCTTTTCAATCTTATTCACTGATAAGCTCAAAAAAATTCAGATTTTGGGGTTTCAGTTGAACCCACTTAACCCCTCTTTGATACGCCACTGATTCTTGTTGTAATATAAGTTTGAGATGATTTTATGAATTAGTAGTAAGTTAATTAGGTGAATACTTTGAAATTTTAATCAATTGAATTAGTTCAAGTTTTGTATGTTTATGTTGCTGAATTAATTGGTGATATTGAAATTTGTATAATTTTACAGGGTTTGTTGGTTCAGCTAGAGATTGTTGGTGGGTGTTTGTGGCAAGTGGGTTGTGTGGATTTGAATTATTGAGTTGGTGGGTTGAGAGTTGAGACTGTGTTTATGGAAGAATTTTGAAGCTGGAAATGAATGTGGGGACATGGTGCATGGACAAGAGCTTAGTTGTTGGTTTGGTCCCCATTCGGAGTATCGCCCTAGCAATAGCTTACTAGTCGAAGCAGTTGCGGTTGCAAGGGGTAACAGATTGCTGAGGCCCTTGGAAGTTTTGCAATGTCGCGTTGCTTTCCTTTCCCTCCCCGGGATACGAAAGGAAGACTAAAGAGGACGACACCGACTTGCTAAAAAAGGTTAAAACCTATGCTTTTGAATTGGCTGTGATCCGTTATGTTCATGTGAAACTCTGTGTTGAAATGGAACCTTTTGCTGATACCCTTTCCACCAGTGGGGTGTGTATTGGGGGTGGGGGGCTGTAGCTCAAATGACACTTTAGCAATCCATACTCTTTTCCCGTCCAGGGATGTGGAATTTTGATTTTTCCATGATACCATTTTAAAGTTGAGTCCTAAATGAACCAGATGTAGTACTTATTCAGGACTTATCTAAGAATGTGAAATTACCTAAACTTGACCACTTCCGAATTTTCCATAGAGGAGCTTCGGCCATCTCTGCTAATAATATGCTTTGATCATGACTGGGTATGGAAGCTAACTCTCTCTTTTTTTTTCCTTATGAAGTATCCATAGAACCTGTTGCACTCACACACTTCACATTTAATTAATTCTTTTCTTTATCTGATACATGATCCATAATTTTTATTCGAACCTTAGTCCCAGCTTTTCATATGAGATCTTTGATAGATGTTGACATTGGACAGACAGTGTGGAGTGTGGATATCCTGCTATACAAGAAATATTGTGGATTTCGTGACTTGAAAGTTGTGGATAATGATAAATGCAGATATAATTCAAATAGACATTGGTAGTAGAGTTATGAGTCTCGGTTTTAATTTGTTTAACCAGGATATTTTATACTTACGTGCAATGTGAAGGACACTAACAAACCCAAGGTGGTAGGACTTGGCTAATTAGATGTGTAAAAGTGAAAAGTGTATTGCATTCTAGCAATCAAATAAAACTAATTATCTCGATTATGCAACTAATGTTAAATGAGTACATATCTCAGTAGAAACAATGTTACGGGATTCTAAGAAGGTGTCTGTTTGTACAATGTAGATGAAGTTGGTGGTTTCTGAAGAAATAATCCTCCTTTGATTCCACAAAGCTAGTATATTTGAAGAGTTTATGTATATGGTTACAATTGCATGGGGATCATATATAGGTGTTGTATATGTAAGTTGTTAATATGATAGCCAAAGCATTAGAACCATGCCCTTGTGTTTTACTTTTTTCTGAGTGTTTCAAACCATTTGGGATATAGTAGTTTAAAACTATACATTTTTTGAACTCGGACTCTCGGAGATCAAATATGCTTTAAAGTTTAGATAGTGGTTATCGCTTACTCCCTTGAGCCAATCCACAGACTAATAATACAATTGCAAATTTGCTTTCAAGACATCATGTGCATTTTCTTCTTTGTGTGAAGAAATTTGTCTATAAGAGTCGATTCTCAATAGTTTTCACTTGAGTGAATTTTGAGGCTTGACAAGATCCTAAATGGAATAAGCTGATTAAGCTTTGCACTTCTAGGTTTCAATTAGTTTGTAGAGATTGTCGTTGATGCTTGGTAAGAGTCCAGAAGTTTCCTTCAGATTCTGTGAAGCAAATTCTTTCTGTTTATTTTAGGCTGATCTATTACCCTCCTATGCTTGCTATCATTACTATTTTACAAGGCATAGCCTCTTAAGTTTATGTCTATGAGGACTGCTTTAAAGCTTCTCATGGCAAGGTTCATAACCAGAATTTCCTTTTTCGCGTGAGATCTCACATATAATTTGTTCCTTTGTAATCGATGGAGGATTTTATTGGATAGTTCGAGTTAGTATAACCATTTGTGGTTAGGTGATGTGCTTATACTTTTTTTTGTAGTGGATCTCAACTTATACATATACTTTTACAGTGCAAAACACTTTTTGTAAAAAAATAAATATACATGTACATAAAGCATTTACTTCGTATAAACACAAATAGGCATGACAGAGTCAGAGGTTTTGGGAGATTCACGTGTCACCTGCTTTTTTTTCTTACCCTTCTTGCAAATGTTGAAGTTGAGGGTAACAAACTGCATAAAGGAGCTGTAAACAGGACTGTGATGAATTGTTTGACAGCTCCATTACTGAGACAAACTGAGCTTTTATAAGTGTCTTTATATCTGCTTCTCTTCCTCATGAAGATCTTGGCAAGCAAGAGGTGTAGTGGCTACAATACGATATCTTCATCTGAAAATATGTCTCACTGTTGACATTGAAATATTTATGTTCAATCTAAGTTGACGAGAAAAATACTGTGTTTTCTTGTGCTTTGGGGGGATTTGGTTTGCAATTGTTAGAACATTGGAGGAATTTTTTTTGGTGGTAGTCTGGTAGAACAGTAATGATAAGAAGACCTTTTTGTTCTTTGGCCTTTTCTTTCAGGGGGAAGGAATGGTTCTAGTTTGCCTGGCCCTTGTAGGATTTTAATTTTAACTTCAGGCATTCGTTTTACTCCCCCCTGCTGTGACTAATAAAGAAATGAATTCCTTCTCCCTGTTTCGTCAGTTGCCGCAACCATTCTCATAGTTGTGATTTTCTATTTGTGGACTCCAACTATAGGTTTATCACATGTTTATGGCTGTATGTGTTGGGTACTTTTTTTTGATGTTGTCGACATTGTTTCTTAGGTTAGTCTCGTGTATGGGTGAATGTTGGCTATACTATTGTTAAAAGTAGTACATTTGATTGTCCTTCTCCCTGTTTGTTGGTTGCCAATGTAGTTGTACTTTTGGGTTCATGGGTTGCATAAGGGCGGAGTGCGATGACGGGCATGCTAAGAGTGCTGGGTCTAAGTGAGTGCTTATTAGGTTTGCAGGAGCATATTATCAAGTCACTAAATGAGTTGAGATTCTAGAGTGCTTGTGTTGATTTTGTGAAGGTAGCTGTAGTGGACCTAATGGTTGACGTTATGATAAGATCTTCCAGTGTGATGAGGAGTGTGTTTCTTGGCATTCATTCTGATGCATTTAATTTGAATATTTTTTGGGGGGGGAGGGTATTGTGTAGATTTAAAGTCTCCATGGCTTTGTTTGAGGTTTGTTGATGATTTATACTCGTGACCAAGGCAAAGCCTTAGAGTATATTTTTGTTGAATAATACTGGTGCTAGTGTAATTTTAACGTCTTCACGGCTTTGTGTGCTGGGTCCAAGTGAGGAATATTTAGGTTTTGAGAAGGATGTTGAATCAGTGAAGGTAGCTGTGGTGGACCTGATGGTTGATGTTATGATAAGAATTGGCATTGTGATGATTGATGCTTGTATTTCTTGCATTTGTTCTGATGTAAGTTATTGGGTTTTTATTCTATAAGGGAATTGGGGAGGGGGGAATATCTCAACTTTACTAAAACTGACTACTTTATGTGCAAACATTAACTTTCAAAATCAACATTATCAACTTTACCTTTTTTTAAATCCCTAATTTAATGGTACAATTCCCTATCCATGATTTAACTGTCACGCACAATTTTACAGTTTTTGAACTTTTTTCAAAATACAAAACACCCTAAACAAACTATTGGTTCTTCCTCTTTTCCCTTCCATAATCTTCTTCCTCTTCTTTCTTCCAATAGCTGTTACCTATTGTATTTTTGTGCAGAAATTTATAATGCAGAACTTTATGATGCGTGCGTATAAGGCTAGTGGTTAAATATTGGAGGAGGAGGGGTATGTCGTGTGGATCTAACATCTTCATGGCTTTCTATGCTAGATTGCTATGTCTTTCTAGCTATTTTAAGGTTCTTGATGATTTATTCTCAGACCAAGGCAAAGCTTTTGATGATGTTCTTGTTGAATAATACTGGTGCTGTGTAGATTTATCGTCTTCATCAATTTTTGTGCTAGTTTTTTTAGTTCTTTTGAGGTTTGTTGATGATCTGCCCTCATGACCAAGAGAAACTTTGGAGTATAATCTTGTTGAGTAGTACTCCTTTGTTATTTAAGTGATGTTCTAGAATTAGCCATGTAAATCTAAGGCTAGTTATTTCATTAGTGGTTATCTTGTCTTGAGTGAAAGCCTAATGTCCAGATGAAAAGAACAAAGCCTAATGTCCAGATGATTATAGTTCCCATAACTATTATTATCCATCTTTTTTTTCCTAACCATTAATCTCCTTATCATCACAAACTTGCCACTTAATACATGTAGATTAGAGTCGATCATGGCTCAACTTTGATCACAAAGAGAGAAAGTGAAGTGACTACCCTTAGATTTACATGACTAATTCTATTTCCTTCAAGTGAGTCTGTGAGTGAAAGCCTGGATGAATTGGAGCTGATGACTTTACGAAATTGCTGCCTTATGGAAAACATACTAGTCTGAGGTGTCTAATTCCATTCTTCCAAAATTGAGTTTTGCTGCCTTGTTTTCCTTCATGCTTGTAAAGTGACACCTAGTCCCATCATAGTCTATATAATTTTATTTAGGATACTATATGGTGTAATGACTGGAGTATAATGAACACTTGGTTTCAGAAACGGCACCCCCGTCGTGTGACCTATAATAGTGGAGGTGATACGAATCACATCGACCGCATTTCCGTCCCATACTAATTGATACAGTTTGACTGACACAACGTCTCAGGGTTTTCATTCAACTTCTTATTTTATAGTTCATAGTTGGTAGTGAGATATATATTTTTATGGTAGTGGGTTGTGGGGCTTTAAAGTTTTTGAGGGGTGAATAAAAGAGTTGGTTCTTTCTAATAGTTTAGGCCCCTATAAAAAAAGAGAAATGATATAAAATTTGTAGAAGCTTTCCATTTTAGGAAGTTTATCAATTAGACAGACGAAAATAAAGTGTATCGATTTATGTGGGATGGAGAGAGACATAAAGAGCTATTTAAGAAAGAGTTATATTGATTGTAAGGTAATCATGCTACATCTTCAAGTAGGAGATATATTAGGAAGAGAACTAGAGAAGACCACACATAGAGCCTAAGATTAAGTGGTGGAAAGTACAAGGGGACCAACACAAATTGTGGATATGATGGACTGATGGTTACTGCAGGTACTTGGTCCATTAGCATGCATTTAGATATAGATTTAGTGTGGACTAAGATAGAGCACATCGGGATGGAAGTGGCAAAGGAGGTCCTAGGAGAATTTAAAGGAGCATGCCACCGGGTAAGGACACATATGTGGAATGAAGAAGTACGACAAGTGATAAAGAGCAAACAAGAATGCTATAAAATATTGGAAAAATGTGGGAGCGATGTGAACTATGAGAAGTATGAGGAGGCTACGCGATGCAAGCGCAAGAGGGAATTAGGACCATTATGCAAGATTGGATACAAAAGAAGAGATATAGGACATCTATAGACTCGCTCGTATGAGAGACAAGAAGACACATGATATCTGAAGAGTTAGTATGTAAGGATGCCGACCAAAGAGTTGGTGGGAAATAAGGAGATAAAGGCTAGATGGAGATCGTACTTTAATAACCTATTGAACAGCGATCAAGGGCAAGATATTGGAGATATAATCAACTGTCATGATATGGTCAACCGAGTTTTTTGTGGAGAATTTAAGAGGGAGAAATGAAAATGGCACCGAAAAAGATAGGATTAAAGAGGGCAATGAAGCCTGATGGCGTACCTATTGAGGTTTGGCGATGTTTGAGAGAGAGAGGGCTTGAATGGTTAACAAGATATGGGGAAGTAATACGATCTCATTGAAGTGGAGAAAAATCACTTTAATCCCTTTGTACAAAATAAAGGTGACGTCTAAGATTATGCCAACTATCAAGGGATAAAACGAATGAGTTATACTATGAAACTTTGGGATAAGGAGGATTTATATATGATTTTCATTGATTTAGAGAAGGCGTATGATGAAGTACTGAAGGATGTACTTTGTTGGGCCTCAGCAAGGAGAGAAGTCTTTAGGAAGTTTATTGACATTATTAAGGACATGTATGGGGGTCGAGGGAGTTAGCAGTTAGCACTGTTGGGAAGGCGGAAGAGTTCCCTGTTACAATTGGAGTACATTAAGAATATGCACTTAACCCTTTTCTTTTTGGTATAGACATGGACGAATTGACGAGGTCAATTCAAGATGATATACCATAGTGCTTGATGATTTGTTGATTGATGATGTTTGTACTGATTGATGAATCGAGAGAAGGCGTGGAAGACAAGCTGGAATTACGAAGACAAACTTTGGAATCTCGAGGGTTTAGGTTGAGTAGAAATAAGACAAAATATTTGGAGTGTAAGTTTAATGGGGCTAGAAGCAGGGAGGTTGGGGCAATTACCTTAGATGGGCAATTTATCCAAGGTTCTGATTTATGTTGCTATTTAAGAACTATTATCCAAAAGGATTGGGAATTGGATGGAGATGTGGCTTTGAGAATTAAAGGGTTGAAGTGGAAGAGTGCTTTGAGGTTCTATGTGATCCAGCATGCCACATAGTTTGAAAGGAAAATTCTACCAAACGATAGTTAGACTTGCTTAGCTATATGCTACGGACTGTGTGGGCATATAAGAAAGGATCGGTCGAGGAATGAGATAATTAGGAAGAAAGTAGGGGGTTACATATAATGAGTTAATGAGAATTTTTAAACATGCCAGGCGCAATCAAAGTGATGCACTAGTTACAAGGCTTGAAAAGTGGCAGAGTGATGGGATTGTATGGGAAAACCTAAAAAAACTTTGATAAATGTGATTGAAAATAGTATGAGTTTGCATGGGATTCAGAAAAATATGGCGTTGGATACGGTGAAGTGGAGGGAGAAAATTATGATGATGACACTACTTGACTTTGTATCTAGTCCTTGTGATTTATTTTTACTTTATTCATTGGGTTTTATTAAGTTTTTTCCCTAAAAAGTATTTTGTTTATTCTCCTTTAGGGTTTTCTCAAATCTTTACATTTGTTTTTCTCTTTACCTCTTTATAGAACGTTCATTTTTTTTATAACCCCATATTTTGGTTCTCTCTTTGCACCTCATCCGGTTTTTGATTCCCTATTATCAATCTTGTCTTACTCTTCACTCTTTTCAGGTCCATCTGCACTCACTTTGTGCTTATTCTTCTTTTACGCTCATTCACTATCTCATTTCCTTTGTTTAGACTCTTCTTCCTTAGCTTTTAATTGTTTCAATGGTCATGGAAACTTTTTTTTATGACGATTTTTGTTAACCAACCCCACATCATCTAGGGACTAAGGCTGTGTTGTTGTATACTATATGGTGTATGTGACTTTGTGCTCATTTGGGCCCACCTCCCGTACCTTGACTGACCAAGGTGTGCTCAAGTAAAGTTGTAGGAATACTAGTAAGCTCTTTGATAATTCTTTATTAGTGATGAGTCTTTTTTTCAAATTAATAAAAATTCAAGCTACCTTGTGATGCTCATATTCACATACTCTTTTTGAGAGGAAGAAAGCACTTGGTAAGATAGGGGAGGGGATTTGTGATTAGTAACTATCTTTTGCGGGTATGAGTGAGTTGGCTGGATTTGTTCTGCGCTGTGACTGCTCTTCTGTTGAGCAGATATCTTGACGCGAATCTTTAAAAACTGTCATAACCATAGGTGATAGCTTTAATTTATGTGGGGGATATGGGGTGGGGAAAACTGCTTGCTTTTTGGTCAAATAGGCACTTGTTTCCTCAGTCTGTATACTTAAAGATGGAGACCCAAAAACATAAAGAGAAGATGGAGAAAGTGCATTTGATCCCGATTATTCAGTACTTGAAGCATTTGATTTTTCATTTGGAAATGCATATGGCTCTATTTTCCATGAAACTGCAGGGAGTGTATATGGTTCTTTTTTTTTCCCTAGATGGCAACCTAATTATTGAAGCTAGCTGCTCAAGTCTACCAGAACAGATGTACTGTTCCTGGTCTTAATATAAAATTTGTGGGCATCTTTTAGTTTTTTTGTTCTAGATGCTGGTGACCGGGTGCGTTTCTCTGGTGCCCTTCATGATGTTGCTTTTTGTCTGATCTTTGTGCTGGTTATTATGATTATGATTTTTATCGTATGTTAGGTTTTGGGTTTACCATATTAGGTTTGGAACTCATCTCCTTTGAAGGTTGTTTCCTGGAGTTGTGTGGAAATATGGCTAGAAAAAGCTTTTTGCCAACCCCATTTTTATTTCCCTTGGTACAGATGCACTTATTAGAAACATGAAACTGGATGGTCGTTCTTGTAGACTTCTTACACCTCATTTTTGACTTTATGTTAATTGAGCTGAAGCTACTGATGATTTTTTCCCCTACGGGCTGCAAGCCTAAACCTCATTCATAGGTTTATTCTTTGTCAAATTGAGAGTCTGGAATTGGTGAAGCTGATGTGAGGTGGTACAAACACTGATTTTGTATTATATACCCTTATTATGAGGATGCATTTTTTTTTTCCTTCCCTTTCTTCTGAGAAACTGGTAAATTGCTTTTAGTAATGAGCTTGAGTTATAGAAGTGTGCTGGCATTTTAGAACTTTCGGATCGCGTAAAAGTGTAATGTAGATCTGATCCCATGAAGCAGTAGGCTTTAGTGTGTTCTGGCTCTTAGCAGTATTCTGTGTCCTCTATGTTTCTCCAACCTTTATTTCCACTTTTTTACTTTTGTCTTCTGTGTCCCCTATGTTTCTCCCTTCAGTTTTCTAGTTTTCTCTATCTTATCTTACCCCTCCTTGTGGTTTAATTTCCAATCTTATTGGGGGAGGTTGGTATGGTGGGGGCCGGCCAGGGTAAAATGTTTTTCCATATCTAGTTTGGGTTCTTGGGGCCTAAATCACCTTTATTTCCACTTCTTTACTTTTGTCTTCTGTGTCCTCTATGTTTCTCCCTTCATTTTTCTAGTTTTCTCAATCTTATCTTACCCCAACTTGTGGTTTATTTCTAATCTTATTGGGGGAGGTTGGGTATGGTGGGGGCCGGCCAGGGTAAAATGTTTTTCCATATCTGGTTTGGGTTATTGGGGCCTAAATCACCTTATATTGGGTTGAAGCTGTTACTAATGATCCTTGTCAAGTTATTTTTATCTTTTGTAATTTAAACCATTTGAGTGATTATTTGCTATGGCTCCACTTCTCTTGCCAATATCTTTAATGCTGGTTTTTGGTTTCAAATCCTTGGGAGTGCTGATATAGATTTATCGACTTTGGTGACTGGTGGTGGTGATTTGATGGGCATAAAGAATGACTATATGCATTCTACAGGAAAATCCTGAATGAGCGCCAGGAGGGTGTTTTACTTTCTTTAACTTAGCTTGGGCCTTAAGTAGGTGTCTTGATTAATTTGTTGGTGGTATGTTGTATTGAGCTTGATTAGAGTTGGTTCAATGCTGTCACTTTCAGGAAAAACAAAAGGAAAAGAAGCACAAAAAGGAGAAGAAAGACAAAGAAAAGAAAGAAGGCAAAGAAAAACGTGAGAAAGATAGAAATGATGAAAAACAACGGGATAAGAAAGACAGAAAGGAGAAACAAAAAGACAAAAAGAAAGATAAGGAGAAGGACCGGGATAAAGACAAACATAAAAGTGATCTCTTACTTTCTGATGAGAAGAAGGTTGTGGGGTCAACTGACAGCCATGTTCATAAGCCCTCTGACAAGAGCAAACAGAGAGATAATGACAGAAATGCTACTTCTGCTGAGAAGAGAATTGGCGGGCTGTCTGCAGTTCCCAATGGAATGGTGGTTCGTAAGAATAATCACCAAGTTCCTAACAGTAAGAGTTTTAAGTGTACCCCAGAGTTGGGCAGGAAGAGCATGGATGAAGAAAGGAGAACAGTTAATCAATTGTCTGATAAGAATGTTGGTGCTGAGAGAAACAAGGATGGAGGAGTGGTCAAATTGGCTGCAAAGAGTGGAGGACCTCTCCTGGATTCAAAGGAGAGGGCCAAGGAGAAACCAGCTCTTGATGGAAGGATGGATAGACGAGGTGTCATCGGGGATGCCAGACCTAGTGGAAGCCCTTTGGATCCAGATTCTGTTGGTGTGGTTCAAAACAGAGTTGGAGGAATTCTCAGACCTGTGGAGAAGAAGATTGAGCAGAAAGTGGAAGGGAAGGAGAAGGTTAGAGAGAAAGAAGGTGATGATAAAAAAGGAGATAGAAGAAAGGAAAAAGACAGAGAGAAATCAGTCAAGGACAGGGAAAAGGAGAAGAAGAAAGAGGAGGTAGTGAAGACAACATTTGAAGAGAAGCCTTTACAAATGACAAGAATGAAAGATGGCAGTGAGAACCACTTACTGAAGCCAAGTGCAAAGAATGGAACCATGAAGGATAATGCAGGCGTCCAGAGTATGGGGTTTCATAACATAAAGGATAGCAATCATCATGCTCCTACTGTGAATAATAGGAAACGGAAGGACATTGGGCTCAATGGAATTTATGATGGTGAGCTCTTTATCAGCATTGTTTTTGACTGCTTGTGGAAACTGCTTCATTTGATACATAAATTTTCTTTAGATATAAGTGGTGGTTAAAAATGAAAAGAAAAATTAAGGGACTCAGCCCCTAGTACAATTGCAGTCTAGATCCTATTCCCTGCCCTGTGAAAGATTGGAATTGGTGTTCAAATGTACGTACTAGTTTGATTTATCATGCCAATGATATATGTACGATCCTTGAATTTTATCTGTAGCTTGTGTAAATGCTACTTATGTTTGGGTTTATCTCGACAGAGCTTGTCCCTGGGCCTAATAAGATGGCAAGGACAACGACTTCCCCTCATCCGTTGACGGAAAATGGAAGGATCTTGGAACCTTGCCAGAACTCTACTGCATTTGCTCCTGCTATCCAGAGGCCACCCGTGAATATTAAAGGGGAACGTAATCTTCCTCATGATGATACACAGAGACCACCCATGAAAATTAAAATGGATGGCACGGAATGCAAGATCAATGGCACAATTGCCGGTCCCTGCACACAATCTTCTCGAGAAACAACTGCAAAAGCAGAACGGAAATCTGATGCTCCTGCAAAGCCACCTCATCCAGATACAAAGTATCTCGGCCAGGTGCTTTTAGTACCTAAATTAGATGAATGGTCTGATCTTGTTGACCAAGAGTGGCTATTTAACAGCAATAGCTCCTCAACAAGGAGGCCAGAGGTCAAATCGTCTGGGAACGATGAAACGCCGCAGGTATGGGAAAGAGCCTTGTGGTTAGAGCCAGTAGATATTCATGCTTTGCCATATGTTATTCCTCACTGATTGGGTTTCATGAATTGTGGTTGTGATTTACTCATTACCCCCTCCCTTTGCGGGGAGAAAACAAAACCCTAGCCAAGCTCGGGGAAATTGGCAGCAGAGGCTGTGAGATTGAAATTCCAGTTTCCCGCCTCGAAAGCTTGCTCCTTGAAACTACGAATTCGTAGATTGGACTGAGCTCTTTCTGCATGTTCTGTAAATTAGCATTTGGTGCGGCTATCAACTTTCTTCAGAGCTTTTCTCATATGGAAAAGACGATGCTGTTAGGTTGTGTCGCACCTGCCTCGGCTTAGATGCTGGTCATTCCAGGAGCTAGGGTTTTGATGGCAATTTTGAGCCTCCTAGCATGAGAAAACCCGATTCTTTCATAAGGGAAGTATAATCAGCTTCCCGTATAGTTGCAACGGTTGAGAAAATTGTTGTTTAGATGGGAGATGTCTTAGCTTGTGAAATTTATTTTGTTTAGAGCAATGGGAGCTTTTGCTAATCTTTTCAGTGTAAGAGAAATTTCTTAGCTGTGGTGCTTGCACCCACCGATTTTGATTTGTAACATAATACTCTTAATTTACAGAGAAATGTAACATAGAAGAAGGAAATGGGAAGGTAGCTTGATATATATATATATATAAACATTTTTCTATATTTTTTGCTTCGGATTTATGTTCTGTTTGATATCTGCATTATTTCCAGGTCACTCTTGAGTCTCGAGTAATTTTAGTTGAATAGAGCTTGATTGAACTGGATTAAATTATTGGTCAAGTGAGTTACAATAACACATTGTCGATCTTTTGAGAAGGAATACTTTACTTTTAGTTACTCTAAGCGTGTTTTATTCAAATGATTTTGATTGATCTAAATTTGGCTAAATTGTTTTGATTGATCTGAACTTGGCTAAATTGTTTTGACTGATCTGAACTTTCTAAACTGATTTTGACTAAACTTTAGCTAAACTTTTTGGTAAATCGTTTATTTGAACTTTTTTTCTTTTGAAATTCAAACAGAGTTGAATAAAATACTAAATGCAGTGCAACTAAAATAGCAAATTATTGGCGTCACATCATCTAATGTTATTTTTCATTTTTTTTTCTGGAGGTTGAGAGTTGGGGGTTTTGTTGAGATTTGGGGGTGTTTGACAATTAGAATTTTGGAGCAAAAAGAGAGTTTTGGACCACTTTTGGAGTTTTGACTAATCAAAAACTCTAAAAGGGTGTTTGGTAAAAGAGAGTTTTAGAGAGAGTTTTGGAATAAAAACTCTCAAATTGAAAAAGCTCCTAATATGAGCTTTTTCTTTAGAGGATTAGGTAAAAATATGTTCAATGACTTTTTTGCCTCTAATAATAATACTACACATATGTATTAAAATGTCTATAAATGTCATTTCACACAAACAAATGACAATAAGCTTTTAGCAATCAGTTAATTTTACCAAACACATTTATAAAAAAAAGTTGTCAAATCTGCTGAACAAAAAGCTAAAACTCTAACAGTAAACTCTAAACTCTAACAGCTAAACTCTATTTGCCAAACAGGGCCAAACACTACTGTCTTTCATAAAGTGCCAATAAATAGGTGGTATGATGTGAATGTGTGTTAGTAGCTAACTAGATTGCATACACACTATATAGCCATATAGGTGATGGCCTCTTTCAATCTAAGGACCTTTATGAACCAAAAACTCTTGCAGATTAATCCAGTCAACATTAGAACCCAAACCAATTATAATCTAGTACAACCCGCTGTTGACTCAATCCGTTTTATCGTCTGATCTGATTTGGCCCAAGCAAATAATTTAACCCGACCAGAAAATCCGACCCAAGATATTTAAAAAATTAATTTGACCAACTTAATAATTTGAAACCTGTTAGTTGTAATAAGTGCTATCAGTTTGGTTGATTAAGTGTCGGTTGAACCATAAGTGTCGAAAATTAAACTGAATCAATGCTCATATCAGTGTGAAGGGTTGGACAAAGTAAAGTCCATGCTAATATTATTGTAGATCAAATCCACTCAAATCTTTTTTGAAGATTTAGATTTTCAAAACTTCCTTTGTATTTTTTTTATCACTTTTGCACAATCTATTATACATATTTTTGACTGTTAATATCTCTATAAATAGGTATTGCTAAAAATAATGAAAATTTGATATTATTAAAACTGCACATCGAGACAAATTTAACAAGATTCCACGTGATTATATTACAGTATTACTAAATATTCCAAATGAATGATATAATAAAAATACTGAAAATATTACTGTTTTACTACGTCAAATGTTGTCTAATTGTATCGATGTGTAACTTCTTTTTTGTTAAAGTAACGTGCAAAAAGAATTCAGTGAACCTTATAAATTGAACAACAATTAGTGCAAGATGTGGAGGTTTTGACATATAAAGTACTATTTAAGTCATCCTATGTTAATGTTACGTGCATAACTTCCGCTCTAGCTCAGGAATTAAATGCATAGTGTAATTGCATTCCAGTTTCCAACTACTCTACTTATTTGTGTAATTACATCACCATAAAAAACTACTTGTACTACTTTGATCTGTAGAAATAGAAGTCATACATCGATTTTAATTGAGTTGTCTAATGATTCAATTAGATTGGAGTATACTTGTTACTAGTTACTACATACATCATTTTCCTATTATGTAGTACTTTTTTCATTCCATAATATAGTTCATGTTTCTCATTCTTTATGGAAATTAAGGAATATGGAGCATACTATGATTTGTGTTTTATGTTGTACTTATATTGAAAAGTGATGATTTGTTGTTTTTTTAAACAAAACAACGTTAATTGAAGGCTTTTGGTATTGTGTTGATTGTCGTTTCAACTAAAAGAATTAGCTTGAATGAACAAAAATAACCAATAGAATTACAACAAAGTAATTACCTAAAGTAGAAATATTTGAAATAGAAATATCTGGGACATCTAAAAAAAATAACGAGAACTATATTATAAGATGAAGAAAGACTTTGTCAAAAAAAAAAATGAAGAAAGTAGTTATAACGACAAAACAACGACTCAAACTATACACTTATTTGGTGTAAAATTACGCCCTCATCACACATTCATCGTATCATATATATCTCATATGCAAATCATGTGAGAAAGAGATTGAATATGAGAGAGTATAATCTTATGCAAAGGTATATACTCAATGCATACTAGGACCAAAGAACCCAAAGGTTAGTTGTTAAATTGTTATGTACGATTTTACAATATTTACTCCACCACTTACCAGTTTAAGCAAGGAAATTTAATGTCAAGTGTGATTATTGCACACAACTACTTTTCTTTCATCACAAGTACATCACATGCACCTATGCTATATTCATACAGTAATATCTCTATATATAGTATGAACGTTCATACTCTTAAAACTCATACTCTACTAGCTAATTCACCACTTAGCAACCCATATCATCATACCTAAAAAATAAGAGGCCAAATTAAATATTGCATTACCCTAAAAATGGTGGTTTGTAGTTCTACTACTAATAAAAACCCTAAAGATGAAGAAAGTTCTCTTGTTTATGGGCATAGATTATCCTCAGTTGGTTCGGCGACGGTAACGGGAAATTTAGTTTATGAGCCTAATAACATGGATTTAGCAATGAAACTTCATTATCTAAGGGTAGTTTACTTTCTTGATAGTGAAGCAATTGAAGGATTAATCCCTATAAAATTGAAGGAGGGCATATTTGCATGGCTTTGTTATTATTATGAAACTTGTGGAAGGTTTAGGAGATCAGAAAATGGTGGTAAACCTTATATAAAGTGTAATGATTGTGGGGTGAGATTTGTGGAGGCTAAGAGCTCTAAAACCTTGGAAGAATGGCTTCAATTCGATGATACTTCTTCTCAAAGACTTCTTGTTGCTGATAATGTTATTGGTCCTGAGCTCACTTTCTCACCACTTGTTTTCCTACAGGTTTGCTTAATTTTTTTATCTTATTTAACGGTTTTGATATAGGCAAATTAAACCTAGTACGGATTAAATATATTTCCTAAATCGTATTAATTTAACAACTTTTGAAAAAAAATATGATTATTATACGTTAATTGGTAATACTAATGCGTAGTTATTTCATCATGTTTCTACTTTTAATTTCTTATATAAGCAGGCTTAAGGTTGCATCTCATTAGCCTTAAGACATGTATATAAAATAAGTTAATTAAGAGATCATACACTCAAATTAGTCTTTCTTTATCAGTAATATATCGAGTGGTTTAGTTGTGCTAATTTGAAAGATTAATCATCACATCCATTTGTTACAAGCCCATTTATCTATTCTCTAATAGTACTTCTTATGATAATAATCCTCAACTTACATAAACACCTTCTAAAGTAACACATTTTTACCGATTCCTCTAAAAAAAACATTTTTACCGAAATGATTCAAAAGATCATCAACATATGTGTTGTTAAAATATCATCTTATATTCATTACAGAAACACCATGTCTCACCATACACCTAACCATAATATCCAAGACTTACCCTTAAACATTATTTTGTTTGAAGCAATTAGTTGGTCTATGAAAGAATTTAATATATATGGTTGGACAAAGAATCTTCAATCTATACTAAGAAACATTACATTTACATTATTGTTAATGTTGTTATAATTCATTTCATGGCCTCAATTACTAGTGCGTTGCCACGTTAGTATGTAGATACTCCTAGGAATGGATTATGGACCAGAAGGTGATGTATCATGTATCATGTATCATGTATCATGTATCATGTATCATGTATCATGTATCATGTATCATGTATCATGTATCATGTATGTAGACTAGCTGACTAGCTTCCTGGACCAATAACTCAATAAGTTGTTGCATGTTACCCTGTTGCCTATTGGTAGTGTTTAGTAGTAGTAATAAATGTAAAATAAATTTTCAGCAGTTGCCTGTTGGTACTGCAAAGTGCACGCAATCATCCACTGTACTTCAAGTACTATCTTATCCCTTCTATGTTATCTAATACTCACCCCCCAAAAAAAAAAAATTAATAAAATTTTAAAAAAAAAAAAAAAAAAAAAAAAAAAAAAATTAAAAAAAAAAAAAAAAAAAAAAATTTTTTTTAAAAAATAAAAAAATAGTTATTTATTTTCTTTTTTTTAAACAAAATCAAAAATTATAAATGTTCTTAAATGGTGTAAAGTATTTAGGGTATTTTGAAAAGTTTGTGTAACTTAATTAGGATAATTTCAAATAAAGGCAAAGATATTTAGCAACTTTTGGCAAAAGTAATTTATATTATGTGTCATTTTACTCAACTTAAATTTAGTATTTAGGGCATACTAAGAAAAATCTAAGGCGATATTTAGCAACTCAGTAATTTATTTATGTGTCAAATAAAATGTCACTTATATTTTCATTTGCAAAGAAAAACAAATGCATTTTTCCTTAGTTTTAACAAATATATCTAGCATATGCTAGTTAAGTTTCTTCTCAACCTTTCCCACTAGAAGCCGTGAGTTAGTTTTTTCTAAAGTGTTAACAACAAAATAATTATTTTATTAACTAAATTTATTACCTAATAACTTCTTTATTCTCACTATACGTTTATAACCTTTAATAAGTCATTTATATATATATGTGAATTCAAATACTAATGAAATGAACCTCGGCCCACAAAAAATATAATGAAATGAATAACAAACTTGACCCAAAGCCTATACCGTACATCCTGGTGTACGGTGCACCCAAAACTTTTTTATTGCTTGTATTTTACTCCTTTGAAGCTCTACAAATGAGACATTAGCAAAGAAATACTCTTGCATGTACGGTACATCCGGGTATATAATATAAATGGCAAACTTAACTTGATTGTTAAACTTTAGAACTTTAGTATTGAGTATTGACTTTAAACTTTCCTTGAAAATATCTTAGGGTATGTTCTTTTCACTTTATTTTTGCTTAACATATCTCATCTTATTTTGTTCTGAATTTTTCTTAACTTTTATGAACTTTTCTTATTTTTTCTGAACTTTTTCTTACTTTTCTAGTTTGTTTTTCTTCTAAACTTTCCTTATTTTTTTTCTAAAAATAAGCAAAAATAACAACCCTTAATAGTTAAAACTTAAAATGACATTAACCTAATAATTTATATATTGGTTTCTAATTTCAATGAACAGGTTACCTTATTAAAGTGTGGAGGAATATCTTTGGGCGTAAGTTGGGCTCATGTGCTAGGAGATGCATTTTCAGTATCGAACTTCATGAACACATTAGCACAATTTTTGAGAGGTATGAAACCCACTTATCCACCTAACTTTAACAAATCACCTCCTCAAAATCAGAAGCCCGTAAAGCCCATTACATCAGAGCCACTGTCACTAAAACAGGTAGGCCCAGTTGGAGACAAATGGATCATGCCTTTACCCTGTGAAATGGATACATTCTCCTTTCATGTGAAGCCCACACAATTGGCCCAATTGCAAGTGAATCTATTTGAAAATGATTCTACTTTAAGCCCAATTCAACCTTTTGAGCTTCTCAGTGCAGTAATGTGGCGGGCCATAGCAAGAATCAGAAATGGGCCAGAGCTTAATACAGTCACCATCATGAAGAAAGGTGCCACAAGCCCAATAAAGGATGAGATGTGTCTAAGGAACAACCTATTTGTGGGCTCAGTCAAGGCGGATTTTTCAGTAGTGGAGGCCCAGTTAGAAGTAATTGCAACCCTTATTCGTGATATGGCTGAGGATGAGAGGGCCCAAATTGGGGAGATGGTGGGCCGAGATCCCGAAAGGTCCGATTTTATTATTTACGGGTCGAGTTTGACATTTGTGAACTTGGAAGATACAGGCTTTTATGGGTTTGAGTTGAAGGGGTTAAGCCCAAGATTTGTGAATTGTTTTGTAGATGGTATTGGAGGGGAAGGGGTTATTTTGGTTCTACCAAGCCCAAAAGATAACAATAGTGACAAAAGCAATGGGAAACTAAAGTGTGAAGAAGGAAGAGTTGTGACACTTATATTGCCAAATAATTATATGGTGAAGCTCAAAGAGGAATTGAAGGAATGTGGTCTTAGTGCTTGAACCACACAAGTTTGATGCTTAACGAGGTTATATTTTAGGTGTTCTTATTTGAAGATATATTATGGACACTATAATAGTATACGTTTTGTTAACTTAAAAAAAATGTTAGTATGTTTATGTCAATTATAGTTTCAAAAATAATAATAACAAAAAAAGTTTATGTCAACTAGTAAACCCCAAGAAGTGATAATTACACGCTGTATGCAAGTTTATTTATGCGTGCATTTTGAAATGAGAGATTTTTTTTAAGACGAAGAATTTCCTCTGGGCTGCCTTCGCACAGGGCCACTCACGTTGTATGCAAGTTTATTGGAGGTGCCTTATTGCCTTATATGGACAGCATAAATCGTCCTCAGCCAAGAAGCTAAGTAAGATATAAGCAACAAAATCCAAAGCTATGGAGATCATCCATTTGGCAACAATCTTGCATGCTATAACATTTAAGAAGAATAAAAGACTTCCATTGGGTTGGGTTGATGTGATTTGTAAGTTTTTGTTGTAGTACAAACTGTATTAATTTCATAGAACTATCTAGTATGGCGCAAGGAATTAAACCAAGGGAATGGCCCTAAAATAGACAGTTTTATGTCCTAACATTTGTATGGGATACAGAGATGTTTTGGTACCAATAGATAAGCGAAGCATTTGTTAAAACAGCGACTGCTTCATCTTTACTCTAAATGTGGTTCATATATAAAGACCTCTTTACATCAGCTCAAATTTGAGAGAAAATGAAAGAAATGGAATGATAGCAACTGGCTTTCTTACGGTTTAATGCTCATTTGATATCACTGTTAATTTGCAGTCTTTTTTCACTAAAAAATTTAAAGTCATATGAACTTAAACCTATATATATAAATTATGTCGATTTTAAAAATTGACAACAGAAAACTGAAATCCACTTTTTCAATTAGTTCCCGCATCTCTATTTTTAACTAAAAGGATAACCTATGAGACCTTAAGAATCAATTGCGCTAGCAGTTGGGAGCCGCAAATTCCTCTAGGAAGAGTGTTAAACCTTGGTCAAGTGTGTGGGAACTAAGAATTGTGTTAGGAAACGGGTGGTGTAGCGTTTGATCAATGTGGAACAAGTCAATGAAATAATAAGAATGAGAAGAACGATAAAAAATAAAATAAACAAGACAAAAAGATTTACATGGTTCGGTCAAAATAGACCTACGTCCACAGGTGGGGGATTCGAGAGCTTCTTCATTATAATGGAGAAAAACAAAGAGAATACACAAGGAGTCCTAAAATTCTAATGGCTTAAAGTGTGTATCAAACAATGATCACCAAGAGGGTCCTTTTAAAACATAAGGAAACCCTAATAAACCCTAGAGTAATCTCCTAGTATAACTCTAATGACGGACGGCTTAATAAACTTAGGGTAAAAAATTAGAATAACCCGTGAAAAGAACGCGTCGTCCGGTCGCCCGGGCCAAACCGCCCGGTCGGGCGCTGCTGCCCGGTTGGGCCAAAATCCGCCCGGTCGGACGTGAGACGAAATTCCAGTTTCTGCAGTTTTTCGTAAAACAGCCATAACTTTCTCGTTTCTCAGCGGAATTGGGCATATGACATGTCGTTGGAAAGCTCTTTGAACAAGCTATCACCTCCAATTTGAATCACATCAAAACCATTTATAGATTGAGAGATATGTGCATTTAAAGTCAGTCTTATGCCATTTTCACAAAATTTCAAGTCACAAATAACAAATAGCTACCACAAAATCTTGCAAGTACTTTTTGGATCATGTATTAGTGATTAATCAAATTGTAATTTGAGGTATTAGCTAAATGAATAGGAGCATCCCCTCTTGATTAAGTGGTCCTGGAATTAAATTTGACAGATTCAGAATCCCATTTATCCCAAGCCTATCAATTATGACTAATAAATGTATGGAGTCAAATTAAATATTGCATGCCACAAGTAACAAGTAACAAGCCCAAACCAATTTCTCTCTAATATCTGACGGTCTGAGTCAATTTTGGACAAGTATTTGCTGGTTTCTTTGATCAGAACTTGTTCATGTTATCTTGAGTGTGAGAAAGGCAACAACTTTTCAACTTGCTGACAAAATTGGTAGGGCTCAATATGAGGGTAATCTGTAATCTTTATACTCCTATCTCACACTCCTCTTCTAGCTAGGTGCGCCTTTGAAGGTGACAACTCCATTATTAATGACAATATTAGTTTCTGACACCAAAAATATATTTAATTGTTGATACTTATGGATCATATGTTTATTAATAATTATGAAAACTTAACAATTCCAAATGCACATTAATATGAATCTAGAAGATTTTGCATAATACTTATATATATATATATATATATATATATATATATATATATATATATATATATATATATATTATATATATATATATATATATATATATATGTAACTATCATAATTACCAATCAAACTCGCACTTTAACCACACAAATAAGAAATACTAAGTATGACGTAAGTATGGTTATGGAAATATTAAGCAATAGATAAGCATTAGTTATATTAATTGATGCATGATTATGTTATAAAATTCTAAATTAATACTATTTTAGGAAATGTATCTAATAAAAAGTTATATTAATTGATACACTTTTCTTTTAGGAAAAAACTTTGTATAACTACTGGGTAGACTACCCACTATTAATAAAGACTTGTTGAGTTATAGTAGTGGAATTCAACTCAATATAATAATTATTTTTTTAATGCTCTATTAGTAGTGGGTTGTCTACTCGATGGGTAACTGTAGCAATGTCCTTTCTTTTAAGTGGTAAATTACAAAATTATATGGATAATGATTAAAAGTCTCATACAAAGTTTATGTGAATTCATCTCACAAAAAACAATTACAGAAATTGACTTTCAATTTTTACACATTCTTTCTCCCGGTTTTTCCACCACATAAAAGAGCAAACATTATCCCTTAGTTGGGAGTTGGGACCAAAATTGCAAACGACCAATCAAGAATCTGAAAGCAATGAATCATCTCCTCTAATTATTTTCACATCAACATTGGCATCTCCTAATAAAAATACCAAAAATTAGATTTATACTTCTATGACCCTCGTCTTCCGTTCACCTGAAATGACCTTGTAATTTTTTCTCGACTTCCTATGATGTAGTGCAAGAGCCATCACACATCTAAAGCTCTATTCTACTCACCTTATCTTTAGTTATCTAAGAAAAAATAAGTTCTGAAACATATTTCGTAAAACTTTCGTTACGAGTATTGAATTTCCATGCAATAATAGATAAGATAGAAGCAAAACTCGGATAGCAAAGTCGAGCAAGAAGCATAGATGTACAATTATACGCAATATGTTTCTTGATTCTTATACAGTTATGGACGAAAAATATCAGAGAAATTGAGACCTACGCACATTGTTGCTTAAATGTATAGTGCACACAGTCCAAGCAAGCAAGTCAGCAATGGCCATTTCCTCCAGTTCCTAATTACCCCCACCAAACAAAAAAAAAGGTACAACAAAATTAGATATATACATAGTGGGATTATCTTCATAATCATGAAGAAGACGATTCGTTCCTTTGACGGCGCATTCTAGCTCCCCATGAGTTCTGGTTTGCATCTTTGTACATGCTTCTTTTCTTCAGTCCTGATAGCTGGCTCTGCCAACGACCTCTCCAGTCACTTTTGTCCTCCACTTCCTAAAGGATAGAAAGAGTCAGATATTTTGAGCACAATCTATTTGATGCAGTATACTATTTTAATAATCAAAGGCATTGGACTCTAGTCTTGATGAAATGTACAAACAGGATAAGAAGCAACTGGGCTGGTGGTGGGGTTTTTTAGTCAGAGATTTGGATAGATGAAAACACAACTTGACAAGGTCATCTAGGTCCATCAAAATTCTGTCTGCAATGTCCATCCAATTCATCGCCGAAAAACTAGGTTTATGAGTCAAGCTATTTGAAGAACTCTTTTCTAGTAAGGAGGCGACATTTCGGTAAAACCATTTGGTAATGGGTCCGTCCCATAGTAATTCCTCTTCTTTGTTGGGTGTAGAACAAGTTCTCCATAAAGTTTTTTTCTATAATTATCCTTCAAGAATCAAGAGTATATCATATAATATAAATTGATATTCAATTTGATCTGTTCTGCATGTTTCTCTTTGCATAATGCTCTTAAGTGGCAACTGCATCTAATTGGCAGCTTCCACGCTAAGTTGATGGAAAAAAAAGCTTTTATATTGTCACTTTATTGTAGCAACAAATTGATATTCAAATTTCTAAGCTAGCAACTTTTGACTATTAAAGTCCAAAAGCAGCTTGTTTATTTTGAAATGGAGGTAGCATTAGGTTTAACACATCTATCACATGTAGAAATGTAACATCTTTTTCTAGTCCACCATATGAGAAGGCATCTTAATGATCATTACAATACTGGTGTACGGAATTCTAACATTGATGATGTATTGGTAGTGCAGGGGACTGTGATGATCCTACTTATTCATCAGGCAGCATAATTAAGGACAAGGGTTCCTTACATGAACAAGCAACAATACACATTGCTAATACACAGCAAACTAATTAACAACAGTGCAAAACATCATCAGCTTACGCGCAAAGAAGGACAAGGGTTCCCTACATGAACAAGCAACAATACACGCTGCTAATACACAGCAAACTAATTAACAACAGTGCAAAACATCATCAGCTTACGCGCGAAGAAGGACAAGGGTTCCCTACATAAACAAGCATAATACACATTGCTAATACACAGCAAACTTATTTAACAACAGTGCAAAACATCATCAGCTTACACACGAAGAAGGAAAGCGGATACGAGCAGTCTCTCATGGAAAACGAAAGGCCGGAGTATTACTATTAACCAATTACCAATATTGTGACAGAGGCAAAAGTTTTCCAAATAGTATGGTTAGTACTCATAGAACAAGACCAACACAAATGGCCGAAGCGAATCAACGTCACAGTCTCAAAATGATCTTTATCCTAATCAAATACTTCACAGATAAAACTTAAGTAATATCTACAATACAATCTAAACTTTAATTGGATTGAACAAATTCATTTCACCCAAATTTACCACACCATAATGACATTACATTAATGTCAAGGAATTAATTTTACACATCCATTCCTAAACCTCAGCAGATCCAACTTCAAATCTCATCTCAAACAACAGATTTCAATATAATTACCAAATATAGCTAAAGAATGAAAGATTCATAAAAAAACATCAATTAGCTAAGGAACAAGCATAACATAATGCAAAACCAACAAAACAAATTCACAAAATTAGCTCATCAACCATAACAAACTGTTGGACTATGCCTTGAATTATTTATCTGGCGCTAGGATTAACCTCTGCCTCTATTATTCTGAAATATGTACTCTCTCCTAAACCTAATAAAATCGTTTCTCCTCTACGTATGGACGTAGCTAACAATTTGTTAGTGAACCACGTTGATTCTTGTGTTGATTGTTCATTGTTATTTGTTTCGTTAATTGCATCTGTCTCAGCACAAACCCTAAAAAAAAACTCAAACTCTAAAAAAAAAGATTGATTGTTTTACCTGAAGATCAAAGTTTTTGCGAGCAGAGAAAGCAAGATGAAGTCCACGAGCCATGTCACGATCATAGATAGCTCTAGTACGAGGATCAGACAAAACCTGGTAAGCTTCTTGAACACGAATGAAGCGATGAGTATACTCATCGACTAAATCTGGGGGTGAAACATCAGGGTGATATTTGCGCGCAAGTTGTTTGTAAGCTTGTTTAATTTCAATCAAAGATACGTTTTGGGGAATGCCTAAAAGGTCGTAAAAAGACATCTCTGAGATGGGTTTTGTGAAGCCGCCATTGTTGAGGGTAGCTCGAGCTTTGAGGGTGGAAAAAGAGAAAGAAAAGGGGAAAGATATGCGATTTGAAGATGAAGATGAAGATGAATTGGGGTTTAATGAGAATGGAAAAGTTGAGGTTGAAGATGAGATTAAGGTGGTTTCACAGTGTAATTGCATGTTTTTGGGTAATGGGTGAAATTTGGGGATGGATTTTTGAGGAAGTTTTGGGAGTTTGATGAGAAGAAACGAAACTGGCGTTTGGTAGTATACTAGTAGTATGCAGTACGGTGTATGGTGGTGTATTTAAGTGGTAGATTTATGAGATGCGGCGGGGAAGATGGGAAAAACGCAAAGTAGATGGTAGACTAGGGGGTGTAAGTGGATTGATTTGGATTGACTTCACAAATCCAAAACCGTCCAAAGTTTTTAATTTCGAAATCCAAGTCCGATCCAAATATTTTTTAGTCAGGTCCAGGTCAGGTTCGATAATTTTTTCTTGAGTCCGAATCCAGGTCAGGTCCCAAGTCAGATTATTATACTTCCTCCGTTTTTTTACATGTTACACTTTCACTTTTCACGTATGCCAATGCAAAATTTTGAGGACATATATCTCTAATTTTGTATTTGTAAAAATTATAAAAAGTACACATTAAAAAAATACATATTAAGACGAATCTAACAAGATCCCACATGACTATATTTTTATTCACGTATAAATCACAAACGATGGTCAAAGTGAAATTTGTGAATAGTGAAAATGTCAAAATGTAACATGTAAAAAAAACGAAGGAAGTATTATTTTTTTCCCGGATTTAGATTCAATGATTTTCAACATTTTCTCATAATTGAATTTGAAAAATTAAGCTCATATATCCATTCCAGAAGATAAGTCACATACATCTTTTATATTATATATATATATATATATATTAAATATATATATATTATATATAAAAATATATAATATATATTATATATATAAATATTTTTGGACTGGACTAGACTTATTGGATTCCAAAGGGATGAGTCCAAATCCAGTCCGAAAATATTTGGACTCGAAAATTTGAGTCCGAGTCCAGTCCAAAAAAAATTCAGTCCAGTCTAGTGACTCTAGTCCGACAAGTATGGACTGGACTGGATTGGACTCTGGACTTTTCGCAGTCCGCTTACACCCCTATGGTAGACGGGTCTACCATGAGAATGGTGCGCACACCGCACGGTATAAAATTGCGATAAAATGGTACCGTTTTGTTATTTCAATGAACATTTGCAATTTTAGATTGAACATTTGTAGGACCCACCTTAATTTATGCACTTCCCAAAAGCTAGCTCAAGAGAAGGAGAGCCCATTGTTCTATATAAACCACACACCAACCTCCCATACGGTCGATGTCGATGTGGGATCCTTTCCCTGGGAGCCACGTTGGTCACGGCTGGCTGGTTCCAGGCCACCACTCCGAGGTTTGGCTCTGATACCATTGTTATAGGACACTAGGAATGCCCTTCCCAAAAGCTAGCTCAAGAGAAGGAGAGCCCATTGTCCTATATAAACCACACACCAACCTCCCATACGGTCGATGTGGGATCCTTTCCCTGGGAGCAGTCCATAACATTAACTTTTTCTCCCCATGTGTGTTACAAACCAATAAACATCCAGTTTATTCCAATGAACATTGTAATACAATGAATATTTAATTCTATATAGTGACTAATTTAATCCATTTAATTCTCACATTCTTTAATCCATTTAGTGACTAGAATCCATTCAATATTAAATTTTCTGTTGTTCGAGATTAAATGGAAATAAAGGAAGGAGAAAATTTCAATATTAATTTTTCTGTTGTTCGAGATTCAAATGGAAATAAAAGGAAGGAGAAGAGAAGGAACGACTAGAGTGGTGTGAGATGTCTAGGAATAGTGTTGGGTTAGAGTGAGTGGAATGAACTTGTCAGGAGAATATAGGTTTAGATTTGTCTAATCTCATATTAAATTTAGACCGCCTATTCTAATAATTTGTGTAAGAGAAATGATAAACGTGTTATGTAAAAAAAAATTATAAGATTTTTTTTACTTGCAATATTGGATGTGGGCATAGAATGAAGGAGATGAGAGAGATAGAGAGAGAAACATGAAAAAAGGACGTTATGTGCTAGGAGAAAGAAAGAGAAAATATATTACCAAAAATGTCAATGTTGCAAGTAATATAAAGCTTCTTAAAATGAGAAACGTTGCAAGTAAAAAATATGGAGTAAGTATTTGTTCAAGTATTCAGATATAGTGTTTTACTCTAAAATTCAGGAATTGGTTTGGACTCGAGTTTAGATTTGAATTGGAAAATTGAGATACAAATTTTGTTCGAATTTAATTAGACTATAACTAAGTCCAAACTGTACACCGAACCTTCACCCCTTATCATAATATCAATAATAATATAAGTTAAATTGAAGATAATTCCAAACATACTAACGTCAATTAAATAATTAATGAAGTAGTTAGTAACTTAGTATGCAATAATGAAGGTTAATCATTTAATTTAAAATTCAATATTTAGTTAAAACTCCCTCTGTTTTCTTTTATCTTTCTCATTTCCTGTGTGCGTTTCCCAATGCACCTTTTTGAACTTAAATATCTTTCATTATATATTAGTAAAAATTATAACGATTGAATATAATAGAGTACTAATTAAGACGAATCAAACAATATTCCACATGACTATATTTTTTCTTATAAAATGAAAATAATTAAAAATATTATCTCTAAGTATGAATAGTGTCAAAATTCCAAGTGAAAAAGATAAAAATATAGAGGGAGTAGTTTGTGAATCTCGAACACGTGATAGGCAGGTGACATATGGATAAAGCGATAACACTCCATTCTCTCTCCTTTTTAGCAGCAAAGCAAAAACCCCTCTTCCATTTCTACAATCTCCCAAAACCCCACTAAATTATTTGTGTTAGTACCAAAATTCAGTCTAATTTCTGAAATTGGCAATTACAATTATCATCATACAATTTAACAACAACAACAACCAAAACAACAACTTTAATCCCCAGAAAAAATGGCAACAATTTCTTCCATCCTTCCATGTCCTGGCCTCCTTCAACACTCTTCTACTTCAAAACCCAAACAAAATCTTGTTCAATTGCCCTCTTTCAATCATGGGTTTTCTCTAAAATTCAAAACCAGTATCTTTATCTCTACAAATCCGCCATTGACAAAGCTTCGTGCTGTTGTAGCTGAAGAGACATCTTCATCTACTACATCATCTTCAGGTGAAGGAGTAATTCCAAGATTGTACATTGGTAACATTCCAAGGAATATCAACAATGATGAGCTTCGTCGCATTGTTGAAGAACACGGCGCCGTCGAAAAAGCTGAGGTTTTTTCTTCTTTTTTCATCACTTTCTTTTGAGTTTCTTATATGGGATTTGTTCATATGCTCATATTTCTTTTGTTGTGTTGCTTGATGGGTATAAGTCTATTTTTGGGATGTTGGTTCATTTTTTTATGCTATTTATCTCTGCATTTCTCTTTAATATATGCCCAATTTTGTTAAGAAATCATGAAATTGATATTGCTTTTATAGTCTCAGAATTGGTGAGCTGCCACATTGTGCATTTGGGGTGGTTGTAGGAAATGTTGTTAGCACTATTAAGAATTCTCACTATCACTATCACTATCACTATCACTACCAAAGTAGTACCAATTTATGTCTTGAAAACTGCAATGTGTATCACTTGAAGAGGTTGAGCCTGTGATGCGTCTCGTGTTTTGGTGGTTAAGGCTTGTGCATATTGTTGATTAGGTTTATATGAAGACGAGTATAGCAAAATTGATCTATTGAGATATACACACTGCATATTGGTGGATGAAGAAAGGTTGGTAGTTAGTTTTTTAAACATTAATTTTTAACCCCCCCCCCCCCCCCATTATTTAGGGGGGGGGGGGGGGGGGGGGGGGGGGGGGGGGGGGGGGGGGGGGGGGGGGGGGGGGGGGTAGATTATAAGCAGAAATGAGAATGAGCAGCTGCTTTTTTTACTGTATGGGAAAGTATAATGGTAGTGTATAAGGCAAGCTGATGGTCCATAGAAGATTAGTGGTGGGTGAAGAATTAATCCAGCCAATATTCATCTTGCAATCCCCTGTGCAGTCCAAACTCATTGTAGTCCGTCTCCACAAAAAGTTTATAGTCGTATGGTTTGTTAATATCTGTTGGATAGATGGAAAGATAGAATAGTCACTGATAATTAACACCATTAGATTGTGAACTGTTTTTCAAGCATGTAACTCATGAGTCATGCCCATGAGACGCATTTCCGGGCCTGTGGCAAAGTTGATGGAAGTTGGCGAAAATCATCTCCGGGTGCTGAATTACTCTTCTCACATTTATTAGAGTGCAAGTATTGTCTCAGTGGCCCTGTAAAAATTCTCTATGTATACCATCATTAGAGTACAAGCATTGTCTGAGTGACCCTGTAAGCAATTAAGCATTGTCAAGGTGACCCTATATATATAAATATTATAAATATAAATATAAATATAAATAAATATATATATATATATATATATATATATATATATATATATATATATATATATATATATATATATATATATATATATATATATAAATCCCTATGTGTTTAAGTCTCCTTGGGTAAATGACATCTTTGTAGAATAAGAATTTCTAAATCCTACATTCAGAGCATTCATGAATATATAGGCAAGCCGGGGCAGAGGCCATTGCTAGCCCTAGGTATGCTAGAGATTTAAACTTTAAAACAACACAAAAATTCTTCTTGGAGACCGTACCATCAAATCTTCTAATTTTTCATTTAAAACAAATTATATATGTTCAATGATCGAATTTTTACTGAGTGATAAAAAAGCAAATTCTAGTTCTTTCATTATCGTTGTGAGCCATCACTTTCCTCTTTACTAATATGTATATGTGCTATAAGAAGATATTTGATTCACTTGACTTGATGGAAGGGTAAATCAATTAGATACGGAATCAAATAATGAAAGAGCCATTAGTCTCCATCAAGCTTCTAACATATCTTCCTCTTTTGTGATCCCACTTACTGTAATCTGAGGATATTAAAGATTTAAAGGTGCCAGATGACTTCAGCTTGATTCTTTAACATATTTAATTATGTGGAGAATAAGGACAACTAAAGAGGACTTAGTGATATTCCTTCCTTAATGTGGTGTTTATCATTCATCAATCTTTATGTGATGCTTATGATCAGAAAATAATACCGTATATTATATGCTCGAGTTGATTTGTTTAACTTGTTTTTTAGTAAGATATCCTAATTACAAATTGCTTTTGAACTTGACTTTGAGAATCTTTAATGTCCCCTTTGCTTTTTTCTTTCTTACATTCTCTCATTATCTCAGTCATCTATTTGGCTATGTGTGGGCCCTTTATATGTATCTTCTTTTCTTTCGAGAGATAGCTCAGAGCATCAATATTTTTTACACTAGAGTGGCGTAGGTCCCACGAGATACGATGTTGTCAAAATACCCCACTAGACTCATGCCACTCGTCAGACAAAAGTTTAGCTGATTAAAATTTAACCAAATAGCCAAACCCTATTTTCATATGCTGCAATGTGATGAGATTTTAATGATAATCACTTTAAATGCTTCTTGTTTCCTGCAGGTGATGTATGATAAATATTCAGGAAGGAGCAGAAGGTTTGGTTTTGCTACAATGAAGTCTGTTGAGGATGCAAATACAGTGATTGAGAAGTTGAATGACACTGTAAGAACTTTTCTACTTATTTCTGGAAGTATTGTTCTATTAATACGAGTTTGTCTTTAGTTTTGAGCTTATATCCTTTATTTTGTTAATTTAGGAAATTGGTGGACGTAAAATCAAAGTGAATATAACTGAGAAACCTTTGCAAACCGCGGATTCATCGGTGTTCCAGACTGAAGAGACTCAATTTGTTGACAGTCCCTACAAAGTTTATGTTGGCAATCTTGCAAAGACGGTGACCAGTGAGTTGCTAAAGGATTTCTTCTCAGAGAAAGGGAAGGTTCTCAGTGCTAAGGTTCAACGAACACCAGGGACCTCCAAGTCTAGTGGTTATGGGTTTGTTAGTTTCTCTTCGGAAGAGGAACTAGAGGCTGCAATTGAAGCTCTCAATAATGCTGTAAGCTGATTCCATGACTGCTCCGCTCTTTTTAAAGTTGCAATGTTTGATGTTTTATGATCTTCGAGGCACAACTTTGAGCAATAATGTCTTTTCTAACGTAAGATATGAAAAGTTGATAAAAATTGGGACAAATCCACCAAGAACCCACATGATAGTATGTGTGAGTGAGAAAAATACAGTTGAAGATTGTAAAATCTGACCCCAATCAAAATGATGAAATAAAAAAAGAAAGAAGACAGAAAGAAAGCGGCATGTGACATAGGCATGTTCTCTTCACATAATTTTCACTTATATGAACTCTTCGCTTCAAACGTAAGTTATCTAAACTTATTGGTCTTAAAGTTATCGTATATGAACTTATTGTAGTTAGTAATTCTTATTGGTCCTTAACCGACTTTATCAAAACTGATTGGCCATGAACTAACTTATACAAACCTCTTTTTTTTGACGGAAATTTATACAAATTTATGGAAACTATGTTTCTTGAAATAAGTGAAAATAAGATGAGGAGAACATAGCCCTAATTTTTTGTTATATTTGTCTTCATCATATCTTCAAGTCTCCTAATACATTCCATTGCAGGTTTTGGAAGGGCAAAAGGTACGTGTAAATAAAGCTTAGGACATGAGAGAGGATTGAGCTTGTCGACCGCGAAGTTTTATGATTTGTACCTGCCATTATGCTCTTTTGGTAGTACTAATTTCATGCCAAAGTTAATCAGAACATTCGAAGCGGTATGTTCTTGACTGCTTGCATCTGAAACCTGAAGCTATGTTGGTGCAGTAGAGGGATCGGCATTAAGTCACCCCAGATAGACATAGTTGGTATCAGATAAATCTAATTTTGTTGAAAACAATTGTGTTTGGCAGCATGACATCTTTGTTATGTTATCAGTTATATTTTACTGAATTGTGAAATATTACGTTCTTTTCAATTATAAGATGTTTAGTTGTATTCTCAGAGAGGGATTGTTGGGGATTAATTGACATACAATGAGGATGTTCTCTTCCACATTTCATGCATTCCCATGCCTTCCCAATAACTGCATATGTACTGATCAATTGTTGAAATCTTTAATCCGCAAATGCTCCTCTTAGTGTAATTATATCCAGTTATGTCGATAAGCTGAGTGTAGGTGATGAGTGTCCATTGAGGTTTTACTAAAAAAAAATTCAAATTCCGCGTTTTCTTTTCAATGTCTATATTTTTAAATATGTATTATTTTCTTTGGCGTAATATTTTAGATATTCTACCAGTAGCGGCCATTATATTCTCCTATAATATTACCATCGATATCTCCCCCTACAGACTACAGTTTCACCCCCCACACTTTCAACACTTCTGTTTAGATGTCAAGTTATATGAACTTCTACCATGAGTTCTCTCCAATATATAGAAATAACGTCGTCATGTGTAATCTTGTTAGAAATGTCTCAATTTGGTATATACTTAAATATCCACTTTTTTATTTCCTACTAATACGTAATTAAATATATCGACAACCATAATTTTACATCATTATTAAAGATAGTGACGATTAGAGTAGAGTATTGGAAATCATAAAAAGAGAAGTATTGCAACTAAAAACTTTAATGGAAATCCTTATATGCCTAAGGCGCCTACGAGATGGAAATGTTTATCCACATATAAACCCAAATAGATTTCCATTCTATAATCGATTGGTTTATGATGTCAGTTAAGTATTCCACCAAAATAACCTACACTCTTGTTGTTCCTGAATGTGTATCCGCAAGGACTTGCAGCAAAGTCTTTGTGCAAATTGCAATCATTCTCATGCAGATTCGTAGGTGTTCTTAGAAATATCGTGTTCCCTTAAACACACAAATAAGCATGCTCTGCCACAAATTATTTCGATTTAGAGTTGCACTATCACTTTCATCAACAAAGAGCGGTGCAACAAAAGGTGAAATTTGCTAAGCACTTTGAACTTCCATGGATCGAGTCGTGTACTAGTACTACTGTTAATTTTCAGATTATATGAAAATGGGCCTGGGTAACCCAATGAGGAGGAGAGTTTAGCCCACTTACAAGCTAGGAGGTTCCATCCTAAAACCAATTGGTGATAGGAGGAGTAACTCCTCATCTTATAAAGTGGTTTATTCTCTCCTCTTTCTCCAATGTGGGACACTCATAAGTGGACTTTCAATGGGTTTCAACAACTACAAACTACAAAGCAAGCAGAATATACAAATGCTCCCTTTCTTTGTAATAGGCACATTGCGTAATTCAATTAATACTTTTAAGGGAATTTTTGTTACATTGAACAAGAAATTAACATAAATCCATCATAGAGTTTCGTACAAACATTGGGTAATGTTGATTTTGATGTACATATTCAGAAGGTTAATGTATTGGAATTGCTTTTAGACTAGCAGTAAAAAATGCATAGCTACAGAATTCCAGTCCTAAAGGAAGCAGTTGATGACACTACTCGTGAGAAAAGAGAACAGAGCACACGAAAGTGTGAGCATAGCAAGGTGAGCTACCGGAGGATTTCGAATGCTTCATGTGATGGAGAGATCGTTAAAGACGCCAACTCGTTTTTAATGCTTGATGAGATGGAGGAAGTTACTATCGCCGAGTAAAAGTGTGGTCTAAAATAATTGAACGACAGATGCACCAAAAAAAAATTTGGTCCTAATGTTGACGGATAAAGTACCAAAAACTGGGAAATCTGCACTAGTCCTACTTTGCTTGTATTGGAGATGCCAGGTAAATTACATATAAATTCAGACATTTGAAAAAAAAAATGGTCACTAAGCAAAACTCTTTTTAAGATCTAAAGAGGAAATCCCCTACCCGCCAAAATAAAAACAAAAATGAAAAATAAACAGCCGAAAAAATCATAGATATCCAGAAAAGGGGGCTAGAGGCTACGTGCTTCAGCTCCCATATCACTGCTTGACCTAGAACAAACAACATAACACAACCCCTCAAAAGAAAAAAAATACCAACACAAAATCGGGAAAAAAGAAAGAAATTGAAGGGGGGAACTTGACCCAAAAATAAACACAAGGGAGGAAACAAAACATTAGGGGCCAGTAATTAGTTTTTCCTGTATCAGTTTTCAAGTTTTTTGGAAACCATAAACAAGAACATGGGAACCACAAAAGGTAATTTCCAGTTTTGTGTTTCAAAAACAGTGATGTTTTTGCTTAATTAAGACCCAAATAAGACAAGAATGAATGAGGCAGCAAAAACAGCACCATTTGCAATTTCTTTTTTGACAACTGAAGCAAAGCTTCGACGAGCCTTTTAAGAAAGGCAAAAAGGTATTGTAAATCATAAGAGGATGAGATGAACTAGCCTCACAAATTCATATCCACATGTTCCTACTCCCTAGAGTAGGCTATAACAAAGACTGTCATCCTTCTTGTCAATCGGCAAACAGAGAAACTCAGATAAACTGCGATTTAGTTGTTCACAGGAACATCATAACCATTACCATATTGGATAGAACAGTTGCCGCATTTCTAATCTGAAGAGAGGCTACTTAGAGACACGTGCGATGGTGAACAAAGAGAGTGAAACATTTTGATGATTCCACTTGTTTTGGGCCCAGCAGCCTGTACCATGTTTCCTATCTTTTGTTCACCACTGAACACTTCTTCCAAATAGCCCTTTTCTCATCAGAAATATGACAAAAGGACTGACACTACCTGCCAGCTCAAAACCAGGGGCTTGACAGAAAAATACCTGAAGTTAACTAGTATGAACAGTGAAACATACAGGATTACAGGTCTACCAGCCTTGCCGCTTTGCTTTGCTCAACAAATTCCTTATTTCACGCTTTCACTCAGCACATCTACTTCTGCTCGGCTTTTGTAGCTTAGCTAATGGAAGATATTTCTGGAGATTGGAGAGCAAGGATAACAGAAAAGGGGGAGGGGAAGAAAAGAAAGATGAAATAAAAAAAGAGAAAACACGAAAAAGAAGGGGAAAAAAGAAGTGAGGCAAAAGGTCCAAGACAAATATAAGCCAAGCATTGATGAATTCAATAGCAGGAAATATGGCCATAAACCATATATTTAAAGCAATATATCTTTTTAATTTTATTGATAGAAAAGCAATATATCTATTGCTGAATAATCTTCAATTGACACCTATCAGCTCTCTCCATACGAAATATGATTCTCTCGTCTTGACAGCATACCTCAATACAAATCAAAGGACATGTCCCAATTTGGAAAAGCTCCAACAGAAGCCTCCATGTGATACCTGCACCTGTGTATCAGAAGTAACAGACCCAGCACCCACGGGAAAAAAGAAAAAAAAAGAAAAAAAAAGAAAAAGAAAAAGACCTAAGATCAGTCACACTACAAGGAGAGGACCAACCAACAGCATTGACACATAAGAACAAACTCAAAACAGCGAATTACACTTTGACCTGTAATTGCAAGGCACAATGGAAACAAACTAACAATTTAGAACACTCCTGTCATAGCACATCCGTACAAAATGGCAATAGTCACAGGAGACCCAACAGTTCACTATCATGCAAGTTCTTAAGGACATAAACAACAATGAATTACTAACTGCCTCAGGTATAAACTCAGAGATGAAGATCATGATTGTCCTCAATTAATACTGCAAGATGTTTGTTTCTGCTTTTGCAAGAGAAAGTTAACATACACTTAGAACCAAAGAACCTTACTACTAAAATTGGTGGTTGACATTGCATAAGGAAGGTTAAAAACTTGAAAATCGCCAGCCCAGTAACATCCATTCACCTTCACCTCCACCTTACCTGCAAAAAAATAAGAGGCAGCAAGGCTAATTGGTGTGAAGAACAAAAATCATCAGAAACCTCTGAGCACTGAAACAAAATAGAAAGGGAGCCACTGCTCATCCGCAAGTTCAGAATTCAAACAAATTGATCCTTGACAAGCTTTGCCAGAGGTCAAAGCATCTGTGACTGTCACGTAAGGACATCTGAAGAAAGATCTGATCCTTGAGCTTCAGAATCCTTTGCATACTGCGGACTTCCTTGTAGCTTAGGTAAGAAAGCCTGTCTGTGAAACTCTCCAAGGCAGTAAAACCGAAACTTCTACTGCCCCTATGGCTTCTCCTCAACAAAATCCTCATCTAGGCCCTGCGTAGCTCCAGTTAAAGATTTTCGATGAGCTGAATGTTGACTAGAATCTTGATTGTCCCTGCCTGTAAGTCCACAAAATTTAGTATATTAGCAAAATGCTCATAAGATTTTTTCGAATAAAAGATTGTTGCCAAAATCCTTAACTATACTTATATATCTTTGGTTCCAATAGTACATTTTACCACTTCCATCAGCAATTTCGCAAGACTGGCATCTGCCAAGATCCAAATCCAACAGAATTTCGAAACATCATGATTTTTTTATTTATTCTGATGCCCTGCTGGGTTTTCTACCTCCCCCCCTCCCCCCGGAAAAAAAGGAAAAGGAAGAAAAGGGTACAGCACAGAAATATAGATAGGCAAAGGTGATAATGAAAAAATAATGTACAAGCTGATTTTCACCTTCTCGCTCAATTGAGCCTTCAGGCCGAACACCAATGCTGTGGTTTCCGTCCAAGGTTTCCGGATCACAACTAGAGCTTCTCTTGGAATTTTCTGCAACAACATCAGATCTATCAGATTCCCTTTCATCCATTGCAGCTTTAATTGACTTGACTCTATCACATTCTGATCCATCCCTGAGATCAGTTGAATTATTGATACTCTTTTTATCGTCATCTTTTAGACACTTTAAGCTATTGCGGTCCATTTTATCAATAGCGCTTCCACCATCTTTTCTTTTCTCTTTGCCTTCTGGAGATTTTGATCTTGAATGTCTTCTGTTTTTATCCTTCATTTTGTCCTCTCTTTGGCGAGAGGACTTGCCACGTGAGCGAGGTTCAGGTTCTGCAGATAATGATCTGGAGCGTCTCCTATCACGACGTTTCCGTTTTTCTTTCTTGCCATCATGCTTAGCTTTGCTGTACTCAAGATCATCTTCAACAAATTTCGAACTTGAATGTTTCTTATCCTCGAATTTAGTTTCATCTATTACTTGTGAAGACAGCCTTCTATGAACTTCTCCATCAGTAGACCTGGATCTACTTCTTTCCCTAAATTTTGATTCCTCTCTCTCATCACAAGGCTCGCCTTCTTTCACCTTTGAATGATGCTTAGTATCCAACGATCTTGACCTTGAACGCTTTCTTTGAGTTGGTAAGTTCTCATCTGAACTTTGTGGGGACAACCTACCACTCTTACGGTGCTTATTTTCATATGATGCAGACCTAGACCGCCTTCTACCATGATGCTTTAACTTCTCTTTGCTTTCATCAATTCTCTTACTGGACTTCCGCCTATCTTCAAAGTCGAAATCAATAGATTTAGACTTAGATCGACGACGCTGCTTTGACCTTTTGTCATCATTATTTGTCGGGGAAGACCTACCTCCTTGGTGATGTCCTGGTGATTTTGAGCGGTGAACAGAACTCCTATGATGACGAGGTTTTGGTGAATTTGAACGATCTCGATATGATTTCCTCCCTCGAGGGCTAGGACTCCTACTCTTATTCCTTCTGGAATCAGATAAATGATAATCGCGTGACACTCTTGAACCTCTCCTTCCAAACCTATCACTACCATCTCTATATGACCGCCTATCATACTCATAGCCTGAATAACGGCGATATCTTACTGGAGATCTAGATTTATGATCTCGAGAATGTCTGATCTGAGGTGAAAAAGAACGAGACCTATGACGAGATCTCTGTGGCGACTTTGATTTCCGTTCTCGATAACGACGCATAGGTGAGAAAGAGGGAGATCTACGTCTTTTACCATAATTTATAGGTGACCTTGACTTGGACCTCGACCTTGCAATAGCAGGTGACGGGGACCTGCAACAAAAATAATCAGTTTCAGCTGAAAAGTAAAACTTTAGTACCACAGAAACCTTTCAAGAAAGCAGGCTTTGCTAAGGATTATATTAAGAAAATAATAGGAAAGTGCCAGAAAGTTTCACAAAAACTATATGATTCCAAATACAAAGGAAAGAGAAGCATTCCCAGCTTTAGCATAGACCTTTCTCTTTCAACAAGACAAGCCATACCAGTGTTACCTAATTCGCTATCTAATTCGCCATTTGAATTCGCCAATTCGCCCAAAATGGGCAAAAAATGAACCAAAACCGACCATAATTCGCTTTTCTCAATTCGCAATTCGCGGGGGAATTAGGGAATTAGGTAACACTGAGCCATACTCCTGACGGAAAACAAGGATGAAGAAAATCTTTAATGCATGGCCAAATCATGTCAATTTTAGCCCATATGGCAACTTATGCCACAAAAAATGTCTTCTTAGCTTAACACGCTATCTAAACACATGTTAGCTAGTCTTATTCACTAAACACATAACAAGAGAAATTTTCTTTCGTTTACCATATATTGGCAATGCAATAGCTGCAGAAATTATAAAAGCTATATCATGCCTGGCTGGAGAGAGGAGGAGCCCAATAGCATATAGATATAATCACAACAATAACAAGACACATGCAAGCAATCAGGTAAAACCCAACCATTTCCCAATAATACCAGTACTGTCAGAGAGGAAAGACTCATAGCAGAGAGCGAGTATCAATAATCCCCAAGGTTGTTCAAGTTCTACAGTTTTACAGGACGACAAGGTAGCCAGAAATTACCTGAAACCATAAACAGAATAACTAGACTCTCCATATTTATTCCAAAATCTGAAGTAACAGATACCTTGATTTTTTCTCTGGTTCTATTTCATCAATTGCAAATCCTTCAGCCTTCATTTTCTTAGATATTTCTGCAGCTCTAGCTGCTGCTAAATCTGTAGCAGACTTCACTGTAGCAGTACGGTTGGCTGCTTGCTGTGCTGTCATTGTCTGCTGCATCAGCAACGCCTGCTGAAATTGCATCTGTTGCATGGCTACTGCTTGCTGCATCATTATCGGCAAGGATGAAGAAGACAAAGAACCAGCAGGTTTGGGAGGAAGTGATTTTGCCATCTCAACATTCAGGGGGCGACCACAAACATCCATGTTATTAAGAGCAAGAGCTGCTGTTGCTTCTTCAGGTTTTGCGTACTCTATGTAAGCAAAGTGCTTTGAGTCAGTGATGGTGCAATCCACCACGATACCACAAAATCCAAAAAGTTGTTTCAGGTGTTCTGCCGTGAGAAGAGGATTGAGGTTGCTAACTTGGACTGTTTTCTTCAGCATGTCAGCTTTATTATCTCTCTCAGACACACCTGCATATAGCAGCTGGCAACATCAGAAAAATCCCCACAAATAGAATGTGATCCTTTGCACTTCTTTTCTTCGGAGAGGGGACACAAATAACGTGAGAACATCCAACGACAATGTTAATGACCGGGAAATGTTTCCTAAAGGACACATATTGATTACCATTTCTGATGATGAGAAATAGTCCTGTAGTGATTTATGTCTGTAAGCCATGTTAGTATGTTACTCTTAACACACTTCTTTTGAGCAAATTGCCAATTTATGTTCACTCATTTCTTCATGTTCTTCAAAAAGCAATACATGGAGATATATTCTGTTTCTAACTTTCTATATGCTGAAGCATATACATAATCATGATATACAAACATAAAAATGTTCTGCTCTATAGGAATACAAAGAAAATGTCGTTCCTCCACTTGCGCTTGCTCTTAACATTCATCCCTCAGAGAAAGCATACTTTTGTGTTTCTTTTGTTTTGGGAATTCTTTTTTCTTTTGTTTGGGGGGGGGGAAGATGTATATAGCAAGCAGGCATTATATTATAATAGTTGCAAATAGAAGTAATGATGACGATGATGTGATGATGAAAATTCTCAAAGAAACACATTAGGGGAGGGGGATCAAGATAAAAAATGGATCAGTGTAGTACTGGAAGAATCTTTGGATGACTTAGATTGAGCCTGCAACTGAGCAGTATGGGCTTGGAGTGCCTGAGCTGCCATGATCGCCTGAGCAGCAGCCATAGCCGCAGCAGAAGGTGCCATTGGCACTTGGCTCATGGTTCCCATGCTAGAGGTTGCAGCTATTGCACTCATGAGCAAGTTGTGTGTTGGGTGGTTGAATTTGCAATCTGTTTTAAAGCACCGACCATTAAGGAATTCCCGACATACTTCCCCCAAGGAAGCTCCTACACCAGGCAAAATTACCCCTCCAGAAGGGCCAGGAACAAGTCCAGGAATCATCCCAACGAGACCAGGAAATGCGCCCGAAACGGAACCTGCATAGTTTGGCATATTCGGCATATTTGCATTAACAAGATTTGGGTACGTCACTGTTGGAGCCACACCAAGCACTCCTCCATTTGAACTTCCTGTAAACGATAAGATGCAGACTATTCAGCAAAAACATATATAGCACACATGCTTCAGTCTGAATAATGACGTATGAAGACAGCTAATTAATTAATAATGATATGGCGCAAACCACTTGTAAGTCATGCCAGATTCTCAGTAGTAAGACATGGAGTGCACAAGCAACTGTCACCAAGCAATGTGTTTTTCCCTCACAATCGGTTGTCATTTCAAACTACAAATAAATAGATGTTAAGAAAAAGAACTGATTATTAGGTTTAAAATTATTTGTCCAAGCTTACTTATGCCCCTAAGATAAGGCTCATACATGGCCAACAGCATCCAGCAAAACACATGGCCAGAAAAGAATAGTATTGAAAGGGCATAAATAGACACTTCACTATCTTTGTCTTTGTTGGTACCCCCCCGGGCGCAGACTGACCCACAACTAAATATTTTGTGAGTTATCAAAGACTAAAAGATATCCTCCATGAACTATTGAACATTGTAAATAGAGCTATGCGTAAAAACTAAGTATGTAAACTCCAAGGCCCTTATCTCATCGTTCAAGTTTGGGACGAACATGGCATTCCGGTTTGACATTCCAGGTAGAAACATAATCTCCTCTCTTTTATTTTCAATTGCTGAATCTCACCTACTAGAAGCCATGAATTTGATAGCATATAATCAGAAAGATGGGAGTATGAAAAGTACCTGCACTGAAAAACACGGGAAATGGGCTTCCCATGACGGCCTTCCCATTGCATTCCACATGGACCATATAATTTCCTCTTTTAGGGACAACATAGGTAACTGTATAAGTCCCATCACCCTGATCCTTAACAATTCCATCTATGTCTGAACCTCCTACCCCTACTCCCGGGGTAACTTTAACCTTAACCTGAGCACCCCCATTAGGGATCTTTCTCCCGTCAGAATCCTTGGTAGTCAACATAAACGTACATGGTGAGCCAGCCGACCCGCCAGCAACTCCAGCCCCAGCCGCGGTGCACTTAACAGGATCAAGGGGACCAATTGGCTTGTTTGCCTGATCCTCCCCCTCATCTTCACTATCAGAAGACAACTCAGGAGCCTTTGCTTTGATCTTGTCCACATCCTTGAACGTTGCCTCGAAAGCTGCCTTGGCAGCTGCAGCTTTTTCCGCTTCACTCTTTATCTTTGCTTCCTCAGCCTGCCTCATCCAAACTGGCCGAGCAACTACCGCATTCTTGTCAGCCATGAAACCCTAATTTCACAAATTTCAATCAAAATCAGCAACCCAGCTATCACTCAAGTAGATGAAACTAAAATTACGCCACTAATAACCACAAACCCTAAATTGCTAACAATGATATTGAAAAATGGCAAGTATGTAGCTTACATTCCCTTATAACATGACATTTAAACTTCCTTGAAAACCATAATCTCTTTAACTTTCTTAAAGAATCGAATTATCCCAAAATTCAACCTCGATTAACATGAATGCAGCATATCAAGCATACCAATTCATTTTCTTGGCTAAATTTTCAGCTAAAGTTGTCAGGATAAAAAGAATTAGAAAATTGAAAACCTAGATTGGCAAATTTATAAAGTTATAACGAGGATATAAAAAGAAGCGTCGTAATTAAAGGCAATTAAAAGCATCGAAAGATTCAGAGACATAGAACAATGGAGAGAGAGATTGAAGAAGAGACGTTGTACCTGAAGAACAGTCGATTTTGGGAGATCTGATAAGGTCAGCAGCTCTACCTCTATCGGAGGCTTCTGATATTTGGGATTGGGAGGCGGGGGAAAAGGGGATATTTTATGTTTATGGCAACGTTGATTATACATGTGGGTTTACAGTTTACACTTTACTAACGTTGGCAAGCGTGTAAATTAAACCGAGAATTTAGTAATTTCATAATAACTTAGGGCATGTTCTCTTCGACATAAAATAACTGAACTGAACCGAATTAAATTATAACTAATTAATAGTATTGATAATAATTTAGGAACTGAACTGAACTGAACTAAACTGAACTGAACTGAAAATAAGCTGGGGAGAACAAACCTTAGTAGTACTATATAGGTAAATAAAAAGTACCATTTCTCTCACGTGCACGTGATCCACAATTGTAGCAGTCACGTATTCAATCTTGTTTCTTTATCTTCATAATTAATCACGTATCATTTTCGATGACGTTTCTACCTCTTTTCGTTCTTGCACTAGTTATTAGTGCATTTGACATCCCGGATTTTAATACATATTATTATGACATTAGAATTGTGTTTGAATAAATGCATATGTTATAGGAATGAAAATATAAATATGTATATTGAGTATGGCAAGAGAATCATAAACAAATATGGCTCAATGAATTTATCTTTGTGATCATCAACATGGTGTCAAGATCAAGGCATATTGTTAGCCTTTCACACTTATGTAACTTAAGGCTGATTTGAAGGATGACATGGATGATATTCATAGCATATTAGATGTGTCATCAGCCACATGGCGAGTATCAAAGTTAATGATTTTTACATAATAATTTATTTTGTAGGTTGAATGGGCCAAGCCTAAATAGAGGTATCTGCTTTATCTCCATGATGAGTGTTTAATGTACACCAAGTGACAATTTTATAATCAAAATACTATTTATATACAATCGTATAAGTTATATATGTATTCAAATTTTACGATTATATATGACTTATGAGTAGCTTTTAATTACAAAATACCACTTGACGTACATAATTTGTTTCATCTCTAAGATCAACTAATTATTCCTGACTCAAGCGCCACATCCCACAATAGCTACCACATCTCGACAAGTTTATTCAAAGTGGGTCTATTAAACTTATAAATGCCAAAATGTAAAGAATGAAGTGTTAAATTAGTGGGATCAGGTTTCTCAAATTTAGGCACTGCTAGCGTATTATTGATCTCCAATGCGGGAATTAGGAATAATGATCTTCTTACAAAAAATAGCCTTAAAAAGGTCACTAGCATGGAAACTATATATTCTAGTTTAATCTACAAGATCACCATTTTTTAGGGGATATTCTAATCTAGATTAGATGAGCGATTTAGATATGTAGTGTACTAAGTATTGATAATAAGCATCAAATATATTTTCTGGATTATATTATTTTGGGGTCAAAATCATGCATTGAACAGTGTATTAATAATTAATGCTTAGTTTCTGTTCGATATCTTTCCTTATACTTCATCCGTCCCAAAAATATAGTTCTCATTTCATTTTCGGCACAAGAATTAAGGATACGATGATTGTGGTGTCCCAAAAAGCTGAACACGTGAAATGAGGAGAGAGATAGAGTAAAAAGTGTTCTTCTAAAATGGAAACAAGGGAAATGGGATGAACATTTGTGTGTCCCAAAATGGAATACAAGAACTATATTTTTGAACACAGGAAGTATTATTATTATTATCATTGTTGTTGTTGTTGGCAAGTTCAATTAAATCGATAACAAGCCCACCCAAGTTGAAATAATATGTAAAAAGTATTTGACCCAAAACTTGACAAGAAGTTTTTAAAACGGAAGCATATTAGTATATTACATAATCGATATCTTTTTCATGCAAACTGATGCGGCTCTCCGTATAAAACTGAAATCAACTACAATTAAGATGAGAGTAACTATTTGAACTGATATTGGTTAAATAGAAATTATACGGATCAAACCTTAAGACAATTGTAACTGAACTAATCTAAAAATTGAATTAAATGCGTCATATATAGACTGAAACTGAAAAAGTTGGAAGATAATCAATTAAGGGAAAAAAGTAACTAAAGTCAAATGTTTTGAAGTAATTAATTGATTTGAAGTAACTAAAGTCAAATGTTTTCTCAAAAACTCTCACATAAAAGAGAGAAGTGTTTTATTTATTTTAGATTGGAGGAAGTATGACAATTTAAATATTCTCAGTAACGTTCTTGTGTTGTAAAGTGAACCAAGTGCTTGAAAAATCTATTTACAATAATAAATTTTTTTAGGTGGTTATTTTTTTTTTCAAGTAAAAAGAATATACAAATCCAGGTACTGATCTGTGGATCTAGATATGGATTACTTATACAGATCTAGCGGATCCGGGTCAAATCTGAATCTGTATAAAAATACAGATCTAGATCTGGATCCACTAGGATCCTTTCCGTTGCCACCCTACTTATAGAGACTGCAAATACATTAGCTTAGCTTTGCAATAAGGTTAACTTTCAAAAAGATGGTCCGTACTCTTTTTAATATTCGGCTTGAGCCATTACCTAATTTTAATCTAAAAGTAGACCGCCTATTATAAGACCATTTCTCTTACCATAACTTTCACACTAAAAGGTTAATTTTAAATTAATTATAGGTACAAACTAGCACGTGTGGGCTTAGCTAGTCCAGTCTGTGGGGCTCATGATTTTGATAAAATTCAACTCGATAGAGTCCCATAAATTGGGTTAGGCCCTGGGTTGGCCAAGCCTAAATTCTAGTCGATACTGCTTATGGTTTAACATAATGGATTATTTAACAAACAAGGAAAGCTATCGAAAGCAAAAGTTCACAACTAGCCAGCTTACATAAAGATTTAGGAAAACATACACAAGTGTTCCAAGTGTATATAATCTTCAACCTTCTATAGTTCTATCAATGACAATTAGATACATGCAAATAGATTTTCTAACAAAATTTGCCTCAGGACTACAAAATTTGCATCTCCCAGATTTAAGGTATATTAATCTATATACAAGCAGCTGCCGTCCCTACAAACAATCAATGAATTAGCCCCCTCCCTACTTGAGGTTTATATCCGATCACCCTAAACTTATCATCAACCTATCTCCATAACTCTCCTTACAGAATACTTCCTCCATTTCTTTTTACGTGATACCTTTCTCACAAATAACTCTCATATAAAATGGAGAAGTATGTTACCTATAGAGGAACAGAGGAAAATTGATAGCCAAACTAGGAAAATGAGCCAACTGCAACCTTCGTTGGGTTCTAACGCATCCATCTACTCATCTTCATTGCCATCATTTTCCTTTTCTTATGGGCTTGATGTTTGGCGGAAACTCTCATTTTTCTCTTGGCATTTTTTATAGGATTAACGACAGCCATGACCTTCTCCTCTCGCTTCCTCTTGAATCGTTTTTCCCCGAGATCATGTCTCATCTGGTTGTATGTTTGTACAAAGTTCTGGGTACCAAGTTTGTCCTGTAACTTTTGACGAACTTTTTCTGCACGTTGCTTCACATCATCTGTAAAGTATAGATGAGATGAAAAATGGGTCTATCAGATTTAACAAAGATAGGCAAAAAATAACTAATCTGAAGCATACAATATAAAATCGGAAGAGGAAGAAAAAAAGATGTTGGGACTTGGGATAAAAGTAAGACAAACAGAAGAGAAAGTGTATTGACAAAAAACAGTAAGAAAGAACAGGTACAACGATAACCATTCAAAGGCACAACTTATTTGGGAACATTCGACATAGAAGGCATAATTTTGGGACGGAAAGAATAGCTATTCCTTTAAGAATTGATCAGAAAATAGATGAAGTAATTGACCCGGATGACGTAGTAATTTATCCCAGAGGATTTAAGAGGAAAAGGCAATACAAATCTAAAGCACTCCTTCCCTCCCCTCTGTATCTCTCTACTCGCTAAAATTTACTTAACAGGCAAGGCTTATAAATTAGCCACCTATTCAACCAGCCCAAACCCCCACATTTCTATACCCTCTTCATCAATTAAAACCATTTGATCATTGTCCATCAACTAGGCAGCTGAATTTTATTTTCTTTCTTTCTTTAAAAATTAACTTCGTTAGTCAGAACTCAGAAGACAGACAGTTACAAAGCACCACGTCTTTTATGCTCCGTTAAGCTCATGTTTTGAATAGTAATCCTATCTCATGGTCCCCTTTTCCAGTGTCAAGTTTCAAAAATTTATATAGAACAAGATATTGTGCATAAAGAAAGAGCCAATCTTTTCCAACTCCAAAAAGGTTTTAATAAGAATCAAATCCTTACTGAAAATTTGATAGCCCAATATGGAAAAAGACTACACACATTAATCACCAAAATGTACTTCAATGAACTTATAGTTCAGTGCAACACCTAACAAAAACAATAACCACAGTATGAAATGTGGAGGGACATCTGGAAGGGGCAACAATGACTAAAGCTTACCTGAGACTACTTTTCCAGCAAACCCCTCACAAAGTTTGTAAATTGGAAACAGCAGCAGATAGGCGTACTGCTGGCAGTCTTCCTGGCTGGTCTGATCAGCAATCAGTTTAATACTGCCAAGAATCATCTTTGTCTGAAAAAAAAATTAATATAAATAGTAATAAGAGGTTGCAGGACTAGATGGTATCTGATGAATACAAGCAAAGAGCAATTGGTTCAGTATTATGCTACATAATCTAAGTGCTCACTGACCTGAGCATCCTCAGTTTGAAGGGCAGCTCTTCCCATTGTGTTAAGTAAACCAGACACAAGTAAGTAGCTAATATCATTATTTTTCTGACCAAGATTTTCATCAGCAAATCCACAAGTGAACAATGCAGTAATACTCTTTCCGCTTTTAGGATCAAGCAGCTGACAAGCTTTAAGAAAACATCCTTGCTCACGTGGATCGAGGGAGGGCCAAAATGTACTAGGATCCTTGAATTCCGTTTGATGCAATAAAGACTGTATCCCACATATTGCAAATGCAATATTGCACTTAACAAGTCTTCTTACACCTTTATCAGGGAGTTGAATCCTCAATCGACAGCATAGAGAGGAAGCTATCAAGAACATCCTACTTGTGCTTGTAAGACAAGTTGTTCCTATTTTCTTTCCTTGCTTTCCCATCTGCTCAAAGTATAATGCCACAAGACGGTTGGATATGTTACAAATCCATGGGTGCGGATGCACAAGGAACTCAGAGACCGCTAGCCATATATCCTGCAAAAGGGAAAGTGGGTCAACAAACACTTGACATTGCTGGCCGTGAATTATTATCCCTGTTGATGGAAACAAGTGCACCTAGTTTGACCTTTTGGGGTCAAAAATCAACAAAAGAAACTGAACCCCGTTATTGGATAAAATTAATGAACCATTTAAAGGGGATCTCAGCAGCAAGAACATGTGGTTCCAAGAAATGATGGCACTCCCACAATTATATGATATGTTATGGCTTTTACTGAACTGCCAAGCTTTTACGAATTCGGCGCTTAGTAGCATGCACGGGTCACTTGTATTCTATCTAGGGTATTTTTTTCATATTCCTTTCTTGACACCTTGTAATCAAACAATGTCCTGTAAATATTGTATTTAACGAACCACATACACGTCTCTTGTCTAAAGTTGTATTTGCAAAGACAGGCAGAGTTTGGACCAAGGATAAGCAACTTACTTCAATATCCCTCGCAAAGAACAAATCTGGAATCTGTGTAAGAATTTTTTCCAACAAAACAAACGAGTAATAAGCATCCTTCCAAAAGGGAATTGTTTCTTGATCCGGTAAATTTAGCTGGTCAACATTTAACACATCATTGGCAGACTGCACAATCATCTTCATTATAGGCAGTACATCATTAACGTGCTTGAGAAATCCTCTCTTCATCACTTCAACAACAAATCCAAGGACCTGGAGAAATATACATTGAAAGTAAGAACATCCTCTTTATTGACTCTGAAATCTCAAACAAGTCACCAGGCAAAATTATCCTACAAAGTCGCAAAGTAATGGGCATATGGTTGCCTAGTATGCTCAGGTATAACATCATCCTCAAGCAAGGGTTAAGACCGGTGGACAGAAAAAAACCATTAAATCACATACAGCTTCGACCTGGAAATCATGTCTCCAAGGCCAGGCACAGAGTTCATTCACTACCTACCACATCTAATTTGTATGCAACAAACAATTATGAATTCAGGACTAATATTCTGCAAGGTATCTTCACTAAATAACTCCAATAACAAGTTCCACCCACCAACTGTATTAACAGAAACTTATTAGAGCATTTCCATCTCCAATGGTAAGCAACATTCTCGTCTACCTTGACATGCCACATCAGATTTACAACAACACTTTCAAGCTATACATTTCCCCAATGGCTAGCCACAAGTCCACAACCCATATTGCTTGAATCGGTCCCACATGCAACACTATACTATCTAAATTATTGAATTATAAAATGGAGAAAGATGAAAAAGAAATAAAAAAGCTGTTGTGGCTAACCATGATCCCACACATCTTCATCCCAAATGACTGAAATTCAAGCAATTGAATCTCAGGCAAAGCAATTACTCAATGTTGGTTGTCACGCACTAAATGTTGGAGGAATGGCTTTTCTTCGGCAAATTTCACCAAGCAACTAGCTTGTTTGGGCTAGTTTGCTTTGCCCAGCTAGATTCCCATTTCTCCTCCAAAGGTCAAGCAATTAGCTTGAAAATGTTTAATATTGCAAGCAAGCCCCTACTGGCAACCATAGGAGCTGCTCTGATGCCTATCAAAATCAGAACTTACATAATTTTGAAGAGTAAAAACAAAAGCAACTATTAAAAGTAGCCAAAAGGACAAGAGCCCAATATATTCTCCAAGATATCCAACCCAAACTACAGAGCCAGCCTCAAAATACTTAAAGAAGGCAGTGAACATGATGTGTATTAAAGAGATTAGACGCATCTCAGTATCACACCAACTGCAATAACCAGTATACTACTTCTACCATCACATAAGCATTACCTGTGCTGCTGGGCTACGTAACTGTTGTTTCTCCCCTAAGTACCAAGCAAGACAGATATTCAAAATGGATTCAAGTGGTTGTGAGCTTATGCGGCCGATAAGATGTTTTATAACAATGCCTATCAAGGAGCGAACTTGATTATCATGGTCATTGGCCAAAGCATGCACCAAATGGAGGAAGAATGTCTTTAACTGCTCAAATATTATGCTCTCTGGAAACCTCTTGATGATTGTCTTAAGCATTTCCAGCACAGCTACCCTCCCAGTGGCATGCTCATACCTGGCAAAGAAATTCCATCAGGTAAAGTAGCCGAAGGGAAGAATTTTTTTCTCTTTGAATACCTCCTAAGTAAAGATCGGTTATCTTACCTCAGATGAGCAACAAGGAAATCAAGATGCTGCTGCCTGCGTTTCTGAGAGAGTTGATAATTGAGCAAGAATTGCAACAGTATCTGACTGCATCTTTTGCGCATGGCTTCCTCTTGACTAGTTACCATCAATTCTGCAACTTGAGTTACCACATCATATATTTCATGGACAACAAGCTTGCGACGTACAATTGCTTTTAAAAGTGTCAAGGCCAGAAAGGAGGGGTTTTTCTCAAGATCAACAAAGAGTGGAAACTGGATCAAAACATGCAATTGATCAGTGGAAAGGGTAATTTTGCTGCTCTGGAGCAGTCCAGTCAATAATTTCAGACAGGACTCCATTACAGGAGTATTTACGTTAGATGAACTTTGTGCAATGTCCAATAATGTCACTTTTATCTTGTCAGCTTGAGATTCCAGAGAAGGAAGAGGCAGTCTTATCATTGGATATAAACACTTGAGCGCAGCAGAGATTATCTCTTCAAACTTAGACCTCAGGCAAAAAGTCAGTGGCTTTATGAAGGGATCCAACATTGAGAGCAGTTGGTCATTGCTCTTGTCACACTTCAAATTTTTCATACGATTATGAAACAGTCGAAGAGCAAAGACTGCAATAAGATATGAGCACTGTGGTTCAGTCCCAACAAAACATTTCATAGCTGTTTTACTTCCTGCCTCATAAGGTTTTTCTATCACTGACCCCTCCACTAATAAAGTCTCACTTTTACGGTTCTCAGCAGACAGCCAATCATCAATGAGGCTGTATATGAAGATAAAAAGATCAGTCTGATTAACAGATGAGTTTCTTTCAATACCATCAGCAATGTGAGTTAGCATAGTCTCCAGTTTTAATTTTACTTTTGGTGTCAAATGCTTCTTCATATGAGCTGTTACTGGAGAGAGCAGCTTTAACCCATGGGTCTTGAAAGTCACATTTTGAGCAATCAACTTAAGTGAATCGAAAGACATCTGCTTTCTAGTCTCTTTCATTTTAAAAGCAACCTTTTCCACCTCTTTTTGCTCGGATACCTCTCCAAAAATGTCATTATCAGCAACACTAAGCAGTTCACCCAAACAATAATCTAGCCCGCCAACCACAGAATCTGTAAGGCCTTTTGATAAGATAAAGTTGACAGTATATCCAAGAACATGAAGCTCAAATCCTCTTTTCAATGTCGCCCTCAAAACCTTGACTACAAATTGTAGGTACTCAAATCCAAGTTCCTTCAAACATGCAACCAACGCACATCTTGCTTCATCACGAATGCTTTGCAGACGATTTTTCAGGAAGTTTGATATTCGATGAATAATACTGGAAAGATGGGTATCCAGGATGTTCCCAGGAAGTAATTTAAGAACTTTTAATATGGCAACGCTGATAATAACATTAACTTTTTCTGGATCAGATAAAAGCAGTTTTTGTAACTTTGGCAGTACCATGCCAGTAAGACAGGCCTGTATTACAGACAATGTGGGAGAACTGACATTGGATAGCATGACTGAAATAGGTTTGAGGTCATTCTCTGTCGCATCATTGCCAAGAAGTCCCAAGTCTTGGGAGGAAACATTCTTAGAAAAATGGAACTGGTCAAGAATAGAACAAACAAGACGTAACAAGATCTTTTCCCTATCATGCCTCTTTTCCATATCCCTGAAACACCTCATTAGTAAATTATAGTATGATTTCCATCCTAGCTGACCAGAAATAGATGCAAGAGCATCCAGGTAGGCAGTTTTTAGATGTTCTCCCTTCCCCGTTTGCAAGTCATACAACATACTGAAGAAGAGGGGGATGAACACTTTTTTCAACATGAACTGTAAAGCAGAAAAACACAAATTAATATCTAGTTAACTGAAACTAGTATAAAAACAAAAAGAGTGAAACACATGTAGCTAACCTCAGAAAGCTTCCCAGTAACTGCAATATTTCTAAAGCGTGATAATGCCCTGGCTCTCCTATGTTTCTACAAGGACAGAAATAGATCAGCAAAGCAGTAGTACACAAGCAATGTTTTTCTATTTAAAAACATATATAATTAGGATATGCAATATGGAAACTGTAAACTAGAATGAGGAATCAGAATGGTGACTGGACCCTTTCTTTTCCATATGAAGAAAATATAATCAATGAGGAAATTAACGGCACAAAGGGATCAGGATTCTCTAAAAACTATGTCACAAAGTCATGCATTAATTATTGAAAATATCAGGCAACCAAATAGGGGTCAATACCAGCAAAAACATCTCTGAACAAGGTTCTACAACCATGCCAAATGTGCCCGAAGAAGAAGAGTAGGGCAAAGGAGGAAATGATAGTCTGGGCATAAAGCAACATAAAATCTTCAAACCACAAGGGCTCAAAACTTTCGAAATAACTTACAAAACCCTGCTAACTTTTCCATCCATGCATTGCATATACGCGAAACATTCAAATTTTAAAGGAGTTTTCCTTTCCTTATTCCTTAAAAACCTAATGTCTGACTTGTACATATATCGATTGAGTGTGCCGGCAGGTGCACCACAACAACACATTTGCAACAAAACATAGGCTGCTATCTTTAAGCGTAACAAACAATGGCCTTCTCCTTACGTCACTACAAAAGTACAAAAGCATAGCACAGAAAAAAAAGCACAGGACAGCACTTCAGTCTTCCAGATCCTCATTATGATGAAACATTGAGCACCTCCAGACAGTCCATTCATGTAATACTTAAATCATCTCCATGACCTTTAATTTTTTATGTGAGAAAAAGGCTGACTTATAATAGATTATTTTCCTGGATCTCTAATACTTGGGTTGTTAATTACAAATTTTACAGCGCTCGGTTGACTTCATGGGTTGAAACTTGAAAATCTTACTTGGTGCAGCTCTTGATTCTCAAAAAAGCATGCAGCAATTTCGATATAAATTATAGGGGCTTATGATGATCATGATATTGATTTGCATGTTATTTGATCGTTCAAGGGGCGACGTGAATAAAGAGTAAGATGGTAAAGTCTTTATTTGCCAACGAGGATAAAGAATGGCTCATAAAGTCTAAATGACAGACATACACAAGAATGATCCACAAAGGAAAATAAAACCCAGCAGAAGCATTCTGCACATACGAAAAAGAGATAAAACTCAGGATAATCTTTGATCAAGAGAAAGAGAGAGACTACAAACACAGAAAACATAGTAAGGACAAAGTAGTCTTGGATTAAATTAAACAGGATTCTTTTTTTTTTTTGAATTGAAAGCAGCAGGTCAATTCTTTTTTTTTGGATTGAATTAAACAGGATTCTTACATTGAATTAAACAGGATTCTTTTTTTTTTTTTGAATTTACTTTACAATATGATGAAATTCCGGAGAATCTTGTTTACAATATGCTTGGCTAGTCAAACACGGGCTAGTTCATAAATCGTTGGGCTTTGATTACCAAGGAATAGAGACTTTACAAATAAAGCTCGATGATTGGCATTTACATTGCTGTTATTTTATATGTATATGGTTACAATTATTTACGTTCTCAATGTGCTTATGATGTAGCGCCAGGCGGGCTCTTAGCTAGTGTGTATCATCTTACGAGAATAGAGTGCAGTGTGGATCAACCGCAAGAGGTATGCATAAAAGTATTTGTTCCAAGGGGTAATCCTAGAATTCCGTCCGTTTTTTGGGTTTAGAAAAGCGCCAATTTTCAAGAATCGGAATCTTACAATATGTTGGGAATCTCGTATGATAATCATCCATGCCATTGAGTTGACTAGCTCTGACGTCAAACTCTTTAAAAAGGCATCACACATTCATAATCTTGGACTGGCAGCCTCCAATCAGGTTGTAAAATTCTATGATAATCTCAATAATAATTACTTCACAACTGCTATCTCAGACTCCTGGGAAGCCTGATCCTGTCATCTAATGATAATGCGATAGTGCAATAGCTATTTTAAGTGTAAACTGCCATCAAACAGAAACCTTGACTCAATGAGCTTATCTTATTCCTCGTGCCAACATCACAGCCTGATGTGAGTAGGTTTTGTTTGAACATAAGCTCAAACATGATTTGAAGGATCCTAGCTATGCCATGCAAAAAAAGGAAAAAAAGAGCAGATAGATCCTATGACCTATATAGAGTATAGACACTCATAATTCGCCAACTTCCTAACTGTAACAAATCAAACAGCAGAAAATCCTATTATTAGAAAATAAGACTTGGATCCTCCTTTTATTTATTCCATTTCGGATTGCCGCGGTACATAAAATACTGGAAAGAACGGACGAGTGAAAATCTTTCTTTGATCTAACTTTGTCAGCAAAAGTTAACTGCCAGAATGCTCTTCTAATTCCCATCATCATATTTTTCCTTTTCCCCACAGAGTCCGAGCGAGAACGGCTAGATCTGGCCTCGCTTATTGACCTCAGTCCTCTAATTAAGTATAGCACATGGAATAAAAAATAGCCATTCCGTTACGTAACCGTCATTATGTAACATATTCTGAACTTTTTTTTCCGTCAAAGGTCATTGCTTAACGCTGGATAAAAAGTATGTCCTTCTCGCCTTGTTGTCTGCTACATAACAGTGATTTGCTGCCCCAAAATGTTCTTTATTCACTACGTCCGTTCCTCGTCAAAGGAAACATAATAAGAGAAGAGAGACTATTTCCATTGCACATGCTCTAATAGTCCGTTAAACAACACCACTTCCCCAATACCTTTATAGAAGCTCTTGGTCATGAGCACATTACAGGAAAGTTATGTGTAAGTAGATTTAGGCATTTAGCCTATGTTACTTGGACTCTTCATTTCACCTAGATCCTCGACACTCGGACATGGGAAGGACACTCGGACACTTCATTTTGGGCTAAAATCATGAAAAAAAATCACTAAATCTCCTAGTCGGACACTTGGACACGTACCCATATAGGACACGAGTACCCAAGTCTGAGTAACATAAAATAGAGAGACTATTTCTGGTTGATCCTTTAGTCTGAGATGCAATGACCATCTACTACTTCAAAATAAGAATGACCGATAATCGAATTAAGATGCAAATAAAAGCCAATCTTCATCCAGAAAGACAATAGAAACCAATGTACCAAATCAAGAACAATTCAAGTCCGAAAATTTGTTATGTATGCCTGTAGACACATAGATGTGTCTACAGTACCCTTGTAAGTTTAGTATAATTCACAAGAATCCTTTCAGACTTAACTTCATATACGAGGAAGCAACGTGTCATGATATGGCACAAAATGCAAATAAATTGTTGACAATTTCTGACAATCTTTTGCTGATATGCCAAAATTTAACTAATCTGTCTTTCTCACCCTCTCTACTTCCATCCACAACCAACCTATTTTCCTCTCTCTTCTTCCGACCTTCTCCCAACCCCCGCTCAATTTATCACAGTTCCATCAAATGCACACATATTACAATCCAGAATGATGTGTTCAAGACTTCAACTCTCATTCCATCATATCCAATCCGTGCATTAAAAGAAACATATGAGCAAGGTAGAGCAGTTGGATCTTCAGTTTTAAGTTGGTGTATGGAAGTGTTGACCACAAGTCATAGTGAGTTGTGTACTCACATAGGATTTATCAATTAATGGGGGTTAAATTTGAATTTCATGAACTCTGTATGCATATTGACTTTTACTTTGGCAGGGAGGAACATATATAATAATAGAGTGCAGTTACATGAAGTGGAGACACTCATCTGCAAGAGGAGGCAATAAACCCTCACCTAATGACACTGCACATAGAGGGAAGTGAGACATGAAGTGAAAATGCCCTCAAGCTAATAAAAAAAACGCTAGCGTCTGGGAATGACAAAAGTTTTGCTCCAAGTGGTGTAATTGGCTACAACTTACAGCAAGAAGCACAAGCTACCCTCACAAAGCTCCTCGTTTCCATTCAACTTTACATAAGGATTGAAAAGACAAATTGAGAGCTTACCACAAAAGGCTCAAAGGCCTCAAATGCGAAAAACTGCCAAGTCCTTACTTAAAGGAGTAGCAAGAAACCCATCTTAAAGAAAATACTAAGCACTGAAACAGCCAGCACCAAAGATTCTCAAAAGTGTGAGTATTCCAAGATAAGTTGGGAAAAAGCACAGAAAGGATCATTGTCTACAAGAATAACCCAATAGATAGGGCGAAACTCATGGTATAATGGTAGACAGGTTGTTCCTTTGCATTTAAAATTTTTGGAGTGAAACAAGAAGAACATATACACGATTTCAACTAGCCATATCTTGAATCAGATGAAGTTGCAAAATACGAGAGCTTAGCCACACGAGAGATTCAAATTGAGATAATTCAGTAACACTCCTTTAGAAGAGAGCACTTCAATATTTAAGATTATTCAATAGAGACATTACCAAAAGCAGGTGGAAGAACTTTATTTTCAAAAAATTGACAAAAATGTGAACAAACCCGAATCAGGCCAAGAGGGAACCCCACCAGCTCAGGGTGATTGATACCTGTAAGTGAACAATGTTGTTAAAGAAGTCTACTTCAGCATCTTCACTGCAGAGGACCTTCAGAGTTCCAAGATTTTGAATTCCTGAAAGCTTCAGGACCATCTCATGCAGCAAGTCAATCCATTCCTACAATCATACCCATCAATCAATGTACCCATGACTACTTGAGATGTGCATGGAGAAACCAGTATATGAATAATCACAAGGACATCAATAGTGACTATAATTTTGAAAGATCTCTAGTTGTCTACCTTCCGCATTGTTGTTCCTTTGGTCATTGCATCTCCCATGTGCTTCAGAAGGAATTTATTTACAATACTCTGGATGTGCACATCAGTCCAATAACCGTCATCACCTTCCTGCTTCATCAAGCCTTCCCCAATTATCAGAGCAGAGAATTCAACAAAAGTGAGCAGCGACTTATATGCACTCTGCCTTAGAATTAATTCTTCAGATTTGATGTCATAAATACAATGGGATAGTATCACTAATGCTTGATCCTCTCTAACACCAAAGAAGAAGTCTGCAGTAATTCTGTCATAAGCATTGATGATAATATCAAAATCAGGTTCACCCATCTCCATCGCAGATGTTGAATTTAATTCACATACGAGTTTTGCCTACAAAATACAAGACGGTTGACAAGGATAAGATATATAGCCCGAGAAGAGAAGATACAAAATCCTAGCTACCATACAATGGAAAAATAAATTGGGACTGAAGTCAATACTCAGTTATAGTAGTTAAGTAGCTAAGTATTGGAAGGAGCTTTACCATAGAGTGTAGAGATGAATCTTTCTCAGCGAGAGCATAAAGTAGATCACAGATTGACAAGCGTACGTCGCTTTGAGCGGAAATAAGAATAGGAGTTATAGCCTTCAAGATTTTAGTGTTAGTTTCACTCTGTAAGGCTGGAACTATATCTTTGAGGATCTGCAAAGCTCCCATACATACATCTACCACAAAAAGTAAAACAAATGGTTATAAAAAACTATACTGAACAAAATATTCACGACAACAATGACATAGGATCTAACCAGAATTCTTAATTCCATCTGATGCAAGCAAAAGCAAGATATCCACAAACTTTCGTGCTGTCGATTGATCCTTTACGAACTTTGATAAGAATTTCAAAACTCTCAACACCGTTTCCCCAGGATGTTTAAGCAACTTTCTGCGAGAAAGATGGGTGGCATACATCAAACAGGAACAATAAATAAAGACTTAAGATAGAACACTCCTTCACACAATCCACCAATAGAACTGTAGAACATAAAGATAAAATTCATTTTGAAATAATTACTAGCCAAGGGTATATACAATCAGCAAACAATATGGCATCAATTGAGAACAAAACAATGCCTTAGAAAATGGGATTCTACAAAATTTCATGGGGACAACGGGCGGTGAACAAGCACCTAAAAGAGAATAGTGGCATAATAAAGCAACAACCTTGACCAACCAGAGTCTCTAGCTAAATCCAGCAAGCACTTGCAATATAAAAATAGACCTTACAAACATTGACCAACCTGAAAAAAATGAACTTTGAGCAAATTTCTTCTTTCCCGAAGTCCTATTGCTATTGGAACTAGCGTAGCTTTTCTTGGACTAGGAAATCATCGGTACAATTGGATTTGGCGATGAATTACCAAATCACATATAACTACCTATTGCTTTTTTGAGATAAAGTCATCTATATTGCACACAAAATGGAAACGGAAAGAGCATCTTAAAATCCCCCAACTAATCAGGTCAAACCTACGTCAATCAAACTCTTCATATAGTCAAATACTCGTGTCGGATCCTCGACACTTGGACATGGAAATGAATACTTCAACAATTCATTTTGGGCCAAAGTCACGGAAATTTTCGTGAAATAGACGAGTTGGGCACTTAAACACAGACCCATGCCCAAAATAGGCACCCGAGTCCGAGTAACATAGGGTCAACGTAAACCTGAACGTGTCACGTCATAAAAGAGCATTGTTCAGCCTGTTCCGAAAGCTACACCCTTAAGATAGCCCGAACCTGAAAATAACTAATCTAAATTAAACCCGACCCGGCAGACCCAATGGATAGTCAAATACTCGTGTCGGATCCTCGACACTTGGTCATGGATATGAAAACTTCAACAATTCATTTTGGGCCAAAGTCACGGAAATTTTCGTGAAATAGACGAGTTGGGCACTTAAACACGGATCCATGCCCAAGATAGGCACCCGAGTCCGAGTAACATAGGGTCAACGTAAACCTGAACGTGTCAGGTCATAAAAGAGCATTGTTCAGCCTGTTCCGAAAGTCACACCCTTAAGATAGCCCGAACCTGAAAATAACTAATCTAAATTAAACCCGACCCGGCAGACCCAATGGATAGGTCTTACTAAAAACAATGTTTTCTCCATTCGTCATTAATGGTTCTCAGAAGATGCTCACAAGTACAAGACAAGAAAGGGCAATCTATTAACTTGTTTCCTCAATAATAGACAAAATAAGCATCTAACAATATTAATCCTTAAGCTATGAGGATCATTGTCAACGAAATAATCTAAATTTTGTTTAATACATATGTCTACTAGGTTTCAGCATCTCCAAGAAAATATACTTTTTTCCTTACAAAGGACAACTCCTCCCCCCCGGTCAGGAGTGAGAGGGAAATAGGCAAGATTATGGCACATAATTCTGCCCTAAATAACCTTGCCGCACATCTAAGAGGAATGTAATGCAGATGAATACACAATGAAGGAAGCTACAAGACAGAAAGAAGAATTCATTCCTACGATGGTTGAAGAACTATGAAGTGCTCGATAAAACTAGGCAGAAGTATACAAACAGCAGATAAGAGCATTGACAACAAAACCTTCGCTTTTATTGGATAAAAACATAGAATGTTACCAGCCATAAGGAACAAAATAATACCTTTTTTTCTCAGTGAAATTGTAAAGAAGATTATGTAGGCTGTCAACAAGACCCTCGAGGTTTAAAAGTAAAACTTCTTCGATAGCATATCTATCAATCCCAAGTTCAACTTCAAGGGTCAGAAGGTTCTCGATAAACTTGAGAACGCTGTAAATTATAGCTTCAGAAGCTGTTGGAACAGATAAAATCGAAAAGATATCTGGTATCAGGTTCTTTTCTCTGCATAAAAGAGACACAAGAATCGGACTCTGACTCATTGCAATAAAGCAAAAGAACAGGGAACTTGGCTTCTCGCTACTTGAACCCTCTTGTTTGAATCCATGTACTAAAGGCTTCACTGCCTCAAAGAATATCTCCCAAAATGTAGAGCCAAAATCATAACCCTCATACTTATTAAGAACAAAAGAAATGATCTTCAAGCATAACGATCTCATGTCTTTGAACTGCTTGACAGCCAAGCTGGTCTGTACATAAACCATAACACAGATCAGTATTCTGCATATATAAAATTGATCATAAATAGAGGGTCAAATACAAAAATAACACCATTTTCAACAAAAATCATGGGCAGATCTCAGTTCACCCTCCCCAAGCCAAAAAACATATGACACTGTCAAATATGCCTATTTAACTTAACCTACTAATGCATATAAATAACACGCCAATAACAATATAGATCATTATCCCCGTAATTTGAGTTACCCATACATGGCTCACAGCTTCATTTCCATCTTCTGGCAAGGTAACATCAGAAGAATTGTCGAGTTGAGCAGCCTGCTTATTACTTCTACTGGGAATACTTGAAGCACAGCTTTTGAGTACCCGGACAACACAGCCCAGCAGAAGATCAAGAAATGGACTAACACGTGAAGCATCAAATATTCTCAAAATTTCCTCGACCACATGTAGAAACCCATATCTCTTCTTCCAGGGAATAGCCAAGATCCTCTCCATGGTGAAAAGATTTAATAAACTTGACAATTCAAACTCATCCATATTGCTTTTCTTAGAAATCCCGGTACAACTTTCCATTCCATCATTACTAGGTTCACTAATTTGCAAAGACTTCATCAATAATTGAAAGAAAAGAGGAAGCTCCGAAACACTAAGTTGAGCAATGAACCCAAGCACTGCCTTTCGGTTGCTCACACTTGCATGCTGTAAGACAGTAAGAGAGGACAAAATTAATATGTTGGATAATGAGAATCTAAAACTGCAATCAAGCAGAAAGACATCAACCAGAAAGTTAGTGATACTACCTTCCTTGATGCTAGTGTTTTAAGGCTTCTGACTTTTGGCAAAAGCAATCGAATAACAAGAGGAACAATTTGGGATCTATGCTCTTCTTCAACTAAATTAGACTCCTCGGACAAACTCCAGGTAGCAAGCTCTTCTCTCAAATATTTTGAACAGACAAGATTCTTCAAATGTTTCTCATAAGGAAGCAAAAATTCATCCTTCCAGTTCAAGAGACAATCCAGAACCTTTATTTGTATCTCAGCATCATTGTTGTCCAACAACCTGGAAACCTCACGTTCATCAGTCCAGTGCAACAATCAACAAACTAACTAATCAGACTTTACTTACCTATTGACCAAAACTTCTTTCAATAGTTGACTTTGGTAAAAGGATCTGGAATTCTTCATCAATTTTAATAGATTAAGCCACTCCATGAGTACAAGTTTCCAATCCTTCACTCCACAAACCTGTGAATCAAAAGACTCCAAACTACAACAAAAGCACAATTGGCAGAACATTAGAAAGATTATACAAGCCATATGTTGACATGGCACACCCAACCTTAGAACAATTAAATAATTCAGCAGGGCTGAAGTCAGTTACCAAGGGATTTCATCTCTGTAACCCATAAATCTCAAAAATAATGGAACAATTTGCCGAGAATGAGCCTCGGTAAATGTTGTAATCTTCTCTAAAGCTTGGAGAAGCAGAGACAATATTGATGAGCGAGAATTGTCACAGTATGCTGTGCCACAAAACGAGCGAAACCGTTCCACCAAATCTGGGCCAGGAGATCAAGCAAGCAATTAGAATATCATGAAAAGAGGAACCCGTAGTCAGTGCACCTCACCTTTTCTCTTGGACAAAAAAATGTCAAGTCACAACAGAACAAGTTCAATTTTACTCAAACAATACATCAGAGACAACTAACAGATATAACCTTCAGCCCAGTAACACAGATAACACGACAAATAATAATGGGCTTAAGTTTCAATGAAAAAGTAATTTTGACGGGCATACGCAAAGGTGAAGGATGATCCAGCACATACCAGTTGTCTCACTAAATGATTCCACGTTTGAGTTGTCTAGTCCATGAGCTTTTAAGAAGCTGGTCTGGCAACGCTCGAAAATTTCGATAAACCTATCCCATAAGAGCCCAGGATATGTGATGATCATAGCAGAAAGGCACTCTAAAGTCGAATTTGATAAATCCATAAATTGGTTATATAAGAGCCCAATACTGCCATATAATGCAGGCAATACATAGACTTCTGGTGCCCCTGGAGCAGATAGACATGTCCGTATTCTAGATACTAGCAAAGTCAGCTTTCTACTAGTGGCGATTGAGATAGGTGTTTGCTCAATTGAGAGAAGCAGTTTAAACACCTGAATATCACAAAAAACAACAAAATATTCAATAGTAAACTTTTTAAGAAAAATAGTATAAAAGCCACAGTGAGAAAGGACAATGAAAATATGTACATTGCCACATTGTGTGCCAGCATGATTTACATCAGAAACTTCCATATCCATCTGCCGTTCAGCAACCTGCTTTGATCTCAATGATTCGTGATTCAGAAGTTCATAATGACACAAAACTCGAAGGGTTGACACACGAAGTTCCTTGTTGGGATTGTACAAATTCTCTGAAAATGCATTCAAAGCATCCAACAGTTCTGCTGCTTTAAGCTTTGGATGTGTTATCCCAACATTGTTGTTACTTTGCAGGCTGGACCTGACATTTGTGCAAGCATTATGAGACAGTAATCAAGTATATGTAAAATTGCTGAAAAGAATCAAAGCCGGGATTGTATGGCTGTTGATATGAGTAAAACGACCACTTTACTTACCCATAACTTGAATCCAAATAATCTGCCACGGCTGACAGAACTTTCCAAGATGACTTGCAGCTTTTCCCAAAATGCAAAATCCTGCTGGTATCTTCAATTTCAAATCTTTCAGTTCTTCCTGCATTGTGATAACTGTGTAAAGCAGCACCAATTAGGCCCTGCCAAATTGGTTTCGGAACTCCACCAATAACATCTGGAACAACATTCACAAGTCAGAAATCATTTAATAAACCTAATGAACTGTAAAACGTTTAAAGTTAAAACGCCAACAATCTGCTCCAGTCCTAAAGACAAAGAACCAAAAGGCAATACACAGCACTCACCCAAAAAATCTGCAGCCTTTTAGTTTAAAACAAAGAGACAAAGTCAAAGGAAAGAATTTAGCAAAAAGCTGCAAATATGAAGTGGAATATAAAAAGCCATCATTCCCAAAAGTCATCCAGAGAATGAGATTACTAGCTAATATTTCCTCCATTTTCCAATAGGCAACAAACTTCGGCTTACGCACTATTCATGCACCTTCCTTTGACCTTTTTTCTATTAATATATGAAAACAAAAATGACAATATAAAATGTTGTTGGATTTGTTTCGATGAATATCAATTTTTACTTCCTCCGTTCCAAAATAAGTGAAACACTTCTCTCATTTATGTGAGAGCTTTTTGACACAAGTGTTTCACTTATTTTGGAACGGAGGAAATATAATTTTTACAAATACATAATTAGAGATTAATTTTTATAATTTGTTGCCAAGCGTGAGAGTGAACTTATTGAGAAATGGAGGAAGGTAATTAACATGCCAAGCAATTAAAATAAACAACCCACTACTCAAACAGTCTTCTTCTAAAATGATATGCAAATTTTTGAAAAAATATTAAAGCTTAACATAAGAAGTACAAGGTTTTTTAGTCCAACACTTGTAGCTTCATGCAGGACAATGACCTTATTGCTCATACTGCTTATTACACACCTATATCTCTAAAACTAAAAATGATCTGCACTCAACACCCCCATTGCATTATTGTAATTGTCATACCAGGAAACAAACCAAATAGAAACCCAACTCTGGCAAAAATGGTCACTCATCTGTGATCTAAGAAGGTATAAATTATAATAGGGAAACTATGTATTTACTTTATAAAGTAAAACAAATTTGGCACTCCTTTGAGACAAATCAGAATAGAAACAATGCCAATATAGAGGGGAAGCTGGAATGATTTCCTGTTATCTATCCACGTCATAAAAATAAAGGAAAAACCACTACTTAAAAGATTGGCAATACACTGACCTACCAGATAGTTAGCAGATTTTTTAGTTTAGGAAAAATTGACATGAATAATCCTAACTTTCACCCGTCTTCTCAAAATAATCCCAACTTTGGATTTTTCCAAAATAATCCTAACTTTTGAGGGAACCTTCTCAAAATAAGCAAACTATCTTTTTTCTTGCCTACACTAATCCATTTTAGGTCTATAATATATTGACAATTAATAATTCGGATTATTTGAGAAGGTGCTCCCTAAAGTTGGGATTATTCGAAAATAATTCAAAGTTGGGATTATTTTGAGAAGACTGGTGAAAGTTGGGATTATTCATGTCAATTTTTCCTTTAGTTTACTAGCTTACTGCACCCATATTACCCAAATAGAGGACCATACATATCAACTGATACAGCCAATGTAGATCTGAATAATCGCCATGACTAATAAAAGGACGATATGACAAATAATACTAATACAGAAATCGGCATTGTCAACCACAGCCATGATGCAGCCTTTTGTTGTTTCCACAATCAAGACCCCAACAACATCCACGCATAATTCTCTGCCGTAACCAAGGTAAATCTATTAAATAAATTAAAAGACACTGACTTTTCGCATACTTTTACTTAGTTAAAAGCCTAAAAACTACGTAGTTGTCAGTTGTCACGTTCCTTTTTGAAACTGAGTCACCAAACATGGTGTAGGTGAATCATTAATAAGGCCTCTTGAGGCGCAGCCTCACAATGAAGGCGGTCCCTTCCATGTTACCTTCAGTATGAGAATAAAAAGATAGATTATGAATCCACATTGTGGCTGCCTATTGATAGTATTGAGACAAAATATTATTTTGACCAAGTCCATCAATAATTCAAGTCAAGGGAACTATTGAGTTAAGATGTTATACCTGCTTCAGTTGTCAATAGTTGATCGATTACATCCACCAAGTCCATCAAAAACCCATCCCCCTCAGCAGATAAGAAATAAGGTAAGCAACAGATGGTTCCCCATAGTAAAGCCAAATTGCCCTCATCTACTTGATTAAATGTCATATCCCCATCTCTCATACTCTTTAACACTCCAACCCAGTTGCAGACTGCCTCCTTAAAGAAACAACGAGCCTTTAAAACCAGCTCCTCCGGCATTCCTTCTACTACACTAAAACCTCCTGTTTTAACTTGAAACCTTTCACAAAATTCCAGTATCAGAAGTACAGCTTCTCCCTTTGATAAATTCAGCACATTCAACCAACCACTATCAAAATGACAAAATGGACGTGATAAGTAATTTTTATCAAAAATGACCAAAAATAGACAATATCTCCATGCGTCCATTCGTACCTCAGAATATTACTTCGGAATGCAAGTATAGCATAGTCCTTCAAGACCAACTCTTTCAAAAATGTAAGCAAACTGAAACACGGAATCAAACATGTCAACTAGATATAAGTTACATCCAGAGAGAGCCTATGACTCAACCAAAGAAATGCGACCAATTATTTTGAACGTAGGATACCTTAAGCTCCTTAATTGAAAGACAGGAGCCCACTGCGAGGCAATTCTAGGGATAGCAGTCATATTGTCGGTACTGAATATTCCATCGAGAACGCACAGCATGAGCCGAAGGATCTTATCAGCAGCTTCAGATACCAACCCCTCTGCTTCACCACTAATATCGGGCAATATAAATTTTCCTATGAGCAACTCGACTAATTCCAGTATTGGCTGGTAATCTGCACATATTTCAAGATACCAGTCCCACTCAGAATGAGTCATCTGACTCCACAGCCTAGAAAAGTATACCAACTCACAACTTACCACTAACTTTTCGACCACGATCAAGAGAAATAGTTGATATGAGCACTGATAGAAGACGAGATAAATGTTGTGAATATCCGCCAGATACACAATCATTTATTTCCTCATACAAGCAGTCCCACATCAGCACCAGCTCATTGGGATTCAACTCCATACATCTTTCCAGAGCAATTATCACAACTTCAGTAACAGTCTCAGATCCTGCAGACATAGAATGGTGAAAAGAATATAGAGTGTAAAACCTTCTTTTAGGGTCCTGCTATTTACAGCCCGTGCCCATATTTTTACACGTAGTTCGTAATTTTTTTTTTACTTCTTTTACCTCAAAAATATACTCAACTTAGAGATTTTTTTAGCATGAACAAAACCAATTTTTCGTTTCCACCATGGTGGAACCGACCATTTTTAAAGGGAGGGAGGGAGTGGGGAGAAGAGGGAGAAGGGGACGAAGGGGTGAGACCGTGAGAGAGAGGGAGGAGGTGGGTGAGGCGGGGGAAGAGAGGGAGGAGGGGACGGGAGAGGAGGGTAGTGGGTGTGAGGGTGATGGAAGGGCTGGGGCTGGGGGGTTGTGGGGGGGGTTGGGGCGGTGGTGGCTGGGGGTGGTGGTTATAAAGGAAGAAGACGTAGAGGAGAAAGAAAGAAGAAAAAAAATACAGTATAAATACGGGCGGTGTACGGTAAATACGGGCAGCAAATAGCATGGAGGTTCTCTTATGGAGGTGGAAGCCTCATAAGACAGAAGGAGAGTGCATAACTGAAAAATGAAAAGGCACACAAACGCACCTACCTTGGTTAAATCTGTCACCTATACTTAAGATGCTGTCATTTATTAATAAGCGCAGCACTCGACCTGCTCGTGAATGAAACTTGGACGATGTTCCTCTCATAATATGCCACAGCAAAGCACTAACTCCAAAGTTTTTAGCCTGCGATGGTTTTCTTGCAGCTTCACGTAGAACCTTTCGAATACCTGCTGATGGTAATCATTAGTCAAAAGTCAAAACATGAAAGAAAAAACAAAAAGGCTCTGGCTTGTTTATGAATTTAAATTTAACCAATTGACGATTAGACATTTGCACCAAGCTAAAACCTGAATCGCTCGATAAATAATGATGATAACCATTTCTAGGCTCAAATATTGCCAGGACTTTGTGAAAAACACAAAAGGGACGAAACATAGCATCTGACATAGCCAACAAAAAAAAACAGTAGCCGCAGGAAAAAGCACCATCTTAAAATTTCTCCTATGTACTCCAATCATTTAAGATGTAGGAATATAGATATCTTAATTTATAACTACAAACCAAACACACAGAAAGCAGATATACAAGCAGGATGCCAGTGAGTGATATGATTTTGTTAGCTGAAACGGACTTTAAAAAACCCGGGTGTTCAATGGGCCTAAACTAAAGAAATTGATCCAACAGCTAATAAACCTTGAGAGAATAAGCATCTCAAGTCTCAGCTGCTCTCATTAGTTTAATCGGAAAACTTTAAACTCTTAATTTCAATCACACATTCACATAATTAAAAACCTAAAGCCCTTTATACAGGCAATATAAATTCTAGAACAATCTACAAATAATCATAAATTGTACAGGAATAAACTCCTTGTTAGACTTAGTATGCACATTAGAGAACATTTCTTTTGCAGGGAGAAAGCAATTGGTAAATGCAGTACTGCTTCCCAAAGCTGTGATCAAACAAACTAACTCCGTCTGTAGAGCTTTCCTATGAACTGGTCAAGAGAGCCATTTTCCGCTTCTTGTAGTCCAAATCCTTTTTGAAGATAATACCCGATAAAAGTGGCAGTGAAACATAGCAAGGAACTTTCACTTCATTTCCGAGAAGAGTAACAAAATTATGATCTTGTAGTCCAAATCTTTGCCGTGGAAGTTCCTCGCTATGTTTCGCTGCCATTTTTATCGGGTATAATCTTCAACGAGGATTTGGACTACAAGAAGTAGGAAATGGCTCTCTTGATGCCCATTGTACGGTGTTTGATCATGCCGTCCGATGATGACATGAAGATGTATCCACTCTTCTTCGAAATATTAAGTGATACAACCTCCTCGCTATGCTTGAGGAGCAGCCATGCTAGCCTTCCTCCAGCATCACCTAGGAAGGGAACCAAATTGGACGGCAAAGTATAGCTGTTAGCGGTAAGCAAATTTTTTTGTCTATTTGTTTTATCAATTTTTCAATTTTCTTAATGTGAGTGTGTGACTTTGACTATGATTGTGTGTGCAATGCTTCTTCTTGGTGCGGATCCCAAAGCTTTGGGATTGCTTAAACATTAAATGAGTAACAGAGGAGTTGAAAGAGGAGGATTTTCCTATGAAATGGATCATAGAAAAGGTGGCTCAAAAATCTAATAACCACAAGACAAATTATGTGCCGGCTATGCACAAGCTTTTTTATGGTCTTCAAGATGAGGTAATTAAAACACACTCCCTGCCAACCCCGTGCACCACCCTTCCCCTCCCTATTCCCGTGAGTCTCCTGTTAGCCCTCCTTCAAGATGAGGTAAACATACTCCAAGCTTGCTTCCCCACAATAGCATTGTTCCAAATAGCCTGAGATCTGAACCCCAAACCTCCATGAATTTTTGGCTTGCAAACCTCATCCTAACTAACATACCCAGGCTTAGCACTATAACACCGACGAGTCCATAGGAAAGCTCTAGAGATGGAGATAATTTGCTTGATCACAGCTACGGGGAAGCAGAAAATTTTTTGACCAGTATACACAGATACTCAGCAGTACTGCATTTACCAACTGCCTTCGCCCTGCAAAAGAAATGTGCCTGGAGCTCCACATTCTAATCCTCCCGAGCGTTTTCTGAGTAAGCTTTTCACATAAGAGCACCATATCTTTCCCAAGGCACCACAGTATGCACATTAGAGCACCAAATAATGCCCCAAAAAAAAAAACACATCCTAGTGTAGACACCAAATGCTGCGACAAGTCTAATACATTATATATCTCCCGTGACGCCCAACATACAAGGTCCACAAGGAAGCGAAGGACCCACTTCATCCTACATTGGATTCAACATGTCCAAAACAAGGGCATTATCGCTCTCACATCTCCCTCACAAAATTCCCTGATGCATGTCAAAGATTCCATAGTCTTAGCTGACTATCATTCGGAAAAACAAAAAAAATATGACCCCACGTTCCGACAAGAAATGTTAGGTTTGTGTATCTGTATGCAAAAAGATTGACACTGGCACATTGCAACTAGCCAAAAAGAAGCTCAAATATGGAGGCCGTTAAACTTAGAAAATTATATGTTTATCACACATTACCTTTTATAAGTTGTTGAGTAAGTGCATTTCTCAGCAAAAATGACAGCGCTTCAGCCATAAACTCCTGGACAAAATCTTTGGGATAAAATCTTAGCTTGACTGTTACCCTACATAAGCAAAAGTTCCAAAACAACAAGATCAAAAGTAAATCAAAAGTATTTGCAACAATTAACAATGACCATAGCCTAGTTTTCTGTTTTTATATCAACAATAACATATAGCAAGAGGATGACCATTTTAAGGAAGCAGCAATGAAACATCAATATACAAATCATATGGATAGCTGGTTTGCAGGTTAATCTTTTCTTCAAAGATATACCTGTACTTCTTCATTTCTACACTCGATTAAACTAATCCATTCCAGTTACTCAAAATAAAATTGTTCCTTCTTCTCCCTTAAAGTACGACCATCTTGACCTTTCCAAGCAACATAAGATTAAATGCCATTACAAAAATCCACATGAATCTCTGACATTATATTACCCTAAAGTTCATATCCAAGATAACGCACTCATACAGAGCAATATAATAGAAGTAATTCCTCTCTAAGCTTTTAGCTATAACTCATGAAGTCCGGACTTCAAATTTTGAGACTTTTGTAGAGTCAAGTTCTATTCTCTGAGCATCACTTGGCTATTCCTGCTTTTGTAGATCAAGTGTTCCACGACAGCTTGAAGGCTTAGAGCCATATTGTCCTTAGCCCTCCTTTTGCACATGAGTGACACCCCCTTGGTGTCTTTCTAATCTATTCTTCACTACTTATCGAAAATAAGAGAGAAAAGTAATTCCTCTCTCAATAGTTCTTGTATCTCTCGTGCATATATGTTCAAAGATTCAAGAGAGAATAACCTAATATGAGAAGTTGAGAACAATAACCTAATACCTAGAAAGAAAGAAAAAAATCTTCAACCATATTAGATACGATAAAATAACTAAAATTAATTTAAGGAAGGAGAAGCAAATCATAAAATAACGAGAGACAAGCAAATATACAGAGGAAAAGGTCCTTAGGAGATTCCAATGTCAACGCATTAATCCTCATGAGCCAAGATTTCATCTCCAATGGTCGTCCATTTATATCTTATGACTCCATAAATGTTACTTCGACACCTTCATCACCTTCATTTATCTCAAGAGTCGTGTGTCATGTCGTGTCGACACAACACTTGGATACTTTATTTCAAAGTCAAAACTTGACTTTTTTTCTACAAGATAGTCGAGTCGTACACTTGAACACTTGTATCCAAGTAAACATTTAATCTGTGTGTGAGCAACATAAATCTTACTCCATTCCCTTTAATATTATATGCGCCGCACAACAACTTCTTCGTGTCATCCTTAACATCCTCCATTGAAGTCATCCTTGGCTTCCCTTAACTTCTTCTAATATTTTTATAATTTTGACCCGCCATAATACTCTTGTTGTGCATCATCCTCTTCTAGTTGATGTCTCACATTTCCAAACAGACTTAATCATTTCTCTTATCTTATCCTCAATATCTATAACAATAACCTTCTTAAAAATATCTTTATTTCGAGTTCTATCCCTTCACATATTCCCACACATCCATCTCAACATACGTATAACTCTTACCCCAATCATCCTACATCCTAATATGATCCATCCTAAATGCCATACAGAAATTCTCCTTATGTCTACGCAAGGCACGCATCTTCCACTCCTCAAAGCACTCTAATACAGAACAAAGTAACTAGAAAGACTATGAGAATCGTCTCAAAATCACCCAAAATGTAAGTTGTTTTGAATTGCATTCATACAAAAAGCTTATATAGATGTTATGGGTGAAATTATCTTTTGGATTCCGTTCCCAATTTAGATTAGGATCGAATAATTACCCCAGAATCTATGAAAGAGCCGAATAATACCAAAGTTTCGTGTTCGTTTTAACCTCTAGCAAAATAATCACTTCAGTTTCATGGGCCTCATTGGTTGTCTAGGGTCATTCTTAAACTAAAACAGGAGCAAATAGGAATTATGAGAGCTGCTAGTTGTATAATGAAAATACTCCTAAACGTTTAAAGATTAAGAACAAGAAAAATATACTATAACTTGCCAAACAGCTCCTCTCACACTAAAAAAATAAAGTAATAACTGCTTAAGATAGTAATAATTTCCAATGTAACACGGATTACTATCCTCTATCACTTTGCATACGTAGAGACACCAGTAATAGAAGTGGTTATTTTGACAGACATATCACAACCAACAGGTGAGTGCATATTGTACACAAGTTAGTACTTAGCAGAATGTCAAATAACACCTCCGTCTCACAATAAATGCACCATTTCTCGTTTGGGCACTATTCGTCAACCAACTTTGACAATCTTTCTCTCACCATTGTGTAAGAAAAAATATATAGTCAAGTAGGATCTTGTTAAATTTGTCTCAATGCGTAGATACCAAATATCAACTTTTTATAATTTTTTATTTATACGCAATTAGAGATGTTAATGTTCAAAGAAGTGTCTTAAAATACGTGAAAAAGTAAATGGTGCATGTATTGTAAACAAAGGTAATATAAACTAAAGGAACACTGTAAATCAGGGGGAAATGTCATAATGTTAAAAACAAATTCCACTTACTTGAGAACGTGAACAACATCAAAAATGTCATAATGTTTAAAACAAATTCCACTTACTTGAGAACGTGAACAACATCTCGAGTGAGATACTTCTGTAGATACATCATTATATATGACCACGAAGTGAATATCTGCAGCAAAGTTATCAACTCTTTCAGAATTATTCACAAGTCTAATAAGTCCAATAGACTGAAAACACAGAACTTCCGATAAAATATAAGCAGACCTGCTCAATAATTTCCGGTTCCTTGTCAGCACCATCTCTCAGAAGAGCCAGGTAAGAGTCAACAATCTTTGGAAGAAAGCTGCCATATTTTACATGAAAGAAGTTGGTTAAAGACATTGACAGTACCCTAATGTTTGGAAGAAAGCTGCCATATTTCACATGAAAGAAGCTGTCATAATCTTGGTGGTACCCCAATCTCTCAAGATGATAGTATTTTGGTGAAAGAAGCAATTAAAACATATGTTTGGTTAGAACAAGAAGGGATTGATATTTTCTTTTCGACATGAGTTGATTAGCTTCATTTGGTGGTACTTTAATAGTTTAATCTCTCAAAATGATAGTATTTTGGTGAAAGAAGCAATTGGTAGATATGTATGGTAAGACCGAGAAGGGTTTGCTACTTTCTTGTTGACTTCAGTTGATTAGCTTCATTTGGTGGTACTTCAAATGAAGAATTCAACTAAACAGCAAGAACATAGCAATAGAAAAATACAAATTAAAAAATAAGAGAGCAAGCCCTGAATATACAGAAAACGAAGACAATAATACTGCAAGAAAAGGGTGCAAGGAAATTTACATCAAAAAATCTAATGCTGACAATCACAACACTTACGGTAAAAAATCTTCAAGTAGATCTCTTGATAACTCTGAAATCAACCTGTAGAAGTAAATGGAGAATTCATCCTCAATTCCCAAGTTGTAAGTTAAGAGATGAACATAGTAACTAAAAGACACTAAAACATTCAAAGATTGAAACTTTAGGAAAATACAAAATAAGAAAAACATACTCCTTCCGTTCTCTTTTGTTCTTCCTATTTAGAATCTTGACACTATTCACAATTAAAGAGAATCTTCTAAATTATTTTCAACATATGATAAAAAAATATAGTCATGTGGGGTCTTGTTTGATTCGTCTCAATGAGTACTTTATTAATATTTAATCATCATAATTTTTACTAATACAGAGTGAAAAATATTTAAGGTCAAAGACGTGCATTGGCAAACATGGAAGTCAAAATAGGAAGAACAAAAAGAAACAGAGGGCGTAACAAGTTACAAAGTTCCACAATGTGTCAATGAACTTTTGAGTTTTAATTGACCTACTAGTAACGATTTAACGAAGCACTTATACTCAATACAAAATAATGCCACATTGTTGTAGTAGAAAAGGCAAACCTGAGAATAGCCTCTAGAGAAAGCCGCGATTTCAACTGTAACCTAGAGAGCAGTCCTGAGATTATAATATCCTTGTGTAATAGAATCAAAGGCAAAGTCTGTACAAATGGCATAATTTCTTCATAGAATGAAATAAAATCCTCAGCTGTATTTAACTCCTGAACCAAAACCCCAGACAGCAAAAATCAATGAAAGAAGTATCTTCATTAACATGAATTGCAGTAACAGGTATACAAAGTATAGTAATTAGAAAATTGGAAAGATGAAATGCATACCCTCCATTGTATTAAACAATCCAAGAAAAAAGAGGAGCCAGAAGAGGGCTCCGCCTTTATAGTATCGAGATTTCGAAAGACATCGATTTCAAGCTCTTCAATTCTTTGTGCAAATGATTTAAACTGCACATAATTAATTACAACAATCAAATATTCCTAACAAACAAACAGATTGAAACAGGAAAAAAAACTTATAGTGAACAAGGTAATACCACAAAGCGGCGGTTGCGGTGTCCAGGAGTAGTGTTGAGATACTTCACCGCTTGAGCTTCCTTCGATGTCGCCATTGATGATTGCTGTGAAAGAAGTATAGAGAGAGAATTTAAGAGTGTTTTGATATAAGGCTTTGAGTGAAAAAGAGAGTGGTGAAGTTGGAGGAGAGAGAGAATATGAGAGTCAATATAGGTAAAGTATGTTATGTACTTTGCCGGAACAACTACATACAGTGGGAGAACGCTGGAGGAGGAGGCAGTAGAGAGAAGGAGGGTAAAGAGAGGTACAGGGGGAGAGGAATAGAAAGGAGGAGGGTTTGAGAGGGTTTTTGTTTTCCCAAAATAAACCGACTACTAGTTAAAGAATAAATCCCCTAGACTGTTCTCGTAGAGTTATAGAGGACTCTCGAGTCTCGCCCTATTTAGAGGCGAATTACAAGTCAAATACCCTCCTCAACCTTCTCCCTGCCTCTCTAAATCTCACGCAAATGTTTGGGGGTAAGAATTGAACCTTAGACTTTATTAGGGAAGGTGTGAAAACTCAACACTTGAGCCAACGCCAATTGCTAGGAGATATGGTATTTGGGTTTTGCTTTTTGGCCAAATACTACTCACATATTTTAAATACGGAGTTGCTGAATACAACTTTTATTTACTTAGAACCCGAAAATATATATAATAATAATTTCATTAAATTAAATTAATAAATGTATTAAATACATGATAAATTAAAATTTATATTCTAACTCAAGTAGAATAAGAGTATTTGATACATATAATTATAATTAATATTTAATAAATGTTTTTTTAAAAATAAGGATATTGCAACTGTGCTAATATGGGTGGCTTGGTGGGTAGAAAAATGACTTAATATATGTACTTATTAATTTTTTTTTTGTTTTTACGAGGTCTTGGTTTTAAGTTGGAATTTCGACATCCGACAACATTCATATCTCTTTACAAATTTTGATTTTCAAAACTATTACTTACAATCATTTCATGTGGCATTATGTAAATTCATACCCATTGAATATTGGTCTAATTTACAATATGGATAATGATAGTATTGGTTGAATCCAAGTAATGTCCTTGGCAATATGTATCTTTTTCCAACATGTTAACCAATTTGAGAATATGAATAAAAAATTACTTCAATCTATTTATATTTGGTTAAATTAATTAAGTCTAAATTTAGCAAATCCTGATTTTTTAGCCCTATGCCACTTCTATTTTCAGTTTACCTTTAAGTCTTAAACTGAGCATTTGACCCTACCCTTACAAGGCTAATTTTTATAACTATTGTTAGTTGAGGTTTTGAAACAAGAGGATATATTTAATGGTGGATTTTAAATAATTTAGTTTATTAATCTTATATTAGATTTTTCATATGAAAATCTTTATGTTGATAGACATGTCACATATGGACAATTTCGCGAGTTAACTATGCAGGCGAGCTGAGGAGGGAATCTCATTACTCTTTTCAATCAAACAAATGGTATTATGTACTCTCATTCAACCATATAAGAAGGAGAAATGGTATGTCATCATTCATAACTAATACATAGAAAATTAATTAAAACTCATAGTTGAACTTGCAAATTTCATCCTTCACATGTTATTTCGCAATAGAGGGGACCATGCAGATAGTGTAACAATGCAATATAAGGAGCACAGATATGGGGAAAGGGTAGATGTCAACGGCTTGAAAGTTTGGAAACAACGGGCAACCACTTTGTAATCAAAAAAATTGGTTTGGGAAATTGAACTCTATACTATTTTAAGATTACTAACAAAACAAATGAAGTTTCATAAATAGGAAATTATTATAACATATAACAACCACCATTTGACCATGTTTTTAATTGTTATAAGTTAACGCCTGAGAGTCTTTCTGAGGAACTTTTGTAGATTGTAACACCTCATCATGTTTCCACTATACAATACAAGGAGCACTTCCTAAACTAAAAAACAACAAGTAACCAAGAAAGCTAAAAGTAAGCCTAACTAAAACACGAAGACAAATTAAACTAATGAAATGTTACAAGCGAAATAATCTGGTCATAAAAAAGTGATATGTAATATAACAATATAATACGAAAGATAAGCAGTGCAATATCACTGGCTAAATATAATGACAAATCCATAATGAGGGCCATAACAAATTGCATAACAAAAACAATTGACATACTACATCCATTTCTTATTAATTTACTCACTTCGTACTTTACCACTATTCACACACCTTGACTATCATTTGTAATTCATACTCATATGGAATTTTGTTATATTCGTCTAAAAAAATACATGGATATTCCAAACCCATAATCTACTTAACTCACTCTTAGCTGGTGGGCCGAAGCAGATAAGGTAGTGTTTATTTACGAAGAATTTTACTTGGGCTTTACCCAACTAGATCCATTGTAGGAGGAGACAGTGATCTTTTTCGCCATTTCATTAGAGCTTCCTTAATAGGGTTTGAGCAAGCTGCTTTGTTCTTCACCTTCTTCATCTTATTCACTGTAAAAAAAAAACGATGCAACTTCTGAATCGAATCATACGGTATCATCCTTCAACTTACTCTAGTAGTAGTGCAAGTATTTTATCAAATCATCTATTCTCAGAAACAACGCCATTTTCATCTTCGAGTTTCAAGCTATTTCGAAATTCTAGGGTTTTCTCAAATGAATCGGGAAATGAATGGGATAAAAATCACAATCCAGGTGATAAATTTGAGTGGGATGATAGTTCATCTTCTTCATGGTCTACTGGATTAACCAAAGATCACTTCGACGGAGAAGCTGTAGGTCGTCAGATTTCTCCAATATCGGCATCGCAACCTCGAGCAGCAGCAGGAGCAGCTGCTTCGGTTTCTAATGGTGATCCATTGGAGAAATCTATGAAGAAGCAAATGGTGGAATTACAGCGATTCGCGAGGCGCGAGGCGAGGCGAGAAGGCGTAGAAGGATTCGGAGAAGAGTTGGATGAGAAGGCGAAGGAGATGAGTAGGTTGATGAAGCAAATAACTGAGCCTGGTGCTAGAGGTTCATATTTGAAGGATTCGGAGAAGATTGAAATGTATAGATTGCATAAGGAGAATCCTGAGGTTTATACTGTGGAGAAGTTAGCTAAGGATTTTAGGATTATGAGGCAAAGAGTTGTGGCTATTCTTTGGCTTAAGGAGCTTGAGGAAGAAGAGGAGAAAAAGCTTGGTGAGCCTTTGGACGATTCGATCGAGCTTTTGATTGATAGTTTCCCTGAGTAAGCAATATTTTTTGATGCATTTTGTGTTTTTCGAGATTTGTTTATCTTATTGTGTTGTATTGGTGCTTGTTCTTTTAATAGGTAATGAACATTATTGTTGATTATACAACTTTTAGCTTATTGTTTGATGATTGAATTGCTCTACTTGTTGTGTGAGTGCATTGTTGGTTATGTATCTGATTCTCGTCAAATTGCTATGCAATCTCGAGATAAACCGTACTTCATATATGATGCTAAGTCCAAAAGTATAGTAAGCCTACAAGAGTAGACATTACAATTTTCTGAACTTGAATGGTTCTTAGTTTGGTACATTGATGTCTAGTGTCTCTTATGGTTGTAGTTTCTAACTAAGATGAAGATTCACGGCTATTTGCATCTATATTATATTAGAGGAAACCGATTATCGAAGAAGTAGGTGGTCTTTGCATCTCCGATTAAAGGGTCAATTGGAAGTATTCTTTTTTTATTTTGTCACCAGGCTTTCCTGTACCCTGTCTGAGCAAGAAATTTTCCCGAGATATCGGGGGAAGTTGTTGCTGAAGTCTCTTATGGCCATATGAGTGGATCTCTGGTGGAGTTTAGTATGGTAGCAATGGGAGGACTTGTTTGAGGACTAAGATTAATAAGCAAGGCCAAATAGGTTCACTGGTTTTTTGTGGGGAAAAGGAAAACTATGATGGAGGGATTTTGAACAGAATTTTGGCAGCTAACTTTTGCTGACAAAGTTATACTAGCTGAGGTTGATGATGTTGGCAAAACCAATAAGAAAAGCTCCTCTTAGAGCAAGGATTGTTGTTTGAGGCAGTTTACTCTTAAAATTGCTATGGCACAATTTGTTCATCAGTAGATGACAGGATTAAGGTTTCCCTCTGAGTTTACAGGTTCAGAGTTAATCTTATTGAATTTTGGAACCGGTGATGATACTTCTAGGGGAGATTAGGGGCTGCCTGTCCAAGATAATGATTGCGTGATGACACTTTAAAATATTATGAGGTCAGGGCCAGTCAACTCAATGGGATTGGACCAACTTTACTTTTGTTCCTTGCTAGGATTCCTTATTTTTGTTTGTCTATAGATCAAAAATTTTCCTCAGCCTTTTTTTTTTTGTTTTTGCACGTGAATGCTTTTGCTGGGTTTTTATTCTCCTTGGCTTGTTTTCCTGTATATTTAGACTTTACCAATCTTTTCTATTTTTGGTTCTCTTCAGCCCTTCTGCATTATTTTCTCTTATAGCCATTTCTTCTTTGTGTTTATGGTTTAATGTAGTCTCCATTGAATTGAAGGGCTTATATTTGTTCCTATTTGGTAAATGTCCAAAGTATTATATTGTACCTCGCTGTGCTGTGTATGAGCTTGTGATTCATATTAGTAATGTTGGATTTCCTGCAATTATTGCTTTTTGTTGGGCCAGTTAAAACTGTCCCATGAAAATGGAAATAAACATAGTCTTTTACCTCAGTTCTTAGTGTTTGTGTTGTTTTAGGTTTCAACATTGCAGTTTAAGAATAAATCTTTTGATGTAAAACTCTAAGATTGACAGTTTCTCCTTGAATTCACTTTGCGTTTTGTTATTGCAGGTTCTTTATTTCCCATGATAGAGAGTTTCATGTAGCTTCACTTCCATACAAACCTGATTTCAAAGTCATGCCTGAGGGCTGGGATGGCACCACTAGAGATCCGGATGAAGTACACTATGAGATATCAAAGAAGGAAGACGATATATTGTACGAAGAGTTCCTTCAAAGGTTTAACTTCAACAAGATGAAAGTAAGTGCCTGAAACAACCTCTCTCTCTCTCCCCTCTCCCCTCTCCCCTTGCCTTTTCTCCTCTAGGAGGCACTTAGATCTTGAGTTCTGAATACTTTACTTATTAGGTTGCACACTTGCACTCATCATCCTTTTGCATCAAGGTTATGATTACACTTGGATTTACAGGGTTCAGCTTCCTTTAAATTCAACTAGATGATTTTGACTTATAGGTAATGGGCTGCGAATAGAGTAGGTTATTGATTAGCAGGTTGCACTCATCACTCACTTGGATTATATAGTTTCAGACTCCTTATCCAACTAGATGGTTTTGACATATAGGCAGTGGGCTGTGAATAGAGTAGGAAATGAATATTGTGATAGCAAAGATCATACCCTCGCTGTTTTTCGTAGTTGTAACGGCTAGGCTTTTGACTATTCATATACCGTGAGTCTGTGACCAGAAAATTTTGCCTAATATATAAACATTTTTTTAATATATTAGTCAAAAATAAGTTGTGTGTATTTGTTTAGAGTTTTGACACTATTGCTGGAAGATATTCCATGTCATGTATGATTTTGTTAATATTTTATAATTTTTACCAGTAGGTAATTAAAGATATAATGATCGAAGTTGTGCATTGATAAACATGCAAGTGGAAATTTTGCAACTATATTAACAGATGAAGTATAACAGTCGAGACCTCCCAACCCCCCTTTGCCAAATTGCCACAAAATTTGTAAGAGATATTTTAGTGTTCTAGAATTAAAATGGAGAAAAGTTTTCTAAATATTTGATATTATCATTACTTCAGAGTGATCATTGACATCCATTTGCCAGCAAGGGTTGACAACATGTTGGCACATCCCAGAGTAGGATGTTTGAAAATTAGATTTGGTTAAAGTTATTACTGGTCTTAGAACATATTGTGATGTTCGTGTCTATATATATTGCCAAATATAGCTGTTTTTTTTAAATAATTTTTCCTTTTGGGTCTACGCTGCATCATGTAATGCAATCTCCATTATTATGAGCAGTTCAAGGGGAAGGTTCAAGTGCACAAATATAGTAGGAGGCGTCCTTCAGATGGTTGGAGTTTAACAGTGGAGAAGTTAGGACCTCGGGGAAAGCGTGGAGGGAGTGGAGGATGGAAATTTGTGAGTGAACCAGATGGATCAACACGTCCATTGAATGAGACGGAGAAGATGTATGTCAAGAGAGAAACTCCTCGTCGACGACGAAAAATTCTCCCATAAGAAGCAGAGATTATGTTTCAGTTGCAATAATTTAGGCAGGAATTAGTTTTTTGAATTCACTTGTATGATAGAGCTTTTACCTTGCTCCTAAATTGTATTATCACAAGTCAGCAAATTTTGTACCCCTGGATCTGGTGTTGAGAATGGGAGACAATTCCTACAGCTTTGAGAACTAAGGCGTTATCGACATATGGGCGAATAAAATGATCCACTTGGGATATTTTGGTAAATCACTTGTTAAAATCTATTTTCTCATATAGTTTTTAACTAGTAATTTGACTAAAACACCCTTGTGGCGGATCATCCTGTCCAGTCTTGGGATTGAATTATGGTTCCTCGAACCAACGTCTCACCAGGCTTTGATTCCAAATTTCCAGCCAGGGAATACTTGCTCCTAATGTAGACAAGGAGCAAAAGGCTGAATATTGTAGAAGGTTTTCAAGTTTGTAGGGTTTTGCGTATTTGGTAAAACACCCTAGTGATTTTGTTAGGCGACCTTTTTTCATATTGCTCTTCTTTGTCACACCAGTTGGCAAATTAATCATGTATGATGATAATATTTCCATTTTGAGTAATATGCATTGCACCAGCAGCTTTGGCCAGAATAAAGTGATTAAAATTAAGATTGAATGACATTGGCAAATTGGCATTGACTTGACTTGTCAAAGTGTGAGTGACACGCATATAAGGAAGCAAAATCTTACTTAAAGAAAGCTGCCAAAGAAATTGTCAAATTTGGTCTAAAAAGATTCTTGCATAGCTTTCGGACAGGGGGAACCAGACGTGAGTAAATCCCCTATCATCTGCTGTTTCTAGCTATCCAAAATTTCACTAATTTATTTATTTTTGGAATTTTTTCCTTGAATAATGCAAAATGGGGTTTTAATTCCCGAAATATGTTGAAAGGGAAATTAATTCCCTGCGTACCGTCCACGTAGGACGGCACGCGAGAAAATTTTTTTTTTTTTATCCCAGGTAAACCGCTACTTGAAGTAGCGGTTTATTTAAATTAAACCGCTACTTCAAGTAGCGGTTTATATATATTAACCGCTACTTGAAGTAGCGGTTTATGCATGTAAACCGCTACTTGAAGTAGCGGTTTATGTGGTCAACACCTTCCCCACACTCACACTCTATAATATGTAAACCGCTACTTGAGATAGCGGTTTATGAGAAAAAAAAAGACCTCTCATTGTTCTTCCCATAACCGGCCCAAATGCCGAAACATAAAAAAAAAAAGCTTTCCAACCTACAATTTCAACACCAAATTCCATCCAAGTCCATACAAAGTCTATGCACACATCAATCACCAAACACCAAGTTCATCCACATTCACATTTATCCAATAAGTAAGATTAAGAAAATATGTCAATCACAAACGAAGTTTAATATTTAACATAGTGTTAACGAACTATACAAACAACAAATGAAAGTGCTAAGACCCCCTCTTCTTCTTTTTGATAAGGTCTAGATGAACTAGGTGTGGTCTCACTAGACTCTGCAATGGCATGAAGAGAAGATGGAGTGGTGGCGAGAACGGCGTCGGTAGGTCCCTCGACAGACCGGAGGCGAAAGCAAAGGTGCTTGTGGTAGATGTATGGGCAGCGGACATAGAAGGTGTAGAAGTCGAAGTATGTACGGCGAGAGGTAGGCACGCCCGTAAGATGTGGCCATGTCCGGCTCGGCTAACCGCATCAATACACAGTCCCTCATGGTCACGCAATGTACGTGCAAACAAGCGGCGCCCCATATCTCGGAGGCAATGACTCGGCGGCCTCTAGTACGGTGTTGCACCTATGAGCAACATCAGATAAAGTATGTGCCTGCATAGAAAGAAAAATACATATTATATAGTCGGATAAATAAATAAAAGTATAACTACAAATCATGGCACTTACCAGTACTACATCTGCAGACGCAGGCTGATAGTGTGTAGAAGGAGGTCGCCTCAATGGATCCGTCATGCGTAACCTCGTGATGCGACGATACCACACCATATACTCCTCAATGGCATGAGTACGACCAGTAAACGGAGTGCCCTGAACAACACGTCTCTCGCGCTCATCCCACTGCGCTATGTAAGGGCGATGTCTGAGCGGATAATTCTTGTTCTTCGACCTCCGATCTATGCCATGAAGGGTCGTGCTTGTATCACAAGGTCTTTGGAATCCTCTCGCTCGAAGCCAAACCGGCGCATAACTCGATCGGGACAATGGAACTCCACAATGTCGAAACAAATAAGTGGAGCCAATGTGCGCCATACATGTCGATCGGCTCGACATATAGCGAGCAACAACTCTAGTCTCGCATCGGTATATGGTCGCCAAGTCATCTACAAATAAAGAATGTTGCAAATATTAGACACGTGAGAGATGTCTACCAATGTATATAAGTTAGGCATGTGAGACTCTATGTACTGCTCGTCCGTCGATGGTCAAGTGCATCCCACTAGTAAGATAGCCCACTTGCTAAGTGGGACCTACTAAGGTGTACCCGAAGCCAACCGAAAAGAAATACACATTAATATCCTTCGAAAAATGAAACTAAATAATGTCAACAAATGTGAGACATCGCATATTACCGACGGACTAAGGGGTCAACCCCGGAACATCTTTGGGAGCCTAAAATAGGAACGGCATCGTCAAGCGTGGGGGTGGGTCCCGCAACCTCGAAATCCGAGGTCCGCCGATGTGTACGTGCTCCCATGCCCAAAGCTGTAACAACAACACAGGACCACCTAACTCCCTGGCACGCCTCTTTGATGCCCGACATAGCTGTCAAATGGAAGGTATGGGTCTCCTGCCTCCATCGCTCCACTAATGCCGTAAGAAGTGGTCGATCAAGCTCCAAACCTCCCCCTACCAAACGATGTATGCCAAGAAAACCCCAGCACGCTCAACATACCGAAGAACTCTTTCGTGAACCTCCCAGTCATGAGTGAGACTATGATGATGCAACCGACACGATAATACCGTGTCCGCTACTCCCCTCCAGGCATCCTCACTCCGATGCTTATCCTGGAGGGTGAGAACGCTGCGATCAGTGGGGCGGGATAGATGGGCTGCGCCATCCGGACCTGAGGAAAAAAAAAACAAACAGGTAAGTAACACATTCTTGGACTATGATAAGAATATAAATTTATGAGAGTTAATAAAAATTAGATTTACCCAGATGTTCCTTCATCATTCTTATTAGGACATCTTTGCTTATTGTGTCCCGAAGCCTTACAAATGCTACATCTATATTTTAGGGCCTATCATTGCATCCATTTCATTTGGTATTCGAGTGGACCTTGGACGTCCAGCTCCACGCTTTAGCCCCTCATCAGCTATAATTCTCGGACCATAATATGGAGAACAATTATGCATATCAGGCACAGGCTTGAAAAAGGACATATAAGTAGATCGATACTTGGTAGTCATAAAAGAAGCGTCCACAAAACCACTATATGATAAACTCCGGTATCGACAGACCGCAAGGACATGAGAACACGGCAACTTGTATATTAGGAGTTTCTCACATGTACATGTCTTCTGCATTAAGTTCACCGTGTGTTTCTTTCCACCTTTCCCTGCAATACGGTTTCCACGTCCAGTAGTGACCTCAAATAGCCCTCGTTCATAGTCGAAACACAATCACCTCATGAGCACTTGCCTTCTCCATGTTTTTTTCAATGATGGTAGTCGCCTTTGGACTATAATCATGGCCTTCCTCAAGTCTTTTTCTACCCAATTCTCTCCTTGTAGCAAAATATGAATTGACACGATAAAAAGTCATTCTTACCAAAGCAGTGATCGGAAGACATCTTGCCCCTTTTAGGACGCCATTAAACACTTCAGACATGTTCGTGGTTTGCACACCATATCTACATCCACCATCATGATGAAGAGACCATAGATGAAGGGGAATGTCCAACAGATATCTAGCTGCCTCGACATTAATGGAGCCAATACGATCCATATAGTACAAAAACTTCCTCTTCTGCCTAGCATATGCAGCTTTTCCGAAAAGATTCTTGATGGCAGCATTCTTATACGTAGTATTCAAGTTCGAAGCAAGATGTCGCACACAAAATCGGTGATGGGCATATGGCTCTTCCCATCCACTTTGAGGCTCGTTCATAGCCGCAAGGATACCCCCCAAGCACGATCGGAGATGACACACAAATCCTTTCTATCCGTGACGAACGTCTAATGCAAGCTAAAAACCAAGACCGAGTCCTCCGTGCTTTCTTCCTTCACAACAAAGAAAGGCAAGTGGGAATAGCCGGAAATTAGCATCTGTTCCCATAGCAATCAATAATTTGCCTTTGTATTTCCCGTACAAGTGAGTACCATCTATAGTGATAAGAGGTCGACAATGACGGAATCCGGTAATAGAGGGTTTAAAGGCCCAGAAGACACTCTTAAAGATGTTCGTACTAGGATCTTGTGTTGGGATCGTCTTCCAATAAACGACGGTGCCTCGATTGGACTCTTTCAAGGCTTGCAAGTACCTAGGTAACTCTTGATAAGACTTCTCCCAATCACCAAAAATACCGGTTATTGCCTTTTGTTTGGCTAACCAAGCTCTCTTGTATGTTATTGAAAATTGATATTGGTTCTTCACAAAAGTCAAGATGGACTGAACTTTGAATGAAGGATCGGTCCTAATGAAATCCTCGATAAGATCGGCAACGAAATCCGATGAAATGAGAGGATGGTCTCCACATGTTATGTCTCCCAAACAATTGCTTGCATGTGGACCACCATATCGTACAATTTTGAATGAGTACGACTTAGTCATGATTGCACGCAACCTCCAAGGACAAGTGACACACTTCCTTTCGGGCACATTCAATGACATACTTTGTGGGCTCGACTCTAACACCCGAAACATCTCGGTTTCTAGAGATCGACCAGGCTTTCACAAAATTCTTTAATTCTTTGCAATGAGGCAAACTCTTGTCCTATCTCAAATTCGGAACCCACAGTCAATGAACCAGGTGCATTTCCAAGTCATCCATGCATCTATTAACCTTTGATCAACTTCGTCAATTCGAGCCAATCGGATGAAGGAACACCGAGACTTTATTGCATTGTCATTTGTTTCCCTTGCATCATCGTCCTCCTCCCTATCGGAATCCACATGCTCCTCCTCATTTCCCAAAAAATCAACATCATTTCGATGTAGAGTATCAAGATGGAATGTGGACGGTATGTGGGGAGACGAAGCGAGAGAACCGAACTCATTCATGTGCTCATTGACATAATGTGGGTCCGACAACATGCTAGTAAATGATTCAAATTGCATGCTAGGAGCCGATGCCGGTACCTCCATGCTATCCCTAAAGTCCATTGTAGGTACATAACCCACATTACTTTGGAGATTTATCTCCTTGGGAACTTGTTCAATGTACACCTCCATTGCCATGGGCGACGTTTGTGTCACTCGATAGCCACATAGCACTTAGTGACTCGTCATCCTCTAGTGCAATTGGCACATATTTCCCGGCATCGGATATATCATAAACAATTTCGGTTCCACATACATACGATCACATCCAACAACGTCATATACCCTATTCAGAATCTCTTGAAACATCATACCAGAATTGATGAACAAAAACTTTTTCCTTCCACCTCTATACACAATATCAACGTCATTTTGAGATAGTTCACCATTCCAATAAAGGTATAAAGGATATTTAGGTTGTTCCATATTCTACATACAAAAAACATAATGTTAAAGTTATTCTTATTCTACACATTCAAACAATATGAACACCATTCTTCACCTATACTAGTAGCATTTGCAACCTAAACACAACAATTCATGCAAAATCAACCATCACATTTGCTCAACACCATTTTTAACCAACCAATATAACCAATAAATCACCTTCCAATTCATGCAAAATCAACCATCACAAAACGATAAATTATGCAAAATACTAAATTATACTAATCAAACCAAACAATTTCCATCTAACAACGAGTCACAAAGCTAAAATACATAACAAATATGGCATGCTAAGCAAATTAAATTAAAAAAAACAAAAAAAAAAAAGACTACTCACCTGGGCTAATAGACGGTGGCGTGCGGTTGGTGGCGCGGCCGGGCGACGGTGGCGTCTTTATTCTTTCGGCGACGCCGGACGACGGCGGCTTTCAGCCGGGCGACGATGGTGTGTAGCGTGGATGGTAGACGAGCGGTGTCGGCCGAACACCGCTGTTGGCTGGCGTGGATGGTAGGCGACGATGGTCGGCTGAGCAACGGTTGTCTTCGACGGTGGTGTGTAGCTCCGGTGGTGGGCGACACTTAGTAAGAGAGAGAGAGAGGGAGAAAAAATTTGAGAGAACAATCGTCGAATATGAGAATTTGGGAAAGTTAGGGTCTGATTTGGGGATTATAGTAAACCGCTACTTCAAGTAGCGGTTTCTATTAATGAACCGCTACTTGAAGTAGCGGTTTACTTCAGTCAACGCCAACTTGCTCCAGGTACCACAAAACCGCTACTTGAAGTAGCGGTTAACCTTATTAACCGCTACTTCAGGTAGCGGTTTATTTTTTAATAACCGCTACTTGAAGTAGCGGTTTATAAAGGTTAACCGCTACTTCAAGTAGCGGTTTTACTTAAGTAAAGAAAAAAAAAAAATTTCTCGCGTGCCGTCCTACGTGGACGGTACGCAGGGAATTAATTTCCCTTTCAACATATTTCGGGAATTAAAACCCCATTTTATCGACACCAAAGGGATATTAAATGAATGGAATTGGGATAAAATTTCACTAATTTTTATAGGACTTTTACCTCATATCCTAAAGGTATGACTTATAAGGTTTTAAATATTGTTAGGTGAGGATGATGTGAGTTAGAGATCTCTATATCTTTTTTCCCTACTTTCAAGTGCTTTATATGCAAATATTGGATAAAAGATTGTGAAAGTTAAGGGTTGGTTAGAGTCTTTAGTTGCTCATTATTGAAAAAATAACTTCTATATATTGGACAATTATTTGGAAGAAAAATTAGTTTACTTTACAAGGAATTAAAAAGAAATAGGTAGAGAATAAAGGGATCAAAGTGGAAAATTGGTATAATAAGAAAATAAAAGTATATTTTGGTAAGGCTATGTTCTCTTCACCTTATTTTTATTTAACTTATTTTGTCTTATCTTATTTTTTCTGAATTAGTCTAAACTTTTTTGAACTTTTATTATTTTATGTGAACTTTTTATTTTTCCTTAACTTTTCTTAACTCTTCTTTAGTGTTAATTACGAAGACATTTTTTCACCAAAAAAACAATGAACACTAGTTGGATGCCAAAGTCTCGTCATAAGAATTATAAGAATGATACTAATAACAAACATCTTAATAAGAGTTAATTATTTGATATGAGACATACATCATGAATGCAAATAATAACATTAATTATCAATACCCATGACCCGATCTGATGAGTTCAGGTACCAGCATTAGGGTGCACATTAGATCCAACAAAAAAAAGTAGGAGCGATAATGTAACTACTTAATCATAGTTTAATATTTGTAAGCATTAGGGGCTTGTATTTTATAGCATATGGGGTCAATTTCTCCTTCCATAGGAGTAACTCCTCTACTGCTAATCTGTAATACTTACAAAGATGCAATGAAATGAAAACGGAACCAAATTATCAAAAAAAAAAAAATCATAGTTTAATTTACCAACAAAAATTCAGCAATTTTTTTAACCTTTAAAGTAATTATTTAAAAAAAAGGATGTTAGGGTAAAGAAACATTTTAGCAAGAGATCAACAAGAAAATATCATGTAGTTCATTTATTGAACTTTCTTATTTTTTCTAAGAGTGTTGCCAACGGTTGGTCTCTTGACAGTCCATAAGGAGAGAGAGGGTTAAAAGAATAATAAACAATGAAGAGAGAGAAAAAAAGGGAGGAGAGATGTGTTTGCCGAGTTTACCAACATGAACCGTTTACAAATTGTTTTTTCTGAAAAGTATGACTTGGGTGTGACAAGTGGCAAAGCATTATTGGTTCATGGGAATTGTGTCTTTGGATCTAATGGTTGGTAATTGATTGTGGTTAACGGTTCAGATTGTGAAGAAATTGTTCATGCTTTTTTGACCGTTTTTTAAAATAATGGTCATATTTAATAATTTACAATTAAATTTTAAAAAAAACTTTACCAACCGCTCTATTTTTCTCTTCTCTATAAATAGAGCATAATATTGAGGTATTTCCATACATTTTTCATACACCTCTTTTTCATTAAGGTGTTGTGTTATTTTTATTTTTAAAATATGTTGTATAAATCTTTATTTAAGAAAAGTTGGTAATGTTTAGTAAAACATCTATGTATTAATGTTTGATTAAATGAAATAATTTTCTTGTACTTAATTTTTGTGTTCATATAATTTGAAGAAGGTTTTAAAATAACTTCGATTAACATAAATAATTAGTTATAATACAAAAAAAAACTATAACAGTTCATCATTAGTGTATTTTAATTTTTAATTACTCCAAAATGATAAATATGGTGAAGAATTGGGATGAATCAAATTAATAAGGAGAGAAAATATAGTGGGGTATGGTAAATAGTAGGAGAGGGAATTTAATGACCCCAACAGTTGGTCTAACCATTGGGAGTAAGAAAGTAAAGGTTTTTGAGTAGATTGGGTATGAGTGATGTGGAGGAGAGAGAAATTAATATAGTATTTCCTCTGTTATTAGTTGCAACATTTGCTTTTTCACATTTACCGAGATATTTATTTAAACGTTAATATCTCATATTGGGTGTAAGTAAAAATTATAAAAATTTGATATTTGGAATCATCGCATTGAGACGAATCTAACAAGACCCCACTTGACTATGTTTTCTCTTATATAATGGTGCGAGATTACTTAATAAAGTTGGTTGATGAATAGTGCCAAAAAGCAAATGTTGCAACTAAAAAAACAAAGGTAGTATTTGATAAACTCCTTAAAGGGTCTGTCTAACCATTGAGCATACTCTAAATTTATCTTATTCTTTCTGATTTTTCTTCTTCTTAAAATAAGTAAAAATAAGGTGAATAGAATATAACCTAAGAAACTTTATCTAAATTCTGAAGGGGGTTATATTTTCTTTTTACTATCTCTTGTATAAAAAAGGTTGCATGAATATTTTCTTTTTATTATCTCTTGTACAAAAAAAAAGTTGCATGAATTTTTTGATTATTATCCATCATCCACGTAGCATTAAAACGGTGAGGAGTAGTCGGCCAGCATTGAGCCATTGATACAACGTTGGCTACTTGGCTGAATAACGTGCAAGTAGAACATACTAGTACTAAGTTCTAGGCCTACTTACTTAACATTAAGCAAAACCAAAAAGGACTTTGAATTTGGAGGGAAAGAGAAGGGTGTGTGTGTGTTAAATATCAAGGACTTTTTTATGCGTATATTCTCTTTTGTTTTGGCAATTGATGGGATCCACATGTGAGTCCCTACTTAATCATTCTACTTTCTACATATATAAATCAAATTCCGTTAGTTTTAGGACCGGACATTACTACACGGCTACACCTACCTACTGGGTAGACAACCCACTACTAATAAAGCATTAAAAAAATAATAATTATGTTGAGTTGGATTCCATTACCACAATCCTCAACAAGTCTTTATCAATGATGGGTAGACAAAATTTATTTCGACCTTAAATTATTGCATTAATTTCATTAGAATTTTCAACCAGTAGTATACTCCCTTTGTTTCAAAATATAAGGCACGCATGATGTTTAAGACCCGACTTTGACTGTTAATTACTCTTAATCCATGTTGATAGAAAAAATAAATGTTGTTATAGTATTTTTCAAGACGAATCCAATGGTATAATTTTTATCATTTTTATTTGTCATATTATAAGAGATCTTTGTGGTCAAAGCAAATTTTCGTGAAGTGTTAATGCCTTATATTTTGAAATGGAGGGAGTAGATTGCAGAAATGAATTATTAAAACATAAAAAGTGGAAGGGATCAAAATACGAAGTTAGGTATTAATTGAAATGTGAGATCTATTTAAAAGGTGTAAATTACCATTAAACTAAAATTTAAGTTGAAAAGTGGTGTAAGTGAAAATATTGATGTCACTAGTCGAGTCACACTATCTGGCTATTGAAGATGTCTTCAATAGCATCCTTAGTGAAATAATTCAATATCAAGAAAACGACAAATTTCTAAAATAGTACTCAAAATAATTTTCTCTAGTTTTAAATATAATACAACGTACACTTATTAACAATTTACTTCGAGCATCAATATATCTTATAATATCTCTTATACAATTAGATTTATTTTATAAAAGACTTTCCATAATAATATTTTCTTATAATTTTTGTCAAAATATATTAAATGATTAACGATCAAAGTTGGACGTCATCGGGTCTACCCTATATAAAAAAAGCAGAGGGAGTATAAATAAGTCAAGAGTGACAAACTAATTAAATACTCTAATCTACTCTTGACTTAATATCGAATACTCTCTTAACACGATTTTCCTAAACGATGCTTAAAATGTAAAAAAAATCTCAGATAATTTTGTGCGACCCCAAAAGAAGTTCTACTACATCTTAGTGTTTGTGCTCCATGCAAATAAAAGACATAGAAAAAACTGACAACTTTGGAAACTAATATACCTTTCTTACCTTTTCCAGCGTTTTAGTTGTTTCTTAAATAAAGATAACAAAGAGTTGTTGTAATGTTGCACTAAAATTCGAACATGTGACCTATTAAAAATATTACACTAAAATTCGAACATGTGACCTATTAAAGCATAAGACTAGTGAGAGCTAACAAACTAATTTCAAATATCCACAGAACAAGATTAATATACGTATAAATTATAATAAAATTTCATTATGACGCCAATTTGTAGATCTGTTTCAAAAAGGAATTCCAAAAGCATATATGGGAAACAAGGGACTTATATATAAGTTATAAGTCTTATAACATGCAACATAAAGTAAATAAGTTCAATTGGTCACATTAGATTTAAAGTGGCTATTCCAAAGGAAAAAAAACCCTGAACTCTGCAAAGATAAACGCGGGATCCGGAGATCTTCAATTCATCAACTCATAAAATGTGTGGTTCCCCTCTTCTCTTCAATTTTGCTACTACTGTTTTTTTTGTTTGGCCTTTCTTTGTGTCATGTAATTCATATTAGTAGTAATTTAATATTATTCCAAACGTAACGGAAATACCGTTGTCACTTGTCACAGCTCTATCTTTCTCTCTCCTCTTTCTCTCTCTTGTTGCTGTCGTCCCTCGACGAAGAAAAAGCAATTGAGAGAGTTAGAGAAAGAAGAGCTGACACTCTCTGTGTGTGAATTGTGGCTTTCACCACTCACACAACACAAGGTTTATATTAAAGGAGACTGCTTTTTTCTTTTTGAAAAAACAAAAAAAATTTAGATTGTTTTGGACATACCCATGTTGTCAAAAATCTGAATTTAATGATGCCCATATCATAATCATCGAGTTTGATGTGTAATCTACATTTTCCTTTGAAGAAAACCCAAATGGGTACTTGAATTTCTCATTCAATTTTTGAGATTTTGTGTGTGAATTTTAAAATTTTTGTTTGGGTTGTGATTTTCTGATCTTCTTTTTGTTTATTTTTGATGTGGGTATTTTCAGGGTTTTGAAAAGACTTGATTTTTCAAGGGTTTTCGATTGGATTGAATTGAAGTTTTGTCTCTCAAAATTCTGTCAATGGGGATGTCCTCAGATAATGTTAAGGGGCTTGTGTTGGCTTTGTCTTCGAGCATTTTTATTGGGTCAAGCTTCATCATTAAGAAAAAAGGTCTTATGAAAGCTGGGACTACTGGTACTAGAGCAGGTATATGATTTATTAGTTGTTTTGTATAGTATATGATTTTGGTTAATCAGGAGAAATATGGCTTATTTATCAACTTTATTCTATTGTTTCTCTGAATTATATCTATTGGCTGATGGGTGGTTTTTTCTTTTAATTTTCTTTACCAGGATCAGGAGGTCACTCATACCTGTATGAACCTTGGTGGTGGACTGGAATGATTGCAAGTAAGTTCTGATTCGCGCGTCCTTGCTGGATTTATTGGTTTTAGGGTGTATGGTAAAATTGTCACATTTATTGAATCAATTATGGTTTATGATTGGATGATCAAACATATCCTTAATTATGAATGGTTGGGATATTGCAACAACGAATTTCCGGACCGAGGGAGTATGCTTTATGATGGTGATTTGAATAGATGACTAATGCCTTCATGTGTATTTTGTAGTGATTGTTGGGGAGATAGCTAATTTTGCAGCATATGCTTTTGCACCTGCAATTCTTGTCACTCCTCTGGGAGCCCTTAGTATCATTTTCAGGTATGGTCAATGCAGCTCTTTCACCTGAATTTAATGTATGTTTTCTTTTTTCCTTTTAATCTCCTAAATACCTTTTTGTAATGCAGTTCAGTTCTAGCTCATATTATCCTGAAGGAAAAGTTGCACATATTTGGTATGCTTGGTTGTGTTCTCTGTGTGGTTGGGTCTACCACTATTGTTTTACATGCTCCTCATGAGAAGGATATTGAATCTGTTAAGCAAGTATGGCATCTAGCCACAGAGCCAGGTAATTGCTTATGGAACCTTATCAGTTTGGCTTTGTTTTCCCGTCATGTGTTCGTTGCTAATTGTGTATGTGGGTTACTGTCATAATATTGAAATTCACATGGTGTTAGCCAATAGCAATGAGCCGTTTATGCTCGAGAACAAATGCGTTCAAGAGCCTAGCATGCTTAGCTTTGATGTCTTTAACTATCTGCATGAAGGAGTAGCTGACAACAATTTTTCTTCTCTTTTGAACAGGTTTCCTTGTGTATGCTGGTATAGTTATAGTGGTGGTTCTGGTCCTCATTTTCTACTATGTTCCACGTAATGGGCGTACACATATGATAGTGTACATTGGGATCTGCTCCCTCATGGGGTCTCTTACGGTCTGTTTATCGAAGTCTAGGGTTAAGACATTGACAGTTTTAGTTTTTAAGTTTAGCTCCTCATTGCTCTGACATGATGTTGTTTCTTCATATGTAGGTTATGTGTGTCAAAGCTGTGAGTATTGCCTTGAAGTTGACTTTTGGAGGAAATAACCAGTTTATATACTTTCAAGCATGGTTTTTCACCATAGTCGTAGTGGTCTGCTGTCTCTTGCAAATTAATTACTTGAACAAGGTACTTCATGAATTATAGTCCCTGCCCACTGTAGGATGCTAGATTTTTGTTCTTTTGTGTCTCTGTGGTATCAACTCGTCTATCGAGCAATATTTGAGTTGTGATTAATGTTGAGCATTCCAGCTATAGTGATGATCATTGTAACAATGCTTTTAGCTGGCTTACATGTGATAGTATAGCATATTTCTCTTAATGCTACTCCGTAACTCGTCTCATAGCTCATTTCTCTACTTGTGGTATGATGTTGCTTTCTTTGCAAAGGTACTACCATGATATTCGATTGTTGGAGCCTTCTTATCATTTCTATATCTTAACTTTAGAAAGTCACTAGGTTCAAATAATTTTGCAAATCAGCTAGAGATAGTGTACTTCTACAAGCTGGACATTAGTCTAATCGAGGCAATATTTTTTCCTTGGCCAATGTAGAATCTACAAGGATGGTATTGATATATACAGCTATGTCACTCGAACTCTTCGTTTCATCTCAAGTACTCATAATGGATACTTCACACTCTGAGATGGGTTTTTTGCATTTGGTTATTCGTTTTGGGACCAAAGATTTCATTAAGTGGTTAGTGTGACATTAGCGGAGATCAACAAGAGGCAATACATCTCCGTATGGACTTCTTGTTATTATGAATGACGACACTGATAATAACAAGAGCAATATTATGTTTAAGTCATCCTCGATAGTCAATGACGAAGACATCGACCAGAGAAGGTTTGGAACTAGATTATGATACAGCTTTCCTAGAGTTACTACAAACATCTTGGTTATAAGTTGTGATGACCATGGATCTATGTTGCTGATCCTAAGTTGGGGATCTTATGCATCTTTTATTTACTGTATTCTTGTCAAAATGAGGAGATACTTGGGATGCCCTTAGTAATATCCCCGAATTGTATTTTTCTGCTGAAGCTAAGTAACTGTATTCAATTGGATTTGTACTGGTGTACTCCATGAAAGTCACTCACTAAAGGCACTATACGAACCCACTCACAACAAAATAAAAATTTGTCTTACAAGCATATGAGGGCGAGTGAAACTCTTTTTTGTCCTGTAAGCATCTGCTTTCTTGACATCCCTAAACTATAATATCTTGTAACTGTATTATAACTATCTAAACTGTAATTTGCCTACTTCTAGACAAGCCACCACCGCATAGGTTTCCCATCCACCTTATTAGTGTTACCTATCATCCTTTTGTGCTTGAATTGGTTGTGTTGGCAGACACATCACCGTTACAAACTTAAAGCCATAATACTAGTATATGTTTACATATTACAATTTCTCATCTTATGCAAAACTCCAACTTTTACGACTTCAACTAATCCAATAGCCTACCTATCAAATGTAAATATTAATGTGTCTTCATGGTCTCACCATCTGATTTGAAACCCATATGAGAAGGATGTTCCTATTACAAAAAGAAATGAGCAAATTTTTATTTTTAACTTCTCCCTTTTCTACTTGCTGAGATTTTAGATGGTGGAGAAAATAATGTTACAGGTATCCTTTGATCTTGCTTGCTCAGCATATGTGATCTCAGCATTCACAAGTGTGTGTCAGTTTTTCATTTGTTCTCCACTGCTTACAGCGCTAACCTGTAAGTTTGAATGACACTTGAATCCTTGCAGGCACTGGACACCTTTAACACTGCTGTCGTATCGCCTGTCTACTACGTCATGTTTACTTCACTCACCATCTTTGCAAGTATGATCATGTTTAAGGTAACACCGATTCTTTTCATTAAAGCAAATGCGAAGTTATTTATAATATCTAAGATATGACATCTACATAATCATAAACACTAGATCGTGGTATGAACATAAACGTCCTTTTTTTTTGTCTACTGATTATCCTAGTCATAAACACTAGATTGTAGTATGAACATAAAGGTCTTTTTTTTTTTAAATCTGCTGATTATCCTAATTTCGATACTTCTGTTACAAGTTACAACACTGGTATCATGATTATATATAAACCAATAAACCATGAATAATAATCGATGATGAAGCATCTTTTTCAACAGAGATCCTTATGATTGATTCTGATATATGTAAGTAGAAATGTAGAATCCATCTTGGTATACCAAATTTTCGACTATTTTGCATGACAATACAATAAAGTGGTCATATTTAGCCAGCCGAAAAGTAAGAGTAAGGTTCCTTTTGGTTGGAACTTGGAAGGAAAATTGAAAATGCAACTGAAGATTAATTTTCCTTTGTTCTGTTTTATGGTAATTGGTTTATCTTTAAACCTATGGCTCATTGCGCTCTCCTGCTTTTGCCAAGAACCTAGCCTTTCTTCTTCCCTCTCGATCCTCTCCATCCACTGCCTCTCGATTAGCAGCAGCTCAGCTACATCTCACTGCTAAGCAACCAATTAAGCACCGAGGAAGCTACTATCTCTCCTCCCCTGCTTTCGTTCTATCCTATTACCTCATTATCTATGAAAATTACAAAAGTGAAACACTTCGTCATTTCTTTAAAGCCCCCGCATCAGCCGCCATGGCTGGAACCACCTTCTAAAATGCCTCACAAAAGCCTCCCTTTTTGTAAAACAGACCACTATGACAAGAAATTAAAAAAAAAGGAGCCTGATGTTGCTCACATCCTGCCTGCTTCCATCCTCATAGGCTTACCGGTGGCGGCTGTTGGACCGCCCCTGGCTACCCTGTTTTCTACCCCCTCTCCCTCTTTTCCTTGTTTTTGCCCTCTTGGAAGGAAGACACAAGAAGGAAAAACAAATTGATGCTTGAGTGTCATAGCACCTGTCGTCCTTCATCAGATCGCTGGCGTTTAGCTGCCATCGGCGGTAAGGGAGGCTGAAGAGACCTGCTGCGAGAGAGATTTTATTGACAGAGAGAAAGGAAAAAGGCAGTTTCCCTTCTGAATTTGGGGGAAATTATTTTATCGGTTGGAAAGTAAACTTTCAGCCCGAATTTCCTTTAGGCTCCATCTGTTTTGGAAGAAAACAATTTTCCCTATTTTCCGTTGTTTGGTTGGACAAGGGTTTTAAAAAGGAAAACTAAGGTGGAAAAGAGTTTTCAATCCCTTTGTAAACATTTTCCTTTAAAATTTGAAGGAAAACCATTTTCCTCTACTCTCTCATTCCCCACATCTTCATTATCCCCTTCTTAGCTTAATAGTTTTCCATCATACCAAACAAAGGAAAACTAATATTTATTTGCGTTTTGTGTGGAAAATATTTCCTCAAACCAAACGGACCTTTAATCCGGTCCAAACCAAACATTGGAAACTTGGAAAGCTCTTTTAAGAAGAACACTTTCCTCCCAACCAAACATAGCCTAAAGCAAATCTTTCGTAAGTTGCGGAAGCTTCATGTTTAGATATAGTGAACAGATTTCTTTATTTTCTTTTTTTCCAATTTTTGTTGTGTGCTGTCATTTGTTGTGTGATGTATTACTTACATTCCTCTTATCTTTGTCATTTTTCAGGACTGGGATTCACAGAATGGTTCACAAATAGCTACTGAGCTCTGTGGATTTGTAACCATTTTGTCTGGCACATTTTTGCTTCACAAAACCAAGGACATGGGAAGTACTCCAGCAGTGCCACTTCCTGCAGCTGAACTAACTAGGCAATTTAGCAGCAACTGCAATCACGAGCATTCAAGGCATTCTAGTCGCAATCCTAGCCCGGATCGCAATTTTAGAGAATAATTACAAGCTTGGTTTTCTGGAGATCCAACTTATATTTGGCGGTCAGTTGTCTCGCAATCTCAATGGGACAGATAATACCTTGTCTCTTGGAGCTCAAATTTTGGGTTTGAAATGTTGATCACAATACAGAATGACCAACTTTTTGGCAAGAATGCAGACCAATTTTCTGATAGAAAGGGTATATATTTTCATTGCGGAAGAATCCAATTATTTGTAGGGATATAGCCGTGCTCCTCTAGGTAGAATTTGCCCCATTCTTTTCGCTACACAGATTTTAGGTTGTGAATATGTTTCGAAACCGAGTTTTTGAAGTAGAAAGGCAGATGAGATGAGTAAGAAAATTGGTGCAATTTTTCCAGAACAACTTTCTTACTCGCATCAGTCCCTTGTTTATGTTTCCTAATCTAAGGTTGCAAGTGACAGTTTTTTAGACTGCATGTTAGCTCCATATATAATATATTCCATATTTTTTTGGATCAGTCGGCAAAACATGTTCAGTGTTAATTATCAAAAAAAAAATGTTCAGTGTTCTTCCATATATCCACTACATGAAATTCTTCCCGCATCAAATCTTTCTTATACTTGTTTGATTTGGACCTTTGGTCATGTAAGATTTACCAAAAGGTGAGGAAAGAAGTTATCACAAGCTCTTTCATATGGTAAAACGAGTATGGAAATTGGATATGATCCTTGTGCATATATATACTCCATCTATCTTTTAAAGATTGTTCCATTTGACTTTTTAAGGTCTTTAAGACATAACTAAAAGCATAAATATCTCAAGTTTTATACGTGAAAAATTACATAAAGTTGATATTCTAAAAATACACATTGAAATGAATAAGAGACGATCTCACACGACTATAATATATGATACTGACAATTCGTGGTCAAATACAATGGAGCATGTGTACGCATACAAAGTGAGAATAATCCCCAAAAGTAAGACTTCAGTTATGGTAACTTCGAGCCTTCAAGGTCACTAACTTTCACCATTTTTAAGAAACGCAATTAATTATGATGCTCGAGCACATTCACAAATCACCTTATATCCCCGTCTTGCTCCAACAAAACAACGTCCATTTATGTACAAGTTGATACAAATATGTTGGAGATATCAACTCTTCTGAGAACGGGTCGCACGTAATCCATTTCAAACCAAGACCGATAGATATCCGAACAAAATGGATTCAAAATTTCCTAGAATAATTCCATGAAATGAAACAAAGACTACTGATATTAATATCGAACTGGGACATTTTTCATCATGATCATAAGAGCAAGAAGCTACATTTGAAGAACAATGATTATTGGTGGAGTATTAAATGGTACAGGACAGTAGTACCAACGGTTTTCGGTATGTTAAAGATGGAGGTCAGGACGATATTTCTCTAAAAGTGTCTCTTCAATGCGATCCACAAAACTTGTTAAGCTTTTCCGTATATTAAGATCAAAAGAATTTGCCAACTCCTGCAAGAGAAGTAGCGTAATAAATTAGAAAAATTGCAAATATACTAAATTCGTAATGGTAAGTGTCGAAAGATGCACAACATAAAAAGAAGAAAAGATAAAAATGATATAAGGAGTCTTTAAAACGCATGATGCTTCCAAGAAATTGAGTTAGGTGTACTTCACTTTATATTTGTAGTTCCTTGTTCGGTCTAAGACAGATCAACTCATTAAATAAAATAGCAGAAACCGTACTTCGTCAAATATAGTACTCCCTCCGTCTCACATTATTTGTCCCCAAAGAAATTTACAACTTCAAGATTAATAAACTAAGGTCCAGATCACAATTTCAACCCTCTACCCCTTCCGTATCCCTGCTCATTTATTACCTGAATACCACACCCAATGCAGGGTAACATAGAGGAGAAAGGAAAGGGAAGGCACTATTTTTTTGGCTGTAACCGTTTCCCTACCTCTGGAAAGGCTGATAAAATAAGAATGTTTTTAGCCTTTTAGCTAATCAGACTTAATTATCAATTATTATTACTGCCATGGTTCACCTCTTTTCCATGTCAGCAAGATGAATGAGTTTTGAAGAACAATTTGTACAAGTTTAAATTACTCATAATCTGCAAATATGTGTAGTTATATAACTGAATCAACTCTCTAAGTCGCTGTTTTATATGTGAACAAGGAGCAGACTGCAAAAGCTTTGGCTTTCTCCAAATCCATAAAAAAAAAGTAAAACATAATACTCAAACTATGCAGTAAGTTTTCAATTTTCAGTATACGGAAACAAATTATAGGCACTTTTTACCCTATAGCTGCACGATTCAAAAGCCTTATCATGACTTCAAGAAACATAAGGTAAAATTCAAGCCTTAGTTACCAATGTACTAGACACCAGATGAATGCATGTGCCATGTTATTCGCTCATATCAGGCAGCATACTTAGGTTCTTGAAGATAGGTTAGCTACTTCCCTCACTGGGAATATCAAAAAACCGATGTTAGGGTCACTCCGGTTGTCCGCTTCAACTTAAACAACTCTGAATGGTTCTATTAGGTTCTAAGATAAGAAGCAATTAATATGGAGTAATTGGTCACAAGTCTCACTATATAAGTAGGCACTTACCCCCAACTCCTTCCCCATTTTGAGGCGGGGTTCAAGAGGGGTCATGGCCTTGCCCATAACTTTTTCACTTCAATGGCATATATTGGACATAATGCATCTCTAACACCTGTATTCACTCTAGCGTATTTGGACAACAAGGGGAGTTAAAGATTACCATTGTCAGTGCCGTCTCTTTCTTTCATTTTTCACTTTCATTTCTCTAGTATTACTGAGCATAGGAGAAAACATAATCCTTTTTTAGCAATCAATTGTTATTTTTTCTTTCATTAATTTGTTTGCTTCTCATTACTCTTTATTTTTATTCTGAGAAAGAGATTCATAAAGGATCACAATCAGAAACATAACTTTACTAATGTCTTGGACATCCCTACAGAAATTCACTAGGAACACCACATGTCCACATTTCTGTTTGCTATGCTCTTCTTTACTACATCAATTATCCTGTTTTTAGCTTAAATATGTAACGTTCCATTTTTATGTCCCACTTACTGCTCTTTGATTCTCCTATAGTAGAGTATTCTTCTGAAGATCTTACTTCTATTGCATGGATCTGATCATCTGATGTGGGCATTAACTTTTCAAAAGAAAAATTTACCAGGTAGATATCATGGATATAAGAAATAAAAAATAGCTAGAAGTATCTAGTATTCTAGCCTAACATGGAAACTGAACATTCATGATAGCTTATTTTAGTCAAACATATGTTTTGAACCATGAAGCAGGTGATCACAAACTCACTTGACAGCCATGTGAAAAAAGCTAAAGCAACAACAAGCTGATGGATGCCACAGAAACTTAGGTAATCCAAAATTTTCTGCAGTTCACTTTTCTATGTATTCTTAATGACATGATGGCAAGAATATTACGAGGTATGACCTGGTTTACTCATCAGATGTAGTTTGTTTACATATAAAGATTGAAAACTGAAGTACCTGCCATTTTAAATGACAACCATGAATATCGTGCTTCCATGCATTTAGACATGCAAATTGCAAGGAAAAAAATTATAAGGGAAAGTCACCTGGATTTATTAGCGATGTTCACCATTTGCTGTCTTATAGTGCAAATGACAATTTTGTCTTGGACTTTCTGCAACACAGAAAATAAAATTATGAAAAAAGATGTGGAATGGGTCCATACTCCATACATATTACGTATATAATAGGAAGGTTGCTCAATTCGGGATCCCAACTCAAGTATTCTGAATTGTCAAGATTTGTCAAGCTATTACATACCTTAGCCATGTGCAAAAAGGGGATAGTTACCTGCATATCTAGCAGGTGGTATATATAGATGATAACTCAGGTCAACAATAATCTCTGTTCGTCAATTTTTTAAGAGCGGTTCTGAGTGTATCATTCATGGAACGTAAGGGCAAGGCAGTTTCAGAATTCTCGAAGGCGATTTAATGTTATAATTACACAAATTAGATGCATGACTTATCTTTTTTGCTTTAAATCTGGAAGATTGATCCAAGTATGATTTAGGTATTAATTGATTTTGCTTAATCAAATTTTATTTTCTAGTTTTAGAATGACAATTTGAAGTGAAATAGGGAGAAAATTTGGAGGCAAGGAGACAAGGAGGGCATGTTGACGGAATCCTTACAAGTTACAAGGCGATGGAACTAAAATAGGAGTATAGTATACAAAAGGAAAATTAAGACTTACCGAGGTTTTCTTCTAAAGGATACTTTGATAAGGGTTTAGCCAGACATCCGAGTGTTGTGCCGACGATTCCATAGGTTGACAAAACTATTTTACTTTTAAAGCTAATAATATGTACAAGTTACGAATTACTCATAATTTGCAAGAGTTAGTAGTATGCCTCAATGACACCCTGAGGGTGTTTCCTCTCGAAGTCAATCACCTTCAACCCAGTCAATGCATCCTCAATTTCGATTGCTTAATCCGAGATTGATAGGTATTGATAGGTATTTAAGGGTACCTATGTAAAGGAGCTCTAAATTTGTATGAATGGAAAAGAAGGGCAGATCAAGACTTGTGTAAATTAAGGCATAAAAATGCATTAGCTAAATACCCATCTTGGGATTCTAAGTTTGATGGGTTTAATCTTGATCAGTTGATGGAATTACTTGTTCATTTGGATCAAAAGATTGAGTTTGTGAATCAAAGGGATTCATATGATTAAGGCTACTACTAATCATAATCATAATCATAATCAAAATGGTGGTTTAGTTCCCTATTTTGAGCCAGCACCCATCTCTAGTCTCATGATTTCTAGTGAAAATGACGTTGATTACACTCATGTGGAAGTGTTGAATCAATTTCCCATGTTTAACTATCCCATTAACAACAATAATAATCATCATTATCATCAAGAATACTGCCATCAAGTGGTGCCTTTCAATCCGACTGCGTTGCCGGAACAAGTTGGAGGATCTAGAATGGATGATCATGGTGGTAGTAGTAATAACATGATAATGTACAACATGAATATGATGGGTGGAGTGGCCAGTGGGTCCCATGTACTATGATCAAGGGTCAGGATTCGTCGATAACGTTGAAGGATCATCATCATATGGTGCTGGTTTATCAATGCCTATGCCCTTGCAGTTGCCAATGCTGCCTAATGTTTCTCTACCAAGGCAAAGGCGGTATCACCAGATGTTCTATAAGTAGGTTTCATCTCTTATATAGATGGAAGTTTTATGTTTTCATATTTGGTATTTCTAGGGTTCTTTTACATTTTTGTTGATAATGTTGATGATATATAGCTTCTTTTAAGGGTTTTTAGTTAGTTCTTTTGGATATGTGGGTGTTTTTTTGACAATTGTAACAACTTTATAGTCAAATGTTTTAGCTATTAAATTTCTACTATTTTAGCCAATTACTCCAATTTTTCCATTTTGTTAGTGGGACCGCATTAACTATGAAACTTTTATGTTCTACAATTGTTGTTAAGGACATAACTACATCTACCCACTAGTTGGATTACCCACTCCTAATATGCCATTAAAAAATAATTGTTCATGTTAAGTTGGATTTCACCTTACAAAAAATTTTATTAGTAGTAGGTAAATTTCCCGCTTAGTCAACCAAATTGTATCCCTATTGTTAATCGTAGTAGCTCTAAATTAATGCTTCTAATAACAGCTTTCTTGTTTAGGTGAAGATTTCGCCGAATAAAGCACCTTTGAAGTAGTGGTGTGTAAAACCCTTATTGCATGCCCAGTTGCTGATAGTGGCAATAATAGGTGTTTCAAGTGCTTAAGTTGTAGAAATAATGGAAGATTGATTGCTACTAACCAGATAGTCAATTTGAGTCTATAAAGCGCCTTTCTACTCATGGTTGCTAATGTGAGATTTTGGAAAGGATATTGGAATTCATGAAGTTGTTGGGTGTTTTGTATATTTTTATACGACTTTTGAGGTATAGAGAAAAGAAAACCAGAAGTTTAGAGCATGATGCAATCAGAAAATAAATGGTTGGTCACAGAGAAACACAACAGTAAAGAGCTATAAGTGAACCATCAAACAAGATTAAAAAGATATGGTAGCTTCTGCTGCCAAGGACATAAGATGCATTTAAAGGTGATTCTCCCCATCAAAGCCAAGGAGATTTTCATTGACAAACTAGCATAGGAGATTTGAGTCTCGACCAACGATAAACTACGTCATCTAACTAAATACAAGTCACTAGACCGTCTCTCTTCAATATCCATTTATGCATCAAACGGAACATTGTGTTTCACAGGCTTGGATCAGTATTCACTTGCAAATCTTGTTACCTCAGCCTACAAGATGTCAGTGAACAAAATCAGCTCATTAACACCAAGTAATAAATAACAGTCAAATTTTGTTGTTAAGAGCAGTTAATTGCTACAATAATTCGGTGCTAAGCAAGATACTCGGATGCTAATATGTCCCTGTCGTCTTGTAAACTTGAGATACAATTAATATTATAGCAGCACAGACCTCCAAAGACGTAACAAGTTAAGGCATTTTAGACTTCCTGATTGTTACGAGTGTGTAAACTAATCAGTAAGGAGTTTCAGAACCTGATGGAACATTGATAGCACATATACAAGTTTATATACCTCGAGTAAAACAAAGTACAGTGGTGACATATTCTCACCTCAAATGCACTTTTCAGACAGTCAAGTTCCTTGTCCAGGTCATTGATAGCTTGCTTGTACGCCTGAGTTGGTGAAGACTGACTTGTCGTGTGAATCTGCATAGATAATCAATATATCCAATGAAAACATGGTTTCGAACATGCAAGGGCCTCAAGATTTCTCAACGCTCAAATCGTCGTGAGCTATAATTCAAGGTGCAAGTCACACCAATGATAATATATGGCCTTCCAAGTCCTTAGTTTAGTTGATTAGAAGTTGGGTTTGCGGGAACATATAACACTTGACAAAAGAGAATTGAGGGCAGAAGATCAACATTGACCACTACCAAAGATAAAATCTTGACTCTTGCAGCCAACCTATCCTATTGTGATTAGGAATTATGAAGTTGGCATTGTGTTGTTGCAACCTTACTTAATGAGAGACACAATACTTGACTCAAGGAATCGGATACACCAGCCTCACCAGAAGCTCGGAAAGCGCAAACATGTCAGCATGAACTATCTTCTTATTTGTAATGGACATACGTATCATGAATACAAGTGACGAGGACATCCAAGTCGACACCTTTTTACCCATTCTTGATAAAAGAATGTGACACAAGCCTATTACTTTAGAGAGCTTACAAACATGATTAGAATCTAAAATAAAAATTATATTCGATTGCAAGGAGGGAACATAGAATGGGGTGTACGTAACAATGGGTTTCCTATGAAACATTTTTTTCTTAGAGACACATCTCAATACTGCTTGGTTTGGACATCATGCAAGGAAAACCCAAATTACTAGTATCTTTATACACTGTCCTAAAAATAACAATTTAAAACCCAATATTAGTGTATTTTATGGGGCATGTATGTATTTTGGTGTATTTAGGGCGTTAGTAGGAAAAAACAGGACATCGTTTAACAACTCAGTAATTGGTTAAATTTTACATGACAGGGCAGAAAATTGTCCAAAAAACTTGAAATTGAAGCTCCAAAAACTCACCCTGACAAGAATTTTGTACTGAAGAGGGTGAGGAAGCTTGTATCCTGCAAAAAGGACATTTGGGTCTCTGTGCAATTGCCTATACATGTAGAGCAACAAATCAAAAATTAGGGTTTGGGTTTTACAGTGAAGCTTAAAAATTAGGGAAAAGAAAAGAAAAGAAATTGATGGGGAAAAAAACAAGTTACATGCGAAGGATGTTGCCAATGGTGTGGTCTTCTCTTTCAATGGTGAAAGAAGCGGCATTTATGATTTTGGTGTCTCTCTCATACGAAACTCTGCCATTTACATTACAACAAATATAAATAATAAACAACAAGATTACAAGAACAAAAGTTTCAAAATAAAAGGGTTGGTGGATAAACTTACTTCGTTACGCCTTCAGGAACGACGAATCGTTCGTATCGATCCGGCGCATTCATCTCTTTCTCTCTCCTCTCTTCTCTTTCTGCTGCTGTGCTTACCCGACTACTGAGGGAGAGAGCCGGCGAAGAGGGGTGTGTTACTTTTCTACTTCCTTAAAAGTTCAGAATGCGTGCTTCAAGCTATTAAAACATGTATATTAGGATAATTTTAGTAAATTCAATCACAATAAATTTTATTTAAAATAAAGTTTTTTAAGTATTAAAACATGTATATTAGGATAATTTTAGTAAATTCAATCACAATAAAGGAAAACGCTTCGATGACTATTCAATATCTAGCATTTGACTTATAGCCGGTGAGAATTCCGATCACCACCTCATTTATGGTACGGTACGGACTGCACCTAGGTACGTACTTTGGGGTGTTCCCGCACTATAGTTTAAAATGTTGAGGCCAATTTTGCCTTTTTAAAATGAAAACTTTAAGTTGTAAAACATGTAGAATAGCTGAATAGTCATAATTTATAAATATTGTTTTTCCCTTTCTAAGAAAACAAACATTAAATTATACAACAAAAAAGAATATAAAAAAATAGACATTTAAGGTATTTTAGGTAAACACCAAACTCTTCTAAAGTTTGCTTATATAATAGAGATTTTTACAAATTAAAGTATATATATATATATATATATATATATATATATATATATATATATATATATATATATATATATATATATATATAGGTTTAAGTTCATATGAGAACCACCCTTATGGTGAGAACCACTCATTTTTCCTCATTTTACGAAGATTTTGATCATTTCACAATGTTTTTGCTCATTTCAAAATTTAATGCTCATTTTGCAATGTTTTTACTCATTTTACGTTTTTCTCATTTTACGTTTTTTCTCATATATCTTTTTTATGCTCATTTTATGTTTTTCTCCTTTTACATTTTTGTCCATTTTACGTTTTTGATAATATAATGTTTTCCACTCATTTTATGTTTTTGCTAATTTTTTTTACTTTTTTTTGCTCATTTTAGGAAGTTTTTGCTCATTTTAAGTGGTTCTCACGATTCTCACCATAAGAAGGTTCTCACTAGAACCCAACCATATATATATATGTAAGAACTTTCCCACATAACAATATTAGGATAATTTTAGTAAATTATAATTTCTGTGATTTTTTGTTACATTATTAATTGTTGTGTTGACATATTGCACGTGTAAGGTTCTCCTAGAAAACTTAAGACCTTAACAATAATTTTTTTTGATATGTGATGATTAACTAACAACTTTCTTCTCCTTCTCTCTTATTTCCCCCTTTATCTCTCTTTTCATCATAAACTTTCAGAACTTTTCAAGCATTAAAAATGACAAAATTGCAGGTAAAGAGATACTGATAGGAATTTATCAAAAAGAAAAAAAAGAGACGTTGATAGGTAATATATTCTTTCTTCAATGTTTAGTTTTTCTAATTATAAATATTTTAGCAATATCTATTCGATTATTTGATTTTTTTGTTTTCATTGTTCATCAATATAATTATTGGATTCACTGTAAATCATAGGGCATAATTAAGAGGATATGTATGGATATATGTTTACTTAGTATGTTTATGATACAAATAATAACTGATATTTCATATTTGGCTTCTACACTAATTTCATAACTATATTGAGTTAGTTAATTCTCCTTATGTTTCTTACCTTAATTGTTTATACAATTCTAGGGTAATCTTGACATACACACACATATATATATATATTATGAAAGTGTCATATTTGCATGCATAATATCTCCTACAACAAAACATTAATCATAATTACATCCCACTCTAGCAACTTTATCCTTTATTCTTACATATAATCAACGAGATACATAATGTTATTATTTATGGGCATTACCAATCAAAACTTTTAATATAAAAGAGAAATCAAAACTGACTTCAACACTACAAACTGTTGTGTGGGTGTACCTAATACCATCAACTTTGACTAGTAGCCAAAACACCCCAAACTATTGGCCTGGGTACAACGAGTGTCATAAATGACGCTTGAGCTAACTTTTTCTTGCCGACGGCGAGGAATCCGTGTTATTTTTTTTTCATGTTTCCTATTTATCCTACCTTTTTACTGATTAGAAGCCTAAGTCACATGAATATTTATCGAGAAAAGTTAGCTTTGGCGTCATTTATTACACTCACTGACCGCTACACCCAGGCCAACAGTTTGTGGTGTTTTGGCTACTAGTCAATGTTGGTGTCACTGGGTGCACTCGTGCCATAGTTTGTGGTGTTGAGGCCAATTTTACCAAAAAAAAGTAGGAGAGGAAGATGCGATGTTAGTTTTATTACCTTTACCGTGCATCATAGTTTATTAGCGGAACGAACGAAGTCGTACAATAGTACATACTTTTTTCTTAAATGAAGCTTCCACCTTCATTTCTCTAAAAGTGTATAAGTAATAAAAAACTAATCTAGATTGTTCAATTTGTAGTCAATTTATTTTCTCGATTCCTTCAAGATTTTAAGTATTGCTTATTTGTGCAGAGCGCTTGGAAATTTTGACCAATAATATGTTAAAACTTATAATGACTTATACATGCAAGTATTATTGTTGGATACTCTTCCCACAAGCAGTTTTTACATATAACTATATAAGTATTTTCTTAAAAAACATATTAACATATAATAGAGAAACTTGTGTTCAATATTGCATTGTTTACAATATGCATGAGTGTTATCTTTTGATATATTTTAAGAGTTTAACTAGTTACAAAGGAAGCTTGATAAATGCAAAACTATATCATTTTACTATTTGTCTTACATCATAAGCACAAAACGTGTGTTTTACTTTATATTACATTTTCCTCATGTATTGGAAATATAGGAGTGTTAATAAGCCAATAATTAATGATGCAGGATCAATGGAGGCATAGTTAATTTCAAGACTACTCAAAATTTTCTACGTGGAAAGTAAAGGGGAGCAAAATAGAAACAGGAGCTAAAAACAAAACAATGATATTTTTTATATGTAGCTAAACCTAAGAAATATACAAAAAGAAAATGGCGAGTGATATCAATAATTGTAACGATGCAATCTCACATGTCGCTACATCTGTGATCTGCTTCATCTCTTTGTTGGCTTTATGTCATGGACTACATATCCTCTTGAAGCCTCTTTCTCAGCCTAGAATCATCTCAGAAACAATTGTATGTCTCTCATCATTCGCTTACCACCTCTTGTATAGTTGATATCTATGCATAAGAATTCCACTCATCTTATATTCATATGATCATGTCGTCTAAAAAGAAATGCCATGCACATAAGAATTCTTAACATTTACCATAAAGATGTTGTAACACATAAATGATTGATTTTATATGTCAATATGCAGGTTGGTTTATTTTTAGGCAACTTGCCCATTGTGAGATCAAGGTTACTTCATGTAGAAAGTAATGATGGCTTGCAAAACATGAAATTTCTAACAGATTCTGGGATGACGCTATACATGTTTGCTTTAGGACTTGAAATGGACCCATTGGTACTTTTTCGCATACCTAAAAAAGAGGCTATTGTTGCATATACTGGAATGTTCTTCACATTTATTTTGACGAGTTGTACAGCTCCCTTCCTACAGTACGGGGTGAAATCAAATATTAAATTTGTCTTGGCTTTCTCCATAATCTTGTCAAGTACAGGGTCTCCTTTGCTAACCCGTGTGTTAACTGATCTTAAGATAGGAAAATCTGACATTGGCAAGTTTGCCATCTCTGCAGCTGTGTACTCTGAATTGGTAACAATATTGATCATTTGCATTGGATATGTCATATTTCAACCAGAAAATGCATTTCATGTACGCACTAGAAAGCCTGATCAACATGAATATTTTAAAGGTCATGGTGTTATTCCTCTTGCTGTGGCATTACTGATACAAATCATAATAACCTTGGTGGCAGGACCTATCATATTAAGTTGGGTCAATACCGCTAATCCTCATGGAAAGACATTCAAGGGTTCTCATTTAGTACTTTCGGTTGCATTTGCAGTGTGTATTGGTTGCATTTCACCCCTTGTGGGTTTCAGCCCTGTGCTAAGTGCATTTATTACAGGGGTTTTCTTACCTCGAGAAGGGAGAATTTCGCAATTTATTGTTAATAAAGTTAATTACTTCCTAGCCTTCGTGTTTTACCCTTACTTTTTGGTATGGGTGGGGTTAGAAGCGCAATTTGGTCGATTTGAAATTCGAGCGCTAGGTTCTTGGGCAAGGTTGTTTGGTTTCTTTGCTGTTGGAACAGTTGGCAAGATCATTGGATCCGTTATAACAGGGTTGATTTTCGGTTTTCATTGGCCCGAATCCATCATGCTTGCATTGCTTTTGAACGTCAAAGGTCATTTGCACATATACCTCACAATTATTGCCATGAAGGTATGCTCCATTTACTACTATCTTTTAAACTTAACTTTAACCTCAACATAAAAACAATAATAAGTCTAACATTGTTAAGCATTTATCTTACCATGTACATGGTTTGAGGTGCTAGGAAACCACAAATACTATACATTAATTATTTTTTCTCACATGCTACATGTAATGGGTTGATACAGAATGATATCATCACTTATTCAACATGTATTGGCATGATATTAGCAATGCTCCTTAAGATTGTCTACATCCCAATGGTTGCACAATACATCATCCAACGTGCTAGAAAACGCTTGCCTAACCAGCCTTTAGCATTACAATGGCATGACCCTACTAAGGAGCTTCGTGTCCTACTATGCTTTCATGGGCCTGAAAACGTCCCGTGTGCCATTAACTTCATGGAGATCTCCAAGGGTAAAGGTGAACCAGGCATATTAGTATATGCTACTGACATGATAGAACTCACCGACCAAATTGCTGCCACATTGGTTCCGGAGGTGACAGATAAGACAGTGGTCGAAACTAGGGAGAAAATCACCACTATGTTACAAGAATATACAGAGCATAATGGAGATGGCATCACCCTTCGGAGAGCATTAGCCTTGGCCACTTATAACACCATGCACCAAGAAATTTGTAACTTAGCAGAGGATTCAATAATTAGTCTAATAGTCCTTCCATTTCATAATGGTCCTCCAAATGATGGGAAGACAAATGACAATCATACAGGGCTAAGATATGTTAACCGGAAGGTAATACTCTGGCTTTTATTTCTAATCATTGTGTTAATAGGTTAAAGTTATGTATGTAAATAAGTGTACCCGTATAGGGTATGTTCTCTTCAACTTATTTTTAGAAAAAAAAAATTATGAATAACAAAGAAAACTTTAGAATGTTCTTTAGAAGGTAAGAAATAACAATAAGAGTTCAGAAAAATCAAGGAAAAGTTGAGAAAAAGTATATAGGAAAAATAGGTTGAGGAGAACTAACATACCCATGGCTAGGGGTGTGCACAAACCGGTCCGGACCGAAATTTGGACCGGACCGGACCGGAATTTGGACCGGACCGGACCGGAATTTGGACCGGACCGGTCCGCCGAAAATAAGTATTCCGGTCCACCGGACCGGTCCGGTCCAAACCCGGAAAATTCCGGTCCGGACCGGTTGGACCGGAATTTCAATTATTTTAGTAAAAAAAAGTTTATATGTTAAAAAAAAATTAAAAGGTAGAAAGTTAGAAACTTAAAAACCTACTATTTATTCTTTTAGGATTATTGACATTAAAATTATTAATTTTTAATGTATATAATTTATAAATATATTCAAATAAAATAAAAAATATTTTTTTTTTGAAAAAAAAAAAATTCCGGTCCTAGACCTCCGGTCCCGGTCCAAGAAAACCCCGGATTCTGGTCCGGTCCTGGACCGGTGCACACCCCTACCCATGGCTACTTCAAACGCCACATGGAAGTGCGACTTCCAAGTTCAAATAGTGGACTAGAGCATTTAGTGTTGAGTCGAATCGTAGGCGTAATTAACTTTGGATTAGTATTAAACATTAAAAAGATCGGATTATTTTAATACATAACCCAATATTTCATATTGTCTTAATCAAAATTTTCTTTAGTTAATTAGTCGTTAATCATAAAATCTTTTAAGTGTTTATAGGTACTTCGTAATGCCCCTTGCTCCATTGCAATCATGGTGGATCGTGGTTTTGGTGCAATCACCCAAATATCAAAATCATTAAGTGGCGTTCTAAATACCGTTGTTATTTTTATTGGTGGAAAAGATGATAGAGAAGCATTAGCCTATGCAGGGCGTATAGCTTACCATCGGGGAGTGAAGCTAACAATCATGAGATTCCTAGTAGATACAAATGTAGAGAACTCTATCACCAAAAAAACATCTCAACAAGAAGAAGAGATGAAACTTGATGATGAATGCTTTGCAAATTTCTATGAAAGATATGTTGCAGGAGGAAATGTGTCATACTTGGAAAAACACTTGGTGAATTCAGCACAAGCTTACACCACATTACGATCACTGGAAGGGCAATATGGACTTTTCATTGTGGGACGAGGAGGGCGTGTGAATTCAATGTTGACAATGGGGATGAATGATTGGGAGCAATGTCCGGAGTTAGGGCCTCTTGGTGATATTCTCTCAGCCCCTAATTTCTCAACCACTGCTTCTGTTTTGATCATTCAACAACATAACCCTAAAGTTGAGCCTGGAGGTGCTGATAATGAATTCTCCATCATGTAGCTTTGTTCAAGGATATGTTAGGAAATTTTATTTCAGTATTTTGTTTGAGGAGTATATCATTTTTTTTTTTTGGATAAGATGGTATAATGTATCCTAAGCTAGTTAGTTATGTTTTCTGTTACAAATCCAATTACGTATAAGATGATGCTTATATCGATGATTTGAAATCAGTACTTGATAAATTTGATATGACTGAAAATGGGCTTGGGCAACCCAGTACGGAGGAGGAGAGTTCGGTCCACATACAAGCCCAAAGGAGGTTCCATACTAAAACCAATTGGCAATAGTAGGAGTAGCTCCTATAGCTTATATTGTGGTACTTTCTCTCCTCTTTCTCCAATGTGGGACAACTCACATGTGCACAACATATATGGGGTTCAACAGTACTTACCATTATATCTTATGGTTATCTTGTGCTAGCCATTCTTCTTCTTACCAAACAATCTCTGAAGTTTTTGCTTGTACATTAGTGATTTTTCTCTTACAAGAATTATATAATTGGTTGAAAGATATAATGTTGGGTAAAAGATTGAAACAGATACTTGCCTTTTAATTATTCGAACCCTTAAACTGTGATGAAATAGCTTAGCATCAATAATTTTTACACGACACTCATTAGAGTGAGATAGTTTAACAATACTGTTATACAACTTGACTCTTTGCTAATTCACAAAGAACCTAAAGTTCTTATTAGATTTTTTCATTCTTTATTAACAATTTAACGTAGAATTTTAAATTTGAAACCTAAAATGACTATAAGGTATTATTAAGTAACAAAGACTGTATACATATGCACTAAGGGATTGGGAGTTCTTAATGCAAGAGCACTGCATCTAATAAAAATCATGAAGTTTTATATGGGGTAGGTCGCATCTATAAGTAACAGCGTGACTAGTTCACATATAAGGTTAATTAATTTATTTTAAAGTTAGTAATTAATATACTATGAGTTACTTATAACGAAAATTCGAAGGTACGCACGGAAGTATGATGCTTCCTGTGCGCACGCTTCAAAACGCAGCGTTTAAACGGTCTGCAATGAACATCTGCAGTTTTCCAATGAACATTTGTGTGACCCACCACAATTTCTCTTTCCTTAAATTTTTCACCCTATGTGCGTTGTAAACCAATAAACATCAAGATTATTCCAATGGACATTGTAGTCTAATGAACACACGCTAATTTTCAATGGACATTTGCAATTTTGGAATAAACATTTGTGGGATTTACTATTGTTCATGTAAACCAATAAACATCAAGATTATTCCAATGGACATTGTAGTCTAATGAACACACGCTAATTTTCAATGGACATTTGCAATTTTGGAATAAACATTTGTGGGATTTACTATTGTTCATTTCTCACTTCATTAACATATTGTTGATTCAAATGTTAGTTTGTTCATCCAAGTCTTCAAAATGTTCTTTCAAATTACTTATATGTTCATTGTGATAAATATTTATGTTGTCATTACTTATATGTTCATTGGAGATGAACAGATGTTCACTGCATTAACATATTGTTGATTCAAAAAAGGTTCCCATGTGGTAAATTTTTAACTGTTCAGTGGAATATTGAAGATGTTCATTGGGTTATTTTTTGTTTCCAGTTTTCCGCGTTTTATTTGTTTTTTGGTGCGTTTTGGATGGTGCGCACCATCCTATTCCTACACTCGTGCGCACCATCGACGGACTCTTACTTATAATGGTTGGGGATTGGGGTTACTTATTACTCCCTCTGCTTTTTTTTATTTGCTACATTTGATTTCTTGGGAATGAAGCCACTACTTTGACCGATTATTTTGATTATTTTATAAGTAAAAATATAGTCATGTGTGATCTTGTTAGATTCGTCTCGACGTGTAGATTCATAATATCAAATTTTTATAATTTTTACTTAAGCGAAATAAGAGATATTAAAAGTTAAATAATGCTTTGAAAACCGTGCAAGTCAAATGTAGTAAATAAAAAAAAGCAGAGGGAGTACTATAGTAGGATTACTCATAATTGTTAGGGTTATCGATGTCCTTAGTTGGGGTTACAGTTACACAATTGTTATCCGTACGGCCAGCCGCACCGAAGACTTGCTGAATAAAATTGTTAACAGGGTACGTGTCAGCTTAAAGAATTACGCCGTGGTTATCCACACGCATAACATACCAGTATACCACACTCATCATGTTATTAATTGCTGACTTCTTCTGTTCCTGGAGCCTGGAGGTTGCTCATCTTGCTGCTACTAAACTGAACTCACCTAAATCCTAAAGAAGAAGAAGAAGAAGGAGGCAAAATTAGGGTAATGAGAGGTCGAATTTTACAGCGATGGTGCATGTTTCTCGTGCTCCTTTTAATGGCGGATTTCGCCATTGCAAATACCTTGTTCGAGCCGTTCAATGTGACCTATGATCACCGGTCACTAATCATCGCCGGTCACCGTCGCATGCTCATTTCCGCCGGAATCCACTACCCTCGCTCTACTCCTCAGGTCAGTTCCCCACTTTTTTCCATTTCCGATTATAATTTATATATATTTAATTTTTTTGTTGAGTATGCAGATGTGGCCTGATTTGATTGGCAAGGCCAAGGAAGGAGGTGTAGATGTGATTGAAACATACACCTTTTGGAATGGACATGAGCCTGTGAGAGGACAGGTTAGAGGATTTCTCTTGTTATATACTTTCATTAAAATTCTAATCAAATTATTGTATGTTAATTAGTAATTATATTTCTTAATCGTAATTATAGTATCATTTTGAAGGGAGATATGATCTTGTCAAGTTTGTGAAGCTAGTTGGGTCAAGTGGACTCTATCTCTTCCTTAGAATAGGACCCTATGTATGTGCAGAGTGGAATTTTGGGTATATACTCTTCTTCCTTCTTTTTACTATTTCCATTTATATGTATGCAAATAAGTGTGAAGTCAACTGTTAATAAAATTATTTTGCGAAGGAGAAACCTTGACAAGTTGAAGGAGTAAAGGGGATCCGAACTTGCCAAGGGTGAGAATCGATCCCAAGGCCTCTTGGAACAGGGGGAGATGCTCTAACCACTAAGCTATCCCTTACTCTCACAAATATATTTCTGTTGTAGTATCTTTTAGTATAGTTCGTAACATTACTAAAAACCAGTTATTTTCCTGCTAATTGACTTTTTGTGCTCAGTGGCTTTCCTGTGTGGCTGCGAGATATTCCTGGCATTGAGTTTCGGACTGATAATGAACCTTTTAAGGTAAATAGTTATGTGTTCATTGATTCCCCCCTCCCTCTCTTCTCAATAAAGGAAGGAACTTAAGATATTATATGTCGTGCTCACATTCTTCTTGCATCTCACATGTGTTCTCATTGGCCTTCTTTTCCTGAGGAAATATTAGGTGTCTTTCTGTATGTGCGCGTTTGTGTGCGTGTGTGTGTATATATATATATATACTTATAAGTAATAAAAACACGACACCATGGGGGTATCACTATGTACAGAAAGGAGAGGTAAAGGCAAAAATCTCTTGCCCTCAGGGTTTTGTGGAAGAATTCATCTACATAATCAAGATAATTCAAGTTCTTCTTGGCACCTACTGCTACACTCAGTTATGAATGTCAATTTTTTAACATGTACTGTTTTACTATGTGTGTTTTAGATATTTGACTATCGATCTACAACAGGAACTCCCAATATTTGAGTGTTCATTATAATGGCCAAATGTGGTACAATATTGACCCAATTTTACAATGTAGTTTGTTACATAATAATTTAGGATCGAATGACGTGTTCGAGTTGTCCTGAACGTGGACAAGATTATATAGTACATACATTTGAGAAGTTAAAACTAAAGAAGATGTACAATAGATTTATGTGGTTCGCTCAACGTGACCTACTCTACCATACAAAGGACGCATTTCCTATTTAGTTTTCATGGAGGAACAAAGAGAGTAACAGTGGAGGAGATACATATCCTCTCTCTTCAAATTCTTCTCAATGGGATGCACATACTTTTGAGTCATGGCGTTATCGTTGTTTGGACTCCCGGGGGGGTTGATGGAAGAAAACTCTGCAAATTGTTCATTGACAATCTCAAATTTGGACCTGATTGTATTATTGAAATTCTATTTCCTATTGAAGAAATTTAAAGATCAAAGTGGTAGTGTTGGTATTTTAACAGGTTTATGAGTGTTGTACATTTTTTGGTTGTCTGTTCTTTCTCTCTCCATTTCTTTTTTCATTTGAGACTATTTACTACACCCTCTGTTTGCAAAGCAAATAAAACACTTAGCTATTCTGGGCTGCTTCAAATTAAATGACTTACCTTTTATGACACTTGTGTCTTCTCGATCTCTCTCATCTTAGTTGTTTAAATAATTCCCTTCTTTTTCTATCTCTCTCCTTTTCTGCTTTGGTGTGCCGTCATTTTTCTGGGTAATGGAGGGAGTATCTTTTTTCTCCCTTCACTTGAGCAATGTTTTTGCTGTCTTGTGCATGGATGCAATTGAATTTGGATGTGGGTTTGTGTTTGCATTACCTGTGATCCCAAATATCACTTTAGCAATTTTCACATATATTAAGAAGTTGGTTCAGTTTAGTTAGAGTTGTATTGGTGTCGTAAAATGGCATCTGATAGGCTCTTGATACCTATAATGTTGCATTGAAATTTAGCATGACTTTAATGTTGCATCAATGTTGAAGAACGATTTATATTTTGGATCAAAGAGAAATAGCGAAATGATTAATATTTCGGATAAGAATAATAATAATGTATCCTTTATTCCAATTTTCAAGTCTAATGGCCATCTAAAATCTTGCAATTAGGATCCTAAAGCAATTTAAGGCATGATCTGTTCCTTTTTCCTTCCCAACAATGTATCTTGTTATTAGTTCCTGAATTTATTGTTTTCTGTTCTTTCAATGCTAATTGATTTTAAATGAACTGGTATGCGTTATTGAAAATAGTCTGTTTTTTCTTTGCCAATTGAGAGAAAACTTCACATTATTGAGGGTATCGAATCACAAGCAAGTTTCGTATGCTGTTATAATTATCTGCGTTTTGTTTGGGTAAAAATTTCTTTTAAATACCGACGCATGTATTTCAGATTTTCCTGAATAACTTTGCTCTCATATCCTTCAGGAGGAGATGCAACAGTTTGTGACAAAGATTGTAAATTTAATGCGAGAGGAGATGCTTTTCTCTTGGCAAGGAGGCCCAATAATATTGTTGCAGGTTGAGGTTTTTCTTTGTTCATGTTTAAGTAGGACATGGATTTTCTTAACTTCAACAATTCATACTTTTGTAGGATTCCTCCCCCCCCCCAAAAAAAAAAAAAAAAAAAAAGTGTGATCCACCTACTTTCTGTTGTATGTGTTTTGGCTGACAGAAATTACGCATTTAATAATGTTTAGATATGAGGTCAATTGATCTGTTCTCTTTGTAAACCCTTGTGCTGCGGTGCCTTGCTTTAAATTTCTTTACTTAATTTGATTTTTAATAGATTGAGAATGAATATGGAGATGTTGAAAGCTCATATGGTAAGAAAGGACGGAACTATATTAACTGGGCTGCGAACATGGCTCTTGGGCTTGGTGCTGGTGTCCCATGGGTAATGTGCAAACAAACTGATGCACCTGAGCTCATTGTAAGTTTATTAGTCTCCATATAATGCATGTAACTTTTCCCTTTTTTTCAAAAGATAGTTTGGGTGGGTTGGGGAACGCGGGGGGTGGTTGCCTGGTTGGTAAGTTTAATTGCTGCGATTGTTTGTCCGAAGTCCGAACTTTTACGGTTTAACTTTGTCTTTGCAAGCACTAAGCAAATTATGATTTCATTGGCTGTTTTACCTGTAACTTCTGTGCTGTGCAATTCTGCTTTTTCACTAACCATGAGCTTCAAAAACACAGATTGATACCTGCAATGGCTACTACTGTGATGGCTTTAAGCCAAATTCCAACAAGAAGCCTATCTTTTGGACTGAGAACTGGGATGGATGGTATGGTTTCTGATTTTTTAGTTCACTCTTCAGTAGCAACTTTTTAGACATTTAGTTCACTCTTCAGTAGCATATCTTTTGGACTTTTAGTTTACTCTTCAATAGCAACTTCAGCTTTGAATTTATTCTTCAGAAGCAACTCATTCCTGTACAATGTGAATCATCATATATGATAAATATGTTATGAGTTGTATTGTACTATGACATTCTTTTGTTTTTGCTTTTGTTACGACTTTTGAGTAAGCTAAGCATGATATCTAACGCAAGATGGCCATGTTTGAATGGACATTGGCATAATGTAATACATCCTCCAGTAAACGTTTTGTTAGGCTTTTTAAGAAGTATGGGATTATAGTTTGTTTTAGTAGATAGTGTAAAGGTAAGAATATAAAAATTATGGAAGGGGAATGTTCATGAAGGGATCCACATCACATGGGACATGGAGTGTGTGTCTGTGTGAGAGAGAGGAGGGGCAAGAGAGAGAGAGAGAGAGAGGAGAGAGAGAGAGAGAGAGAGAGAGAGAGAGAGAGAGAGAGAGAGAGAGAGAGTTAGTGGAGTGATTTACCTCCTAAACCTACTCATGGCCCATGGGTTTGCTTAAAATGATACAAGTGTTGCCAAATATTCCCCTTAAAGCTCCAGAGACCTATTTTGTAACTAGAAAGAAAAAATTCCGGAAAAAAGAACCAGAGCACATTCAGCTATCTTAAAAAAGGTGAATCTGATGTTGTCTTAGCAGTGCATACATTGCATGCTAGAAACTAGTAAGGACTGTTTGAACCAGTAGCAATAAATTAACTAACCAAGCCTTTATCAAATAGGTGAGGTGAGATAAATTGATTTTGTGCCATTAACTGGCCTGCAAATGATCTTAATCCCTTCTGATTATAAAATTGTTGAAGGGACAAAGAAGGGGATTTATGTAATATGTTGCTTATCTAATGATCTTGCGTGCTCACGTTGCCTCATTAACTTGTTTGCATAGCATACTAGCAAGGACTGTTTGGCCCATTATCAACAAATTACCAACCAAGCCTTTATTGAATAGGTGAGGACGAGGTGGGATGAGGTGAATAGGTTTTTACCAGACCTGCGAATGATCCTAATTCCTTCTGATTATGAAGAGGCCAAGAATTCTGATTATGTAGAGGCCAAGAAAAGTTTTATTTGTAAATATATATTGCGTATCTATGATGTCTTGTGTGCTCATGTTACCTCATTTAACTTGCTTGTAGGTACACTACTTGGGGTGGAAGATTACCTCATAGGCCCGTTGAAGACCTTGCATTTGCAGTTGCTCGCTTTTTCCAACGAGGCGGTAGCTTACAAAATTATTACATGGTAATATAGCTAAGGGCTAGTAGATATAAATATGTTAATATCTATTATCACAAAGTAAACGATACTGCTTTTGCAATGGTACAATTATTTTGGGAACTTCACTTCAAAAAACAACAAGAATAACACACAAGGAATTTTTAGTGGTGGTTTAATCCGCCTCTTCTTTTATTAATAAACTGCAAAATGAGAACTACAATGTATTTTTCTTCCAATCACCTGCATTAAAATACTTCCCTACGATCCTAATACTTATAGGACATACAAGATCTCCTACTCCTGCTAGAATATGTAAACTACCATAAGACTTCTAAAATAATAGGAAACAATATAAATTATATAATTGGAGAATAAGTAATTTACTTCCTACCTAAACTCCTGAACTTTATATATCCTAATCTTATTAAACACAAGGACTTCTTGTTTTGTAATATTACCTTACTCAACTAAACTTTTGATATTGGGTTGCTTCAATCAAATTGCTGGTAGAACTCTATGCTCAGTTTTCCCCATGTGTAAAACATTTGCACTTGCCTCAATAAGTAAACATCCTATCATTTCCTAATTATTGTGTGGTGAAAATTTGTTCTCGGCATTCTTACAAAATGATATTGCTAATTCTTCACTTATTATTCTTGAAGTCACATATGAGTCTTGCCATGCAAGCTGTCAAGAGTCCAAGGATATCTTTTAGATATGGGAAGTTTGTGTCTACCAAGTGAATTTTTCTTAAGGGTAACTTATTGTAGGAGATAGCTGGTTGAGTGGTTGTGTATATGTCTACTTGTTGTCTAAATGGCACCTTTATTTGCTCTTTGGGCTGTGGCTGCTGATAACCAATGATTGATCCTTAAATTTCTACTATACACTTTCAACTCGTATGATAGGTGATAATACATGATGATAATGGTAACACGTCTAAATGTAATGCCACAAGGAAATTTCCATACTGATGTCCTTGATAATGCTTGTCCGCTTCCGAGTGTCTCTCTTTCCTTGTGATACCACACCACCTCTATCACCCAAATGCTCAATACCACCTCAAAAGTGGTAGTGGATGGTAAAGGGAACTTATGGAGAAAAACAAATGTTTGGGGATAGGCTTTGCATTGCAATGGACATTGGCTTGGGACTTTACAAAATTTGATATATACTCCTTACAGTTATCGCCATTTATTAAGGAACCATTAAATTTTTAGGAAGGACGGAGAGAGGCTTATCCCCCTGGGTACAATTTGCACTTCACTGTATAAGCCAACGGTCAAGTGTCAGAAAAAAGTTTTCTTTAAACGTATTCATGACCTGCAGGTGACTGAAATCAGGTATTCAGATTCTGAATATATTGCTTTTTGTCTTTGCAGTATTTTGGTGGAACAAATTTTGGGAGGACAGCTGGAGGTCCTTTCTATATCACCAGTTATGATTATGATGCCCCCATTGATGAATATGGTAAGAAAATCTGTCTTTTGTCATGGAAGATTGATATGCAGATCTGCTTTGCTTCACAGGTCTGTTTGAGGCAGTTCTAATTGTCAAGCTTGTTCCTACAGGTCTTTTAAGTCAGCCAAAGTGGGGTCATTTGAGGGATCTGCATGCTGCAATCAGGCTTTGTGAACCTGCTTTAGTTGCAGTTGATTCTCCTCATTATATCAAGCTGGGACCTATGCAGGAGGTTTGTATTAGAGTTTGACCATATCATTTAGTTGGAAGTATTGCAGTTCTCTAATTTGTGTATGAAAAAGCTATTACCCTTTTCCAAGTTCCAATATAGCCAAAGGCATCACCATTTCTTGTGTTCAACTACTATGGACTAAATCAAAATGGCTTGTATTAGAGTTTGACCATATAATTTTGTCAGAAGTATTGAAATTCTCTAATTTGTGCATGAAAGATCTGTTGTCCTTTTCCAGATTCAATGCAGCCAAAGGCATCACCGTTTTTTTTGTGCTCAACTATTGATCTATTATGGACTAAATCAAAATGGCTCATAGGCTGTCTGCAGTTCGTTCTTGTTGTTAAACAGTAAACAATCATGCATTTTGATCAAGGTCGGAAAGAGTTTCTTCTTTATTACTAGGGGTGAAAGCAAGGCTGCATATTGACCATTCTCCCTACTCTCCCATGGGTGGGAGCCTGTTTAAAGGCATTTTAGTGGTGCTTCTGTGTCATAGTATCAACTATTCTGCGTATATGCAGATTAGATAATCAAGCTTAAACATATTCTATCTTGGAATTCAGGAGGTGCTTAGCTCACACATTTCTGGTATAAGATATTGGCTTGAAATCATCCAAATTCCGAACCCTAATTGCTGTAAATGTACACAAATGAAACTTGAGAGGGGACAGCTACCGTCCAAACCTCCATGGTATAGGGTTTCCATAATAGAGGGTGTAAGTCCTATTGAGTATTGACTATCAATCTAAGCAATCCCAAACAATAATCGAACAACGGAAGCAAGAAAACGATAGAAAAGAGACACGGAGAAAAACCACAAACATGCACTAGGAATCAAGATGATCTTTGATGGTGAATACAAGCTCGTAAAGTTCTCTCTTAAAGCTTTTTTCTCCCTAATCTGATTATAATGAGCCTTTACGGCCTAGATAAGTATTTATATTAGGGTACAAGAATAAGTCGAGTGAAGTACGGAGAACCGAGAAATGTGCGAGTACTCGAACGACCAAAATTGTGCTCGGACAAGCACCACTTGCAGTCGCTACACAAAACCCTCGCTGTCCCGTGCTCGCTCGAGCACGTTCTTGGCTCTGCTTCTCTACTTCTTGCTTCTCTTGCTTGATCGAACGCATCCTTGCACGCTCGAGCAACATCACTTAGGCCACGCCATACATCTCCACACACCATACCCAACATAGGGGTGGGGGGTTGCCATTTTTACTTCCCATCTATTTGATTTGAGAATTAGGAGTAGGTGTGGAAAAGAACCCTAGTTAATGCGTGTAAGGCTTTTTGAGATTTTCCTTATTGTGGTTTATGCGTAGTTGCTTAATTAAACTTCCTAGAAAACCTAGTATTGTCTGACTAATTTAAATGAATACGATGCGGATCTCCTTGCTATTTGTAATTGTTTACGATAGATATGACTTCTTAATTTACTGAAGTGCATTTCTACTTTTCACTGGCCCAGGCTCATGTTTATCACAAAAGAGGAAATGGAAGGAGATCAAGATTAAGTGACTCTGGAGATGAAAATAGGTGCTCGGCGTTTCTAGCTAATATTGATCAACATAATGCGGCTTCGGTGCATTTTCAAGGTCACACGTACAAGTTACCTCCTTGGTCTGTCAGTATATTACCAGACTGTCGGAATGTGGCTTACAACACTGCCAAGGTTCTCTTAGGCCTTTGTTTATCTTGTAACTTCTGGTTCTCTGCATCTATAAATTATACTGCTTTCATAATCATACATATATTCCCATCTGCTCGTTTACTGTAGCTCTTTCTAAACTCAATATTTCCTTGTTTGTCCTTATCTTTACACGATGTTCATAGTACCTTTCTCATTTGCTGAGAGATTCTTGGTGTTGCTTTCCATGTTGGGCCTTCTTTCAGTTGTTAGAACCTTTGAGGTCCATGTCATGCAAGTTGAGGAAGATGGCTAAAAAGAAGGGATGATGGTTGATGGGTGTATCCGGCAACTTCTGAATCCGCCACAATTCATGTGAAATGGGGATATTCTTCTAAAAAATAATCTTGACAATGTATTTGGATAATTTTTTGGGGAGGGAAGGGGACGGAAGGAGAAAATTTATCTTCTATTTGTTGATGAGGGAGGGGAGGGAACTATGCGATCTGACTCAACCATCAATCTCATTAGAACTTCCATGAAATTCAGAGTGTTGCTGCAGCCTGTAGTACATGTTATAAAATGAAAGGCTTACATAAAAGAAAGTATGCCCAGTTGGAGCATCTGATCTTTGCTGCAATGGTCAAATTGGCGGTCAATCTATGTCCTTAAACTTTAATATGGTGTTGACAAATACGACAATCTATTGATGCAGCGACCAAATGGTTTTGAACGGTTTTGGGTGACCCTGAGCATTAACTATTGTTTTCATTTCGTATCTTCCCAATTGTCGGAAGATTTTGATCATTAGAGGGAAGGAAAGAAGATACTGCCTATCCCTGGTCTCCTTTTCCCTAATCCAACCTAGATGTTGTCTGAACAACGGAAAATGCCCCCTTCAATCTTCCTCCCCTCCGTTTTGCTCTAAATCCCTAAACCAAACACATTATAAATGTGGACATACTGTGCATCCCTAGCATATTAAATCTGTTTGCCTCTTGTTGCAGGTCGGAGCTCAGACATCAATCAAAGAACTAGAGTCTGATGTACCTAATGTTTCGAACACATCTGTCAGACAAAAGTTATTGCGTCATGATGGGGCATCTTATATTTCAGAAAGATGGATGACAGTAGATGAGCCTCTCGGAATATGGAGTGATTACAATTTCACTGTACAAGGCATCCTGGAACACTTAAATGTGACAAAGGACTCCTCTGATTATCTTTGGTACTTTATCAGGTATAAGTACAACTTCATGATCTTCCTGCTGGTTAGCATATCTCTGCTATAAAGCAACTGTAAAAAATTGAGAAGTAAATACAAGTTGTCCAAGTCGTCAACCCTGCATGAGTCTGGAGCAACTTATTCAAAACATACTAGATCTGCCTTTTTCTCCTAATACCATTTAGGATTATATTATCACTCTTAGGCAGCATTAATTCGATATCTTTGATGTGCTTCTCATTTCTATATGTTCTGAAACACTTTTTACTTGCTCTTCTGAATGGGTTTAATCTGCAATCTTCATCATCTAGCTTGAGGATACTTCTAAATTGTAAGCTTTAACGAGACTTACTGATTGCTGCCTACTCTTGTTTGATGTTCTTTTGTTGTATTTTCTCCCATACCTGTTATATTTTATTGTGCTTTTGTACTTTGACACAAGCACAGATATTGAAGCAACTTATTCAAATCTTCCTAGATCTGTCTTATCCTCCTAATGCCATTTAGGATTATGTGATCACTCTTAGGCTGCATCAATGCGATATCTTTGATGTGCTTCCTGTTTTCATATGTTATGAAGTACTTTTTACTTGCTCTTCTGAATGGGTTTTATCTGCAATCTTCATCTAGTTTGCTACTACTCTTCAATTGTAAGCTTTAACGAGACCTGCTGATTGCTGCAGTGCTGCTTGCTGCCTACTCTTGTTTGATGTTCTTTTGCTGTATTCTTCTTACCATCCCGGTTATATTTATTGTGCTTTTACAGGCACAGATATTAATTTATTATGACTATCATTTTACTTGGATTTCTGATATTGTTTTTTTTTTGTTTTTACTGTTTGCATCTTTTAGTCAACTTTAACTTTAGATTGGCACAGATAATTCATAAATTAGAATGAATCATTGGAAGTGGGTAAAGATTAAAAAGCCAAAACGTTAGAGAAAGTGTTGGGAACTTGAGAATCAGATAAATTGTATGGAGGGAGAAAAAGATAAAGTGTGAAGTTCATTTTGCGACACCCCAATGTGAAAAAGCTCTATTTCTGGTCGGGGGGAGTATTTTATCTGTGGAGAAACGTACTGTATAATCAACCAGTCCTATTCTTTTGTAAACTTGTCTGATTTTTACCTTTGACTGTAACTGCCATGTAGAATATATGTTTCGGGTGAAGATGCATCATCTTGGAAAGAAGATGGAGTCCATCCAGCTCTTTCAATTGATAGCATGCGTGATGTGGTGCACATTTTTGTCAATGGCCAACTTGCAGGTACTTTCTCTCTCTATTCCTTCTTTTTTTCTGCATGAACACTATGGCCCTTTTTTCCAAATGAACAGAAATGTTCATTAACAATAGAAGAGATTGCATATTGCTCAAGATAGGTCTGGAGAAAACTTTTGCAAAAAATGTGACTAAAATGAGGGTAGGAAAACAACACTAATGCCAATAGAACACAACTTGAATCCTATTCCGTATAATCTTCAGTGTGTGTCAACAGTATAACCGACAGGATAAATATACACATGCACGAACAGAGAGCCTACGTTCGTGTCATCTCTCAAACCTAACAAAACCAACCAGGAAAACAGAACAAGGTTAGGGACTATTAAAAGAAGAGCGGCTAGCTAAAACTGCTTGAACAAGTGTACCTCTCTCACCAGTCACCATAGTTATAATGCACACATAAGGGGAGAAACTTATTAACTTTATGAATTATCGATTGGTCATTAGTGTTAGTATTGATCCTATCCAAAGATACTGCTTTGAATACACCTAATCCCTTTCAAGATCTTAGCTTGCATACGAAACACGAAACCAGGAGAATGCATAGCCACTTTTCTCTACAGCAGTAGCTACAAGTATTAGATGAGTCGGCAAATCGAATTTTTTGATATAAAAGGTACAGAGAATAATATGTCTTTAAGACCATAATTCATTATGAAGTTCCCCGCCTCGAAATAATTAGACCAACTTTAAATTAAAAGGTCCAAGGAGGATTGCCTTCTGTTTGAAGAAAACTCAAGGTTGCTCCATTGCAAAAAGAGGAGATGTGATAAGGATGGGGAAAAATAATATTGATATGCTGCCTTGCCCAGACTCAACCTTAGCTTTTTTCTGTTCCTAGCTTTATAATCGGCCAAGCAAAGGAATAAATAGGAGACATGAAATAAGTATTCGTGTGGGAAGCATGAGTGCATACAAGAGAATCTTTCATTTTCTTAAGACGTTTCTTGTTTTGACAATAGTATGAAAGAGATATAAGGAGCATTAGTCATTCTGTCGCCGAGAATATATATATGGATGACATCACCCCCACCAAGAACAAACTCCCACAGGCCACAGCAGTAGTGAGAATTTGGAAGGTCTAGATCTGTGCAAACTCGACTCTAACTATTCAAAACTAGTAAGTTCTTTTAGGCACCATGCTTCTGGACCATATGCCAATCCTGTCAATCTGTGGATTCCTCCAGCCACCGAGCCACTCCTGATCCTTAAGGAGGAAAAGTAATACGAATAGGGATGGAAGGTGCCAGGTAGGAATGGTGTGGATTCCCCATTCACTGCCGTAGTGGAGTGTGTTAAGTATGCCTTTGATGGCTACTGGCCGATATGGGTCAAAAGTCTTAAGTGTTTAACCCAGTATGGGTTGGTAATGGTTCTAAGAGTTTACTTGTCCTATCTGTATGCACCCATCCTGCACTTATACCGAAACATAATATATATGTTTCTATAAAAATACACGTCTTTTTCTAGATTGTGGACAGGTTGATAGAGTGGATGTTATGGATGGTGAGGCTGGTTTGGTATGCTTTCAGATTTGTACCCGTCGGTGCGACTATGGATGTTGAAGTTTGTACCTGCCATAGATGGTGTAGCTATAGATATTTTAAATTGCTTGCCATTTTTCATAAGGTGCTTACCATTTTCGGAACTTTGATTTTAAAGGTCTCTTAAAAAATGACTTGGAACCTTGAAAAATGACACTCAAATCTGCCCATTTAAAATGACACATCTTATGAGGATTAATATTTCAGTCTTCATTCAATAGTAAAGCATATGGGTTTAGGGCAATCGTTTGATCAAAGATTCAAAGTAGTTAAGGTAAAATGCTCTTCAATTTAGAGTCCAGCATTGGAGGAGGTTAGTCAATCGGTCATTCCCAGAGGAAGCTGTGCTGCTTTGTCTGGATACAGGTGGTCCACACTTTACAGTTATAACATACACCTGCTTACATTTGCTCAACAGATGAAATCGCATATTTTGGATATACCTGTTGTATGGTACTGTAAACAGATGAAAACGCATTCTATATATCAGGTTTCCTTGCTCATACAGGTTGATAGACCAGGAATTAGCTGTTGAAACTATTTATAGTACTGATAGATTCTTTATATGGTTAATCACATTCCTCCCCAATAAAAGAATAATATTGGGCTGAGAGTTGCGGCAAGCGTGCTACTGTTTGTCGCGATTTTTTTTTTCGAGGGGTTGTCGTGGGTTTGTTTAATTCTAAACTTGAATTCACTATTCCTCAAGACTGTAAAGGCTCTACTGCTATGTGATGGGAGTGTATAATCATTCTGGATCGGGTCAAATAAAAGTGATTGTAAGAGCTTCTTTTCTGGTACAGATGTATTTTACTTCTACTATGACCTTAACACAATTTAAACATGCTTATTTGGAACTACAGGTAGTGGAGTTGGTCGTTGGGTAGAGGTCACACAGCCTGTTAAATTGCTGGAAGGTTATAATGATGTGGCATTGTTGTCTCAGACAGTGGGTCTGCAGGTATGCCATATTTGGATCATTCTGCTCACAAGTTCTTGCAAAATTGTTATAGTGGACTGCTGCAATTGTGGTCTCTGGTTAATGAATACATGGCGTCCCTTATGGTTTCTATATCTTTACTCAAACACTTTTTCTCTTTCTCTTTTCTTCTTTGTCATTTCGTTTTCATGTTTCTAAGAGAAGTGAAGAGGTCATATCTGTTGTGTTCTCTTTTGGTTTTTATCCCATCGGATTACATGGATTTGTTTTGGTGTACAATTTTTTTCTCTATCACCATTTGGAGAGAATGTTTCCTATCTTCCTAATTTGTTTGTTGGTCATAGAGCTTCATTTGCACCCACTCGAGTTATTTTTTATTATCTGCAGAACCTCAAATATTATCATATTTTTCTTTTATCATTTGCCGCTTGCTCCTAAGACTTATTTTTTGAACTTTACTTTGCTATCAGAATTTGCTAGTTGCTTATAAGCTTACATGTTGCAGAATTATGGTGCTTTCTTGGAGAAAGATGGAGGTGGATTCCGGGGTCAAATTAAGCTTACAGGACTGAAGAGTGGGGATATGGATCTGTCAAACTTATCATGGACGTACCAGGCACATCCTCCAGCTTCCTTTTTGATGTGTTTGAACTAGACTCTGGTGCATTTTAGTTGTCTGCATATTGGCCATTATATTGTGTGAAAAGCTCTGGTTACAGACGTAGTGCAGGGTTCAGCTGACATGCTTAGATGCATGCCAAGTTTAGTCCCTGCTAGATTCATAGATGAGAAACTCAAATATTTGCTTGGCTGATGTCTGACGGGAATTTATCAGTTTCAGAAACATATTCATGAACTCATGTGTTACTCTTAATTGCTACCATTTTTTGGCATTGAGCGTGAGAGTGGCAAATAGTAGGATGAAGCATATTTGGGCCAGTAAAAAGCCATCTTTTGTAGTTGTATACTTATATCACAAGTTATTATGTATCTTTTGAATCCAACCATATACTGGCATTGTAGGAGAGCCTCTTTTTGTGTTAGTTTTGGTTGATACTACTATAATCTCAAAGCACCTGTTCTCTCTCTCTAGGTTGGCCTGAAAGGTGAAATGCAGGAAATATACACATTAGATGGAAATGAGAAGGCCGCTTGGGTTGATTTGGCGACTGATGGAATTAAATCCCCTCTAAGCTGGTACAAGGTATTTAATTTTGTGTAGTACCTTTAAAGAGTTGATTCTTGAGCGTGTGAATGTGTGATCTTGATGATAAAATTGAATTGGAACACGTGAAGCATATACAATTAAACATCTTTTAAAGTTCAAAAGTCTGTAAGATTGTAGATTGCAGGTACCTCATTTGCCTGTGAATATAGATGGGTTGAGCATATAGTACTAAAGGGAATCTTTTCTGTTCACTTCTGTTCTTAATAATTCACATTGTTATGATATTCTTGATAATTTAATGGATAACTGGCGTTGCAATTTTCAGTAGTCAATGTATTGATAAAAAGGACACTAAATTTTTTTGAAGCTCCAATGAAGTAAGAAGGTTGTGGAGTCATCCTTCTGTTTTGAATTTCCAATCCAATGGTTGCTTGTCTTGCAGTTCTTGAGGAGGCAGTTTTGAAAATCTTTTAGTCTATAATTTGTATATGATTCAAAATATAGCAGCTATCTAGTAATGTAATATTGATACACACTTTTAGAAAGGCAAGAACAAAAAGGAGAAACAAGTATAGCAATACTCCCAAAAGGGGGACAAAGAAATATATTAGAAAAACTAAACGCTGATGGAGCTTGGGAAGAGAAAAGAAAACTAGAATAATTTTGTGTGAAGTCCCCTGAAATGCGAAGGACCAAATTCATGTTTTCTGAAGCAATTGTACATTTTTCTTAGATTACTTCTTCTTTTTTATTAAAAAAAAATTCAATTCAAAAAGATGCATTCTAATCCTCCGCAGCTTTGTGTTAGGAGATGCTTTCTCATTTGACCCTAAATCTTTGTGTATATATAATGCCAAACGAGTGACATAGGAGATGTGATCATAAAGTGGGAACCTGTCAACAGTAGCTTGATGACCATGCCAAATTTGGCATCTGCTGGTGTTGCTCAGATTAACATTACGTATTAGCATGCTGAATGGGGGAAAACAAAGCGGAGAAAGGGAAAAAAATGAATTTCATATGATGCAATGTACTTGAGTCAAACCTCTCAGGTAGTGCTATTTTATATGTACACAAGTTATAATTGTCATATTGTACCTGTTCCTTTGTAACATTGTTACAAATTAACAAAGTTGACCGCATCAACAAAGATGTATGATTATCAGTTGGTGTCTAACACTTCTCTCTCCACCTCCTTTGCTTGGCACTGCCTCCTGCCCCCTTTGTTACTGACATTGGCTATCGGTATAGTGGCTGGGAACATTTGGAGGGATCTCCACCTTTTCACTCTCTTCTCTCTTTCCTACACTTCCCCTTTCCCATCATGATGCTCTTGGTTTCTTTAGAGGGATGGATGTTTTGTTGTAGGCTCCTTCAGAGCCAATCAACAATGTGCTTGTGTGAGAGCAACAAGTAGGGGAAAAAAACGTACAGAGGGAGTGGGAAATGAGAGGCAGGTTCGTCGAGGTTTGTATGGTGGAGCTTATGCTAGGGATATTCTATCAGTTGCTATGGCGATGGCAGCAAGAGGGAGGTGATTGAGGTGGAGTTTAGTTGCTATCTGACACCTATTCAAGTAGCAGTGTAATTTTACTTTCTTATCATCATTATTTAGGTAAGACCCTTTTCTATTTTTATTATATAGGAGAGCTTTTGGGAATTTCTTGTTGAGCCGCACTAGAATGGTAGCAGATATGGGTAGTTCATGTATAAAGAGATGTGCTATGCATATTTCAAGTCATAGGGGGTCTGCTTGTGGATTTCAAAAAATTGATCCCATAAAGATAAGGTCCTTGTCAGTGTGTGCTATGGTGCTATGTTGAATCCCCCACTTTTCTCCCACAACAATTTTCTATATCTATAAATAGATTATAACTAGGTCTCCACTGCATTGCTTTATAGGTGTCATTTCTTAAGATATAAATCCAAAATATTCATACTTTTTGGAATAATATACATAGACCTTTTTGGGCTTAGAGGGCACTTGTCTCCATGTGGATCCACCCTAAGTATGATCACACATGATATAATATGCAAACATACATTTCATTTATACTAGCAAATTAGTTTTTGCGAAGTTTTATTTGCATATTATTGTGGCTGAATTATTTTTATCTAATGTGAAACAGACCTATTTTGATGCTCCTGACGGGCTGGATCCAGTTGCTCTCGATTTAAGTAGTATGGGTAAAGGCCAGGCTTGGATTAATGGCCATCATATAGGAAGATATTGGACTTTATCCTCTCCACAAGATGGATGTCAAAAGCCTTGCGATTATCGTGGAAAATATGATTCAGGCAAGTGCACAACAAACTGCGGGAAGCCTACTCAAGTGAGGTATGCAGTGTGTTCTTCAATATGTGGATCTTGATGAGGAGAGTTTTAGAAAATCTTTTTTACTATTTTCACTGCTGGTAGTAACCCTTTCCTGATGTGGTAGTTAGTTTTGTGGGGGGCAGGAATTTTTTTTTGAATAGGTGGGGGGAAGGTATTGTAACTTAGACCAGTTTGGCTCAATATTTTTGGGCTCCAAGAAACAGAATCAATTACCTATTCCCTTTCTTCTTGTTTGGTTCAACCCCTCCTTAATCCATTACCATTACTTAGTGGTAATGGACTCCCCTTGTTTGTTACCTTTCCCCTCACCCCTCAAATAACAAATTCCCTTTATATTCCAAGGCTTGAACAAAACACCTAATAAGGGAAACAATTTTTGTTACCATTCCTATCCTCTATTTGGTTCCATTCCCTTTCCATTCCATGACTTGAACCAAATGAGCCCTTAATTATAGTGGATTCTGGCAGTTGATTTTCAATGCAATATGCGCATTCTATTAGCTTCTGGAAAATCAATTTGTAGTATTCATTCATTGCCTGGCAGTCGTAAAGCTCGAAACCTTTATACTTTCAACTTTTTTAAGTTTCGGATGGAACATTCTGACCGACTTGCTATCGATGGTGCAAAGGGAGTTCAGGGACTTCAGGCAGCATCATGGTGGTGATGGTATGCTTGGAAAGCATGCACTATGATACTTCCTCCGTTCTTTTATTAGATCTACCATTTTGCAACTATTCACCCACTCTACTTTGGCCATTTTGTATCATTTATATGTAATGAAAAATATAGTGCATCTTGAAATCTAAGATTAGAGGCTCTTCCTTCCTATTTTCCCATGGTAAGAGTGACCAATACCTCTGATGTGTACTCTGTTGTGGTTTAGTGCTGGAATTAAGCCGTGTTCTCTTCACCTCAAGTACGTTCACTTGGTTTGAATTTTTCAAATGCTACTATGGTTTGATCTGAATTTTTTTCAGTTTAGTTATCTTGGTCTAACTGAATTTGACCGTATTTTTACGTTAATGCATAACGATTAAAATCATGCATGATCTCGTTAGGCTCGCGTCGACGTGCCTATTTGTTTATCAAATTTTCAATTTTTTTAATTAATTTGCAATTAGACATATTTGGTGGTCTGTTCCGGTTTGAGATTCTGATGTGATTTAAACAAGAATAAGTAATATGTTCTTGAAATTAAGTGAAAAGAAGATAGCCTTAGTGAGCAACAATTTTACTAAGTAAAAAGTGGGTACATTGGAGAGCTTAATTGGATTTAGTTTGCTGATCTGAATTTGCACATGCAACGTTAGATATAGAGCTTGTGTTCAAAGTGATAAGAACATTTCACGCCGGAACCCCTCATTACATTTCATTTTTTTCCCTAGGTGTCGACGAGCAGTTTGAAAGACCTAATCTTGAGTGTAGTTTTCATATGCTTTTTTTGTATTGACATTAGTCCTGTTTGGGGTCAATTTTCAGATATCATGTACCACGCTCATGGCTGCGGGAAACTGATAACTTACTGGTTGTCTTTGAAGAGACAGGAGGAAACCCATTTGAGATTTCATTAACAGCACATTATACACAACTCATTTGTGCTGGTATATCAGAATCTCACTATCCGCCACTTTCGAGATGGGTGAATCATGGTTCTGTAGACGGACAGATCTTGATCAACGATACAACACCTGAAATGCATCTGCGTTGTGAAGATGGACATCTAATCAATATAGTGTTTGCCAGCTATGGGACCCCAAAGGGTAGATGTCAAGAGTATTCAAAAGGAAGTTGTCATGCACCAAAGTCGTCTGACGTGGTTTCTGGAGTAAGTGGGTTCACTACATATATTTAGGGCTCATTTGATAGGTGAAAATAAATGGCGGTTAGAGTTATTGGTAATTATTCTCCACCTCTAACTCTCTAAGTATGTGTTTTTCTTCAACTTTCTATTACTACTCAATACCATCTCCAGAGGTGGTAATGAGGTAATAAACAATATAAAAGAAAGCCACATACTTGGGGATAGAGTTGCATTGTGTTACTCAGGCTTGGATACTTTGTGTTGGACACGGGTATATTTGTCCAGCCCAGCCATATATGAAACAAATTCATGATTTTGGCCCAAAATGAAGTATGAAGTGTCATTGTCCGTGTAAGAATGTTCAAAGATCATGCACCAGTATTTGAGGTAAAATGAAGAGTCCGAGTAACATAGAGTTGCATTGCCATAGGCATTGGTATAAGTATGACTTTTCTTTCAATAATACGAATTTCTACCATTACCATGATTAATTTTGCCTGTCAAATTGGATTCAACAGCTCTAATAGTTTTACCTTTAAGTATATTATTAAGCTGGATCAACGCATTGTTGTTTATAGAGTTTTAGAAATTAACATGAGAACATCCTAACTAGTCGATTGATATAATCTCGACTTCTAGACAGTACCTGAATGCAATTCGCTAATGAAGTTCCCGTCATACATCTTGGAGAATAATTCCTGCAAAATATAAAACTGTTTGTGATATCTTGGATCTTAAAGTACTGTAATTCTTTTAAGAGTATTGTTAATGATATTATTCCTCGTTTCTTTTCTCAACAGCTCTGCCAAGGAAGACAGACTTGCTCCATTAGAGTTTCTAATGCCGAATTTGGTGTTGATCCATGCAGAGGGGTTGTTAAAACCCTGGCTGTTGAGGCGAAATGTATATCATCATGGGTTGCAGGGTTCTCATCTATCTAGGAATTTTAGTTTTTCACATACGAATGCTGCATATTCTGTAATTATGACCTTTGTATATTAGCATTATACTATTATTTTGAAGTAATAATGCATGTTATTTTATGGATTTTTATATGAATGCATCTCATCTTATGTATTTCCACATGGTGTAAATTGATGACTCTTATGGCCTACGCACTGCCACAAAACAAGTTTTAGATTTCCGTGGGTGTCTACCCTGATTCTCCAGTTTATATTATCTAGACAATAATCATATTGAGGTTGCAACTGTGAATAAAACGATTGCAATTGCATGAGCATATTAATTACAGGTACATGTACTGATGTATATGAAGTTCAATTTCGCATTTCCAAAAAAGGGAGCATCTCCGTGCCGCTATGGTCTGTTATGAATGATAAGTTGTTGCTGCTTGTGTGCAAGTCCTATGCTTATTGTTTGAAAATTGGGTTTATGCGAGTCATTTGACGTAGGCAATTTCAGTCACTACGAATATGATTGAGTCGCCTTGGAGTTGGTGATTAGGTAAAACATGGTTTGCCGTGATTAACAACGGCGTTAGTATGGACTAGGCAACTGAGGTTAGTTTGTCTTGGTTTTTTAAGGGTACTTCCAAATAAAAGTTGGTGATTACTGATTAGATAATGTAATAACTCATTATTAGCAAATAATCTCGTTATTCCAGTGATCTAGTTATATTAACACGGTCTATTAGTATGAAGATGAGAGATCAAAGATGGTTTTGAAAATTAACTTAGTCATCACATTATCTTTCCCACTTTTGACAAATAATAATAAAAAAAAAACAACCAAAAATCACCATTCCATATTGCTTTGAGTACAGAAAAAAGTAGATTCCAAATCATTTGGAACAACTAAATTTCCAGAGTCATCGTTAGTATGACCACTATCAAAACATCTATTCGCTGAAGATATCGAATTAATCAAAAGATGAATTTTCAAATATCTAGTTGACAGGATAAACAACAAACTTATTTTGAGAAAGAGGGGGGGGATGACATCACTAAGCTGCTTCCACAAGAATCTCTATATGGCTGCTCACAAAATGAATACAATGATGTATAAATGGTACAGAGAGGCATTCAAGTGTGAAGCCAGAGAAAACATTGGGCTCCTACTTTAGCCATTTACTTGTGATAAAATTCACAGGATAAAGTATACACTGAAAAAATTTCATGGTATACAGCAGACAGACACCCTGAGGTGCATCTATATTTTCACAATGACTACATAACTACATATACCTACGTTACTTGGACTCGGGTACTGGTGCGGGACATAAGTACTTGTTCAAGTGTCAAAATGTCCATATCATGCCGAGGTGTTGAGGATCCGACACGAGCATTTGAAGTAGATGGAGAGTCCGAGTAACAACATAGACACATATGTAAACAACATGCATTCCTTACCAAGGAAAGCACCCACACCCCTGTGAGATAGAAAGAATACGCGAAGTTAGCAAATGGTGAACTTATGAAAAGCTTTTTCTAAGATTTCTCCACATACCTTGGAATATTTACTTCTATGGAGCTTCCGGCCGTCAGAATCTTTAGAGCGAGTTGCTGTACCAGGTGCATTCCCTACACCACCATGTCGTTCCTCTTTCACTTTGTTGAATATGTGTGAGAACCCATCGGCTGAAGAGGGGTCGGTCTCATCCCAATCCCCAAATTTTGGAACAGAAGCACCTCGATCAGGCTGCAATTCTCAAAATATTTCAGCAACTATCCGATGCTTTTGAATTAGACAGTTTTTGAGCCATATTCCTACAAGATTACAGATATCATACCTATAGGTTTCACAGGCGCAAAGCAGAAACATATTCGGGTATGGTCAATTTGACCACCCTGCTAGACGGCTGTTGGTTCATGTCTTAGGGTGTATTGAATTCAAGTGATTTTGACTTTTCTGAACTTACTTTTATAACTTATCCGAACTTATTTTTTCTGAAATAAGCCAAAATAAGTTGAATAGGACACTTCCTTAATGTAATATGCACATTTGAATGAGAGAAGATTTAGGGAAAACAAATTTTTTAGCAATTACATTAAGGAAGTGTAACAAGATCATATTCAAGCATTTCCCTAAACCTTCTCTCATTCAAAGGTGCAACAAGATCATATTCAATGAGGGAAATGTAATATGCACCTTTGAATGAGAGAAGGTTTAGTGGAAAATTTTATGCTTGAATACATTAAGGAAGTGTAACAAGATCATATTCAAGCATTAACTGAAGATCAAAAGAAAGAAAATTTTATTACAGTTTCGTTTCCTCGAGGAACAGATTTCAGCCGGGATCTTCCAGGAGTAGATGGAGCCAAACCATGACTTCCTTCAGAAGAACCTTTTTTTTCCCATGAAGGAGAAGAAGCTGCATTTCCTTTGGCACCACTAATCTTTGCCTGGTAATGTGGATGCAGCGGGGAGTGGTCAGCACTGCGAAAACCTCCTTTATTTGCCATAGCAGCTCTTTTGGGTGTATCACTGCTTACTCCACCAGGTCGAGAATGGGTGGTATTGGTTGAAGTTTTACGTCCTCCATCAGGGCGTGATGGAGAATCACTTGACTTCTGTAGTTCACCATCTTCTTGGCTTACCATGTTGTCGTGCTTCGCTCTCATGGCCTCAAATCGTTTTCGTCCCTCCAGCTTAGAGGCCAGAGTAGAATTATCATCAGGAGAGCTATTTGGGTTCACCTTTTCACTAAATGAAACCCTTCTTGCATTTTCAAAATAGGTTGTGTAAGGGACATTTTCTTCAGTCTCCCAATTTCCAAATTTAGGTACATTTGGTCGCTGATAGGACGACACACAATTATGAGAAATTCAGGCTGAACAATATACTTCACTAGTTAGATTTAAAACATAGGAAATCACTCAACAATATATATTAACTCCACCGGGATTATTTCTTTTAATGGACTGCAACATTATTCAACCTGACAGCTGATATTGAGTGGTAAAAGAAATTTGTGAAGGAAAACAGTAAACAGATTTGGGATGAAGTTCCATTAACCTGGCATCATGAAACTTGTTTTTAACAAAAATACACATAAATTCATTATCATTACCGCCATTTATTACCACGAGGTGTGATAAGTTATACAGCTAGCAGAGCAACGAATGTATTTATAACCTCTATTGGAGAAAAAAAAACTATGAAACTAAGAGGGACAATTCCCTTTCTCAAATATTGAAGGGAACTTTCAACACATTATATTTCCTAGAATGAGGTAATCATCATCAAAAACAAAGTGAATTGCACAACAATGATCAAGTCCTTTGTGTAATACAACGCCCAATTCAGTACCACTCATATGAGGTCACCTCCATCACAAGTTCACAACATACATTATACTATTAGCTGATTTAGAGAATTAAAACATTAATAAAGTGAATAGGTTGCACAGAGACGGATACGGTACGGGTTCGGGTTCGGGGACGGAAAATGGTAAGATTTTGAAATTTTAGGAATGGGTACGCGTACCCATACAGGATACGTATCGGGAACGGGTACGTGTACGAGTACGCTACCTAGAAGAAGTACCCGTGCTTCATAGCTTGTAGCTATACAATTGTTCATACAACTAAATTTCAGTAATAACATCTACTCAATCAACTTAAGTATGCAATTTTATAACATTTTATGAATGAAAAAATAAACCTGCTCATTGGAATCCCAGCTCACCAATAGATCAAAATTCAACAAATAATCCACACTCCCATAATTTAACATGTACTCAGTACAAAAAAAGATAAAAAAGCAAAAACCCGGATCACGAAAAGAGAATCAAACACAGTATAAAGCTCAAGAAATTCAGATTAGGATGGGTAGAATGAGAAAGAAAACAAAAAAAACCCAGAAAATTGACACCCCAAAATTTATACTTATCTTGAATAAAGCAAGAATAAAGTAAATTTATTTACAGGCAGAAAAGTATGAATCCAAATAAAGATTAATACTCACTGCCATGTTTGTATGGTTGGAATAGATGCTGCAGCCTCTCTTTATTAAGTTGCTATTAGAAGTTTAGTAAAAAGTTATTAGAGAAAATGGAAGAAAGAAAAAAAGATATTTAGTTTGAGAAGCCAACGAAGATCCAACCCACCGCGTTTGGGTGTGGGGGGACAAAAATATTGACTCCGTATCAACTATCAACAGATGACACCTACTAGTACTAGCCCCTTCTTCTTTGGGGAGTGGGGTCCGTAGTAAAACAACCTCTTATATTATCTCTATTTTTTTAAATACATCTGATTATTTTTTTAGTATTACTAAATCGTCTTTTATTTTTTACATTAAATATACGCCTCCCTTTCACCTCTTCTCTCATCAAACTTAACCCTTTTCCTCTACCATGAAGCACTAACACCACCACCACCTTCCGAACACCACCACCGGACGACCACCACCGGAGCACCACCGAACCAACTTTGCACCACCGAAAATGTCCGAGGAAGGACCCTCAACGCGCGCCAGAACGGAATGTGGTAAGTTTAAGGATTTTTTTTTATCCCGTCGGAAAATTTTTTTCACCGGAGCAAGTGTAACGGTGGTTGCCGTGTGGTGGTGGTTGCAGTGGTGAGGAGTGAGAGAGTGAGAGAGTGTGAGAGTGTATTTGTAGGGGTAGTTTAGGAGTATTTAAGAAAAAATACGGGCGATTTTTGGTAAATACGGACGGTAAATAGTAATGCCCTTATTTTAATACACTTATTAAAAAGACAAATATTACATCTTAAAAAAACAGAGAAATATGTCTTAATCTTCTTCAAATTTTACCGCCACAAAAAGTAAGAAAATGTATTTTTTATCCTTTTTAGTTTCTTTTGGAGGGAGAAAGTATTGTGGTGTTGTTTTAACTTGCAACATCAACTAGACAACTAAGAAATGAGTGTGTAAGTGTAACTAGGAAAATGTCTCCAAATGTTACGTTATATAGACTTATTTTGAGTAAGTGTTCGTACACTTTCCAAATCAATTTTCATGTGCTTAAAACTTGTAGTGGATAATGCATTATTTTAAAAAGATATAGTCATATAGAGAAAGGATTTTTCCATGAAAGGAGAACACCACACGGCAGATAACTCGTTCATGTATCAATGAGGCCTGAGGGTTTTATTGGACAAAAAGTGTAGATAAGTGTAGGAGTCGACGTCCAAGAGTGGTACTAAAATATACAGTGTGTAAATTAAATTAGATGGTCCAAGATTTGGGAGTAGCAAGGGGAACCAAGAGGATGTGGTGCGGCCGCATAGTGAGGGAAAGTTAATATTAGTCAGAGTTGTCTGTTTCGAATGAGTAACAACCACTGCTCAATGCTCATTATTCACTAAGCCAAAATCTAGTAGTAAAAAGACAAAGGCTTTCACAGCAGCATGGTAGAAAAGATAACCATCATAACTAAGCACCAATCTGTTATGATATCAAACATAAACTCACAAATCTGGTACATAATTGAACAAGAAGGGATATAAGAAGAAACTGAGATAAGAAATCATGAAGATTTTAGCATCTACCTAAACTATTACATAGTCTACATTCTCATCACATATATACAAGCAAAACCACTATTAAGCATCCATATGAAGGGCCCATTTTCTGTCTCCCTATCAAAAACACATTGGTGTAATATAACATGCATACCACATTCATTTGGCTTCTTCTGATAAATTGTTCAAATTTCAGCCACTTGAACTGTAGTTGCAGCTCAATGCATTATAACCTCCATTGGATTGATACTGGTTGGACATCTACATATTCCCACTTGAAGCCAGATAGCAATCCAGAACATCATGCATCAGCATAGGCCAAACCACTCCTTCCTCTGATGCATTGTCTAGTCAGTGATTGGTGTTGTCATATTCAACTCACTCTGACTCGCAAAGAGATCATAATTTCACCAAATGTTGAGAAGTTACTTCCATCAGTAAGGTTCTTTGTTGAGCAAAGTTTCACTTTAGGCACCTGATTTTTGTAGCCATATTCGCAATGCCTTGGCTTCGCTCTGGATTTTCTAATTTCAACAACTTCTGAAGCTGGGTTGCAGCTTCGGAAATATTTTCCTCCGTAACAGTCATATTCGAGTTAACCGCAAAGAGAACTTCATTCACATCTTCCTCAAGTTGAAGACTGTAAAGATGGCTGAAAACCTGAGAGGAGAAGGGGGGGAAAAAAGAATATATTAAAGGTAAAACACAATAAATCTTAAGTTTAGGGTGCCTTACTGTTAATTCCAAGTTCGATTTATTTATGAATAATCCCAAATTCAGAGATACCTTTCCCGTATTTGTCCCAATTCAAAGTTGACCAATGATACTAGTAAAACGAAGCCGCCATATGTCATGCTCTAATTGGCAATGGTAGTATGATGCGTGTAAAAGAAAGAAGAGTGAGAGTTTAGACCCCAAAAAAACTAAATATAAAATGTGAAAAAGGTAATAGACCACCCGTGACCAATATGGGAAAGATACCCACAAACTTGGGATTATCAAAAAAAATTGAAATATACATCAATATAAAAGGACACCCCAAATTTGGGATTTATAATGTCAATTTTACACTTATTAACTCATTATCTCAAAAGGGAATATCCAAGAAACTATATACTCCGCCAAGGGAAGAGCAAATCACTGTCAGCTCCAAGACATCCACACATCTAACCTCCGATTGGAAAAGGTCAGTTTTCGAGCAGATACAAAGTGCACTAGCGAAGATGTCTTACCATAATGAGAACTCTATTCCACGCCCTCAGGGCCTTAACTGACTGAAGGATTCCCCCAAGACATCTTCAAAATATACTATGCTATCAAAATTCAGTAATCAGGCCATACCTAATGGCCTCATATGAGGCTCCCATCCGGTGTACGGTGGTGGGTTTCATGTTATTGATACTCATGAATAAGGCTTATATTATTAAACCCATGACTAGAAAAGCTGCCCTGAAATTTTCACTAATGAGTTCAGACGAGTTAAGGTGAAGTACATTAAAGTCAGGGGCTTATAAGTTCAGTTCAGAGCTATCAGTTTTCCTGACAAATTTTGTTCAGAACTTGCAAGTTCAGGAGTTTTGGCCTTAGTCTATTTACTATTTCAGTGATTTTGGAACTTGAAAAGGAACAAGAATTAATGATCTAATAACAAGATTGCCTCTGCCATCTGGTCCAATCAGAGAACACACAGTGATGCCAATTGATGACAATGAAACCAGGGTCTAAGGGTATAGTTGTCAGCTGCATTCAAGGTAGTAATCACGCCAACCAACAACATATTTCATGTTAGCAAACTCAATACTGATTTGCACAAGTACAGAATTCAGATGTTCCAAAAATATCACACGAGTCCCAGTCAATTTTCTCACCGTTCTCATCCTTGAAACAACCACTTTCTTTATGGATGGAGATCTTGAGACCAGATTAATGATGAAAAGGCCCTGCTCAGAGAGGACATCCTTTACAGTTGCAAAGAAAGAATCTTCTACGAAATCAGCAGCAGGGCAAGATAGTCCAGAGCTGTTACAAGAAAAATGGAATGATCCTCTAATAGAAGGGATATCAAATAAGCAAAAGGACAAAGAAGAAAAACTCTTCACCTCGAATCTGACGAGTCTACATCAACTACGATTATGTCAAGTTTCCGAATAGGTAGGTGACTCCCACTACATGCAACAGAACTTCCATCACCTATAGTCTCTCCCGATTCACCATTAGCTATTTTCCGGAGACTAGAATTGGTAAGATTTTTGAGAAACTGAATCCCATCAGCAAGGTGAACCTAAGAGAAAATGAGACACAAGTTAGAGCTCAATGCAGAAGAAAAGCAACAACTGGAAAGTATACAAGATTAACTCAAGAAAACGATCATATGGAAATTAGGGGGATGCACAAACTTGTATAAATTGTAGAAATGAAATGTCTCGAACTTCATATAGCAAATCTATATGAAAAAGTAGTAGCTCAACAACTTTGAACTTAGCAGTTACCCAGAAAAAAATGCCTTCTTCACAAAAAAATCCAAACTAACTTGGGGCGACACTACACAGTTAAATGGTGATTCAGCTACCCAGGAATGACCCTAAAGGCCTAAACATATAAAGACATAGCAGGATAGTCTTGCAGAAAAAAGAAATAATAGAATATTAACCAGGTTGTAGAACAAATTTACACAATCCCATGCACAAACATGAGTGGACCCACACCAAAAACAAGTACTCAGATTTGAAGAGTTATCCGGATCCCTCTCCTGTTCCAGATTCTAGTCTCTTTACCCTCCCTTTTTTCAAAATGTGGTGGTGGTTGTGGTGTACGTTTGAATGTGGCGCTGCTATGTTGAATTTTTAGCAGTGAGAGGATGATTTGTGGTGATGGTGTATGGTGAGGCGAGAGGTGGTGTACACTGTACAGTGGTCAGGGGCAGGGGTGGCGAGATGGTGGCATGGGGATGTGAGAAGGTCATAGTCCAGAGGGGGTTAGTTAGGGGATGCGAGATAGGGTTTTGAGACAGAAGGCGGTTGGATGGATGGTGATGATGGCAATGAGGAGGCTAGAAAGTTGATATGCGAGGAAGTAGTGGGGAAGAGCAAGGTGCGTGTAGGGTGGTAGGTTTCTCACAAAGAGAGGACAGATGACAGAGGAAAGAAAAAAAGACAAGTACAGAGGAAATGAAAGAAAAAAGAGATGGCTCTATCAAAATAAAAAAAAACTCCCAAGGGTTTTTTGGCTATAAAATAATACCCTCAGGGTACCTTGGGGCTTGGAGGAGGCGAGTAGCAAATGTTGGGTGTTTTAGCTATTTCTCTAAGCCTCATGGGTACTAAGAAAAAGTTCCTTTTAATAAAGATCTTTCTTTGCCCATTTTCCTTAGCATTAGCTTAACAGTGGCCACTGATCTCCATTCCCCTTCTCTTCTTTCTCTCTCTCATACGTCTCTTTATTCATTTAATCTTCATCTCTCTCCCACGGCACAGTCGCCACTCCCTCGAATATTCTCATCTCCCACAAAGACCAAAACTATGCAGCTGCACCTACAAGGAATGTTTCAATTTTACCATCTTTATTGTTGAAATTAAATACGCAAGATTCAGATGTAAAACCTTTCTGTAAAAATTGGTGAAGCGCAGATGTCGTGTTCCCCAATTGTTGTCACTATTACAAAGATGTGATGAAGGTTTAAGATACCCACGTCTCAGATTATATAATTTTATGTCTCTATTTATCTCTATCATCTTTATTTTGGATGGTAGTAGTGTTGTCAAAGTGCAGATGTCTGATGACAGTGATTGAAAAGATAAGGGAAAGTGGTGGTTTTCACCACTAGCGTAGTATTGCTTGCAGGTGGTTGCCTGGAGTGGTGCTGCAGCGGATATGGTGGATTATGTTTGAGAATGTTGAGCTTTTCCCTTTAATGCTCTCCTCTAGTCCTCTAACACGCACACTCTCTTGTCTGTCTTTGTCTCTCAATTTACATCTCTTTATCTGTTCTTTGAGTTTTTTGGCGATGTTAATTAAGATCTAGGAGATGTTCAATGGAGGTAGCTCTGTTGGTGGAATGGAAAGTGAAAGAAGGGATGAAAATAGTTAAGGGGTATTGCATTATTACAGGGTGGTTGAGGTTGTGAATAAGCTGGTGTCAGTGGGGGCGTTTCTGTGGTTGCAGTTAACCATGGTTGGACAGAAACCGTTGAAATAATTCACTGAATAGATAATTAGTCATGAAGGTGGTTTAAGTTGATTTTTAAAAATTAGAGATGGTGTTCAGAATCCCTTGCTTGGGATCTTTTCTATTAAAGATCCTAATGATTACAAAAACAGATGAAGCACAGCAAAAAAAAATTACCTTCAAACGATCATCTTCAGAAAAATCAAAGTATTCTTTTGCAAGTCTAAACACCACCGGATCCAATTCAACTGCCTGTAAAAAATGCCAAAGTAGATAAATCTGAGCAATATAACAGAAGGAAGGACAATTAAATTCCTATACACCCAACTACCCAACTGTGGGTGGTCAATCAAACATATACCCAACTATGGAAATATGAAAAAAAATATACCTAACTAGTAACTAGTAACTGTGTGTAATCGAGAACAAATATGCACTCAAAGATCATATTCGCTTAATTAACTGTTAAATAACCTTATTGAACACTAATCCAACTTAAACATAAAAAAATCAAAGGAAAAACCCCATTCTAGATTGCTAGCCTACCCACCCTGCCTCTTGGCCTCGAGCCGTCCGGCGTCCAACACCCCTACTAGTGGGATCCCATCCCAGCCCCCACCAGCACCACTCACCACGCCCTCCTACAACCCAACCGTCAGCACTTTAACATTAACTCAAAATCGAGCACCCACCCTCTCCGACCTCCTCCTACCCCACCACACTCAATTCTTTCCTATCCATCCACTCCGCCAGATTACATCACAAATCACAATCAAACCACTACCACCTTAACGGTGTCACACTCTGTCTAAACCCACTAAACACTTTCAAACAATCTCACTTCACTCTGTACAATCCCTTTAACCTCACCTTCCTCCACCCAACACCACAATCATCAAAACAAACTCAAGCATGAGAGAGAAAGGAGAGAGCCTTGATCTTTTGTTCTTTCTCTTTCTTTTCTGAATGGAGATCATTGTGAGTGGTTGGGGATAGTGCAAGGGTGCGGATGCGAGCGAGAAGAAGAACAGGAAGGTTGTTGGAGGGAGACGTTATAAAAATGGGGATGCAACTATGCAGGTGGTGGAACAGGGCCTACGATTAGGTTTGGGGCGGCGTAGGGGGGGACAAGGGGAGGAGGGAAAGGAGTTTTAGAATGATGGTGGTGTTGTGTAGGAGACAATGAGTGGGTGAGGAAGTTTAATATATTTTCTCGTTTTGTTAGGTAAATTAAATTTATTTAGATTAGAGTTTACCTTGAAAAAGAGATTAGTGTTCATTAGCATAATTTAACTATTGATTAAGTTATTAGAGTCATTAAGTATGTTTTCGTACACAGCTCATGGTTAACATTTTTGTATATCTTTCAAGTTGGGTATACATTTGTTGGACCATCCATAGTTGGGTACATAGATTCTCAAATTTTCTATAAAAAAAAACCTAAAATAAGGGGAGTAAATTACCTCCACTTGTAGAAAGTGCATACAGCTGTGGAGAAACATTGGGAGCAGACCAGCTCCAAGACCAATTACAGCAGTCTCAACCTGTGATACAAGAAATTATGCTATGTAAGAAAAAGGTTTATAGTTTACGTTTTGCAATTTAATTCACTATTTTTACTACAATATATTTCTTATCTTCTTTTTATACACCTATCTTACAACACTAAACAAAAGGGTCTCAGTAACAGCTGTTCTTACTTTTCCCCCGCTAGATGCCATACTTTCCAAGTACGATAATATCAGCGTAAACCCAGCAACAATTCCAGTGTGATATGAGCTAGCTACAAAGGTGTGATCAACTTTCACACTGTCGCTCAGCTCTGTGAAATCAAGGAGTAAAGGTTAGGAATTATGAGATTAAGAGAGAATCTCAGAATGACAAAGCTCAGATTTATATGTTGAATAGTGACTAGGACAATCTGTTAAAAGCTCTCTTTCCAATAAAGGTAAGAGTGTCACAGTCCAACTGCTATACAGCTGACATTCACCGTATTACTTGATACTTCTTCATTGTTTCGAACTGTCTCATAAATGAGTATAACTGTATATGCTTTTCTGATACGACTGGATTCAAAAACTATAGAATATTCTTCAGAGAGAAAAATAAGGTTCTTTCTTTGATTTAACATGAGATTCTTTTACCACACAGGAATTACATAGACGACATATTTGGTTTAGTTTTTCCACAATTTGGCCAATATGATTATATGATGAATGATCAGTTATGAAGCTACACAAATGCTTCTTTCTGCTTTCAATCTTTCTATGAGGAAGTCGACAAACTAATTTTTTATATGAAGACTTTCTAGCCCCAGAAGCACAGAACCCGCACAGACCTTTTGCAGCAATCACAGAAATCAAGTTGACCTTTCATAGCAATCACAAAAATCAACAGACCTTTTGTAATCCTGCTACTAAATGCTTGAAGTAAAAGATTCTGACATAATAGCAATATGCAGCAACTTCAAAATGAGATCCAATTATACCATTTTCCAATACGTGATTATTGGCGAGTAAGCACCAGGTAGACCACCTTTTAATCACCAAACAAGCACAAGACACAAGTATATACTATATGAGCAGAAAGCAAGGCAATTAAAAAGAGCAAGACACCATCCAATACCATTAATTATAGACTGTTCAGATTGCTTTGCTTTCTGTTTTTCTTTTTTCTTAGACTTGACAGTTGTAATGGATTCGATGCCTCCGCTTTCATCAGCATGTGTTTCGGATCTTTTACTAATGAGCAATGCTTCTGATTGAACTAGGCCCTCGGTCCTTTGAAAGGTCAGGCGACGGAAAACAGGCTCCTTCGATGGAGAAATAGCAACAAGATGCTCTTCGATGTTTTCATAAATAACATCCTCAACAATCATTGGCCCAGTAAATTCAGATGTGACCTATAAAGTTCAGGTTACTGAGAATAATAATGATACAGTAGCCCAAAGTTTTACGATAAAATCCATCCAAAAAGCGAGATATTCACTGAGAAGTCATATTAGTATTCAACTATAGAAAATCAATAAGCCACTACTCAGAGCATGAGTTGAACACTTGTGGAAAATAATTAACACAAATCAGCAACTTGCTTTCACAATCAAAGAGAACATCATTAACTTTTTATTTCCAACTTAAATAGCAGCAAGCAAAAAGACAAGAGATAATTTAAAGAGCAACAGAACAAGTTGAGAATTCCTATCATCCCTTGGTGATGGATTACAGCTTCTCCCTCAGAAAATGAATAGAAATATTATTTTAGCATACAATTCACTAATAAGGGTTGTAATGAAATAAGAATGTGCTACTCCCTAAGGGAATCACAATATAGGCAAAGATTTGTTCGTTATAAGGTTCTTTTAAAAGGAAAACACTAAAAGAACGATATAACTGGTAAGTATTGTTGGCTACGTATACTAGTGGTCAACAACCATCTGAGAGATGCATATAATCATTTTTTAGACTTGAAGCAATAAGTTGTGACTTCATACCTACGTCTTTACAAAATGAGTACCAAAAGGAAATCAACAAGAGTTCAGAACAACAATAATAACTATACTAGATATGTACAGACTTCTAACCTGGTGAACTATTTTCCGGTGCTTGATTCCATCACCAGCTGTCATAAACCTGCACATGGTTTTGGTCAATGAGACAATGAGAACTCATGGACAACACAAAATAGCTAATAGACTAAACTGAGTTCGTCATTGACTACAATCACAGGTAGTCGCAATACTTATAAGCCATAAACACATCATGGAAGGAAAAAAAAAAAAAAGAACGCATAAACATGACAAGCAACAATCTATCATCATAAATTCGTAACTGGTGTTAGCAACTATTGAGGCACCCATGAAATTTTCCATGATGTAAGCACGTGAATAACTGAAAATAAAACAAGCTATCAAGTACACTTCCTTACAATTTTCAGTATTATTCTCAGTTCATTAGATATATAGAGCGCTACAAAATATGGGGAAAAGAAGGAAAATAGGAAGGGTAGATAAAAGCTGATCACTTCTTAATTAGAGTCCCACTTCCCACTAGGACTTTGAGAGATCAGAGATCTATGAAATTTCTTTCTAATTTTATCCAGATTTTCTACAGGCACCATGTACTAACCTCACTGCGTAAGTGATAGCCTTCTCAATAGGTTCATTGAAACATTAGCCCCAGTGTATACATGCCAATACATATCCCTAGCAACCTTTAGCATAACTTATCAACTTTGTCTCACTCTAGCGTTATCTCTTGTCCTATTGACCATCGGGACTCGGGAGACACCTGAAGACTTCAAGCTTCATTGAAATTTTGTGCCAGACGGCCCAGACCTGGAAAGGTCTCGCGAGCATTAAATTATAACTTTCACATCGGCACCCTTACAGAGTACATAAAGCTATCTTTAACAATATCAATATGCACCAGTCGTCATAAGGCAGGGGCGAATCCACATGGGGTCCTGGGTGGCACGTGCCCCACCATTATTTTTTTTTAAAAAATAGCTTTAAGAAAAACGTGTAAAAACCGCTTGCCCGCCTGGCTCTCACTTTCAGTGGACTACTCGGATTCCATTTCCCAAAGCATTAAAAGTATAAAACCTAAAAAAGTTAAAAACAAAAAAAACTTTTGGAACCCTTACCGAGTTACCCTGCAACATTGAAAACAGAAAAAAGTTGGAGAGAGAGGAGAGATTGCAGGCTTGCAGCAACGTGTCTCTCATGGATTGGTGACTGCAGCCCACTCATTGGACATTTGGACTGACCGACTGAATTGAGAACGACAAAGCACCGCAGCCCGTGACAAGTACTATTTCTTCCTCCTCAAACTATCCGTTTTTTTTTTCAAGTATCAATCGACTATTTGACCTTGTCTTTGTTATTTGCACAATGAGATAGTTTATTTGCAGCCCCTGAGATTGTTTATTTGCTTTCTTGATTGACTTCTTCAAATTTATTACTTGCTTTCTTGTCAGTTCAATGAGACTGTTTAATTTTTTATTTAAATATTAATTTGTCTAATTGTGATTTGCACAATATGTATCAAATATTCAATGTTACAAAATTAAACTTGTAGGAATTTCAAATTAGAATTATCAATAAATTAAATTTGTAGGAATTTCAAATTAGAATCATCAATAAATTTATATGTTACAAATTTAAATTTGTAGGAGATAAATTACTCAATGATTGTTTGGTTACTTATATAGAGAAAGATTTATTTTTGAAAGTAAGTATTGATGAAGACTCGACGAGAACAATTGTAATAGTTTATATAGAAAAATTGTTAGATTGTTATTTAAATAAATAAAAATTTTGTGGGTAATTTTATGTATTTCTGAATCTTTTTAAATAGTGCATAATATTAGGTTGATCATTTTGGTGCCCCACCATTATTGAAATCCTAAATCCACCCCTGTCATAATATGAGCTACCTGTTCATTGGTTTAAATCAGGATTCAGGAGTACAACCACGTTCATTTTAAAAACATTAGAAACTTGTTGCTTTTATAAAATTCATGTGATCGCTTAATTCTGGATAGGAACTTGTCACTTAATAAATAGCATAAATTACTTTGCACATGCATGACATAATATAAAGATATATCATTAAAAAAAATGGTTGAAAACGAACTTGTTTCATTTAGTGAGTTATAGTTTTGAGCCTTGAGCAAGTAGAGAGTAATGGCTGAGCTACAGGTTGTAGAGACTCACAGCCCGGTCTCAGCTATAACAAGCTTGAAATGTATACATGATGATTGGCTTTACTCAGCTGGCTGAGCTCATTTAAACCTCTCTCACATTCAAATTACTACCTACAGAAGGTATATGTGGGTCATGAAAGATTTCAAGACAATTACACATGTAAAATACCCCTCATCTTCAGGGAAAGTCGTATTGAGGAGGTGGTAGTTGTTGAGAAATTTTGCAAATTCTGATAATTAATCGTAATAAAGAAAAGAAGATAATATACATACGGAATTAGAGCCCCACTATCATGTTTCGCAGGTTCCAACATCTTCACAAGAGGTGAAAGATCTTTCTGCAAAACAGAACAGAAATCAATGTCAACAGATACAAATGAAAGTTTAATATGTCTTACTTAAAAAGACTAGCTTTACCTGAATCTCTTCCATTCTGATATCAGCATGACTAGAGTCCAATATAATCTAAAGGTCAGAGACAATCCAAGTAAAAAGTTTGGTAACCTCATAAACAAAAGCTGATGAGTATACAACGCCAAGCAATAAAGAATATTACTATGATTAGCCGGGCAGCCTTTGCACTCTCAACCACCATCCATTGTCCTTCTTCTGAGGAGAACAGCCATTCATGGACCCTAGTCTACAAAGTAAATAGTTGATAATATATTGTAACAGGTCACAATAGTTCCACAAAAAATTCTAAGATATGCAGAATTCATGCACAAAATAATGTTAAAACCAAAATAAAATCATTGAAAGACAATGGGATTCCTTTGCATCTTGGGTTTACACAGGCTTACAAAAAAAATAGCTACCACAACAAATAGGTGTCTCTATATTTGCCAAGATCACATCCTAGTTGAAGTTAAATACACTTTGAAGGGAAGGTTGTTGGCCATTGTTGATGTAGATCAATTACAAGGTTCAGAGATTTCCATAAAGCAATTTCTAATCCAAAGATAAGACCAAAGAGTAATGCCACATAGTGTGTCATGCAACATAACTGAAAATTCAAAGCAACAGAGAACTCTGAGATCAAGATACAAGCCCTTGTACAACTATTTGAAAGTGATATCGGGCGTGAATTAGATAAGCTAGAGTAGTAAGTAAAGTACAAACTAACCTTAGGCACAAGGAAAACTGCACAATGGTACGAGAAGTTGGGAGACTCTGGTTGAGCATCTAAAACGACAGCTCTGTAGCGGAAAAGGGAGCCTCCGTCTCCGCCCAATGTTAATTGGACTCGTCGACCAGGGCTAAGCTCCATTAGTTCCCCTTTTGCCCCTAATTTCAGATCTTCGAGAGAGTATATAGTATCAGAACCAGCCAAATAGCTATTGCGGATTTCGTTTTCAGTTTGAAGTGCAGAACGGAATCCTCGCCCCTAACAACATATAAGTCGGATTCTCTTAGCAATGATGCAATATTTATTAAGAGCGAACAAAAGGCCATCCAACTGGTTAGTTGTTCTCCACAATCTCATTCACACACCCCCATCCATCAACATGTACAATCATGCTAGACTACATAAAGGAATAAACCGTCAATCCCATTGATGTAGAAGTTTTTAGCTACTGTCAGCCTTCAAGCTGGCTCTTTTATAAATGCATTCAGTATTCAAAGTGGTTTTGCCTATACCAAATTCATCACCAATAAGAATTATAAAGAAAAGCTCCAACTATTGAATCTAGACAATGATAGCTAAATGCTGAGTACAGAAATAAAGCAAATGAAGAAGAATGAGTAAAAGAAGTAGTGTATACCTGTTCTGAGTTGCAATCTATGGAGGAATCATCAAAAGATAATCGTATCGGGTCCACTGCAGAAGAATCTCCTTTAACAGCGACCACCATGAATGTGTTGAGACTAGGCTTACTCGAAGGTTTCTGAGGTAAGCAATGAATAGTCATTTCCCAGCCAAACCTAAACTTGGGAAAAAGTAATCCTGGAAAGAGGAGAAGAGAAATAGTTGTTTTATCATTGAGACAACTGATGAACAAAATCCAAGAAATTAAATAACAATGTCAACAAGTAGAACCCAGAGATACGCATTAATCATGTCAAAAGTAAAGTCATCGAAGCTCTATCCGAATCAACTAGATTAAAAGTATTTGGGAATACCTAAGACGTGACTCTCTGCCAATGTGAGACAAACGAAGTTCCCTCCAGTTTTTAAGACCCTCTTCACCTGATGAGATGCAGAATTAGGAATTAGATAAAAAAAAAGTATATAGCAATTAGCAAGTAAGAGTATACTGCAAAATGTATAGTGAAAAACCTCTGATAAATATTGATCTCCAAGCTTAGAACCAAACTCAGGCTCCATCAATGCATCCAATCCTCCCTTATCCAGGACGACATCAAATGTCCTATCTGCAAACTGCCAATATGAATTATGATATAGGTAGGTTCAACTTATAAAGATTAATGCAGTTTAATCGCAAGTACTCCCTCCGTCCCTTATTAGATTTCCCATTTCTAATTTGCGCATAATTCATAATTGTTAATTTTAGTTAATTGCTCGAATTTACATATGAAATGAGTAGCTAAACTAATACTATAGTTAATCAAATTTGAAATTGGATAAAAATTGAATGGAAGAAAAAAGGTAACCTGAATAGAAGTGATGTCCATGACACGCCATCGCATGAGAGGACGATCTCTGACATTTCTGCGAAGCATGTCGGAGATGACAACCTTGGAGAAATCAAGGTTGGTAATGTCGTGAAATCCGGCATCGTAGAGGTGCTCGGAGAGTCGAGAGTTGCCGCAACCTGGGACGAGAATGTGTGAGTTTGAAGAGAGGAGAGGCAGAAGAGAAGGGTTCAGCTGAGGCCACTCAGCATACCACTCGAAGGAATCATCGGAGCCTCGAAGTGTGAAGAATTTGTCCCAATTCTCTTTCTTCGTGAAGTCTTCTAAAGTTGATAGCAGCTCTTCTTTTTCCTCAGGTTTAGGGTTTTGGTTTTCGCTCTTCTTCTTCTTCCCCATTTTTTCCTAACTGTGCCACCAACTTCTAATCTCACAAGCCTCTCAATGCCTCCATTTTAATTCTTCTTGCGGATTCAAAGTTTTAAGGGGTTGTGTAGTTGTTGTGTCCGTGTTCTAGACCTAGATTAAATTTCGTCTACATCATTTATTGGAATTTTTTCCTTGAATAATGCTAAAATGAGTATTAATTCCTGAAATGTGCCCAAGTTCAAATTAATTCCATGGATACCGTCCACGTAAGACGGCGCGCCAGAAATTTGTTTTTTTCAAAGCAAACCGCTACTCAGAGTAGCGGTTAACTTCAAGTTATTTGAAAACAGTATATAGGGTAAAACCGCTACTTGAAGTAGCGGTTCATTAAAAGCAAAACCGCTACTTGAAGTAGCGGTTTTCTTGTGGAACAAAAAAAAATGTTTTTTTTTTTTCCATAGTAAACCGCTACTTCAAGTAGCGGTTTATATGCATCCCCTTTATAACTTGTCTCAGGGACATCATATAACCGCTATTTGAAGTAGCGGTCAACTTTACATTATTTGGTATTAACCGCTACTTGAAGTAGCGGTTTATATATGCACGCTTTTATAACTTGTCTTAAGGACATCATATAACCGCTATTTGAAGTAGCTGGTCAACTTTACATTATTGGTATTAACCGCTACTTGGAGTAGCGGTTTTGTTAAAAAAACAAAATTCTCGCGTGCCGTCCTACGTGGACGGTACCCAGGGAATTAATTTAAACTTCGGCACATTTCAGGAATTAATACCCATTTTAGCATTATTGAAGGAAAAAATTCTATTGGTAAATAAAATAAAGTTTATTTTTTAGGACTATTTTGGATATGAAAAGTGATTTAAATCAATATAAATAACCTCATAGTCTGGTGTGCGACTTTCATTAGCCCCAATTTGAGGAGTTTGTGTAAATATTTGCTCATGAGTATAAATCTCTAGTTTTCAGTCTCTTAAAGTTTCCTTATGGGTTGGGATCCCCTTTTTCCCCACAACTCATGAGTCATGAGGGTTGACCCTACTTGAATCAGTTAATTACGGAATAAAAATACACAAGATTTTTTACTTAATGAAGTAGCGTTTTAATTATTAATTATCAGTCCCCTCTCTCTTTTTCTCTCTCTCAAATCCTAGCCTCCCCTACCCCTTCTTCATCAATTAGGGGCTGCCATGGATGATTTCATCCATGGTAAGCCCCTTTTCCCCTTTTATTTTCAGTTTTTAGTTCATTTTCTTGTTTTGTTTAATAAATTAGTCTCTCTTTATGAGATTTTCTCAAACCCTGTTATGGGGTTTTTAGTTTTGTTTTGGAAATCTCCTTCCCTCCTATGGGAGTTGTGAGTATGGTTCTTTTGTTTTTAGGTATGAGAAATTATTCTCATTGGTTGAAGTTCGAGACTCAACATGAAGGTATTGGAATCTCGGATGAGGTCAACCTGACTCGATCAAGAATGTTCTTCCCAAACTATATCAGAATGATAGACTTCTTCATCAATAGCCGCTTGATTCAAGAATACATACATTTGCTTATTTGTATTGCTCGATCTGGTTCATTGTAGTTTCTTCGAAGACGAATTTGATTTAGTCTTTTTAATTGTATCTTGTTTTTCTTTAATACCTATTGTAGATGTCGTTTGGCCTTCAATTAATGAAATTTCTCTTTCAAAAAAAAAAGTTGCGTTTTAATTGGTGGTAATAATAAAATATAAACCATTCTAAGATCATACCAATTCCTAATATAATGCAATTATGATCCATTCCTATATTTTCAATAGTAGTACACCACAAAAATAATTTGCATAAATACCTTTGAAGAAATAACCTTTTTCCTTGAGACAATGGGTGACCACTAAAGATAGTCGTGCGTAAAACAGGGAAAATCGAAAAAGGATAACATGGCAATGTCAACACTCACTGGTCACCAATACATGGTTCTCTCTCATTTGCTAACCACTAGTTATCTCCCTCCTGACCTCCTCAAATAATATAATATTGCTCTAAAAAAAATTAAAATTATTACCAATGCATCTTAATAATATTTCAAACAAGATATCAAAATCAACAAGAAAGAAATTTGTGAAAAAATAAGACAATCATATTGTGATTCATAAAATTAAACAAGACTTATTAGCTAGCTAGTAATATAAAACAAGGAAGAAGGGTAAATGAACATGTAGAGGAAAGAAGGGTGATGGCGGGTAATGAGTGGATAAATGGATATTTAGAGGCAATATTAGATAGTGGACAACAACGAGCAAATGATGAACACAAGGAGTTAGAGGAGAATAATGCAGAAGACAAAGAGAATTTAAATCCGACTAGATATCTCATGGAAGAAGTGGTAACATCAGTTGATGAGAACGATCTTCATAGAACTTGGATCAATGTTGTAGCTACACGCAACATTAAAGAGAGGATCTCTTGCCTCGAGAACATGCGGTGGCGCATTAGGCACTTTGTACGAATTACCAAGAGTAGAAGTAAGAATGATTGCCCACAAGTTGCGTTGGAATGGGTATTAGGGTACAATGCTATGTGTGTTGGTATGAATAGGAGGCGTTCCAAAGAGCTTAGAATCATGTCCTAGAAAATGAAACTGCAACATGGATCGTACGACCATACTTGGTCATCATGAGGCCATATATGATCCAAGCACAAAAGTCATTGTCTAACCACATTGCCACCATAAAATATACCCTTGCTATTATTGTAGCTGCTCACCCCACAAGTCATTTGTTGGATTTGCATTTATTAGAAGTTTAGAACCAACATGTTATTGTCCATTATATATTGTAATACCACTTTGAAAAAAGTTACATCACTTGAGTTGGGTTTGTGGAGTGCCTAATATATAGACTTACGGGGAGGAAGAATTATAAATGACGCAGTAATATGGTTAAAATAAATAACTAAATAATACCCCCAAATGTGCATAAATAGAATGTTTCTTAATCCATATATATTCTTGTAATTTATAGGTTTCTTATTTTTAATCTTAACATCCTAATGGATCTTCAAAACTATAAGATGTTGTTCAAAATAAGTAAATTTTCAAATAAAAAAGCGTGCGCGAAAATGTATTACATCATTCGTTGAAAAATATATACTTACTACATACAAAAAGGTTGAGATACGTTTCTTATCTTGCATCCGTAAATTGTATAAATATCTATTTGTATATTGGAAATTGATTGTACCAAACATGTTTGTGTTTCTCGGGGAAAGTGGAGGCACAGGTTGTGAATCAATGATACGAGGAACTCATAAGACGATCACTATAAAAGGCACAGTAGCAGGGGTTCTGAAGACTTATTGAAAACACTAGGAAGCTCATTATGAGATGATATAATCCTAAAAAAAGCCATTTCATTGCTCACACTAGTGGGGATCCTAAGTGTAAGATTGTAGAATACTCCCTTAGGAGGCTTTTCATATTACTAACAATATATATGAAGGATACAAAGGATACACAATAACCTAGTTACCATATTTACATAACTCTAAATATGGACAAAATATGCTATCATATATTTACTCTAATACTAAGGTTGATGTCATTGCAACTAATTTGAGTCAGTTCACTAGATATAGTATTAATATGTAAAGAATACTTCAATTACATACATTTTTTTACCAATGGTGTAGCAGAAACAAACTAAAGAAAAATAAATCAAGTTTTGATTTTCGATATTATACATCATGAGACTGATGTGAGTTCAAATGAAACATAGTTATAGATTTTGATTATCCTTAAACGATTCAATTTATTTTTTCGTTATTATTACACTAGTGGGGATCCAATGGTTGAATATGACAATAGAAGATTCCATGCATCATGCTTACAAATTACACCACATTATCCTCTCACACATACAAAAAGAGAGGTATAAGACACACACACACATATATATATATATATATATATATATATATATATATATATATATATATATAAATGAACCGTATGTATAACCTTCGTCAACAACACAATCAAATACTTGAAATATATGTTGCAAAAAGTAAGATTTGGAACTTAACTAACATGTGTTGAATCTAATGAACCAAAAAACTAAAATATTAATCTTCCAAGAATAACAAAAAGATTATCAGAATGATTAAGAAGCATCAAGTTATCACATTCACAACTATACATAGTCTTTTTCTAAAGAAATTCCCTAGGTAAACCATTGTTTTTGGTCTTAAAGAAAGTAGAAGAATATAAGCTTTTTTTAGGTATCATAGGCCCATTCCACGTCCTCCATATTCCATACTCCATTAATCTATTATCTACTATTCCCTCTCTTTCCCCTTCCGAATTTGAGCTACCTGACATCAGAATTCCCGTCCAAAACCAAAACCAAAACCCTATCTAGCAGTATCTTCCTCCGAGCTCAGAGACTACGTAAAACAATGGCGGATCTCAACAATGGCGAGAAACGCCACATCCTTCCCGTTGCCGGAAAGCGCAACGTCCTCATCACCAGTGCTCTTCCGTACGTCAACAACGTCCCTCACCTCGGCAACATCATCGGCTGTAATTTCCACTAATTTAATCTTCTGCTTGTATATCAGAAATAGCTTATTAATTAATTGATTGATTGATTGATTGATAAAGTTGCAATTGCATTGCAGGTGTACTAAGTGCCGATGTTTTCGCAAGGTATTGTCGGCTTAGGGGTTATAACACTATTTACATTTGTGGAACTGATGAGTATGGCACTGCAACTGAGACCAAAGCTATGGAGGAGAAATGCACTCCTAAGCAAATTTGTGACAAGTAACCTTTTTCTATTTTTTTTTGTTTATTTCTGCATTTGTTTTCCATGAAATGATATTTGTAGAAACAGCAAGCAGCTTTTTGTGGAGGTTTTTTTTGCTTCTTAGTGTTGTTTATCTGTTGTTGTGTAGATATCATGCAATTCATAAACAAGTCTATGAATGGTTTAACATAAGTTTTGATCATTTTGGACGCACTTCAACTCCCCAACAGACTGACGTTTGTCAATCTATTTTCAAGAAGCTCATGGACAACAATTGGCTTACTGAGAACACAATGCAGCAGGTTTGTGCTTTCCGTGCTTCTTAGTTGAGTTGTTGTACCCCTCGTCGATAAGCTGCCTAATTTATAGGACTGGATTTGGTGAATGAACTTGCAGCCTTATTGTGATACTTGCGAGAAGTTCTTAGCTGATAGGCTTGTCGAGGGAATTTGCCCGACACCTGGTTGCAATTATGACTCTGCTCGAGGAGATCAATGTGAAAAGTGTGGAAAACTGTTGAATCCTACAGAGTTGAAAGACCCTAAATGCAAAGTATGTATCTTTTCTCTGTTTACTTGGATGGACGTGTGTAGAACTGTCTTTGTCATAGGTTTCTTCATAGTAGGTATAGGTTTCTTGTACTTGTATTATAGAGCTTTGTAGTTAGTGTCTAAGCCGCTTTTAGATTTACATGAACACTGTTTTTTGCTTCCGATTGAAATGTGAGCTGGCCTTTCTGATGTTAAATTGTACCTCAACTCTCACTGTGGCCTGTTAATGGAAACCATTAATTATGTACTACAAATTGCCAATTTCTTATAATGTAAACCTGTCCTTTTATTTTTCTTTTCAAGTATTATACCGGTGGTTGTTTGGTTGATGCAATCAAGAGTCTATAAGACCAGAACAATACATCTCCTAGGCGCTTCTACAATGCTTTTTAAGTGATCAAGATATATATTTACAGATTAGTGAGGTGGACTTGGGTCTGTATTCCGTTTAAATTAATTTTACTCATCTAGATACTATACCACTTTCTTATCTTAATCAAAGAAAAAAGGTTATCAATACAAAATGAATACTTGATATCAAACCCTTGGTTTCTACCTCAAATTGAACCATAAGAAGGAGCTCACATGAAAAAGATTTAAGGTATTACCTACTGCCTAGGTAGTATAAGGGTATACACTCTTTGTTACCTTGAGAGAATCTGCATACTGCTCAGTATCATACATCAATTAATATTTCCAATGACAAATTGTGTTTCATGTGTTTTCTGTATTCTTTTTGGATAGGCGTGTCAATGCACTCCTCGCATCCGTGACACTAATCACTTGTTTCTTGAGCTTCCTCTGCTCAAAGATAAGTTGGAAGAGTACATAAACAAGATGTCAGAAGCTGGATCTTGGAGCCAGAATGCCATTCAAGTAACAAATGGGTGGTTGAAAGAAGGACTCAGATCGCGATGCATTACTAGAGATTTAAAATGGGGGGTCCCTGTTCCGCACGAGAAGTTTAAAGACAAGGTTTATATAATGCATATGTTTGTAGCTTCGTATTCTTATCTTCAATTTTTTTTGTAGGTTGATATTCTAATCCTAGGTGATATTTTCGTTTTTGGCAATTGACTCTTGTTTGTTAATCACTTGTAGGTATTCTATGTTTGGTATGATGCACCAATCGGGTATATATCAATCACAGCATGCCACACACCAGATTGGGAGAAGTGGTGGAAAAACCCTGAAAATGTTGAGCTATATCAATTTATGGGCAAGGATAATGTGCCTTTCCATACTGTAAGTTTTTTTTTTTTGAAAGCTTGGTAAATCAAATAAAGAAAATCAACCAAGATAGTGGGAGCAAGGGGTTCTAAATGAGTTTCCACGGCAATTACTTAATAATTGTTGTCTAGATAAGTCAGTTTACTCTTGAGTCTTGACACCCCTCTTTATTGAGGGAAGATGGGAATGATGATGAAACATTGGAAACAACATTATTTTTGTTCTCTGCTTCCTTGTTTTGTTAGTTACATGCTCCACGTGTAAAATTGCTTTAGATGATATTCTTTTTTCCCTTTCTTTTTGTTGTCATTTGGCTTTGGCTCATTGATTCTGAGTGTCACTATTTCCAGGTGATGTTTCCATCAACACTTCTTGGTACTGGTGAAAACTGGACTTTGATGAAGAGTATCAGTGTCACAGAGTATTTAAACTATGAGGCAGGTAAGCTCATTTCTCTGTTTTATTCACAAACAGTAGTCTTTTGGTGCAGTTTGCTGTTGTTGACCTCTTTTCAGTCTAATTTTTCATGGTTGCACAACACCACAGTAGAGGCTTGTGATAGACAGATCACTTGTCTACTACTTCACCCAATTATAACAGTTGATGCCTGAAAGTGTAAGGTGGCTTATTTTCTAATTTGAATTTGCAGGCAAGTTCTCCAAAAGCAAAGGCATTGGAGTTTTTGGGAATGACGCAAAGGACACTAATATTCCTGTAGAAGTGTGGAGATACTATCTGCTGACTAACCGGCCTGAGGTATTCTCTTACAGTCTTGAGCACTTGTTTGCCTGAGTATATACGGGCCAAAGTTACTAATCTTGGAGAATTTGAATTTACTAGGTGTCAGACACATTGTTCACTTGGGCAGATTTACAAGCAAAATTAAACAGTGAGCTGCTGAGCAATCTGGGGAATTTTGTTAATCGGGTCTTGAGCTTTATTGCTAAGCCTTCAGGTATACAGGATTGTTCAAAACATTTCTTTTTACCGTTATCATAATTTATAGTTATCTTGCATGTTCTGGATGCTTGATAGAATGAGTGAAGTAGTATAAAAACTGTTGTGTGCATGTGAAACTTGTTAGTAGAGTTCTGCTAAGTTTTCTCGCTATGACGTAATAAGAGAGTCAAAGCAATATAATGAAGCTTTACTCCCTCCTTGAAATAGTTGTCACATTGTTCCAATTACTCATAATTAAGGATATAACATGATCCTAACAGTAGAACTTTATAATAATTCGTGTTATATCAATACTCTCCTGGCACTTAATTTAAGTAATGGCAATTTAAGAAACCCAATCATAAAGGTAAAGTGACATGACTAGCTTGGTATTTGTTTTCTATTCTTGCCTTGTTAAGTTCTTTTGGAGTTTTGGCTCATATCGAGAAAACCGCATATTGAACATTTGTTTGAATCATGCAGCCTAGCCTAAGCTTTCTAAGTTTTTCTTTTCACAGGTCAGGGTTATGGTTCTATCATTCCTGATGCTCCCCAGGCAGAGTTGCATCCTTTAACCAAAACATTAGCAGAAAAAGTTGGAAAGCATGTAGAGCAATATGTAGAAGCCATGGAGAAGGTGCTTTCCCTGTATACTGCTTATTGAGTTAATGGTTTCCTATATTTTTTTTCTGAAAAGAAGGGGTAATTGTCTCCTGTAAGTTCTACAAGTGTTGGTGATTTAAGGTAGCTGTTTTTGTTTGACTCAGGTGAAGCTAAAGCAGGGACTTAAAACTGCAATGGCCATTTCAAGTGAGGGAAATGCATATTTACAGGTTGGTTCACAAAATCACAACTCCTTTTGATCCATAAGATTCAGACAATCAACCTCATTACTTCATTATTAAGGCGTGTTATGTCGTACTGTAAAAACTTTATATTTCATTTTTGACATGGTGTGTAGCAACTTCATCTTGCTTTTCTGTGCAGGAGAGTCAATTTTGGAAGCTTTACAAAGAGGACCAGCCTGCATGTGCTGTAGTCATGAGAACTTCAGCAGGACTAGTGTATCTCTTGGCCTGTTTATTAGAGCCTTTTATGCCATCTTTTTCTCTTGAGGTGATTAAACTAAATGACATTTAAGATCTGCAATATTATTAGCACATTGGTCAATGTAGTGATATATCATTTTTTGGGGGCTCATTAGGTACTTAAGCAGCTCAATATGCCTCAACTTCAAGTATCTCTTTCAGATGAAAATGGGGATCTTGAAAAAATCAAGATACTCTGGGATATACTGCCTGCCGGTCACAAAATGGGGAAACCAGAGCCATTGTTCAAGGAACTGGTATGCACGAAGATATGGCATGATATTGTCAATTCCTGTTACTTGTAAAGAATTTTACTTGTTCCAAAGGATTGTTGTATAATAGACATTTGTATTTTAATTTGCAGGAAATCATATATTCACTCCGGCTTTTAAAATTTTGCACTTATGTTTGAAACAAATTTTAGGGTAGATATTATATGTGAAAAAAGAATTTGGTTTTGGATAGAAAAAAAAGTAAGCGATAGGGGGTTTAGTTGAGAGATAAAATGGGGTGATGTATAATGCATCGGGGAGAGAAAAGGAAAAGCTCAGATGAAATAGAAGTGTGATTTTTGTTTTGGGACATCCCAAGAACGAAAGTGTGGAACTTATTGAGGGATAGGGAGTATTTGTTTTTAGTGGCTTAAGTTTGGTTGATTTGCAGAAAGATGAAGAAATGGAATTTTATCGGGACAAGTTTGCTGGAAGTCAAGCTGACAGGGCTGAGAAAGCTGCTGCGGAAAAGACGGCGGAGCAGTTGAAGAAAACAAAGATTTCAGGTCTCCCTTTTCCCCCCCCTTTTAGTCGCTATTGTCTTCTGTGCCAATTGGTTTATCTATATTTTGACAATGTTCTTGGATTATGAAAAGCTCAAAACACAGTAATACTGAAATTTTTTGATGTATTTTGTTTATTTGCTATTATTATCAGCTCCAACTAGTATCTGATTTGATGGCGTTCTTGGATTGCGTAAAGGTAAAGGTAAAGGTTCTTAGTGGTGCCAGAAGGTTGTTATCGTACCACTGACCTAGTGTGTTTTATGAGGCACCTGCCTAAGTGGGGTAAATCGTTTTAGAGTAGAGAAGATTATAGTGATAAATGGTTTAATCTTTCTACAATGTACCTCATCCATCATCGGACTAGGATTCCATTACTATAAACACTGAATGATGAAGAAAACTTGAATTATGAATCTGTTTATGAGGTTGAGGGATGGGCCAAGGATACCGGAGGCTTGAGACTTGAGAGAGGTGGAATCATAGGTTATGTATTGCATCATTCTCGTGTCAGCAAACTGGCTTTGTTTGTGTTTAATCTTCCATGGGGCTGGAAGAAATCCCTTGTCTTTTGCTTTGGAAATATGATTGGAAACTGCCTTTGTCCGCCCTCAAAAGAGGCTATCAATAGGGCAACCTTTTGAGATAGTGATGCAAAATTAGCTTTGAGAGCGTGTTTGCTGTGCATGTTGGGCCAAATTTCCCTTTTCTCATCCTTGTCCTTCGGCAGGTTGCTGTCTCCTGCTTCATGCATCTTTGCTCACTCTAATATATATCCTGATTCTCTATGAAATTGAGCTTGTTGTCTGATCCTAATATTGTACTGTTTTATGGTGAGCTGTCTAATATAAAATATCTGGCATATCATTTGAGCATTCAATGGCTTATGAACATATAAATGCTGTTTTGCAGAGAAAAGCGAGAAGAAAAAGCCAGCAAAGTCTGCTGCTGGAGGCAAAGCTAAGTCGACTCCTGAGGCAGAAACTACGATTGCTAGACTTGACATTCGTGTTGGCCTTATAACAAAAGTTCAGAAGCATCCTGATGCAGATTCCCTCTATGTGGAAGAGATTGACGTTGGCGAAGCCACACCTAGGACTGTCGTCAGTGGTCTTGTTAATCACATACCCATTGACCAAATGCAGGTTAGTATTATTTGCTCCAAACAGCTGATATGTTTCAGTTGATTTCTTGTATTCTTAAATACTGGAAAGTGGAAACTGGCTGATGTTTGATTATATATGCAGAATCGAAAGGTCTGTGTTCTATGCAACTTGAAGCCAGCTACCATGAGGGGGATCAAGTCTCATGCCATGGTTCTTGCGGCTTCGAACAGCGAGCACACCAAGGTGAGTCACCAAAATATTAAAAGTGGCCATGACCTTTTTGTGTCCAGAAAACATTATTTCTTTGTTGATATCCAAATTTAATATGTGAGTTTGTTTATTATCTTTTCTTAAAATCCAGGTTGAACTCGTTGGAGCCACCCAAAGATGCAGTCATTGGGGAGAGAGTCAAGTTTTCAGGTTTTGATGGCGAGCCAGATGATGTTCTTAACCCTAAGAAGAAAGTCTGGGAGACATTACAAGTAGATCTAAACACAGATTCTGATTTGGTGGCGCGGTTTAAAGATTTGCCGTTCACCACATCTGCTGGAATCTGCAAGGTTTCTTCAATTGCAAATGGATCCATAAAGTAGAAATGCGCCATGATGTCTGGCTATCGATACCGATTTTTTTTTAAAAAAATTACAAATATGCTCTATAGGGCAGTTTCCATCCCTTTACTATATCTGATCTTTTCGCCCCTGTGATGGAAGCTGGAAAGTTTTGTCATGATATTCTGTATTTTCCCCAAGTCAGGCTTTATATGTACGCAGTTTAAGATTAAAGTCATGTAAGCAATTAATTCTTGACTTGTCCTTTCAGTTCTACTTAGTTGTTCATTTGTCAAAGGTTTGTAAAATCTTCTACTATTCCATTGTATTTCTCATCTTGTCTCCCATAATTTAAGATTAAGCCACCTCATCTATATTTGCCAATTGCATTTTACTGTTTGATTTTAAGTTATGATGTGTTTGAGAAATATTGAACTAGGAAATAAGATGGGGTAGTAGTTGAGACATATAATCCCAAATTATTTCAAAATTTTTATTTATTTATGGATAATCTCATGTTTTTCATGTTTGGTGATACCTTTCCTCATATATTTGTCCGAAGGCACCTATTATTATACGTTTCAATGTTTCATAGGTTATATTTTCCTCTTTATTTGGTCCAAATTCCTGTTATACTTCCTCATATGACATATCTTTCATTTCCATTTACTAGGGTGCTATGGCTAATGGTAAATGTTACATAAATTTTCTTTGTGTTACATCATTTATCAGATCAACATGAGAAAAGTAACACTGAACTTGGATTATTCTTAATATGAGAAAAATACCCAAACCATGGAATTAGTGGTGATAGTTCAAAAAATACTTCATATATCAGCCAATATATCGAGTCAATTGAGAATTGACTAGAGCATGTATCATGTTTTCAATACTTCTTTTCTTGATATAAGTATCTTACTATAACCACTTGAAAGAAGACACATTCTTGAGTGAGACTCTATGGTGCTAAGTCAATGGGAGACAAGAGACAAATAATGCTAATGTGCACGCGCAAGAAATCGAAAAAAAATCAAAACTGTACAAATGTTATTGTTGTAAACTTTGAAATATCATTGTATTCTACCATTGTTGTTGCAAAAGTTATTGTTTCAAACTTTGAGTAATATTGTATTCTAATCAATTTCTTTTACTAAAGGTATCCGAGTTTCATGAAATTTACCACATACCTTCCAACTTTTAGAAATTTACCAAATGCCATTGACTTTTATAGAAATACACAACGTGCTCTTAATGATTGACGGTCGTCAACTCCGTTAGTCATTACCTCTAACTAACACTCATCTTATTTGAATTACAATCGTTCATCATGTTCGTCGTCGATAGGCAAACACATATCATCTTCAATTATACTTCTCCATATTATTTGAAGATTTTAAATTTTTCTGGAACATTGTGTTGATAAAATTTATACATAATCCAAAAGGTATAGATACTAAACAGATTTTATAATTATAGTATTAATTTTGAAATTCATTACAAAAAATTAGTTTAGTTTTCCTTTCAACTCCAGAAAAAAGTTACTAAAATTTCAAATACTATTTAATAAAAAATATTACGTAGAGATAAATATGAGTGTCACTCTCGATTCAAAGTGTCTTAACAATTTTTTTTCACTTGGTTGGCATAACAATTTTTTTCTTCCCACTTACTCCCTCCGTCCCATAATATAGTGCTTACTTCTCATTTTTCACGGGAATTAAGGAAAATGGAATGAGTGGTAGGAAGTCCAAAAAAATATATTTAATGAAGTGCTTTTTTGATACTTTTGTATTGAAACTAGTTATTTATTTTCTTTTACCTTTAAACAAAATCAAAAGGTAATAAATGTTCCTTGGAATGGTGTAAAGCAATAAATGGGATCACATGTTTTGAGAGAAAAGTAGGGGTATTTTGGAAAGTTTGTGTAGAAATTAAGGATAATTTAGTCCAAATAAATTGACAAAAAAGAAAAATAAAAGACAACATTTTGGCACACCAAAAAGTGAATATGAAGACTATTTATATTATGGGACGGAGGTAGTAGTAGCTTAACAAGTTAAAAAAAATTAACCTGAATGACCTGATAGAATAATTTGTACCACTAGAATAGCTTAGTAAAACTTTTATTACTCGAATCTATGTTTATTTGTTTGATTTAGAATATATTTAGGATAATATTTTCTCATCGATTTATATAGTTTAGATTCCTAATATGGTTAGGATTATTATTTTGAAATCTCTATAAATATTGATCAATGTCATTCATTCTGATTGGGGAGTTTACATTGTCTAACACAAAATTGGGAAACTTCTTTTTTTTTGTTTTTGAGGGAAGGGAATCAGGGATAGAGAAAAAAGACAGAAGAAAAAGAAAAAAAAGAAAAGAAAAGAAGGAAGAAACATAGAAAAGAAGAAGTTTGTAACCCTAATTCCCGAATTTCCAATCTGTAGAATTTGCTAGGGGAATTCATCACTCTACCGATTACAGATTTCATTCCATTATCTAAAAAGTTTGATCTCGAATTTCGTATTTCCAAAGTTACTTCTCGAGGAAACAAATTGAAGGATTTTTTCGACGATTCCAAAAAATTGAAGGTTTGTTTAGGACTAATTTTACTATATACTGTAAGTTATAAGATTTAAACTTTGTAGTTTAGCATTAAATGTTTGAGTAAGAAATATTCAATCGAATTCAGTAGTATCCGATTGAGTAAGAAATATTCAATCGAATTCAGTAGTATCCGATGCGAGCTCAAATAAAAAAAAATTCCAGATTTTGGGGGTTGAGTTGAACCCACTGAAGACTGAACCCCCCTTGGATACGCCACTGCAGGTGCTGCTTCCGCATTTTGTTTGTATGATGAGGCATTGTATCTTAGTCCATAATATATAAAGTGTATATATCTGTAGAATTGCTTCGTCGTTTAAACATCTTTTTCTTGTGTTTTTATTGTTCTTGTTTCTGTTTTTTTTTATAAATATTATTGTTTTGAGAAATATTATTAGCGACATTGTTGTTGGCAAAGTTCATTGGTAGGAGTGGTGCTGCTGTTCTTAGCCTTGTGTGTTTTTGGTTTTGACCTGGATTGAACTAAGATTGATGTGAAATATATTTGGAAACAGAAGATTTCTTTCTTTAATGGGATCCTTACTTGATAGGCTCGTTGCAGATACTTGGCAGAGGAAGCTTTCATCTTCCGAATCATAAAGCACCGGTGTCTGCATATTGCTACAAACCCAAATATTGAAGTATGGCAGATGGAATATCAAGCTTTTGGGGTCCTGTCACATCTACCATCGAGTGCTGTGAGCAGAACTATGTTTACTCATCTTATATTGCAGAGTTCTTCAACACCATTTCAAATGTTCCGGGCATCATTTTGGCACTTTTCGGTCTTCTAAATGCCCTCAGACAACGGTTTGAGAAGAGGTTCAGTTTTCTTCACATATCCAACATGGCATTGGCCATTGGTAACATGCTGTATCATGCTACGCTGCAACGTGTGTAAGTCAATTCCTTTATCTATTCAGATAATATATTAACCATAATATATGCAGAGTTTGATGATGGTTTTTTTTAACGTGTTGATGATGATGGTTCATTGGTACTTGTTTTTTGGTTTCCATGGCAAGTGGAAATGGTAAATTGGTAATTTACGTTGCCTGTTTGTTGGAAAGTGGAACCGTTTTTTTTTTTTTCTCTTTCTAGTAAATCAATTTGTCTCATAAATTTCATGGCTGCTTTCTGCCTTCTACTCTGAACTTCTTTTAGTTTTTGTAACAACTAGATGAATTTTTTTAATAAGATAAGAGCTAGGTGCTGCTGTTTTTTTTTTGTTCTTTTTAAGGGAAAAAAAGACAAAAGTACTGTATTGAGCGTAAATCTCGCTGAAAATTCAACTTCCATGCGCATGAGGTGTGATCAGATTGAGCTGGTGGTGGATGGTCATCTGGAGTGGGATATGTTGACAGTTCAAGTTCCTAATTGGTTGCATCTGTGTATGTTTGCAAGCGCGTGATTGTGTATGTTACTGCTAGAATTTGAAAGTTGTTCTATTCTAAGTTCCAGATGAGATAGCTCTCACAGTTTTAGTTATTCATCCAGTATTGCGTTGATCATTTGTGTCGTTTGAACTTGTGAAGAGCCCTGTCCCTGTTTTGTAGTATTCTAGATTCTAGATCAGATAGTATCTCACTGTTTCAATTTGCTATCCATAATTCCATCAATTAACCATCTGGTTGATTGTGAAGAGCCCTGACTTTGCAATGCAACAACAACCCAGACCCCATGTACTACGTAATAACCTGAGAGGTTCTTTCCAATGAATAGCCTTTTTCTACTGTTCTTGTAGTTCCTAGATATTCAACTCATTTTCTCATGTTGGTATCTTTTCTAGCTTCATATTTCAAATTAAACATATGATCCCCCTGCCCAGAAAGGAAGGAAATGATAACAAATAAAGACAATAGGCAAGGGTAGAATTCAACACATGGGTGGACTGCAGACTTGGGAAATCAGCACAAGTTTTTGGTCTTTTCGTTAGAGCGTATGATAGATGCACGGCTGTGGCTTTTCTCTTCCCTTTTTCTTTTTGGTAGTTCAGACGGGCATAGGATTGTGCTCCAGCCCTTCCGTGCTTCTATGTTAGACCTTGAATGTATGCATAATTTTTATGGCTTTTTTCCCCCTTTTCCTATATATTCATATCATATCTGATGCCCTTCATAATTCATACGTCTTTAGATGTCTCTCTGGGATATGTTGCCATGCGAGCTTTCATTTATGAAAATGACCTTTGCTTTATTGTTTCAAGGTCTTCACTCTCTTAACTATCTATCACTCTGTCACCATCTTTTTGCAGGCATCAACATAGTGATGAAACACCAATGGTTTGGGAAATGCTGCTTTATCTCTACATACTTTACTCACCAGATTGGCACTATAAGAGCACAATGCCGACATTCATCTTTTTCTATGGTGCTGCATTTGGTCTTCTTCATCATCTAGTAGGTCTTGATATCTGGTTTAAGTTGCACTATATGTTACTCTGTCTTCTTTGCATCCCTCGAATGTACAAGTATTACATCCACACCAATAATGTCTATGCCAAGGGGCTGGCAAAGTTGTACTTGGTGACACTACTCCTGGGGAGCCTTTGTTGGTTTGTGGATCGTGAGTTCTGCATGAAATTTTCTAGCTGGGATTTTAATCCGCAGGGTCATGCTTTCTGGCACGTCTTCATGGGGTTCAACTCATATTTTGCAAATATATTCTTAATGTTCTGTCGGGCGCAGCAACTGGGATGGGATCCAAAAGTTTCTTGTTTCATGGGGGTTCTCCCTTATGTGAAAATCCACAAACCCAAGACTCAGTGAAAACAAGCTATGGAGTGAACAATAGTTTTAATTATAGTTGTGTGGTTTTAGCTTCTTTGGAGACGTTTCAATTACATTTTTTTTGTAGGTGTGTTCTCAATGGATGTAAATGATATTTTGGTTTTTCGTTGAGTAAAATGTAAAACCCTAGTGCATGGTCACGTGTACCATATTAACTTATTCCTTAGTAACAATCAATTTTGGAATTACAAACTAGTTTTTTCTGTTGACTCCTTTGGATACAGAAAACTTGCTGGTTGCTTACTAAGTGCCCATGTACCAGTTGAACATTTTCGGATTGTAAGAAAATATTCTATCACACAAATAAAAAATGGCCTAGTCCTTTTGCAAGGCTCGTCAATCGATGACCCCAAACCCAAATGTTATTCTACTATTACTATAAAGAAGACTCCTGATCAGTTCAGTTAAATGTTGTGTTGCCCTTACTGATGAGTGATGGACCACTTATGTCCTTTTGTCTTCAGTTATGCACTTAAATGTTAGGAGTTGAATAACTCCGTACTATCACCAACAGCAAATGGGATACAAGCAATCAAGCAGTAACATGGGACTCCACCTGGAAGACTGCCATGCCTAGATCCAAAGAGTTATGATTATTTAACCTCATTTTCTTAGAGAAGAGGTTTGAAGAAAGAAAATTTTGATTAGTCGGTCATATAGATAGACTTATTCTCTTATGCAGGATATAGTTTGGCAAGGAAGCACAATAAATGTTCAATAGAATAGAAGGCCAAGGAAACACAGACACAGTAGCAGAAGAGGAAAAGCAGGTAAGCAGCAGGAAAACTATGAACCAAATTTTCCTTGTTGCTTTGCATTTGCCTGTCTCTTAATTCCATGTTGATATACAAAATGAAGGAACATCAAACTGTTCTTCGAGCCAAATTATTAGTGACCTAAAAGATGTAGCAAAAGGACATACGTCTGATGAACAAAGCAATAGATTGATGTTCTTCAATTGAGAACATTGCATATTTTTCATTATACGTTGAACAACTTGAACAGATCATCCTGATAGAGAGTTCTCATAAATCATTTTGTAAGGTGTATTCACCCATCATGTACAGGTTACCTGGCACCAAATGAAAGAGATGACAACGTCACTAAAAGGGTTCTTGATAAGATTTTGGGATCATAACAGTCAACTGCAGCTTTCCAAGTTGGCAGAGTTTTACAGGATTTTTATAAACAATGATCCTGGCAAGATTCTGACCAGATAGAAGAACATATGCAATGCTGAAAGAGTCCCCTTTCTCTGTTGCAAATTGCCACTCTCGTGTTGATATGACAAACCAGTCCTTCTTAGCATATCGAGAAGCTTTGACTTCAATGTATTCCCTATTTTGTTCATTCCCTATCACAATGTCAAATGGTAAGCCTGTCTCTTTTTCTTGATTAACCCAATTCACTTCTTTCCCATCAGCTTTTCCTGCAAAGTATCTGAAAGCCACCAGCTCCCCAAGTCTACCAGCTCGCATTGCTTCCTGAGCACCCAGAGTATTAGAAAGGTGTTGGTCCCTGCTTTTTGATTGACCCTCTTCAGGGCAAAGGGTCTCAACTATAACATTGGTAGGATCAGCTAAGGCTTCCATAGCTCGAGGCTGATTGCATACAAGATCAGTTTGACCTTCAGAAAGAGGAAGGAAAGACGAATCAGGTTCTATGAGTCCATCATCTTCAATAAAAACATCTTCGTTTATCTCGGTTAAAATTACTTTAGCTTCTTCCTCCATCAAGCCCTCTAAAAGACCTTTTACCGATTCTGTATTGCCACTTTGGTCCATCAACACAGGTTGTGTTCTCATTCCTCTCGCACGAGAAGAACTAAAACCCGGTGCAGTATTCCAGTCCACAGGAGGCCAGCTTGAGTGTGCTAATTTTTTCTTAGACTTGGAAGCTAACTGGTCATTGGGATCTGTTAAAAGAGCATTTCCGGTAAGTGCTTCATCATTCTCCAGCAAAGACAGCGGAGAAGAAAGTGACCAGACAGACTCCTCGACGGGAAGCTTTGCCATCTTCTGGCTATTAAGGATGAAAAATTCCATTTGCTCTTCAGTTGAACCAGATTCTGCCATTGTAGTGATCATGTGAAGGAAATTGGCCAAATGTAACTCGGGAGCACCATCGAAGAATAGTCGGGACAATTCCATGAACACAGAGTGTGAATCTGATTCCCGAGTAGTGTACAGAATATTACCCTACAGTATAAGATCAAGTTATAATGTTGAAGTTTTTCCCACCTTTCACATGTCATACCAACAGATCCAAATATAAGAGAACTGTTCCGGAAAAGGAAGACAGAAGGAACTAAAATACTTCCTCCGTTCTTTTTTAATTGCAACATTTTGACTTTTCTACTATTCAGTTTACAGTTTAATTCGTCTCAATGTGTAGTTTTTTAATATCTCATTTGCATAATTTTTACAAATACATAACTAATGTTATTGATGGTCAAAATTGTGCCTCGACAAGTGTGATAATGCAAAGTTGCAATTAGAAAAGGATGGAGGAAGTAATTTCCAACTTAATCTAGATAATCATTCTTATTCAATAATCATTACTTAAAATTCCTCTAAATCTGTCAGATGCATCAGAAAAACCAATCACTGAAATTTTAACAACATAGAAGTACAAAATGTACCTGAAGTAGGGAGCTGCATTCAGTCCTCTTCTTGGAGGAATAGTCGCACCTCTTTATGACATTATGATAGAACAGCTTTTCTACCACAAAAACTTTTAGGTGATGCAAGTCGCCTTCAGACTGCTTGAGTTGACTGTATCTTTCTATGTGTAGATTATAGAGGTAACGCTGGGCAAATGGAAGCACCCATGTCACCATCGAGCTTTTGAATCCAGAATCAACAGGCCCGTAGTATATAGCTTCCCGAGAGACAACCTGCAAGAAAGTTTATCATAAAAAGAAATCCTTGACAGAGAACATGGCGAATCTAGAAGAAGGCGATCTGTTACAAACATTCATACAGCTGGAGAAGAATTTTTTTTGGTATAACATGTACTGGCTCATCTGGGTAACTAACTCCCCCTTCTCCATCTCGATCGCATCAGATTAAATTATTCATAGAAAGCAAAACAGACAAGACGAACAACAAAAATAATGCAACAATGAAGTATAAAAACTCAAGCACAAGATATTTTAGCATGGTGGCAAATTTTGACAGATAACCCTAGAAATTTGCACCCATGAATTGTGTACACAAGCAAAACAGACAAGACGAACAACAAAAATAATGCAACAATGAAGTATAAAAACTCAAGCACAAGAGATTTTAGCATGGTGGCAAATTTTGACAGATAACCCTAGAAATTTGCACCCATGAATTGTGTACACATGCATATCATAGAGTTAGTCTTATACTTTCTCCGTTCTCTTTCAGTTGCAACACTTCCAATTTTTGGGTGTTCCAATATACTCTTTCCATATCTCTCTCTTCCTCACAGGGGTACTCTTTTTATCTCTCTTTATCTCTCTCCTCACCTGAATATATTTGTCTCCCCCCATGTTGCAATTAAAACAGAACCGAGGAAGTATATATTAGACAATAATGAAGCTTCAAAACAAAACCACACACAGCACACGTAACCTCCTTTTTTAAAATCTCAGCAGCATTTATTGGGTGCAAAACTGGAGCCTTGCAATATATGTAGCCAATTATTAATCCTTAATTCACCCAGATTGTAAAATAAATCTAGATGAAAAGTGAAAAGGCCTATTTGTCATGTAAGGAACCGCATCCAATTCAGTAGGAACTAGCAGCCACTGAAAGCAGAATGAGTTCAATAGTAAGAAATTGTGCACCCAAAAATGTCGCTGCTGAATTTGATTTCTTCAAAAACCAATGAAGCAATATATTAATGTAACATCATTGGTATTGATAGCATCAATGCAGACATATGAGTTCAACCTTGTTGTTTGATTCAATATCACTATAAATCTTCCAGCCAACCATCCAAAATGAAGGTAGGAGAATCCAAAATGAGTGCAGGAGAATCCAAAATGAAGGACATGATAAACTACTGGTTTCAGCTCAAAGTATTGAAAACAATAGGGACTTTGTGATGCCAAAATTTCACCTTGATTTCTGAGCAGCAACTAAGAGCTCTGTTCATGAGAGACAGACACGAAGAGTAAGATACATACCTTCGAAACAGCAGGTATGCCTAAGTTCTGCAACAGTACAGATACATTAGTTTCAAGCATCTCCTTTTCATTGTCCATAAGCTCTCCGAAATATAGAAACTCAATATTGTCCTTGTGCTTTAGTTCTTTCTTTAAAGCATCATCATCAGACCAACATACAAGGCCAAATGATGGGTGTAAGGAAACCCACTTATCTTGCAAGGTTGGAAGAATTCTAAACTCTGACTGCAAGAGACATTCCTTCAAATAAGACATGTCATCAGAACTAAGTGCACCGCATTTCAGGCCATCCGACCACTTGAGAAGAACTTGAAAAACCTGATACAAGAAATAAGTCACTAGCAGTCCACATTCTACACAGCTCAAGATTCTAAGGTAATCATGAACCCATCATACCGAATTAGCTGCCTGACAGGGTGAAGAATTTCCGGATAACTGCTGCAAAATCTGAAGGTAATGAGAAAAAGATGGAGCCTCATGCACACCACACTCGTTCACGAAAAAGTCACGAAGACCTGGATAAATAGAGCATAAGGTCTTGCTCAATGCAACGCTACTAGTCCCGGGAGAGAACTCGACATTCTTTCTATAGTCCAAAGCACCGGTAGAATCATCCCAGTAGACTTCTTCAGGAGATAGAAACACACCAGCTACAACATCCTCATAGAGTTTGATAGAGGCACAAGGGATAAATATGAAAGGCCCTGAATTCAAAGTATCCAGCACTAGTTGCCTACATGTTGCCATTTCCTTCCAAATGAATGAATACAATTTGGACATTTGCAACAAGCTGGATAGATCAAGTTCTTACAATGTTAGCTCCCTTAGTCGACAGTATATTAAGAATGCAGCAGACAGTAGAAGATTAACAATCAAGACTCTAAATAGTCAATCGCAGAACACCATTGTTAAGCAAAAGACAGCCGAAGAGATACATTGCAATAACAACAGACATAATAGGAACTTTGGCCTTCAGAAACCAAGTCCCCTTTTCAGAATTTTGAAATGGTCATGATCTAATTGCACAGCACACCTCACATCACAAGCACGTAAGTATAATGAAAGTGATAATTAGCATTTTTTTACGAAACCTAGAGATTTTTTTTTCCGAGTACACTTTCAGATGTCAGAGTCTACATATTCTGCATGACACCGGAGTTTGATGTTTCTTGTACAAAACTTGTGCTGATATCAGTGTAACATGATTCCCTAATCTCTCCGTGAACTGCGATCCCAAAAAAGCGAATTATGGTCAGTGTTGACTGTAATGAATCAGCTTGGTTTAAGAGAAATCAGTAGCAAAGAAAGGAACTTTAGAGAAGATAGCAAAAGATTTTTATATTAAAAGATAAATTCCACAGCCTTCGAGGAGCTGGGTTCCTCCCAAGAACAAACTACACTCAATAATTTTCTGGATACTGTTCATTACATTCCTCCTACTACTTATAGACTTACTCCTATGCGCTGCCCTAGAAAATATCTAGCCAACGGTATTATTTTCAGCAAAGGACAACTCAGCTGTACTACTAAGGACAAAATAGCTGATATTCCAATCATTGCCTCATCATGAGCCAGCTCACCCTTCTAGGTGCTTCTAGAATCTCTCTTACTTCCTTTGGCGCCTTGAGTATACAAACCTCAGCTGTGGTTTAGGCACGTGCATTACATTACCTGCGGCCCAAAGTTTCACCTTGTCCTCAAGGTGGAAGGTGGGGAATCTTTGATCCATTGTTGCTAGATCCTCCCATGTAGCTTCACTTTCTGGCAGGTTCTTCCACTTAATGAGGACTTCCATAGGCTTCTCATGCCCTGGTGTTCCATAGCGAGCATCCAAGAGTGCTTCAGGTTCTACCATGAGTTCCAGGTCAGAATTCAGTTGCTCAGGTAGCTGAGTGGGGGGGGTTGGGTTACCAGCTGCTGGTTTCAATTGTGACACGTGAAACACTGGGTGTATTTTGCTGCTGGGGGGTAGATCAAGCTTGTAAGCCACTTCCCCTATGCGCTCTGTAATTGGGTAGGGACCATAATAGCGTGCTGCCAGTTTTTCATAGGGTCTTCTAGCCAAGGATCTCTGTCGGTATGGTTGTAACTTGAGATACACATAGTCTCCCACTTCAAGTTGTAAGTCCCTTCTCTTTTTGTCAGCCCAGAACTTCATTTTCTGCTGAGCCCTCAGCAAATTCACACGCAAATCATCCAATATGGCATCACGTTCTTGCAGTAGGCTATCCAAGGAACCCACGGGAGTTTGATTGTGCCCTGCTCTAATAAGGGGAGGAGGATCTCGCCCATACAGAGCCTTAAATGGTGTCATCTGAATTGACACATGAGGTGAAGTATTGTACCAGAATTCCGCCCACGGAAGCCAGCTTGCCCACCTTCTTGGTTGCCCATTAACAAAGCACCTTAAATAGGTTTCGAGGGCTTTGTTCACATTCTCGGATTGACCATCCGTTTGGGGTGATATGCCGTGCTTCTCTTGAGACTTGTGCCTTGTAGCCTAAAAAGTTCTCTCCAGAATATGCTCATAAAAATTTTATCTCGGTCAGATATGATGGACGCTGGAAATCCATGAAGTCGAACAACTTCCTTAATAAACACCCCTGCTACAGTAGCAGCTGTGAACGGATGTTTGAGACTGAGGAAGTGGGCAAACTTGGTGAAGCGGTCCACCACGACTAGAATAGTATCCACTCCTTTGGAAGGGGGAAGACCCTCAACAAAATCCATAGTAATGTCTTCCCATACCTGGTTTGGCGGAGGTAATGGCTGGAGGAGGCCGGCTGGGCTCTGGGTGGAGGACTTGTTTTGTTGACACACCTTGCACTCTTTCACATATTGGGCCACAGTTCTCCTCATTCCGACCCAGTACCACTCGGAGGCCATACGCAAGTAGGTTTTAAGGTCCCCTGAGTGTCCACCATTTGGGCTGTAATGGTAGAAGGTTAGGAGGCTGTGAACCAGAGGAGACTTAGGGGGTAGCACTATGCGCCCCTTATACATGACCAGCCCATTTTCCACAGTAAATCCCTCCATGGGTGGCCCTCCATCCCCTAAATCTGCCATTAGTTGCTGTATATATGGGTCCCCTTTCAATTGGGCCTGCACATCTTCTAAGCTTGGTCCACTGGTGGATATCAAGGACTTCAATTCCAGTTGGGCAGGGCTTTGTCTAGAGAGTGCGTCCGCCACTCTGTTGGCTGCTCCGGGCTTGTAATGGATTTCAAATTCAAAACCCATTAATTTACTTACCCAACGCTGGTATTCGGCCCCTATTTCACGTTGCTCCATGATGAATTTCAAGCTCTTCTGGTCCGTTCTTATCACGAACCGCCTACCCAAAAGGTAGTGCCTCCACTTTTGCACCGCCAATACAATTGCCATTAATTCTTTTTCGTAAATGGACTTAAGGCGACCACGGGGGCCCAACACATGGCTATAATATGCAATGGGCCTGCTGTTCTGCATAAGCACAGCCCCTAGGCCATGACCTGATGCATCTGCTTCGATGATGAACTGCTGCGTGAAATTTGGCATGGCTAAAACCGGGGCTGCCACCATGGCTTCCTTCAAGGTTTCGAAAGCTTGGGTGGCTGCTGGAGTCCACGCGAAGCTATCTTTTCGAAGTTGGTCAGTGAGAGGTGCAGCGATTTTGGCATAATTCGCTATAAATTTGCGGTAGTACCCAGTGAGGCCAAGAAAACCCCTTAACTCTCGAATGGACTGAGGGAGGGGCCAGGCTATCATGGCCTTCACTTTGTCCTGATCAGCAGCCACTCCCTGTGCCGAAATAACATGTCCCAGATATGCGACTTGTTGCTTCCCGAACTCACACTTGCCAAGATTGGCATACAAGCTGTTTTCGGCCAGGGTACATAGGACTTGCTTAAGGTGACGGGTATGAGTCTCCTCATCCGGGCTATACACCAATATATCGTCGAAAAGACAAGGACGAATTTCCTTGAGAAATGGCGGAATACCTCATTCATGAGGGATTGGAAGGTAGCCGGAGCGTTCGTTAAGCCGAACGGCATTACGAGAAACTTCGTAGTGGTCTTCGTGGGTACGAAAAGCCGTTTTGTGAATATCCTCCCTTCTTACCCTTATTTGATGATACCCGGATTTTAAATCCAACTTAGAGAAAATGGCCGACCCACATAGCTCATCTAACAATTCATCTATTACCGGAATGGGGTACTTGTCGGGGACAGTTTCTTTGTTTAAGGCCCTATAATCGACGCAAAAGCGCCATGATCCGTCTTTCTTCTTTACAAGAAGAACCGGGCTGGAGAACGGGCTTGTTGAGGGTTGGATGATGCCGGCGGCCCAGCATATCCCTCACCAACCTTTCAATTTCGTTCTTTTGCACTTGTGGGTATCGGTAGGGTCGGCGAGACGGGGTTGCTCCCTTCTTTCAACACGATGCTGTGTTCCCTTCCCTGGATGGAGGGAGTCCACTGGGCATATTAAACACGTGCTCGGTATTGGTTGATGAGAGGTTGCAATTTACGGGGCACAGCAGCCTCCATACTCCACTCTTCCTCCTTCCCTTCCCCTCCTTGAATGTGGTTCATTTCCACCAATATCCCCCGCCCTTCTACTCTTAAGGCCCGGCATTGCCTTTAGTGAAATTCGGGTTCTCTCCAAGGATGGGTCTCCTTGAAGTGTCACCTCGCCCTCCCTATTTTGAACTTCATCAGTGAGATTTCCAGTTAGTGGTCACCGACCCTAACTTCTCCACCATTTGGACTCCTAAAATTACATCGGAGTTACCTAAATCGAGTGGCGGGAAGTCTTCTTGAATTATAAGCCCCCGGATTTCGATCATCACTTCCCCGCATTCTCCCTTCCTCGCACCATGGTACCAGGTGCCTGAGAGAAACGCCAAAATTAGTGTCACCTTGTAAAGGGATCCCCAGCTTCTCTACGCCCTGAGTGAGATAAAGTTATGGGTGGCCCCGGGTCCACCATAACTATCACTTCGCACCCATTGATGAGGCCCATGAGCTTCATCGTTTTCGGGTTTGTCAAACCCACAACCGAGTTCGGGGAAAGTTCCACCGTGGCAATTTCGGCATTGGTTTCGACGCCGGTCGTCGGCGCCCTCCGTCTCCTCGGTGGGGGGTCTTCTTCTCCATCTAAGACCAACACGCTCGAACTCTTTCTTATGACAACGGTGTCCTTGTGACCATTTGTCGTCACAACGGAAACACAACCCGTTTTCACGGCGATGCTGGAGCTCTTTGCTCCGACAAGCGGCGAATGGGTGGTTGGGTTCGTGGGTTTGGGTAGGTGTTTTTGGTGGTGGTTGTTTTGGTGTTTGTTGGTTGGTAAGGGGTGGGGTTAATTTTCGGGTAGGTGGGGTTGTATTTAGTGAAGTTTCGGGTTGGGTTCTTTGTATAATTAGTAAAAGGTGAGGTTAGTGCTTTGGACTTGGTCCCATTGGCTTGGCTATTTATCTTGACTTGACCTTCAAGGCTAAGTCCATGGCTGGTCCACACTGATTGGGCCCAATAGATGGACTTACGCCTTGATATTCTCATTTAGCCCTTTTATGAATTGGCCCATCACTATGGATTCCGGAATATTCTCCAAGGGTGCTTGCATACTCAATGAATCTCCTTTTATAATCCATCACAGTCCCTTCCCCGCTCCAAAGTCACCCATTGTTCATAAAGTGACCCTTTGTGAGTGGGTCCGACTGCTCGAGTAACAGAGTCTTCAACTCGTCCCACCGGTGCACCGGTTTCCGGCGGTGCTCCCATTGATACCATGCCGGGGCATCGTCTTCGAGGGATACTACGGCAGCTTCCAATTTTTCTTCTTCCTTCGGTCGATAAAACTCGAAATACCTCTCGGCCCGAGTATCCATCCATCCGGGTTCAACCCATCAAATAGTGGCATGTCTAGCTTTCGTACCTCCAATTTCCGGTCTTTTCGGTTTGCGGTAGGTCATCGGCATGGAAAAAGAGATTTCCGGCCCCACCCCTGCTGCGGATGCCGTTCTTTCTCCACTAGGGGTGGCGAAGCTTACGGGATGGTTGTTTTTAGAGGCAAGCAAGGCCGCCCTCATGTCTTCTTGAAACTTCCTCTGCTCATCTCGGGTCCGTCCCAAGATGAGCTCCGTGTTCTCCCGGCTCGATTTATCCTTCCTTCAAGTCTCTCCCCGACCCTTGTTGATTGTTCATCATCTCGGTAAAAGTGGAGTGCGGGCCGGTGAAGTCCCGCTCTATGCTCCGTCCTCCGCCGTTGTGTAGGTGCTTTTTTTTTTTTTTTTTTTTTTTTTTGTGTGGTTCTCTCGGGATTTGGCTCGATACCAAGTTGTAATGAATCGACTTGGTTTAAGAGAAATCGAGCAAAGAAAGGAACTTTAGAGAAGATAGCAAAAGATTTTTATATTAAAAGATAAATTCCATGACCTTCGAGGAGCCGGGTTCCTCCCAAGAACAAACTACACTCAATAATTTTACGGATCTTGTTCATTACATTCCTCCTACTACTTATAGACTTACTCCATGCTGCCGCCCTAGAAAATATCTAGCCAACGGTATTATTTTCACAAGAAAGGACAACTCAATTTGTACTACTAAGGACAAAATAGGCGATATTCCAATCATTGCCTCATCGTGAGCCGGCTCTCACCCTTCAGGTGCTTCTAGAATCTCTCTTACTTCCTTTGGCGCCTTGAGTATACAAACCTCGGTTGTGGTTTAGGCACGTGCATTACATTGACCTATTTTTTGCCCATTTTGGGCGAGCCGCGAACTGGAAAAACGAATTATATAGCAAATTATGTTACACTTGGTTGATATAAATCATAACCATTCTAGTCTGCCTTTCTTTTTTCCGCCCGATCGATCATCCGAATAATTTTTTTTCCCAAAACGCAATTAACTTAGCATGAAAGAGTACTTTTGGGATTATACCTACCCTTTCTCCTAGCTTCAATTGTTTAGCCTACCGACTAACATCAAACCGCACCTTTGGGTTACCAATGTATGTGTCCTAAGAACTTGTCCTAGTTCATGTTTCTAACATGTTCTTTGTAATAGACTAGCCTTAGGGGGGGAGGGGTACTTTTGGTAATAAACACTAGTTATTGTGTTAGCTTGGGGAGTAAGGCAAGTATACTATAGGGAGAGAAGGGATCATGAAGAATATATTTCAGAGTTCATTTTAGTGGTTAGCTTTGGGAGTGTGTCAAGTCACTCGAATACTTGGCAATCTATCTTTATTTTATGTAATTTCCATTTTATAAATATCAAAATCATCATCTTCTTCCTTTATTTTCCTGCCAAAATATCCAGTTTATTACAGTTGCCACAACCTGGTCATTAATCGACTACACAAGAAAAATGAGACGAGCAATTGCTATTGTCGATTGTATAACTACCCCGGCCCCCTCACTTCACACTCCATAAGAAAATATAGCCAAAAAAATAAAAAGAAACAGATCAGGAGGAAGTAAGGTCTATGGAGGAATTTAAGAAGAAAATGTTGCTACAATAGCATAGCGGATGATCGTTAGACCTGTTAATCACAAAGGCCAAAATTCACATGATTGGCTTCGATTTATGAACTAAAAATTTAATAGGAAACTCGCTAACTCTCTGTGGGTTATTATTCCTTCTACATGTAGAAAGGATAACTTAGCTTTGTTTTTGATAGGCTGGTGACGACCTAATAAAAAATTCCTTCTCCTCCTCTCCCTGATAGGGCTGTCTACTATATCTTTTATCCCTTTTCATTTCATAGTTTCTATATGAATTAAGTTTCACTAGTTAGAATAGTCAATTTTTCTATCCCATAATCCAAAACCCCCTATTTTTGGCCAAAAATTGCGAGGCTTGTAACTCCATTTTAAGCACGGAAAAAAGAAGCCATGAGCCTAAACCAGCAAAAAAAAGAGGATCTACTCTAACTTGAACCTAGTGGAAGTAGGATCCTCACCCTTGCAATTCCGCCAACATCAGTCCCAACTTTTGGTTAATCTTCAACGGTCCCAACTTTGGGGTACGTTCAACAAAAGTGGGTCAGGTTAATCATAAACCGGTCATATAGGTTAAAAAAACTTAAATGACTTTTCTTTTTTCAAAAAGAAGGGGCGGGCTGGCGGAGGGAGTGGTGGCAAGGGTTTCGAGGGTAGGGGAAGGGGTCTCGAGGGTGGGGAGGGGAGCGGGGGGTGTCAAGGCATGTCCCATGGGAAGAGGTTTCAAGGGCGGGGGGAGGGGGTGACAGGCACACAGGAGGGGTTTCAACTTTCAAGGGAGGGGACATGGTGGCAAGGCATGGGAGGGGGTGGCAGGTTACATACCACTTTTGTAAAACATACCCCAAAGTTGGGACCACTGAGGATTATTAAATGTTGCGACTAAAATTCACGGATATACATATATATATATACACACACATATATATACTCCATTTTGAAATAAATGAAACAAAAAAGGGAGGCACGAGAATTCAAGAGAAGATAGAGAGAAAGAGAGATAAAAAGAGGGACCCATGTGATGAAGAGAGATAGAGAGAAGTAAATGCCAAATACAGTAACATTTTATTTATTTTGCAACGACCTACGATGGTAAGTGTTTTATTTCTTACACACCCAATGTTTGTTATTGGGATTCATCAGTACAGTCATAATTCAATAACCAAAAGTTGTGGTGGCTGCAACTGGAGAAGGGAAGGGCGGACAGAAAAGAGACATGGTATAAATATTTTATGTTATACCAGCAAAAAATTAAACAAAAGGATATGCTTGGTATAAGGCTATAAGCCTATCCGTCCCCCACCCCCTCTTCATCAAAAAATTAAATGTGAACGAAAGATCCTATTGAGCTGGATTCAGTCCTTCTGAATAGATAGTGAAGAATTCTTAACATCTTCCAACTTCCAACTCAAAAATCTATGATTTCAGTGAATGTCCTCTCATCAATTCATCCCAAATGTCATGGTTTCTTAAAAATTTAAAAAGAATTTGTTTCCTCAATATGTATGAGGAATTTCTAAGCATCTATCGGGAAATGGTTAAACCGCCCAACTTATATTTGGTAAATTCAAAAGTTCAATTCCTAGATGCATGCCAATGGGATAACTCTATTCGAGTTTGTGCTCTATCAACAGAATATCATCTTCCATCCCAAATGTAAGAGATTTTTGTCATATAAGTAATTAAATATCACGTGCGATAAGTTGACAAACCTTAACTTTTATATCCTATGTAGCATGGAAACGGCCGAGGTTTTCAAAACATAAACAAGCGTGAAATAGGGAAACCTCATGTTACAGCATTTCCAGACTTCATTGGCACCGGAACGAAAAGTTTCAAATACGAGAAGACAAAATGGAGAGTACTTCCATATTAAGCATGAAGATAAACAAAAATAGGCATGATTTGAAAGGAGAACGGTCAGACATGTGCCTAGGCAAACGAGGCAAACATTTCCAAATTTATAAACTTAATCGTGAGTCAGAATCTGATACAGAATCGTGCTAAATTTCATCTATTCAAAATAATGCATCATAAAGCCATCATCAAACAAAAAGGACCACTATAATTTATGACTTTCTAGTTTATTCTATAAAACTATATAGAAGACCGTAATTCAATGGGGTGGCCAACTGTTCCTGACAGTACCTCGACTCTGTCTCAGTAAATCACCTCTCATAAACCAACAAAGTTAAAGCTCTGCGTGCAACTTGCCTTCCAAAGACTACTTACAGGTTCGATATATATTGGTTTTGGAAGCAGCACGAGGAGAGAAGAGCTCCCTAGTGGTTTGGCTACTATCATATGGCCATAAAGGAATTGCAGAGTCTTTATAGAATTTCTGCTTAATGTTCCATGCAGGATAGAGTTTTTTCCCTTACCTTTTAAGACAAATACAACCAAGTGTTCTCACAAATATTTGACAAGGTCTGTTCTTCAACTAGCAATTTATACAATCTACTGGGTAACTCATTCGCACTCATTACTGGTTCAGCCACAACAGTTCTATGATCCAAAATAGACTGCTTAAGTTTGCATGCAAAGTAAGTGGCTAGATTACCAGTGGATTTTTCAATCAACAGATAATCAGTTACGAAAAAAGTCAAACAAAAGAGCAGATTTTACCACTCAATGATCATACAAGGCAGAACAGTGATGAGCTTTGCACTAGAAAAGTACCTGGCTGTGAAAGTAGACTCAGACGTCCTCCAAGTATGAAGCATTGTCAATGCATCATCAAGTGTAACTTGAGTTTTGAAACCAATTTCAGTTACTAATTTCACAGTTTTTACCTGGTTCAAAAGAACAGCTTTAAGAAAACATTGAATCTCATATCTTACAGCAACTTCCATTGAGTAGCAGCAAATTTTGCACAAACAAATGAACCCCATGCCCTTCAGTTTTAACTTTCACCATAATGTTAAGGTGATACGCAATTTTTTTAAAGTAGATACGTAAATAAAGATAAGTGGCAGTACCACAAGTTGACCATGTATCCCGTCAGATCACAGATGTAATCATTATATTTATACATTTTGATAGTCTTATATCAGCATATAGCTGAAACAGTAACTGTAGGAACTATTTTTGACCTCGTACCATAGGATATAGTAAAAAAGTGTAAGCAAACAGCTGTTTTTTTCCATAAAAAACAAGTCTATGCACATGATACAATTTTGAAACATTATAGGAAAACAAAAACTGTCAATTTATTTACAAAACATGCATCTTGAGAGTGAGCGAGTGAGAGCAATTGGACTGGTTACTTTCAACAGATGTATGTTTCCCAGCCTCACAATAGCATCGAGAAAGATATGTCTAGTTATTTCCTAGGTTTTCTGCTGTGTCTGAAGGATTACACCCATGTACATAAAGGTAAACGACATATCTGAGCAAAATAGTACATTAAAAAACAAACAAAAGTATATTAAAAAAATTGTAAACGGAATCTAAAGATCCCCTGTCAAATCATTCAGGGGCTCCCCAGGGCAGAGAAACAGAGGATATCTTAGATCACGGAGACAAAGAGGTGAAACAGTTTGATGGGGGCCAAGCTAATTGTACAGATGAAACTTGATATTACCACACAAATCAGATTGGATCTTGCTATAACATTGATATTATTACAAAGGAGATAAAGTAAACTCACCTTTGGAACAGCATATGGAGCATGACAACCGAAAATTGAACGGACATCATCACAGTCATAGAACAGCTCGCTTGGACGATGATGTTCATTATCCACACTTGAAATCACCCATCTAGTATCAGATATGCAATGCCACAGAGAAGATTTGAAACGAAAGTCATTCAGACCAGAGTTGCTGCTAGAGCTCACAAAATTTTTATCACTGTAATGATCGTCCCATAGGACATCCAAAGTTTCTAAGAGATACTTGCATCTCTCTTGGTTGCCATCGCTAGACAACAGCGAAAGCATATGAACTAGTTCAGGAGATTCCCAATCTCTAACCACCAATCCAGGGGACACGAGATTCCTGTCACACATCATCTGATCAAGCATAGGAGGAGATAAGTCAGTAACAGACTTCTCAGTAGGAACTACTTTGACAAAATCCGTGACCCCTAACTTCTGAAAAAACTCCCTCCATTTCAACAGACCACATGGCATTGACTCAGTAATGGGGTGCTTCAAATACATATCATCAACCACATGCCACTTGTAATCCAAACCACTTATCAATTTGTTTGCATCAACAAAATTTCCAAATTCTTTGCTAAAATGAATTGGTATCTCAACAGGTCGTATGTACCCATGATTTGTAAGAATTAGAGCTTTACTGCATAATTCAGAAATAATGTGGTCACCTTCAACATGACAATCTACACAGTTGGAGTGTAAATGAAGCATTACAAAGGCCAAGTATTCTGTCATTAACTGCTTGCTTTTATCTGTCAATCTATCATCAGAAATAGATGGTAAGACATGAATTCTGATAAGTTCGTGAGCAGACATCTGCTGCACACCAATTGTTTGCAGCATCCTTGTACAATTACTTATTAAGGCTACATCAGCACATGCCTCAGAAAAGAGGGTTGGGTTAACAATCCTTAATGTAGCATATAAGCAGGGAAAAGCTTCATAACCAAGTTCACCATCAAGTCCAGTACTTGTGAAATCGGAATGAAACCAAATGGTACCCTCATCTAACGAGCTATATGTGCCATCAGACAGCGGAATAAATGGAACTTTCTTTAGGCTATTTAAAAGATCCATTTCCGTCCCTGAAATCCTTGAGTTTGGTGTGTAAGACTGGATGTGCAGTTCATTAAGCCAAGAGAAAAGCCAATGTAGACCCATTGACTTTATACCGTCTTTCACTCGGCCCAAGGAGAATATGAATTGAACCAATATCTTAGGGCCATATTCCTCAATATTGAGTGCTCTAGCAAGAGCATCTGACAAATTCACATCCTTGTGTAAAAGCCCAAGTCCTAGATGTTCATACAGTAAAGTGTCAGGCAACAGAATCTGTGCTTGCTCATTCCAACCTCGTAGAACCTTGCATGGAGGAACCCACTTGTTCTTGCACCCCTCCTGAAGCAAGCAATTTGACTGGCGTAATTTAGCAATAATCATCCGAGGGAGTCCAGAAAAAAATCCATGCACTTCACCCATAAGTGGAACAAAGCTCATGTAAGCATTCAATGCTTTAGCAGGATTTTCTCGGAAACAAGAAAGAGAACAAAATGATTTCTCAGCACCAACAAACAAAGCAGGAAATTCTGACAACAACCACTGATTCCATGGGCTATCTCCATCAACTTCTTCTCTAGAAGAAGGAAGGACAAAATCAGCTTGAAGTATGAACTTGAGGCCATATGTTCTTAACGGAAGAAAAGCAAATACGGGCTGTTGAGCTAATAATGGTTCATAGTCGCCATCCACTGATTCATTAAGCGTCAAAGCCATGGATATCTCTGTCATATGAACATTGGGCCGGATAACTTTAGGATGTAGCTTGTTAGATGCCACAAACCAAGTCATTTCCTCTTTCCCGTGCGATACTTTGACAATACCATCTCCTACTATCTCTTTTTTCATAACGACGAGCGAGTTGTTTAGCATGTTCCTTAGCTTAATACACTGAAGACGGTGAAGAAATATCAGCAAAGAAGGATGAAGATCCGAAAACATAGACAAAACGCTGCTCAATGCTGATCCATCCAGTAATTTTGACTTGAAAGGAAGCACAATACACGTGTTCCAACAATTGCCCTTTTGGAAATCATCTTCTGGTACTAATCTTTTAAGCATCTCAAAATCACAAGGTGGCACAATTGTTGGTAAAACAAAACCAATCTGACCCTGACCTATGTCAAACTTCATATGAAATCCATTTGAATGAATTTCGGGAGCATCAGTGACCTGCATGAAGAACAACAAAGAATCAGATGCATATGTGAGGACTTGAAATTTCAAAGAAAAGACAATTTTAACCAATAAATTCTGCTAGGCTTAAGATTGATTTCTAAACAGGAGATTTGCTTGCTTATACTGACAGTGAATGATAATGCCGGCAGCAGCATGTATAGCATAACTGCGTAAAAACAATGTGCTATATCATATATGCATTCCTTGTCATAAAAATTAAAACCCAATAACATATTAAAATATGCAGAAATGGATTAAGATGCCACTAATCAACAGGAATCAATTTTTTTACATTGCCAGGGAGCAGATGTAACAGTCCACTCTAATGTCTAAACAGATGTCAAATGCACATGCAAATTATTACAGAAACATCAATTAAGAAAAGACGAAAACACTTCAAGATTTATATATGAACCCTGAAGTATTACATTCAAGCACTTCCAGAGGTATGCATACCTTGAACGCACACGGGAATGCAATTTGGAGCCAACAAATTATACTAGTCGTCAATGCTAATTGGTCAATACAATATTTGGAACATGATTACACTTTCTTTTTTCTACATTAGCTAATTTTCTCTACTTAATGATAAAGTAGCCTTTTCAATAGAAACAATAAAATTAAAGTCCTTTTAGAAGATATTAGTTATTAGATGACTCTATTTAAGTATAACTTCAATCTGCATGATGAATTTTTTTATGGACCCCTAAAGTATTAGAGTTGAGCTCTGCATTGGGGAAAAAACTTAAACGACCACATGATCTAATTTCTACCACACCAAACGACCGAGAATAAAAACACAAAAAAGCATGTTTTCCGGAGAACAGACAGAAGATCAACGAAAAAGTTTTATCAATTCCAACAGATGATTTTCCTTCGGGATTTAAAACTTATTATATTTTGATCCTTTCGATTTCTCTATCAAAGATCGCTGGAGACAGTGGCCAGAAGAAAAATCGATAGCTCTGTGAGCAGCCTGCTCGTCCTAACACCCGAAAAAAAACCCCAGTTTATTGCATATATATTAACTAAAATTCACTTGTATTTGAAAGATCTAGGGTTTAGCCGTTCATAAACTAGGTATGAGAAATTCTATAATTAGCAGTTCTGATGGCTTTCAATCCACAACCTATGGGAAAATTTGACTTCAAAGAACTTAGTACGCTGTTTTAAGCATTCCAGGTCATGCACCATAGTGAATTGAGCTAATGGACTGCGAACTGGTACAGACATATTGAAGGTAAGAGTGGTTTACACTTCAAGATTTTTTATATGTTTCCAAACCCCTCTCCATCAATTTTGTTTCACTTTCAATAATAATTCTTTACAATCGTGCCATATTCAAACATGAAGTTCCTTTTGGGGGGACAGAGAAAGTACAAAGCAATTATAACTTTTTGACGATGCCTCTTAAGTTACAAATTTCCTAGAGCGCATGTTATATGCAGCATGAGAAACAAGTCAATAACATTTTCTTTACACAAATTAACAATTATCATGCATAAGAATCATTCAGAAAAATGCGTCATCACGAATTACCATTTACCAGGTGTACATAGCATTCACCCACTACTTGCTTTCAAAGGATTATTTTAACTGAAATCACTAAAAGAAAATTAATAAGGCAGAAAAAATTAAGAGAAATGTGCAAGTCATAATTCCATGAATATAAGTTGGCTCTACCAAAGAAGACCCTCAATTGCATTTAATTCAATGTTACAATAAGCATTTAATTGCATACCCTGAAAACGGATTTGAAACCAATTCCCTTTTGTCCAATATAGCCGGCAGAAGACCCTTTCTTGGTTGAGTTTCCAACATCACAAAGAGCTCTGATATTCTTTGCAGTAAATCCTCTTTCATTATTCAGAACAGTTATGCCGGTATCATGAAGGATGAAAGTCAGAGTAGGTTCCACATTTTCAGGGTAAATATTATCATCAGCATTCTGAACCTGCAATATTAAGATTCAACAACTAGAAAAGTCAAACATCTAGCAATTAAGGATTGAGATAATCATTACATTCTCGCATGATACGATGTCCAAAATTAGGGGACAATGCAGTACATCATTATAATAATACATTATTATCATGATTTTTGTTCTATGAAAAGACATAATTGAAAACAGCCATCAGTTCGCTCCATGGAAGTTACTGTAAATCAAAAATCCCAACAGAGCAGGCAAAGGAACACACCCCCCCCTTTTGAAAACTAAAGGAAACAAAAAAAATTAGTGAATGAGAGGATGGCACAACACAATCTAATTTAGTGAATGAGCAATTTGTCATAGCAAATAGTTTGGCCAAGAATTGAATGAGTCAGTGTGTGTCTGGGAATCCCTGCTTATAAGAGCACTGCTTAAACATCAATGCAAAAAACAGGTCTCCCGTTCTGCAACATCCATAAAGAATTGAAAGATATCAAAGCAATACAATCCTGATGAGGCTCCAGCCTATGTCGAGACAGGTATAGGGAGTCAAATGTACACCTCCTTACCCTACTATTCCAAAGAGGCAGCCTACCAGATCACAACAATTTAAGTGAGGGCTATTTAACAGCTGAATGGGATGATATGCGTACATCTGGTCCTCCTTAGACCCTGCCGACATCGGTTGATTTTTCCACATCCTCGACTCTCTTTTCTTAAACCCAGAACAAATTCATTTCAGCTTTACCACTCTTTGGGCAAAACTGCAAAGCCAGGAGAAGGGGGGAAGGGAGGAATCAGAGATTCTCTAAGGAGTTCCATCATAACCTTGATTTTTCCACAGGTTCTCAAACTATTTATAATGTACCAGGTATTCTGAACATACATCATCCATGCTCTCACTACCTAATTACTAAATTTATTAGCCGTAAAATGATGACAGAATGTGGGATTTACTATTTTTGTATCAAAGCATAAACGTCTTAAACAATTCCCTTTTCTTTAGCATGTAAAAAGGAAGGGATAGTTCCTTTTTTTGGAAGATTTATCCCCTTTCTCTCTCTTCAAAATTGAGAGACTGAAGACAAGGGGGTCAAAGGGCAATGGTGTACAAAACCTTTTCCTGATATTGTACACTAAAATGGAACTCTGGCGTAAGTTGAATTTTCCACACCCATAAACTCCACTTATGAGCAACCACTCGCTGCTGATTTCAATCCCGAGTGAACAAGGAGGGTAGCAGTAGGTGACAACCAACGTAAAACTTAGTCACATCCATGAGCATGAGTCAATATGATATTTTCCTGGGGAAGTTCCCTATTCAACATCACCCCTCCTTCTCTACCCTGATTTAATGATATGTATGCAAGGGTTGCAAATTATCTACCAAAAGCGGCACGCCACACCTTGGCTGTGTAGTGTCAGATGAAAAAGGGCTTTTAGGTTCTAAGCAACAGAGATCATGGAATAACATTGGGTCTAAGTTGCACAAAGGATTTTGGAACACATAATCACTTAGCAGGAACTTCGTAAAGTTGGTAGAAGTGATGAAGAGAAGTAATCTAAACATTTTGTGTCTTCAAATGACCGAGTGGGTAAGAGATAGTTAGAACCATCCCGCCTTAAGGGTGTATAAGTTGTGGTTTTCTAGACAAGATAAAGAGTAGAAATGGAGTTGGTATTATCATCAATGATAGGCTAGTGAACAATGCAGTTGAGAAATACAGAAAGAGTGATTGAATAATGAGAGTGAAATTAATATATGATTGAAAGATTGTTAATATTGTTAGTGCATGTGAGGAAGCTATTAAGGACAATTTTGGAAGGATTTAGATGAGGTCGTTCAATTATATTCCTCACACAAGGAAGCCATTTATTGGTGGAGATCTAAAAGAACTTGTGTGGTTAAGTAAGTCATAATCATGTTCAAAGTATTCACAGAGAATACGAATATGTAAAAAGGACACAAGGGGGAAAGGCCATATTGGATTATTCGGTTCTGTAACACGTGCTTTAAGAAGCAAAATACACATCTATAACTTTACAAAGTGGGCTCTTGCAACACAAGCAGAGTTTCTCTTGCAAGAAGTAGTTATCTTGATGGTAGGGTTATCCCAGAGAAGAGTGTAGTTTCTCAACATAGACTTCTAGTGTGTGCCACATGTTTGTACAAAAGGAAACTTAAGAAGGAATAGACATCAAGGTCAGCTAAGAATAAGATGGTGGAATTTATAAGGAATTGTCAAAGTTCTACCAACAAAACAGTTAGATAAGTCCAACGCAACACAAAGGTGGCTCCCGATTCAACTTGGGTAAAGATAAAAAAATCATGTATTTCTAAGAAGCCAAGGAGGAGAATCAACCAGAAAATTAAGGAACACAACATGGTGGAGACGTGGCGTAAAGACGTAAAAGCAGCGGTTAATAAGATAAGAGAATGCTACTTAGTCTTTAGAAAAAGTAGAATTGAAGAAAATAATAAAAATTATACGGACAACAAGGTGATGGGCTGGCAAAGAAGATTTCTGACTGGCAAAGTCAAAGGTATATCAGAAGGCATACGGCAAACTAGACTCAAAGGATGGTGAAAAAGAAGTCTAATACTCTATAAGATAACAAATACGAGTCCAACGCTGAATAATGATCTCCTTACATTAAAGTGTGCGAAGGATGAAAAAAAAATTCTTGTTCAGGATAAAGAGATCAAAGAGTGATGAAGGGAGCACTTTGATGAGTTGTATAATAGAAGTAAAATGGGTGTGAAAGGAGACACCACTATTCAGGAGAGGGAGAATAACCTAAATTATACATGGAGAACTCAGGAAAAAATGGAGGCAGATAATACATTAAAGAGAACAAAAATAAGGAAGGTGGTTGGCTAGATGGTATTCTGCTGAGGTTCGGAGATGCCTAAGAAAGGTGGTAGATTTTTTAACAAACTTATTCACCAACATATTAAAGGATATATTCAATTGTTAAAAGCTATAACGAGTTGAGTTGGTAGTCATTTGGTGAAGTTAAGTTGGCACTCACCAAAGACCAAACATTTTATTTTCTCGTCTACCAATCATGTCATTCAGTATGCCAATCTCCAGAGAAAACCCACCAGATCTATACACCTCACAATTCACATGCTAGCAACAAAATTTTAGTAAATGAGTTTGCAGCATTTAGATATACTTCTGTCAAAAGCAACAAGAAAATAAAGCAGCCAGTATACTCCCCCCAGCAAAGAAAAACGCGACTACGAGCCTCTGAAAATCTATTCAAAATTCAGTATAAAAGCACTAAGACCAAATCTTTATGAGATTTTTTCTTTAGCAGATAACATGTTTTCATAAACAAAATATATAATATAGAAGACATACCAGCTCAAGAAGGAAATGTGAGTCCTGGGAATACAATTCTTCTGAGAGACAATGAAGTGCTCGCCCCAAACGCGCATGCTGCTTCTTCAATAAGCTACTCTCCATGTCAGAGATATTAGGGTCCAACCCAAATTCATCCCGCCTAATTGATTCAATAACAAGTGCAGCCTCTTTGATGTCTTGTTCAGCAACGTGATGTGACAGATTATTTTCAGAATACTGCGCTGCGGAGCTGTCCATGGGGATGGATGTATCAGAGTCATTTTTACACAGCTCATCTTTGTCAACTGCAGATGAAGAAATTGTACTAGATGACTGGGCAAAGTCAAACCCCTTCACATCAGAACGCAAAGATGTCAGCGATGGAGCTCCAGATGACATCAAGGAGTTATTATCTGTTATAGGACATACAGAATGGTGATCATGGATCCACTCAGTTATACCCAGCGATAAACCAATTTCATGCAGTATAAGACGCTCTTTTCCTTTACACTGAACTAAAATAGCTGAAGCAGCATCTTTGACCAAAGACTGCAATCCAGCAAGCAACACATCAGCGGCAAAACAGCGAAATTCTGAAGGCAGGAAGACTAGGCAATCAATGACAATCCTCGATACAAGGACCATGGCACTGTTCACGCCATTAAAATTCTTGACAATACCCGTACTTGAACGACAACCCAAGGGCTCATTCTCCCTCGGTGTTTTCTCACTTCTCTGACCATCATTATAATCCATATTTTGCATGAAATTTGCCATAAGTACTTCAAATCCTTGTCGTGCCTGGCACTTCAAAAGGGACAAGGGTACATGTCTTTTCCCACCAGACAGTGAAAACAATGACAAAAGCTGCACCGCCACTTGGTAAGCATTTTTTTGAAGTAAAGCTTCAAAGAACAGGTCCCCAGAAGCTAAATGGTCAATCCGAATAATTTTACCATCTCTCGTCAAAAGACATAACAAGCCTTCCACATTGACCTCTGTAAGCAGCCATTCCAGGAAAGGCCCAAGTGAAGGAGCATATACAAGATCCCAATGCAACCACAAGTTTAGATCTGACAAAAATGGTGCTTTAAGTAAAATGTTAATGGCATCCTTTGATGTAACAGATCCAAGATTACCAGTAATCTGTTCCACATCTGTAATTGGCCCGGAACTGTCACACATATCATTTACATTAGCACCTGTAGAATCGACATATGTAGAGGTGCCCGACAATGATGCAGAGAATATAACACAATTGGATGCAAATCTGCCTCTATGCTTTTCTACAAAATTAAGGAGCTCTTGTGTAGTACCACTTTCTATAACTTTGAAACTAACGAGAGGGAACTGCCTCACAAGCAGTTCAGATATTTTTTCCTTCGTAACCACGTCTTCCTCCCAGAGACTGCTTGAGGCTTGAGACAATAACATAACCAATTGTTGCTGAATCATGCATACCTCCAATAATTGGTGTTTCTGTACCTCCCCTCTTATAAAATTCAGAAGTTCTTTAGGAAGTAAAGAGATATTGCTTTCTAAGAATGAAAAGAAATCCCCATGACCAAGCAACTTGAAATCATTAACTGAAAATTGCTCCGCCAACCAAGCTTCACAACGGGAAAGTCCCTTTGCAAACATGAGTACCCTATCTACAAGTGAACTTCCACCAGATAACACATTGCTTTCAGCAAGATATTCCGAGGCTTTTCTGACAATATCCTCCATATTCGCACCTAAGAATGGTAGAAGCATTACGTGAAATGTATGATATGGATTCCCCAAAGGGATCTGAAAACACAGCTTGGAACTCAGAGTAATACATGAATTGGCAATCTAATTACATAAAGAAAATGAGAAAAGCTAGTGGTTGAGAACAATATTCACAATCGGGACATAGTACAGAGGATGTGGCACTTTATTGCAGTATCACGTGATAAGTCATGTTGGACCACATCAGAGGTGCAATCACCTGGCTCCCGCTCTTCTCAACAAGCGTTCAAAATTGCTTGGACCACATAAGAACAGATCGGGGACCATAAGACTGCCATTCATGGCACTGTTTCTGGTCTGTTCCTCAGGTTTCTAAGCAGTTCCTTGACACTTTGTTTGGATAGCAATGGTAGAGGGAAAGGAAGGGGAGGGAAGAAAAGAGTAAACTTGCATTTTCCTTTTAAAATCTTTCCAACATAAGAAGAATTTGGTTTGCTAAGAGAGGAAATGGATCCTTCCAACTCCCTTCCTTTCCCTTTCCCCATGTTGTATCCACACAAGAGAAAATAGAGAAGAAAGATAAAGCACATTATTAAGTAAGAAATCAATTGAACTACTCACATGAAGCAGGCTTTGATGTACCCCTACTGAGAAGGTTAGAATCCTTTTCAATAGGCTCAATATCAATGCTTTCATATTCGGTTGGCCCATTAGCTTGAGGATTTGCCTGTCCTAATTCACCCATAAATTGGAATGTATCGTACATGCTATCCCACATCCCCCTTCGAATAGATGTAACCTGCAACATTGTTAAAGAAATAACATTTCATATTCATGTTTTGAAGCCATTTACGCTCATTGTGAACATAGCATGTCTTCTAAAAAGAATCCTATACCTTGAACAAATACCCTACATATATACATTTGAAAAAGCATCTAAGACAGCATCACACAGAAACTATCAGTCAAACAAAAGAACAGTATCCACTAGACCATTACAAACACCTAGATGTAAAAGGTTCACAAAGCAAGAGCCAAACCATGCATCAAACACGATAACTCAAGAAACCAGAAAATAAGGTGCGGTCAGATTCAAATCAAAGAAAGGAGTGGACTCAAAGAAGAGAAAGGAAAGCAAAGAAATTCCCTATGTATTGAGTGTTTTGCTCTTCTCTGACATCCAGTCTTTCCCCAGCACCATTTCCTCTATTCTTCACCATCCACCATCAGCCTTCCATCACCAAAAGAAAAGATCAAGCCACAACCGACCATCACCAGCTTAGCAAATCTCAGAGCCACTACCTTCTTCTATCACCACTGCAAGACATCTTCCTGTCACTACTCACTAGTCACTACCTTCCACCACCATCAAATACTCTAAATCCAGAGCTGTCAGGATCGAATTCAGCCATGTACGGCGATAATTCTAAGTTTGGCAAAACTGAAAATAGGATCTCCCCCTCCCCGCCTCCTCTCTCTAGAGTTCTCTCTTTCAAGCAGATCTGCTAGTAAGGTGGTTGTGGCAGCAAAAGTCGGTTGGCATGGTTGTGGTTGTTGTGAGGGGGTAGTGAAGTGGACAAATATGCTCCATCTCTTTCTTTCTCTGAGATCAGGTGGGAAGTGTGAGTGGGTTGCTTGGTCGATGCGGTGGAGAAGGCAGGGGGGTGGACGAATTCTCTCTGTTTCTGTGAGATATAATTAAGGGCGTCAAAAGTGAGGACTAAACCAGAACCCAAACCCTTTTTACAGCGCTCTACTTTGATTTATGGTTTCAAAAGGTGCAACTTGGTTTGTGAATTTACCTAATCCACATTTTGTGTTTTGGGTTGATTTCCTGAAAATTAGAGACCAGCCGAAACCGCCATAAAAAGTTATACTTTTACGCTAAAATTATTCTTTTATCATGATTCATTTAAAGATTACTTTGAAAAACATTTTCACATAGGTCAAATAATGCAGATTTTTTTTTGAAGAGCAATAACAAATTAGGCTAGAAAGAATATAGAAGTATTTATTAGGATTGAATACTTATTTGATCATCTTAGTTTCGCTTCCTCTCTTCATCAAATCGAAGTAATGAGTATAAGATCAAAACAAAACAAATACTACCTCTGCTTCTTTCAATCTACAGAGTCAAGCTTGCCAACACACGACTTGACCATTAATATCTTTATTTACCAACAAGAATTATAAATCGTCAATATTTTCGAAAATATATATATTAAGACGTAACTAGCAAGAGCTCCCATGCCAATGTTTTTCTTTACGTATAAATCACAAATGATAGTCCAAGTTGAGTAGTGAATAGTATAAAAGCACAAGGTGCATGGATTATAATTTATAAGAGAACAAAGGGAACCAGACCAAACAGTTCTTATTGCAGTTAGATTAAGAAGAATGTGATGCAATCAGTTTAAACAAATTCCAGACCATTATTTGGCGGTTTGGAACACCAGATCTAATGGGTGGTGGTTGTGGTGTTGATGGGGTAGATAATAATTTTGTGGTGGAAGTAGAAGTGAAGTAGAAGGTTCTACAGTGCTGCTGATGAAACTTGTGGCATAGTTCACCAGGGAACGGATTCAAGATGGTTGCGTTTTGTGTCAAGGACGCCATTAACATAGGTGCTACATTGTTGGTGCGGCGGTGGGGTGGAACTTTGGGGACGCTAGTAGTGGGATAGGAAGAGCAGTCAAATTATAATGGTGGAAATATGATCCAAATTCTAGAGGAATTTGGCGAATTTAAAATGCAAGAGGGGGTATTTGAGTCTGGATTTAGGACACCTAAAGTAGGGAAAGAAAAGAAGGGGGTGAGCCAAACTCTGACTATGGGAAAGGAGGGGGACAATCGCCTTTCACATTCCCTTTCTCAAAGATGCCAAAGTGCCAAACCAAACGGCACCAAAATTTTGTTACAAGGGTCATGCGATTAACAACGCATTCAATCAGCTTACAGCCTTACACCGTCCACCAGGAATTTATAAGAAAGTAAAACCCTGGGACTCTCTCATTTGATTCTTTTTCCTTGACATGAGCCAATATTTCATCAAAGAAGAGTAAAAATAGACTACAACTTAAGGGAACCAAAAAAATTCCTGAAAAAATTAATGAAACTAGATGGAGGTCCTATCAAACAAAATTACAAACTTAAGCCTCTCTGGAAACACACACTTAGTGTGGCATTAGAGGAAGGCTAGAAATACCACCCTCTCCCAAAGAGCTGGATGACAAAAGGTTCTATAGCTGAAAATTTGTCATTCCATTCCATCCAAAGATCACAGGCTCCCCAATCACCAGCCCGATAGAATGCCGAACCAGAATAGTCACCAAGAATAGTAGTCCAGACAAACCATATGATTGTATGAAGAGACATTAGAAAAAATCCAAGAACCTCAATATCAAATAGAAACTACTCACTGCAACATTTAGCAATCCAACAAGCGGGTTAGCTGAGAACGCTTTTGTAATTTTCTTTCTTTGTGGACCTGAAATCTTATAAAATCTCAGCATTTTTACCAAAACCTGCACCAAAAGACAAAGGTAATTGACATTAACTAGCATCCTATTTTTATAAATTAGAAAGAAAATTTGAACCTCGAAGCTAATTGAAGTGTAAACAGTTAAAAAAAAGAAAAATAGAAGGAGTGAAAGACAAACATAGAGGTTATAGTTTCTTGCAAAAAGCTAGCCTTCTTTTAAGATTCTTTGCCAGGAAAATGGACAACACCCCTTTGGTGTCTTTCTAATGTAAAGAGTATTTCTTTACTACTCGATAGAATTTTAAAATAAAAATGGAAAACAAAAGCATTCTCTTAATTTTCAATACAAAATTTTAGAAATTGGCAGTAGTGCTCAAGCACAAAACATTAACTGGAAAAAAGGACTAATTACTATAGCCACTTTCCTCTAGATTCTGACTTTTATTTCCTTTTTGCTCCCAAGCAGAAAACAAGATCATCATTCTAAGCCAAGCCCAAGGCATTAAAGGCCCCTTCAAATGCTACCACAACCTTGAAAGTGATTGTTTGCAGGCTTATCCCATTAAGAGTCGGAATGTAGTGGTTAAGGTCATTTCCGTAACATAATTGCATTTTCTTTTTTATTGGGAAGTAGTTTACAGATAGATAAGTTACACGTTCATGCAATACTGATGCGTTTCTCTAAATCATTAATGTGTGGTTTGGACGCCCGACAACTATATTTTTTTCTAATGGCGATTGTGTCAAACACCTACTCCATCCTAAGATGATGAGTGCCAATCACCCAAAAATCATCCAATAAAAATGTCACATTCACTAAGGCCCTGTTCAGCACTTTTACCTAGCATTTTAAGTCCAACTTCCAATTACGTCAAAACATTAGTTTAAAAAAATAACAGTATTTAGCAAGGTGATAGCTTCAGGCTTTCAACCCTATTCACCCTACCCATCTCAAATGTGAGCCACTCAACCTCATATGGATTTGGCCATCAGACATGGAATGAAAACTCAGCTGTTCCTTTACAAAATGCTCGAGTTGTAGTGAATTTTGGAGTTTCTGTTTTGCAAAACCCTAATACAGAACATCACATCATTTTCACCATGTCATCTGTTACGTAATGGAGACTTGCAGCAATTTTTCCCATTCCATCCATTGTCAAAATTGCCCAAAATTATAATAATAGTTAGTGATGTAGCTAATGAAACATATAATTATAGACAATTATTCATCCACCAAAAGTACAACCAGTCATTTCATGATAGATGTGGCTATAATATGTTGAAAGAAATCTTCTTTAAGTTAAACATTGCAGATGAGATTAAAATCCCATCAATGTGAATTTGGAAAAAATTCACACCACACTGGCCGCAATATGTTCCATTCATCCGGTACAAGGCCCTTACGCAACAGCGCTCGTCACCACAAACTTACTTTTTCCATCATTAGAGATCCACCGAGATCTCCTTTGAGATCTTCCAATGACCAATGACCAATGACCAATGACCAATGACCTTCATAAGCTCTCGCTTTCGTTTTTTCTGATATAGACTCCCTTTGATTAGGACATGAGCATAATGAATCTGGGATCTTTTAGGTATACTTAAGTTCTCATTCAGCAAATGTAGACTTATAGTTTTTCTTTCTTTAGTTTTTGCTTTAAACTTTCTTCTTTAACTCGTGCCCAGTTTAGCTATGAGCCACACAATATTTATGTGCTTAATATTCTAAATCTATTGTTAGATTCTTGTTTTCTTATGAGGAACTCAAGCACAAAACCTTTTCCATGAGAACTTCCCTTCCTACGAGAACCCTAAGGTGGAAGGATCTACTAGTTGGTTTAGATTTTCATACTTCCTCCATCTAAGTTCCAGCAATTTCCAATTAGGCAAATTTCGTATTAGTTGTAAAATTACTTGACATGGTAGCTTTAAAATGTTGATATCCCCCATTTCTCTCCATATGTAATCACCCAACGATAACAATTACTTACCTACTTCCCTCCTCATGGCCTCCCCCCTCTCTCCTCATCCCTCATTTTCCCCCATCAACTAACGGTTAACCCCAACCAGCCAACCACCCCCTCATCCCCACTAGATTGCGCCATACACCCCAAACACCAAAACCACCAGTACTCCCACTCCCACCCGCTCACCAAACCTCAACCACCTCCTAAAGCACAAACACCACCAGTCTTGTCCCCTCAAACACCACTACCACCAATCCTACCCCCTCAAAGACCACCAACACCAGTCCCACCCCCCAAAGTCCAAATACCATGACCACCAGTCCACCACCACGACCACACCCTAACTTCCTACTTAAGAACCACAAACTCCCCAGCCAGCCAACCGCAAATTCCCTTTCAGCGTTGTTAGGGTCCAAATCTGGAATCCTCTCTCTCAAGGATAAGCAAATGAAATCTTCGAGAAGAAATAAGAGGACGTGATGTGAGTCGCACAAGAGATATTGTTACATGAAAATGACCGAGCGGGTTGATGGGGGTGTGCTTGTGATAGTGTGAAGGATGCAACAAGCTGCCAGTGGCGGGAACGGGGTTGGTACGGGTGCTTATTGGTGGGTTATGAGAATGGGGTTGGCAAGAGTTCTTGGTAACGAGTTGTTTACATGGTGGTTAAAGCTGGAATAGGGTATGGGGTGAGGGAAATAAGGTGGGGTGGGCACTTAAGTTGGTCAATTAAGAGGGTCATATAGCCTTCCACTTCCCTTCTGACCCTCCTTAAGTTCTGAGCCATATCAAATGGTTACAACAAAATTTAAACAGCAGATTTACTTCAGTTGCATTTATTTTGTTTTTGTACTTTCAAGGTTTGAATCTGATGCTCATGTTTTTCTTACTTCCCAAGCTCTAAAATTACCGATAAGATGATTTAGATTGAATATTTTTAGCAAGTTCCACCTTTTATTAGATAAAAGCTCTCAAACAACAATCAATAAATAATAAACAGTTGGCATGCAAGACATTAGTGTAGTATGTATTTTAAACTATAATGAACTTATGTCAAGACCAAAATTGGATCAGGAGTGAAAGAAAGAAGTGATGGGACAAGAAAAGAGTGTAAAATATCATACTTCCTCCATTCCTAAATAAGTGTTACGATGAGTAAATTGACACTATTCATCAACTAACTTTAACTCTGTTTTCTCACTATTATATAAAGAAAAACATAGGTGGAAACTTGTTAGATTCCTCTTAATGTATACTTTCAATATATCAACTTTCTATAATTTGTACTTGTGCGCAATTTAAGATATTAATAATCAAAAAAGTGTATTGGGTTACATGAAAATGTAAATGTAACACTTATTTAGTAACGGAGTTAGTACAATTTTGTAGAATGAACAATGAACTTAACTTTCACATTTTAATTGCTAAAATTAGTGTATTTGATTTTCTAAATAAAATATAGATAGGTCATCTCATTGTTTTCTTATACTAATCCAACCTTCGTACGACTAGACTCTAACACCTAGCAACTACGTAAACAACTAGTTTTGCCAAGGAAAAAAAAAGGAACTAAATTTCACTCTAAAGCTAACTCTACCTCCAAATGCTTTTTTTCCCCAAAGCACTATCTCAAATTCTCAAAACTAAAAGCTACCCCAAAATACTACTTTATCAAACACTATGTTTTTCTTTACTCAATAAAAACTCTATAAGCTTCAGAACTATAGTAAATTTGCTCTAGGATATAAACACAACTAGCAATAATTCAATCTAATTACGACAAGGTTGTTGAAATCTTTTTCTTTTACTATTCAAATCAACGATTAAAAAGGGTGTAAATTAGTCGAGCCAAGTATTACCCTATTCGTGTTCAAGCTCATTTCACTTAGTTTGCTATTAATCTAAGCTCAAAAGCCTATTCAAGATTAGTTCGTCTAAGATTTGTCAAGTTCACGACTCATGTTTGGCTAGTTTATCAATCGAGCCAAGTTTATAAACGAGCTTTAACTCAAAACATGCTTATAATTCCATAAACAATTTAAATGACTTCTGAAAGAAAATTGTTGAACTTGACAAGCTTTCTGGAAGAAAATTATTAAGCTTTCAAAATTAACAACTTGACTTCCTTGATTTCGTTGATAAATTGCTCCACGGTAACATGAGGGCTTAAGCTTTTTGTTATTCACCTTCTTTTTGTAGATGGGCGAAACCTCCTTGGTGTCTTTTTAATCTAATTCTATGTTACTTCTCAAAAAAAAAATGATAAATGAACTATCATTCATGATCATAATAAACAAGTTGTTAATGAACTTATATGGATGAGTATTCATGTTCAAGCTCATTTACAAAACGAACATCAAACATCTTAACTTCTGTTCAATTATTGAATAAACAAATACAACCGAGTTAGGACCTCCAGTTGTTCACACAGTGCCTCAGCTCATTTACATCCCTTATGTTAAAGTAGGATACTCATCAATCATTTGCAATTCTGTGTTGGTTTACATAAGATTGTCAGAAATTACAATTCAGTTGTATATTACATATTAATCAGTTTTCTCAGCCACTTCATGATGGTTAGTTACAACTTTTCTGGCAGACTACTTCTAAATTAAAGTATGTCGATGGTGAGATAAAGCAAGATATATAAGATATGAGGTGACTTTTATGATTAACTCTCATGTGCAAGGGTGGCCATAAAGGATAACGGGGTGACTTCTTAAGTAAGTAAGGGGGTGACTTTTGCCATCTTATTATACCCGTATTGTCCTAAAACTTGTTTCCTGGAATGGTATGTTAAATAAAAAAAAATAAGCACTACTATACCTCTGTTGTTGAGTTTCCACGGCAAGCCTCCTTCCAGGTTGTGATGAACATCCTAATAGAATCATTATCAGCATCATCTCGATTTTTTTCCTCAGTGCTTCCAGAGAGTAAAAAAGGACCCTGTTGAATGGCCTTCCCGTGGCTTTGACTTTTCAATCTTCTTTTCTTTTTCGGAAGTTCGCTTTTCTGATTGCATTTTAATGGAGAAGAGTGATCACTAATTTCTCCTTTCAAACCCAGCCTCGTCATCTCTTCAGCTACAGATGGGTATGGACAGTTACTCACCCTATCTCCACTTTTTCTTTTTACTGAGGAGGACTGACACTGGTTACTCGTAAAACTGTCATTCCTTGTTTCTTCATTATCAGAATTATCTGTCATTCCCTGATCCTCGTCAGAACTAGATGAATCAAATCGTATGTGCTTGCCGCGGAAGTCCTCATTAACAGAAGCAAAGTCCGTGATACGCTCAGTCATGACACTGAAACGATCATCAAGCTCCTTCTTCTCCAAAGAGAAAAACGGCCTTTTTTTCTTTGGCTTATCCAATCTCTCTTCCATTGCCTTTGCAATGTTCTTCAACACAGTACTTTCAGCCTTTCGGGCCTTTTGTAAGAAACCTATGTGCATCCTGAAACAGTGTCAAAGGGATTAGATCTTATCCACTCATCTGTAATTGTACAAAACATTAAAGGAAGCCACATCTTACAATCTGATACGAAAGTTTTCTTGGTTAGCAGATACTACAGCCTCTACAAGAGCATTTGAAAATTCCAAGAACCACACTAACAGGATTTCTAATGTTCTAACACAAACAATGCATGCTCAAAGTAGTGAACAAACAAACAATTATCCAAGTAAAGTGAAACCAATCTCAATCATTTTCAGGATAATTCTTCATCTGCTAAAGTAATTCAAGAAGAGAGCGGCAAACATGATCATTGTGGTTTGAGAAAGACCGTTCTGGAAAATAACTCAAATTCGGGTATAAAGACCTTAAAACAAGGTACCCAAATACCTGAGAGCTGCAAACATGATCATTGTGATTCGAGAAAAAAAGATTGTTAAAAAGTTAATAATAGCAAAGTAATAGTTGCCTACCCCAAACTCTTGATACGCAACCCAAGAAGCAGGGGGCTTTTCACTTTATAGTGGTTTGCAAGGTATTGAACGAAGTCCTCAATCTGAACTTTATCATATTTCTTACAGAGAAACAAGGAAAGACGATTAACTACTTCCTCGGTTGAAATTTTGTAGACTTGGTCGACATCTTTGGTGAGAGCGAAATAGTGCACGACAAGAGGGTGGCGTATAAAAGGGCCCAACTGAAGCTCTTCAAACTTCTGAACACCCTCATTCTTGCATAAGGCCTCTTGCAGATCAAAGACGGTAATAATCTTGTGCACCGTAACATGACATCGAATAAACGCATTGATCTAACATAGAAAGAAGAGCATGGTAAACACATTATCATACACGAAATACGCGAAAAAAGAAAGAGTAAAGATGAACCAACCTTAGCTTCAATGAGGGTAAGCTGATGGAGAGAGGGAATTTCATGGAGCTGAAAGCCGAAAGAATCGAGAGAGTGAGCTTGAAGCTTAACCAATGCGCATTGTAAGAGGTTGGATGAGGAAATATGGTCGGCGGCTTGGATGAGTTCATGGCGGACAGTTGCAAGTGCGGCTTCAATGTTGTCAAGGGTAGCCTTACGATCAGCGGTGACGGCGGAATAATTGTTGCGCTGAAGAGGAAAGTTGGGGGTTTGGGGACGAATAGTAATGGAATCAGTGTGGCGTTGTTGTTGATTCTGAGTAGAATTGTTGATGAAGTTGTTGTGAGATAAATTGGGAGAATTGTGTTGAAAGAAAGCAGGCTGATTATGATTATGATTATGATTATGATTATGATGAATAGGGAAATTATTAAGATTATTATTGTTGAAATTGGGGTTTGAGAAAGATAAATTAGGGTTTTGAAATTGGTTGTGGGGGTATAATAAACCCATGCTTTGGAGGAGGAGAAGATTGGGATCATACTGCTGAGGCGGAGGATGAGGTTGAGGTGATTGATGGAAGCGTTGGGGACGGTGGTTATCCATTAGAGACTAGAGAGAAAAAGGGTCTGAACTGTGAAGTCTGAAGATGGCGGGAAAGAGAGAATAGAGAGGGTTTTAGGGTTTTAGCAGGGGTTTTACTTTAAAAGCCACTAACAGCCACCGCTCATATAGGCTTTAATTTTAGATGTTTTTGGAAATTGAAAAAAAAAAACAAAAAAGAAAGGAATTTTCTACATTTTAACCTCGTGTTTTTTCATTTTCTACGTTGTCCCTATGTTTATGTGATTTCTACATTGTGTCGAACAACTTTCATTTTTTAAGGGTTTTGCTAAATGCCGCCATTTTTTTGCTTACTAACGCCATAAATACATGTATAATACATGTATTTTTGTACATTATACATGGTTTGTAAACAAACCTTTTGTTTTTTTTTTTTTTTTTTTTTTTACAGGGTACAGGGTTTTTTTTTGTAAACAAACCACATGCAAGGTGAGGCGCCTAATTTAGGTGCCTCAACCACAGTTGGGGCGCCTAAATTAGGCGCCTGCACCGCAGGTTGGGCGCCTAAATTAGGCGCCTGCACCGCAGGTGGGGCGTTTAATTTAGGCGCCCAACCTGTGGTGAAGGCGCCTAAATAAGGCGCCCCATTATATTTGTAGCATTTGCACACTAACCTTGCGCCGGAGTTCGTTGTTAGCGGTGTTGCCGGAGTACTTGCCGGAGTTATGTTGACCGGAAATGACGTCTTCTCCTTCACCCACGTCTCGCCGGAGCTAGTGCGCCTCCCCGGAGCCGAAGTTTGTCGCCGGAAAAAAAAGCATGGGAGATGTTGTGGTTCTCGCCGGAAAAAATTGCATGCGAGATCTTGTGCTTCTGACCGGAATAAATTAAGTCGCCGGACAATATTAAGTGAGGGAGATCTAGTGACAGAGTGAGGGAGAGTGAAGAGAGTGAATGACAGTGAAGAGAGTGGGAGAGTAGGAGAGTGAGAGAGAGGGAGAGTATTTTAATAGTGATATACATGTATTATACATGTATATATGGCGTTACTAGGAAAAAAAATGGCGTCATTTAGCAAATGAGTTTTTTAATTCAAAATACCACTGCCGTTAAGTGAACATTAATTGTTCCGTTAGTGAAATTAATTTTGATTTATTAAATTACCATACTGTTAAAAAAAACATGATTATTGACTTTTATCCCCTCCCCCCAAATCTTCATCTTCTTTCTTTTTCTGTGAAGCTTCTCTCCAAAATCAACAATGTCAAGTGCAAATTCTTCATCAGTTACGTGCTTGGAAAGGGATTTCGTTGCTCCCAAGTGTAATTGCAACCCCCCAAAAACGCGAAATTCCTGGTAGGGCGTAGTTCAAGTGCGATTTCTGCCAATTTTTTGTGTGGTTGCACAATGGACATATGATTAGAAAAGGGGATGCTGCAGATGTGATGCGTGGTGAAGAAGGAAGTGGGGTGCATTCAAATGACGTCACTTTGGTTCAGCTTAGGGAAGACATGGCAGCTGTTAAAGAAGAAGAGGAGAGCTAGAGAGGAGATCCGGAGACGTCGAATGTTGGTGATGATGTTATGGAGGTTGATGTTGAGGACCATTCTATCGTTGCTCAGTATGATGATTTTACACTCCTCGTGGTCCTTGTACTCAGGTCAGTCAACGAAATTCACTAATATGGAATTTAATTAAAACTGTTTATCTAGACATATATATCTAAAAGTGTTAATTTAGAGATAATATTTGTTAGTATTATATTTAGTTTAGGATATGTTTTCCTAGTTCTACCCAAGTTAAAATTTATATGATGATAAATATCCCTTTTAGTTAATAATAATTCGAACCTTTTCCCTTCAATCTATTTTGTCAATTTTTTTTCCTGGGTATCTAACATTTGAAACTTTCTTCCCATGAATTCCAATCTTACATTCAGCTCTGGCCGATCCTTCTGCAGTTAGAAGAAATTCGAAGCGACCCAAGTGTAAATTCTCTTTCCTTAAGCTTTGGATAGTTGCAATATTTTGGTTGTTTCTTTTTGGTTCATAATTTCATTTTTGAGTTCTGGGTATTTAGAATTAGCTGCTTTACTCGCTGCATAAATGTTAAGATTCTTGCTTGTCATTTTGGTTTTAGTTGAAACTTATTGTTTGATTGATTTTTGGTCGTCATTGATAAACCTTAATACATAAAGATTTGGGATCTTTTATCTTGCTAAAAGTATAAACTATCCCTTTTTCCGTGTTGCGGATAGCGAAAATTCGGAGCAATCCCGATTTCTTGGACTTACATAGTTTGTGGATGATGTTGATTTCTTGGACTTGTTGCATTATCACTTTTTAGGAATTGAACTCTGCAGAGATTTTAGTATTTTATAATTGAAGATGCTCTCTATCGGTCCTCCTAGGGTATTGTTTAAGTTGACTCATAGTTAGCTTATGATTACCTTTGTCTTCAACCTATCAGGTGATTGCCACTGCATAGCAATTTTGGCACAATATACTGCTGCCATTGCTCGTCCATAAGCCAGAATTTCACGACATTGTATTGGCACAAGCCCACATCCTTAACCTGTGGATTGGAAATTCTTCAACCTTGTTTGTTGTGTTTGTGTGTGCTCTCAAATTGTACAATTTTGTGTTCTGTTGGTCACGGTTCTGTCCTCTAGTCACCAGTATCTTACCGATTTTGCAACTTTATGGTGTTCCACAGCAGTTGCGAAGCCTAACAATTTGAGTCTCAAGTATCTCTTGTCTTTAAATCTTCTTACATGCCAGACTTCACCCTTCCTTGTTGGTGGTCTCTCTACTTGCAATCATTTGTGAGCTGATAACCTTAGCTACTTAGACGCGGGTATGATTATTGGGTTTGGCTATGTATCTAAACACCTCATGCACCATGATGTAAAGTTTGGACTCAGGGACTCTTTTAATTTGCACCACTGGAACATCTCACTCATGAAAGATATTCTAGATTCTAAACGTTGTATGCATATGAGCAAGTAGATACAGAGGCTTTTCAAGTTGTCGTGCTGTTAATTACCCGCTGGAATATTATCCCATGCTCATCTGGTGAGCTTAGTTCTCAGAATCTTCTATTCTCTCTTCCTCATTGCTCATTCTTTATATTTTTTTTGCTGCTGCACTCCTGTTTAAATTGATGACATTTTTGATTAAGTGGTGACTGGTGAGTGTGGAGTTGCTACCTATGTCATGCGGGAGTATTGACATGCACATGGGTTTTAAAGATTAATTAAGAGTCTGGTTAGCATAGTCAATAACTCAAAGGTGATAGCTTGTGGCTAATCATTTTTAGAAGAACTTCTGTACTGTTGATTATCGGAAACATTGTCGCACATAGAATTTTTTTTACAATGGCTAACCAGTTACGAGAGCCTATTAAACATATTGCATGCTTGATCTTTAAATTAGAACGCTAGAGTCATGATCAAGTTCTGGAAAGATTCCATCAATTTTAAGCATGACAAGTTGACAACGTGCTCAAACCTCTTTGACGAAGAGTTGAATTGAACTGGAGATTTAAGAAGTGGTCAGACGTGAAAATAGCTGAAGAAAGATTAGGAGCAATGCTAGCTACATTTATATTGCTCTGATGATTTAGTAGTCTCGAACCTACTATAAATGACGAAATAAAATAGGATGATTCAGCTAGCAAATAAAGCTTGAATGTATTCTTTACTTTTGTAGTATATTACAAAGACAATGCACAAGCACTTGTAGCAAGAACTATATGAGGAGATATAGAAAAGGTTCATGATGAAGGCATAACAAGGAGATAGACCAAGAGGAGTTGAGGTGGAATCTTTTGATGGCCCTCCTTTAGATATGTCTTTCCTTGTCTTTTGAACTTTCACAATCTAAGAACTCCATGTTTGCAGAGTATGTCACCATTGAAGCTGAAACGTGCTCTGGATTGACATGGATCATTAGTCCGTGACGTCTTTTTTGTCCATAAGAATGTTCTAAGAGGGGGAGAAAGTTACAATTAGGATAAAGGGAAATAATAATCTAAGAATTTTTATATAAAATTTGGTAGTTTTAGAACATGTCTGCATTAAGAGGGGGTTTTGAGTCATAGGCTTTTTCTTTTTCTTCTTCTTCTCCTTGCAACTTGCAGTTTCTTCCTTATGGGCTACATATGTCCCGATGCTTTGGTAATATGAATTTATTGTGTAACATTTTTGGTTGGGGATGCTGTTCGGTATAAGCTCTCATAGTTTCTATGTTATGTACTAAAACGGAAGCCAATAAAATATGTTTTTCCTTCTAAAATTCCCTCCTAAACAGTAAACACTATGTTACTCGAATTCATGTCGTGTTGGACGTTGTTACGTATCTAAGTGTCCTACTTTGCTATATAACAAAATATTCCATGATTTTGACCCAAAATGAAGCTTGAAGGGCTATACCCTTGTCAGAGTGTCGAGTTTCCGACAATGGTACTTCAAGTAAAATGAAAGGTTCGAGTAACATAGCCTAAACACATTAAGGCTCTGTTCAGTTCGCAAATTCAATTCAGTTCAGTTAGTTTCCTCTCACAGTTTTAATTCTATTCAGTTCAGTTCAGACAAATTAAGTTCAGTTCAGTTCAGACAATTTAAGTTCAGTTCAGTCCAATTCAGTTTAAAAGAACAGAGCCTAAGACTTTATAAATCACTCCATTGAAAAATTTATACTAGGGTCTTAGTGAGCATAATTGCGTTGAGAAGATTTTGGTTGATTAATGCTAAATTTATACTTTGAAAAGAAAATCAAATAAGCACAAGCCATCCTATATTAGTTGAAAAAACCTAGATTAGGTATATCTCCTGTAACTTTTTCTCTGTGTGGTCTGTTTGATTTATAATGAGTGGTGGTTCTCATACATCTTACAAAATTAGGAGCTACTCTTCCGTGCAATTTTATGTGTAAAGTATACTTAGTGTACATGTATGAGGTATATGTGATGAGAAGTTCAGGTTGGTTGTTATAGCTTTTAACATTTCTAGAGTCTAGAGTGGAGGATTAAAAGGGAAGTTTTAAAACACAGCATAGAAGGCTTGGGAAGTAGACAACTCAACCCCGTAACCTTTTGTAGAAGTGTATTTTTTTTAAGGTACAATGGTTTTTCTATTATTATCCACATGTCGGATGATTAAGAACTCTCAGGTGCACATGATGCGGGATTGGACATGCCTTTTATGAAAACCTTGAAGCTGGAATAAAAATAAGAAAGCTTGAATTTATGATTGGGAAAATTTATGAGAGTAATGTTGATGAGACAATCTTGATATTGCACTTCTTATGCTTCTTTATCTAAGTATCTGTAAATTTAATATGTTGTCTTTCACATAGTCCTTTTCAGTATTCGGAAACAAGGGTTACAAGAATATTGCCTCACATTTTATTCTCTTTATTTCAGATTCAAGGTTTACCCAACAGGAACTTCCAGCATGCAAACCAATTTTAACTCCTCGTTGGGTATGTAGGAATTGATTTTGCTCCTTTTTTTTAATACTATAATACATGTACTGGTTTTCTTCTATCAAATTGATATTTTATGCCTTTTATGTTTCCTATGCAGGTGATTTCTGCTTTCATGGTCGTCAGCATTGTGTTTATTCCAATTGGAGTTGCTTCGCTTTTTGCATCTCGTGATGTATGTTCTTTTTACTTGAACTTCATGCACACCTGCCCCTTTGATACACACTTATTAGTACATACATAAACATACATAAACTATGAAGTAAGATGTTACTATGGATTATGAGAAAATCATTCTTAATTATTTGAAAATGGTTGCATGGGTAAAAGCCCCAAAGAAAGCATTTAATCAATGACGAAAAAATAACGCAAAATAAGTTAAACCCCTCTCTTACCTTGGTTGACCACGTGACCGCATCCAGATTTCCGCTTAGCTCGCCAATTACCCTTGCCAAAAGAATGTAGTCCAACTCAAACCCCAATCCCACTTTTGCCAATGCTCACCTCCCATCCTCTCCTTTCCCTTTTTGCATCATCTTATTATTACTAGTGATCGCTTGATGGTGGTAGTCCATTGACTCTTTTAGACCTTCTCATCTTTTCCCTGCTCTTAGCCTACCATGCTCCTCTAACCCATTAGGGCCTTTGATGGTCTAACCAGTGACTCCTTCCCATGTTCTAGCCCTTCCTTTTCCTTCCTTTGGTCCCGTAATCCTACAATTGTCAAGCCAAAGAGCATAACTGAAAGGGGACAAAAGAAGGAAAGTAGAGGGAAAACATGTTGTTGGTGAATTCTTTCTACATAAAAGGTCCTTATCTGAGGCTGCCCCATGATTTGAAGGTCTGGAGCCCTTTTATCTTTGATTTTTGTCTCTCTCTCTTAGGGGGGGTGGGGGGTGGAAGTATAATTATTTAGAAAAGATATTAGATCTATAAAGCTCAACATATTCTGTAGGAAAACATAGATTAAAAGTGGAATGATGCAACATTTTGTTATTTATTTCCACTGTTTAAAGATATCATAAAATTGAATTTATGTGCTAAAATTTACAGAAACGCCGTCTGTGAGCTATTTGTCATATTCTAGTTGCACTTACACTCCCATCTAGGTGTGCTTGTTTGATGTTTAACCCGCATCACGTACCGATACACATCTGAAGCACCTTTCCGAACATGTCATCATTATCGTAATTTCATAAAATTTTCTATAATCTAACAATAGAAATCGGGCTAGATAATAGGAAAAATAATTAAACAATACAGAGCCCGACATGTTCTGTAGGGCTACACGGATTAACACGTGTCATTTTTATCATCATTTTAACTTTATCCTAATACATGAATCCTGTCGTTTCCATCGTACCTTTCAATTTTCTTTAATGTGCCAGAATTACATAATTTTCCTTAAAAATAACAAAGTAATTAGAAATCTATAAATTTTCTCAAAAATATGTATTTTGCCGTGTTAGTGTCTTGTACTTTTGACATTATGTTATCTCTATCCGTACTGTACTGGCACTTGTAACTGTATCTGTCTTAACGTGACCTTTTATAATGATTTTGAGAACTTCAGCCTTAGATGTTGATGATCTCGTTTGATGGCTCTCTCATCGTTCTAATTGCATGATGATATTGACCAGAACCTGATTCCACACGTAAATGGTCATGACATTTCTTTGTGTATGATAGAGGCCATATAAATATAATATGTTTGTGTACGGTAATGTTAATATCTTTGTAAAGTTGCTGTATGTTCGTTAATTATTAATCTTTGTTTGCCACTAGGTTGTTGAAATTGTTGAGCGCTATGATGAGGCATGTGCACCAGCAGGATCTAAAACTGAAAAGATCAGTTACATTCAAGGACCTGCAGATAAAACCTGCACTAGGACACTAAGAGTAAGCGGCTCCTGATACTTGTTTATGTGCTTTGAGTGATAAATCTTGCTGTCTGAATAGAAGGATCATTGTCGTTATCAGCCAAGAGTGTAATTGCTATTGCCTATTAGCGTCTACTAGAGTGGTGCTTCTAATTTGGCGCTTTCTGATCCAATTTATTTTCTCCATGTAGGTGTCAAAGCATATGAGAGCACCTATTTATATTTACTACCAGCTTGATAACTTTTATCAGAACCATCGCAGGTACATACTATTTTTAAAATTATTATTAGCGTCTAAAGCTACTTCTCCAGTTATTGGTACTTCCTCCGTTTTCTCTTAGTTGTACCACATTGACTTTTGACACTATTCACTGACTTCTTTTTGACCCTCTTGTATTATTTATACGCAAGGAAAAATATAGTCATATGGGGTTTTGTTAGATTTGTCTCGACATGTATTTTGAAGATATCAACTGTTTATAATTTTTTCTTATGCATAATAGAGATATTAAAGTTGTGCGTTGGCAAACGTGAAATGTACTTTCGATACAACTAAAAGAATACGGAGAAAGTATAATATAATTTCTAGGAGATTTTGTAATGGCGTCTGATTATGGCTGGTTATTATGGCTTTGTGAGATTATGAGTTAAGCTGGATGTGTTCAAACCTATAGTTTTGGGTTTTTTAGTTTTACCAGTAATGCTTTGCTATCACTTTTTAAGAATATAATAGAAAAACAGCGAAAATGGTTGGCTTCGCTCATGGCAGAATCCTAGTTGATAGAAGAATGAGATGATCTGATTTACAATTTTGAGCCAAGCTATTACAAGAAGCAATAATTTGTTGAGCAGAATGTTTTAAAATCTTCTAAGTGGATGGCTTAAAACTATGTTACATGGACATGGGTACAAATGCATATAGCCGGATCTAACACGTATCTCGTACCCAGATCGGTGTCATGTCGTGTCGACACGGGTACGGCGGCGATTTTACCGTGTCCGAGTATCATAACTCAAAACATTATCTCCTGCTATGATACCTAGGTACGCCTCCCAGGGCCGTTTCCCGTACCGGGTACGGGAACGTACCGGGTACGGTACGGATTCGTCTGGGATTCGTACCCAGAACGAATCCGTTGGTCTGGGTACGGGGGAGATTATTGGGTACGGGAAACTCGTAGGTGGGTACGGGTTGGGTACGTATTTCAGTACAAACCCACGTACCCAACTTCTTCCTGGCTTAATGAAATGTGAGAGGCCCAAAATCACATTTCACAAGCTAGGGTTTCATTTTCGAAATCCCCAAATTCACTCTTTACTCACCTGCGAAAAGGGCGAACTCACTCTCTACTCACCTGGGGTTCGTCGCCGGCCTCTTCTCGCCGGCCGTTTCGAAGTTCGTCGCCGGCCTCTTCGTCGCCGCCTCTTCTTCTCCTTCGAAGTTCTTCTCCTTCGAAGTTCTTCTCCTTCGAAGTTCTTCTCCTAGGGTTTCTTCTCGCCGGTTTTCTTCGAAGTCTGGAAGTTGGAACACTCTTCACCGGTTTCTTCTCGCCGGTTTTCTTCTTCACCGCAGTCATTTCTTCTCGATTCTATAAGGTCAGTGTTATTTTCATGTTTTCGAATTCTAGGGTTTTGTTTCATTTTGTTCTCTGATTTTTTATCTTTATTTTTTCACTCCCTCTCCTCAGTCCTCATTTCTTCCTGTTTTCACATGCATTTGATTGAGTGGCTGTTTTCGTCTTTTCGCCTGTTTTTTTTTTCTTTCTTTTTTTTCTGTTTTCTGTGGTTTTTTTCTGTTTTCTGTGGTTTTTTTTTATTGAGGATTGAGGAAGACAGTAAGTTACTTAATTTTTTATTTAGTTAAGTTGAGTGTTGAAAGTTGAATTGTTGTGGTGTTGAATTGTTGTGTTGGATTGTTGTGGTGTTGAATTGTTGTGTTGGATTGTTGGGGTTGAATGTGTTTATTTTTCATTTTATTAGGACAAATATGGCATCTCAATCTCAACAACAAAGTACTAATATTGGTAGTAGCTCGGGTAGTGGGACTGGGTCAATTGGTGCGGAATCAACACAAAGTGAGGGTCCTCCATTGTGGAGGTTTGTAACAAGAATTGAAAAAGTTGGGGCGGTTGGTGGAACATGGAAATATCGATGTAATTTTTGTAATGAAATTCGAACATCTAGTTATTCAAGAGTTAGAGCCCATTTGCTTCAACTTAAGGGTCAAGGAATTGCATGTTGTAAGAAAGTGTCTCGTGTTGATAAACTTGAAATGCAAAAACTTGATGATGAATTTGAGAATAAGAAACTTGATGTAATTTTTGTAATGAAATTCGAACATCTAGTTTTTTTTTTTTTTTGCCGAATCCATGCCGTACCCGTTTTTAGTAATTTTGATTTTGCCGTTTTCCGTCCCCGTACCCGTATCGGTGCAACATAGATCTCCTGTGCTTTTTTGGGAAAAAAGTTGTACTACATATAGTTTTAGATTAGGGGGAGGTGGGTTCAATTGTGCAAGAAATTAAGGCATCCATTATCTCATCACATATGCAAGAAGAGGCAAAAAGGGGTCATTCCACCTTAGCATAAAAGCTAGTGGCAGAGGAAACTTTCCTTTATTCTGTTTCTATTCTGTACTGTTTATTCCTTATACTGGTATGTTTGGTTATTGGCTACGTAATCTGGATAAAGGTACGAGTATCGGATACGGATACGAGTGTCTGATATGGTAGTTTAAAATTTTAGGATACGGGGATACCGTCCCAATTTTAAAATTTATCAAATAATATTTCATGTATAATTTGCAGTTGTTAAACATATTAGGCCCAAGTTTTCCTGAAAAATTAAATAACAAATTGGCCTAAATTGCGGTGGGTTAAAAGCCCATACAGAGAAAGAAAAGAAAATCCTAACACCAATTATTGCCACAACCCGACGAGTAAAAGCCTTACGTCACATCAGAGAAAAGCTGATTGCCGTCGCCGCAGAAGACAACTGGCAGGAGATTCAACGTCGACCCCACGAGTAAGAGCCCCAACATTTAATTTCTTTTTATGATGGATCTTGTCGTCAATTCCTAGATCTAGGGTTTCTCTTTCTCCCTCTTCTACTATGGGTGTATCCTAGTGCGAATCAAACGTGTGATGGACAGAGAATGAGAGCACTGTGCTAGAGTAGTATAAACGGGTATGAAGGAGTAAGTTAGAATCATCCAGATATTCGATAATTTGCATTCTGCTTGGCTTGAAAGTGATTAGTTGTATTGTTTGTTTATCCTCTTTGATCCCATTAATTTAACATGTCCTTAGGTTTTTTCCCTCTTATATATCTTGCGAAGCTGATTTCCAGCAGTTTGCTGTTCTATTCTATGCTGTTTTTACTGATTATTTGTGGGGACTGATTAGTGAAGTAGCACTTCCACCAAGTTTCATTATTGAATGCTTATTGGTTCCTCTTTATTTGATATTGTCATCTTGATTCATGTAGGTACGTAAAAAGCCGAAGTGACCAGCAGTTGAGGCATAATGGTAGTGCTTCTGAAGTTAGCGCTTGCAGACCAGAAGATATGGCAAATGGGATGCCTATTGTGCCTTGTGGTCTCATAGCTTGGAGCTTGTTCAATGATACCTACAGTTTTGCTATAAGTAGCAGGAACCTTACGGTCAACAAGAGAGAAATTTCATGGAAGAGTGATAGAGATCACAAATTTGGGAGGGATGTTTTCCCAAGAAACTTTCAGAGTGGAGGAATTATTGGTGGTGCACATTTAAATGAATCTATCCCTGTAAGTTGATCATTTGTTTGCCTTTATCTTGAATGATTGTTTATTAATGTTGGAAGTGAGAATTAAGGATAGTTTTTCTGTTCTTCATTGTCTGGCCTATCTAACTAGCATAAGGTCACAAAAAACTGAAAAAATAACTCATGTATAACATATAAGCTCTCTAAAACAAACAACAGAAATTCAACCTAGTATGACCTGGGCATGGTTTTGGGGGTCTAAATGGATAGCCTTGGCCCTAGTCAATGAGAAGTGGTAACAAACTACTTTTTTAGACCCTGAAAAACAACTTCTAGAAAAAGGTACTGTGTTTGTGATTTTGCTCGAATTGTTGATATGGAAACTTCTTGAACTAAATTTCTCACATCATCCCCCCAAAAGCCTAAATCAGCGAGTTCGTCACTGGATGGTTGTCGTACTTTTTTTTTTTACATGTAATAGCACCTTTTTCTTGTGTGTACTTATCGCCAAAAAAAAAATTCTTTAAAGAGAACAACTCATGCTTTTACTATTCCATATCAACGCTTTGATATACAACTCTCGTTTCTTACAAGCAAGATTTATGGTAATTGCCTGTTACAGCTTAGCGATCAAGAGGATCTCATAGTATGGATGCGAACTGCAGCTCTTCCTACTTTTAGAAAATTGTACGGGAAAATTGAGCAGGATTTGCAAGCAAATGATGTTATAAATGTCACTCTCCAGAACAACTACAACACCTACAGCTTCAATGGGAAGAAGATGTTGGTACTTTCCACCACTAGCTGGCTTGGTGGGAAAAATGACTTCCTTGGTATTGCGTATCTTACTGTGGGTGGCTTGTACTTCTTTTTGGCCATGTTGTTCACTATCATTTATCTGGTGAAGCCAAGGTAACCATCTGTAATTGCAAACTTGCTTATTTCATCTTGCTTTGCTTCATTTGCTACTTGGCACTGTTCTCTAGGATTTGAAATTTCAAGTGTTAGCCTTGTTTAACTATTGATTTTGCTTTTGAAGCCTCATATAATCCTTTGGTTTAGCTTCCTTTAAGTGAATTCTTAGACATTGGTCCTCGATTGGTTTGTTTGTGCAGACGACTTGGCGATCCTTCTTATTTGTCATGGAACAGGAATCCAGGTGGTAGATAATCAGCGGTTAGCCTTGTGATATATCTGGGAAGAAACTTGTTTGTGTAAATTCAAATACTTGGTTAGTGTTGTAACTAAATGTTGGTGGAGGGGGTACATTTCAGATCCAAATCTTTGGTTCTTGGCACTTTGGCTGCTACGAGAGAAATATATTATGTATAATTATATGAATACAAGTTT